>JAQISU010000109.1:1777500-4177500 GCA_029339505.1 Unio delphinus | reverse complement strand
TTTTAAGAATCCCATGATATAAGTACATGATAGAGGCATTAAATGCCAGTGGATATATGGTAACACCCGCGGGGACCTCACTTAAACCCATTGTAACCCCAGAAAAATCTAACCCCCCCCCCCCTCGGGCCTACCGCTTTGTCGCAAAGCACTCCAGTTGCAGGAATTGGGAGAATCTTGCTTCTGCGGTTTGGTATACCGAGTGTGGACAGCAAGCCCAAAGCCCAAGATTGTGCTTTAGCACATTTTGGTGGTTCCCAGGGTACTTCGCATTCAGCCAACGCTATCCCAACCCACCCACTTCCACCGTAGTACCTAAGATCCATTTCTTTTCGGGATACGACCCAACACAGAAAGGTTACTTTACATATTAAGAATATATATTCGAGGTAAAATGTCTTATACCTGAATACCGCCTCCCATCGATCAATATTCAGGTTCTCATATGGTCTCTACGAGGCATGGCGAGGTATACCGTTATAGCATTGGTCGAGAAAGCATCCACTGAAGCCATACTGAAGCACCTAGATACTGCCTTTGGGGATATGTCAACTCAACGCACGATTATGCAAGAGTTTTTCAACTCTTTCCACCGAGAAGGGGAATCAGTGACTACCTTCGGTTGCAGGCTCGAGACACTTCTCCAGACTGTAATCAAAGCGGGTCACGTCAGAGAAGAGGATAAGAATAGCCTTCTCAGACATAAGTTTTGTTTTCACTGAATAGTGAACTGCTCAAGATCCACACTCGCCAAAAGTTTGACTCCATCAAAACTGACAGGAATCAACAAATTGCGGGGTAACAGTAACAGAAAGGCCCCAAATGACGGCGATAACAACCGATGCCACTATAACAAAAGGGGCAAACGACACTTCCCGATTAAACCGGGGGAACGGTAACCAAGATAACGGCAACAGAGGGCGTGGCTATAGTAGAGGAAAACATCGTTTTAAAAGAGTAACTGCATCCTTACTGGGGCAAGTAACCATCTTAAAGTCCAAAATACTGTATTTCAGTGCCTGGTTGGTTCTTCCAACCCTAATATTGTTCTTTTAAACCATGTTCCAGTTACTGCCCTTATTGAAAGTGGGTCCATGGTGACCACCGTGTCAAATAGTTTTTATTTGTCGCTTGGTGATAAGCCAGTGCTCGCTGACTCTCAAGGTGACTATTGCAGACGGCTTTTTACTGAAGTATCTGGGACACAATGAGTAACTGATTTTAATGCCGTTTTTATCTAATTTTTCTCCAGGACGTTCGACAAGCATGCGAAACGTTTAGAGACAGCCTTCGAACGCTTACATCAGCACTGTATTACACGTAAACCCGCTAAATGCAAGTTGATTATGTCCTCCATCGTTTATTTGGGTCATGTTATATCAAAGGAAAGCCTCTTGAAAGCGTAAACATTTAAACCAGTAGGTCTAGGCAATAGTATACGTGAACCCACGTCTCTTTTTTTTCTACTCCCTCTCACGTCTCACATGAGAGTACTCCGTTCGGTCATCAGAAATATCTGCCGAAAGGTCAGTTTGAAGCCCGACCATATCAGAGTGATAATCGGAATGCCAGTCCTTGAGAATGATCCTAAGACCACCGGTGCCACATATGTCTAAACAGAAGTACTCAGGCCAGAAACCGCTGAGGCGTTCAACCAAAGACCGAAAACCACCCGACCGGCTAGGTCAGTGGTTGTATTCGAATTATTATTTTAAATGATTTGTTGTAGTCCCAATTTCAGGACCTTGTGTATTGTCTGCAGGTAGAGAAAACTTGTTAAGCTATGTAATTGTAATAACTTCATAAGATTAAATCTCTCTTTTTAAAAGACTTGAAGGATAGTCTCGAATGGTTTTTGTTATTGTACCTTTTACGAGGCAAGCATAGATTTGTTAATTGTCACGAGACATGTACACGTTTGTGCTGGATCATGTGACCCATGACTCGTGTCATGTACCAATGTGTGTGTTTGTCACGAGCATTAAATTTAATTCATGCACGAATGTGAATAGTCGCGGTTCGAGCCCCGGCTGAGTCATACAAAGGCACACAAATGGTACCAACAGCTGCCTTGCTAGGCGCTCAGGATGAAGAGATTAGTGTTAGGACTGGTCGGCCTGATGTCAGGATAATGTGACTGGGTGGGACATCATGCTACATGTCTGCGGCATGATGCCCCAATGCTAGACATCACTATAAACTGCCTAACTGCAGACATCGTAGCGATATGACTAAGAAAATGTTAAAGCTACGTTAAAAATCCTAATCAAACAAATAAAAGTAATCAAACATAATAATGAATAAATATATGGTCAAGATGTATACAATGCACTAAAAGACTTTTATTTGCAGCATCTACATTGGTTTATCTATCTGATTTAATTTATATTTAGTTTAATTTAATTGTTTGCGTGTCAGATTGTTTTAAAATTGTATCACATGCTGTTATATATGTAATCTTGTTTAATCAATTTAGCTTCTTTTTTTTTTTGAAAATTAGTTTGACCTGTCTTGTCATAAATACCTACAAATAGAACTTTGTGACTTTATCCTGACGTAGTTCCTGACCTTGACTGAGAATTAAGTAAACTTTTTTTTTAAATTTATTCATTCGTAATGTGGGATTGATAAGATTGAAACAGAGGATGACCCTAGACTAGTAAATAGCTTTTACCTTGCTTTAAAGATCACCAGTGAAGTATACAACTTTTATATTTTATTCTTATAGTATAATAATTGATTTTTGTCAGGGCCATGTTGGAAGTATGTGATGGAAAATAAACACACGACTCTCACACGGGTGTCTATTTTGCGTGTAAAATTACCATATAAAATTTGTCTTAGAGACATCATATGAGTCTGGGCTTAAAACACTTGATGTCAAGTCGTTTTCTTCTGTTGTGTCTAGTTGAACTCTATTTTAATTTTTGTTCATATCAGTTGGATTTGAAAAAAAATCAATTCGTTTCTCAGAAAATATTTGAGTGCTCATACAGAATTCTTGAAGTACGACAATTCTTTTTTAAAACAAAATATTTAGATTTCAAACGCCGGAGTGTTGATTCATGTATTTCTACAAGGAACTGTAGATAAAACACTATACAGACTATATTATACGTCATGGTCTTCCATCTTGCATTATTATTGGGACTCAAACTTGAATTCATTAAAACATTTCATTACTAGGACTTTTAAAATTTATTTTGTGGATTTTTCTTGGATTATTTTTGGATGTGATCCTTAAAAAGTTCTTTTTTTCATTTTTATATTGTTTTTTTTCCAGGGAAATAAATTATTTGTTTAATTTTACAAGGCTTTTTCTTTTCACTCTTTCTGTTATACTTTTTATTAGAGCCTAAACACGTAAGATATAAACTAGGTTGTTCGTTCTCAGATATAAGAAGTTTGGCTAAATATTTTTAAAAAAAGTTGTATTTTGAAAGTTGAATTCTCCATGAGTTTGAAATCCCAAGTGAAATAGGCAAGGTTGTTTCTAAAATGTCCTCAAAATCTTTCTTTCATATCCTTCCCAGGAAAAATAGACTTTAAAAAAATAGATGAATGAATTCAACTTGCAAGAAAATACGATATTTCGCAACCTTCGTTATGAAACAAGAAATAAGAAATATGTTGGTTGAATATTTGGTAGGACAGAATGTTTTGGATAAAAGTGCATTTGTTTCGATATCAGATTCTAATCTAAAAGTAAAGGAATTAAAATTAAAATACAAAATGGAATTGTAGTTAAGGAAGCTCGAACTTCAGAGGGATGAGAAAGAAAAAACATGCAGTTGCAATTGGATAAAGAGGAAGAACAAATGTTACTACACAAGGAAGAAAAACAAATGCATTTACAAGCACAAGAAAAAAGAAAGACAAATGCAGTTGCAAGAAAAACAAATGCAATTATAAGAAATTAAAATTGGAGAAAGAGAAGAGAGACACAGGAAATAGAGAAAGCAAAAATTAAATTCGAAGAAATAGAGGGAATATCAATTTAAATTAAAAGAATTTTAGCTGGCAAGTGAAAAGCACATTCATATTTCAAATCCAAATTTAAGTTTTGATCTCGCAAATAACAGTAGGTTAGTGCCCCCTTTTAAAGAAAATGATGTAGACAAATAGTTAATTTATTTTGAAAAGTTGCTGAAAATTTGAATTAACCAAGGGAGCATTGGCTCAAACTATAACAATATGTAATTGCTGGTGATATTAACCGTTCACTGTCAGTTCACCAAAGTGGTGACTATAATGTGGTTAAAGAATACATTTTTAAAAAGTTATGAGTTAGTCCCTGCGGTTTATCCGCAAACACTCAGAAACTATGTAGAATAAAAGCAGGACACACTCGTGTCGAATTCGCTAGAGAAAAGAGCAGTTGTTGTTTTTTTTATAGATGGTGCTTAGCCAAGAAAGTTGAACAATATCATGAATGTTTCAAATAACTTGTATTACTTGAAAAGTTCAAAAACTGTCCATTGTGCCATTAAGACTTACCTTGACCAGCACAATATCGAAACATTGGAAAATGCTACTCGTGCTGCTGATGAGTATTCCTTAACTCATAAAGCTCCTTTTGTAAATAAGACTTCTTCTCAACAGTCTTCGGACAGAAAAGTATTTCAGCCTAATACAAGCCCTTCTAAAACTCAAACTGGCACAACTGCTAAAAATCAAGCTTCTGATAAGCTTGATTCTAAATTCTTGTCTCTTCCTACGTGTATCTATTGCAAAAAGAAAGGACGTTATTTCTGATTGCTACAAATTGAAAAAGTTGCATCCGAATAAAGTCAGACCTATTCCAAAAGCTCTTATTTCTAAGAGGTCAAGGTCACGGTCATGTAATGGTGTCTTAAAAACTTCAGTCTGATTTTATTATGGAGAATAATGAAATATTCATATCGAAGGGTTCTTGGCTGATTCGGTCAATCTTATTCCTATTAAAAGTTTAAGGGACACGACCTTCTCAGAGTCTTTTATTGTCAAGTACTTTGCTTTTTCTGAGAAATCTTTTTCTAATGAGGGTGTTATTATTCAGGCAGTAGAGTACGGCTTTGTAAATGCTTCTCGCCATTGTCTAAAATTTTCATCAGACTTAGTATCATGATCCATGACAGTCGCAATACTATCGGTTTATCCGTTGAGCGCATTCATTTACTACTAGGCAGCGACCTTGCTGGTGACAAGGTTGTGGTTAATCCACGTGTAACTGACGAGCCTTGATTTGATCAGAACGTCGATCCCTTTGAAAAAGAATTCCCTGATTTATTCCCAGCTAGTGCAGTTACCAGAGCTATGGCAAGGAAAGGTTTTGATAAGGAATTTGATAAGAAAAGAATACCTTTAGCTGACACATGTATTGGTAAGGCTTTTGATGTCCTATCTATTATTTCATTAAAAATATAATTCTTATGTGAAAATGGAGACCACCAGTGGTTCCTGCAAGTGACGAGTGGTAAAAAAATATATATCAAATTATAGTTCCAAACATTATTGACAGGAAATACTTAGTCTTTGGCCTTCCTAAATCTCTTTCATCGGGTCAATGGTCAATTTTAAGTCTGGAACTCTCCAGCCTATCATACTTGAATTTGGCACTCGGCAGTCAAAAGTGAAATTATGGTTCGACAGAACTACAATGGAGTGAAATTTTTAGCATGATAATAGAGTTCTGTCTCTCTTGCTCATTATTCAAAACTTTCTTTAGATTAGATATTATGACCCTTACAAAGTTAAGAAGAAAATTAATGAGTTAAATTATAATATTAGTGCTCCTGAGATGTAATTAATTATAGGAGTACCGGTATATTGAAAGAGATGGCACGTTAAACATGCAATTAATTTAGTTGTACCTGTCCCATTCATTGAAGATTTTTTAAGTGAAGGAATATCATCAGATTCCACTGATACTGGAGTGACAAAACGTCGAAAACTATAAAAGTTCTGGGCCATTTGCAACAGCAAGTAATACATTAACTTAAACAGTTATTAATTGAATATGAGCACTTATTTGCAGGTGTTCCTACAAGAATAAACCATATTTGACATGAAGTTGAAATTGTCAATTCTAAATATGTGATAGAACACTCTCACATAATGAACCCTTTCAAACAGGAATACTTGGGGGGGGGGGGAATAAATTCAGTATTTGCTGAAGAATGACTTTATAGAGCTCAGTAAAAGTGACTGGAGTTCACCATGCATACTTGTTCCAAAACCAGAAAACACTTTCCGTATGGGCACTGATCATAGTAACGTGAACAGTTTGACAAAATTACCAAGAATCGATGATAAGATAGGAAATGCCATATATGTCACCAAATTCGACTTTCTGAATTTTTTTGGCAAATTCCACTAATGGAAAGAGCAAAGTAAAAGCTTTTTTTAGTCGGACTTAAAACACAGGAGTGTTATTTCTTGTTTCTGCAAGGAACTGTACTGTAGATACAACACTATACAGACTATATCATACGTCACTGTCTTCCATCTTGGCATTGGGACTCAAACAAAAATTCATTGGACATTTCATTACTAGGAAATTATTTTTTAAACGTTTACAAGGCTCGTTGTTTTCACTCTTTCTGTGTCACTGTTTATTAGAGCCTAAACACGTAACACTGGTACATATTATGTTTACAATCTCTCAAGTCCATTCCTAAAGAGAGATGTAGATAAACATGTTTTCTAATTAGGATAATAGCACACACTCCTTTTATGCGTTACGTGATAGTTTTATTGATCAAGAGCGCGCAGGATTTTAGTTGAGTACAATAAGTATCGGTGTTAGACGGTGTTTAACGGAACACACTTTCCTGAGACGAAAATGAATAGCCGCCCATTGGAAATTCTAATAAATGACGATTAACTTAAGTTATAAGGTGGTGGTAGATAGGCAGAGTTTGAAGAACCGTTAGTAGCATCAGTTCTGCCAAAGATGTTTACGAAACTTGTCTTCCTGCAATCTTTCTTTGTCTTTACATTTATTCTCTGTTTCAACCCATATATTTCAAACGTGCGCATAACCCTCAAGTCTACACGCGATGTTGAAAACGTAATCAGTGCATACAATGTCAGAAAGGCTTGTTTTGTATCCATCAGTTGCCCGGCTAGACTCTATATTTAGACATTTCATCGAAGTTATTATGTAACTGGGTTGCGCGCGGAGTCCGTAAGATGCTTCCCACAGAGAAACCGTTGGTACTGACACATTTATGTGACGTTGGTCAAATTAATTCAGGTGTCCAAAGGGACACAGAAGTTTTCTCCACTGACGAATCGGTCTGTCAGAAGGATGACCATATTCAACGGGAAGTAGTTGATGGCACAGTCACAGATGATCAGGTAGGATGAATCGGTGGTGCAGGTAACTGCAACATGCACTAATCGGCTACTTGATGGATCTGTTCATTAGGTAAGTTCACTCTTGTAAACACAGGACCCAACTTGGACCTAAATATAATAGCTAGCTAGATTGATCTACCTATATAAATTAGGAAAACAAACAAACAGGCGAGAATATATTTCTTGTGTTGATGCGTGTTTTGTAAGCTCTCTAATTTGACATGATGTAACAGTTTACAGTGGTTAATAAATATGTAGTCATTTGCATTATGATTAAAAAATCTTAAAGTCTTGAATCGTTAAGGGTCATTTTTACTGTTCTCGGGTTGGATTAGTTTCGTTGCTTTTTGGTACGGACGTTACTGGACTGTATTACCTTTAACGCTTTATTGTTTTATTTTTATCAACTCGAAAACAATAATTAAGTTTCTTACCACGAAATTAGGAACCTGAATAAGCGTAACCATTTTACAGTACATGGCAGTTATAGTTCGTAAACAAAACCACAAGACCAGAGCGCACACCGCGCTGATTGCATTATAATATACATAACTAATTTACAGTGTATGTCCGTTAATTGGTACATCGAATCTCGAGGCCAGCACACACACACTGCCCCTCATTGAATTTTAATATAAATAACCAGTACATGTCAGTTGGTTTGTACATCTAACCTCGAGACCAGCCCCCGGATTGAATTTTAATATAAATAACCAGTACATATCAGTTGGTTTGTACATCTAACCTCGAGACCAGCCCCCGGATTGAATTTTAATATAAATAACCAGTACATGTCAGTTGGTTTGTACAACTAACCTCGAGACCAGCACAAACACTGCCCCTGATTGAAAATTATTACAGTATATATCCACTAGCTGGATACATCCCGATGTATCAAATTAATTTTCAGAATTCATATTATTTATTCCCGTAAACATACCAAGCTCATACAATAACAACAACTACTACTTATAATAATAATAATAATAATAATAATAATAATAATAATAATAATAATAATAATTAAACATATCTTCTCAAATATAAAATGCATTTGGTTTTCGGTAAGCATGCGGGCATTAAAACGAGTCATTCTTTAACTAGACCGATATCTACCTGACCTTTGAAGATTTGAGCCAGAATATATTTTCCTTATTTTTAATGTAATAAAAAGAATATGTGCATGCTGTGATAAATAAATAACATTAGTGGAGGTAAAGAGGAAATGGCATTTTTACGCATTCAGTGGTACACAAAAAAGCACCAGAACCAAACGTATGAAATTAATTGAAAATACGCTGTGTTTGGCAGTCTTTTAATGTCATTGTGGTACGCCAAATATCTACAACAACAATGACAATATGTCACAAAGAAATTAAGAAGATTGCGTAAAGGTCTTTCCGCTGGCCGGATTACGAACAACTTGCCGAGATCGCGTCAATGCTTTTCCGGTGACCGGTCACAAGGGACCTAAGGAAACAACACCTTGATATTCCCGCTGACATAACAATGACGTATTAAAAGCCCTCGACATTGGTTAAGCATTAAGATGTGGTTGATTGATTTTCTTTTAGTCTGGAATATGTATATGTTACTGCCTTTGTGTGGGAAAACATGAACGCATTATTTTTTAGTAATAATTCACGAACACGAGAATCCAGTATTACTCGGAGGGTGGGGGAACTAGTTTATACTTTCCCATACCAATGGAGTAGCCTTTTTGTTATATATTCATGTCGTTTTCCTACCTAAGGCTTACTAAGAAAGCAATACACTACCAGAAAAATAGTAATTGAGTTTATGATGTATTTCAAAATAAATACACAACCATGGATTCATCGATTCACAGTAACAATGTCAAGGCGCACATAACACCAACCCGGCAACTTTTAAACCTTGACATTAGATTAAAAAATATTCTTGTTTTGGTCTACTTAAAATTGAAATTTAGAGTCATAGTTTTAATCAAGGTGCATTGAAGAGACGTTTCCATTTTGTCTGGAATGGATAGAATTTGTTTTTCTGTTGATCCAACTCAGAGGCGTAGCTAGAGTGTTTGGCGCCCGGGGACAATATTCATTCCCCCCCCCCCACCTCAACTCTGAAACCCATTAATTTCATCAATAAAATCACCATTACCCGTTACAACCTATTTCAAAGCCCATTTTTACGCCTCCACTAGTATGGCGCCCGGGGACATATGTACCCCCCCTGCCCCCCCCCCCAGCTACGCCTCTGATCCAACTCAATTCTCCTTTTCTGCTTATGATGGAATGGATGCATTGGGTCAGTTTAGTGCAGTAAGAAGAATGTGATTTCAGTGAAAATGTGGTCGAAATTACAGTACAATTTCGGTGTGTATCAGATTGTCCATGACGTGGGTCATGTCATTCGGATTTGCAGGAATTACGAACAGTTTGGCAAACATAGATGCAAGTATATTTATTACCATTCTGATTACCAGCTAAAGAAGACATCTATGTGCTCTGTCACTCGCATGTTCTCTGTTGAAGGGACTTCAGCTATGACCTGCATCATACAGTGTATGTATTTAGTTTGGCATTTTATTAAAACACACGGTGAAAATTGCAAAACGGCTGTTGAGTGAAAGTTCCTTTAGCCAGCAGAAAAATTCTTTCTCGTCGTTTTGGCTTATTGGTTATGATGCCCTTGGTTTCCTACCAAATCCTTCAGTTGCATTTTTCTTGAATGTAGTGTTTGACTGACTTGTAAAATGGTTTGTCTGTGATAGAGATGCAATAGCCATTTGCCTTCAAACGCTTTTTGCCGCGCAATTCGTATAGACTCTAGAACCTCTGGTCATAGTCTAAGCCACTCTATTTGCGAAACATTACGAACAGTTCTATGCAATCCTGAAAAAGTCTTCGACATTTGTTAAGCGTTAAGACGTGGTTGCTTGAATCTGTTTTAAGCTTGGAATATGTATCTAATTTTATATAATCCTGCAACAACAAAAAAATGTAACGAAATCAATCAACTTTTCGAAAATGTTTATTACCGTATCCTCAGCTATGAAATAGAGATCAAGCCTCGGCTATGAAATAGAGATCAAGCCTCGGCTCTGAAACAGAGATCAAGCCTCGGCTATGAAATAGAAATCAAGCCTAGGCTATGAAATAGAGATCAAGCCTCGGCACTGCAGCATTGATCAAGCTTCATTTGATTTGCTGCATATAAACTAAACTGAAACTAAAACATCATAGTAAAAGAGATGGACAATGTATCACTAAATACGGCCCGTATTATATGACCCCTGTTTCTACCGTACTCAGATAGCAATTGGTAAACAGTAATTGCCACCAAACAATGTACACCGAATAATCGTTCTATACATGTATTATGTTCTGGTTTTACTCAAAATGCGTATGTGCTTTGGTGGAGGATGATTGGAGCTCAATACCCGCTACACGAACGATACGTTGGACGTTAGAGGTCGCAATTGCAAACCCCGGCCGAGTCATACCAAAGAATTTGAAAAATGGTACTAAACAGCTGCTTCGCTAGGCGTTCATCGTTAAGAGGTTAGTGTAAGGACTGGTCGGCCTGGCGTCAGGATAATGTGAATGGGTGGGACATCATGTTACATGTCTGCGGCATGATGCCCAAGAGCTAGACACCACTATACACTGCCACTTCAGAAAAATTACTAATTAAGGCTGCATTAAAACTCCAAATCTCTCTCTCTGTCTCTCTCTGTCTCTCTCTCTCTCTCTCTCTCACACACACACACACACACACAACTAACTCTATGCAATCTTCATTGCATGACAAATTATATACAGAGCGGAATTTTCAAAACCCACGACTGATCAAAATTGATATGTACTTTCTCATGAAAATGACTGAAATGTTTACTCTGGTCAATCAGATTCATTAGTTTCTATACCACTATCCATAATATCATAATACAGAAAGTGGCGTACGTGGTTAGAGCGTCTGCATGGATACGGGAGGTCGCGGGTTCGATACACGGCCGAGCCATACCAAAGACGGATACAATATAGTACTAACCCTAAGGATCAAACCGTGCTATGTGCAATTAGCATTTTCTTCTTGCCAGATTTACTTAAATGTATGACATTTTAAAGCTCCTAATTAACTTATAGCTATTTAAAACAACATTTTATCGCTTTTTATTCTACCTTGCAACTTTGCAATTTGTTAACTCTAAGCAAAGCAAAGCCGCTTAAAATATAAGCAGATAATCCTCATACATTGCAATAGTATCGAAGACGCGATGAAATTAGTGTGGTATTTATACATAACTTCCATATTTACTCACCATTGTATGTTTAAACTGTATTACTCTACTTTCAGAACTTGGGCATGGGACTCAACGTTGCATCTGATGGAAAATTGAACAGAGGCGCCGAATCCTTGAGCCAGAAAATGTTTATATACAACGTCAGTGACAACCCTCCAATCTATTTATCTGTGTTCTTCGGACTGCAGGTAAATAATGTCTAGAGAGTCCATAGTTTTATTTCAATGAGAATGAATTGTTTCCTATGTCAGAAAATTAAATATTGGTACGTACACCAATGATAGGGTATCAGTGTATTTGTAAAAAAAAAAAAATAACCCTAATATATGATAATCCGACATGATTTTCAAAAGTTAAGTGAAATTATGCGACTTATCGTTCACACCTTGAAAATTTATTTTAACAGTTTCAATCATTATTGAGGCGGAAAAAAAAGAAGACCTTAATCTCTATGATTAATCCTATATGACATTAGTGTAACATGTCAAAATAAATGAAATTTCAAAAACGTAGCAAGACATTGTTTTAAAAGGTTTCTTTATAAAATATAATTTTTTTTAGTCTTTTGAACAACTTGTTTTTACAAATTAAAATATCAAGAAGTTTCTGTAGCACTAAAAATCTTTACTGTATAACACACTTAAAAACTTCTAAGATTAAATGAATGAGCACGTGCATTTGCGCGTGCCAAAAAAACGAGGAATAAACCTGTGGTCGCACAGGCGCGAATGAATGAAATTACAATCGCATTATCTTTATCACTTAACAGACACTGATTTTGTTTACCTTCTCAGCAAGCTTTGCTCTCGTTGTCTGGTTCCCTATCAGTGTCCCTGCTGGTGGCAGATGTCGTATGCGCAGAAAACGACGAAGAGTTCAAAACATGGTTGCTCAGCTCATCCTTCTTCATGAATGGCGTGACAACTATCCTCATGACCTTCTTTGGAGTTAGGTAGATAGCAGATTTCCGGTTTCAGTTCTAGTCCTATTTTCCTCCACTGAATAAAGATAATTTTCGTATCTGAGTTAACCTTTTCTCGCATTCTTACAGACGAAACGATTTGTTTTGCAAAAGGCACGGATACTCGTGTAGGATTTAACAAAGTATATGCATCTGCTGATATATTGGTACACAAACGTCGTTACAATTTTCAATACATGCATGATTTACTAAATCCAAGCAGTGGTCAGTCACATAGTACCAGGAAGTGGCATAATCGACAGAAGTCGTACCATTTCCGTTAAAAATAACTTGCTGCAAATCATGTGCGTCTAAGTTTCAAGTAACGTTTTTCGAATATATGAAATCAACGAAACAGCATGCAAGCGAAAGCATCTCAGAAACCAAAAGAAAACTCATTATAATTATGACAAAGGCCGAGAAGTTAATGACCAGAAAAAGCGGAGTTGCTAACATGTCAAGATACTTTTTTTTAAATTTTTATGTGAAGTTGATTTTTGTTAAATCTTAGAACTGGAAAACATCAAATTTGTTCTCCTCAGGTTACCATTGTTCCTAGGACCGGCTCCTGATTACGTCATTCCTCTTTTAGCGATGTCGGCCATTGCCAAGGACCGCTGTGATTTAAAGCAAGACATATGTAAGATAAAATATTAAAATACATACATACATACATACACACACACACACACACACACACACACACACACACACACACACACACACACACATACATACATACATACATACATACATACATACATACATACATACATACATACATACATACATACATACATAAACATTAAAACCATTTGCTTGATCTATTGCAAGAAACAAATTGGATTTAAAAACATTAATCCTTATCTCTTTTCAAGCAACCAACATGACAGCTGCAGACATCGCCACAATGAAGAGAGATGTAATTCTAGAGACCACAAGGCAGGTAATCAAAGAGAGTCACCCAGAATTGGACATGACTTTAGTACACGTACATTAATAAAAACTAGGATATATTTTGGAAGACTTAAAATGGCCGTTTTCTTCATTTGAGATAAAGGCACTGACTTTCTGACATTCCTCACGATTCTGTTAGGATGATATTATGTAGTGGAATAATTATTAGAAAAAAAAACAAACTAGTTGCAATTACTTTCCAGCAAAACAAATTATTATTATTATTATTATTATTATTATTATTATTATTATTATTAATATAATATAATATAATATAATATAATATAATATAATATAATATAATATAATATAATATAATATAATATAATATAATAATAAAACACATGCATCTAAAAAATAGGGCCTTAAAAAGTGGATAGCACATTTTTAAAAGTTATACATGACATTTATAGACGTCTGTCTTTACGTATTGTATCAAACTTATAGCTCTACCTACATGAAGCAGTTATACTTATAAGAAGGAAAAATCAAGGCCTAATGCAGCACGTTAGTAATCCATGCCGTGTATCGAACACTATTTATTTCAGAAGAAATGCAATTGCTTAAGAAATATATTAAAGGATGTTATTAAACTACTTACAGCTTCAAGGCAGTTTAATTTTGGCGGGAGGCATTCAAACTATGATAGGCATGACTGGATTTGTCGGCGTCATTCTTCGTTTCATGGGTCCTGTAACCATAGTTCCAGCCATCTTCTTAATAGGGATCTATCTAATGAAGGCAACGGCCAAATTCGCCAAGGTCAATTGGGGAATCTCATTCATGTGAGACACACACACACACGCACGCACGCACGCGCACACACACACACATACACACACAAATACATACATACATACATACATACATACATACATACATACATACATACATACATACATACATACATACATACATACATACATACATACATACATACAGAGAGCTGCGATAGCACAGTTGTAAAGCGTCGGACACGTTATCCAAGGGTCGCTGATTGGATACCCGCCCGGACTAGCATGGATCGTCTGCCTCGAACGACGTTTAGCTCCATTTTCCATTTTCTCGACATGATATAATCAATTATGTATTGGAGGTGCAATTTAAACCAAAAAACAGAAAGAGACAAAAAAGCGAAACCAAATTCAAGATCAAGCTGAAAAGTTACATTTTAGCATCCCTCATTCCCCATTGCTTTATAACTTTAATAATAAATAAATAAAGGAATCAGATTTGGGATGTGTATGCTTCATTGTGTATAAAGTGCCACATTAGACATCCTAACATCAAATTCAAGGTCACGACTCAATATTTTACGTTTTGAATCTCATTTTCCTTTCTGCTTTATGTTTAAAAGTTATTTGAAATAAAGGAATGAATCATCGGCATACGTATAGCTTATCAACAAATGTTTCTGCATACCTTTTTATATATTGTCACAAGAGAATGTGTAGCATTGCACGTTTGGGATCTCACCCTCATGGTTAATGTCCTTGTTCAATATTTAAAGGTTTCATGTCTGTCTGAAACGCAATGATGAGCCAAATTGAAGACAATGCTGAAAATGTTATGGATCTAATTTTGTTATAATTAAATTTGTTTACTCTAGGTATTGTTATTTATGCTTCAAACATGAAAGAATACCGACACAAATTTCAAGTCGTTAAAATCAAACCACTCAGATTAGCTTAAGAAACAGTAAAGTACACGTTAGTTTCAGTGATTGTCAATAACTATATGGTATACAATCATTACATTTTTCTTTTGATGTCTAAGATAAATTGGTGTTGTCTTGAGAGTGACATGTTTAGGCTTATGAAATATATGATAATTTCATACACCAAGTTTTTAAATGTCTTATGGTTGAAAATATATAATCAGGAATTCTCACCATAAATGACATTTTTGGTTAAAGTTTTGCTCTAACCAAGTTTTACTGATGGCACGATCTCTAATGTATATTTGGATCACAATCATGGGTGCTCTGTATATTCGGAATTTTGTTATCGCACTCTGTATATTAGGAATTTAGTTATCGCACTCTGTATATTCGGAATTTTGTTATCGCACTCTGTATATTCGGAATTTTGTTATCTCACTCTGTATATTCGGAATTTTGTTATCGCACTCTGTATATTCTGAATTTTGTTATCTCACTCTGTATATTCGGAATTTTGTTATCGCACTCTGGTTGAATAATCATCGTATATTCCCATATTTCTTTGATTTGTAAAGCTGAAAAATGAAATCGAATGAAAGTTTTCAGTATGCTCAAATAATTTAATCCAGCATGAAATGGAATATTTTTGTATTTCAGGACGTTTGCCATATCTATCATTCTTTCACTTTATTTGGGAAAGTTTAAGCCACCTGTCCCAGCATGGTCCAAGAAGAAAAAGTTTCATATGACCCGTTATCCGTTCCATCAGGTCTTTGCGGTAGGTTAAGAAAAACGGTCTTTCAGCTTTACGTCTATCTAACTTTTATTATTTCCTACTCAGGTCTTGTCAACGGTCTTAATCCATCCAAGACAATTATGTTTTTATGATATGTATTCTTTGTCAACTCGTGGCATAAATTTATTTATTAAATACATATATTTATACATTGCATGATAAAGGATACCTTTGCCAAGGCTGAAACCTTGCAAATACGGCTACGAATGTAGATTCCTTGCTGTCAATGATGTCACCTAGCAACGATCGCGCGAAAGATATAGATGGATGATAGAAGAAGGACATCAGATCATGCTTAAAGCTTCCGCTCTCGCGAGATCCTTTGTCGTTCCACTGTCAAACTCGACGAGATATGTACTGCTAACCCATATTTACACTGACTGAATCATACCTAGGTTTCACAAGTACCTTTCAAACAACAACAACAACAAAAAACAACAGCTCATGTTTTATAATTTATTTTACCTAGATTTTGATTGCCATTATCATTGGATGGGTGTTCTGCGCCATACTAACCGAGGCCGGCGTGTTTCCTGACAATAAGAACGCCACCTCTTACCTGTCACGAACTGACGCCCGCTCAGACATCATCGCCACAGCCAGCTGGTTCTATTTTCCATACCCAGGTAATAAGATTTACATGTTTATGGAACATACCATTTTCAACGTACAAGAAAATGCATAACGCACGCCAGGATACGAGTTATGTCCCTGATACGAGAATAGGAAGGAACATAGTTCTTTTTGCTGCTGTAGGATCTGAGAAGAGCTACGTCTACTCTTCTGTTAAATTTTATGTTTAATGATTTCCGAAGGATACGGCGTAATCCAACAACTATTCGCGTAACTCTAAGATTCGGATTTGCTAAGAAATTTCAGTCATAGAAGATAATGTTTCATAAAAGTTGAAATACGTTCTTCATTTGAAAATTGGTACACCCTTTTTGCACTCATGAACCAAGCATAAGGGCTTTTATTCCAGATATTTCCTTTAGATATTTTACTTTGCATTTCAAGCATTTCAATTTACCTCCAATCAAACAATGAATGTCGATTAGTCTATTTAACATTTCATAATTTTACCACCGACGTCATAGCGAGTTATAACCAATCAGACGTCATTATTCATCCATTGACATGGGGGGTGGGGGTGGGGGTGATTGAGCATTTGTCCTTACGTTCATTAACATTGATAGTATGTGAAATCTTACTCCACTACTTTTGTTTCGTCCAGATGTATGTGAGCAGCAGAAGGGGCGAATCAGACAACATTTTTAGACAAGTTTTCACTGAAATCACGCTTAAAAACAATGAAACCAGTGACATCAGGGCCCAATGTGTGTGTGAATCTGATATCGTTTCATGGATTAGGTCCACAAAAAAAATATGAAAAAATCAATGAAATTAATGAAATCCTCCATCGATTTTTTGGGAAAAAGGGACTACAACGTCGTTGTCACTCACCCCTTCTGCTGCTATGGGTTAACCGAATATTTGATCCACTCCGATACGATATCGTGTTCGAGGGTCATGTAAATTTATTGTTACAAATCCGTGTGGGGCAGACTGAGCATGACTAAAGAAATTTCTAAATTGATTGAAGTCCATATCAGAACACCATGTCTGCCAAATATTTCGTAGCGTATGTGTATCAACGCCGTTGAATACAGCAAGCATATTACAGTTATCTCTAATCACTTTTGGAATCTGAGTGTAGCGTTGAGTGACATAAATCACATCAGTGTTTTTATGCCTGCCTCGGGAAAATATTCTAGCAGGATTTTTTTGATTATCTAACATGACATCATCGTATACAACTAAATTGTTGATACTTCCATCGAGGTCATTCACGGATGGCGCCTCGTCAATATCGGTTATAAATTCAATAACACCCTCGCCGGCAATCTCTGAAGCGTTTTCATTAAAATCTTTTAGCACTTCATAGCATCGTTGATCATCTACGCTAGGGGCAATTAAATACAACTTATCCCACTTCATCCATCTCATTATTAAATTGAGCAACAATTGCGTTTTACCGGATCCAGATGGCCCGATTATAATTGCGCGGATAGAGTTTGGTAGCGCTGCATGATGCTTCACTGGTTCTCTTGTTTTAGTCGCTGAAAAATCAATTATATTCATATCTCTATACATAAATTATGGATCTATATTGCGTGAAGTGTAAGGCGCGTACTGGCACAGATGACTTGACGACGATTACAACTAAAAATAACCGATCAGCTCTTTCTGGTAAATGCGTACAGTGTAGTACAAAGAAATTTAGATTTGTTTCTAAACCCAAGGAACCCAAGGAACCTTTAAAAAAAAACGAGGAGGTGATATCGCTGCCAAATTAGCAAAACTCCCTGGAACCCCATGGGCAAAGTATCCAGGAGAAAAACACCTTCCAGGGTATAGTTATTGTGGACCGGGAACAAGACTTGATATCAGACTCAATGATCAAAATCAGCCCCGACCCGGTGAGGAACCAATAAACGCTATTGATAAGGCCTGTCACCTTCATGATGTTGCTTATAAAAGCAGCAATTTGCAACACAGGCATCTAGCAGATGTGAAATTAATTCATGCGTTGAATGCCATTCCTGATAAATCCTTCAAAGAAAAATTGGCTTCATTTTTGATAAAATCGGCTATGAAAAGTAAATTGATGTTAGGTGCTGGTAATTAATAACAACATGGAATCTATTTATTATTCCCCAAGAGGATACTGGAAGGGTAACGCTGCAATCAGTAAACTCGCTAGCGCCGCAAAAGTGAAAAAAAACCACTGCGGCTCATTGGTTATCCAAACAGGCACTATGGCAAATTTATCTACCACCGCCTAAACAAATTCAATTCTCGCATTTTGATGTGACCTTTCCTAATGAAGTTCATCAGGCTGATATATTATTTCTGCCACATGATCGTGGTTACAAATATGCGTTAACTGTAGTTGATATTGCAAGTCGATACAAAGAAGCAGAGCCGTTAAAAACAAAATCGGCCACTGAAGTCGCTTCTGCATTTGAAAGGATTTATCGAAGGAGCCCTCTGCACTGGCCAAATCTGTTACAAGTTGATCCGGGCAAGGAATTTCAGGGTGCAGTGTTATCTACAATGAAATATCACAATGTCGCTATCAGACGAGGGCATACTGCACTGCATCGTGATCAGGCCATTGTAGAACGATTTAATCGGATTCTTGCTGAGCGGTTATTTGGATATCAATATGCAAAAGAATTCATCCAAGAAAAAAGATCCCGTGAATGGGTGAAGAGATTACCAGGTGTAGTTACCGCACTGAATAACGAGATTACTAGAACCATCAACATGAAACCTATCAACGCGATTAAAAAGAAGTCGATACCTGAAAAACCACAAAAAGATTTCAAAGAACCAATTCTTGGTAGTAATGTCATTGTGAGGTACTTATACGAACCAGGAGAGCTTGAGGGTGGTACAAAAAGGGCTACTGATCCTATTTGGAGCGTCACTACGCATAAGATATCTAGTATAACACGATCTACGGGTAGACCTCCAATCTATAAACTGGATTCAACTGCCCTCAGCGTGGGTTTACTAGACAACAACTACAAGTAATTCCTGACGATACTCAATTACCACCGCATGGTCTTAACTAGCACCCTTGCGTCTATTGCACTCAAGACAAGTCAACATCACATTATTTCTGACATGACCGAGATTGTTATTTTTTCTGTCTACGGTGAATTGGCGAGGATCCTTATCCGAATACTGCCAACGCATTATACAATTGCAACTCGCGCAGTGATTATTCTGTTGTTTCTTCAAAGTGATTATTAATTCAGCATCAATATCAAATTCTCGTTGTTTTTTTTTTGTCCTGTTGTTTGTAACCGGAGAGTTTTTTATCAATAATATCATTATCGTCACCAATGATTTCATCATCGCCAATGATTTCATCATCGCCTGACTCTGTCAGGACAATTCTTCGAAGTTGATTTATTTTTCGTACTCTGGATACTGAAAGATAGACTAAATTCGACCATTCTATGCGATTATCTACCATCCAAACAATTGTATCCGATATAGTCAATCCCTGTGAAGAATGTATCGTCGCTGCGTATCCTAGCGTCCATGGGGATTTATTAGCACGCAATGCATCTTCAACGACATTGATATCAACCAGCACAATATCATTTAATACGAGAATTTG
This sequence comes from Unio delphinus, assembly GCA_029339505.1. NCBI lineage: Eukaryota > Metazoa > Mollusca > Bivalvia > Unionida > Unionidae > Unio > Unio delphinus. The sequence goes on along the minus strand of JAQISU010000109.1, from coordinate 4,157,305 downwards.
TTTTTCACTCTGTCCTGGAATATCAACTTCAATATTCTGTTTTCGCGTATCCGATGGCCTATAACATAACGGTACTGGAAGTGTTGCAAATTTTTGTTTATGCAATTCAAATAACTTCATCTGAAGTGTGTCCCTGACTATTTTTCTACTTGCAATGATCAAATCGTTTGTTCTCCACGCTTCCCAAAACTCATTCATGGGAGTTTCCGAAATTATTTCACGGGTTATTTCACACTGGATTCTATCCGGTTGTAATCTAATTAGTTTCTTCAATTCTTTTAATTCATTATCAAGTGATCTATGATCGGTATCAATTTCTTCATAATAGTCTACAAAACCCTTTAGCCATTCATGGGGGGATGCACCGACAAATGGTGGTGGTTGCCCGTGATCACCGCACATGACGACTTTTGTATTTTTCAATAACAACCACTCAAGAAATATTTTTAAGACATCTTCTGACACTGTGTCTATTTCATCCCAAATCATGATTTCAGGAATAAATTTCTCTCCCATGCGCTCAGGAGTCCATTTATCTCCCTTCCATCGGAAAAAGCTGTGATAAGTGCAAGCATTTACCCCTCTCTGTATCATTTCTCTTGCAAGTCTGTGAATCGGTGTTAGTACAATCATGTTTGGATTTTTCCCACGAAATAACTCAATTGCCCGGGTTGTTTTTCCTGACCCACCACAGCCGTTTAAATAAATTGTTTTATACAGGCATATTGGATCAGAAATCGGTGGTGCACTAGAAAATTCTGAACACTGATTGCTTTCTAAGTAATTATTTTCAATGGTAACATCTGCTGATGGAATATAATCATGAATCATTTCTTTCTTAATTCTCTATGATCCCCATTTCTCGTTGACAGTAGCCTTAAAATCAGCCATTTTGCTATTTATGTAAAATGAGTCAGTGGCAACTCTAACTGCGGTGGTAGGAAATCTATTGATCATTGAAAATAAATTAATAGAAGCATAACCGAGCATAGAAGCTCTCAAATGTGTGTACTGCGGATGGTATCCATCATTGTAGGTAACAATTGTACCCAATTTGGTTCCATCGGACAGAAATGCGTCCTTACGATTGACATATAGGCCCTTATTCGTTAAATCCGCCATTACAAAATCGTATTCAGCGTTGTCTATAATCAATCGTGAAGAATATTTCGTATTATCATCTTTGCCACCTTGGGTAAATTTACCGATTATTCTTCGTCCAAGATTTTTTGCTTCATTGTTTCTGATTTCAAATAACTGTCTGGACCAATCCATGATTTGTTGTTCATTAAAATCAGGAAACAGTTTTCGCTCTTCGCTAATTATTTTTTCTAGATCAGGTTGTGGTAACCAGACTGATTTCTGTGCTCGATAGGATATAATTGCTTCACTGACAATTAATGATTTTAACATCTTACAATCAAGCATATACCGTAATAACACTATTGGCATCCAGTGTTTTTCAGACATGTGTTTACCAATCCAAAGATAACTACACGGATGAAGTCCTTCAGCCATTTCAAATGATACTACACAAGCGAATCCGGTTAAATCAAAATCAGGAAGTGGTCCATTAATAGCAACACGGGTCATTTCGTGTGTAGGGTGTCCAAATCGTTTGAAATATTTCTCGCATTCTCCATACCCAAGAAAACTTCCTGGATAACATGCAATCATATCAACTGAAATAACGGTATCAGCGGTGTATTTTGTGTTCCATAATCCTCCATGGCTGTATTCAAGACAGGACAATTTGACATCTGATAAGAACTCACTTCGTGTTGGTTTCCACGCGTTTTTCTTTCTAGCAAAATGTGCTGCAATGGATGGTACTGTGAAACAGTTTGCTAATAATTGATCTTCGATTTCCCCCTCAGAAAACTCACTAGCTAGTTGTTTCATTTGATTCTGCAGCTCTTCAGTACGGTATAATTCTCCGTTAGGCCTTACAAACTGATCAAATCTACATTCTTCGTCTGAATTACTATGAAATAGCCACGCTGACACAGGATCGTTTTTACTCAAATGGTAAATAGCATCAAATAATTTCTGCTCTGAAAAAAACTCTTCGGTTTGGGATAGATATTTTACGGTTCTTTCCCGTGGGAATATTGTTACTGCAGATGACCACGCGTGCGCGTTATGATCAATAATTTCAATGGGGGCCCCCTGTGATTTATATTTCGATTCGTATAATACTTCTCCGGTGATTGTCCTTACCGATATTGGAAATCTTAATGATTTTTCTAATGTAGTTATATCCTGAATTGTTGCTCCATGCTCTTTTACCGTGAACTCCCACTCGGTTATTTTTTTTCGTCTTAGATCAGTTAGTTTATTTCCCCGGGACGCATTTGTGAAGTGTTCTATTATTCGTTCTGCTACACAATTGAGCCCTGTCGAATATTTCATGGGTGCTAGTTTTGAAATATCAGGTTTTTCATTGAGCGGATAGATCCCGTAAACAACTGCTGTGACAGGATAAGATCTTTCGTAGTAGGGTTTATCAATTCCAGTCAAAATTCCCGGTTTGGAATCCTGGTTCACGGTTACAGTTTTTTTGTCCTTGAGAATGGGTTCAAATTTATCCTTAATAATCCATTTGCCATTCTCACGGATAATGAATTTGATTCGGAAAAAATGACTTTTTTCCCCAACACGTGAAATGATCACTGCTGCTTTTTCATCATTCATGGTAGCGTCAACAACACCATCAATTCGAAATGTTGACCAACAATAAGATGCTTCATCACGCTTGAATTCATTAAAACAGTCTCTGATGGGTTTATCAAGAATTTTATTCTTGGGTGTATTAGAAACTATATCAAGATTGAATTGAGCATCCTTCCATGATGATCTCATGTTTCCGTCTCTTGGACGTTTGTTACGTTTTTTGGGTCTATCGCGATTAAATCTAGGATTGATTTTCAATAATCTCTTAAACTCTTTCATGTTTCCGTCTCTTGGACGTTTTTTGGGTTTATCGATATTAAATTTAGGGTTAATTTTCAATAATCTCTTAAACTCTTTCATGTTTCCGTCTCTTGGACGTTTGTTACGTTTGTTTCCGTCTATTGGACGTTTTTTGGGTCTATCGAGATTAAATCTAGGGTTAATTTTCAATAATCTCTTAAACTCTTTCATGTTTCCGTCTATTGGGCGTTTTGGACGTTTTTTTGGTCTATCGAGATTAAATCTAGGATTGATTTTCTATAATCTCTTGAACTCTCTATCAGCATTGAATTTAGCATTTTTCGAAGTCAATCTCTTGAACTCCTTCATGCTATATAAAAAACAGACATTTAAATGAAAGTTTTATATATAATGAATCACTGCAAATGGCTCATGATGGGAAATGTAACCCCGTGTAACAAATCATGCAGAAAAAATGAGTACTGTAGGTATCATATGCAAAGTTTTCGACGTGGAAGTCTTGGTCCGTTACCCTGTATTCGATGTGGGGTTGGGGTCAAGGGAAGATCACAATTGTGTATTGATTGTGGTGGTAGGCGATATAGGGAATTGAAGCGTTATTATGATAAAAGAATAAAAAATGGACAATCCATCAGAAATTATGACCCTGAAAAAGTCTTTGACCCTGATAACGTCACTGACAAAATCATAAGAACTCCGCAAGACTATATCGAAAGATTTTCCAGTGATGTAATTATTGAACCAAACACTGAATTAGACAAACAATAGAATAGTATATATGAACCAAGAATTCAGACCACATCCAGTGATTACAAAATATGAAGCATCCAGTGATGGTGTTGTAAGACACTGTAGAATGAAGAAACCGGTCGGTTTTGTGAGTAATCAAGGGTATTTGAGGTTTACTGTTGGCGGAGGAAAAGAAAAGAAAACTTATCTCAATCATCGTTTCGTGTATGAATGTCATTATGGATTGATCGAGAATGGTTTTGTTATTTATCACAAGGATTCTAATCCAAAGAATAATTCTGTATCAAATCTGCAGGCTATCACACTGAGTGAGAATTCCAAACGAGGAAGAGCTGGCACTTGCAAAACGGTTTGGAAGAGACCTGTGACATCTTTGAATACAACAACTAATGAAGAAAAAATATTTTCATCTATGAATGAAGCCGGTAGGCACTTCGATATTTGTCCAACTTCTGTTCAAAAAGTTGCAGGGAGGATTTATCGATCGGCTATTTCAAAAAAGACGGGGCAAAAATTTCAATTTAGTTATGTCTAATGCTTCATATTTTTCAATTAGAGATATGTCATTCTTATAGAATAATGAATTCTGAAAACATGAATAGCATCATAGTTGAAATAGCAAAATTGAAAAATCAGGATATCAAACTATCAGATGGGTTAAATCCTGATCAAATTGTGTCTGATTTTCAGGATATAGAATACGGGGTTAGCACTAACAAGTATATGCTACCCAAGAAGTATGCACTCATCAAAAGAATTCAGAATTCTATTAAGGACTCTCTTTCATTTTCCAGTGACATCAGTGTGTTCGTCCCGTTGTATACTATCGTAGAAGGAATACGAAAAGAATTAGGTAACGAATACGAATTGAAAAAAGAAGTCAACTCTAAAATTAGAAACCTACGGGCATTAATTCAAGAAAATGAACAATTTTGATTGACCGACCATTGATTGCCTGACCATTGATTGCCCGACCATTTTATCATTCCGACCCTCAAGAGATTTTCATTTTTTTTAGCATTTTTGGATTGAAAATGTCAAAAATAGAATGAGGAAACTGTGGTAATAATTATTTTATATACAATTTCCACACTTTCCTCATCATTGATAGAAGCTGTTATAGGATGAAATAACACTTCCATGACCGTATCAAAAATCATCCGACATGTCAAAATAGAATGGAGCAACTGTCAGTATTATTTATTTTATATACAATTATGACACTTGCTCCATCATTGATAGAAGGTGTCTCACGATGAAATAACGCTTCCATGACTGTGTTAAAAAATCATCCGACATGTAACAAAAGTGGGAAAAGTGTTTTGCAATTGAAAAATAGTTTGCGATTTCAAATAATGGTCAATGAGGCATTAACAACCCGATTGGCTCGTGAACGACTGGATGCAATTAAGAAATTTATACCAATTCGTGACTCTGTACGGAATAAACTGCAACAACGACAGAGTTTACAAACTGATTTTGCTCTGGGGTCTGAAGAATTGTTTAAACCAGTAACCACAGCAACGAAGGGGGTAGAGCGTGCTATACTGGGAGATGATCCCGAGACGGGAAAATCTGTTATTGGTGAACTCGAAAAAATAACAGCGAAAACTGAACAAACAAAAGAAATAGAATCAAAGAGAACAGTAGAGGATTTACGCATGAGATTTAACGAAGAAGGGTTAGCAGCAAATGATGAGACTGATTCAACAGAAATTCCTACGCTTGTTGTTACTTCTTATGAAAACAGAAAAAAAATGTTGAAACCAGAACATCATAAATATGTTAAGAATTTCACTCATTGGGCTGATATATTCTACAAAATCAAAACTGGAAAAAGTCAAAAAAAGACGGATAGTGCATCATACATCGAATATATCAAGATTGTGGATCACGTGTATAATCAATATGAAGAACTAAAACAACAACAAAAACCGCCAAAATTGCAAAGAAAGCGAGAGCAACCTGCAAAGAAAATATCTTTCTCTCCTAAAGAACAACAACTACCACCTGATGATGATGATGATGATGATACTCTTGATTATTTACAAACCACGCATACAGACAAACTAGATGAAGCAACTGGTTATAGCGGAAGTGGATTAGGAAATCCAAGGATTGGAAACACTTGTCCTGATAGTGTTATCAATGATATATCACGATTAGATGTTCTTGTAGGAGGATTCCGAGCTGGAAATAACTCTCCAGAAATAATTAATGAAGCAGCTGATATCTGTAGACGGTTATTTGCCGGCGGTATCATGGATATCAAAACATATCGAGATTTCATTGACGAGTTAGCAAATGGGTATCATAGTGATTAAATAACAATTGAAAACACTATTGTTTTTATAATAATGATCGTACACTACAATCATGATAAACCAACCCCCGTCTATGTAGTTAATTCACGGTTTCCAGTTTATAAGGCATACTATGGAGATGGCCTCGGCAATACCATTTTAGGATTCTTTTCAAGAATGGCCCCAAAAGTGATGCCGTTAGCTAAACAGTTATCAATGAAAGCCATTGATGTTATTCGTGATAAGGGTATTAGTACTGTTGGAGATCTTGCCGGGAAAGCGTTTTCAACTGCGAAGGATAAAATAACATCATTAGTGAGGCGAAAAAAGAAACCGTTACCGTCTACAGAAGAAATGCCTGCAAGTGTTAGTAAAATAATAAATAACGCAGTAGATGAAAAACTAGCGTCGATGGTAAATCAAGGGGACCAAAGCAATATTGCAAACATGATAGCAGGAAGTGGCCTTAAAAAACTACGTCGATGAATGGAAAAATCGTTTACGATTTCACGATTTAGACTCTGATAAATAGAATAAAATGTTCAAAAGGTCACCTGATCCAGCATTTGATATAGACGCCCCAGTCCCCAAGAATGATTCTGTACGCGATTATCAATATTACGCCTATCATGCCATAGACTCAAATAGTCGAGCAAGAATTGATCTTCAAGTCCATGATACCAGTAAATACTTTTTGCCCTGTGAAGCATTTATTGAAGTAGAAGGAGAAATTGTAACAGCTGCTGATACTACTGCTGTACCAGCACCGTATCCAGCTGGTACTCAAGTCGGTTTTGTCAATAATGGTATTATGGCGCTATTTGAGAGTGCTAGATATCTCATTGATGGAAAAGAAATTGAGTCCATAGATCGTGAAGTTGATGTGGCCACAACAATCATAGGGTTAGCGAGATATTCTGATGATTATACCAGATCAGCGGGTCCATCTATGATGTTTGCAAAAGATGGTAAGAATACCGCTGGAGGAAATCAATTTATTATAAGACGACCAAATGATCGTGCTGCTCCTCCTGCTCCTGCTGGTATCGAGGATATGATTATAAACAACGATCCTAATTTCAATCTAGGAGCTGCAACACGAAACGCAATGTTGCAAGGAGCGCGTAAATCATTTTCATGCGCGATTCCACTGCATCACATATTTGGATTCTGTAGAAACGTCAGAAAAGTTATCTACGGGGCGAAGCATACAGTATCGCTTGTACGAAAAAGTGATGATAATGATGCAATTTGGAGGATTCCAGCAGACAATGCAAATCCAAATGCTGATGCTGGTAAAGTCAATTTAACGAAAATATCATTGTGGATGCCAGTGTTGACTCCAGCAATCACCGCAGAAGGACGATTACTATCATTTATGGATCAAGGAGGAAAGTCGTTGTTGAGTTGGCTAACCGTGAGTACAGATGTTAAACAATCAAATATCAACGGGTTATTCACTTGGAACCTAGCATCAAAACAAGGCGTTTCTGCGCCACGTCATATATTTATTGCGTTACAGGATAACACACGAGTTGGCAATCAACGTTTCAGTCATATGATATTTGATCAATTAGGTGTGAAAGACGTCTCACTGAGAATAAACGGCCAGCAGGAACCATCTGAGGATATACAACTTAATTACACAGAAAATCATATTGCACGAGTTTATCATCGTCTGTTGTCATTTATGGCACGCGATCAAAATGTCGATACTGGTTTGCAAATATCACAATTTGATTTTAAGAATCTGTATCCGATCTATTGCTTCTCACTGGAACATCTCGATTTGATGAGACAGTCAGTTGTTGATATGCACTTTAGAGCTAATGTGACTCGTGGTGCTATTGCTGATTATAGAGCGGTTGCTGTCATTCTCAGTGATAAATCAATTTTACTCGAAGGTGTTGGTGGAAGAATGAGAGTGGTAGATGCCCCAGTAGAAAATCTTTGAACGATTTTCTCGATTTTTCATTGAATTAGAATCAATCAATTATATATAATGTCATATAGTGTTATTAGTGTTACGTTAACTCCCGGTCAAATAAAAAAATTGCAATCAGAATCGGCTAAAAAATGTGGAACCACAATCACGTTGAAACCCAATCAAATGACTGGTGGTGAAAATAAATTATCGCTGACAACTCGTCAGGTGAAACATTTCAATGATGCCTTCAAGGATAAAAAAGGGGTTCAGATTACTCTTTCTGCGGCTGCTATTAAAAATATGATGAAAACGGGTGGTATATTTCCATTGTTAGCTGCAATACAGCATTGATTGCAGCAGCAGCCCCAGCGGTGGCTAAAGCAGCAGCGTTAGGAGCCGTTGGTACTGCAGCAGGAATGGCGTTGAAAAAGGCAGCTGGACAAGGATATAAAAAAAAGAGACGATCCGTTCAAGGATTGGGTCTAAGACTACCAGGAACCCCGTATTCGTGGTACAGCGGAAAAGGTCTAAGACTACCAGGGACCCCGTATTCATGGTACAGCGGGAGATCCGTTCACGGATCAGGCCTGAGACTACCAGGAACGGTTTATTAATTCAGAAATCTTTAATTTCCGAACCTATGATTCCAATGTCCAATTTTGATTTAATGGATGCTGCTAAAAAACTAGCGATTAAACATTTCAGAGGTGTTTTTATGAAAGATCAATTACCACATCAACCAAACAAAACTGAAACAGGTATTATTAATCTCGATAACAGCACCGGACCTGGAACTCACTGGGTTGCATACGCTATTGATCCACGTGGGATTGTCTATTTTGATTCATATGGATTAGCCCCACCAAAAGAGTTTATGCGGTATATAAAACAATTTCCAATGAAGACTTGGTATTCTACGCTACCAACACAACAAATCAATGACCCACCAATATGCGGCAGTGAAGTATTAAATGTCCTTGACGCTATTTCTAACTCCTTGGGTAACCCAAGGGGGAAACCACCTCATATTGTCGTAAATGACTACACCAGCAATCGCTTTTTAGAGAGAGAAAGTGTTTTACAATAACATGATTGATATTTGGGGGAGATCTTTGAAACCCAAACCCGATGGCACTGCAACCCCTGATTCTATCAAGGATATAACAAAAAAAATTAAAGATGAAATCGCTGAGACGTTAAATTTAACAAGTGTTGACCCGAACGAAATAGTTGTATTTCAAGACAAACAGGGTAAATTGAAATCTAGTAATATTTCTCTGGATGATATTTTAGTTAAACAACAAAACGCAATCGAGAACACCGTTGCGTTATTTTCCGATCAGGGTAAATTGAAAACCAGTAATATTTCTCTGGATGATATTTTAGTTAAACAACAAAACGCAATCGAGAACACCGTTGCGTTATTTTCCGATCAGGGTAAACTCAAACCGGGTGTACTCGTTTCGACGATTACAGATCGATTAAAAATTCTCAACGATGAGTTAAACAATTCTGTGGTTGTACTAGCAACACTTGAATCTAGAATTGAAGAACACATAAAACAGTTTACCGCATTTCGCAAAAATATCATTGATAAATTTGTTGGAACCCCGTTAGATAAAATTGAAATAAAACTCCCTGATATTAAAAAATCCATCGATGAGACGAAAACTTTCATCGAAGCCGTCAAAGGTGATTTTTCGAGAATGATAACAGTTATTGAAAAAACAAAAATTCCTCATGAGAAAACTAACAACATAGTATATACAATCCAACACGGATCATTTGCGTGGACACCTACAAACAACACATTAGATATCACTGCAACCGTTAAGGGTATTTATCGATTAACACTGGTGACACCATGGCCTCAATTTAATATATCATCGTCGAGTTCATCCGGGGTCAACAATACGATTTCAACGATCATCGACAAGGGTACAACTGAAAAGTTCACTATAACAACTACTGATAGAACTTTGGTTGGGGTTTCAACGACGTGGTATGTTGAATTCGTAGCGGATTTAAGTAAATAACTAAATTGAAAGGATTTCACAATTGAAAACGCTAGCGTTGTTAAAATAAAAAAATGATTTCATCATCGCAATATCGCTATGATCAGGTCAGAGAATATCAAACTAGACTCAAAACCTTGTCTGAGGAGTATGCAATGAAAATTAAAAAATATCGCAGGAGAATTACCGCAATTGATGTTACTGTGTATTCAGTGAGTGGTGTAATCACCGGAGCCGGTAATATACTGTCTTCAGTGACAATGATGGCCCCGATAGCTGTTCCAATTTGCATTTCTGCGGCAACAACAATCGCTGGAATTATTTCAATAATCACAAAAAAAATATCCTCATGCAGCCAACGGAAACTACAAGACTACATAATTCAATTTCATGTTGTGTCCACTGCATACTCGCAATTATCCTCATTGATATCGTCATCGCTCGATGATACAATTATATCAGAGAGTGAGTTTTCAGCGATGGTAGATATATATGATTCTGCGATGTCAAAATTAGAAGTACAAAAACATGAGTATAATAACAATGACAACACCGATGGAATTACTTCAACAAATAGTGGAGAACACAAACCCAGTACAAACAAGCATGATCTCAATAACCTCAACGAATCCAGAATTCAGTGTGAATTTCCCCTCTCCGGTCCCAGTGAAGGAGATAGCGCTAGCAAAATTACGAGTATACCACAGTTGGCCAAATATTAGGTCAAAATCATTTGGTGGTCAACAACCCAATAATTCCCTGGTATTTGCAAATAAGAATAAAGCAGACGGTACCCCAGACTGGAATGTTGTTTCCATACCAACCGGATCATATCAAATTGAACAAATCAATGATGAATTCGCGCGTAGAATAAAATCGATTACTGGAAAAGAATCAAAAATAGCTATAACAGTTCATGTGCCGACACTATCATCTGCCATTGAAATAAGCACAGAAGGATACGTCGTAGATATCTATCAGAGTTCTATTAGAACCGTACTAGGATGGCCTGAATTACCACCCGGTGGAAAAACCGTTAAATTACCAGAACCACAAAAAACCGATTATATCACAGACAGGATAAAATCTGATAATCCAATAAAAAGCTATAGATATTATGATAAGTCGTATTTTTTCATTAGAGTAGAATATGATGAAAAAATAAAACTTATTCATCATCTTGCTAACCGGGATAAAATCACTGAAAATTTCACAGCTTTCAATAACGATATTTCGTTGTTGTTTATATCCCTTAGATCTGGCACTCTCACCCGAGATGAATTTATCAGTGTCGTAGAAACATGTAACAAAATCATCAATGACATGGAAACATTTCATTCACAAATTATTCAAGAGGTATTAGGTGACAGTAGTCCTAAAACAAGAGATTTATTTGCAATAGACTATAAGATCCGCATAAGAGATATTCCAACATTCAAACTACCAGGATATAATCTCTTAGAACTACAAAAATCTCTCGATGATGCCATCGATGAAGGTTTCAAAAAAATCCATGATACGTGGAAAAAAACACCATCACAACCACAAACAACTATCCTGACCCATAATAATGACCCAGACGGTGGTGGTAGGCATATTGCTCCGTTTAATGTGAATATTTCAACGGTGATTGCGCTCAATTTAGTATGTGATGTGATCGAAGGAAGCTATCAAATTAATCTCGAACGATCAAATCAAGCTCAGCAAGGATATATTTTGTATTCATTTGCACCAACTGCCCCTCCAGGGTTTTTAATAATTGAGTCCCCGGTGAATCCAGTCTATATGCGATGTCATAATAATTCATTAACCAGAATTAATTTCAAACTCACTGACCAATCTAATAATCTGATTGATTTACAAGAGGAGGTGTTAGCGATTAGTCTATTTGTGAAATCCTGAAAGGATTTTCGTCGTAGTGATTTTCGTCGTAGTGATTTACATGACCCTCGAACACGATATCGTATCGGACTGGATCAAATATTCGGTTAACTCATAGCAGCAGAAGGGGTGAGTGACAACGACGTTGTAGTCCCTTTTTTCCCAAAAATCGATGGAGGATTTCATTAATTTCATTGATTTTTTCATATTTTTTTTTTGGACCTAATCCATGAAACGATATCAGATTCACACACACATTGGGCCCTGATGTCACTGGTTTCATTGTTTTTAAGCGTGAATTCAGTGAAAACTTGTCTAAAAATGTTGTCTGATTCGCCCCTTCTGCTGCTATGTGTCACATAACATAATATCAAAATACTTTTATCACAGTCACCAAGTATCTAATAATCTTCGTTTAAAACTTCACTTTAAGAGTTCAGACATGGGACTGAGGATAAGGTCAAGTTATACTATGCTTCATCCACAGGTAATAGTAATTCGGAGTCTCTTTTCCATTACAGGGCAGTTTGGTTCCATATCATTCAGCGTAAGTGTGTTTGTCGGTTTCATGATTGCGACGTTCACCGCTATCCTAGATTCTATTGGAGATTACTATGCGTGCGCATCGATGTGTAGAGTGCCACCGCCAAAAGCCCATGCGGTGAATAGAGGCATTCTTATAGAGGGACTTTGTAGCGCCATTGCAGGTACGCTGGGATGTGGCCATGCTACAACCACGTATGGAGGCAATATTGGAGCCATATGAATTACAAAGGTAATGATTCTGAAAAAAAAAGACAGATAGTAGAAAATATATAAGTTAAAACGTAACGTTAATTATGTGGCAGAAAAAAATAACAATCATATATTCCCCTTGTCATGTAGCGAACAACAAAGAAAGTGGTTGAGTATATTCAGAGTATACACTGGTCATGAACTTACGGAGTGGTTTTTCTCATATCAATGTTCATAGCAATAGTAACGAATAATTACACTAATTGGTTTGAAATATTTTTTTTTTCTTGTCCAAATTTTTGTTTACCTACGTTTAGGCAGATACGCCCCTTATACATATTTTATGAGACTTTTTCCTCATAAACTCATAGTAGAGGTACGGGAAAGACTGTAAAAGAGAGCTCTCTGATATGCATCTCGAAGCTTTATATTTAAAATACAAGAAATACATATAACTTTATAACTTTCCTTCAAGCTTACAAACTTCATACATTTGTTTAATTTCTTACTTTTGTTATATCATACAGATCATTACATACCGACTAACTTCATGATAGCAAAAGAGTATAAAATTAAATATTTTAAATTAATGCAACAATAATTTTGTACAAAATCTATTTTACTAAATTGAAAATGGAGTATTACTTTGGAATAGGATACTAAAACATTATTCTTTATTACTTAAAAATATATTTTTTCCAAATTAAATTTTACTAAAAATGAAGTTGGTAGCGAATTCGTTTTTTAAAAAACAATAATCAATACTATTAACACGTTGTAGGTAAGGCACAATAACCAGATTTCAATATATATATATATATATATATATATATATATATATATATATATATATATATATATATATATATATATATATATATATATATATATATATATATATATATATATGCCAGACCCTGAGGCTAATAATTCCAAGTCATAAATGTTACGATGTCAGCTTTGCCAACAATGAGGTGTTAACGATAGTGTTTGTAACATGGCCATAGGCACTTGTAAATGGTGCCTTTTTCTGGGCAGCGCGCGATTCACAGGTAAGTGTTGAATTGCCGGTGTTGGCTTCAAAGGAAACATTCAGTGGGGGGTCGTAATCCACCCTTGACAGAATGATGTGGAGGGGGAAATATTTGCTAATAATGTAAACTCTGAGTGAAATCGACACCCGCATGGAGTTGACCAAGGTGTTGGCACCAGTAGAATCGCAAGCTTAAATCTAGTATCTTGAAAACTAAATGTCCATAGTCGCTAAACCATTTTGCGGGACGTTATAAGCTACTCCGACGTCATTCAAAATTGGCGGGAAACTTTGTTATTATGAGAATTACAAAGGAGCTTCGGACAGGTCAGTGACTTATTTGCTCCATTGTTATAATCTATTACGGCAAAGTAATTGTACTTTAATTATGTGCAGTATGTATACTTCATTACTAGAATCGTTAGTACTTAGAATTACCATTTGTATAGTTTTATTCATTTTTGGTGTATGATTCATTAGTAGTGTTTGATCTACATGCAAATTTTGAGATATGAGCAATGTCTATGTAAAGAATTAATATTGTAATTCGATATATGGTTAATTCGTAGTAACCTCGTGCATTTATTCATGTGATATTCTAGATTTGCAATTGTTTAATTGAATTATAACTTTGTATCATGGTTGCAGTTTGAAACATTAGTTAACAGGGATTTGACATTTTGTGTGTATTTTGTATGAGCATCATATGTAAGGATATATCAGTGCACATATATATGGGTATCTGTGTAGACTTTGTAGAAGTGAAATGTACAGAAATGCATCTGATTATGTGATATTGTTCTGTATAATAATATTGAGAATCTGTTTATACCGATGTGATGAAATCTATTGATATATTCATGATAAGCAGTTGATACCGTGTACACCAAATCAGAAAGTATGGGTATTTCGATGTGCACGAATGCGTGACCAAAGCAGGTAATGGCTTATCTGATGATAAAATATTGTTTAGTGTGAGTCTAGATAGCTAGAATAATATGATAATTTCATTGTGTGTTCATACAGGAAGCTTTTAGAGACCAGAGGAGCTGTAGGAGACAGAGGGAAATACCCTAGTAAAGTTGTTCCCGAGTTTCTGGGAGACAAGACAATTAAAGAACGGAGGCAGAAGTTGATGGACTGGAACTGAAGTGGAGTACAGTCCACAGATAGCATAATGCAGATGAGTACGAATACAGGACAGAAGGAAAATCTATCACACTACGTCAGCTGATGAGATAGGCCCTCACTTGTTCAAGTGAAAGACGAGTGATAGGGTTTTAATTATTGAATTTCATTTGAGAAATGACTGTCTGTTATTGAATGGTATTAAATTGTTGTTTTTTTGAATTTTACCTTTTGTGTACTCAGTAATTGAACTGTCGGCATCGCTGATTGGGGGATCGGAGCTTTGCATTTCTTTATCATTACTTCATTTTCTAACAAAATGAGCAAGGGTGAATCTTCTGTACTAATTAAAATAATACTGGGAGCACCCCACCCCAACCTAGTTAACACGGAACCTCTACAACTATAAATGCAAATGAATATATTTTTTTTTAAACAATTAAACATCCCAATACACTTTAACATAAAATTAAAAAGAACACACACAAATCTTGTGAAAATGTCTAACTTAGACTGAATATTTACCGTTAACATGTTGAGTATACCCTAAAGAAGTCTACGAACACAGATATTGCGTATGTATAAGAAAGACATCTGGTTCTCGATGAATGATCTTATTGGCACAAAGCTTGTTCTCAATCTATGCGCGATTTTGGATGTATCCTCAAGGCCAAATATAGACATTCGTCTAGCTACTATCTGCATCCATTCATCTCGAATCAGAACGGGACTGCTGTCTCCCCCCATGATATACTGTGTGTCTGTGTACGTCAACAAACATACCATATGTTGCAACAGCCTATGTTTTAAGAAAACACGTGGTATATTTAGCATAAAGGAGTTTGCTTGTTCAGCATAACTTACAAATGAGCCAAAAAGTTGCTGAATTTATCATAGAAAAGAAATGCGTTTGATGGCAAGCGGGGTTTTACAATTTCTCGTAAAAACTCAATCTTTATTAAAATAAAATACAGTACAGAAATAAATACATATAACTCCAGTATAATTTAATGAAAAATTATTATCAATATAACCTAATTATATATATATATATATATATATATATATATATATATATATATATATATATATATATATATATATATATATATATATATATATATATTTATATATATATATATATATATATATATATATATATATATATATATATATATATATATATATATATCGTCCTCCTTCTGTCTATTTCGTATTTCTCTCTCTTTCTTTCTCTCTATCTCTCTCGGTCTCTCTGTAAATGCTAGAAAGGGACCGGGTGCTGTTTGAAATAGGCCTGCTCTGTTTATAAATTTCGATTGCTTTTTCTCTCAGAGCTTAATTAGCAGACTGTTTAATTTTTGTTTTTGCGTGTTTAAACATGTTTGTATATTCCTAATTTCATTGCAGGTAGCAAGCCGACAAGTGTTTCTCGTATGTGGCGTCATATACATTGTATTCGGGGTCATCGGCAAAATTTCTGCTGTGTTTATTTGTATACCATACCCTGTCCTAGGAGGTGCTCTCATCACGATGTACGGGATGTTCACTGGAGTGGTGTTATCTAACCTAAAAGCCGTGGACTTGGATTCAACTCGAAATCTCGCTATTATCGGGACCTCTATATTTACAGGAATGATGATTCCCTATTGGGTTGAAACGTTTCCGAATGAGCTTGCTTCAGGTAAATTAACCAGAATGCACCATCAAACCGTTTGCATTAATGCAAGAACATAGCTAATCTGCTGTGATATCTTCCCTATCCAAGGTTCCGATATGATAACACTACCTACACCTTGGCGTAGCAGATATTTATGTGCTTCTGGTCTGTGCATTTCATTGGATGCGGTGGCATCCAAACAACTTGAATTGACTGATAAATAAGCAGTTTCCCACTGCCAGTCAGTGTTTGTACAAATATTTCTCTCAAATAAACCTCTAATGGCTTCCCTCTGGTATATAGTCATACTTTCGATGTTAAACTTATAAATTATCCTTTTAAGACAATTGCCCAAAAATTTCCGGCCAATTGTACAATGCATCGCTGTTACACGCTAACGGATAGTTGATATTTTTGCGACGGGAGGCAACTCATGAAATACAATTAATGTCGTTAGGACAAAGCACAAAAATATATGCTGCTCGGGCCTCCCCCCCCCCCCCAGATCCACCAAGGCGTAGACTGAATTATCATATCGTAACCTTTGCTAGAGGAAATTCTAGATTTTTCTTTCGAGAGGGAAGTCTCCAAACAATCATTATTTCCATTTAAGTAATGTTCGTCCCCCATTTCGATATTTGCCTAGACACGCTTTTATATAACTTTTGTGAGATACTCCTACAGCGGGATGGGTGAGTGGAGAATCGAAACAATACTTTGAAGAATGCGTTTATTGTTGAACCATTTTCCGTACAAGGTGAGTCCAACAGTAGCAGTTATAAAGGAGACTATATTTTACCAAATAACCTGCTTTTTTTTTGAACACACAAAGACACACACACACACACACACACACACACACACACTTGTTAAGAATCTCCTGCACATGGGTGTCTTTATCAACTCTCAAGTCCAGTACCAATATAGCCGATACTTGGATAAAATGTCTTAACATGCAGCAGTACGGTAATTGGTATGTGAGACCTCAGTCCTCGTCTTTGCTCAGAACCTTCCATTCCCCATGACGAGACGCTTGACTTGCAAAAAAATTATACTTGGACTAACATGGGATACAATTACAGATGTACATGCCCGCGAAAATCTTCAGGAGGGAAAAATCATGGGTAATCCGGAATGGTTTTCGGCTTTAAATTGAAAGCTTGTGTGACAATTGTGTTCAGATCCTTCTGGACAAGCGTTTAATTTTTTTCCAGACGCAAAAATCTCCCAAAAATAAAATCCATAATCCTTGTTCGATCTGTGTATTTGTGTTGTATGTTGTTGGTCATATTAGTTTCAGAATTACTTTCTTTCTAATTCCATGTACGGTTGAATCACCATTTAACTTATTAAAACTTTTGTACTGACCATATTTATAATCATAAAGCTCTCATAATTCTTATCAACTGCAGGTAACAAAGATGTTGACGAAATACTGAAAATTCTTCTCGGAAATCCTATTCTTTTTGGTGGCGTGCTGGCCTGCTTCCTCGACAACACAATACCAGGTAAGCTTCTTTCCAACAAGAATCATACCAAAATGAATGTATGTATCAAGCAACATATGTGTTCAAATACTCACAAAGATTTTGAAAAAGAAAAACAAAATAAGGGCACAAAATCTTATGCATTAAACTTGCTGGAAACAGTTATATTCTGCAAGAACCAATGTTGCTACATGCCAATGAAAATTCGTTTATAAAATTTCACATACGGAAAAATTATCGATTAATTGTTGTTTTACGGGTGAACATAAAAGTAACAGCGAGAGTTTTACGGGGTTTCAAGAAAAGTATGACTGGTGTTTTACTGAACATCAAGAAAGGAATTGTTTGTGATTTTTTTTACTGAATATTAACAAAAAATGGCTGGTGTTTTACGGATTATCAACAAAGATTGGCTGCTGTTTTACGGAGTATTAACAAAGGAATGGTTGGTGTTTTACGGAGCATCAAGAAAGTAATGGTTGTTGTTTTACGGAGTATCAACAAAGGATTGGCTGGCGTTTACGGAGTATCAAGAAAGGAATGGTTGGTGTTTTACGGAGTATCAACAAAGGAATGGTTGGTGTTTTACGGAGTATCTGTGAAGTATCGAATTTTGAGTAAGCAGTGAACCTTAAAGTTGAATGCACCGAACATCACGTTTTATCACATTTAAACAAGAGGAGGATTTGGGAACAGTCAGTTTGACCTTTATTCTTAATATCTTTCATATCAGTGTTAAAACTTCAAAAGGGCCAGTGTTCCGATTCAAGTAAATTGGCCGTATATCTTAAAACAGATTTGAGAAAGAGACAGCTGAACATCCGATCCGTGTCAACGAGTCATTCTTCAAAAGGACAAATTATATAACGTAGTTCAGAGATTCTGACTGACGAGACAAACGATTGTCTTAAAACATTTGTTTTAAAACCAGGGCTTATGATTGGCCTAGTGAAAGTAATGGGCATTTAAAGTGACAACCTTGATCGAAATTCCTTAGTCGAATTTTTTTAGAAAGTGAAGGTTGGCTCCGAGATAGCCTAAAAATGAATAGAGCTTTCTCCTCGTTAAACAAGGGAGGGACCAGGTATATGTCTTGTGAGAAAGACTGGGTTAGTGCTGGATGCGCAAGTTCTAAAGTTAACAGCATTAAGGTAGGCAATTTTATTTCACGCAATATTCTATGTTTTTTGATTGCTTATTTGTATGCAACTTGTTGAAATGACTACGTTCCATATAATGTATCGTTTATTCAATTTCATGGAAATATGTTGATGCCAGAATTGTTATGCAATCGATCTTATTCAATTTCATGGAAATATGATGATGCCAGAATTGTTATGCAATCGATCTTATTCAATTTCATGGAAATGTGTGATGCTAGAGTTGCTGTGCAATTTATCTTTTAATTTTGCAGTTATTATTTCAATAGTAGGATTATTTGCATGCGATCAAAATGTTCATATGTGCAAGTTTTATAAGGTTATATGAATAAATATGACACAATTTCATTTGTCTGTAGGGACGATACTAATTATCCTGAGTTAACGATATCTATATATTGTATTTGCTTTTGGCATGTTTAATTAATCCTGAAGTCATGCGGATCTGTGAATTGTATGCATTAGTAATCGAACATGTAGTAGCATACGGTTAATTGTTGATAGAGAGGTCACTTGGTAATGTATGGCAAGGTAATACCGTAAATAAACTCTACGCAGTGTATGAATGGAGTGTGTTCTGAGTAACATAAAAGAAGGAATTTTATATACATCTAGAAAGTGGTACATATAGCGATTTACGGATAATTTTGTCCTTTAAGGAAACAGTTTTCCATGGGATAGGAGACTCGACGTCCGAAGACGAAGTCCGATAAAAAGACTTGACGATTGAAGTTTGGAAAGGGAAAGGTAACGAGTGTAGTTCGAAAGCGGGAAGTGACCAGTACAGAGTAAACTCTAGGAAGTCCAGGAAAGACAGGCCAGTCGTAAAACAAAGACTCGAGAAAATAGGAAAGATTGGAACACGGTCAAGAGTAAAGGGATGCAATCAGTCGTGAACATTACGCTCTTTTCACCACTCGTCATGATGATGAAATAAATCCAAATTAGACACTGTTATTAAATCCTGTTTTTATCATTTAAGTTGAATTGAAATTACTACTATTTAATTAGTTGATAAAAGTTGTTCTTTTTCTTCTCTAAAAGGGGTCGTATTGCATTATTTCTTCCCAATAATCTTGCTCAGCTCTCTGTTGGTATTATAAATTTCACACACACCGGGTCATAATATCGAGGTTGGTCATTCCCTCGATAACGTAGCTAAACCCTATTAACTACCCCTCTTACTAAGAGAGAGACGTTTGTCTTTCTTTTTCCTTTTCCTCAGCTAACAGCCAAGGAAACATGGTTTTAGGCGAGGGAGTGAGGTCGACGAACTGTGTAACTCTTCCTCACTTAAAACAAGGCCAGCGCGCAAATGATTCGTGTCATCCACCCATCCCATTTCATCACCCACTAAGATTCTCTGTTGCGACAGGCAAGCGACGAAGCGGCAGGTATTAGTACTTAGGCAGCCGTAGCACAACCTGCACGCAGGAGACTCAGGCTGTTAGAGTTGTTCCCTCATGACATAGAGCAGCAGTGGAGACCAGCAGGTCCCTGTTAGCCCATTTCATGAGTGCACTACTCACCTGCTTGACATGAGGAAGGGGATAGAAACGGTGCCTTAAACAT
Source organism: Unio delphinus (assembly GCA_029339505.1). NCBI lineage: Eukaryota > Metazoa > Mollusca > Bivalvia > Unionida > Unionidae > Unio > Unio delphinus. The sequence continues at coordinate 4,136,720 of JAQISU010000109.1, read as the reverse complement.
TGCCTGCTCTAAACATTCCTTTTTCAGCATACTGCGGATGGCGGTGACCCTACTTCAGCGACCAAAATACAAAGAAGAAAATCAGTATTGTTCCTCTCAAACTTGGTGCATGGAATGTGTGCATCTTACTGGACAGAGACGATACGGAAAGCCCCCAGAGGTGAACCACCCTAATAGGAAAGGAACTTGCCATATACATCCTGGACATTGCTGCCTTGAGCGAGACCCGGTTTGCAGGAGAAGGCAGACTCTGTGAAAGGTGCTCCGTATACACTTTATTTTGGGGCGGCCAAGGTAGTCAAGAAGAGGACCGTGAGGTTATTGATGGGATTGCAGTGAAGACAGCACCACTGATTGCCAAATCGGCTGGACCTCCCAAAGGGAGTAAACGACAGACTCATGACCATGAAACTCTTCTTCTTGTCTAGAAGAAAGCACCTTACCATCATAAGTTGCTATGCTCCAACTATAAACCAACTCAGATGAAGTGAATGTCAAGTTCTATGAGGATCTTCACTCCATCATTGCTTACGTTCCAATGGCAGATAAGCTTGTCATTTTGTGGCGATTTTAATGCAAAAGTAGGCTGTGATCACGTTGCCTGTGATGCAGTGCTATGACATCACGGAGTGAATCACTGTGTCGGAAACGGTCTCCTTTTGCTCGAGACGTTCACCCAGTATGAACTACAGATCACAAATACAGTCTTCCGCCTCCCTCCCCGTAACAGGACGTCATGGATGGACCCTCGCTCAAGTCCTTGTGCGGTGCTGAAAAGACACCAACAGGGAATAAGGCTCGTAAATGACTAAACATCACCAAGCTGAAATGCAACAGTATGAAACAGTCTCTCGTTGATGCCCAATCAGAATGTAGAGACCCGTCTGATCGACATTCAGATAGCTGGTCTACAGCACAGCTTCATAAATCCTAGTGCCCTCAACCAGAAAGCACCAAGATTGGTTTGATAATAACTGCGACACATCAAGCAGTTGCTGGATGAGAAATACCGCCTTCTTTAATACCTTCTCAACAACCCCAAGTCCACTTCTACAAAAGATGCGTACAACAATATACTCCGAACTGTACAGCAAAAACAGCGATACACATAGCTGAGCAACAAAGTTGATGAGATCCAGTGCTACGCAGACCAGCATGACATGAAGAAAGAAGTGTATGGACCTACATCATCTGAATCATCCTCCCTTCTCAGCAGAGACGGGAACACACTAGTTAGTGACAAGAGAATATTCTTCAACGATGGGCTGAGCCTATTGACAGCGTTCTGAATCTCCCTCATCCATTGATGATGAAACTATCAGTCATCTACCCAATCTACTCATCAACGAAGCCCAGGAGAACCTTGGTTACTGGAAATGGAGAAGAATAGAGAACCTTGCACGAGACGCAGAAAGTGATACGTATGCTCTCCAGTGACAGAGCACCTGGTTCAGACTCCATCCCAGCTGTAGTCTACAAGGAAGGAGAAAAAGCCCTGATAGAAAGGCTCCACCAACTGCTTTTACTAATGTGGCAGCAAGAGACGGTCCCGCAGGAATTCAAAGACACTTCCTTAATCCACCTGCAAAGATAACCAACATGCCTAGAACAACCACCGGGGTGTATCCTTATTCTCAATGGCAGAAAGATACTCGCCAGAATCCTACTGCACTGCCTCACTACGCACCTTGACCAGGGACTTCTGCCAGAAAGCCAGTGTGGATTCCGAAAAGAACGAGGGACCATCGACATGGTGTTTGCTGGGAAGCAGCTAAAAGAGTAATGAGAAGAGCAAAACGTTTCAGCATCTACATTGACTTGACAAAGATTTTTGATCCTGTCAGCAGAGAATGCTTGTGGAAGGTAATTACCAAGTACGGATGTCCGAGAAAAATGTACATCCATTGTACAGCATTTCCACGACGGTATGCAGGTACGAGTCCAGGACAATAGCGAGACATCTGAGCCATTCCCAGTAATCAATGGCGTCAAGCAGGGTTGTGTTCTGGCACCGACAGAGTCTATTGTTATCCGCCATGCTGATGGAGAGGTTGGAGTCGACATCAGGTACCGTGCAGATGGAAAACTATTCAATCCCAGGATTCTTCAACCGAAAACCAAGGTTATGACAGACACCATCAGGAATTTCTTATTTGATAATGAATACTCCCTCAATTATGCCTCAGAAGCCTACCTGCAATGCAGCGTTGACAAGTTCTCCAGGTCCTACACAAGCTTTGGTCTCAGCATCAATACCATGAAGACTGAAGTCCTGCATCAGCTGGCCCTTGAAAAGTCATTTTGAGCCCTACATCACCGTCAACGGCCAAAAACTCACCGTAGTGAACCACTTCACCAAACTTGGCAGCACACTGTCACAGAGCGTCTCTGTTGACAACGAGGTGAACCTTCGCATTGCCAGAACCAGCGCAACTTTCGGCAGATTGTAGGTCAACGTCAGGAATAGAAGAGCCATCAGCATCAGACCAAATTAATGGTCTACATGGCAGTTTTGCTCCCCCACACTACTTAACGCATGCGAACCATGGACGGTGTACCAACGCTACGCCATGAAGCTGAACCAATATTACACCACAAGCCTCAGGAAAATCCTCAACATCATATGGCAGGATAAGGGTCCAGGCACTGAGTTACTCGCCCAAGCAGGTTTCCCCAGAATCCAGCATCCACACCATCCTGATGCAGTGCCAGCTACGCTGGGCTGGACATGTACGCATGCCAGACCACAGGGTGTCTAAGAGACTATTCTATGGCAAGGACAGCGATCCCACTGAGGTCATAAGAAATGCTTCAAAGACAATCTGAAAGCTGCATTGAAAGCGTTGAACATAAACCCTGATTCCTGGGAACAAACAGCAAGCGATCGAGTCATTTGGCGTTCCTTTGTACACAAAGGCTCTAATTTGTGCGAATGTAGCAGGACAGAATCCACCAACTATGCATCGATCAAGAAAGGAATAGCTAGCGTTTCACGGAATATCAACAAAGAAATGGATTGTTTTATTGAATACCAACAAGCTAAATGTGTTGAGAGGAATTAGAGGGAAATGTTTTGCAGAAAGACACAACATCAACAGACTCGGCCTTTTTTCTCGCCTTGGTAGGATTCGAAACCACTCCTATATGGTCGCGAATCCGGCAGATAAATGAAACGAGGAATCCGAGAAATACATGTTATGAGATAGTCTGTCGACAAAATCAGTGTTTTGCGGATAAAAACGCGTGTTTTCACGCCTCAGAAAGAGACGTTTCTTATCTGTTTATTCAAAGTACAAAAAAGTTACTCCGAAACACTGCCGTTGTTGTTTTCAATTTCAATAACATAGACATAATTTCTGCCACTTCTAGTGATACAGTGACAGTTCATTGATTTTAAAAACTAATTCTACGGAGCATTTCAAAGTTAACAAAGTTCATTATTCAGGCAGGAAAGAGAAATCCGATAGACCTATAACAGAAGACAGTGGGCGAAATGGTGAACAAACTAGTATTTCTATTAGTCAGCACTGAAGAGGGTTCATATGTAACTCTTGTTCACCATCAAAAGCATATATATTTGCTAGCCATGGTTTCGATGTGTTAACCCTAATTACACCTTGGTGGATTGATCACATAATTCAGTGTTTCGGATCTGTGAAATGTAATGGATGCGGAAGCAAGCCAACGCATCCAATCAAAGTCGAGTTGTTCAAGATGTGTATAGGGTTAGCATTTTTGAACCATGGCTAGCGAAGAAGCATCAAGAGAGACGTAAGAACTTCTTTTTATTTTTACATTTTACTGTATGATATCCAATGACAAGTTATATATATATATATATATATATATATATATATATATATATATATATATATATATATATATATATATATATATATATATATACAAGTTTAAATGTATTATCACACATAAGCTTCTAATGAATAAGCGGATATATGTTTATATTATTTTCATACAACACAAGATTATTAGTAAGATACTCACTTCTCATCGCCACCTATGATGCATTCGTCATAGTAGAATTACGATAATATAGGCAATTACAGTTGTATACCATTTCTGATAATGCCACTAACCAACACATTTCTGTATATTCTTCCTGCACGAGCGTCCGCGAAGTGTTCGCAATAGACTGGTGCACACACGCAAGACATCAACAGCAGTGCAGCCATACCGATTTTATACGTTGTTTCGTAGTTGAAATAAATTCTTTAGTTTCCAAGGAATGAATATCGCATACACATAAATAGATGGGGAAAAAAAACAGAAAGCAGGTTTTATGTTAGTATCCATATTTGTAATGTATGTGTGACTTTGAGAACGGCATTGTTTTGATAGCTTGATTTTGATAATCTGGCCTCACGTGAGGTTTGGCACACGCCGGTGAATGACAGATACCTGTAGAGAAGATTGTTCGGGAAAACAAAACGTGCGTTGGCAGTGAAAGCAATAAAGCAATTATTTTCAGCGGTGTCTCTGCAGCTTTTTCTTTATACATGTATTACTTACAGTTGTGTTCGTTTGAGAAGTACTGAGTGTTGATTTAAAATGACGATATGAATAGCTCATTTAACTGTCTAATGTTGAAACCTCTCTGAAGTTGGGGCCCTAGGCAGCTGCCAAGTTTGCCTAGGCAGAAGTTCGCCGCTGTCCAATGAGTGAAAGGAATAGAGTGGATATAGCCTGATTAAGCACTGTCAAGAGATTTTATTGTAATATAACTCATAACTTTTTAATATCTTCCTTTTTAATATTGTCAGGTATTGCTGATATTTGGACTTCAAGAATGTAAACTGTAAGGTTTTTAAATTCATGACGTTGATCTTTTGTCTGAGAGGCATGTTCTAAAGGAATGAATAAAATTTTGAAAACAAACATGTGTTTGGTGTTTTAAAACATTAATTTTTCCTTTCTTTTTAAAACTTCATAGATACGTGTTAATTCATGCCATTAAAGATTCTGTCCAAACATTGTACAAAATCTGAATTGCATAAAAATACGTATTTATTATCATCCTTCTCCCATCCACCCCTTAATTCCTTTAATGCACATGCTTTTCAAATCACTGTAGTCAAATGGATTATGTACATCTATGGGAAAGGCCTGGATTTCATCTATTACGAAATACAAGTTATCTGCAGGACAGGATCATTATGGTTAACTATATATATATATATATATATATATATATATATATATATATATATATATATATATATATATATATATATATATATATATATATATATATATATATATATATGCTTCTCTTTCCTAATCTCAGTCCTTGCAAATTTCAAGAGAAAATATCACGCACAATAAAGCTATTATTATTATTATTATTATTATTATTATTATTATTATTATTATTATTATTATTATTATCAGGAACAAAAGATGAACGTGGTATTGCCATATGGCAGAATGCAGAAAACTCTGAGATGGGATACGTTGAGGGATACGAAATATACTATCCACTAATTCCAAAGAGGTTCCTGAAATCACGTGTCATGAAGTACCTTCCTTTTATGCCAAATTCCGAAGAGGAGCTCGTGCCATGCACAGTGAGTGAAGTAGCAAAAGTGACAAGAGAGTTACGTTCAATAAATGGGAGATAATTTTACCTATACTGGAGTGTTTTATGTAGAATTATTCCCTTAATACAGGAATACAACTTGGAAAGTTGTATAGTATCCATGCAGCCATACTTTCTAAACAAAAATGATCAAATGACATAATGATTATTATATCAGATTGCTTCTGTGAAATTTCCTTTTCTACGAACACCATCCTCTGTTACTCAATTTTTTAAAAATTTATTTGTTTCTGACAACTCGATCTGACGCACATGGAAACTTTACAAAGGAATCAACAGGTAAAATTTCCCAATAATCCTAAGCATTCAGAAAATTGGAGAAATTTGTCAGGTGTGACATCCTGTATTTAGCACTCAAAAAATACATGCCGTTCAATGATGTTTGCCGTAAGAACTGAACTAAAACCATTTATTATATATAAAATAAATTAAGCACATACGTATATTTTATTTATAACATATGCAATTACATATATTTGCCCTTTTGAACGGAGTTCAGATTTACAACAGGAAGTTGTGTATTGACATAGTGAAAGAACTCCTCACATTCCCGAGTGTGTCCGCTACAAAATGTAGTTCTATACCTTTTGTGGCTATTTACAATACCTTTGCATTCCTTCAGTTCACGCGCAACATTATTTAAACTGAGTGACATGTTAGGTCGAGAACTTCTTATTTTGTCATGCAATAAGATGGCCATTTCATTAAATCTGACTCGTGCATAGGTTTCGTAAAGAATTAATAAGCACTATATTCTATTTTCTACACCGCGTTTTTAAGGGGCAGTAAAAATTAAACATGATGTTGCCTGGTTAGTTTTAAATGTACTTTTGACACAATTTTGGCTATAGCATGCCGAAGAAATGGGAATAAAGTGTATTGTCCAACGATATATTGAGGCTTTCGACCCGGGCTTGCCAGGATGGGTGGCGAACCCTCTACCCTTGGATTACGAATCCCATACTGAATCACCTGAACTACTGTGGCTTCCAAAATATGATAGACACTTTTTAATGTTTTATTGTTTAATTATGTGAGAGGTCCCGGGTTAGAACCCTGGCCAAGTCATGCGAAAGACGTATAAAAATGGTACTAGCAGCTGCCTGACTTGGCGCTCAGCATTAGGAGGTTAGTGTTAGGACTGGTCAGCTTGGTGTCAGGATAGTAGTAGTAGTGTTTAACGCCATTTTTCAGCACACGATAGGCTATACATGGCGGCCAGTATTAATGGTGGAGAACTAACCCGGTAAAATCCACGGAAAGAACCACCGACCCACGAGAAGCTACTGGCAAGCTTTCTCACATACCCACATTGGCCGAATCTGAGATTCGAATAATCTCTCTCTCTCTCTCTCTCTCTCTCTCTCTCTCTCTCTCTCTCTCTCTCTCTCTCTCTCTCTCTCTCTCATGCTTTGAAAAAAAGTAGTCCCACATGTAAGACCTCGACGCTCATATTTGTTTTGGGCGTTAGATAAAAATAGCACTCAAAAACAACAAGTGCAGTGTCTTGACTAAGAAAAATGCAAAATTCATTTCGCAATGAGCGCACGTCAACAAGTTTTTGCTTGTCATTTAACTCTTGTACCGAAGGTCACAGTTATTTATTTCTTTTTTTTAACGTCTTTATAGTTTCAAGTCTGCTTCAGGTAATATAATGGCCCACATTACACCTATATTATTCATTACAACAAATACATCATATACCACATTCATGGTCATATCTTCAAGGTCAATGTCAAGGTTACTTATTTTTATTTTTTTTTAAATAATTTGTCCTAAAACTCGTGGCTGTTGCAATAAGAGTGATGAAGCCTGGTTACCTGAAATGTTAGTAACGTATACAGCCATGCCACAAAAGATGTTTTTATAAAATGTTTGTACCCGTGCAATTTTGTCTCACAATTTTAAATACCTTTTAACCAAGGGACCATAATTGCGTTTAGGTATAGCAGTTTCCGACCGAACCAAAAGTAAGAAAATAGCGCATATTCTCTGCCTCTTGACAACTTACGTCTCTATCCTACAAACGTGTGATAGCCCGTGAAAAAGAAAACGTTATATGCATTTAAATCAATGAAACGTTTCACAAAGAACTTTAAGATCAATACCAATTCTAGACCTAGTTGTGAAACTGCAACAGAAAAACTACCGCTGTTTATATCGATTTGTTTTGGCTTTGCTTTACGAATTCAGGGTACGGTTTATATATATATATATATATATATATATATATATATATATATATATATATATATATATATATATATATATATATATATATATATATATATGTGTGTGTGTGTGTGTGTGTGTGTGTGTGTGTGTGTACTCCGGACCCTTTGCTATCAGTATTTTAAGTATGCAATATGTTTCCTTCTTTGTGTCATACGATTAGTTGGTGTATCATACGATTAGTTGGTGTATCATACGATTATTTGGTTGGTGTATCATACGATTAGTTGGTTGGTGTGTCATACCATTAGTTGGTGTATCATACGATTAATTGGTTGGTGTGTCATACGATTAGTTGGTTGGTGTGTCATACGATATATCAGTGTATTCTGTATTTAATATCACCATGGTATATATCTTAACAACCTCCACGTTAATCTATATTCACAGTAATGGCTTATATATTTCAATTACACCCTCTTATCTTTCAATGTCGTTCATTATTTTGTTATGTGTATGGTTCATCTGACACCGCCGGGTCTAATTTGACAGTTGTGTGAATAACGTACAACTGTTTTTCTTTCATTTATTTGCAGCGTGTTTAAATATTTTAATTTCTGTTTGATTAACCTTTGATCATATCACTCGTATTTTGATTCTTTCGTTTGACATTTGTATTTGATTAAAATTTGCTAATGAATGTAATGTTTCATTTCTTCCCCATTCCGTTGTATTCAGTTTCATTTTATATTTGTTTGCCTCATTTAAACTGTAACTGTTTCCTTTGATGTTATTTTGTTTTATTTGACATTAGTTTTAGTAGTCTCCAGTATGTTGTGTTTGATGGTGTTTGTTTTTGCTCTATGCCATTCATTACATGATAAAGCTTTTCCGTTTCCTTTGTAACCCCCCTCCCTTTTTTGTGAATAATGTATTTGTCTGAACTTTCGCCTTTTCTGTTTACAACTCTGCTATTTTTTATTGTAGCTTTATCTGCTGTATTCGAAGTTTACATATTTTATTTTAATTTTTTTTTTTGACGGCGATTGGCTTCTACACTGTCATGCTACAATTTGTGATTCTTTTACTTATATTATTTGATGGATAGTTGATGTGTGATACTGTATTTTAACACTAATATATTATCTTGTTTGCATTGATGCAGTGTTTGTCAGTCAGATACCACAGTGCACGTAAACAATTTATGCTTGTAACAGACTTTGAAGTACGCATTCTAGCCCGCGTGCGGCGTCTGTCATATTGTTGATTATTTTTATTCAGACAGGGATTGGTTCTTGCTTTCTTTCCTTTGTTGGTTTTGGGGTGGGTGGGATGTGGTTTGGGGGATTTTGCTAACATCACCAAACTGTTGGCTATAAAGTGTGGAGGAAATAGGAGCTAAGTGCCCATCCCCAGGACACACCGATACATCCTATATGGGTAGATATAGAATTGCGTATCTGCCTTCGATGGCTCCCTTTTTGCACAAAAAGGCTCTTGAGAAGGTTAGAATTATATCACCAAATGTTTGTTTTTGTAAAAGTGTAATTGCAATAAAATTGTTGAGATGTCAGTTACAAACACAACATACTGTTTCAGTGGATAATCATTAAAAGAAGAATCATAGTTTGTGAATAAATTAATTTTGCCTCAGAAAATTTTTATATTGCGCATTTTAATACATACAACAACAAAAGAACCAGTTCCATTCAAACACAATTAAACGTTTTAATTAAACATTGCCATTACATCCGATATATATATATATATATATATATATATATATATATATATATATATATATATATATATATATATATATATATATATATATATATATATATATATATATATATATATATATATATATATATATATATATATATATATATATATATATATATATTGCTATACCAGTCTCACAATTTTATCTTATCCATACATTTAGTATTATTATTTAAAATGTTGCCGTACATGTACCTTGTTTCCAGTTATTGCGTTGCCTCGAGACGGTCCCTCGTTGAAAGCATACGTCGGCTTTGGATGAGATCGACCGACACTCATTTAATCCATTCTGATGATTATTTCAACTCATCATTATGTTTCGAGTAACTGTTAGAAACGTATGTATTACTAGATGACGTTATGTTATGATGCCTTATTTGTTTACATTGTATTTTAATCAAATAGTGCCTCCCAGAACGTGCTCCGCTACTTTGTCATGGCAACGTTATTCCCAGCCTTCCATGAGCGCAAGGTGTTAGCGTTCCCGTTTCTAACCCGAATCGGAGAATTTCGAATGTCTCCGTTGTTCGTTTGTATAATCATTTGAGGTTCTCCAAGGGTATAGAGACTATAGATATGGCTCCCTTTGTGGCAGGGAGGGTTAGGGACTGATACGTCGAGATGGCATATAATGCAGAGAGATAAAGAAACCAGTCTAAAATGTGACCAAGTTTATTGGTGGGTTGGTTAACTGACTGTTTAAGATTGAAAACATGAATGGAATCTAGGAGTTTTGACGTGTATGGGTTTCCAGGACAGTCAAATTGAAAGTTGAAATCTCCAAGAATAATTAGGTTGCCACCTATCAAATTTCCATACTCCAGAAGATTTGGAAACTGCTCCAAAAAAGAGAGATTCGGTCAGCTTGTTTTTTCAACTAGGAGGAAGGCAGTAGAGACAGAAAAAATGGACTGACCTTTGTTCCAGTGTGGTTGTAGTTTGGACTAGTTCAAACGATGTGTGGCAAAAATAGAAGGTTGTGTTGTACTTAAGGCATTTTATCATGGAATTCTTTGTGATGACAGCAATTCCACCTCCGCGAGAGTTGCGGGGGAACGACTTGATTGAGTAATCGCTGGGTGTTAAATCCGCACACTTGGGCTCATCGCCTGATGGTTTTAACCATGTTTCTGTCAGGAAGAAGACGTCGATATTCTGGTCGTTGATAAAATTAACTATTTCTGTGCGCTTTCCGGTGATCTTACTGATTGAGCGTAGTGGTATCCTTGGGACAGTTGACACAACGGTTGACGATTTAAGAGGAATTTGAACCAGGTTATCAAAATTAACGGCAGAATTTTTAAATTGTTTATTTGTTACAGATGAAAGGGAGATAACTGGAATTCTTCTTCCTGTTTATGCCGGCAAGCATTGAAACAACGTTTCTTTTTCGCTTCCGTTTACATTTAAGTAATGATGAATGTAGTCCCAGTTCGTTTAGTTTTGAGCACAATGTAGTGTCAAGAGCAAAGGTGTGGTAATTTAATGCAATTAATGAAGGTCCATCATATTGTAAGCAGATTGACTGGCGATCACGTGACTGCGGTTTATTAAAAAACAAATGACGTCTTAACAGTGGAACAAAACAGCTGAGAAAAATTCTAATTGTTCTCGTTTCCAAAACAAGGAGATGAATTAACACATACGACCTGAACAGCCAATGCATGATGAAACACAGTAATGTAGACGAAGATAGACAACAAGCACATATATCATGAAAAAAGCACAAAATCGGAAGAGCCTTCCTCAAGCAGTTAAGCGATGGCGGCCGTCTTTCCGGATGTATCAATAAACATTGAAACTATTCAAAATAAGGTATAAAGTTACCTTTAGCACAAAAAGAGCTAATTCAAAAACTGCCAGAAAACTTATGACGTTATAATCCTTTGTTTTAATAATAATAATAATAATAATAATAAGAAGAAGAAGAAGAAGAAGAAGAAGAAGAAGAAGAAGAATGTTTAACATAATTATTATCTTCACCATCACTATCTTGACATTACTCAACCAGTTCACGTAGTAAATTTTAAATGGTTTTGAAGCCCTACAAGTTTAAACATTTCATGATCATGACGGTGAAATTGAATTTTAACTATAAAGTCATAGGAAAGAAGTTGGAACGAATATCCTAAATTATATATTTCTAAACGTCTTGTGGTCGTGCTTATTTTTCATATCAGTACTTTCTACATATTTAAAAGTTTAAAATGTGTAGTATTGTTTTTTAAATTTTGTTAACTGAAACAAAACCTCGGTCACTTTTATGAGTAATGCAATATGTATGTATGTATGTATGTATGTATGTATGTATGTATGTATGTATGTATGTATGTATGTATGTATGTATGTATGTATGTATTGTTACACGCACAGGGGTATTCACTTGACCGAGCGGTGTCAAAACCCTGGCGCGAGTCACGCTGGAAGTCATATGTTTTCCCCAAATTTCCAAAGACTTCCATACAACTTGAGTTGTAAAATGGAAAGAAAGACGTGTCTGCTATAATTAATAATCTTTGCTCTAATCAATTGGCGACCCAGAGGAGACAACTTGCCCAAGAGTCCATTAACCGCACCTTAGCATGGTGTTTCTCCATTATCATCCTATTTCCGTACCGCAAGCCCGTCATGCCATAGAAATTCCACTAGTATTCCCTTACTAACTGGGAAATATTTAACTGCGCGACCCTAGGCCAGTCAATCCTCATAATTTCCGGCGTATCACGCTCATATACATACGCCCATTTTCCACTATGGACACATAAACGGTACCAACCAAGTTCCAACTTATTGATTCCATTCTATAATTTACTGATTTCCAACCATAAATACTGCCTTTTCAATCACAATACTTTTATACACCGCGGAATTTTAATATGGACTATGTTACAAAAAAGGGACAGTCATTCGGCTTGTACCCAAATTCACTACTAACGACCCCAGCATGGTTCAAATTCACTCACACTCGGCTCTGTGATGTTTGCTCCTACTAACTGGCTAACTATTTCGGGCTAGTAATGTTTCCATGGCACCGAAGACCAAATACTCGCACAAATTAAAAACGGGATGCTGTCAAATACACGTACTCCAAATTTATTACATTATGTATCTATGTATGTATCTATGTATGTATGTTTAAACATCCTTTATTGCCTCATACGTACATGTGGTGGCGGGAGGGGGTTACGGTTGTTTCACAACTAAGCTATTTTAGGTATATACTTGGTTTAGATAATAATTTTCAGGAATAATTGTTCTTAGATATACAATTTTGCTCCTAATATTAATGCAATCTTCATTACCCAGTCTTCTCTTACAGATATTAAACTACCGACTTTTTTAATTTAAAAATGATGTAAATACTGTATGACGTAACTTGCTAATGACTTCGAGAAAAGGGTATTGCTATATCATCGCTAATAAGGAAGAGGGTGTGAGTGGAGTGGGGTATGGACGGAGAACCCGCAGAAGGACGTGGCGGATGTTTGTCTGACATGCGACGATACTATTACTAGTGCGGCAAACGTTTCTTATACGCAAAAGGTTCTTACATCATGATATATTAATACATTTAAACTGATGCATTATACAGGGATGCTTTTTTAATCTTCAAAATATTTTATCTAAGGTTATGCAAATCTATAAGAAGCACGTTTTGTTGTGGGTTTGTTTGGTTTATGGTGATCTTGCAATTCGATTTTATGTAATGCATGGGGGAACCAACAAATTTCTCACCCATGCGACAGAAAAATCTAGCTGTTTTGCAAACCTTTTCATATCTCATTATAGTGACATCCGACCAGCGTACAAGTCAAGGTGTCCACGCGCTCACAACTACTTCTGAAATAAGAAACACTTGTCTTCTGCTGTCTGACGTAGTGTTTTAACATATAAAACAAATATATAGCAAAAACATAGTAACTTAAGATCAATCCATCTTTGAGAAAACACCATTAAAATTATTTCGAGAGACAAAGACACGCGCATACAATGTCGAGCTTTTTGGTATTACGCTAGTTCGTTCCACGCAGCATAGTCGGTTTTATCCTATACAGGCCTAGCTCAGTACGTTTTCAGGTCAGCGTCATAAAATGTGGCTAAAGCTACATGACAAGTTTTAAATACTTCGTGTGAAACAAATTAAATATTGTTAGCTACATTCTCTCTCTCTCTCTCTCTCTCTCTCTCTCTCTCTCTCTCTCTCTCTCTCTCTCTCTCTCTCTCTCTCTCTCTCTCTCACATACACAACGACTACGAAAAACTTAGTAACATTCAGAAATGTGTTGTGTCAAATATACTTTTTTTTTAAAACTGTGTTAAGCATTTTCATTGTGCCTCAGTTAAATAAAAAATATACCTACAATATTTAATGACAAATAATGCATTTACCAACCAGACGGAATATTTTATCCGTCAACACATTAGTCCATAAACAAATTTCACTGCATCACTTGCCATATTTCCAAAACATAAAAACAAAATACATTTCCAAAGAATCCGTGAACATTAAAATTAAGCACTTGGTTATCCGCTAGGGTCCGTATTTTGGTGGTCTTTTATACAATGGGGTAATTTTACAATCAACATTAAGGACAACACAAGTATGTCAGTCTCCAAAGAAAAAGAGAGCTAAATATGAGTGACACAGATAACTAATTACCCATGATGCAACATGTTACTCTTCGTTACTGCATGTACTGCATGTACTAAGTATAACTACAGTATAACTACAGTAGAGATGAATACCCAGTATCGTTTCAATATTTACAATATAACTTATTGGAACTGATGAACATGAAACAGTTTCTTGTAATAAATATTAATTATTTATTGTCATTTTTACATAAACATTCATATATTGAAGGTGTAAATACTTAATTAGTATGCGACGTTTTATGTTATATTATTTTTTTTGCTCGTGCGTATAAACTGCGTACGTTGAATGCAACGGTTACACCGCATTCCAAATTGACATATTTGCATTCACGCGCTGCATGTAAACATTTAGACGTGAACACTAGTGAAGAGTTTTTTACTTTAAAAAAAATATTGTGTGAGAAAAATAAACTACATTGGAGTTTGGACGGAGACAAGGAAATCCCAGTCGCAGGGTTACATTATTTGTTTCACTAGGAGGCTTACTTGTTGTTACTTGTTATTTTCTACGCATTGTGATCTTTCAAAGCAAAATCGAGTTCATTTTTAGTGATATCCCTTGGTTGACATATGACCCTGACCTTTAATAACCGCTGCTGCAACATGCTGTCGAGGTGATATGTAATAATTTCCGAAGATTGGCTTCTAAAGCCTACTATATGCCTTATTTGGCAAAAGGGGCGAGTGTTGGAGTGCAGGAAGGTATGTGCAATTACATTGTTTTAACTTCTAATGATCTGTTATAATCTATGTCTTGTCATTTTCTTTAATCGGAAATAGCAAAAGTTGGTGGGTGGGATCTTGCTGTTGCTGTTATGATTGTGTGACGCGTTGATCTAGATATAAAAGATCTATAAAAGTCAATCAAATGATCTGGAAACAGAGAACCAAAAGTAGAACGCAGAATTTATCGATGTGTAAAAAATTCCAAGATAGCTGCTTTGACGGCCATATTGGACATCATATCGGCATCATTTTAATTTAGGAGCAATTAGACATGATAAGACATGTTTTAGGGAAAATCCCATGTTAATATGACCAATCCATGTTAATATGACTAGTCCATTTTAGTATGACCAGGCCTAGCTTCTCGTGTGTCGATGGTTCTTTGACGGGTTTTCCCAAGGTTCTTCCTCCACCATTAATACTGTCCGCCATATATAGCATATCTTGTGCTGAAAAATGGCGTTAAACCCTACAACAACAACAACAACAACAACAACAACAATCACATGCAGTAGCAGTAACAAGATTTTACTGGATGTCCGACTGGCTTGGAGTGTGTGTGCGTGTGTGTGTGTGTGTGTGTGTGTGTGTGTGTGTGTGTGTGTGTGTAACATTTCGTATTTACTCTCAAATTAGTTGAGAAGTAGCTATAAATAAAATGTCTGCAGACGAACGACGTATCATACGCTGTCTAGCCTTTAATCAGTATAGATAATTAATTTTCACATTGTAATCAACAGATGTAAAATATTTTAAAACATCGGTAATGATTTAATGAAATAAGAAAGACTGGATATAATAAAAGAATAGTTACGTTATCAATCGGAAAATTTAATTCAATACTAGTTTTGCGATGTTCGTTGTCAAATTATTCCCTTATGTATAACACTGAAGACACATATTTCGTGCGGTAGCCCGCTCGATAATGTCAGCTGTTGACAGGTTACGTTCTACCGCTTTGCAAATATTCGCAAACTTATCAGCAGTAACATCAGTATGCTTCTTAATTCCAAGTATTAAAAAACAAAGTCCATTAACAAAACAGGAAACTGAAAAAATATAAGCACATTGTGATGTTTGAGCTATGATCAACTGAATGATGCGTGTCCCATACGTAACACCATACCAAGCCAATGTCAAAATGGCGGATAAAGCTTATTGATTAGATTGTTATCGATATATATTGCAATTAGAAACATTTGGGGGGAATAATCCAGCGAATTATCACATGTATTCCTCTTAAACGACCAAATAACAAACGGCCTTGCATAAAAAAGTAATCTTGTATCTACTCATCTACCTCAAGATTGTATAACTATTACAAACCCTGACGGATTCCATGCTGAATGTGCTGTCAAACAAATCATTGTCACTAACCAAAGAAATACTAAATACATTGAAAACTCTAAATTATTGACAGGAAGATATTTGGAGATCAGTCGTAATCAAGCACAGGAAATTACAGATTAGTTTCGAGTTTCGATCTTGAAAATTTGAAGACATTGGTTTTTGGAATCTAATATATACAAAGAGCGAGTGCTTGTGTCATACTAACGATTACAAAAGATTTTGCTTTGTGCAAACGTTTCCTGGGTACAGCTCTTTCCTCGTGATCCGGAAAAAGTTTACTCACACAGAAAATTGAGCACTATCGCTAAATAAGCAACAGTTTCGATGCTGTTCATTTTGCTATTGATCAATCTTCTCGTAGCTAGAATGAAGATATTTATATACAAAATATGAAACCATGGAACACGCACACGAAAACAATAAGGAACTATTACCGAACAAAGAAAATATCTGGATTCTTCTTGTAGCAATTACTAAAAGCAAATATACATTTACTGAAATAGTGAAAGAACAATAATTAATAAAGAAAAAAAAGAAACATAGTTTATATATTTGGCCCCTTTAATACAATCAAGACGCAATGGTCTACTAGATGTGTCTTTATTGAAAAGCAGTTTTATTTTTATTTATTTTGAAAATGGTAATGGATCTGAAATAATCCAGCTTATCTCCTAATGGAAAAAGTTTTTGAACATTGTTTTAAGTTTTGGATAACAGTATGGTCTTGATAGAAAATTAATACAGAGATATATTTAAAAAAAAATAACACATCAAATGATATAATTATGATTTCACTGCAGGAAGATTTAAATACAAATAACATATCAAAGTAATTTATTATGATTTCATTGGATCAAGCAATCAAAATTCTAAGTTAAGACATAGTATCTACTTTATTTCACATAACCAAGAAAATATCAGTCACAAAGTGGAAGATTAAGAGTAGGTGAAATATCTTTAAATCACTGACATATTTGGAGCAGTGGCGTCACTATGGAGGGGGATGGGTGCAGAGTGCACCGGGTAACACAATCAAAGGGGGGGGGGGTCACTAAAATGACTGTAAATAAAAAAAATAATGTATAATTTTTGTGCAGTATGGGGGTGACTCCATGAGTTACCGCAAACGTCTATAAAAGTTTTGATTTTTTTGGGGGGGGGTGCAGCAAGGAGATCCATGGGTGTGACACCATGAGTTACCGCACTGAGCGACACCAATCCTATTGACGCCACTGAATCGAAGGATTGCACCATTGCCGTCCATGGTGTTCCGTGTGTCACTGTCAGATCCTTAATTTGGAACACGTAAAAAGCCATTAAGGAACATCAAGCTTATTATACGGTATATCGGTCCCACCATGCTATGGTTCTAATATGACACTATTTTTTTTATTTTTCTTTTTAAAAAAAATAGACCGGGCCGCGGAACAGGGTAGGGCAAAAGTGACAAAAATCCGGAGGCCCACAACGGTCTCAATTTTTAATTCGTAGAGGCCTACTGGTGAATTTCCAAACGGCCCACAAATCCTGTCCGCGGCCCTGAAATATAGCAACAACATAAAGAATTGTTTTAGTTACAACTTTGATTTTCGACGTGAAGTTCATGCCAAATAGTGTCAGCAGATACTTTGGTAAAGACATTCAGTAATGGACTAATCTTACATGAACCAAACTTTGCATAGCAGTCTCACCACTTCTGGCAATACTGTCCCGCCAATATTTGGATATGTATATTAACAAGGAATCGCGTGCTGGACAAGTGCAAATATCAAGGTTACAGCTCGATAAAAATTTCACTAGTTTCTATTTCGCTAACCACTGGCTGAAAGACTGTGCTATTTTTATCGAACAAATATTAGGAATCGATTTAAATGCATTAATACTTAGGACACAACTGATTACGATAAATGTGCTACTCTGCATTAGTGCTGCTCTGTATTTGTGCCTCATATAGCATTGAATTAGAAACAAATTTATGCGGATCAGTGATTGGAGCAATGTTTATATATATATATATATATATATATATATATATATATATATATATATATATATATATATATATATATATATATATATATATATATATATATGAACATCATACAGATTTTCACTAAACATACTTGATTACTGTGCTTTAATATATATCTGAAAACTTAAATACGTCCAAACGCCATTTAACTAGATTCTGATGGAAAAGTGACAATAAATATCCAGTCTTAAACGAGCGTATTTCTGTGTGAAATAAATGTCCAGTATTGGGACTGAAGCATCTTTAATGATTTTCCCATCCATACGGTTGTATTTCTTAAATTTCGTTCACACTTACATACAAAACTATAAGTTAACTCGTACACCTATGCACACAATTCAAGAATATAACTATTTTCATCAAAGTACTGGAAGACTTCGGCCATCCAAGGTACATAACTCTGTAGATTGCCTTCTGTTTCGCGGGGAATGTATCCTCTGTTGTTTTGTGTCTCCAAGACAGCTTTGAATAATTAATTAGTCATTGCCATACGTCGGTATATGTTTGTCACTCTCTCTATCCATGTTCCATCCCCTGCATCACTTGGTATAATGACACAAAATATGGGAATACACTCTGTCTGTCTGTCTATCCATTTGACATCTCCTGCATCATTGGGTATAATGAGTCTTTTAATGACACAAAATATGGTATTATACCCTGGCACAATGTTATTCAGTTACACCAATGAAATGTATGTTTGTATACACAGTTCGAGGCTTCAAGAGTCAAAAATTCACATTCCAAACGATCATGATATCGGGTAGCCTGATACATTTTTCTTCACGACCACCCGTTTTACTAAGACGTCATGCAGCATTCTATAAATATTCGTGGAAATAACAGCATGCCATGACACTAGTTTTATCTATCCTAAATTAGTGAAGGATATCTTACAGTATCGGAAAACAGTTCCGTCTAACAATGAATGGATACTTTTGTTTTATAATGAAATAATAAATTTACAACAACAAAAAAACAATTATCCTCAAACATACAGAGTACCATTGTGGAATTTTTCCCACTTGAAAATATTAATTTCCAAAAATGTTGCAATATCCAAGCATGAAAACTCCATAAATGAAATATATAATATGAAAAGATGAATCTGTGAAATATTACAAACATCATATTATGCAATTTCTTCAAGATGGTTTTTATAGATGCACAATTTTAGATCAGTATTCTGAGCATCGACTGATACCTTAATGTTCTTTGTTACTATTTATTTCCACTGATCTCATCTAAATTGATCCAATATAAAGTGATCCCATCTAAAGCGTTCCAATCCAAAGCGATCCCATCTAAAGAGATCCCATCTAAAGCGATCCCAGCCAAAGTGATCCCATCTAAAGCGATCCCAGCCAAAGTGATCCCATCTAAAGCGATCCCAGCCAAAGTGATCCCGTCTAAAGCGATTTCATCTATAGTGGTCACATCTAAAGTGATCCCGTCTAAGACGACGCCATCTAAAGTGATCACATCTAAAGCGATCATATCTAAAGTGGTTACATCAATAAATTATTTTGTCATCGGATAGCTGCAGTTTTTTTTAAGAGAGAGACAGATAGACATGTAGTGTATAAGTGGATGCTCTCTTACAGAAATTGGGTCACAAGTGCCTATACATGGGCCCTTGTGTCACCTGACCAATATCCTTGTCAGGAATGTACAACTGTGGAGTGTAATTGGATTAGATAATACTTCAATTCAATGCAAAATTTACCCCGACTCGTCAGAAACCATTAAAAGCTGAGGTAGATGTAAAATATTTCTAAATTAAATCTGAATGTATTGTACTACAACAATGTCAAGTCACAACAACAACAACTACAACAATGTCAAGTCACAACTTATGATAATCAGTTTGGTTTTAAGGAAGAACATTCAACTGATCTGTGTCTCGTGCCTTTACATAACTGTTATTTAAAATGCCGTAGTGATGTGTCTGGAAGATTTTAGATGATAGCAACGCATTTAAGGAGATCAACGTCATGTGCTTAATGTCATGGATAAAGATATGCTGATACACCGCATAGTTCCTGTAGTGGAATAACCACGGTGTTATGTAAATTTAACCTATTTCTTCTTGTGCAATGCATTACTGTGGACAAAATTTCTTGAATGTATCAAGAGAACATTACTTCTTGGTAATAACAAATAGTCTCCATTTACTATTAGCCCTTCCTATAATGAACAGTATATCTGTTATGGGTTGTTGTTTTTTTATTCTAAAAAATAATGTATTTGATATTGAATAATATTATAATTGTTTTCAATGATGACCAGAATATCTAATAGTAAGAATTTAATCTTGAAATCTCTTCAAAAATATTTCATTCGTTTTTTTTTTAATTCTCAAATTATTGATAGATAAAACACATTACTCTTTCAAGTTTTATGAGATTTTGTTGTTGACAAGGACATTTTATATATTTTAATTTAGATGTATGAACCAAGCAGTCTGAAATGAAAATGTATTATTATTATTATTATTATTATTATTATTATTATTATTATTATATACCAGTAGATGTCTAACATAGAAAATGACGACAATGGTATATCGGATGTCCTCAGCCTGAAACACTGTGTCAAATAAACTTCACAAGTTTTTACAACCCTGCATAAGCAAAAAGCGTTTGATTCTGAAATTCTGTTTTTCCGTGTTTTCTCTTTAAGGTAGCTGCTAACAGGTTACTACTTTCTTTTTCTGACATTTGATCACTGCACGTTTTACACTGGCAAATATGAATCGGGATTTTAACAATGGATGCAATTTAGGCATGATCCCCATCTGATTGGGGAAAATATCCGTTCTGGATGAAGTCCTGCTCAGTCCAATGTAGAAAGATAAGTACTTCAAGTAGATCCCTTTTTATTTCATCGTAACCAAGGTCTGGTCAACGTCCATGTTAAGTTACAGACAATATTGAGAACTTTGTCATTCATAACTTAAATAAAGGTTCACTGATTAAAAATAACAACGAAAATACAAAATAGTCTTTTTGTAAACAGTGCATTCATAACGATGTCCTCATCGTCGTAATAAGTTTTTAAAAAACGCTACATAATGAATAAAAGTTTAAATATGTTAATATATTTTTAGACAAATATTTTTCATCGCTAATATACTTTCCTTGTCATAACTTCCAGTTGGATTTTTGGATGGCCAGAGGAATTGCGTTAATTCCTATAAACTTCACTGTTGTTCCCATTTTGTGTGTTTCACATTCTTGTCTGTAAGATTGCTCAACTGTCTGTGATTCAAATTCAGAATTTATCCTGGATCCATGATTGATTTTGAGCGGCTCATAATGCACCCATAAGATGTCGCCCGTTGGAACCCATTCAAATCCGAGCTCTCGTAGCATGGTAACAAGGCCGGTGTCATGGGCGGGGATAAACCCGTATACAATGTACCCCTTCATTAACAGTTTTCGAGTGAGATCGTTGAAGATGATTTTGTAATAGTCCTTGTCCCTGTGCTCTGGTCTAACATAAATCATTGCTATAGAACCATTGTACTGCATGCATGTATATGCCAAAAGCTCTCCATTTGCATCAGAGATACAGCTACTGTCAAAGTTCTCGATGACGCTGGTGAAATAACCCTCCAAGTCTTCCCTCCCTCGACTATCTTCCCAGTCCTGCCTCAACACGGCGGCATGTTCAGGGCGCAACTTGCCAAGTTGAAGGCCCTCTGGAACCCTATAAGTGACAAGATTTTCAAATTAGCTTTTGTAGAAGCTATATCGGATGTAAAATCAGTAGAATATTTATTTAGGGCGCTATTATGAGACTTCTGGTGAAAATTCCATGTCAATATGACCATTAATTCAGGCAAAATTGTAAGGGGACTTTTAATATGTGCATCGTGGCAGCTATATTTGTCGTCTGCGGGCATCATTTTCATGTAGAACCAACTACACATTATAAAAAGTCTTTCAATGAAAACTTCATGTTGACATGACCATCAGTTCTGAAGCGATACGATTTTCAAGATGACCACCACGGTGAATATATTGGATGTCGGATCGGCATCAATTTAATTTAGGACCAGATAGACAACATCAGATGTATTCTGGTGAAAACCTCATTTTGATAACACCTAACATTTAGAAGGGGTAGTGACAAAATAGATTTAAAGATGGCGGTCATATGTGCGGTTAGAAATGACACCATTTTTTCCCTCAGAATCAGCTAGATATTATAATCAGCCTGCCAATGAAAACTCCATCTGATACGATTTTCAATTAGGTGATTTTCAAAATAGCCAATATTGCGGCCATGTTGGTTATCAAATCAACATAATCCATCAACACTGAGAAGATTTTCAGTTCTGTGGGGAATAGTAAACTCACAAGATCTTCAAGATGGTTGTTGTGATGAAATACTAGACATCAGATCAGCGCCATTTTCTTTATGACCAACAAAAATCACACGAAGTCTTCTGATGAAAACACCAAGTCGATATCGCTTTCCGTTAAGAAGAAGTATCAAGAACAAGATTTTCAAGATGGCGACCATATGGCATGTTGGAACAACTAGACCATGACATAAATGTACGCTTAAAGTTTCGCGGCAGTTCCCAATATAGTTTAGGAAGGTTATCAATATATCAAACTCGTATTAACGGGCTTACGTACGTACCACGGACTAGTGCGAATAGATCATCGCATAAGCTCTTCTGGACCATGACCAACTAAGCTATATTTTTTTTTTAAAAAAAAGAGTACATGAAAACCTTTTTGATAGAAAATGAAAAAGTAAAGCACTAAAAGAAGAGGTTTCGTATTAACATATCTGTACTTTGCAATTTGTTTGACATGGTTCTGGATAGCTTGTATAATGTACAAAAAAGCAAATTTGCAAATGCAAAAAAACTGAAACCAAGGAAACTCTAAATAATACCCTCTAATACTTGAAATATGTCTTAATGTAACGGATGCCTCCACCTCCATATGATGCAATTGGTGGGCAAATATTTAAGCGACACAGGGGTCATAACTCATTCAAATTGTGTATACAAGAATAAAAGTCGATCTTTCCAATACGTCTTCCTAATGTAAATATTCTTACCAAATATTTTTGTTTAAGCAATACTTTCACACGTATTGAACGAAATTGAAGAGCAAAGTTCTTAAACTTGAACCAAAACACTTATAGGATGTGTTAAAACATAGTGAAAAGAAAACTATTTTTTTAACGTAAAACCCGAGATCAGATTTGATTCCAATCAATAAAATTCTTCAAAAGCTAAAACGGAAACGATATGGAAGGGCAAAGTGAATAATAAAACAAGGGCGACAACTCCACAACTTAGATCTCTTAAATGTAGAGTCATATCAAATCTGATTTAAATTTATAGATTCCTGAAACATTAACACAGGATATAACTTCTTTTTTTAAAAGAGCCAGAAAACGGTGAAAATGAAATTTTGATTCCTAATATAAAATCATAACATAATTTTATTTCAATCCATATAGTATTTCAAAATGGTGCTGTGAACAATGACACGCTTTCATGATACAGCTGGAATATTGAGAAACAAAATACTTACACAGGCTGCTCGGGTGGTTCTTTTTTGTTCCATGCGTACATGAGTCTCACTTCCTTTTTAGACAGTTTCCCCAAGTGTTTTCGGGACATATCCGTCAAGAGAGGGGCTAAGTCCGGTGGCACTCCTGTAAAGAAAGCGAAAAGTAAACTAACCGTAATGATTATAAACAGTGTGTGTGTGTGTGTGTGTGTGAGAGAGAGAGAGAGAGAGAGAGAGAGAGAGAGAGAGAGAGAGAGAGAGAGAGAGAGAGAGAGAGAGAGAGAGAGAGAGATTTAACGTAGCTTCACAAAATTGTTTTCAGTCAAACCGCTACGATTTCTGCAGTGCGGCAGTTTTTGTATATGTAAGCAACTGGGACATCATACCGCGGACATGGGGCAATCGTGTTCCACCCAGTCAGACTATCCTGATATGGGGTCCCCGAGTGGCCGAAAGGTCTAAAGCGCTCTCCGATACGGATCACTGCCATCTAACCTGTCTGCCTGGGTTCGAGTCTCAGATTCGGCCAATGTGGGTATGTGAGAAAGCTTGCCAGTAGCTTCTCGTGGGTCGGTGGTTCTTACCTGGAATTTTACCGGGTTCTTTCTCCATCATTAATACTGGCCGCCATGTATTGCCTATCGTGTGCTGAAAAATGGCGTTAAACACTACTACTACTATCCTGACACCAAGCTGACCAGTCCTAACACTAACTTCCTAATGCTGAGCGCCAAGTCAGGCAGCTGCTAGTACCATTTTTATACGTCTTTCGCATGACTTGGCCAGGGTTCTAACTCGGGACCTCCAGCATATTTAAACAATAAAACATTAAAAAGTGTCTATCATATTTTGGAAGCCACAGTAGTTCAGGTGATTCAGTATGGGATTCGTAATCCAAGGGTAGAGGGTTCGCCACCCATCCTGGCAAGCCCGGGTCGAAAGCCTCAATATATCGTTGGACAATGCAATACACTTTATTCCCATTTCTTCGGCATGCTATAGCCAAAATTGTGTTAAAAGTACATTTAAAACTAACCAGGCAACATCATGTTTAATTTTTACTGCCCCTTATAAACGCGGTGTAGAAAATAGAATATAGTGTTTATTGCTTCGTTACGAAACCTATGCACGAGTCAAATTTAATGAAATGGCCAACTTATTGCGTGACAAAAGAACAAGTTCTTGACCTAGCATGTCACTCAGTTTAAATAATGTTGCGAGTGAACTGAAGGAATGCAACTGTATGTCTATATTGGATTTAATTTATTACTTCTTTTCTCAGCGATGACAACATGAATATCACCACTTTCGTCTCCAGCTACGTCAGAAGACAATGAATTAGGAGAAACACGTATTGAGTAACAGCGGTATTGGCGTGAAAAACGAAAACATTTTGTGTATTTCTGTTTCTCTTGTAAAATTTATATTAATGATCGGTTCACAAGAGAGACACGGCAGCCTTCGTGGGACCGTCGCTCTTGACAGTGAAATAAAGCCACAGCTCAAGAGTACATCACCTTAATCTCAAGAATCAAAATATAACAGAAACACTGTTACAATTCTAGAGTTGAGTACATCACCATAATTTCAAGAATCAAACTATATCAGAAACACAGTTACCAGTCTAGAGTTGAGTAAATCATCATAATCTCAAGAATCAAAATATAACAGAAATAATGTTACCAGTCTAGAGTTAAGACCACTAATCTCTTAATGCTGAGCGCCAAGCGAGGCAACTGTTAGTAATATTTCTGCAAGTCTTTGGTATGAATCGGTCTGGGATCGAACCCACGACCTCCCGCATCCAAGGCGGACACTCTAACCACTAGGCCATCAGAGCGGTAAATATCGAGATTTTAATGATATACAGTATTAGTGAAAAGTTAAAGTCAACTATTATAGAATGCGAGTAGTTCCAATGTGCTATTGTTTTTGATGAAAAATGAAAACCAGACGTCAAACAAGAGATCCAAGTGGCAATATATCGCTTACCGGAACTGTCGCTACATGTCAACTTGTGAAAACAAATTCACACAAGTATGTAAAAATAGTGAGAAAACAAAAGTATGAATCACATAACTGCAACAATGTCAATTAATGGTATTATCATTTATCATTTTCCTCCAAGATCTCACACACACACACACACACACACACACACACACACACACACACACACATCACACACACACACACACACACACACGTACGTACAAGAACTTTGTCGGCATATAAATGAGAGTCGATTCATATAACCATCATTGTCCACTACACTTTTTCCCGTCCCAGGGGGCTTTTCAGCCAGCATAGATTCCTTGATCTTTTCTTACACTTCTGTAGTCATAACCTTGACACCATTCAGATTTGCACTCAGGAAGCTGAGGGTGATTAAGATCGAATACCAAATTTCTTGGAAATTATTCCAGGTCATGGTTTTCTTTGGTTTTAGTAATTAAATCCGGAAGTGTTTTAGAAAGAGCGAATATAGAGTTTCCCAGGGACACGCCAAGACTATAGACATTGGCTAGACTGGACGGGAACCCAAACTGCGAATCTTGGAGGAGTCCTTCGCTGTACCATTTGATCTACCATGGTTTGATCAAGGTTTTCGTTCATAGATAACTTCTGTCAATACTTGTTACGTTTATGTTTAGACGGTTTGTATAAGTCAGTTAATGGTTTCTCTTCTTAAGTAACAATGGACAGATCGGGTGGCAGATCGGCATAATTTCAATAAAAAGAACTTAATGCCAAAATCCGTCTCGACAAATTAAATTAAATTATGATGCGCGGATGTTTTAAAAGAATCCTCTTCATGGTCTTCATGTATTAAGTAGCGACAGTCATATTTGATTGTGGATCGGCATTTACTGAATAAATTTGAACGATCTTCATGGTCGTCATGTATTTAGTAGCGACAGTCATATTTGATTGTGGATCGACATTAACTGAATAAATTTGAACGATCTTCATGGTCGTCATGTATTTAGTAACGGCAGTCATATTTGATGGTGGATCGGCATTAACTAAATAAATTTGAACGATCATCGTGAAGGGAATCCTTCATGTCATACTTGGTGAAATTATACTGAGCAGAGTGGTTTTAGGGACAAAAATGGTTTATAGGCGTTTTTCTATTAAGTAATAAAGACCTTATATATGTTTCATGACTGAGGGATATAATTTAAACAAATCTAAAAGTGCTTCATGCAAGGATGTGCTTTCTAAAATCTGTTAAAACTCTGGATTTAGACTAAACTTTAATTGTGTATGAACGAACGACACATCACGCAAGGCGGATGAAGAACCACGCCGTATAGGCTCGTTGTCGTTATTGCCAGGGGAGATCAATATTGCTTGCGTCTCTGACGGTCACAACAGTCCTTCTTGATATGAATTTCCCATTTTTAAAATTGTATCAATAGTTCCTTAAAGGGATTGATATTTTACTGGCTAAAATAAATTTCCAAGAATTCAAGACAAGAACTTAACACACAAGTGCTGAATCAATATGTGATATTCTTCAGTAATAGCAAGATATTTGCAGCTGCGATGGACATATTGGATGTAATTTAGGCGCCATTTTTGTTTAAGATCAACAAGGATTTATATAAAGTTTTCTAGCGGAAACCCGATCTTAATAAGACTTTCTGTTTTGAATAACGATAACACTATCTTAAAACTGGATACCAATGTGGCCATCAGACTGGCACCATTTCTATTTAATGCCATAGAGATGTCATAATAAATCGTTTGGTACAAGCGCAATGTCGACATGATTAAACATCTACAAGAAGTAGCGATACGGATGGTCACTGTGACAAGCGTACTAAATATCTGAATGGAGCAGTAGTACCAACTGGAAGTCTTTATCCCTACGCTGATATGTTGGACGGACTCGTATGTATGATAGGCGTCTAACAAAATAGTTCCAAACAATTGGTTTCAGTAAATATTCTGTTGTGAAGATGTGCTAAATTCAATATTATATATATATGTTGCGCTTGTTATATCTCATAACTAAAATTCAACGTAAAAATGTTGTAACGTGCTTTTGCTAAAGGTATAATTGCCCATGCCCATTGGCTCACTTCCGTTGTCAATTTTTCAGTTTCAGAAGTGCGTAGGTTTTAGACGTTGTCAAACTCTACAAATGTGACTGGTAAGTAAATTTTGTATGTGGTCTGCAAGTCCATAATGTCTAGATATAAGGGATCAGTTTTGAAAATAAAAGAATATATGAAGTTTGTCAAGCAGTAACCAGACCTTTGGATTAACTTGTATGTAATGTTTCAAGGCCATCTTCCAACTTGTTTAAGACGAATAGCAATAGCAAACACGTGCACGGATAACAGACGAAATTTAAAATTGTACATCAGGTTAATAAATATTTAATTTTTGAGAAGGTCAAAGCGTCAGATTAGCACAAAAAGTATACTCCTTTCTGTGTTTTTTGCTCATAGCAAGTGCAAGCAACTTATTTTATTGTCTGCACACAAAAAAAATTCTCCAAAAAGTGAGAATGTTATGTACAGTGTATATATTGAAAACAAATAAAATAATAGAATGGGTTTTTTTTTATTGGGGGGGGGGGGGATAATTAATGAAGCATTCACTATAAAATATAACCAGACTGTTCATGAGGCATAATTTACAAATGTATGTGGTATATAAAAGGAAATTTTGGGGAAATTTGTGCCATGGCCAATCCAGAATTTGCAACTTTAATTACTCAGAATTGGTAACCTCTGCCTCCTTACTTTTCAAAAGAAATCTGTAAGGACACAGTAACAAGTCAACCAGGTATTTTTTCCTTAAAAATGCCTACTTGTACGAAAATTTGTTTAGACCAATGAATCTAACAATATTGATTTTTATGACTAAATTTACAAAAACATATTTAGTTTTCTCTAATATTTCCTTTTGAAAGTTAAATAGAGTACTGTATGTACTTTTTATTTATTCATATTTATTTATTTATTTTTTATTTTACAGTTGCTTTATTGCCTAGTTGGATTGTGCTGGAATTTGTTTGTCGTAACAATATTAATTTATTTTTAAAACAGTGTAAAATAAAATCACAGACAAATGAAGCTGTTTATGCAGGAGGTTAGGGATGCTGCAACAGTCTAAGCTGTAAATAATCTTAAAAACTCTGAAAGTTTCTTATAAATTATTACGAAGGGTGGGGTGTTGTCCTATTCTTCAAACAGAAAAAAATCACATCTCATCGATGAAGACACGTGTATAAATTTGCATTAATATTTTTGTACCAGCACAATTTCATTTTCAAAGGAATAAAGCATGTTTGATACTATTTTGTAATAATAATAATAATAATAATAATAATAATAATAATAATAACAAACTGCTGGTTACAGGTAGCGGTAACAACGATATTTAATTTTATTGAGTATATAGTTACTAACTAAAGGGGTCTGACGTTTAGTCAGTAAAGCATCTGACATTGAATCACCTTAATATATTATAAATATAAGTATATATATTATACAGATAATGTGATTTCGTGTTGTCACTGTTTTCTATGTACTTTATTGATAAAACGTCAGACTGGCTGCTACCGCTAGCAGGTGTTCCAAGGAAAAAACTGTTACGCATTTCCGTTTAAAAATTACACGGAGGTTATGTTATAGTACAACTATATTCCCATGAAACGATGATGATGATGATGTGTGTGTGTGTGTGTGTGTGTGTGTGTGTGTGTGTGTGTGTGTGTGTGTGTGTGTGTGTGTTTTAACGTAGCTTTAACAATTTTTCAGTCAAATCGCTACGATGTCTGCAGTGTGGCAGTTTACAGCGATGTCTGACACTGGGGCATCATGCCACATACATGTAGCATGATTTCTCACCCAGTCACATTATCCTGACACCATGCCGACAAGTCCTAAAACTAACCTCCTAAAGTTGAGTGCCAATCGTGAAAGCTGTTAGTACTATTTTTGTAAGTCATTGGCATGACTCGGCCGGTGACTCGAACCCACGACCTCCCACATCCGAGGCGGACGCTATAACGGTATAACCACTAAGCCACCGGAGCGGTTGAAGCGATGATAAATACCAAAATATATTCTATATTTAGATACATAAACAAAACTTCTCCCGCATGAAACCTTCCATGATCTACACATTTTGTGGATTTTTCTTGCAAATTTTCTCTGAACCATATCAAATTCTTAGCAATTAACACGAAAGGTAAAACGTTCCCGCTGTTCATGAAATGATCCAAATAAAGTTCAAAGAATTAAAGCCCAGTAAAAAGGGGTACCCTCTCTGTACCAAAATAGTAAGATGGTGGCACTCGGACCGTCTAAAGCGTTGCTTAGTTACGTTGTTGTCGCAAACTTGTGTTAACGGACGAACGACGCGCAATAGGCCATCCAATAAACTTTTCTGGTCTATGACCAGTTGAGACAACAAAAAAGGAAACAAAAAATAAAACGAAAGAAAAACAAAGGAATTCCGAAGCAGGGGTTTCGATCCTATGTTAAATTAGATTTTACTGCAGCTTTAACAGATTTAGTCATATCGTTACGATGTCTGCGGCAGTTTATACTGCTGTCTAAGAATGGGGCATCCTGCATGATGTCCCCGCCAGTCACATTATCCGGACACCAGGTCGACCAGTCCTAACATTAACCTCTTAAAGTGTGTTTATGTTTGTTGGGGAGGGGGGAACGTAGCTTTAACAAGTGTAATTATATCGCAGTGCGGCGATTGATAGCGATATATCATCATGTCTCACCCAGTCTCATTATCCTGACACCAGGCCGACCTGTCCTAACACGAACATATTGCTGAGCGCCTAGCGAGGCTGCTGTAGGTACAAAATCTTGTAAAAGTCTGATATGACAGGACTGGAATTCGAACCCGCGACCTCCCGCATCCAATACTTCATTTTCCTGATCCAAAATGTTATCATTGACATCATTTTTGGAATTAACTAATCTGAAGTGGATATTATCCGGATATTTATCACCTAAACACTTTCATGAGAGGTAATACATAAGTGAAGGGGCAAATTTCTGGCGATCTATCAAGAATACATTAATTGAGACCAGAGAACCATTAATTAGATTTATGGAGACAAGTGCGTATCATATCACCATAATGCCGTGTACGGTAAAGTTCCTTTAGAAGGGAGAATGTTTCAAATTAGACCTTTGTTTATACAGTGGCCAGACGGACTATCAGGGACACGGTAAAATTCATTTTCATGGGAAAGTTGTCAAAATTGAGATCGCATAAATTCTGTTACTCAAAACTACCAGGTAAAGCTGACCCGACTTTAGGGACTTTGAAAGAAAGGACGGAAAAGACATTTGATTCTGATTGGTCACGTTAAATAAGGGGAGGGTTTTCACACAAAATTTCATAAGGTTTAATATCTCCCTTATTGAAATTGTAATCAGAGTTTTTCCTGAGAGAGAGAGAGAGAGAGAGAGAGAGAGAGAGAGAGAGAGAGAGAGAGAGAGAGAGAGAGAGAGAGAGAGAGAGAGAGAGAGAGTCACTCCCAGTGGAATTTGAAAGAAATTCATTCGTTAAAAAAAGTGTGGTCCCACCAAAACTGTTCTGGATTATCGAATACACCAAGGTAGTGTGCCAATTCCATGTAATTTATTGATGCGATTTATATAATGTTTGCTGAGTCTATAGGTCTTTGCATGAATTTTGTCTAATACATTTGTATAATAATGTGCTTTTGAATTATAGCGATGTTGAGTTATGCATAGGAAGTCTTACATTAATTCTTAGATAAGTTTGACGATTTGTTGGATTTGTTGTCGAGTTTGCATAAACACTAGGTTCTAAGAATATAATGCATTACATTAGTTAATATGATTACGAGAATCCGTGTGAATTCACCGAATTTGGATTTCACGTATGATTTAGAGCGTGTGAAATGACGTAACTGATTACTTGTGGCGGGTTCAAAACCGCTAGGTCTCGTGTGGGTTGTATTACTGAGTGATGTTAATGCGTGACGAATTACCCATTCGACTAATTACTGTCATTTGAGGACATGTGGAGTCGATTAATAGCCTTATCATCTGTATACTACTGATATAAATATCTTATACCGATCGAAATAATGCAAAATTTCCTGTATCATCAATGACCAGAAACTTAGGTTGTTTATTTATATTTTTTTTTAAAGAGAAGAAATAGCTTTTTGGACGTATGGATGTGACGTTACCCTGACAAGTATTCTGAGAAAAAAGGAAGGATACGGAAGTGCAGTGAGACGAATAATCCTGTGACGAAATTCTGCCTCGTACTGATTTATAACGTATTCAGAGTGTATCCTGAGACGGATGGTATAAAGTATCATCCCTGAGATGCAAATTTCTGAACAGCAACAAAGGAAACGGAAACCTGATGAATAGCAGGTTATGAAATCGTAGTAGGCGTAGACTTCGATTGTTTCACTAGATCCTATGATGAACTAAAGCTATCAGTAACATACCGGCTGGTTTATTTAAATCTAGTCGAGTTTTCTTGTAATTCGGTGAAAGTTTTATTTCTAAAAGCAGAGCATATTCCTAATGTAAGGAATTTTCACAATTGTTTATGCAATTGATTAACTTGTTTGCTTATCTTTACGTGGGCTCGTATTTGTTTGTTCAATATATTTGCTCAGATCTCTATAAACATTTCCATCTATAAGTTTCACCACTTATATTTACTCGAACCGGGGTAATTATATATCGAGGGCGGTCATCTCCTAGATATCGAGTACCAAATGGGGTAGGTTGTTTGGGTTCGTTGGTTAAGATTAGGTCTTGTATGTTAATTTTAATCATTGGAAGTTTGCGTAAGCGACATTTTAATAAAAGCTCGTATCTTTCAAGGTTTAAAACTTCTGGTGACAATTAGGTCTAGACTTCAGAAGATAGAATGTGCTCTGTGTGATTTCTCACCATAAATAATAAATGTTTAAAGTGAAGGAAAATATAGTTTCCCTACATTGGCATGAATCCACATGTGATGATCACGCGAGATTAGACGGGACGTGGGTTTTTAACTATACGATTCTGTACTTACAGTGTACTTTCTAGACATTTTACAACACATCAATTAAATAAGCATTTGCGTGACAATTTTTCTCTGTTTTGTTTTTAATTTTCTTTCTTCTTCCAGTGTGAATTCATTACGACATCTTACTACTTTTGCATCTTCCAAGTACCAAGAAAGAATGAAGCCTTCTTGAGATTAGTTAGCGTTAGTATATATATAATTGGCTCAATGAAACCTATTTAAAAACAAATATTGTAGCTACATGCAGACGATAATAATAATAGTCCTTATACTTAAAGCCAGCCAACGTAAGAAAATTGTGAAAAAGTGTCTGAATCGCTCGCACGCCATTTAGGGGAAAAGTTCCTTTTCTAACGCAGTAAGGAAACATTCTGGCAGGGGTGGGTGGGGTGCATTTGAGCCTTTCATGTGGCAGATGATTTTCCCCCCAGATCAAATGCAATCACTCGGCTTTTGCTATATATATATATATATATATATATATATATATATATATATATATATATATATATATATATATATATATATATATATATATATATATATATATATATGGCACAGAATCTAACGTAGTTTACTTCAGCAACGAAATGTTATTATCTTTCCTAAATAAAATTTAATTATATTGACGTCTACATGTAAATTGTATTACTGAAATTTAAACCAAAATA
This sequence comes from Unio delphinus, assembly GCA_029339505.1. Classification (NCBI taxonomy): domain Eukaryota; kingdom Metazoa; phylum Mollusca; class Bivalvia; order Unionida; family Unionidae; genus Unio; species Unio delphinus. Next base: position 4,103,111 of record JAQISU010000109.1, on the reverse strand, counting down.
CGTTTTACCAATACAGAGAGTTTATTACGACTGCCTGCAACATTATTCGTTATCTTAATCTGCGACTACATTTTGATGAATACGGTTGTCATAATTGTATTGTTCAACTATCTCAGAATGAAAAATTGTCTCATGTTAAAATGGATCAAGTTTCCTGATTGCAAAGACAAACATGTATATGCCTTTGAAAACAGGTTGTCACAAAAGAATTAAAATATCGGTCGATATCGGACTAGTGTCATTACCGATATCTGGATCGCATAAGGACCCCGTTTGCTAAAATGTTTTCTAACTGGGTTAAATAAAGGAACCTGCCTTGGGGAATCTAAGTTCGAAGACGGACATTCAGGGGCCATACCCAGAGACGTAGCGAGGGGGGGGTAGGGGGGTACATATGTCCCCGGGCGCCAAGGTACAGGGGCGCCAAAATGAGGCTTACAACGTTACATTATAATAAGAAAACAAAGGTAATAAAATCGGTCACAAGATCGCCGGGGCGCCAATTTTATAGTTCGTCCCCGGGCGCAAAATATCATCGCTACGCCTCTGGCCATACCTCCTCGTAATAATAACGTGGATACTTGAAATCCAAATGCTTAAATAAATAGTAAGCAACATCTCGTGCAAACATATGAGGCTGACTAACAAGTGCCATAACTCTGTCAAAATTGGACACAACCTTTAAAGTTACATTTGGGTCTCTAACACAATGCACACACCGAATTGTATCAGAATAGGTTTCATATTTCTGAAGCGATGCTGACAACAAGCATCTGGTGCAGAGCAAATTTAATTTCGATGGAAAAAATGCAGCAATTCCCCCCCCCCCCTCAAAATTTGACATGAAACAAATGAAATATTGAAATGGCACACCTGTGTGTTAGGCAATTTGCTTATCAAATGGTATCCAGTTATGTAAAAAAGCGTTGGTGGTTACGAAACCTATGAATGAATCGACAAACGAACAGAGAAGGTGACTAAAGAGTTCCAACACCCTAGTTCGGAGTTGTAAGTGTTCAAGCAAAATATTCTGCGCACATACCAAACAATGGCAAAGAGTGACAAAGATATTAAAAATTACATTCAGGTCAGTGACAAGATACATCATTTGAACACGTTGCAGCACTTGAACACGAATCATCATATGAACACGTTACATCATATTAACACGTTGCCACATATTAAGACGTTACAGCATATGAACACGTTACATCATTTTAACACGTTGCCACATATTAAGACGTTACAGCATATGAACACGTTGCAATATATTTATCACGTTGCAACATATTTAACACGTTACAGCATATGAATATTTTACAGCATATGAACACGTTACAGCATATGAACACGTTACAGCATATGAACACGTTGCAGCATATGAACACGTTGCAGCATATGAACACGTTGCAGCATATGAACACGATACAGATGAACACGATACAGATGAACACGATACAGCATATGAACACGTTGCAGCATATGAACACGATACAGATGAACACGATACAGCATATGAAAACGGTAAAGCATATGAACACAAAACAGCTAACGAAAACGATACAGTATATGAAAACGATACAGCATATGAACAAGAATACGGTTTATCTAAATGTATACAGGAAAATTACATGTTCAATTTTTTTCACCAATCAAAGTTTCATTTCTTTGGAAAGATCCATAAATAACTTACGATTCAATAGAATCGTCCAACTACTGTCAACAAAACCTTTATTATCATGCAGAATTATGAAAATCAGATAAATATACAAAAATTTAATACAAGACTAAATAAAGTACGTAACTATAGCAATATAGTACATAACTATAGCAATAAAGTATGTAACTATAACAATTAAGTACATAACTATAGCAATATAGTACATAACTATAGCAATATAATACATAACTATAGCAATATAGTACATAACTATAGCAATATAGTACATAACTATAGCAATATAGTACATAACTATAGCAATACAGTACATAACTATAGCAATACAGTACATAACTATAGCAATACAGTACATATCAATAGCAATACAGTACATAACTATAGCAATATAGTACATAACTATAGCAATACAGTACATAACTATAGCAATATAGTACATAACTATAGCAATACAGTACATAACTATAGCAATATAGTACATAACTATAGCAATACAGTACATAACCATAGCAATATAGTACATAACCATAGCAATATAGTACATAACTATAGCAATACAGTACATAACTATAGCAATATAGTACATAACCATATCAATATAGTACATAACCATAGCAATATAGTACATAACTATAGCAATATAGTACATATCTATAGCAATATAGTACATAACTATAGCAATATAGTACATAACTATAGCAATATAGTACATAACTATAGCAATATAGTACATACAAAACTGTAATTTTACATACAATTTGGAGACCAATTGTAATACTCCTGCAAATGCACATTCTCACTCTCCATAAGCATATCAATATGTATTACATGCTGTCCCAAAAATAGAAACGTACCAGTTTCTAACTGAAACCAAAATGAAATGTTTTTCAATAACTTATTTTAACTGTACATGTTGCCATAACCAAGAGCGACAATTAAAAATTCGTCTAGAAAGACTTGAAAATGGCAAAATATATCTTTTGCAATTAATTTTTGTAAAGCAATAATCAAAAATTTTGATTCTAAATGAATGATGCCTTAATGAGTTGTGGGTTGGTGAAGCGTATCTATTAAACAGAAACGTAGCTTGATAATGGGTTTGTATATATTATGTATTACTCAGAGCATAGTCTAAGCTTCGGTTGGTATATACTAATTATTATACAGAATATAGTCTGCGTTTGGGTTGGCATAGATTATTTATTAAACAGATTAGGGTCCTAGTTTGGGTTGATATTGATGATTTATTAAACGGTGTATAGTCTTGAGTTTGGGTTGGTGTATATTATTTATTACATAGAGTATGGTCCGAGCTTGGGTTGATATAGATTATTTATTACAAAATGAATAGTCTGAGTTTGGGTTGGTATACATTATTTATTAAACAAAGTATGGCCTGCGTTTCGGATGGTAAAGATTATTTATTAAACAAATTATTGCCTGAGTTTAGGTTTGTATATATTATTTATTGAACGGTATATTGTCCGAGTTTGGGTTGATGTATATTATTTATTAAACGGTGTAGAGTCTGAGTTTGGGTTGCTGTACATCATTTTTTTAAATGGAGTATATTCTTAATTTGGGCTGGTGTATATTATTTATTAAACGGTGTATAGTTTTGAGTTTGGGTTGGAGAATAATATTTATTACAGAGTATGGTCCGAGCTTGGGTCGATATAGATTATTTATTACAAAGTGAATCGTCTGAGTTTGGGTTGGTGTATATTATTTATTAAACGGTGTATGGTCTGCGTTTGGGATGGTATAGATTATTTATTAAACAGAGTATGGTCTGCGTTTTGGTTTGTTTTTATTATTTATTAAACGGTGTCCTGTCCGAGTTTGGGTTGGTGTACATTATTTATTGAACGGTGTATAGTCTGAGTTTGGGTTGGTGTATATTGTTTATTACACAGAGTATGGTCCGAGCTTGGGTTGATATAGATTAATTATTACAAAATGAATCGTTTGAGTTTGGGTTGGTGTATATTATTTATTAAAATTATTTATTAAACGGTGTATGGTCTGCGTTTGGGATGGTATAGATTATTTATTAAACAGAGTATGGTCTGCGTTTGGGTGTGTTTATATTATATATTAAACGGTGTACTGTCCGAGTTTGGATTGGTGTACATTATTTATCAAATGGAGTATATTCTCAATTTGGGCTGGTGTATATTATTTATTAAATGGTATATATTCTTGAGTTTGGGTTGGTGTATATTATTTTTTAAACGGTGTATAGTCTGAGTTTGGGTTGGGGTATATTATTTATTACACATAGTATGGTCCGAGTTTGGGTTGATATAGATTATTTATGACAAAGTGAATAGTCTAAGTTTGGGTTGAAGTAGATTGTTTATTACACAGTGCACAGCCTGTGCAAACGCTGACCAAGAGTGTATTGAAGGATAATGGATACGATGAACTAACAAAGCAAACATCTAACCTGATCACAACAGAATAAATGAATATGAACTGTACTGGAGGTATATTAGGAATTTTTGTTCAAGTGAAACCCCATTTCAATAATAGTCACGTTTGTATATGGTGACATTAAAGTGCACCGTGTTTTCTTTCAATTTTCTGGGACAAAAGTGGAAGAGGTCACTGAATATCACGCTTCGCACAAGCGAGATTACTCGACACAGAATATAAATCTTTACCGTATGTAAGTGACGAATTTCGTTCTCCGCTCAGTTAAATGATGTCTAATCATCGTGAAGACGCCCTCGGCGTGACTTGCGACAAGAAACTGATCATGCAGTCGCCGAGTGGATGGATGTAGATGGATAAAACGAATCATTCACTTAAGCGGGCACTCAATGTAAACAACAAAAACAATAAATAAACATAGATATGATGAAACTGATAACATACTGAAATCATATAACATTCTTTTACAAAATGACATGGAATAACGATTCCAATTTTAGTATGAAACATATCTTGCAAGACAAAAAGAGAAAATCCTACCAGTGAAAGTAGCCGGTTTACTCCAGTCAATAATGCCGGGTCGCTGTATAAAATACTTCAGTGGGGTCAGGTTCTTCGCATGACATATGTAGGAGTGTCGGAAGTATTTTGGCACCTGAAGAACATATTATTTTAACTGTTTTAGATACGATGTCATACAGGTGATGGATATGGTCAAATTCCTTAAAGCTTTTGTTTTTTTTTTTCAATTTGCAAGACGCTAATGGAACAAATAAAATCTGGAATGAATGCGACCTGCTCAAAATGAAGCATGAAACACACACACACACACACACACACACACACATATATATATATATATATATATATATATATATATATATATATATATATATAAGCAATTTGATATACGATTTCGACAAATATGAACTCCGTTCAAAGGGCAAATATATGTATTTGTATGTGATATAAATACAAAATATGTACAGAATGTACGCAGTATCATTGATCTACCACTCTTTGTATACATTTTTCATTAAAAGGAAACTCGGGCAAGGCTCGATTTCTTTTAATGAAAAATGTGTACATCTCGTGGTAATACATACATACATACACGCATGCATGCGTACATACATACATACATACATACATACATACATACATACATACATACATACATACATACATACATACATACATACATACATACATACATACATACATACATACATACATACATCGTCTTTACAACTTAATAAAAGTCCTCTTTAATAGGTGCATATTTGAAGTAATGCTAGCTGTATACCCTAAAACTCAAATTACACTACATTCATCAATTATACCCCAAAATAAGTGCGTTAACTCTATTTTTTAAAACAATACCTAAGATATACAAGGTCTTTAATAAATAGTCAGAATATCCAAAGAGGAAAATAAAGAAAACCTATTTTTTTTAAGATCTAACTATATACAAAATCGAAAACAGAAGAGCGCCACATAGCACAAATTCTATAGCTACAATCTGAACACGCAAACCAAAACAGCTGCATTTTATAACAGGTACTGACAATCAATTATGTGAATCAATTATGTGAATCAATTATGTGAATCAATTATGTGAAATAGTCTCAACCAATGCTTTATAGGTCTGACAATATATTATGTTAATCAGTCTCAAACAATAGGTCTGATAATCTAAACTTTTAAGATAGTTGCTGTCAAATATTCCACAAAACAAAAATCCCAGAACGTGATTGCTTAACGAATTGCCTTCGTATTCTCATGATAAATCGTCAGACTCGTGTGAATCACATGAGCACATTATCTGCAAGTCGCGCGATATGACACCACCATCTCCCTTTATTTACATGTACAGTTAGTTGCACGACATTATTGACATCAAAGAGGAAAGCGGAAAAGATAATAAACCTGCTGCATTTAAATCCAAATATAACTACTCTGTCAATTTTCGTACCCTATGTATGAACAACTATATTGTTTTCTTAATTCTTGGGTGTGGGGGGTGGGGATGGAGAGTATTTTGTCAATGTCAGGCTAAAAACAGATGAAAAGTTAAATAATTCTAATGGTTAGTTCATAATAAAAAAAAATACTTATATCAGCTAGTGTTGATCTTTGGTGAAGTGCTTATTAGGAAACTAAAATTTAAATATATCCTCATGACTTGGCGAATTAGTGTAGTATGAAAAATTGGATATATTGGGTGTATTGTAGTTCCAAGCCATGGAAAAAAATTAAAAGTTTCAGCAAATGATCAACTAGAGATAATATAATAGAGATAATATAAAGTACTATTAAATGTATACGTTTGCCCCAGATGTCACGCAGAGCGTAACGTGTACTTTTATGTGGCTAGGATTTTGAATACATTGACAGATGAAGTTAAATCTTTGCACAAGAAATTTCACTCTCAAAATAGTTAATTGCCGCTTTAAATCAGATTCATAAGGTCTCATTCGAGATCTAGATGAGGCAAGTGATTATATCAAAATTCTATTACAATTAGTTTTTTGTTGTTGTTGTTATGGTTGTTATAGGGTTTAACGCCATTTTTCAGCACATGACGGCCAGTATTAATGGTGGAGGAAGAACTGGGAAAACACCGGAAAAGAACAACCGACCTACGAGAAGCTACCGGCAAGCTTTCTCACATACCCACATTGGTCGATGCCGAGACTCGAACCCTCGTAGACAGAGGTGAAATGGCAGTGATCTCACTGATCCGTATCGGTGAGCGCCTTAGACCACTCGGCCACTCGGGGCCCTCACAATTAGATATACAGCCCATAGTGGTTAAAAGCTGCACAAATCAATCCCCAAATGATTTATTAAATGGTGTAATGATCGCTAATAATGGTCCGACATCCTGACGATATGATTCAGGTATTCACGTATACAGGTATATTACACGTCACCTCAAATACTAGGCTAAACGGTGCAGCTACAAACATGTATACAGAATTGGAAAGTTTAGGAAGATACCATATCCCATCACAATAAAATCAGAATTACTGCCTCAACACCTATGTGTGTGTGTGTGTGTGTGTGTGTGTGTGTGTGTGTGTGTGTGTGTGTGTGTGTGTGTAATTTGGATGGTTTTGTTTTTTTAAAATTCAGTCATATTAGTACGATGTCTAGCACTGAGGCATTGTGTCACATTATCCCAATACTATACTATGTCAACCAGTCCTCCAACACTATGCCAACCAGCCCTCACGTTAACCTCTTAATGCTGAACGTCTAGCGAGGCAGCTGTTGGTACCATTTTTATGTTTTGGGTAGGAGTCAGCCGGGGCTCGAACCCGCGACCTCCCGCATATGAGGCGGACGTTCTAATCACTAAGCCATTGGAGCGGTTCCATATTTAATATAACGATTTACATTAAAATTACCAGTACGAGTTCTTACTTTTCAGAAATAAATCGAGGCATCGTCCCGCTTTTACTAAGAACTAAGAACACAAATCAGATTTTAATCGGTTGGTCCATTCAAGTGGAAATGATGATGACGAGGTCACTAATAATAATATTAATAATAATAATAATAATAAGAAGAAGAAGAAGAAGAAGAAGAAGAAGAAGAAGAAGAAGAAGAAGAAGAAGAAGAAGAAGAAGAAGAAGAAAAAGAAGAAAGAAGAAGAAGGAGAAAGAAAAATGAGAATGAAAAGGAAAATAAAATAAGTTTAACAAAATAAAATATGCATGATAATAAATGGATGGCATGATAGACAGAGAGTAGATGGATGAATGGATAGGCAGCTCGCATCTTACCACGTCTTGTGACCTTGGTCGAATGACAATGCAGGTCCAGTCAGGCCATTTGTCCACGATGATTTCCAATCCTGGTACAAGGCCCTTCAGCAGATTTCGCACCAAGTAGTAGATCTACAAGAGAGTAAAATAAATATGACAATATAAGTGATAAAAACGGCATTAAATAAAACGTCATGCAATCGATGTTGAAAACTTGTTTTTAGTTCCAGCACGTACTTTGTGTACACTTTTATCAGTCACAGTGAATAATTAAATAAATGCTTACCTTAATTCAAAACGTCCCAATACCAGTTTTTATCTTACCGATAATTTATCTTAATATAAGTATTGTAACTCGAACACCCATCAACTCGATTATATTGCATTACTCGATTGACTCAATCATGTCTGTAGAGCAAGCAGTATGTTGTCTATAACCTCGATAAACTCCAAATTACCAAAAAGAGAGAGAGAGAGAGAGAGAGAGAGAGAGAGAGAGAGAGAGAGAGAGAGAGAGAGAGAGAGAGAGAAGAGAGAGAAATCGTCCTTCACTACAGTCTTTTTTAGTCCAAATATATTTACAACATACAAAAATATAGTCCATCCCTTCATGTTTAGTTAAAGTTTCCTTTTTTTATTAAATATAAACCGTATTAATGCGCCACTGTCGTGTGAGAGTTGTCCAGTAAATCGTGTTGGAAATATTATCTCCATTTATAAGCTGGGAGCTGGTCGGTGTAGGCATAATATCCAAAACTGTATAGCACGGATAAAGTTTTTTTTTATTTAGTGGCTATAGCTCTGAGTCCTTGTGGTAGCAGTGGCCTTTCAGGAAAGCAAGAAAGCCACCTGGATAAGTAGTACGGTCACCAAAATATATCGTACAGAGACTGGACCTCAAATGTGGTGGCTAAGACGTCTGTCTCTTTTTTTAAAAAAAATGAAAACCAAAAATAATTATCGATAACAATTCAGTGAAAGAAAATGATAATTACACAAATTGAAAACGAGACCTTGGGAAATGTTTTACGATTCGCGACCTGCCGTAAATCGTATGCCTCTATATTGTGGAAATTCAACGTGATATAAATAATTGAATCATTGTTATTGCAAAACAATCTTCTCCCACTGCCATGTGCTCGTTTTGTGACATGCGGAATCGCTATCTTCAACCTCTGCATACTTGATAAAAATGTGTTGTTGTTGTTGTTGTAATTATTCAGCTGTTATGTTATGGACAATTTGTGACGAGGTACGTTTTAACAGGTTTTTTTTCCCCTTGAAATGACCCTTAAATTAGTAAAGATATTAAACCAAGAGTAACACATACCAACATTTTCGTTTATAGGTGATTTTCGATAAACTGGTCGTACCTATGTAACAATACGAAATTGTCCCAAAAAATTACTTAAATATATCTTTAACAGTCATCCTTTAGTTGATGTTCCGAATGGAGTAATTACCCATTATTTTATTTTAACTGCTTAGTATCTAAACCATCTCTGACATTTTTTCCCGCTGCCGTGATGGATATATTAAATGTCAGATTCCCAACATTTTCATTTAAGTCAAAGCAGACATCTATATTTTGTTCAACATCACTTGTCAGAATGATGATCCATTCCGGAAGAGTAGTGACAAGTTTTCCAAGACAGCCATCGTGGCAGCCATATTGGATGTACGAATGGCACCATTTTCATTTGGACCAACTAGACTTCAGTCTTCATATGAACTCTTTTGGTGATAACCTATGTTGTTATGACCATCTATGTAGGAGTTGCTGATGGTACTGTTTTGGGTTTAACGCCATTTCTCAGCGCAATATAGGCCACACATTACGACCTTACAACTGGTGGGGAAGATCCCGGGAAAACCCAGTAAGATCCACGGACCATAGGGAACCTACTGGCGGCTTTCTCACATGCCCACATTATCCGAACCCGAGACTCGAACCAGTAACGACCTTAGCAAATGTGGGACCAGATTTGGATCATTTTGGCACCACCCCCACCCCCACCTCTCGATTTTTCGTGCAGGTTCTCCTGTGAGCACGGCATTTGGAAATACATATATAAAGACGTATTGTGTGACACTGAATTTATACGTTTTCTTCCATCGCTTTAAAATTACTTTATTTCCATAGATATTTTTTTAATTACTAACGCGCAGGGCCGCTGTGAAAACGGTGAACCAATGGGACAAAGGCCGACCCTGACTCGAAAACACACAGAGGTGAGATGGCAACGACTGGCATAACCACTCAGTCGATCTGGATCCCTTCCATATAGGAGCAGTTATGATGTCAACATGTAAAAATGGCTGCTCTGGAGGCCATATTGGACCTCAGTTTGGCACTATTTTCACTGAATATCAAACACGACATCTTAGAAGTCCTGCGGTAAAAATTACATGTTGATAAGACTATCCAATCAGGAGGAATAGCGAAACGGAATTTTATAGATGTCCGCTGTGGCTGCATATTCGAGGTGAGACCAACACCATGTTCATTTATGACAAACTAGACCACTGACTGAATGTGCGCGTGTGCGGCGCGTTTGTGTATAAATAAAGTTCCTTGGCAAGTAGTACAAGGAGGAGTAGCTATAACAAACAAACGGACGAACGACAGATAAAAAACGATCCCACAATCTTTTCTTAACATGAGAGTTAATAAATATCACCTGCAGATTATATAAATTATTGTTCATTCAATATCGGACAGTTAATTAAAATTATATTTAAAATACACAAATGTACACTTCGTTTATATTTATCAATGTTTTATTGATGGAATTTCAGTCCTTTTACAGACTTAAGTTGGAAAAACTCATTACTGAAATTAGTAACTGGCTCGCTCGTGCGGAACTGAAAACGTGTTTCAAGATTGCATCAATGATGTGTCTGGACTGATAGCTTTGGTCATAAGCATTTAGAAATGCAAAATTATTGAACATCAAAATCTTTCTTTAGCTTTACCAAGGTAGCTGAATTAGTACGATGAGTCTTATAAGGCCAAGAGGAAAATAATTGAGGTTCGGGTAAAGTTTAACTTTAGTTTCTATCTATTTGACGTGTGTAATGTTAACTAAAGACTTAACAGAGACATTTATGCCATAATTTGCCCTAATTTAGTCGCTGTAAGACTAGTATAATTTATAAGAATGTCACAAATATATATATATATATATATATATATATATATATATATATATATATATAGAGAGAGAGAGAGAGAGAGAGAGAGAGAGAGAGAGAGAGAGAGAGAGAGAGAGAGAGAGAATCCTTTGTCTATCGGAACGACTTTGGCCTTTTCTGTCAGACACGCCAACACCTAGGACGTATGGGGCGGAATGACATACACCTTATATAAACATTTTTAAAAGCACAACAACGGAGAGAAAAAAACAAAACAAGACCCCCCCCCCCCCAAGAACCAACAGCACAAACATCTAAATAGTAGGCAGCTATGGTAACGCATTTTCCCCCCTTCTTTTTTCTTTTTGGGAGTGGGTGGGGTGGGGTGGTTGCTACTATTACCCAAACGATAGCATATATTAATAACTAGAAGAAGCAAAGCTTAAATTTTGAACCATGCATTATTTATGTTACATAATAATAATAAATAATGTTTTGTATCTTATGTTTTCAGCATATTTTTATGTTTTCCACTTTCATGGTTTTTGTTATTGGTTTTTCATATAACTATAGATGTTGTAAAGCGCTTAGAGCTTCTAAAGATTAGACGCTTTACAAAGTCCTCATTATTATTATAATTATTTAATTATCATTATCATTATTGTTATTATTATTATTATTATTATTATTATTATTATTATTATTATTATATGGTAGTATTGCGTAGCGTGATAACGTCACACGTAATTTCTTCATTTCCTGAATGTTTTATAATAGCTCTCTGTAACATATCCGGGTTGCTTTTTTCACTAAAGACGGTTAATGTTCAGATTGATGAAAATAAACTCATTATCTGTTCTAAATAATGACACATGGTTTTGTCGGAAAACTTTGAAGCTAGACAAATTCCTGGATACGCATCCGACTAAAAGGTTTTAATTCCGTTGTCAACAAACAATATCTCACCGAACGGCACCGGGATGGGCATGTTTTAAAGTGTAAATGATTTGCAAGACAAGCACGTGAGAGTCTTGTTTTCTTCTTTGCATACGTATGTGCTTGTATTCCGTCTTTTTTTTTCCCACAAGGGTTATCTATCCGACTAACTTCCCAAAACGCTTGGTTTATCTGGCTGACCTACCGACCGACTTGATAATGTGCTGACTTACTAGCTGAAATATTGACATCCAATCTTTGCTAACTAGCTTAGTACCATGTCTGCCTTAATTACTTAATTTATTATGAATGGAGGGTCTTGTGTACATACCCACACTTTTTTAACGGTAATCTACAACGTAAATATACTCATGGGGCTGTCGGATCATTCATACCCAGTTTAACACTGATCGACAGATTCTCAGCCACAAACCTCCATCGACCAGGCACACACACACACACACACACACACACACACACACACTTAAACGAGCAGAGGAAAATTAAAATGTTCATTGTATATCATTCTGATGAAAACAAGCTAAGCTACAAGTCGTTTATGGAGAGTGAGAGACAGAGAGTTGTTGTAGGGTTTAACTCCATTTATCAGTACAAGACAAGCTATACATGGTGGCCAGTATAACTGGTGGAGGAAGAACCCAGGGAAAATCCGAAAAGAAACACCGAACATCCAGAAGCTGCTGGCAAGCTATTGGCCGAGCCCGAGACTCAAACCCAATCAGACAAAGGTGAAATGGCATTGCTCCGTAACGGTGAACGAACCACTCAGCCACTCAAGGCCCTGAGAGAGAGAGAGAGAGAGAGAGAGAGAGAGAGAGAGAGAGAGAGAGACAAATATAGAGCTGTAGCCGCTCTTAAACTACAGTTATTGCTCTGTTTCGTTTTGAATGAGGCGCCGTAACAAACAACGGCTGGTCCAATCAGAATGTTGCCGTTGAAATATTAATTCCATATGTTCAAAATTCCAATGTCATGTATTGTATCAAAAATGCTAGTCCTTAAAGTTCCATTTTCTAGGTCGAGATTTAGGATTTTATTGGTTGAATTAAACAGCTGTGGTTGAAAGTTATATTTTCTACGTCGAGGTTTTAGATTGTATCGTTTGAATTAGACGGTGGTGATTGAAATTTCCATGTCATACGTTGATTATTCCTACTTCACGTATTGGTTCAAAGAGTTTATGTTGAAAGTTCCATTTCATTTGTAGAGTATTTAGATTTCATCTGTTGAATTCCACAGCGCTGGTTGAAAATTCGAAGTCCAATGTCGAGTTGTAAGATTGTATCTTCTAAGATACATATGGGGCTGTCGGATCATTATACCCAGTTTAACATTGTTTAGTCCGAGCTTCCTCTGACCCTTTCCACCCCATTTTTTGATATTTGGACATTCATGTTGGGGTGTAGGATATCCAAATATAAAAAAATGGGGTGGAAAGGGTCAGGGGAAAGCTCGGACTAAACAATGATCGACAGATTTTCAGCCATAAACCTGAAACCTCAAGATACAAATATAACCTGGTTGTTCATATATATTAAGGTCGTTGTTGAAATTTTAATGTGATATGGCTCGAGTTTCAGTTTAAAATGTTGAATCAAACAGATTGTGCTGCAAGTTCCATTTCCTACTTACTTTGCGTTTTTCGATTGCATCTGTTGCATTACACAGAAGTTGGACATTTTATTGTGCGTGTCAGAATTTGTATTTGTATATGGTGAAACGATGGGTTGGTGTTAAAAGTAACATTACCCAATGTCCACTTTAAGAATTCAAAATACTATCGAGTATTCCGATTCCTCATTCGTGTACTCAATTAGGATGCGCCATTACATTTAATGCATTTCGAGTTGGAAAGTTAACATTCACAGGTCGAGAATTACTATGAATTTCTTCGTTAGAGGTCGCTCCCGTAACGGACAGCGTTATTTTTAAACAAGGATGCTGCTTCTCGTTGCTCTGAAATTCAACAGATGAAACCCAAACAATTGTCATATGAAATGGAACGTGCATCACAACTAGTTACATACAACGTATGAATTAGGGATTCTCGACATATATTGAAATTTCAACCACCGCTATGCAATTCAAAATATACACTGTAAAACGTCGACATAGGAAACAGAACTTTAAACCACCACTGTATAAATGCAACATATAAAATAAAAAATCTCGATCTAGAAGAAAATGAAACGTTAAGGACCATGCCTTTTGATCCAACACGTGATACTGAATTTTTCGACATATGACACTGAAATGTTTGCTTTCATGTTTTGCATGAAATTTTGCAAAACAATTGCATGTTTTATTATTGGACCATTCCCCCACCCACCCACCCACCCCCCAGCCCCCGCGTCGGCGCCTCGTAGTTTTACTCACAGCCCTTGGTCCTTTTCAATATACAAAAAGAGAAACAAACTTGAGTGCAGACAGTGATTTACATAGCTTAGGCCAACGAAGCTACTGCAAGTCTCAGTAGCCGTAACCAATGTTACCATGCCAAAACTAAATACTAACCAAATGGAATCTTCGCCCCTTTTGAAACTAACGACTGTTTTTTGTTTTTTGTTTGCAATCTTTTTAATCTTTACATTTTAATTTGTAATATTTGCAAATTCTAAACATTTTACTTGTAATCGCCCACTACACAACAAGAAATGTGATGATATCGTAAAACTACCTACCTACCCATTCACTCTTCCACTCACGTGTAAACCCACTAATGTGACAGGGCATACAGGTAATAGAACATTATTTAAAAAAGTTATGTGATATCAAAGCATATATAATATTAAAATGTTGATTAAAGCCTGAAATCAATGTTCTTTTTTATTTTATTTTTTTAAATTATTATTCTGACATTATCCAGGAGAAGTTATCATTGTTCATTACAGGAAGCCACGCTGAAGCGAAGTAAAGTCACGTGATTTTCGTGACATAAGCGACTACAATATCAAATATAGTTCACAGTGACATTTTTGCACAATCATCTAGTTTCATTATTCTGCTATGATTAGTGCTCGAGACTGAACCCATGTCAGTGAAGCAAGACATAAGGGTCATGGTGACCTATTTTTATTTGCGATTGTCGTACTCATCAAGATTCATTATCTCAGCATGTTTCGAGAATCTTGGTCTAACAATATGTACAAAGAATGCTAAAATTGTATTTCGTTGAGTTAAAAAATCGAATCCCATGCCAATTATATGACAAATAAGGTAAAAATGACCTTTTTAGGCGTGGGATTAATAGATGTGTGTACAATCATCTAGTTTGACAATTCTGCCATGAATAGAGCTTGATAAATAAAATTAAAAAGAAACTAGATATAAGATAGAACGCGAAGCGTGAGTTTAAAAAAAAACCTATTGAATGTAGACAAAAGAAGACGAATATTTTATTACAGGTTATCAATATATCGAAGTATGTCGTCTCCAAACTGATGCCGGTACCTATGGACGGTTTACCAATTCTATATAATTACTAACTCACTGGAAGCTGTTCGATTTAGCAGATCTAAGGTCAATCACATAGGTCACTTACATGTTGTTGCAGGGTTTAACGCCATTTTTCAGCACATATTAGGCTATACATGGCGGCCAGTATTAATGGTGGAGGAAGAACCAGAAAATTCAGAACGTGGTATCTTAGCATTTTTCAGCCATGTTGATACATGTACAGATTCTTAAAATCGATAACATGTATAAAAGAAATGCGGAGTGTCATCGTACTAATTTAATTAGTTCAGAAAGCACGACAAAAATAAAATGTGATTTTTTTTCTCAAGTTTTGCTTCCATTCGTAAGCAAATCAGAACCGCACAACACTTCATACGTGAATTTCATTTTGTTCAATATATATTTTATCATCTTAACAATGAACCATCTTGATTTGTTTCCATTCATTCTTCCTTGTCAATAACTTTTATATTGAAATTCTGGTCTTGTTTAATTCGAATGTTTAACAGTGCAAATATGCTAAGGCGTTTAGAATGTAACACCGATTGGCCTGTGGTGGTACAATTCCCGAGCATAAGGAAATGAAACAATATGTATTTATCTCATAAACACCAATAAATACTGTTGAAACACGTACAAGACGGTCCTAAGGGTAATCATGTGTTACCGAGTACATTCAATATCGATCTAAGCGATGATTCTACATAAAAATGATAACATCTGCGACGAGTGCTATATACATTACTTATCTATATTTCTTTTCCATGATCAAAAAAGGGAATACATTTTACATTTCTTATACAATTGTATAAAAACTGTATTTAACTGAACAAATTAGATATAGGATAGACCATATAATCAGGGCGGTTGTGAAGCAGACTTCGAATATTCTTTCTACATTCTATCACGTCTTTTCATTTGTATGTAACTTCCACCTTCCTCCCTTTGTTAGGGACCGAACATTTTTCGCCGGTCAGGGTGGCGAATGATTCTATCAAGTCTTTTCATTTGTATGTGACTTCCACCTTCCTCCCTTTGTTAGGGACCGAACATTTAATTTTCGCCGGTCGGCGTGGCAAATGATCTTGGGATTTTCTTTCGAGCAGGGGATATATATATAGATTGATTGATTAATACGGTTCAATCACACATGATAACCATTGTACTTGAATGGAGAAGGACGTTGGTAGAGTACCACTTGCTGAACTTGTCAGCTCTGGATACAACTGGAAACCAGGCGTTTTATCCACCGATATGTTAGACTGATAACCGGTTTTTAAATATTACGGTATCATGTGCTAGCAACAAGTGCATATCAATCTAGAACAATGAGTTTAAAAACTGCTCAACTTATTCATACACCTATGCTGTTGACTAAATATGCTACATTTTGTCACGTGACTTTTGTCGAAACGCGATAACATTGTGGTTCAGTTTGAAGTATAAGCACATACATGACACGGGCTTATCTCGTTCGTATTTCACAGATAATGATTCTTATGTGAATTTGCGTTTATTAAAATGATTCATATACCGTATAATTCGACGACGACAAGAAAGTTGTCCGAGAATCTACAATGCGCGGATTTGCTGCACGATGAATAGGGCCGCAGACAACGATCACAGGCCCTGGGATCAGAAACGCCCAAGCTTCTAGTTCTGGCTCCAACCAAATTTTTCTTTTCTAAACTTAAACAGTATTGTTCGGATATATCCCCTCCCTCCCCGCCCCCACACACGTCGGACATGACTATGATCATTAAGCGTACATGTATTATGGGATCAACCATTTTTTTGTATAGGTGTGTGGGATTAAATATTCTTTCCGACCAGAATATTTCTGCTTTCCTTTTACTTCGAGATTTTTGAAACTAATATAATTTATCAAATAATTTTAAAAAATCAGCTAAAATAATGAATATAAATTGTTCTTGTCTTTTCTATGAATCAAGGCAAATCTTTGTAAGCTAGGCCTATTCAAAAGGGATCCCAATAATTAGTAAAACATTTCTTCAAATTCAACATTTTTTTTACTTGAAAACAAAAATCAAGGTGACTGACAGAACTTGAAAGTGTTGAAAATGCTATTATTTCAGTTACCTAATATGAGCAAGCTACACATTGTACTGTGAAATCAGCACCGATGTCTCCCCCGCCCGGCCTTTTGAACGACTACTGAGTGATCGATTTTTTTTATGGCTTAAAAAAAGAAAAGGACATTGTTTAACAGTTGACCATTTCACTAACCAGGACTATGTAGTATTCTAAGGATTAAACTATGTCCAGTCTTTTTTATCACGTTCTACAATGTCGCATATACTTGTTACACTAGTTTAATCTACTGTGTTTCCAAAGACGAGGGCGTACTTATTTATTATATATACAGATCTAGCCCATAACCAGAGATGCAGTGTTACCGATATACCGGTATATCGCGGTATGAATTTTTTCAGATTACCCATCTCTACTCATAACTCGACACATCTAACATAGATATACTAAAACAAATGTACCAAATGAGAAGTTTTAAACGTAGAGGTTACAAGCTCGTCCAATGTGATGCAAAATTACCATATCAATATGTGCACATGTCACTTATTATGGAACTCATCGAGGACCGTGATGACGCAAGATTATATACCAGATGGCGCAAAATCGGATTAAAATTTAATCTTCAGGGTGACTCTGATTGAAAAACAATCTTCAGGGTGACTGATTGAAATTCAATCTTCAGGGGAAGCTCACCTGTTAGTATGTAATTTTCAGAGAGTGATGAAAGTAAGGTGAAGTTTGAAACATGCACAGTGGAGAGAATGTTGGCATGATGTAATGTGGCTGATATTTCTTTGGATATTGTACTTATGGAAATTGTACATGATCTAAGCACGTTGATAACTAAAATGACCTCTACCGTATGCTAAAGAGGTCAGCCTGAATTAGTCTAAAGTACACTATCTTTAGAATCTATTGAAATATGGAAATTTTTGCCCAATTAGACAATAACAGCTTCTGAAAGTGCAACGGATGAATTACTACTTATATAAAATGTAAAACAGTTATCGGCTCTTTTATTTTTACAATTTACCTGTGAAGTCCAGAAAGTGAAAATATCCAAGCGGAGCTAGCAGCGTTTGAAAGATGCACATCTGGAGTAAGGCCAAGCTATATACTCTATAATCCATATTACATCCATCAATCATACACCAACAAAGGAAATTATAGGTTCTTTAAACAATGCATAAGATATACAATGTAATTTTTTTAAATAGCCAGTAAAACCAGTGAGGAAACCCGGTGAAATTCTTTCTCTTTAAAATTCTAACTGTAGAGCGCCACCTCAGGATGAATATGACTGAAATTCGATCGTTAGAGTGAATCTGGTTGAAATTGAATCTTTAGAGTGTTAAGAAGCTTAGCTAATAATAAAAAAATAAGACTTAAATATGTGTAGGTGTTGCGCATGATGAAACTCGTCCAAAATATTGAGAATATAAGACAATTTCACAATTTGGTCAAAGTCTGATCAGAAATAAGGTTGTTAGAACGTTGATACGAGATCTTGCTCATAATCATACACATTTGAGAATTGAGATGAAATACATAATCGTATTCATTTGAGATGAAATATATAAACATACTCATTTGAGACGAAATACATAATCGTACTGGTTTGAGATGATGGTGATATAGCCTTGTTTCATCAGTTTGATCTGCAGCACTGGAGAACCAGAATCATTGAACCAACCATGTTTGTTTCTACAACTCATGTCTAAGTGGAAGGCCAATCACACACTGCTTAAGTTCTTTTCAAAGAAGTTATCCAGTTCTTGGATATGATGGGTATTCTTCTTTTGTTTTTTAAAAATGTATTTGGTTTTGGCAGTGATGGAGCATCAGTGATGACAGGTCTCAAAAGTGGTCTAGTAACACAGTTCAAGGAGAAAAGCCCTCACTTGATCTGCATTCCTTGTATGGCTCACAGATTAAATATTTGTGTATCTCGCATGCATCAAAAAGCATTCCGTCCCTCAAGGAGACCTTTTAAAACACAGTTAAAGACCTGTACCATATTTTTAATAAACCTGCCAACCGAACAGCTGACTTGAAGGAAATCAGGAACGTTCTGGACAGTTGAGGACTGAAAGTCCGATAGGTGCATGGAAAAGGATGGCTGCAAATTTTCACAGCGGGGTGTGTGTGTGTGTGTGTGTGTGTGTGTGTGTGTGTGTGTGTGTGTGTGGATTCTAGTGAATTATTTCAAAAAGAATAATAACTAGACAAAAGAGTGTCGAGACTTGTTCAATAAACTCATAGACTACAGATTTGTGGCATGCGTAAATATTATGATGGATATCATACCTCACTTAGCACAGCTAAATATACTTCTGTGTCACCTACACTTGATATTTTGAATTCTACCTTAAAGAAAGCAGACACTGGAAAATCATTTCACCAGACCTCTATTTCTGACAAATTGAAATCATCTAAGGATGGAGACAAAACTAAAATCACTTACAATAGTGTTGAACTCAAGTTACATAGGAGAACATTGAAAAATGTTTCAGATGATGTGTCTAACCTTCGCCACGGCTTTGTTACAAATTTACAGGTGGAGATGGCTGCAAGATTTGCAAAGAGCAGCACACAGGTGGCAGTAGCATTTGAGCATCATGGTCTGCGTAGCCTATCTTCTGGAGCACGCGAAATGTATGGCTATGACCAGATACAAAAAATTATCTGTGATCATTTTGGTCAGAAGAAAAAAATCAGAAAAAGCTATCAGTCCCTCTTGGTGTGACCCAAAACATGTTTTGACAGAGTGGTCTCTTGCTAACACCATCATTAAAAGAGAAATGTACCCTAGAAACAAAATGTGCGGATTGCAGATTGTACATCAAAATCACGCAGACACGTTACCAAATCTTCAAATAGTATCAGTGGCCATGACTATGCCATACCAAACTGCTGACTGTGAGAGAGGA
Source organism: Unio delphinus (assembly GCA_029339505.1). NCBI lineage: Eukaryota > Metazoa > Mollusca > Bivalvia > Unionida > Unionidae > Unio > Unio delphinus. The sequence continues at coordinate 4,082,694 of JAQISU010000109.1, read as the reverse complement.
TTTAGCAATCAAAATCGAACCAAAACTGCAGAAAGAAGTCGTCTAGAAAAAAAGTTCTCACCAGACTCATGATTTCAGTTGAAGGAAGTCCTCACCGAGACGTCAACTTTAACAAGGCATTGGTAGAGTGGAGTATGAGGCTATTTAGGAAATGGTGATCATATTTGCTGAATAATGCAGTCACAATTCAGTCAGTCTGTATGCAGATGTATATATGCTCCAGTCAAGAGTTAACTTTTATAGAAACTTTATATATACCTTCTCTAATTCATTTTTAAGCTTTGGACTTTTCTAATATTTTGTCATCAATGAAAGGAAAATATGTGCTCTTCTGATCTTTCTTAGAATGGATTTGTAACCAATCAGAATTGAGCATGTGACACGCAGGAAGTACACGACACTGATTTTTAAGATTTGCCAGAGGAGTGACACTAGTTGCAGTATATGTTTTGATTCAAGCTGGGTATAAAATTGGTCGACGATCGTTTAGAAGATTTTTTAATACTATAATCGTTCAGCATTTTCGTCACTCCGCGCTGAAATGCTCAAATTTCATTGGAGTAAAATAACTTACTATCTGACCAATCGGAGTCAACCTAGACCATTTCAAAGCAGAAAAAGCAAATATTAGCATAATTGTACAAAGAAGTATATTAGATTAAGAGTCAAATGGTTAGTCTTTTGAAATATTGAGATTTTTAACGTAGCTTTAACAATTTTTGAGTCATATCGCTACGATGCCTGCAGTGTGGAAGTTTATAGTGCTGTCTAGCACTGGGGCGTCATGCAACCCACGATCTTCCGATTCCGGGGCGGACGCTCTGACCACTAGGCCACCGGAGCGGAAACCAGAAGGGTAAAGGAAACGAAAAAGACATAAAGCTGACCTGGCAAAAGTTGGCGAAGAACGACAGGAAAGAAATGTGATGGAACACATGGAAGGAGCTAGGAAACGAAGCAAATAACACATGAAAGTGGAAGAAGAAAGCATCTAACTCGTTTGTAGGATGGCAATAATAGTTTATATAAATAAATAAACAGAGAAATCATTCACAAACCCACACGGTCGTTTCTACTTTCGTTATTGTTCTCGTGTCTGGCACGTGTCTATCTGTCTTTCTAGAAAGCAGGTCTCTAAAACTGAACAAAGATGGCATCTTGCAGGACACGTCCATGTTTGATTCCCGATTTATATTACAAATATGATTAAATATATTTTAAAAATTTTAAACTTTCGCGAGTAAACGAGAGGGGGGTGGCTTGTAGAATGCCAAACAGGACTGCACACAGAACAGCGAATGTTAATACAATTTTAAACCATTGACAAGACTTCCGAATATAAGCTGTTCTTTCATACGATTCAACTTAATTATTTTTATGTAATGAAATGTAACAATCAAGGTGACAAGTCATGTGACGTTTGGCCCAGTTCCACGATTGCTAACAATTACTACTGTGCTATTGAAAAAAAAATAATAAACACGATCCCACACCACATATACACTGGAAAAATAAATGTCAGGATTCTATAACACTGACGGGGGCCATAAAGTTTTATTTAAACCTTTTATAACACACACACACACACACACACACACACACACACGCGCGCGCGCACTATTCTGTCTATGAAATTATGAATATATGAGAGAACGGCATATTTTCTAATCACAAACGATGCAAATATAAAGTTTGCATTTCTGTTCTTTCGTATATTTCCTCCTGGTTATTTTTAATAATTTTTTTATCTTTGAATATCTATGTAGGGGAAAATGGGTTGTTCTTAACCGGCATTACTTTAAAGTTAATAATTTTCTCCTACCTCAAAATTCCAAATTGGAATCCCAACTGGTTTCAGGTGTTTACAAGAGCTTAAAAATTCAAACTGAACTGCATCTGTTTCTAAAGAAACAAATCTACCTCGATCTAACTGTGATGAATTGTATTCTGGAAGGCAAATATGATTGCAAGTGGAATAAAAGAGAACAGACAATTATCGATTTAACAACAAAATATCACATATTGGCTTATTTGGTAAATACACCTTTCTTTCATTTACAGTTTGGATTTCTTAACTTGCGGTTCGCTAGTTCTCGCATTGTCGGATCAAAGAAAGATCGTTCAGTCAAATGCATTCAACAAAGGCCCGAGTCTATTAAGTGTTTTAATGGCCTAGGTCAGGCAAGGTTCATCTGAATATTAAAATGGTATCGTAATGTTCAATACGATGAAATAAAAACATCAAGGACTGTGTTGAAGATTTACGGACCGGAAAATTTACGGACTGGAAAAAATAAATATCACTGATCAAGAGCTTGACGCAGAATGATTCTTGGCATAAGGGAATGGAGAGTTTGAGACAATTTAAAAAAAAAAAATCATCTTTGGTTTCCTTTCATGGACGCCCGTACATTCACCTCTACATGTTTTGGTCTACATCCGTAAAACTTAATAGCTAAATAATACGTGCCCCCCACCCCCACCCCGAAAATAGTTCGGGGATTGGTGCCCACGTTTCTGCTAATCCTACAGTGCATGACGCCTCACCTGTTTCTGTATCGCACCAAAAAACTAAATATTATGTGAGGCGTCCTACATCCATTATAGGACTCTGGTTTTTGCCTAATAAGACCACTGACTTTGAATCTACCAACACCTGCATATCTCGGGTAGTGTGTCGGACTTTGATATATATTTACTTATTCGCGATTCCTCAGCGTAATGGTTTAAAATTAAATTTCGTGGACCAAACGTTTTGTTGGAGTCGTGGCTATAATATATCACCTCTATGGTTACACTGCCATTCATTCATTCATCGCTGGGATATAACTAGGTTAGACCAAAACTCGTCTGGAGGTAAAAGTCTCATGTAAATATAAACACGTTTTCAATTCTTTTTGTACTATGGATATGTATTAATAATATCTGGCTTTTCTATAACTGTTGATACCAATATACAACACAAATTATTATTTTTTAAATATGGCATTTATAAATAATGTTACAAACAAGAAACATGCATTCACTTTATTCTATCGTTTTTTTAAAAAAAAAGTTCTACCATGTGAACGTTGTTTTGGTATAATAAACTGAATATATCAGAAATGCTATGCTATAATCTGAGTCTCTGAGAGAATACACATATAAAACGGTAAGTACCTTCGCTGTTCCGGGGAGTTGTTCTTTTAGATCCTTTTTTAGACACGGCACCTCTTCTTCCTTTAGTACCTTGTATATCATTTTCGCTTTCTTTCTGTACACATACAAACTAGAACCACTATAATATTCCAATTAGCGGACTCGTATTACCCACTAGTAAACAGTAACCTGGGTTCACTGATCGACCTTATTACCGTTAAATTCAACTAATGTCTTCGATTTGACATCTACTGACAATTGCCCGGTTCACTTCTTGTTATTCAGTTATATCTGCACGCGACAAGGTATATAACTGCATACGTATATCACGTGACGTGCCATGGACAGGTCTCAAAAGAATGATCTCGAGTTGACCCAGAAAGTCAAGTCGATTAATACGTATGGGAGCATTTCCAAGCAGACGATATAACTTAATCCAAGAAAAGAAGTTGAATGTATCAGGCAATATGAAATAATGTATGAATGAAACAAACCTTAACTTATTAACGTATTTGTCCATTATCCTCATTCATTTAACAAGCAAGGCCTGCTACTTGAATACCCTACTAACGGTATAATAGATTTTACCACGTCAAGTAAACATTGCGAGATCAGTTGTGCATGCCGTGAAAAATAGCTTATTGCCGTAAGGTAGTCGGGTAAATTCATTTCCTGAAGTGCTGCGACAATAGATGTTGATACTTGAAACACACTTCCATCACTCCGTATATCTCACAGGTTTATTGATTTGAAACTACACTGTTCGTCTCAGGGACGTCATTTCAATGTTTCGGGGTGTGTGTGTATAAACGTGGCAAAACACGACGGGCTTGTTTAGGCTGCATCAATTGTACAGCACAAATTACGTCCCTAGTTAGTTTGCCACGTAATCGGAAAGTTACATAGTTGATGTACGAAAAGACTTGCACAATTTCAGCGTGGGTGGTTGCTATTGTGTGAATGGGAAAAGTATACGATAATAACGTGTGTTTACACACACACATTATAAAACAGATTCAGTAATATATATATATATATATATATATATATATATATATATATATATATATATATATATATATATATATATATATATATATATATATATATATATATATATAAGTTTCGTTTAACCCCACCTTCCGCTAAGCTTTCATACGTCACGGAAATTATCAATCACCAGTTCTGCCTGATTTATCCGTGTGCGGTTAGATATTCAAAAGATTTTTTTCCCCTCTTCAAATTAAGATATTCATGTAACGGGATGCTTAAAGATGCAAAGCATTACTCATTTCCTGTAATGTATCTGCGACAGAATCTTTACATTATTGATTTGGTGGCCGAGTGGTCACCGTTACGAATCATTACCATGTCACATATCTGTCTGCTGGGTTCGACCAATGCGGATATGTGAGAAAGCTTGCCAGTAGCTTCTCGTAGGTCGATGGTTCTTTCAGGGATTTTCCCGGGTTCTTCATCCACCATTGATTCTGGCCGCCATGTATAGCATATCTTGTACTGAAAAATGGCGCTAAACCCCACAACAGCATTATTGATTTGGAACAGTACAGTAGACATATACGAATTTTGTTACGAGTCAGAATTGCATCTCATAAAACATTTGCTAGATATATTTAACTGCGTTAAATTTATGTAGCTGGATACTTTACTGTTAATTGGGATAACATCTCTAAATGAAGGTGCTTATTTACTCACATTAGTTAACATTTAACGCACGCTCGTCATAGAGTGGATACCTGTTGTTTTGTGTTGGTTTTGTTTTATATAAAAACATTAACGAGCCCATTTAGGTTGAATTGGCCATACTCCAACAGACGTGAACTTCTTGTTCGGAGCCCTTCGGACAATCGTCTTGAAAAAAAAGACCAATCAAATTTCTGTAAGAAAAGAAAACAGCAAAATGTTCCAGATGTCGGGATAAGGGAAATTCCAACGGTCGCAGCCAATACGTAAACAGAATGCGAAAGAATTTTCATGGATTTATTTGGACCAATCATAATCACATGAGATGATATGTTAAAATGTAACACACACACACACACACACACACACACACACACAATAGTTTCTTTTCCTGCGTTAATACCAGATACATTTCATGGTGTGGTACCAAAAACATGATATGTTAACTAGTGGTGTATATAAATATGGTTCCAAAGGTCTTCCATACACAGTGATTATTTTTTATTTACACAGGAAACAGCAATAAAAAAAATCTGTTTTCCAAATGAGCAAAAAAAGTACACAATGTCATCGAAATCCTTGGTTCCTCCACACTACCCCCCCCCTCCTCTCTCTCTCTCTCTCTCTCTCTCTCTCTCTCTCTCTCTCTCTCTCTCTCTCTCTCTCTCTCTCTCTCTCTCTCTCATGCATAACTGTCTTAATCTGTGAAGTTAAAGAGAAACATAATTTAAGCCGTATTTAACCATTTAATTTACACGTAGCAACTTACAAGGTAATCGTAATGACATGTTTATACTTTCCATGGGATTTATTAAGTGTTCACAATACCAAAGATACAAAGTTGTAGTAGCCTGTCGAGATTGTACGGTAAATATATGGGTTAGGAGGAACACACCTGCTGTAATGAATGTTTATTTTTGCATTTAAGTCTATATAATCAGGTTATAGAAGCATATTTTTAAATATTGAAACGAATGTCCAAAAGGCCATCTCTCTCTCTCTCTCTCTCTCTCTCTCTCTCTCTCTCTCTCTCTCTCTCTCTCTCTCTCTCTCTCTCTCTCTCTCTCTCTCACACACACACACACACACACACGCACAAAACTGTTATTCGCCCATTTACAAATTTACAAACAAAACGGAATGTGGAAAGAAGTAGATGGTTGATGACAACAATCTAACGGTAGATAGTAATGTTTATTAAAAGAAAATAATGATTTAGATTAGATATAAGTACATTTATATGATTAGATTATCTCTTATTAGACTGTCATTTCGCTTGGTCTTTGTTCTCCTCTCGTTTCCACGTACTCGCCGGCGAATGAAATGCAGCGTGTTCAACTTGCTAACATGTTGTATTTGTAGTACTCTACTTCATAATTAAAACCAACTTTCATGCTTAAATTATAAGTGTCTTTTATTTATTGATTTAATATGAACAAGAAAATATGTAACTTATAAATTTTGAAAGAAGATTGTGAATAGCTGGAATATGTACAGAACTACATTTTATAGCAACACACCAAGGATAAATATAGAGTTCATTTACTTTGTATGTGCACTGTTGCCTACTGGCGTATACTATTTTCGCTGTAATACACACTAAACGAAACTCAATTAAAAACATAATTTACCTGCTACTGAAAAATGGCGCTAAACCCCACAACAGCATTATTGATTTGGAACAGTACAGCAGACATATACGAATTTTGTTACGAGTCAGAATTAAATACACTCAATTAAACTCAATTAAAAACATAATTTACCTGTTATTGAACATTGTCATACTTATTCGCTTTTTTTTTCTCTTAATAATATTGAAAATAATGCCTCTTTTGCAACAAACACAGTTAAAAGTACAACATAATATGTGGAGTGCAATATAAAACGAGATTCTCTTATTTTCGCGGCAAATGATTAACAGGAGGGGGGTACATATCGGTTATTAACTGTACACCATGTCATTTATAACACACACCATCGTGCGTTGCCATATTTAAAATAAACACTTTGAAATTAAATATTTACAATTATGGTAGTCTATAAATTATACATTCAGTTATTTTCGAAAGAGATAGTGCCGACATCTGAAATCACATTCTCTCCTCATTACTCAGTTTTTCAGCACACGAAGCCGATCAGATTTTGTCGTGGTCTTCAGTCAACAGATGTTAGTTAAGATTTCTGGTAATCTCTCTCTCTCTTTCTCTCTCTCTCTCTCTCTCTCTCTCTCTCTCTCTCTCTCTCTCTCTCTCTCTCTCTCTCTCTCTCTCTATATATATATATATATATATATATATATATATATATGTATATATATATGTATATATATATATATATATATATATATATATATATATATATATATATATATATATATATATATATATATATATATATATATATATATATATATCTTTAACATCAATTATTTCGAAAGATAAAATCGTACACAACGTCAAGGTTTCAACGAAAAGATCCTTAGTCTCGTCTAGTTTTTTTTGGGCGATTAGCGACACGTAGACAAGGTCAAGCATGTGACTTTGTTGGTACAAGTATAAACAATCAGCAAGTCCATGACCTAATTCAGCCAAAACGGGACGTGATTTGGCTTTCGGTATGAGACGTGTATTTGGGATGGTGGGTAAATGAAACAAAAATATCTTTAATGTATTTTCTTTTAATGAATTATTTTTGTATATACATATATTTAGAAAAAATGAAAAAATGTTTGACAAGTGTGTTATTTGTTAGGATGAAACAATCTGTTTAACAAACTTACCGTTATAAATGACCGGCATATGGTGTAATTATCAATTTAGATCTAATTGATACCGCGGCAATTGGGACATATAATACTCCAGCAGTGTGTAAATATAAGGAATTTAGATTTTTAGATTTTTATACACACACACACACACACACACACACACACACACACACACACATATATATATATATATATATATATATATATATATATATATATATATATATATATATATATATATATATATATATATATATATATATATATATATATATATATATATATATATGCGACCATAAAGACATTGGGTATAGAAGGCGATGACCTATGTCAGCAACTAACAAAACCACTATTCTCACAATAGTATGGTTTGTTTATCATCATCTGCATCAGCGATTGCGTGATCAGGTTTTCAGTCAGGCCTATATCAATGGTTTTGGCTAGTCATTCAGGTTTTCAGTCAGGCCTATATCAATGGTTTTGGCTAGTCATTCAAGTTCTCAGTCAGGCCTATATCAATGGTTTTGGCTAGTCATTCAGGTTTTCAGTTAGGCCTATATCAATGGTTTTGGCTAGTCATTCCGGTTTTCTGTCAGGCCTATATCAATGGTTTTGGCTATTCAACCAGGTTTTCTGTTAGGCCTATATCAATGGTTTTGGCTACTCAATCAAGTTTTCAGTCAGGCCTGTATAATTGGTTTTGGCTATTCAACCAGATTTTCAGTCAGGCCTGTACAATTGGTTTTGGCTATTCAATCAGTCAGGGCTATATCAATGGTTTTGGCTATTCAACCATGTTTTCAGTGAGGCCGATATCAAAGGGTTTTGGCTATTTAATCAAATTTTCAGCCAGGCCTATATCAGTGGTTTTGGTTATTCAATCGAGTTTTCAGTCAGGCTTATATCAATGGTTTTGGTTATTCAATCAAGTTTTCAGTCAGACCGATATTTTTGGGTTTTGGGTATTTAATCAAGTCTCAACAAAAAGTGTATGTACTGCTAAGGGCATAGAAGTATTGATCGCCAATACACAGTTTACTGTTTTCTGTGGCAGAGTATATGTTCTGTTCCAGAGAATAGTTTATGTTTGTAGAGAGTATAATACACTTCTGTGGCATAAAAGGTGCATGTCTGTGTGTGTGTGTGTGTGTGTGTGTGTGAGAGAGAGAGAGAGAGAGAGAGAGAGAGAGAGAGAGATTTGGATTTTTTTAAGTAGCTTTAAACACTCGCTACATCTGCGGTGTGGCAGTTTGTAGTGATGTCTAGCACTGGATAATCATGCTGCAGTCATGTAACATCTGACCCCCACAGTCACATTATCCTGACATCAAGCTGACCAGTCCTAATGCTAACCTCTTAATGCTGAGCGCCAAGCGAGACGGCTGTTTGTACGATTCATATAAGTGTTGAGTTTGAATCGCCCGGGGTTCGAATCTGTGACCTTTCATGCATCAGAGGCGGACGCTCTAACCACTTAGGCCAGCGGAGCAGACGTGGAAAAACTCACATCAGGGAAAATGTATGGAAATATCCAATCGTGGCGATATTATGTAAAATCAGTGGAGTGTGTGCAGCGTTGCAGGAAAGATTAAATCAATGTTTCGTTGAATATTTCATACTGATTTGTCCAAGAGCCTGAAAAGGTGTTATATGGCTATTCCAACATTATCTCGATTATATAATGATAAATTGAATAAGTTGCAGAAAGTGAAACAGAAGTAAATGAGATAAAAGCCAGACTTAAGGCGATTGCAGTGTCCTGGAAGAATAAAACAATTAAAGTAATTTATAGAATGAATTTGCAGTTAGAGTAAGTTTTTCCCTTATAATCAAACCATGAGTAATAATGACTCTTGCATCACCTTTAAATCCCCCCATTGAACTGTTTAGCACAGAATGCATGTTGTTAAGATCGCATTCCTCTATCCAGTGAACTCGGTATAGTTTAATTTGATTATATAGTAAGGATGCGACGATGTTTGTACACTTGTGTTTGTTATTTTGTTGATATTTGACAATGCTATGTGAACCAACTACTTTTTTTTGTTTGAAAATTGATTAAAATAACTATGACTGAATATTTTATTTTATTTTAATTGACTGAATTCCGAATAATATTCTTAAATGGCTTAAATTAGCGGACAACTTATTTACATTATACAATGTAGCTTTTTGGTGTCATGCACCTTGTAATGATGATAAAAATTTAATTCCCCAATCTCAAATGGCTTAAAAGTTATTGAGCAGAAAGAAATGTGTGATGAAATTATAACATACAGAGTTGTGATATTTACCTTAAAGAAAGCTAAGAACAATAAATAACAGATGATTGTATGTCATCGTCTGAAAATCTTCATAGGAAATGTGGAAAGTTTATTGCAGAATTTCAGAACTGGAAAATAAAACCAGGAAAAAGCCATTTTGCCCTAGGTTATTGATGATGCTCATTGGTCTCTCTCTCTGAATCAAACTTCAACATATATGGCTAAAAGTGCCTGCAAGTTTAAAATATGTCTAAATAATTGTTATTCCCCAGGTTTAATGTTTTCAGCTGAAACTTTCAATAGATGTCCATGATCAAAAAGAAAAAGATAAACTTGTGTGCAATTATGTCTTGTGTCTATAATTCCTAATTCCAGCTCTAAACAATTCCCTTATTTTTATATCGTTTCTTTCCTCATCACTGTTATATCCTATATACTATATTTTATAAATCTACAGCAATTTACAAATCAGCCTATGCCAATGACCATGCCAAAACCTCATTTGGGTGAGGGTGTGGACCGAGTGGGGGTAAGTGCATGACCCCAAAAAGCTATGTCATACAGTGTATGAGTTTGTCTCCAAACTAGAGACAATTAAGTTAGACCATTAAGAATATTATTCGCAATTCATAATTTGAATAAAATAAAGTAAAATATTTTGTCATAATTATGTTAATCAACTTTCAAGCAAAAAATAGTTGGTTCACACAACATTGTCAAATATCACAAATAAAATAACCAAATGGCAATCTTTAAAATGAAAGGGAAAAAAAAAACATGAAAAAAATTCAACAAAATAAAACAAATTACATTTATTCTTAGAATATTCTTTGATATTAGGCAAGACATTAAATTATATAACCCCAAATTATATACATTTGGATGATCAATCCAGCAATGAAATGCACATCAACAGTGTACATGGGAAATCAAAAATAAAAACAAAACCCTCACTTATGTAATGCAAACTAATGTTTAACAAACAGTGTCTTGTGATTTTGGTAGATAAATTATAGTACTTGTAAGAGAATGCCCATTATGCAATTTAAAATTACATTTCAATAGAGGTGTTCTTTAGATAGAGCTCACATGTTTATTTAACAAAACGTGATCTGTGCATTAATTAAGTACTCATAAACGACAGGTGGTGATCAAACTAGTCATACAAATCCATTTTCTCTTTTGCCTTACGGATTTTTTTTCCTTCTTTCTTTTCTTGTTTTCACACATGCCAGTATCAAACCATAACCAGGCTGCAATCCACTATAATTAATCATTCCTAATCCCATCATCAATGTTCTAAACCACGCAGTCATATTAAATTAACAAATAAAATGAAAAATCTCATGAGCTATGGGAAATACAGGAATCCCTACATAACTGAACCTGATACTGATACCAAAAAGAATGGTTCCCTACAAAAAAAAAACCTGACATATATATCCAACTGCAATTGAAAACCAAAGCCACTTTGATCTAAGGCTGAATTTATAACTCAATTTCCATTTAAAACATCTATGAACAGAGCTACTTAAACTTTATACCAGAAATTCAAGACCAGCATTTTAGATCTGAAAGAGGCAAGATTAATGTCAGGAAATCTCTACTACTGGAAAAAAATTATTGACCCCAACCCCAACCCAAAGAATGTCTTGTAAAAAGAGTAACTTTAAAACTTAACAGTACTTTCATGTCATTCACACACTAAGTTTATTGGGCCAGTTGAACAAGGGTGAAAACTCTTCACATTTTCTTAATGAGGTATCATTACACGCGTTTTCTCTGTGCAATTTTAAGACCATACTATTTCAAATCATGGACCTGACAATAAATATAACTATAATGCAGTGGACAAATTACTCCCATCTCAAGAATTATTGATCAAGCAGAGTTCATGATACACTAGTGATGTTGACTAGTTTCTCAGATTATATGTTTTTGTGTGCTATGATAGGTTATGTTTTTTTGTGCTACGATAGGTTATATATGTTTTTGTGTGCTATGATAGGTTATATATGTTTTTGTGTGCTATGATAGGTTATGTTTTTGTGTGCTATGATAGGTTATATATGTTTTTGTGTGCTATGATAGGTTATATGTTTTTGTGTGCTATGATAGGTTATATGTTTTTGTGTGCTATGATAGGTTATATAAGTTTTTGTGTGCTATGATAGGTTATATATGTTTTTGTGTGCTATGATAGGTTATATATTTTTGTGTGCTATGATAGGTTATATGTTTTTGTGTGCTATGATAGGTTATATAAGTTTTTGTGTGCTATGATAGGTTATATATGTTTTTGTGTGCTATGATAGGTTATATAAGTTTTTGTGTGCTATGATAGGTTATATATGTTTTTGTGTGCTATGATAGTTTTTTTTCCCTGAATCTCCTAAACAATGGCAGTGGCTCTGAATGCTGTATTTCTGTATTACAAGACTCGAGATTGATCTGTTCATATGAGAAAAAGGAAAATTATCTGAAGTTACTATTTTTCTTAAGGTGAAACATGTCTTAGATTTTATAGTTACTATGAACCATCAATTAAAACATTTTTTTTGTTTGTAGAAACACCTTGTCAACGAAAATATTAACTTTTTCACAAAACTATGTAAATGAATACCCATGAAAATAAGTGAATTTTAGTTTATATATATATATATATATATATATATATATATATATATATATATATATATATATATATATATATATATATATAGTATACATACATTTATCAGCATATGAAAGTTGAGACAGTTTGGTGATCTCAGGACCACTTTCAACAACTGGAGTTCTTTTTTAGAGTGATACTTCAACTTGCTCAACAGGCTAAAAGGAAACAGCAGCAGAGAGGGTGAATCAGACAACATTTTTAGACAAGTATTCACTGAAATCACGCTTAAAATCAATGAAACCAATGACATCAGACCCAAAAGTCAATGACATCAGGTCTCAAATATGTGTAGGAATCATGGATTAGGTCCAAAAAAAAATTATGAAAAAATCAATGAAATCAAAAACTTTTCAACTATTACATTTTTTGGGAAAAAGGGACTACAACGTCGTTGTCACTCACCCCCTCTGCTGCTAGAACTTTCAGTTGGGGTTAACCGAATATTTGATCAAGTCCGATACGATATCGTGTTCGAGGGTCATGTAAATCACTACGACGAAAATCCCCTTAGGATTTCACAAACAGACTAATTTGTAAAACCTCCTCTTGTAAATCAATCAGATTATTAGACTGGTCAGTGAGTTTGAAATTAATTCTGGTTAATGAATTATTATGACATCGCATATAGACTGGATTCACCGGGGACTCAATTAATAAAAACCCTGGAGGAGCTGTTGGTGCAAATGAATACAAAATATATCCTTGCTGAGCTTGATTTGATCGTTCTAAATTTATTTGATAGCTTCCTTCGATCACATCACATACTAAATTGAGCGCAATCACCGTTGAAATATTCACATTGAACGGAGCAATATGCCTGCCACCACCATCTGGGTCATTATTATGGGTCAGGATAGTTGTTTGTGGTTGTGATGGTGTTTTTTTCCACGTATCATGGATTTTTTTGAAACCTTCATCGATGGCATCATCGAGAGATTTTTGTAGTTCTGAGATATTATATCCTGGAAGTTTGAATGTTGGAATATCTCCTATGCGGATCTTATAGTCTATTGCAAATAAATCTCTTGTTTTAGGACTACTGTCACCTAATACTTCTTGAATAATTTGTGAATGAAATGTTTCCATGTCATTGATGATTTTGTTACATGTTTCTACGACACTGATAAATTCATCTCGGGTGAGAGCGCCGGATCTAAGAGATATAAACAACAACGAAATATCGTTATTGAAAGCTGTGAAATTTTCAGTGATTTTATCCCGGTTAGCAAGATGATGAATAAGTCGTACTCTTTCATCATATTCTACTCTAATGAAAAAATATGACTTATCATAATCTTTATAACTCCTTACTGGATTATCAGATTTTGTCCTGTCTGTGATATAATCGGTTTTTTGTGGTTCTGGTAATTTAACGGTTTTTCCTCCGGGTGGTAATTCAGGCCATCCTAGTACTGTTCTTATTGAGCTTTGATAGATATCTACGACATAACCCTCTGTGCTTATTTCAATGGCAGATGATAGTGTCGGCACATGAACTGTTATAGCTATTTTTGATTCTTTTCCAGTAATCGATTTTATTCTACGCGCGAATTCATCATTGATCTGTTCAATTTGATATGATCCGGTTGGTATGGAAACAACGTTCCAGTCTGGGGTACCGTCGGGTTTATTCTTATTTGCAAATACCAGGGAATTATTGGGTTGTTGACCACCAAATGGTTTTGACCTAATATTTGGCCAACTGTGGTATACTCGTAATTTTGCTAGCGCTATCTCCTTCACTGGGACCGGAGAGGGGAAATTCACACTGAATTCTGGATTCGTTGAGGTTATTGAGATCATGCTTGTTTGTACTGGGTTTGTGTTCTCCACTATTTGTTGAAGTAATTCCATCTGTGTTGTCATTGTTATTATATTCATGATGTATTTCTAATTTTGACATCGCAGAATCATATATATCTACCATCGCTGAAAACTCACTCTCTGATATAATTGTATCATCGAGAGATGACGATATCAATGAGGATAATTGCGAGTATGCAGTAGACACAACATGAAATTGAATTATGTAGTCTTGTAGTTTCCGTTGGCTGCATGAGGATATTTTTTTTGTGATTATTGAAATTATTCCAGCGATTGTTGTTGCCGCAGAAATGCAAATTGGAACAGCTATCGGAGCCATCATTGTCACTGAAGACAGTATAATACCAGCTCCGGTGATTACACCACTCACAGCGTACACAGTAACATCAATTGCGGTAATTCTCCTGCGATATTTTTTAATTTTCAATTCATACTCCTCAGACAAGGTTTTGAGTCTAGTTTGATACTCTCTGACCTGATCATAGCGATATTGCGATGATGAAATCATTTTTATTTTAAATATGCTAGCGTTTTCAATTACGATTTACTTAAATTCGCTACGAATTCCACATACCACGTTGTTGAGACCCTAACCAAATGTTTATCAGTAGATTTGATTGTGAACTTTTCAGTTGTATTCTTGTCGATGATCGTTGAAATCGTATTATTGACCCCAGATGAACTGGACGATGAAATCTCAAATTGAGACGATGGTGTTACTAGTGTTAATCGATAAATACCCTTGACGGTTGCAGTGATATCTAATGTGTTGTTTGTAGGTGTCCACTCAAATGATCCATGTTGGATTGTGTATACTAAGTTGTTGGTTTTCTCATGAGGAATTTTTGTTTTTTCAATGGCTGTTATCATCCTCGAAAGATCACCTTTGATGCCTTCGATGGAAGTTTTCGTCTCATCAATGGATTTTTTAATATCAGGGAGTTTTAGTTCAATTTTATCTAACGGGTTTCCAATAAATGTATCAATGGCGTCGGTTGTTGTTTTTGTTGCTTCGTTGATAACCTTTTGATCATCAACAAACGTTTTAATTTCAGCGATAGATGGTGTAACTACAATTGGGGATCCAAAGAACTTATGAACGACATTTCTACGGAAACTATTGTAGTTTTTTAAATGATCTTCAAATTCTTTATCGTGGTTTGTAAATCGATCTGTAATCGTCGAAAAAAGTACACCCGGTTTGAGTTTACCCTGATCGGAAAATAGCGCAACGGTGTTCTCGATTGCGTTTTGTTGTTTAACCAAAATATCATCCAGAGAAATATTACTGGATTTCAATTTACCCTGTTTGTCTTGAAATACAACTATTTCATTCGGGTCAACACTTGTTAAGTTCAACGTCTCAGCGATTTCATCTTTAATTTTTTTTTTTATATCCTTGATAGAATCAGGAGTTGCAGTGTCATCGGGTTTGGGTTTCAGAGGTCTTCCCCAAATATCAATCATGATATTTTATATATCTCTCTCTAAAAAGCGATTACTAGTGTAGTCATTTACGACAATATGTGGTGGTTTTCCCCTTGGGTTACCCAAGGAGTTAGAAATAGCGTCAAGGACATTTAATACTTCACTGCCGCATATTGGTGGGTCATTGATTTGTTGTGTTGGTAGCGTAGAATACCAAGTTTTCATTGGAAGGGTTTTTATATACCGCATAAACTCTTTTGGTGGGGCTAATCCATATGAATCAAAATAGACAATCCCACGTGGATCAATAGCGTATGCAACCCAGTGAGTTCCAGGTCCGGTGCTGTTATCGAGATTAATAATACCTGTTTCAGTTTTGTTTGGTTGATGTGGTAATTGATCTTTCATAAAAACACCTCTGAAATTTTTAATCGCTAGTTTTTTAGCAGCATCCATTAAATCAAAATTGGACATTGGAACCATAGATTTCTGAATTAATAAACCGTTCCTGGTAGTCTCAGGCCTGATCCGTGAACGGATCTTCCGCTGTACCATGAATACGGGGTTCCTGGTAGTCTTAGACCCTTTCCGCTGTACCACGAATACGGGGTTCCTGGTAGTCTTAGACCCAATCCTTGAACGGATCGTCTCTTTTTTTTATATCCTTGTCCAGCTGCCTTCTTTAGTGCCATTCCTGCTGCAGTACCAACGGCTCCTAACGCCGCTGCTTTAGCCACCGCTGGGGCTGCTGCTGCAATCAATGCTGGTAACGCAGCAAACAATGGAAATATACCACCCGTTTTCATCATATTTTTAATAGCAGCCGCAGAGAGAGTAATCTGAACTCCCTTTTTATCCTTGAAAGCATCATTGAAATGTTTCACTTGACGAGTTGTCAGCGATAATTTATTTGCACCACCAGTCATTTGATTAGGTTTCAACGTGATTGTGGTTCCACATTTTTTAGCCGATTCTGATTGCAATTTTTTGATTTGACCAGGTGTCAATGACACATTGATATTACTATATGACATGTTATACATAATTGATTGATTCTAAATCGTAAAACGATTCAATGGAAATATCCTTCGGATTTTCAATTACATATTTTCCACTGGTGCATCTACCACTCTCATTCTTCCTCCAACACCTTCGAGTATCATTGATTTATCACTGAGAATGACAGCAACTGCTCTATAATTCGTGATAAGGAGGGGAGCAACCCCAGCAACTGGTGGACCAGTCGGACGGGTTACACGGGCTCTAAAGTGTATATCAACGACAGATTGTCTCATCAAATCAAGATGTTCCAATGAAAAGTAATAAATCGGATAGAGGCTTTTAAAATCCAATTGTGATATTTGCAAACCGGTATCCACATTTTGATCACGTGCCATAAATGACAACAGGTTATGATAGACACGTGCAATATGATTCTGACCGTAATCAAGTTGTATATCCTCGGATGGTTCCTGCTGTCCGTTTATTCTCAGCGAGACTTCACTAACACCTAACTGATCAAATATCATATGACTTCGTTCTTGATTACCAACTCGCGCAGCATTCTGTAACGCAATAAATATATGACGTGGAGCTGAAACCCCTTGTTTTGATGCCAGGTGCCATGTGAATGTACCATCAACACTGTCTTGTTTAATATCCGTGGTCACTGATAACCAACTTAACAACGACTTTCCTCCTTGGTCCATAAATGATAGTAGTCGCTGTTCGTCTGTGATTGATGGAGTTAACACTGGCATCCATAATGATAGTTTTGTTAAAATGACTTTACCGGCAGCAACCCCAGCATTACGCCAGATTGCATCATCATCAGTACCCTTTCGTACAAGCGCTATTGTGTGTTTGGCTCCATAAATAACTTTTCTAACATTTCTACAGAATCCAAATATATGATGCAGTGGAATCGCACATGAAAATCGTCGACGCTGCCCATGCAACGTTGCTACACGTGTTGCAAATCCTAAATTGAGATTACCATTAACGCCTCCGAGAATATCAAACGCAGCTCCGGGTCTAGTTCGACGTTCTGGATTAGCTGCTTCTTGTTGATTGTTTTCTGCAGTACCCTGTGCTGTTAACACTTTAATGAATTGAAGGTGATCAGCGTTATCAGTAGTATCCTTTGCAAACATCATAGATGGACCCGCTGATCTTGTATAATCATCAGAATATCTTGCTAACCCTATGATTGTTGTGGCCATATCAACTTCACGGTCAATGGATTCAATTTCTTTTCCATCAATGAGATATCTAGCGCTTTCAAATAACGCCATTATGCCGTTATTAACAAAACCAACTCGGATATTTGCGTTATTGTCATATGGGGTATCAGCTGCAACATTTGTTACAAGTTCTCCTTCTACTTCAATAAATGCCTCACACGGTAGAAAATATTTACTGGTATCATGAACTTGAAGTTCAATTCGCGATCGGAGATCTGGTTGTACTGCGTGATAAGAATAATATTGATAATCGCGTACAGAATCATCTTTACGCACTGGGGCGTCTATATCAAATGCTGGATCAGATGATTTTTTGAACATTTTATTCTATTTATCAGAGTCTAAATAGTGAAATCGTAAACGATTTTTCCATTTTCATCGACGTAGTTTTTTAAGGCCACTTCCTGCTATCATGTTTGCAATATTGCTTTGGTCTCCTTGATTTACCATCGACGCTAGTTTTTCATCTACTGCGTTATTTATTATTTTACTAACACTTGCAGGCATTTCTTCTGTAGACGGTAACGGTTTCTTTTTTCGCCCCACTAATGATGTTATTTTATCCTTCGCAGTTGAAAACGCTTTCCCGGCAAGATCTCCAACAGTACTAATACCCTTATCACGAATAACATCAATGGCTTTCATTGATAATTGTTTAGCTAACGGCATCACTTTTGGAGCCATTCTTGAAAAGAATCCCAAAATGGTATTGCCGAGGCCATCTCCGTAATATGCTCTATAAACTGGAAACCGTGAATTAACTACATAGACTGGGGTTGGTTTATCATGATTGTAATGGATGATCATTATTATAAAAACAATAGTGTTTTCAATTGTTATTTAATCGCTATGATACCCATTTGCTAACTCGTCAATGAAATCTCGATAGGTTTTGATATCCATGATACCGCCGGCAAATAACCGTCTACAGATATCAGCTGCTTCATTAATTATTTCTGGAGAGTTATTTCCAGCTCGTTTTCCTCCGATGAGAACATCTAATCGTGATATATCATTGATAACACTATCAGGACAAATGTTTCCAATCCTTGGATTTCCTAATCCACTTCCGCTATAACCAGCTGCTTCATCTAGTTTTTCTAAATCCGTAGTTTGTAAATAATCATCATCATCATCATCATCAGGTGGTAGTTGTTGTTTTTTTTGTCTCCGTGTTGGTGTTTGACGTCGTTCTTCTAAATCATCATCATCATCAGGTGGTAGTTGTTGTTTTTTTTGTCTTCTTGTTTGTCTACGTGTCGGTGTTTGACGTTTTAGTTCTTGCCGTTCTTCTATTTCTCGTTGTCGCTCTTCTATTTGTTCTCTTTTATAATTACTAATTCCCCTTTGAAATTCCTTGTATCCTATCTCATCCTTATTCAAACGACCAATCCCTTTATTTAGTTTATACAAATTATCAAACCAATCATTACTTGATATTCTATCATTTTTATACTCGTCCTTTAAAAAATCTTTTTTTGAATGATAACTTTGAGCAGCAAAATTACCAAAGGCTTGATAATCCTTTGATTTCAATAAACTAGGTTTTTTTATTACTATTTTAGCATGATCAGTAAATTTATTCAACAGAGAAACAGTCGTTTTTTTCGGATCAGTTTGTTCAGTTTGTTCAGTTTTCGCTGCTATTTTTTCGAGTACAGAAATAAGACCCTCTTCCTTTCTCTTACCGTCAGGATCATCTCCCAGTAGAGCACGCTCTACCCCTTTCGTTGCTGTGGTTACTGGTTTAAACAACTCTTCAGACCCCAGAGCAAAATCAGTTTGTAAACTCTGTCGTTGTTGCAGTTTATTTCTTACAGAGTCACGAATTGGTATAAATTTCTTAATTGCATCTAGTCGTTCACGAGCCAATCGGGTTGTTAATGCTTCATTGACCATTATTTGAAATCGCAAACCATTTTTCAATTGTAAAACACTTTCTCCACTTTTTTGACATGTCGGATGATTTTTGATACGGTCATGGAAGCGTTATTTCATCGTGAGACACCTTCTATCAATGATGGAGCAAGTGTCATAATTGTATATAAAATAAATAATACTGACAGTTGCTCCATTCTATTTTGACATGTCGGATGATTTTTAACACGGTCATGGAAGTGTTATTTCATCCTATAACAGCTTCTATCAATGATGAGGAAAGTGTGGAAATTGTATATAAAATAATTAATACCACAGTTTCCTCATTCTATTTTTGACATTTTCAATCCAAAAATGCTAAAAAAATGAAAATCTCTTGAGGGTCGGAATGATAAATGGTCGGGCAATCAATGGTCAGGCAATCAAAATTGTTCATTTTCTTGAATTAATGCTCGTAGGTTTCTAATTTTAGAGTTGACTTCTTTTTTCAATTCGTATTCGTTACCTAATTCTTTTCGTATTCCCTCTACGATAGTATACAACGGAACAAACACACTGATGTCACTGGAAAATGAAAGAGAGTCTTTAATAGAATTCTGAATTTTTTTGATGAGTGCATATTTCTTGGGTAGCATATATTTGTTAGTGCTAACCCCGTATTCTATATCCTGAAAATCAGACACAATTTGGTCAGGATTTAATCCATCTGATAGTTTGATATCCTGATTTTTCAATTTTGCTATTTCAACTATGATGCTATTCATGTTTTCAGAATTCATTATTCTATAAGTATGACATATCTCTAATTGGAAAATACATAACTAAATCGAACTTTTTGTCCCGTCCCCCTTGAAATCGCAGATCGACAAACTCCCTCTGCAACTCTTTGAACAGAAGTTGGACAAATATCGAAGTGCCTACCGGCGCTGGTTATTGATTGAAATATTTTCTCTTCGTTAGTTATTGTATTCAAAGATTTCACAGGTCTCTTCCCAACCGTTTTGCATTTTCCAGTCTCTCCTCGTTTGGAATTCTCACTCAGTGTGATAGCCTGCAGATTTGATACAGAATTATTCTTTGGATTAGAATCCTTGTGATCAATAACAAAACCATTTTTGATTAATCCATTAAAACATTCAAATACGAAACGATGATTGTGATAATTTTTCTTTCCAACAGTAAACCTCAAATATCCTTGATTAGTCACAAAACCGACCGGTTTTTTCAGTCTACGGTTTCTGACAGTACCATCACTGGATGCTTCATATTTTGTAATCACTGGATGTGGTCTGAATTCTTGGTCCATATATACTATTCTATTGTTTGTCTAATTCAGTGTTTGGTTCAATAATTACATCACTGGAAAATCTTTCGATATAGTCTTGCGGGGTTCTTATGATTTTATCCTTGATGTTGTCAGGGTCAAGGGCTTTTTCAGGATCATAATTTCTGATGGATTGTCCATTTTTTATTCTTTTATCATAATAACGCTTCAATTCCCTATATCGCTTACCACCACAATCACTACACAATTGTGATCTTCCTTTGACCCCAACCCCACATCGAATACAGGGTAACGGACCAAGACTTCCACGTCGAAAACTTTGCATATGATACCTACAGTATTCATTTTTTCTGCATGATTTGTTACACGGGGTTACATTTCCCATCATGAGCCATTTGCAGTGATTCATTATACATAAAACTTTCATTTAAATGTTTGTTTTTTATATAGCATGAAGGAGTTCAAGAGATTGACTTCGACAAATGCTAAATTCAATGCTGATAGAGAGTTCAAGAGATTATTGAAAATCAATACTAGATTTAATCTCGATAGACCAAAAAAACGTCAAAAACGTCCAAGAGACGGAAACATGAAAGAGTTTAAGAGATTATTAAAAATCAATCCTAGATTTAATCTCGATAGACCCAAAAAACGTCCAATAGACGGAAACAAACGTAACAAACGTCCAAGAGACGGAAACATGAAAGAGTTTAAGAGATTATTGAAAATCAATCCTAAATTTAATATCGATAGACCCAAAAAGCGTAACAAACGCCCAATAGACGGAAACATGAAAGAGTTTAAGAGATTATTGAAAATCAATCCTAGATTTAATCGCGATAGACCCAAAAAACGTAACAAACGTCCAAGAGACGGAAACATGAGATCACCATGGAAGGATGCTCAATTCAATCTTGATATAGTTTCTAATACACCCAAGAATAAAATTCTTGATAAAGCCATCAGAGACTGTTTTAATGAATTCAAGCGTGATGGAGCATCTTATTGTTGGTCAACATTTCGAATTGATGGTGTTGTTGACGCTACCATGAATGATGAAAAGGCAGCAGTGATCATTTCACGTGTTGGGGAAAAAAGTCATTTTTTCCGAATCAAATTCATTATCCGTGAAAATGGCAAATGGATTATTAAGGATAAATTTGAACCCATTCTCAAGGGCAAAAAAACTGTCACCGTGAATCAGGATTCCAAACCGGGAATTTTGACTGGAATTGATAAACCCTATTACGATAGATCTTATCCTGTCACAGCAGTTGTTTACGGGATCTATCCGCTCAATGAAAAACCTGATATTTCAAAACTAGCACCCATGAAATATTCGACAGGGCTAAATTGTGTAGCAGAACGAATAATAGAACACTTCACAAATGCATCCCGGGGAAATAAACTCACTGATCTAAGACGAAAAAAAATAACCGAGTGGGAGTTCACGGTAAAAGAGCATGGAGCAACAATTCAGGATATAACTAAATTAGAAAAATCATTAAGATTTCCAATATCGGTAAGAACAATCACCGGAGAAGTATTATACGAATCGAAATATAAATCACAGGGAGTTCCCATTGAAATTATTGATCATAACGCGCACGCGTGGTCATCTGCAGTAACAATATTTCCACGGGATAGAACCGTAAAATATCTATCCCAAACCGAAGAGTTTTTTTCAGAGCAGAAATTATTTGATGCTATTTACAATTTGAGTAAAAACGATCCTGTGTCAGCGTGGCTATTTCATAGTAATTCAGACGAGGAATGCAGATTTGATCAGTTTGTAAGGCCCAACGGAGAATTATACCGTACTGAAGAACTGCAGAATCAAATGAAACAACTAGCTAGTGAGTTTTCTGAGGACGGAGAAGAAGACGATCAATTATTAGCAAACTGTTTCACAGTACCATCCATTGCAGCGCATTTTGCTAGAAAGAAAAACGCGTGGAAACCAACACGAAGTGAGTTTTTATCAGATGTCAAATTGTCCTGTCTTGAATACAGCCACGGCGGATTATGGAACACAAAATACACCTCTGATTCCGTTATTTCAGTTGATATGATTGCGTGTTATCCAGGAAGTTTTCTTGGGTATGGAGAATGCGAGAAATATTTCAAACGATTTGGACACCCTACACACGAAATGACCCGTGTTGCTATTAATGGACCACTTCCTGATTTTGATTTAACCGGATTCGCTTGTGTGGTATCATTTGAAATGGCTGAAGGACTTCATCCGTGTAGTTATCTTTGGATTGGTAAACACATGTCTGAAAAACACTGGATGCCAATAGTGCTATTGAGATATATGATTGATTGTAAAATGTTAAAATCATTAATTGTCAGTGAAGCAATTATATCCTATCGGGCACATAAATCAGTCTGGTTACCACAACCTGATCTAGAAAAAATAATTAGCGAAGAGCGAAAACTGTTTCCTGATTTTAATGAACAACAAATCATGGATTGGTCCCAACAGTTATTTGAAATCAGAAACAATGAAGCAAAAAATCTTGGACGAAGAATAATCGGTAAATTTACCCAAGGTGGCAAAGATGATAATACGAAATATTCTTCACGATTGATTATAGACAACGCTGAATACGATTTTGTAATGGCGGATTTAACGAATAAGGGCCTATATGTCAATCGTAAGGACGCATTTATGTCCGATGGAACCAAATTGGGTACAATTGTTACTTACACTGATGGATACCATCCGCAGTACACACACTTAAGAGCTTCTATGCTCGGTTATGCTTCTATCAATCTGTTTTCAATGATCAATAGATTTCCTACCACCGCAGTTAGAGTTGCTACTGATTCATTTTACATAAATAGCAAAATGGCTGATTTTAAGGCTACTGGCAACGAGAAATGGGGATCATGGAGAATTAAGAAAGAAATGATTCATGATTATATTCAATCAGCAGATGTTACCATTGAAAATAATTACTTAGAAAGCAATCAGTGTTCAGAATTTTCTAGTGCACCACCGATTTCTGATCCAATATGCCTGTATAAAACAGTTTATTTAAACGGCTGTGGTGGGTCAGGAAAAACAACCCGGGTAATTGAGTTATTTCGTCGTGGAAACGCTAGCGTTTCTAACATGATTGTGCTAACACCGACTCACAGACTTGCAAGAGAAATGATACAGAGAGGGGTAAATGCTTGCACTTATCACAGCTTTTTCCGATGGAAGGGAGATAAATGGACTCCTGAGCGCATGGGAGAGAAATTTATTCCTGAAATTATCATTTGGGATGAAATAGACACAGTGTCAGAAGATGTCTTAAAAATATTTCTTGAGTGGTTGTTATTGAAGAATACAAAAGTCGTCATGTGCGGTGATCACGGCCAACCACCACCATTTGTCGGTGCATCTCCCCATGAATGGCTAAAGGGTTTTGTAGACTATTATGAAGAAATTGATACCGATCACAGATCACTTGATAATGAATTAAAAGAATTGAAGAAACTAATTAGATTACAACCGGATAGAATCCAATGTGAAATAGCCCGTGAAATAATTTCAGAAACTCCCATGAATGAGTTCTGGGAAATGTGGAGACCAAATGATTTAATCATTGCAAGTAGAAAAATAGTCAGAGACACACTTCAGATGAAGTTATTTGAATTGCATAAACAAAAATTTGCAACACTTCCAGTGCCTCTTTGTTATAGGCCATCGGATACGCGAAAACAGAACATCGAAGTTGATATTCCAGGACAAAGTGAAAAACAGAATTTAGTATTAAATGATATTGTGCTGGTTGATATCAATGTTGTTGAAGATGCATTGCGTGCTAATAAATCCCCGTGGACGCTAGGTTATGCAGCAACAATACACTCTTCACAGGTATTGACTATATCGGATACAACTCTTTGGATGGTAGATAATCGCATAGAATGGTCGAATTTAGTCTATCTCGCAGTGTCTAGAGTACGAAAAATAAATCAACTTCGAAGAATTGTCGTTGGCGAAGCCAGTGGAGATGATGAAATCATTGGCGATGATGGAATCATTGGTGACGATAATGATATTATTGATAAAAAACTCTCCGGTTACAAACAACAGGACAAAAAAAAACGAGAATTTGATATTGATGCTGAATTAATAATCACTTTGAAGAAACAACAGAATAATCACTGCGCGAGTTGCAATTGTATAATGCGTTGGCAGTATTCGGATAAGGATCCTCGCCAATTCACCGTAGACAGAAAAAATAACAATCTCGGTCATGTCAGAAATAATGTAATGTTGACTTGTCTTGAGTGCAATAGACGCAAGGGTGCTAGTTAAGACCATGCGGTGGTAATTGAGTATCGTCAGGAATTACTTGTAGTTGTTGTCTAGTAAACCCACGCTGAGGGGCAGTTGAATCCAGTTTATAGATTGGAGGTCTACCCGTAGATCGTGTTATACTAGATATCTTATGCGTAGTGACACTCCAAATAGGATCAGTAGCCCTTTTTCTATCCCCTTCAAGCTCTCCTGGTTCGTATAAGTACCTCACAATGACATTACTACCAAGAATTGGTTGGGAAACGCTAAAATCCTTTTGTGGTTTTTCAGGTATCGACTTCTTTTTAATCGCGTTGATAGGTTTCATGTTGATGGTTCTAGTAATCTCGTTATTCAGTGCGGTAACTACACCTGGTAATCTCTTCACCCATTCACGGGATCTTTTTTCTTGGATGAATTCTTTTGCATAT
This sequence comes from Unio delphinus, assembly GCA_029339505.1. NCBI lineage: Eukaryota > Metazoa > Mollusca > Bivalvia > Unionida > Unionidae > Unio > Unio delphinus. The sequence goes on along the minus strand of JAQISU010000109.1, from coordinate 4,056,758 downwards.
TGATATCCAAATAACCGCTCAGCAAGGGTTTTATTAAACCGTTCTACAATGGCCTGATCACGATGCAGTGCAGTATGCCCTCGTCTGATAGCGACATTGTGATATTTCATTGTAGATAACACTGCACCCTGAAATTCCTTGCCCGGGTCAACTTGTAACAGATTTGGCCAGTGCAGAGGACCTCGTCGATAAATCCTTTCAAATGCAGAAGCGACTTCAGTGGCCGATTTTGTTTTTAACGGTTCTGCTTCTTTGTATCGACTTGCAATATCAACTACAGTTAACGCATATTTGTAACCACGATCATGTGGCAGAAATAATAGATCAGCCTGATGAACTTCATTGGGTCCGGTCACATCAAAATGCGAGAAATTGATTTGTTTAGGCGGTGGTAGATAAATTTGCCATAGTGCCTGTTTGGATAACCAATGAGCCGCAGTGGTTTTTTTCACTTTTGCGGCGCTAGCGAGTTTACTGATTGCAGCGTTACCCCTCCAGTATCCTCTTGGGGAATAATAAATAGATTCCATGTTGTTATTAATTACCAGCACCTAACATCAATTTACTTTTCATAGCCGATTTTATCAAAAATGAAGCCAATTTTTCTTTGAAGGATTTATCAGTGATAGAATTCAACGCATGAATTAATTTCACATCTGCTAGATGCCTGTGTTGCAAATTGCTGCTTTTATAAGCAACATCATGAAGGTGACAGGCCTTATCAATAGCGTTTATTGGTTCCTCACCGGGTCGGGGCTGATTTTGATCATTGAGTCTGATATCAAGTCTTGTTCCCGGTCCACAATAACTATACCCTGGAAGGTGTTTTTCTCCGGGGTATTTTGCCCATGGGGTTCCAGGGAGTTTTGCTAATTTGGCAGCGATATCACCTCCTCGTTTTTTTTTAAAGGTTCCTTGGGTTCCTTGGGTTTAGAAACAAATCTAAATTTCTTTGTACTACACTGTACGCATTTACCAGAAAGCGCTGATCGGTTATTTTTAGTTGTAATCGTCGTCAAGTCATCTGTGCCAGTACGCGCCTTACACTTCACGCAATATAGATCCATAATTTATGTATAGAGATATGAATATAATTGATTTTTCAGCGACTAAAACAAGAGAACCAGTGAAGCATCATGCAGCGCTACCAAACTCTATCCGCGCAATTATAATCGGACCATCTGGATCCGGTAAAACGCAATTGTTGCTCAATTTAATAATGAGATGGATGAAGTGGGATAAGTTGTATTTAATTGCCCCTAGCGTAGATGACCAACGATGCTATGAAGTGCTAAAAGATTTTAATGAAAACGCTTCAGAGATTGCCGGCGAGGATGTTATTGAATTTATAACCGATATTGACGAGGCACCATCCGTGAATGACCTCGATGGAAGTATCAACAATTTAGTTGTATACGATGATGTCATGTTAGATAATCAAAAAAATCCTGCTAGAATATTTTCCCGAGGCAGGCATAAAAACACGGACGTGATCTATGTCACTCAACGCTACACTCAGATTCCAAAAGTGATTAGAGATAACTGTAATATGCTTGCTGTATTCAACGGCGTTGATACACATACGCTACGAAATATTTGGCAGACATGGTGTTCTGATATGGACTTCAATCAATTTAGAAATTTCTTTAGTCATGCTCAGTCTGCCCCACACGGATTTGTAACAATAAATTTACATGACCCTCGAACACGATATCGTATCGGACTGGATCAAATATTCGGTTGACCCATAGCAGCAGAGAGGGTGAGTGACAACGATGTTGTAGTCCCTTTTTCCCAAAAAATGTAATAGTTGAAAAGTTTTTGATTTCATTGATTTTTTCATAATTTTTTTTGGGACCTAATCCATGATTCCTACACATATTTGAGACCTGATGTCATTGACTTTTGGGTCTGATGTCATTGGTTTCATTGATTTTAAGCGTGATTTCAGTGAATACTTGTCTAAAAATGTTGTCTGATTCACCCTCTCTGCTGCTGAAACATTTTCAGTTCTTTGTAAATCTGGAAGATTATTGTAATCACACAATATTCAAAATAAATTATTTTATTTGTTTGTTGCATCCATCATCTTATAAAGCTTGGTGGTGGCGAATAATTGACTTATAGAATCTAATATTTTCCTAACCCTATCTTAAAGCTCAATTTCAACCCCAAATAGTGCACTTGGAAGATTTCCATTGGATATCTGCATCAGATCATGTACTTTCTGGGATAAAACGGTTTGCAGACAAAATCAATTAATTCAGTAGAACTGTTTAAAAAAACAAGCAGAACATTTTTTAATCACTGCACCTGTCACTTATGGTAGATTATATATATATATATATATATATATATATATATATATATATACTAATGCATAAGATCACAGACAACCTATAAAAGCTGTTATTTCTTCAAAATAGAGCTAACAGAAAATATTTCTGGTGTAACTTGGATGATATGGTTAATGAATTTCTTTATGTTTGTAAAATATGTTTCTGCATATATTAGAAAAATTTACATTCTCAACACATACATTACAAATCCTAATGCTATAAAAAAAATGAAGAGATCTTATATACTCTTAAGACTGAAAAATACTTACTAAACTATCAATATCTGATTTTAAAAAAAGGTTATACATCATAACCAAGCATGCACACACACACACACACACACACACACACACACACACATATCGAGTTATCCATGATTTGTAAAATTACTTTGGCCAATACAGGCTTATAGCAAATATACATGTTTATTTCAATAATTTTTGTGGGTGCTTTACTGTTGCACTATCTGATGAGCATCATTTTTTTTTATGCTCATCACTTAACTTTGCCTGGAATAGACTCTATTAACTAAATTTGTATGTTTTGTATCACATTCACTTCTTGGAGATTTTATTATCAAAAATGTTTCAAGTTCATGTCAGCAGTTGAAAATGACTTGACATGTTGACAGTTGTAAAAAAGTGGATGTATAATTTAAATATAATTTACATTTTCTAAGAAAAAGTTCAGATCTTAGCATCTCGTTAAAAGTTTGAGGTTATATACTAAATCTTTTTAGTTACCTTACAGCAGTGAAAATTGGTAAATTCTTGGAGCAGACTGCACAAATCTGACAGCCTGATTCCTTGTATTACATCTATATTCCTAATTATTTGTCATTATTCACGATATAGTTTTACACTGTTGTTCACTGATTTTTAAAAGACAGTTGCAAAATTAACTTAATGGCATCAGTGAATTGGTCAACCAATATATCAGATACTACTCCATGATGTCACAAGAATATTCATCATGATGACCAAAATGTATATGGATGTTAGAAATCAGTTAAACAGATGAAAACTGATATTTGGATATGAATAAAATTTGTGTGTGTATTCTATTAATTTAGTATACTGATGCAAGTCACATACTGTGTGTACTCACTTATAATGCAAGTCCGATTGCAGACTGCACAGACCCAGATCTGCCATCCCATAATCTGCTGGCAGACCTGGGTCTTTACAGTTTGTTGTGAGAAATCAGATGAACAAAACAGAACCAAATCAACAGGTGAATTATGAAATGAGAGATCAGTGTCTGTTTTTTGCAGTTCAACTTGACTTCTAGATGAATATATACGGTATGAACATTGTAAGTTTCAGTATTTAAAAAAATTCATACTGTTTTTCTAAAACAAGTGTTACACAGAAAATGGTGTCTTGACTTTGTATATTACTATGAAAATGCTAGTCATACATGGAATCCTCGAATATCACAGTACAAACTTTAAATCAGGCATAACATTATCCAAAACATTTCAGAAGAATACATTAATATATGTGAAAGATATGTGACTTTAAAACCATTTTCGACAAAAGTTCAACACCATTACCATAGTTGATGATGATGCTGCAACTGAAAATCTGATATCTTTATGAATGAGAAAACCTATTCATGTTTTTTTCATTATATTTTATGACTATTTTCAAAATATTGGCAAGCCCTGTTATTTTTGGTCATGGACCAGTTAATTATTATTTGTAAAAAAAAAACAGAATAAAAGTTAAATATTTATCTTTTTTTTAATAAAAATTAAGCTACTGTTTTAATACTATATGACTTTTGTGTAGCCCTGGGAGACTGCATTTCAAAAGGACAGTTTAAAAAAAAGGCCAGACTAACAAAATGAAGGAATTTATTGATTTGTGTCAACTGTCTTTTGTTTTGATCATTTTATCCAAGAGTTTCAAAAAAAGACAACTTTATGTAATAAGAGTTTTGAGTTTACAATAATGAATTAAAATGAGGAATGTTTTTTTTTTTATGAAAAAAGAAATTCTTGAATTTTCTTGAATCTGACCAATCCAAGATGTGCAAAAACCTATATCTTACATACATTTAGACTAATACTCCTCTACAACATACCAACATATGCCTGTATTGCACACATACCAAATGTAAATTCAATTACATTATATGAAATTGTTCAATCCTTTTATGATGCTGAGAGTCCACATTCACATAAAGTTTCACTAAAATTCTGTACAAATGAGATCTGAACTTCTCAGAACACCAACTGTTTGACTTCTGAAGGACTTTGTTCTATAGGGCAGTAGGGGCACTTTACTCTGAAATAAAGAACATTATGCATTGATATGTACCAAATTTTATATGTGTGTTATGTACAAGTACTTATTTATACTGCCATATGTCTTTGTTCATGTACTATCAACTGTACATGTCTGTCTGTCATGAACTATCAACTGTACAATGTCTGTCTGTCATGTACTATCAACTGTACAATGTCTGTCTGTCAGGAACTATCAACTGTACATGTCTGTCTGTCATGAATTATCAACTGTACAATGTCTGTCTGTCATGTACTATCAACTGTACAATGTCTGTCTGTCATGTACTATCAACTGTACAATGTCTGTCATGTACTATCAACTGTACATGTCTGTCTGCCATGTACTATCAACTGTACAATGTCTGTCTGTCATGTACTATCAACTGTACATGTCTGTCTGTCATGTACTATCAACTGTACATGTCTGTCTGTCAGTGTGTCATTGTCTCTGTATATGTCTTTCTGTGTCTTTGTACATACATATGCCTATCTGAATCTGAGTGTCTGTAATATGTATGTATGTTAATGTCTTATATATGTAAATGACTTTTAGACTTATAACAAGCTAATCGATTCAGATGCAAGATTACATCACTGAAATGTGTAGATCATGCTCATTATGGACCCCATCCAAAATGTTGATGATATAAGCCAATATTTCAAGTTTGATCAAACTGGCTCAGAAATGTAGCTTCTAGAAGGGAAACAAGCTCAAATGACACAAAATCAACTAAATATGCTACATATGACCATGATTAAACTTGTACAAGATGCTTATATTCCAAATTTTTACCAAAATTGGGTTAAACATTTGACCCAGGATTATTAAGAAGCCGATTCCCTCATAAATACGTGTGCATCTCACTTATTTTTTGACCAATCCAGGATCATGATGTTCGATTCATACAAGTCTTATGAAAACTGGCCCTGCATTTAATCAAAACTGGATGAAAAGTCTGGCCCTACAATTATTCAAAACTGGATGAGAAATCTGGCCCCACATTTGATCAAAACTGGATGAGAAATCTGGCCCCACATTTGATCAAAACTGGATGAGAAATCTGGACCTATATTTGATCAAAACTGGATGAAAAATCTAGCCCCACATTTGATCAAAACTGGATGAGAAATCTGGACCTATATTTGATCAAAACTGGATGAAAAATCTAGCCCTACAAATTATCAAAACTAGATGAGAAATCTAGCCCTACAATTTATCAAAACTTGATGAGAAATCTGGCCCTACATTTAATCAAAACTGGATGAGAAATCTGGCTCTACAATTAATCAAAACTGGATGAGAAATCTAGCACTACATTTTACCAAAAAAAAATATCTTGCTCATTGTTTAACCATCAAAATCATATATTACAAATTTTTATCAAAACTGGATCAGAAATATGGCCTCCAGGGTGGAAACAAGCTCAGCCAATCTGATGCTGGATTACCTTCTCTATATTTATGAATCTTGCTCATTATGGGATCCATCCAAAGATCTTGATGACATAAACTAAACTTGCAGGATTGATTGAGATGGGATTAGAAATATGGCTCCTACAGAGGTAAGAAGATCAACCAATAGGAATAAACATAACCTCATTAGTATGCATGGATTTTGCTCATTGTCAAACTCATTTGAGATCTTATCAACACATGCAAATATTATAAATTGATCAAACTAAATAAAAAATTTAACCTGTAGAGTGGTCACAAGCTCATCCAATCAGATAAAAGATCACCTCATTAGTATGCATGGATTTGGCTCATTTGTCAAACTCATTCAAGATCTTAAAGACACATGCAAACATTCCAAGTTTATTGCAACAAAATCAGAATTCAACCTTTAGACATGTAGCATGATGTCCACCAACCAGTCACATTATCCTGACACCAGGCCAAACGGGTCTAACCTCTTAATGCTGAGGCAGCTGTAAGGACCAATTTTAAAAAAAATATTTGGTATAATTTAGCCAGGGTTCAAACCCGCGACCTCCCTCATCTAAGGGGTACACTCTAACCACAATAGAGATTAGTTCTTGTTTCAAGTTTTTTTTTTAACCTTTCAAATTACCAAAAGTAACAATTTCATTAAATAAATACTTGTTTTTCAAAGCCAAAACTTTTAGAAAACATCTTGACAAGACTTACTTATTTCCTGTGCTGAGTTTATTCAATGCATCACGAGAAATAACATGCCCACAAACAAGTCGAACAGGTGGATTATTTTCTGTACTCTGCTGTCTTAAAATTGGACAGGCAAATACTGAATGATATCGATAATCCTTCCCAAGATCTATTTCCACCTACAATGTCAATACAAAAGAAATAAGTTTAGATAAAATAAATACAAGGCACATGAATTACATGTATAACTAAATGTTTAAAAATGTTTAAATATGTGAAAAATCACCACAAAGATGATGGTATGGTTTGGTTAAGTTGTAGCAGGTTATATTACCAGCTTATCACAAATTATTCAAATTTTTTAAAATGCACTGCTTGCTTTTGCTATATCTCCTACTGAACTTGGTAGTTTACAAATAAATTTGCAAGAGGAAGGTTATCACAAATTCTGTCCATTGTTTTCCCTTTCAGAGGATACAAATGGTTAAACATACTATAAGTTTAAATGTTACAGAGATATTTCTACATTACAGCCAAGGTATAACAGACTGACACCAATGTTGTGATAGGGTGTAACAAAACTTTACATGCACAGTTATTGCTCCCAGGAAGACATACAAGTATGCAACTTTTTTCTCATGGCTCAAGGCGAGGACAAGAGATAAAAGAGTCTCTGCTTCAAATCAGTGAATATGTGAAAGAAAAAGGAACTAGATTTGTGTTGTAAAATATATATGCACCCATTGCTGAAGTGCAGACCTAAAACCTTCAACATCATGAAAAACTGCATGATGTTATAATTAGGTCATCAAGAAATACTGCATGATGTTATAATTAGGTCATCATGATATATAAAACAAATATTAATAGCAAACTTAATTTGAATTCTTAATGTGCATTTGCTTAATTGTGCTGATAATTTTCATAAAAAAAATTTTAAATAATTTTCTAAGATGAGTGTGTGTGTTTCGGTTTCGTAGTGTAGCCATAACAATATTTTTATTCATATCGCTATGACAGTTTATTGTAATGTCTAGCACTGGGGCATCAAGAATTTTTAAAAATAATTTAAGTTTTCTAAGATGATTTGAAAATCTATTCGGGTCATTTTTATTAATAAATACAGATATTTCAAGCAGTTTTTACTTAAAGTTTGTGTTGAAAAACTTCAAAAAGAGTACTTGGAACATGCACATTATAAGCCTGCCCCATATATTAGTAGTCCTTTATGTAGATGAGAGTAATTTTGGCACAGAAACATTTTCTTCTTCTTTTAATCACAATGACCTTAACCCATGACATTTTGCCCAACCCCCCCCCCCCCCAATATTAAAAGGTCTTTCCCATACCCTAAGTGCAAGCCTAAGTAAGTTTGGGCAGGTATTTGATGTAGAAACCGTTTTCCGACATTCAAAAGGTGACCTTGGCCTTTAACCTCTAAATCAACCTTCTTCTTCCTTGTACCAAGTGCAAGCAATCATAACCTAGTGCAATCACTTCTTAATATTTTGTTTCAAGGAAAATCTTTAAAAACATTTCAGTCACTAAACTGTAGATTGGAAAGATAATGATACAAGCAAGCAAAGAAAGAAAGAAGCAATAAAAGAAGTGGATTACATACCGGTAATTCATCTTTGTTACTCCAGACTCCTGACACCTGTCTCTGAAGCATAATTTGTCTGATGTTCAGTAATGGTGGAAGAGCCATGCATCCTGCTCGTATACTGCAAGTTATTAAAATGACAGTGATGTGGCAGAAATCAAGCATATTTTTATAGCAAAAATGTATGAAAAACAAAAGCAGTATATCATTATCCCATTACTAACCATAAATACCAGTCCCTTTGCTAACATCCCACCAGTTAATAATAATAATAATAATAATAATAATAATAATTTAGTTAAAGACAACTATCCCTGGAGACCTTTTCAAGTATAACAATGTACATCACTTCAAAATGTAATAACAATCAAGTTTATCTTGTCTCTAATATTATAATACATTAATTAATCATGAAAATATTTTTAAAATATACTTCTAATAGTCATATTCATAATGTGTACACCTTTTTCTGAAATGCAACATAAATGTTTACAAAGAAATACAAATATATACATGTACCAGATACAGGGCTCGAAATTAGCGGTAGTCCGCTAGCCCGAGGCTAGTAGATTTCCCTTCTGGCTAGTAACTTTCATAATAGTTAATAGAGCTAGTAAGTTTTTGGTTATCAACAGTTAGTGTTTGTTTACTAAATACCCTAATAAAGACGTGACTTCGGTTGATGTTCTTTAGAATCAACGCAGTGACTGTTGTAAACACAGCCATAAAATATCAGCATGTGAAGATGAAGTCAATTTCTGCCTTGGAAATGTGTTTCTATTACAAGAAGCCATCTGATTATGTGCGTTTCACTTAACAGCGCCAATTTAGGTCCCGTCATTAGCAATGGAAGTTTGGAAATTGATCCGTATTAATCTGATAGTGAATTAAATGGTATCACGCTTTATTCACACGACCACAGTAACAAATTACGAAATGTTACACCACACAAAAGAACATAGCATCAACTATTAAAAGAAATTAGTTTTATGTTTGTTTCTTGAAGGTATTTTTTTTTGGCTTGCTCCGAGTCACAAACGGGTAACTCATATTTTACGTTTGCATCAAAATAATTAGAAGAATTAGATCAATTTATTATGATAACATTACTGACACATCATTTTCCAAGCAACTACTTTTTCTATGATAATAAGAATAGCTTTTATATTTTTCCCCAAAAAACGATTGAACAAATAATTGAATACACGTGGAGATAACCAAGCATTTGATGGGAATTAAAATCTCACATGGGCATCTAAGATTGAAAATATTCATGCTTATTATTAATTTCAACAATACACTGAGGTTCGATTAATTAGGAACAATTACCAAACATATGTTATTAATGATGAGACCGTAATTGGAGCTGTTAAATACCACAGGTGTTCGATGTGCTCTTGATGTGAAGGGGGAAAAAAATCTAAAGAAACAAATCATAGAGAGTGACAAAAATACCTTAGAAAAATATCTCAGGAATATTTTTGGTATTTTTGTCGCTATCTATGATTTTATTCCTTTTGATTATTGTTTTCTTTATCATTCACATCAAGCTCGCGTCGAGCACATGAGTTAAATACAACGCGCCAAGTCTGCTGGCTTCGTTTGATGGGAGCACACATTTTCCAAGTTGAAACTAACATTATCTTTTGATGTTAATATTTTATAACAGTGTTTACTTTAGCCACTGCTTTGATCGTGCAGTACATCCGCTGAAGTCAAGTCTTTATTAGGGAGAAGCCATTTGATTGGGGGGGGGGGGGAAAGACACGTTTTTAACTGGTTTCTTGCTCGTACTTTTTTATATTTAAAGGAAACTGTGTCATTCCTTTTCTTACTTCAAATAATTCACGTCAGTTATACTGTAACATCTCATATTTCAAAACGAGGCACAATTCCCGCCTTATAAGACGGGCAAAATGTGGCGTTTTATAGAAGGTGTTCAGCCACCGGAAAAAAAGCAAAATTCATTCTGTTATCTTGCAGTTACAAAGATATCTATGCTTTGACTTGGCCCACAGTTGTACAATAATATGCTGCTGACTGCAAGAACATTCTGGCCTTGATTGACCTCATCCTGACAATCCCAGCCCACTCTGCTGATACTGAAAGGGGTTTCTCAGAGATGAAAATGGTGAAGAGTGCCTGGAGATCTTGTTTGCAGCCTTGGGTTCTGTCCGACCTACTCTTCATCATGTTTCATACAAATGACATTCCAACATGTGATCCATTATCAGCAATACATTTGTGGAATGTTTCAGGGAGACGGGTAAGGAGACCAGAACAAACCCCATATGGACCAAGAGTGCAGGTGGAGGACGAGAAAGGACACCTGGATCCCTTTCTGGAATTGGATCCAGATTATCTTCATAAACAATAAATGTGAATTTATTGATGATTTAAAGTAGAATTTATACTTCTGTACTTCTTCGTTTTATATGATAATGCTATTTATGAAATAAAATTGTTGTTAATTTCAATACGAGTGTGTGACATTGTTTTGGGGACAGGGCAAGTAAATGTTTGGCAGGGCTAGTAAATTTCTCAGTACACTAGTCCTTCTGGCTACCAGGAAATTTGTGTTAAATTCAAGGCCTGCAGATATATGTGCATGCATAGTGGATATAAAATAGTCATCCCTACTATTAAGCAATAGATGCACACCAAATCTGGCCATCATGGTTGTAAAAAATTCTTTCCTGTCAACAGTAAAAAACATACATGTAAGTATTTAACTCACTGATGATCATAAAATGAGCGTCTTTGGTGGTTTGTAATCTAAGGGGAATAACTCTTATTCAAGACCCTACTATATGAGTTGTCATCAAAGACACTAAAGTTGAAAACATTACCAATATAGTAACAGAAGTTCTCTAATGTTATATAAATTCTCACAGTCAGCATTAGAATGGCAATGAACCAATATTCCTTTCATAACCTGACAAAGATGAGAAAATGTAGATCTTCCAGTTATTGGGTCTTTTAGATGGGAAATAGGGTGCCATTGCTCATCAACACTGTTCACATGTAGTACGTTGTTAGGTAGAATGCCAACTTGACACTTCAGGAGTTCTCCTTCTAATTTATTGACAGCCTTTCCTGCAGCAAGGTACATTAAAAGACAAGACAACCTGATATGTACTCAGGTAGATACATTTTTCAAAATACAGAACGCAACTCTTTATAAAATTCCAGTCATCACTGATGCAGATACAGCTGAAAACCTCATACAGTTTTAGCAAACTTATGTTTATTCAAAGCAAATCAAAAATATTTTCTCCAGTGGAATCTACTGTTAGTTCTGGTAATGAAAGAAGAGCCCTCTGACTTTGCCCTTTTTGTTGTTAAAGTTTGTAGCATCGACTGGGGACAACATTTTGTCATAATAATCACTACTCTTCTCAATGACCCAATTGTCTACAATTTTAAATGAAGTATCTTCTGCTAAATATGAAACAATAATTTTAGATGATTTTGTTCTTGCACATGCATATTTTCTGCAACGTTGGAATAAAAAAAAAACATTCTTTTGAACAAAGGACGTAGTCTTCTATTGCTATGGCACTGCAACAAGGGGTATTCCCTGTTCTGTAATGAACTTCGTAAATAACGCCTCTGCATTTATAAAGTTTGTGTCCACAATTGAGTTCTTCTGTAAAAAAGAAGTTACTTTAATACTGGAGTTAGTAAAAAAGATCTAATTCAAGGTTTCTTTGTTTTACCGCCATGACAAATATTAAAATCCTTTCCATACAGCCTGCAATGGATGTGAAGCTGCCATAGAATGGAACACTGTATTACATAATTCATTTATTCATCTTTGATTTGGTTTTTCATATTTTTATAATCCATCTGTGAAATTACTTGAAAAACATTTTTGCTCTAACACACACATCGACTATAATAAATTCCGACGCATTTTACTGCCAAATACCTCCAGACTGTTTCTGTACCAGATAAGAATCAGAACAAAGAATCTGCAAGCAAAGATTAAAAATTAAAACCAGTCTGTTCTCTCCTAATTAAGGCATACAGCTGCTCTGAATAGAAACTGAGGTCAATGGTTTGAAAGAAGAAACCAGCATATTCTTTGGAAATAGGACAGCTGCTATAAACAGAACATAGTACTGTTTGGAAAGTGTATGCAAGTCTATGGACAAGCACACCCTTATGTCACAGTTACTGAAAATCAGTGTCATGTGGAAAATTATCCTAAGTTTATTCATACATAACAATTGCCAAAATTTAAGTATCACAAATAGAAACATAAATATCATTTCTTTAATTCCTGAGACAGAACAGTTGCAAAAGACTAATAACTCAAAATAATTACCAATTGAAATAAAATTGTTACAAAACTGACTTAATTAAAAACTTGATTTTGTGTTTATAAAACAAATTGGTGCAGACTTGAAAACAATGTCCCTAAAATTTGGAATATTTTGAAAAATGTGAAATATTGCTACAAATACATGAAACCTAAACATACATACATACATACATACACACACACACACACACACACACACATACATATATACATGTTAAAGTTAATTTGCCCACCCATGGTTTTTGCTTAAATTGTGTTAACAATATAATTTTGTCCAGAGTTCATAAAATGTGTAGAAGAATTGAATTGGCCATTTCAATTAACAGGATTACACAGAACTGTAGGATTAAATCCATATGTAAACCATACCCTAAATGTTTTATCATGTTCTTTTATAACTAATTAACTAAATCCTAGGACAATTCTTTCTTGTCACATAATGAAAATGCATAATTTCTAGCTCATATGCAAAGTCATCTACGATTTTGATGATAATTAAATCAACAGATCAAAAGTTAAGTACGACTTCCAGAATGGTAACAAACTCAGCCAATCAGATGTAATTTCACCTCATTAATATGCACAGATGCTGCTAACTTTCGAAATTGCCCAAGATCTTGAGGAAACAAATCCTTATTCCAATTTCATCAAAAGAGGATTAGAATTTTAGATTTTTAGTGGTAATAAGCTGGTATGTGGTATAGTACAGTATACATGGATCATTAGTAAAACAGTCTAAAATCAATACAAATTGGAATAAACATTCCTGGTGTGATCAAACTGCAATGCAAATATGACTTAGCAGCATATTTAATAGTCTATGGCTTTATCAAGTCTAAAAACTGCTGTAATGGTCTGACAATCTAATCAGGCCATTCAATGAACACTATTCATTTGTCTATTTGAAGGATTATTGCTTAAATGAACTAACAAGATATTTCTACAAAATAAAAGTATGTTAAAGAAGCAAATTACACAAATGGAAAAAATGCTTTAATTGCATCAAAAAGCTAATCATTTACATGAACACTTTAGAAAGCAAGCCAAGATTTTATTTGACATGGTTGGGTAGTTTTGTGCAAACATTTTTGGGATGGATGGATGGATGAAGAAAGGACAAAAATCAAGTTGTCCTCATTGAAAATACCAGGGGAATAAAAAAAATATGCTTGATTTTTACAAGGTTCATACAGGATTTTATATGCAAAAATTCTAAGTTTTCTTTATACTTCGAAAATTCTGGCTAACCATTTTTGGTACTAAACTCCAATAACTAAAATTTTTAATCTTTAGTAAAGATTACATTCACATTTGATTGTCTAGAACAATTTCAGTATTCTGTCATCTTTTGTCATACCCACAAAGTTATTACTAAGCCTCAAAACTTAGACTGTTAATAAATGTCCTCTTTCTAAATCTTCTGCAACTAAACTTAAAATAAAAAATGTCCCAAGATGACATTTTTAAAAATTCTAAATAACCAACCAGTTCTAACTATAGATCTAAATTTAGGATTTTGAATCTGTTGACTGCATGAAATGAAAAATTTGTTGCTTTAATAAATGAATAACGTTATCTACCTGACACTGAGTGGACTTTCTACGGACATTCCCATCAGACTGCATGCATCCCGGGTGAAAATGTCACATAGTTCATCCCAGTAGATAGGGTCTAAAAGATAGGCATATGGTGAATTCTCAAGTCCCTGCCTCAGAAACAGCAAGCTTCCCATCAGTATCTGAAGTTCTGTTAGGGTAAGAATAAAGAATAATCAAAGACAGTATTTTCCCTATAAAAATTTCCGTACTTGTCACGATATTTGCATTCAAGAATAAATGGGAGCCTGTGTGGCAAAGAGGTCTAAAATACTCAACCAATATTGTCATGTACGAAAGCCTGCCAGCAGCTTTTCATGGGTCAGTTGTACTTTCTGGTGTCTTCCTGAGCTCTTCCTGCACCAAATATACTGATAAATAAGTAATGTCTATCATGCGGTGACCAAAATTCATGAATATGGCATTCATTTATATCAAATGTATTCTCATGTCCGTTTCAGGATCTATTGTAGGACACACGATTGTGGCGTTCATACTAATTTTGAAACTACTGCACACAAAAATATAATCTGATGCATAAAAATCATTAATATTTTTACAAGACCCGGTTTTGCTTACTTTGTTTAATCTCCCCAGGGTCCTATATTTGGAAGATCTGATACAGTATACTCTATTTTTTTTAAAACATCACGACAGGAATTTCCAACTAAAAATTAAGATCTCGAATTGCTAAAAATTAAAGTTTTTGAATTGACCCTGAGCATGAAAGCATTGGTGATGAAAATAAAAATTGTAGAAGGCACAATATATATTTTAATGTCAAAGCTTTGCCTTAACTTTCACAAATAATTATTACAAGACCAATGCAAAACATGTTTGCTTTATAAAGCATGGCTTACATTTTACTGGAATGCACATTTAAGTGATAAGAACTAAAATTCTGGACTTCTTTATAGATAAATCTGGACAGTGAATCTTAGCCAACTGAGATGCACTGTGAAAGACTATTCCTTGTCTAACCTTTTGCATGTTGAGTTGCAAATGGAGCAAAATGCCTGGCATACTGAAGTACTTCAGCCTGTTTCTCAGGACCCCATCTCACCAGGTTTATAAACTGAAGACGATGAAGTCGAAACTCCAAAGTGCTGTTTTGTTCCAACAGCTGGTCTCTATGAGCAGCAGCCCATCTGCAACAGACCACAAGACAATTAGACATATGTAAAACTCTAACATTTGCAATATAATCACAATTAACCATGTACAGAACTCTAACATATGCAAAAAAGTAAAACCTGCTATGAGCGACCACCTGTCATTTCCTACTACAACTGGAATGCATTGATTGATTTTGTTATAAAAAACATTGTGATAAAAGTATTGTTGCTACCAGTGATAGATGCTACAATCCATAAACCAGTAATGTACATGTCATGAATCGCCGTTGTACTGCCTAAGTTGAACTAGTGGTCGCATATATTGTTTGTCTTTAGAGTTTTAGAGCTAATCCATATTAATTGGGGAGGGGTGAATAAAGTCATTGTCTATTAAACCAGCAAGAGAGAATCGTTTGCAGGATTCAACCGAGTGTTCAAGACTTGTGATGTTTGATGTATTTCCCTCCGATATTAGGATATCACATCCCAATCACAAAGCTATTGTCTATTCAAAATGGTACGACTGGGTTACACATTTTGCTTATAGAGTTGATCCTGTATGTCATCTTTGAATGAAGCTGTTGACTCTCACCTCTGAGTAAATAGTTCTGTTTCTGGATGAGATAATTGTTTCTTTTTATTTCATTAATTGTTGACATGCAATGCACATGTTTAGATTTTTCATATTTTCCCACAGTCCAGTCAAAACCATCTTTACGTTCAATATTACAACTGAGCACTAATAATTTTAACACCTACAACCTTAACAACAATGGATGAACCTCCAACTAAAGAGAGAACAATTTTAAGGCTAGAGAAAATATTTACTGTAACTGAAAGAAGTGAGGGAAAAAAAGCAGACCACATCAGTAAAACAAATTTAGGTTGTTATAAAGGAAAAGGTGTAATTCAGAAACGATTTCATACGCTAAAATATGTGATCTTCGAATGAAAATGATAATTAACCATTAGTAGAACGTTTGATATATGATGATAATTAACCAGTCTGCTAACTAAAATAAATAGCTGAAAGAAACTGATCCAGTGAGATTGCCCATTACATTTACCAACTGGTATAAAGATGGGTAATTATACATGTCACATGTTAGTTTCTCTAATTTAAACGTTTCAGACAGCATTGATACACATTTTTCTTTCCACTCAAAGAATATGATCATCATCACATAAGTCATAATAATGAAAAACCTAACTGATCACTTGACAAACTCTCTCAATGGTCAATTGCCTTGCTTGCAAATTAGATACTCTTGTATCTCCAAGATGACAACTGTACGAATCACAGTTATGACTATCTACAAAGTGGACTGACAATCCATTTCTAGTAAAAATAACCTAGTTATACTTTTAATGAGACCTGACATAAAACTCCAGGAAATCTGGTCATGAATTTTAATCACATATATAATGTGAGCTAGTCCCCTGCTTTGGTTTAAATCTGATGATCTAAAAATAATCATTTGTTTTTCAAGGACACATTTTGCAGTTTAGTGAAAAATGACACACTACTTAAATTATGAACTGGGATTCAGTTTTTAAAATTTGTGAAATGGGAAATGGATAAAATTGTTAAAATGTGGGAACTGGGAAAGGGATTCAATTAAAAAAATTGTGAACTGAAAAAGGGATCAAAGTTAAAATTTCCAGCTGGGAGAGGTTTAAATTGTTAAAATTTGCCAAAAAGGAATGGGTATTCAATTGTTTCACATAAGGATTATTGTTTTATTAGTCCTTAAATTTAGTTTGCAAAAATCACGAAATCTAAAAAAATTTGCACCCCACAAATTTCTGGGAATCTCTCACAAGCAGTCTAACTGTACCTCAGTGCTGGGCCCAGATTCCGCTGTTTAAGTGCTCCTAAAATTCTGTGTAACTCCAGATACGGCTCCATCTGACTCTCATCAATGTTCAAACCAGCCTCCTGAAATGTTTTTCATTGAAATTAATGTCAAGTCCTTCATTTCAATAATTGTAACCAAAACAGTGTTTATTTCAGCTCCTTGAGATAAGGCCTTATGGTTCCCCAAAGTTGGTGCCATTTTTATTCTGTAACTGAATGTACTAAATCAATTAATTTGAACATTAAATTCTGACTCTTTTGTAAGGCTGAAATACAATATGCATTAGAATAGGATATTATGACACCCACTATCCATTAACACGTCCACCCAAAATTGCCTGAGACGGCTCACCCATTCAACAGCTCCCTAACAGCTAAATAGATAATAAATTTGGAGATGGCTCACCCGTTCAACAGCTCCCTAACAGCTAAATAGATAATAAATTTGGAGACACCTCACCCATTCAACAGCTCCCTAACAGCTAAATAGATAATAAATTTGGAGATGGCTCACCCGTTCAACAGCTCCCTAACAGCTAAATAGATAATAAATTTGGAGACAACTCACCCATTCAACAGCTCCCTAACAGTTACATAGATCATAAATTTGGAGATGGCTCACCCATTCAACAACTTTCTAACAGCTAAATAGATAATAAATTTGGAGATGGCTCACCCATTCAACAGCTTTCTAACAGCTAAATAGATAATAAATTTGGAGATGGCTCACCCATTCAACAGCTTTCTAACTGCTAAATAGATAATAAATTTGGATATGGCTCACCCGTCCAACATCTCCCTAACAGTTACATAGATAATAAATTTGGAGAAGGCTCACCCATTCAACAGCTTTCTAACAGCTACATAGATAATAAATTTGGAGATGGCTCTCCCATTCAACAGCTTTCTAACAGCTAAATAGATAATAAATTTGGAGATGGCTCACCCATTCAACAGCTTTCTAACAGCTAAATAGATAATAAATTTGGAGATGGCTCACCCATTCAACAGCTCCCTAACAGCTAAATACCCGGTAGATAATACATTTGGAGATGGCTCACCCGTCCAACAGCTCCCTAACAGCTAAATAGATAATAAATTTGGAGATGGCTCACTCATTCAACAGCTCTCTAACAGCTAAATAGATAATAAATTTGGATCAATAGGATACATCAGTATAATCTGTCCAATGTTCAAAGACCCCATATACCAGGATGCTTGGTATCAAAGATTGTCATATTCTGGTCAGCATTTTATTTAAAAACATAAAGTTGAGTACAGGTCCTTCTACTTTTTGTAATGGCAGCCACATCAGATGGCAGAACCATAGTTTTTGTATTAATCTGAAAGGCATTCAATGTGGAAATTTTTTCTATTTTTTTAGTAACAGCAGCCATATCTGCAGGTCTGAGATCATTGAAACAAAAATAAAATTGGGTCCTCCACAAAATGAATTAGAAATTATTCTAAAAAAAATATTTTGTAATTTTTAACATATAGGGCTCTGTTTTTGCACTTTTTTAGTTAGTCCATCTTGAGCAGATTAAAAATGTAATATTATATGGTTTGTGTATAGTGTAAACCAAAATCCGTTAAATATTTTGATCCTGTTTTGTAGAAAACTTCTTTTTTGCAGTAGTAGTTTTAGTATTCATTAGATTAAAAACCAATAAAGTCATCATCATTGTCAATCTTAATAATAAAAATAGTCAAAATTATGATTCCCACTGCCTAAAATATCAAATTCTTCAACAAAAGTGTCTCTTTGATGAAGTCAAGCAATTGATCCCCACTGCAAAAATGACAATTTCCCAACAAAAGTGTCAAATAGTTATTAGTTTAAATCATCCACATCACTACCCTCACTTGCAACTACAGTACTGTCTGCCATTGATCCCTATATATTAAATTTCAGTTCTGAGATAAAAATTCACCATACTTTTCAAAAGAATACACCTACATGAAACGCTTGACTGAATGTGGTGAATACATAATGGGAATATAATTTTGACTAAAAATGAAAAGCATGATTGTAATTGGAATCCTGAATGAAATGGGTTAAAGAAACAGATAGGCCATTGAGTAAGAGGTGAAAGGTCAATTGGTCAGTTTACAACAACCTCATACAGACCTCATTTAGAGCTTCAGCAATGTCAAGCTTGCCTTGCCTCAGGAAATGCTCACATACAGCCTCACTGAGTAAGTTCTGAGTGCTTTCATCATCAAATGCTCCCTCTTTGGCAACAGCACAAAAGTCAGACACAAAATTCTGCAAACATTAAAAGCAAACTAGAAATACATTCGTGGAACACCAGTTCTCGATCACTGCGCCAGTGTAACATCTCCCTATTAGTAAAAGAGATAGTTAATTTGATTTAGCTACGTTTAGCTCAATATTTTGACCCGTTGTGTGAGTGAAAGATAGAATATCAACAGAGAACTGGGCAAGATTATAGGGAAGAAATAATGCAATAAGATCCCCCTTAGACAATAACAATAACACAATTAATCAAACAAATTAATAGCGGTAATTTTAATTCAACCGAAATGATATTAACAGGATTTAACAGCAGTGTCTAATTTGGATTTATTTCATCATCAGAACGAGTGGTGAAAAGAGCGCAATGTCCATGACTGATTGCATCACTTTCCTCTCAACCATGTTCCAATATTTCCTTGAGTCTTCATTTTCTGACTGCTTTGTCCTTCTTAGACTTCCTAGATTTTACTCTGTACTCGTCACTTCCCCCTTTTGGATTTCACTCGCCACTTCTTTCTTTTCAGACTTCACTCATCTCTTCTCTTTCTTTGGACTCCATCTTCAGACTGTAGAGTCCCCTCTCCCTTGGAAAACTGTTTCATTAATGCTGTTAACTTTAGAACTTGTGCATCCAGCACTAAACCCTGCCTTTCTCACAAGACAGACACCTGGTCCCTTTCTTGTTTAATGAAGAAAGCACTATTCTTGGATTTCATTACTTAAATTTAAATCAAGTCTTAAGTTCTGAAGTCGGATTGGTCAACTTTAATTATAACCTACATTTCATCTGATCAGATCGCTGGATTATTGACTTAAGGTTTAGTTGCAACTTTACAATTTCTGTTGGTGAAATACAAGCAAGAATATTTAAACTATGGTGAATATTTGGGGCAATTGCAATACTGCTCTTTGATATGTAAACATACTGAAACATCCTATGTAAGACTATATACATAATGAAAACTCTTATGTTTGACTGTAAACACACTAAAAATTCTTCAATCTTCAATAAGAGTGTTGACATACTGTACACATGCTGTAAACCCCTAATTAAGACTGTGCATATACTGAAAACTCTTTAGTAAGACTGTACAAATACTGAAAACTCCTAATGAAGACTGTACACATATAGAAAACTCTTAAATAAGACAGTACACATAATGAAAACTTCTAATTAAGACTGTACACATCCTAAAAATTCTTTAGTAAGACTGTACACATAATGAAAACTCCTAATTAAAACTGTACCATAACCTGCCGACCCCTGACAAAAGAAAAGCATAATCCATGAGATCAAAAAATGGAAACCAGGCAGAAAAAGCATAATCCACATATAACATGCCAAAATTTTAATGAACAATGATTTATTTGCCCCACTCATCTTTTAACATTATTTAATGCTTCAAGTTTTCACATGTAGCACTTTTAGCTTCACACACATATCAACCAGAATCCATCTAAAGCCTTTTAGCACCAAATATTAAAATTCTTTCCACAATGCCTGTAATAGGCATCACGTGATACTGCCCTTATGTCTTCATATTTTGGAGGATTCTGCTATTTTTTGTTTCATTAATTTTTGGACCTTTTTCTAATCCATCTGTGAAATTATTTGAAAGGAGATATTTCTGCTCTCATATAAGCATCAACTAAAATAAAATATACTTTTTAGCGCCAAATACCTTTAGACTTGTTCTCCACTAAATATGAATTAGAACAAAGAATCTGTGTGTAAAGATTGAAAATAGAAAACCAGTCTGTTCTCTCCTTACTAAGCCATAGAGATGCTATAAACAGAATGTGATACTGTTAGGAATGTGCACGCAAGTCACAGGGCTATATCACAGGGTGCTTCGTGACATGGACAGGCCTGTGGAAGAGTTTGGAAAGGGCCTCATTAAGCAAATTATAAGTATTAGAATAAGAATATATCAAGAAACTGAACTTTGGATATCTACTATCCACAACACTTCCTCCGTGCAGCTGCCATACTGCGCAGAAAACCCAAATTTGTGGGTATCTTAAACAATTTTGGATTTTTAAAAAACTACAAATGAATAAATAAATTGAGACGACTCAACTCAAGTCGGGAGAATTACATCAGTATTTTCTGCCTTTAATTTTCCAAGTCTCAGTGGTATTTTTTGCACTAATGTAGACCATGTATTCTCTGACCAAACTGGCGCACTTGCTGCAAAAGTAGCTGAAAATACGGGTAGCTTTACACAGGTGAGCATACATGCCAAACCCTGACGAGGAAAAAGTGTAATCCAAGTGGTCAAAAAGAGGAATGTTAATAAAATGGAGAAAACAAATAACTGTATTTTTTTTTGGGGGGGGGGGGGGTAGGTGGGTATACCAATAAAGCGTAATCCATATACGTTTACAAATAAGGATTAATTTAGTGAGAAAGAGCATAATGATTATGCCAAATAGTGTAATGATTATGCCAAATAATGTAACGATTATACCAAATAGCATAATGGTCATAACAAAAGTGTAATGATTATGCCAATAGCGTAATGGTTGGGTGAGACATGAATCATGAGACTCTTCGCTAGTTTGAACTTCTTATACTTAACAAATTTTATCCATATGTCTATTCTGAAATGACAAAGTAAAGAACAAATAAACTAATATTTGATTGCATTCATAAATGACAAAAAAAAACTTTGACACCAGGGAGAACAAAATAGTAGTACTAACACAAACTACCAAGCAGTCAGATCAGAGAAACTAAGTCTGTTTAAGTGAAAAAATTCACATAATTATGGTCAAAATTAATAATTTTTTTAATAATATACCACCTTTACAGAAATCTTCAATATATCCAAAAATAACAAAACACACAACTGATTAATGAAATTAGCACAAACTGCCATAGCACAAACATCCAATAGATTTTGGAAGGCAACGTGAGCAAGGCATTTTCATTTTACAGCTAAAGCTTACAATTAGCCACACCTGGCAGTGGCATGATGCAAGAGTTATTGTCCCTTGTTTACATATTATAGACTGAATTTTCTTTATTGAGGAGAGCTGGATATTTGGAGTAACTACAGTAGGGCATAAAATCCTAAGGTTAATTTGATTGGGGAATGTATTCGACAGAGAAAAGTGTATGACAAAATTACTGAATATCATTGGTCTTCCATAATAGAATGCATTAACTACTGATATACAGCAGGAGATCAATTGAGAACAAGAATCAATGTATGCTATTTGCTATTTTAAAAAATTTCAAATGTGTTTCCTGTGGTCAATGGCCAGCTTTGCCTTTTTCAGGGTGGCCACTGTTGACAGGTT
The DNA here is from genome assembly GCA_029339505.1 of Unio delphinus. Classification (NCBI taxonomy): domain Eukaryota; kingdom Metazoa; phylum Mollusca; class Bivalvia; order Unionida; family Unionidae; genus Unio; species Unio delphinus. Next base: position 4,033,938 of record JAQISU010000109.1, on the reverse strand, counting down.
TGACAGTACAGTAGCCAGTAGAACCTGTCTTGAAAGACCACCCATTCCATCAAAAAAATAATGGTCTCTCAAAACAGGTGGTCTCTCAAGACAGGTTTTACTGAATATTTATAAAAAGGAATAAATACAAGTTTGAAATTTACCTAAATTATGTACACTGCCATGAACCTTTCTTGGGAAAAAAATGCAGTATCAATTAAATAAATGAGTAGGAATATTCAGAAACCCCAATTTAGTTTCTTTTTCTTATTGCTTACTCTGCTGTCCATAAGATGCAAAATTCAAGCAGAAACTTTACTTGAGCTGTGTGGGGAAATACATTTTGGCAAACTACTAAATTAACAGTAAAACCTGCTTGCTATGACAGACCACCTGTCTTGAGAGACCACTGCTATGACAGACCACCAGTCTTGAGAGACCAGATTCTTCATGCATAGATTTAGTGATTATATGTAGTGCTATGACTTATCATGAGAGACCACCTGGCTTGGATTTTTTTTTTACTGGAGAGTGGTCTTTCAAGAGAGGTCCTATTGTATTGTTGTTGATGAGAATGTCAACTGAATTAAATGTAATTTGCATACATTTCATAAATACCCTATCTATGGCTTTTCCCACTTTTGACACAGTGCTGTGAAGGTCTTTGTGCTCTGAACCAATCCTGCAAACAGCCTCTTTTATCCTTTTGACTGTCTGACTCATGATGATGGACTGGGTTGTAGTCAGCTCATGATCAACTGTACCTTAAGAAAATACATAATAGACATGAGACTACACCAATACAAATAGGGATTTTTCATTTGTGTATTCATATTGTCAAACACAGTACAGGCTCAAAATTTCCACCCATTCAATTTCAACATTTAGGAGTTTCAGTGAAAAAAAGGCACATGTTTTAGTATAAATAAACTACTGTTGGTAGAATTTGTCAAATTATTTTTATTTTTCTGCTGCCCGATGTTCCTTTCTAATATTTAGACATAGTCTTCAAGGAAATATTTTGTTCATGCAGAATCATTCAAAGTAGAGGGACCCTTGTTACTATGGAGATGCTGAATGGCTTGAACAGCTGTTATAGTGGAAAATGCCCTAACTACATGTGCCTATTAGTATTATGGTTACTGAATATATTGTAGGGAAATAGATTTCACGACTTTCTGCAAGTAAGCACAATAATGAATTTAAAGTCACTTGTCTATTGTTGGATGTACTCATATACCCTGACATAGCAATCCTTTGTTTAAATACTGGTGTATTTTGATAATACATGTACATTTCATTTACAAAAAATATGGAGTGTGTGTGTGAGATTGGGATTTTTAATGTAGCTATTCAAAAAAACTTTCAATCATATTGCTACAATGTCTGCAGTGTGGAAGTTTGTAGTTTGTAGTGATGTCTAGCACTGGGGCACTGACACCAGACCGACCAGTCATAACACCAACCTCTTAAGTCTTTGGTATGACTCGGCTGGGGCTCGAACCCACGAGCTCCCATTTCTGAGGCAGACGCTGAAACCACTAGGCCACTGGAGCGGTATATAAAATAAAGCAAGAATTTATTGATTACGACTCATAATTTCAAAACTGTTTTATCCCTGTGACAACACAAATGTTTATGTAAATTAAATGTCGGGGTCCACAGTGGCCAAAAGTGCTTTCCATTATGGATCACTGCCATATCACCTCTGTCTACATCGGTTCAAGTCTCAGATTCGGCCAATGTGGTTATGTGAGAAAGCTTGCCAGTAGCTTCTTATGGGTCTGTGGTTCTTTCTAGGGGTTTTTCCTGGGTTCTTCCTCCACCATTAATACTGGATGCCATGTATAGCCTATCGTGTGCTGAAAAATGGCATTTAAACCCTACAACTACAACATAAGTCAATCACAGTCTGCACCTTGAATTAACTATATATTCTTAAAATATCCAACAGAGTGTATTGATTAAGCAAGCACTGTATAATCTATTAATACATTTTTCCATTGTGAATAGATATGTTTATGTTTCTGTGTCTGATTAAAATATTACTAGTCAAAACATGTTTGACACCCTGTTTTTCAAGTAGACACGTATAATTTACAATTTGATATTTCCACTGAGCAAATGAAATGATACAGCACTTTGTTATTTCTAAGTTGGGATGGAAAATCAGCTTCTGCAATAGTTACAGCAGGATTTTCCAGGGGTTCTCAGCTGCTAGATTACACACAAAAATTCCAACTGTGGGGAGTGATCAGGTTTAGATGGCAATCTGAATCCATCACTTTCTGAATGAATCATGGATTGGGGGAAGGGCATTTATTTGCTTCTTCTTGTCTACTCAGGATTTTCTGATCATGAACTCATGAAATTAAGGTTATAAGTTGGGCATTTCACTTCACTGCAAAGACATCCACACGGGTTGACACATACTGGCACAAATTCTACTGAAAACCATCTGGTGAACAGACCATTCTGAGTTTATGTCAATTATTCCATCAAGACGAGCTTACTAGGGCAATGAACCAATATGGAACGCAACTAATTTTAATTCAAATTTGTTGATAATGGTTTCACATAAGAAAATCCACAAAAAGCAGAGATCTGGAAACTAAGTACCCTTTTGTGACTTTAAATTAATGATAGCAGAGTTGTGAGAAAGAATAAAAAATAAAACAAACTTTTTCCACACAAGCTCTCCTACCATGTTGAAAGACATTTACCATAGCTTTTATTCCATGAATGATAATGTGCATAGAGTGCTCCTGATCAAACCTAACTAAACTTTTTAAAAGGAGTGTACCTGATGGGTGTGGGTGGCAAACATTAAAGTATTTTTTTCTCTGGTGGCAGAAACAGGATCATGGTTGAGATGAGACTTCACATTGTTTTAACAACGGTCTAGTGGACAACGTTTTGGCTACCACTGGAATACAAAATTTCAGCAGGGGTTTCATGACATTGTAGCCCAAAATGAAAAGATCAGTGACCATGCCGAGAAAAAACAAGAGGCAAAGGAATTCAACCCACAGCAGGCAGAAGACACTGCATGTTCTTGAGACATGCAATCAATTAGATTATAAACTTGTTGTACTTTATGATCATATGAATTAAATGATTGGATAAAATAAGACTGACGTTATCCTTGCTGAAAAGAAATTTGACACAAAGCAAAGGCAAACCAATTTCTGGAGTAACAATAATTTCTTAATACTTACCTAATCATAATACATTGAGTATACAAACACCACCTCAAAAAAGCAGTTTGTTTTTAGCAATAAAAGGGCTAATTGTTAACTGCCATCCTATGTGAAATTCAGACAAGACTGGATAGGGGAATAGTAACAAATCTATGTATATCTTAAGAAGTAATGTTGTAGATCTGCACACTATAAGGTTTAATTCTAAATGGCTGAATGGATCTGCTACAAGAATATATTAAAGAAACAATTTATTTCAAAAAACTGATTTCTTCTCAACCATGCTCCTGAGGTAAATGGAGTTAATAATCTTACCCTGGAGAATATCCCGTCTTTGGTCTCTAATGTACACAAAGATGCTTAAAATTTCATAAAGGCTAAAATTAGCAGGAAGATGTCCCTTCTGAAAATCCATCCGTAGTTGGATGCCATGAGAACTCCAATTAGGAAGGCTGTTGTTCTGTGGCTTTTGATCCCATTTAATCAAACTGAGCCCTTGTGATATACAAGGTCTCTGAGGTCTACTCTCCATACCATGAACATTACATGTCTGAGGACAGTTACAACTGTATGCCACGACAATGGATACTACCCTAACTTCATGAGCTAATATGCACAAAATAATATGATGGGTCTTTACAATCGTGAAAACACTATAGGGGTAAAATTTCCACGGAACATAGACATTTCAAGTTGAAGGACTGATTTCCCTTGACAGGAGCCTATTATGAGTTAATGAAGGAGGCTTAAAATACATCACTGAATAATAGCCAGTCTTATCAGAAGATCTCTGATAGCATTTGTGAACATGAATCCTTGCAATAGTTACTGAAGTGCCTATGATGAAATGTGCAATGACTGACATGGCAAAACAGGTTGTGTGGGTTGAATTCAGATACTGGGAATGTGTCCATGCTGGGATGTAGTTACCTCCAGGAATTCACTATCCCTAATGGTCTAGCGCTGGAAGCAGGAATGGCATGTTGCTGTAGCAAGCACTGGATGTCCATGAATTAGGTATTACACATTTGCTGAGACTGGGTCAGGATGGAGCTGGAACTGTTCAGTACCAGTGTAATATACTTAAATGCATCTTGTTCTGGGCAGCTCTTTAGGTTTCCCAGTTTTCACACCTGGATATGGCATCTGGGTATGAGCTGTTTTTTGTTACTGCTGTGAATAGGTGCTGGGACTGAGACTGGTAAATGGGCATACAAAACAAAGGAGATTGTGTCCTTGATTATGCACTAATTACAATATCTCAGTGCTTGATCACCATTACAACTTCTCAGAAAACAATTGATATGTGCTTTCATGTATTGTGGACAGATCTGTAAAAGATAATCACACTTTAAATTTAAAAAGAAACAATTAGAGATCTCAGAAGCACTCAATCACATGTATCTGGATGCAATTTTTTATATCTGGGATGCAGTCCTCCATGTACTTATGCATTTTCTAAGTCTGCAAATTCAAAGGCTTGACAGTCCTGCTTCAGTCATCTACTGAGTAGGAAAATTTGTTAGTCAATTAATCATTTTAGCTGTGCTGATATTTACAATGACAGAATTTTGTGGATGAAAGGACCCCTGATGTGCATGTTGTCTTTCTAAGATTACATGAAAATAACATCATGCCAGTTGGCCAGCAAGTTGAAAGACTTTAAATGGCCAATGAGTGGTGGAAAATGTTGATATTTCTAATGATTGAATTGTGAGGCAGAAAGTCCAAAAGATATACATGTGGTTATTTATAAGAGAACACCAAAGAAACAAACATTAGCTTTCATTATTGTGTTCATTTCTACTGAATAAGTAGTACAAGTGACCTTGAAATCATGACATTTTGAGAGTTAATTTGCCAGAATGGATTCATGTGATGGTCATCCAAGAAATATGTGTTGGTGAGTTACTGTCTTTTGAATAAATATGTGTAGTTTATCAGCCTTCTTGAGATTGTGAAATGATAAAAGACAACAGTTCTTCTAATCTGCCATGTTCAACATTTTCTGGGAGGAGACTGCAACATTTGCTGGTGGGACTCCTCCTTTTAATTACATGCTGATTGTAGCAGACAGAAGTTGACTGGCAGATTGTGGTAAATTGTAATGCCCGATAGATATGGTACTGAACCATTCGTGAACAAAACGAATTCGCTACTTTAGCTATGTCTTGAGGCTCTCACGTGCAAATTCATTGAGGAGCATATACGGAAATCGATACTGATCGAACCCGTGGTCGACGTGTAATACTGCAACGAGTGTTTCCATTTACTCTCAAAAAGATTCGTGTGGTTCAGAGACCACCAAATTTTTTATTTGACCCCCATTTCTTAACCAAGGATTTTCTTTTATCTTCAATCTGACCCCTCACTTTTGACACCAAGAAAATGTTGATTCCCAATCTTGTACCCCTTTTGGAGAAACCCGGGATTAAATTACGTCTTTGTTTCCCTCTTTGTCTTTGTGGGTCAAGGATTATGCCATGTAGCGGGCCATAAAATGGATACCACACACTTATACAAACCATTAGAAAGCTCATAACAAATATTTTCTGCTGATTTTATCAACTCGTCTATGGTGTAATTCATGTGGTCTCGAACGCCTGAAAATTTTGACAAAACTTTGTCGATTTCGCGTTCAACTGCCAAACAGGATTCCATATTGTTTTTCTTTTTGTTGTTTGTTTTTTTTCTTCCCAAATTATCTGTATCAGCTGAACGCTAAGAAACCTTTAAAAAGATTCTACTTCCGACTCTTTGTGAAGAAAATGCTTGACGCTGCCTACACTACATTACAAAATAAGTATGAAACCGGATCATTGGTATCATAATGTTTTCAGCGGATTCTACAGTTGTGATAATCAATTCGTCTTTAGTTGTTTGGGGAGAAATCAAAAAAAAAAAAAGAACCCATATATAGCCGTAAGTTCGTACGTTTGATATCATAAAAGTATACTCATGTTCATTTTTACTGGTTGGTTTTGGTTTTAGTTTGCTTTTTCTTCATATAGAAATATATTAATTTTCATTGAGTCAACACTTTTTTGTAATAGTTAACAAACCAACTTATTTAATACTGATGTCATAGGTAATAGCCATAGTTAGATGTTAAAAAATCTGACTTCCCATTTTTGGGATTTTTTTCCATCAAATTTTTATCTCCCAAAATCTGGAAATGGGGAGGTGGGGGTCCCAAATCATACAAACAAGTTTCACACTAGGTACAACTACACCATTGAAAGTTAATTATTTCAAACTTTGTAGGCAAGATGGCAAATTGCACAAAATCTTAGGAAGATAAAGCCTTATGGACATTTTAAGTATATGATGTTCATAAATTTGATAAGATTTTTGTCTTCTCTCCAACCAATGACAAGATAAATATAAAACATGTTAAAAGTTGGTTAAAACAAAAGATTGTATCTGAAAAAAACAAAAAGTACATGCAATATATAAAGTCGTTATTCAGAAACATGATGATTGCAGGGCAGCTTCAGCTGCATTATCTGCCCTTTCAATATATACATCATTGCTTACATCATTAAATATACACAATATGACATAAACCTGATGACATCATAGCTCATATTTTTAACCTAATTGTCCCACTTTTTAATGAATAAATGACATGGAAACAGAGATATAAACCTCAGACCAAGGACATTTTATCACATAAAAATACATAAAACTCGATCTTACTTATACATATATCTCTATTGATAACTATCTTAAAAAAATTATGAATAAAGTTTTATTAATATTTTCATTATGTATATTGCATATTTTTTAAAAATACTTTTTTAAAAAAAAAACAATTTTGAAAACAAACTAATACACTGTATATATTATGGCAGAATCATCCATATTTCATTAGAAATCAGTTTATATAATACAAATTATGGTGTGCATCACAATTATGGTCAAGCATTTTATAAATAATTATTTATATTTTATTAAGAATTAATGTAAAAATGCCCTTTCATTTTTAAAGAATAAGTAAATTTATTTTTATGATATTATTTAGTTATTTTGTAAATTAGAATAATAAACATTGGACATAAAAAAGATTAATGAATGTAATATACTGTTTTTGAATTTAGACATTTTGGATATACGTATCAAACTGAAATAAGGATGTGTGAGAGAGAGAAGGAGAGAGAAAGAGAGAGAGAGAGAGAGAGAGAGAGAGAGAGAGAGAGAGAGAGAGAGAGAGAGAGAGAGAGAGAGAGAGAGCAAGAGACAGTTTAAAACTCAAACTGACCAGAGACAGAGACAGAGAGTTTATGGTCGCTTGTACTGTTACTAAAGCAGAATAATGACTTAGATCAACTTAAATATATTAATAAATGTTAATTACCACTTGTTGGTTCATCATTTCACTTAGTTTATATTCCAAATTAATTACCAGTAGGTTAATGGCTTAGCTTTCATGTGAATGGCATAGCTAACCAAGTGTTTGTAGTGCTCTACTTTTATTATAAAAAGCATCTTTCATGTTAAAATTACAAGTGTGCATTATATTGATTTAATCACTATGAAGAAATAAAATGAAAATAATCAATGTATCAATTTGCAAAGGTGATTGTAAATAGCTACAAAAGACATAGAACTACCTTTTGTAGCAGACACACTCGAGGATGTGAGTTCATTCACTAGGTCAATAGACAGCTGCCTGTAGTAAACCTGAACTCTGTGATATAAATACAATATCTGTAAAGTATTTATGCTGTATCAATAATATACCACTTGCATAATTTTTATTAAAAGGAAACTCAACAAACCTGGTTTCCTTTAAATGAAAAAATTATGCATCTCGTGGTATATCCTTAACACAGTGTACATACTATATATATTATAGTACCTAATTTTTAGAAGCTCTAAGTGCTTTACATCAGTAATAATATGACTACAGAAAAAGAAAAAAACATGAAATTGAAAAACATAAAAAGTGCTGAAAATATTTAAAGTACACTTGTCATCATGATTTTCCATACTAAATCAATAAAGACAGGTTCAAATACTCCTAAAGGTTGTCACTGAAATTCTGTATCATAACTTTGTGGTGACAACAAGTCAAATGAAATTGTGTTGACAAGTGTATCTCTAATGAGTTTTTTCTTTTTCACGAAAGATATTTGCAAATAGGTTTGATAGGTCTACTGGAGAGAAGGTAGCTGGAAGTGGTTTACATTTGTTCCTTGAGATTAGTTTGTTAGTTATTTTAAAGAGCTCTTTGCAGCTGTAACTCTCCATGATCTTGGTACTGTAGTGGGGTAATTTGGCTAAATGGACTATGTGATGTTCTTCTTAGTGGCTTCATAGATTTGTTTTATAAATAGTGAATCTGTAGGAAAGTCAAAGCATCTGTGCTTTACGGCAATGTCTTTTAGCAGTGTGAAGCTGGTTCCTATCACTGATATACCACAGAGAACACTTTTTTTTATTGATACTCTGCACTTGGCTGGGGCATGTTTTTCAAGCAAATGAACGCAAGCAGTTACAGAGTTGTTCTGCTGTAGGATGTAAGTAAGTTGTTAGGTTTTCTTGGATGTCATGCATTAATTTGGTTCTATTTATCATATGGAGGTTTTTCTTAGTAGCAAATAAAGGTGGAGGGTTAGTGACTGATTTGTCGAGATGGCACATAATGCAGAGGTGATCTGATGCAAGTTCATTGGATACAAGGGTGGATTTCAGAATATTATCATCAGGTCTATGAAGGATGCAGTCTAAAATGTGAAAAAGTTTATGGGTGGGTTGTTTGACTGACTGTTTAAGGTTGAAAACATGAATTGAATCTATGAGTTTTAAAGACACATTCCATCTCATGTTATGTCACATTGAGAATTCGAACTAGACAGTGGTTTCTTAGCATGTTCTTTAAGTGATTAAATAGAAACTGTAATACTGTATTATCATTAAGGGTATGAATTGAGCCTTCTTATGTCTTTTTCATAAATAACATATTACATAACATTTCACATTTCAAGATCATTATTACTTGTAGGTAAATATTTTTATGTGGAAGCTTCTATAATCAATCCTGTTTATCAATTTGATAGAAAATGACCTGTTTCTGTTTTTGTGTCTTTAGTTTTATTTATATTATGGATGTTTACTAAAAAAATTGTTTATTCAATATCTTAACATCTGTCTTAGTGGAATCAAATTTAGTCATGTTCAGTTTTAATTTAAGATGATTTTTTAAAATTTAAATTATTAACTTGAATTACAAATTTGGTGAAAAGGTTATGTAGTCCAGTCCACCACTTAGTTCTCAGTTGAGCAGGTTTTTGCTATATACATTCTCAGTAGAACAAGTTTTTGCTATACTTCCATGATTTTTATATTAAAAAAAAGATGACAGTTATAAGTTCTCTTAATTTTAGACAAGCATCTCATATGAATGCTTCAAGTCTGATAAAATGGTCTATTGTGTTTCTCTGGTGGCTGAATCCACACTGAACGTCATATAGTAAGCTGTTGGATTCGACATAACAGAGCAGTATCATCCATTACTTGTATGACTTGACTTGTTAATGATATAGTCTTGTCCTGGTTTGGGTTTGGTATCACTGTTGTTTCAAGTTAAGACTGTGGAAGTTTAAATATTTGTACTGAATATGTTTAGTAATGTATTTAGCGCTGTCTCAGGTGTTTCCAAAGTTGACAGTGAATTAGTGTCCTGTTGAATAAAAGGATTCTTGTAACTTTGAGAGTCTTATTGAAAATTTGCAGCATTAATGGATTTGAAATTTAGAGGAATAGTTTCTTTAACACATTGATCCCTGGAAGTTTTAGCTGTTTTCGCATGAAATGCGAGTAGGAAACATTTTGGGGACTATTTCTAAATACATCCTAATACATCGACTAAAAAGCAATTTTCCAGTTTGATAATCTTGTTTGACTTTCTTGGCTAAGCATCATCTATCAAACAACTGCTCTTTTTCTCTTGCAAATTCGCCACGAGTTTGTCCAGCTTCTTTTCTGTAATTTCTGAATTTTTGCCGATAAGCTTCAGGGACTAACTCATAACCCTTTAGAATGCATTCTTTAACCACATCATAGTCACCACTTTGGTGAACAGACAGTGAAGTGTAAATCTCACTAGCCTTACCAGTGAGTACACAATGCAATAACCGAGTCCAATGCTCCCTTGGCCACTTTAAATGTTCTGCAACTTTTTCAAAACGTATGAAGTATTTGTCTACTTCTTTTTCTCTGAAAGGGGGCACCTATCTAATATTCCTTGCTAAATCAAAACTTAAATTTGGATTTGAAGTATGAAGGTGTTTTTCACTTGCCAGCTCTATTTCTTTCATTTTACATTGATATTCCCTTTCTTCCTTCTCTCTCTCTCTCTCTCTCTCTTTAGCAATTTGTTTTTCTTGTAACTGAATGTGCATCTGCTCTTTTTGTAATTCAAATTGTCTTTCTTTCTCCTCTTTGTCATATTGTAATTGTTTTACTTCCTCCCTTTCCTCTCTCTCTCTCTCCTCTTTTTCTTATTGTAATTGTCTTTCTTTCTCCTCTTTTGTCATATTGTAATTGTTTTTCTTTCTCCTCTTTTTCATATTGTAATTGTTTTTCTTTCTACCTTTCCTGAAATTCCAGCTTCTTCAACTCTAATTCCATCTTGAATTTAATTCTAATTTCTTTATTTTAATGTCAGTCTGATGCAGATTTACTTACCGAAATCAAAGCACTTTTTTCTAAAACATTCTTTTCTACCAAATATTGGACCAAAATATTTTTGATATCTTGTTTCGTTAAAGAAGCCTTAACTTCAGAAAGATCATATTTTCTGGCAAGTTGAATCAACTCATCCTTTTTGAAAAGATCTAATTGCTCCCGAGTAGGATTAGAAAGAAATATTTCTACTTTAGATGTCATTTTAATACAAGCCTGTCAATCTCACTAAAGATTTTAAAAAATTTCAAAAACTAGGGGAATTCAAATTTAAAACAAAAGTTTTCTGAAAAAATTTCTAGCCAAATTCCAATTGATCCCAATCCCGGACGAGGCCACCAATTTCTATGTTACGTGCTTAGGCTCGAATAAACAGTAACATAGAAAGAGTGAAAATAACAAGCTTGTAAAAACTTAATAAACAATTTATTGAGCACAAATATTTTCCAGAAAAGAAAAATAAACTTACGGTTTTAAGAATAATTTCCAAAATTATTCCAAAAATAATTCAAAATATAATCCACTTGTGAAATTGTAAAGGTCCTGGTAATAAAATGTCCTAAAAACTCCCAGTTCGAATCTTAGTGAAGCATCCAAGATGGAAGACGATGTCATGTGATGAAGTCAGTTCTGGTCTTATGAAGTTCGATGAGCACAGTTATTTTCCAGATAAATAACAAAATAAATCTTCTTGATCCAAACGAATTGAAATAATTTCCAGTACAAGGTAATTTAAAATAACTCTAAACAATACAACTTAATATTCTAACAGCCCAACTTCTGCTAAATCCAAAACATAATTTATATACCTGTTTTTACGTAAACAAGGAAGGGGTCACATGATCTTCTAGAATCTTTAGAACAAATTTAAGTCCAAAAAATCTTGTGCACACCGTATGACCTAACTAAAAATATAAAGATGTTTACAACAAAGCTCCATAATGTCCATGGAATCAACCAATCATTTTAAAAGCTTGTTTACAACTCTGAAGCCAGGTCAGAAATGAGGTCAACATCTGGTTGTTTATTCATAGAGTACAGGTCATCCCACTTTCTAAAAGAAATACCTCCCAATTAATAAATCTAAAATAAATATAATTAAATATATATATATATATAATTTTAATTTGGAATATACATGCATAAAATTATGATCTGATTGATTGATTAACAAGTGAAACTCTGTTGATTTTAACATTACAACGCAAGGTATATTTTTGCAAACCTTCCATTTTGTTGCCTATTTTTGTACTGTGTATTTCTAAGATGGAGTGTGTTCTGTTTATTATGTCCAAATATAAAATTTAATTGTTTTTAAATTATTTTTTTTAAAGTATAAACTTGCATACTGTTTTTGTTTTCTTATTAAAAAGAAAGAAGTTGTATGTGCCTTTCCTTATTGTGTGTAGCTATGTGCTATGTAAATATATAAAAAAACAGGGTCACAAGGATGATTCATTCCATGCAGCTAGTTTTGTCATCCTCATTAAATAAAAATTTGAGATACATGGGTCAGCAGTCTTTAGTTTAAATTAAATGACACAATCCGATGATAAATCTCATACATTATTATGACTGTAAAATACACATTTGAGGTGCAGAGATCTAGAAAGGCAGCAATATTTACATAATTTACACAAAGTGACTAAAATGTAAAACGTTTCATTCACTTAATTCAAAACATACCCAATAATTTAGTTTTAAGCATTTAGTCAAAGGATTTGTGTGTTGCTCCAGAGACCAAACGGATTGAAGTGTGAGAAAAAGTCTGTTTTTCATTAAATAGAGAGGAGGAAAAAAATAACATGATTAATGATTATCATGATTAGCTTGGAAGAATTTGGAAAACATCAACATCTGGGAAGGCTGAAAAACAAGGTTGTGTTTGTCAGGAAATCAAGTGACAAATAATTCTTAAATACGGAGCCAGCATAATTTAGTTACTGTATAGTGTGTGTGGCATGTCCTTCATTTAGTAAGGAAAGTAACCAATTGTATTGTGTAAGGGAAGTAGGTATTGTATGTGATATATGTAGATAGATTAAGATAAAATGAGGAAGATGGGAGAGGAGAAATAAACGAAACTTAACAGTGGAGAGATATATCTGGAAAACATGTAGTGTAGAAAAGTTGGAAAGGTGGAACCTCATCTTATGATTTACCAGATTTTTCACCATGTCTGACAAGAAATTTTTTAACTGTCCATATAACCCTTTTATGTATATGTTCTCTCCAGCATTTACGAAAAATATGGTCGTTATCCAGATTAGTCACGGATTTCATGACTACCACAACCTTAACTTTCAACTGACCCAAATTTTTTGTTTTCTAAATTCCTTCCTGCTTGTTGCTTATTTGAAACTAGATAATTTTAACTGTTGATTCTGTTATTTTCATTCATCCTGTTTATTTAACTGAACACATCGTTAACTTTTTTCTCTCCCTTTGGCCATCATACTCCTACCATAAGAACACTTCATTTGTAATGATGGAACACATACTCAAAGTAAGCTTATGATATCTGGCAAAAAAATTTCTCTACCCTACCTATCAATGCATGGTGATTAAACCCTAACTGACCAATATTCTCACTGTCCAAGGAGTGAGACAGCAGATGATTTACAAGAACACTTTCAGATTGCTGGAGTTTAAGGCACATGTCCATCACCTAGCCAGCTTCCACAATATATCATTTAATAATTCAAATCAGCTGTTAAATTTTTCAACCATTAATATTCACAATGCCAAAAAACATTAATTCAACAACACAATTCTATCAAGGACCCATTTAACTACAGAAATATAATTTTTGACATTAAAAAATCCACAAATGTTCAAATATAAAATGAAGCTGTCAAAGATGACAAAGCTTGCTGGCATGTTTATTTAGATACAAGAGTTTTGTGATTCTACATAATCATGTTGATCAACACAACGTGATGAAAACTGAAGTGGATGTAGGACATGTCTATTCTGTTTTCAGAATATAGTAATGATGAACTTCATGTGGGTGTCTGCTTATGCAGTTGTCCCTCTCGTACAAATTTATGTGCTTCAGCTTTAAAAGGGCCAATTAAGGGGAGTGACTTTTATAGAGGTGGATCTCAGATGCCAGTAATAACTAAATAGAATGTAACAAAGATCGTAATTAAAAAATTTTATTTAATATTTTAACAAATTAAAAAAAATCTTATGTTAATGCTAGTTAAAAGAATCATGGAAAAGAATTAAAATGTTCTCACAACTTCTTTCAAAGATGATATTTCAATTCTAGAGAATCACTCCAGTGGCCCATTGGTTAGAGGTTGTGTGTTCATTCCTCTGCCAAGGCATACTAAAGACTTACAAAATGGTACTAACAGCTGCCTTGCTTGGCGGTCAGCATTAAGAGGTTATTATTAGGACTGGTCAGCCTGGTGTCAGGATAATGTAACTGGGTGGGACATCATGCTACATGTATACATGACATGATGCCTCAGAGCTAGGCATCACTACAAACTGCCATATTGCAGAAATCATAGCAATATGACTGACAAAATTGTTAAAGCTACATTAAAAATCCAAATCACACAGACACACTCAATAATAGTGGAAAATTTGACAAGACTTTAGAAATCCTTGAGCATAAACAATTTATCCAATTTTGTCTGTCTCACTTTCCACATATTTTGCCTTTCTTGAGAATGCCTTGAGTGTCTTTTTAAAACTAATGTGCATTGTGTAAATAGTGTATAAAGGACATGAGCATGTCACATCATTGACTGGTTCCCTGTCCATTATATTTCATAATTTACAGAAGTGAAACCAAAAGGCTATCAAACCATTTTTGCTTTCATGTGACCTAACCACATCAGCTTATTAAAAAACCATAACAGATTTCCATTTGTAAAGCACACGTGTCAGCAAAGTAAATTAAACATTTTTTATATCCATATGCTGCCCACATCAAAGGGATAAACATAAAATAGGACTAACAATAAACAAAATTGATGAAGCAAAGAGTTTGATAGAATCAGTCATATCGCTACAATGTCTGCAGTGAGGAAGTTTATAGTGATGTCTAGCACTGGGGCATTATGCTGCAGACATGCAGCATGATGTCCCACCCAGTCACATTATCCTGACACCAGATTTCAAACATGGAATAGTTTGTAGAAGAAAGTCTCTGCAAATAAATTTATAAACTTGGACATTGTTTTTAGAAGAAATGTATTTATTCAAGCAAAATTAATATTTCAGAACAAAAAACACAATTACTTGGAATCAAGTATCTATAACAGTTATACCATGAAAAACTGATTCTTAATGACAACACTGCATATGCAATTCTGCAATTATACATGGTCTCTATCACCAATGAATCATTATAATGTATCTCTTAAGATTACAAGGTGATTTAGCCATTTTTTGCTAAATAGTTTTCGTTCAGCACTTGACATACAGATCTTTGCTGATGTTCTGTTATTTCCTACAGAAACACCCAATAATTTTTCACTGTAACCATCACACAGCATCTTTTAATCGTCGGAATGAACTTGTTACATGCAATGGCTTCAATCCCGTACACAATGGAAAACCAGGATAATTTATAGACTACGTACAAATGGATGAGGACACAATGCAGCTTACAATCCATTGCTTCTCCAATTTTCCATATTTCATGTATCCAGTCAAACACAGTGAACCTTGTAATGGATCTAAAATAATTAAGCCAGTTCTTTTTATCGATGAACATATCCTTGGAACAATTCACCATAGTTTTACATAATCAAGTCTTTCCTTCTATTATTGGAAATGAAATTTATATCAGCAGTAGCCAATTCCAAAGTATTCTTGACTAGATAAAAGTTATTTCTGATTTCTGTAAAAAGGTCAATATTCTTTAATGATTTAGAAATGAATGTTGCATTTATGTGAATGAAAATGATACAAAATAATGGGTTATTTTTGTGTTTTTATACAGGCTGGAATGCATGTTACCAGTATACTTAAGGTGTTGATTATGTGCAATGCAGATTGTACATCAAAAAATAAAAGTTGCAGTTTTATTACATAACATATTTAATTATGGTCATAAACACAATGAAATAGTTACACTTTTTAAAGTAAGTGTTTATATCAAAAACAAAATTCTTCTTGTCTATAGCTTATGATCCCATTTTTCCAATAATAAAAACTACACATACTGACACAGCAGCTACAACACAATATTTAAAGATCGGTCTATTGCCCTGGGTTGTGGCCATTTCTGCTTTTGACTTGGCTAGTTCTTTAGCTTTTCTTGCCGTATCTTTCAACTTTTCTGTGCTTAAAAGGTTGTGATCAGACACAAGTGCCTCGGGTGTATATAACTTCTTTAGAACATAAACAAAGCCCTTCACAGCATTGGCAGAATTTTTTTTGAATCTCTTGTAGCTATACTGTTCTATTGCCGAGGCGAATCCAAACACTTTGGAAGTGATCCAGGCCTGCCTCTCACATACACTCCACTGACTGCTCTCCTTGCTCGGGCTGTACACACATTTTTCTTCTAAAGTCTGAAAATAGAGATCAGTAGAAAAAAAAAAAATCAGACTTTTCTCCTCTTGCTATACCTGGTAGTCTATTCTAAAACCAGTGGAAATCATGTACCAAACTCCTGTTTCACATATCAATGGATAAGTTATGTATTAATTTGTCATTCTGTTTAAATAATAACATTATTATTATAAATGTAGCTTCAAAATCTATTTCAGTTAAGGCAAAGATTTTGCACTTGCATGCATTTTCCATACGATTGGGAACAGGCTTGGCTTGAGTGTATTGCTTGGAAGCGTACCACTCACTAATACATATCAAAATACAGAGGTCCTGATCAACGTTCCCTCTAAGCTGCGCATGTGCGCGCGCAGCTGCTCAGGCATCCCCGTACAGCTGAATTGTCAATTTTTGCTCATTCTAACGTTAAATTTTGCTCGTCTCCATAATGCTTGCATAGCGCAGCGAGCACTGCGCACACATCTACCATTTGCTTAGAGGGAACGTTGATCCTGATACACATCACCAAATGAGTTTAACAGATGTAATATTGGATTATTACAAAACAAATTATTTGTCATGAATTTTTTTCTTACATATGAAGTAATAATAAAGCTAAACATAGAAAATTGAACGTAGTATTCTCAAAAAATAAATAAAACATAACAATTAAATATGGATTATGTTAACTTTTCATTATAATTCGAGATTCCAAACTTTATGACACTGATTCTGAAGAAAATGAAGAGTATATTTTGTTTAGCAAGCTTTACAATTTTATGTTTTGCATTAAATTTTTAAACTTATAAAGTTATACAAAATAATTTTGAATACAAATAAATGTTATTTTACAATCGAATACAAGTCACATGGGCATTCTTATCTTGTTAACAAGTTACAAGAAAAATGACACTAATATTTCATGAATCAATTTGAAGAATATGATTATATTTATATTTTTTTTATTTAACTGGGCCAACAGTGTTACATTTAGCCTGCATCACTTGTATTTCAAGACTACAGCATTATTGCAAAAAAACTGTCATGCCAATGGAGATGTAAGCCAATATTTCTATAGCTATGTAATAACAAGAAAAATTTTGCTAAGATATTGGATAGAAGAACTATAAATGTCTCTGAAGACTTCCACCAACTTTCATATGCAGCAATCTATTTTAGTAAAACCTCAATTTCTGCCCATGGACACCAATCCTACAGTACACTGTTGATCATGCATAAAAATTGGTATGGGCACAGCAATTAGAATGGGTACAATGGGCACAGCAAATGGAATTGGTACAATGGGCATAGCAAATGGAATTGGTACAATGGGCATAGCAAACGGAATTGGTACAATGGGCATAGCAAACGGAATTGGTACAATGGGCATAGCAAATGGAATTGGTACAATGGGCATAGCAAATGGAATTGGTACAATGGGCATAGCAAATGGAATTGGTACAATGGGCATAGCAAACGGAATTGGTAAAATGGGCATAGCAAACGGAATTGGTACAATGAGCATAGCAAATGGAATTGGTACAATGGGCATAGCAAATGGAATTGGTATAATGGGCATAGCAAATGGAATTGGTACAATGGGCATAGCAAATGGAATTGGTACAATGGGCATAGCAAATGGAATTGGTACAATGGGCATAGCAAATGGAATTGGTAAAATGGGCATAGCAAATGGAATTGGTACAATGGGCATAGCAAATGGAATTGGTAAAATGGGCATAGCAAATGGAATTGGTACAATGGGCATAGCAAATGGAATTGGTACAATGGGCATAGCAAACAGAATTGGTAAAATGGGCATAGCAAACGCAATTGGTACAATGGGCATAGCAAATGGAATTGGTAAAATGGGCATAGCAAACAGAATTGGTAAAATGGGCATAGCAAACAGAATTGGTACTATGGGCATAGCAAATGGAAATGGTACAATGGGCATAGCAAATGGAATTGGTAAAATGGGCATAGCAAACAGAATTGGTAAAATGGGCATAGGAAACGGAATTGGTACAATGAGCATAGCAAATGGAATTGGTACAATGGGCATAGCAAATGGAATTGGTACAATGGGCACAGCAAATGGAATTGGTACAATGGGCACAGCAAATGGAATTGGTACAATGGGCATAGCAATTGGAGTTGGTACAATGGGCATAGCATGTTATTTGGGTAAAATTGGCATAGCAATTAAAACGAACAAATTGAATGGGTACAATGTGTAAAGCAATTGTTCTTATAGGGTTTAGTGCCATTTTTCAGCACAATATAGGCTATACATGCAGCCAGTATTACTGGTTTGAGGAAGAACCCAGGAAACCAACGTAAAGTACCACCAACCCAAGGCTTGGAAGCCTGTTAATAAAGCACATATGGTGCCCGTGGTCAAAGAGGAGTTTCACATAAAATTTATGGTAGGATCTATCTAGGTGAGCTGTAATCTTGCTGGAGAGCACTTACATGGTTGTTGGGCTGCTGTGGGCATCAGCTGCAGGAATTATTATTATTATTATTATTATATATATATATATATATATATATATATATATATATATATATACACACACACACATTTCTTCCCCATGGACAATTCATAAGTTCAACCTATTTTGTCAAGAAAAAAAGAGGACGCTTCTCCCTAAATTGTAAGTGTAGCTTGCCTCGATTCATGGTGGCACAAAGGATAATTTTGTATGTACATGTATTGTCCTTTCTTTCAAAACTCACCATGTACTTTTGCAGTCCAATGTTTCTCGTGTATGTAGTGATTGTGTGGGTATCTAGATCTATGATGGATTCCTCTAAAATGCACACTTGGTGGACCCGTCTCATGAATGCCTCAGCCCATTTCGGACAAGCCTCTGTTTTGGTTAGCAGACGCTTGCTGAACAATCTGTTCCCAACAACTTCCCGATGAATGATGTCCTCTGTCAGAACATGCCCACTAAAATAATAGAAATAATAGACACATTGATTGGTTTTGTATGCAGTGGGTTATATGGTGATGAGGTAACTGGAATACATAGTCTTTCCCTGGGATAAAAAACGGCAGCAAACATGGATTGACACTGACAGTGTAGGATTCTAATCCCCACCCTTCTTTCTCAAGTCTGATAATCTGACCACAGCACATTCTGACGAGGTAAATGCTTAAAAGTATACTTCCATTTGGAATAAAACATGTTTGTTTTTGTATTTATTAAATACTTCATAGAATCAAAGCATAGTGGGATTTAATAAATGTCCATTCAAAAGTTCCTATATTACTGACATGCCAATAACAATTTATACAGCTACATTATATCATCGAGATGCACACATGGTTGAATTTATTTTTTTATTAAAAAAACAACATTTGTACAAATGCATATAATGGTGTTTTGTACAGGACCAGATAAGGTGAAATAGCAGTCTAACAAATGTGATCACTGGCACAGTCAGTCTGTTAAGAACAAATGTACACCAAGTATGAAATTTAAATGCAGGCAAATTTATGGTAACTATGATAATCTTATCTAAAATCAACAAGCATCATAAAAAATGCACAGGTTGAAATTTTCATGTGTCAGAAATGGGCAAATTTAATTCCATGTGTCAAAACCCAAGGGTACATGTCAATTGATAACCCTGTAAGGACTGTACATATCATCAAATCTGGCAAGTTATTCATATTTTGGGACTTGTGAAAAAGATAGGTAGGACAAACAAAGTTTTTGAAGCCACTAATCCTGGACACATGGCTGAAAAGAAAATCTGACAGCCTGCACAAGAAGTATCAATATCAAACCCCATATCAAAGATCTAAGATTAAAAAGGTTAAGATATTATAAAAGTTTAATACTGCTTTGAAGAACAACTGTTGCAGGTCATGACTGTACGTACTGACAAAACGTTTCTATTCAAAATTTTAATCTTGATAACATGATGCAAGCATGTTTTAAACTGTATGATGCACGGATGTTTAAAACTATGATGCAAGCATGTTTTAAAATGTATGATGCCTGATCTAAACTGCACGATGCAAGCATGTTCTAAACTGTATGATGCAAGCATGTTTTAAAATGTATAATGCCTGTTCTAAACTGTACAATTCAAACTTGTTTTAAACTTTATGATTCTAGCATACACTGAACTGAATTATGAAAACATGTTCTAAAGATATAGTATATCATACAAATATGTTCTAAACTGTATGATGCAAGCACATTCTAAACTGTATAATGCAAGCACGTTCTAAACTGTATGAGGCAAACATGCACTAAACTGTATGATGCAAACATGTACTAAACTGTATGATGCATAATGTTCTAAACTGTATGATGCAAACATGTACTAAACTGTATGATGCAAACATGTACTAAACTGTATGATGCAAACATGTACTAAACTGTATGATGCAAACATGTACTAAACTGTATGATGCAAGCATGTACTAAACTGTATGATGCAAACATGTACTAAACTGTATGATGCAAACATGTACTAAACTGTATGATGCAAACATGTACTAAACTGTATGATGCAAACATGTACTAAACTGTATGATGCAAACATGTACTAAACTGTATGATGCAAACATGTACTAAACTGTATGATGCAAACATGTACTAAACTGTATGATGCAAACATGTACTAAACTGTATGATGCAAACATGTACTAAACTGTATGATGCAAACATGTACTAAACTGTATGATGCATAATGTACTAAACTGTATGATGCAAACATGTACTAAACTGTATGATGCAAACATGTACTAAACTGTATGATGCATAATGTTCTAAACTGTATGATGCATAATGTTCTAAACTGTATGATGCAAACATGTACTAAACTGTATGATGCATAATGTACTAAACTGTATGATGCAAACATGTACTAAACTGTATGATGCAAGCATGTACTAAACTGTATGATGCAAACATGTACTAAACTGTATGATGCAAACATGTACTAAACTGTATGATGCAAACATGTACTAAACTGTATGATGCAAACATGTACTAAACTGTATGATGCAAACATGTACTAAACTGTATGATGCAAACATGTACTAAACTGTATGATGCATAATGTACTAAACTGTATGATGCATAATGTACTAAACTGTATGATGCAAACATGTACTAAACTGTATGATGCATAATGTTCTAAACTGTATGATGCATAATGTTCTAAACTGTATGATGCAAACATGTACTAAACTGTATGATGCATAATGTACTAAACTTTATGATGCATAATGTTCTAAACTGTATGATGCAAACATGTACTAAACTGTATGATGCATAATGTACTAAACTGTATGATGCAAACATGTACTAAACTGTATGATGCAAGCATGTACTAAACTGTATGATGCAAACATGTACTAAACTGTATGATGCAAACATGTACTAAACTGTATGATGCATAATGTTCTAAACTGTATGATGCAAACATGTACTAAACTGTATGATGCATAATGTACTAAACTGTATGATGCAAACATGTACTAAACTGTATGATGCAAGCATGTACTAAACTGTATGATGCAAACATGTACTAAACTGTATGATGCATAATGTACTAAACTGTATGATGCAAACATGTACTAAACTGTATGATGCATAATGTACTAAACTGTATGATGCAAACATGTACTAAACTGTATGATGCAAGCATGTACTAAACTGTATGATGCAAACATGTACTAAACTGTATGATGCAAACATGTACTAAACTGTATGATGCAAACATGTACTAAACTGTATGATGCAAACATGTACTAAACTGTATGATGCAAACATGTACTAAACTGTATGATGCAAACATGTACTAAACTGTATGATGCAAACATGTACTAAACTGTATGATGCAAGCATGTACTAAACTGTATGATGCAAACATGTACTAAACTGTATGATGCAAGCATGTATTAAACTGTATGATGCAAACATGTACTAAACTGTATGATGCAAACATGTACTAAACTGTATGATGCAAACATGTACTAAACTGTATGATGCATAATGTTCTAAACTGTATGATGCATAATGTACTAAACTGTATGATGCAAACATGTACTAAACTGTATGATGCAAACATGTACTAAACTGTATGATGCAAGCATGTACTAAACTGTATGATGCAAACATGTACTAAACTGTATGATGCATAATGTTCTAAACTGTATGATGCAAGCATGTACTAAACTTTATGATGCAAACATGTACTAAACTGTACGATACATAATGTTCTAAAATGTATGACACAAGCATGCACTAAACTGAATTATGAAAACGTGTTCAAACCTTTATGATGCAAACAGTTCTAACCTGTATGATGCAAGCTGAACTATATTATGAAAGCATGTTCTAAACTATTTCATGCAAATATATTCTAAACTGAATGATACAAACATATACTAAATTGTATGATGCAACCATTTATGAAATTGTATGATGTCAATAGGTTCTAAACTGAATGATGCAAGCATGTTTCATACTGTATGATGCAAACACATTTACTAAAATGTATGATGCAAACACATTTATTAAACTGTATGATGCAAACATGCTATACTTTGTACCTGTAGGGATTTGTACCTGTGAGGATTTGGGTATCTTTTCCAAAATGCAACAGCTAACTGTTCCCAAGGAAACTGAAAGATGCTGTCCAAGTTGTAATATTTCATCCTGCTGTCTGAAAAATAAGATTAAAAAGTGATAACTTTAAACACTTAAGCTTGGACTACAAACCCCAAAATGTTCCTATCAATGTGGCATATTTATCATAAACAAATATGTAACACATGAGAATACTTATTAGAACAGCTGACAAATCGACAAAATTAAGTTCTGACACCAATTTTTTTTATATAGAAAGTTTCAGAATCTAAACTGAAGGTCTGTAAATATTTGCTGCTATCATTCTGCCTTCAAAAGAAGGCAACACGTATGCCAACCAAGCAAAATGACATGACCAGTAATAAAAAAAATCTGATTTCCCAATGCCCAGGGCATGTTGAATTTCAGATTGTACCCATCTTGTATTCTAAGTGAAGTGCCCATCAGACATGTTAGAAACAAAATAATGAATTTGCATGAGTAAACTTTAAATGCATTAAACTTCCATCTTCCTGATGAAATGCAGAAATTTATTTTTAAGATGTTGAAAAACTAGATTATTAATATTTATTCCAATTATAGCCCATACCCTTAAGAAAAATGTCCCCTTGTACTTCTATCAAAAACAAAACTTTGTGTTCAAAGCAATGTGCTAAGAGTCTTCATGTATCACAATGATATAATCCAAAATTGCCTAAAATGAATTCGCAGTAATTCCAAGATGTGCACTTTGTAATTAAAGTTAACAATTTAAATAAATAAATTAGTACATCTTCAAAGAACACAACTTGATTCCACCAAAGACTGATGTTAAGATATAGAATGACTAAACCTGAAGTAAAAAATATTTATATAAAAAGTTAAGATACAACAGAACCGAGATGGTGGTCATCTTCCTATCCAATCTGCAAACAACTTGCTTAATTTCTAAAGTTAGACATTGAATTCAACATCAGAAAAATGTTTACTGGATTTTATATTTTTCTGAATAGAGTTCAGTTTTGATTTTTTAAATTTTTGATGTAAGCAACTAATAATACAAACATTGCATCTAGGTGCTGACCTTGTTTCAAAATCAGTGACAGATTTAGTAAACAACTGTTTCTTTTAGTCTTAATTTTTTTTATGTCTCAGAGGAAGAATCATTAAGTAGGTCATAGATGGTCTACATGATAATTATCATGTAACAAACTTCTATTTTTCTAGAACTATTGACCCCTATTTTTTCTTTCTTCAAATTATTAAATTGATTTGATTGATTTCCCTGGAAACACAAAAGTGCTCTGATAATTCATGGACAAAGACATTTACTGGAATACGGAATTAAAAAACGAACAATATTTTCTGTGAATCAGCAAGAGATTATTGACCCATCAGTACAACACAGACTATTACAGATGCCATCACCTTCCATTTGGGATTTTCATCGGAATTTGAACTGTGATTCACTTAGGACTTTTCACTGAGAGGATAAATGTTTTAATTTTTGGATTACAATTTGGATTTAATTCGCAATACCGTAAGTTCTTATTCCTTTTTTCTTTTAATACATTTTAGTCTGGTGAAATAAATTTTTTAAATTTTACAAAGTTTGTTGTCTTCACTCTTTTTAAGAGCATAGACTTGTAACATATGTGAGTAGTCTGGTATGCCCTAAACTCTATTACTGACCAAGGTCAATTGCATAACACAGATATAACCACGGATTCCAAATTCCAAACGTATCCTAGTACTGTTCCAACAATTTTGAATAAATATGCTGATGTGCCTGTAGTCTCAAATGTGCTAATGTGCCAGTGACTGTGTCCTGTGCTAACAATCCTTTGATGTATCACAATAATATAATCCAAAAATGTTCTTGTCTGAAATCACTATAATATCAAATCAATCTTCCAGTCCTAGGCTATTATATATGAGCACTTCGTATTTCCAGTGAATAATATTTGAATAAATAATTCTATCCAAATCAAAATCTGAAAACAACAATAAGACTTATTCTGCCTCAAGATATTAGGGCAAGAATGAGTACTTTCTCAAGAAAACAACAATGTATAACAATAATGAGAAACAGTAGAACCTGGATAAGGGTCAAAAGTTCATTTCCCAAAAATACAGAGTTGTCAAATCTGTAACTAAATTTGCAATAAAAAATACAACATGCTCTCCATCCACTTATGTATACTTTACTAGTCTAAAAAATTTAGCTGCGTCTCACGCGACTCTCGAAAAACAAAATAAAATTATCATGACAATACCTGTCCTGGTGTCCTAATTTCTTAGCGTATAAACTTCAAATTTATCTGCCTAAATTTCGGCGAGTAGTTATACATATAATATGACAGGACATGGATTTATATCCATACATGTCCGTCACCCAAGGGCAAACGTGGTTTCCTTTTTCACGGTTGGGATGGAAAGGACCGAGAAACGCCAACTATGAGATAGACACATAGTCTGGTTCCCTGACCGCTCTCTACTCTGTAAGAGTCAGGGAACCAGACTATGAGATCTCTCTCTCTCTCTCTCTCTCTCTCTCTCTCTCTCTCTCTCTCTCTCTCTCTGTTACACGTGTGTATTTGGTTTCCTATTATTAGTAGAACATTCAGAATATTACAATTCAAATACTGTCTTGGTAAAATAAAATTAATAATAATAATAATAATAATAATAATAATAATAATAATAATAATAATAATAATGACTTTGCATTGCGCCTAATCTTTAGAAGCTCTAAGCGCTTTACAACATCTATAATGATATGAGCAGCAGAAGGGGTGAATCGGACAACTTTGTAGAGGCGTCGATTTGGCAAACTGAGGCTTCCTCGAAAGCGTAAAAAAGCGTCGATTTGGCAAATTGAGGCTTCCTCGAAAAGCGTAAAAAAAAAAACGTCGATTCGGCTAACCAACGCTTCCTCGAAGACGCCAACGTCGTTGTCACTCACCCCCACTGCTGCTTTGAGATAACAATTAAAATCACTACGATTTCACAAACAGACTAATTTGTAAAACCTCACCTCGTAAATCAATTAGATTATTGGACTGATCAGTGAGTTTGAAATTAATTCTCGTTAACGAATTATTATGACATCGCATATAGACTGGATTAGTTGGATCCTCAATAATTAGAAATTCTGGAGGAGCTGTTGGTGCAAATGAATATAAAATATATCCCTGCTGAGCTTGATTTGATCTCTCGAGATTTATTTGATACCTTCCTTCGATAACATCACATACTAAATTCAATGCTATCACCGAGGATATATTTACATTTAACGGCGCGATATGCCGCCCGCCTCCGTCTGGGTCATTATTATATGTCAGGTTAGTTGTTTGTGGTTGTAATGCTGTTTTTTTTCCCATGCGTCATGGATTTTTTTGAAACCTTCATCGATGGCATCATTGAGAGATTTTTGTAGTTCTGAGATAGTATATCCGTGTAGTTTGAGCGTGGGAATATCTTCTACGCGTATATTATAGTGTTTTGAGTTTAGTTTGAAACTCTCTAACCTGATCATAGTGATATTGAGATACCGAAGGTATCGTAGGTGATGACATTTTATTTATTATATAACAGATTTCAATTGAAACCGCTAGCGATTTAATTATTTACTCAAATCCGCTACGAATTCCACATACCATGTTACTGAAACCCTAGCCAAACTGTTATCAGTGGATGTTATCGTGAATTGTTCAGTTGTATTCTGGTCGATGATCGTTGATATCGTATTATTGACCCCAGATGAACTCGACGATGATACATTAAATTGAGTTGGCGTCACTAGTGTTAATCGATGAATACCTTTGATGGCCTCGGTGATATTTAATATGTTAGTGGATGGTGTCCACGCAAATGATCCATGTTGAATCGTGTATACTACGTTGTTGGTTCTCTCATGAGGAATATTTGTTTTTTCAAGTATTTTTATCATCTTCGGCATATCATCCTTGATAATATCATTAGATGTTTAAATATCAGCGTTGATAGTTTCTATTTGCCTATTAATCGCGGATATTTCATCGAGAGATTTTTAATATCGTGAGTGATGTTGCGACGGTCGGCGGAGTTCCAAAGAAAGGCACGATGACGTTTCTTCGAAGCGCAGTAAAATTGTTTCACGTGATTTTCATGTTCGTTATCAAGCTGTATTAAATCGTCCATGGCGCTTTTTATCGATGAAAGTTTTGGTGAAGTTACTGGTGGATCGCCAAAAAAATTTATAATAGATTGTTCTAAATTTAATTGTTTTCCATCGAGAGATCTTAATTTATCTGTAATCGTCGAAGGAAGTACGCCAGGTTTGAGTTTATCCTGATCAGAAAACAGCGTGATAGCATCTTCTACTGCGTTTCGTTGTTTAACTAAAATATCATCCAGGGAAACATTACTAGTTTTCAATTTACCCTGACGATCTTGAAAAAAAACTGTTTCATTGGGATCAACACTTGCTAAGATCAATGTCTCAGCTATTTCATCTTCGATTATTTTCTTTATATCACCGGTTACAGTGCCATCGGATTCGGGTTTCTTCATCGCTGATAAAGATCTCCCCCAAATATCAATCATGTTATTCTATATAATCTCTCTCTAAAATCTCTTCGTTGACGACTCTGTCGTTGCCAGCGACTGCTAGTATATTCATTAACGACTTGATGTGGTGGTTTTCCAGATGTTGAAATAGCGTCAAGGACATTTAATACTTCGTTGTCGCATATTGGTGGGGCATTCATTTGTTGTGTTGGTAGCGTGGAATACCAACGAGGAGTTTTTAAGCGGTTTATATAGCACATAAATTCTTTAGGCGGCGCTAATCCATATGAATCGAAATAAACAATCACACGCGGATCAATCGCGTATGCAACCCAGTAAGTTCCAGGTCCGGTGCTGTTATCGAGATTAATGATACCGGTTTCAGCGTTGTTTGGTTGTGTCGGCAACTGATCTTTCATAAAGACACCTCTGAAGTTTTTAATCGATAGTTTTTTTCGTAGCATCGAGTAAATCAAAATTGGATATGGGAATCGAAGATTCCTCATCTAGTAAACCGGTCCTAGTCTCAGGCCTTTTCTGCTGTACCATGAATACGGGGTTCCTTGTAGTCTTAGACCCTTTCCCTTTTTTATATCCTTGTCCGGTTGCTTTCTTTAGTGCCATTCCTTCCGCGGTACCAACGGCTCCTAACGCCGCCGCTTTAGCCACCGCTGGACTGCTGCCATAATCAACGCTGGTAACTCAGCTAACAACGGAAATATCCCGCCGGTCTTTTTCATATCGGCAATTGCAGCCTCAGAAAGTTTAATTCGGATTCCTTTTTTGTTTTCGAGCGCGTCGCTGAAGCGTTTTTATGGTATTTTATGGTATTTTATTAATAACAGATTGATCTCATTGTTATATGTTTTTGGACCACTACATGTTTTCTACTGGTGCATCTATCACTCTCATTCTTCCACCAACACCATCGAGTAGCATTGATTTATCACTGAGAATGATAGCAACCGCTCTGTAATTAGCAATAGCACCAGGACGGGTTACACGGGCTCTGAAGTGTATATCAACGACGGATTGTCTTGTCAGATCAAGATGTTCCAGTGAAAAGTAATAGATCGGATAAAGGGTACTAAAATCATGTTGTGATATTTGTAGACTAGTATCGACATTTTGATCGCGTGCCATATATGATAACATAGTATGATATACACGTGCAATATGGTTAGTGGTGTAATCAAGTTGTATATCCTCGGATGGTTCCTGCTGTCCATTTATTCTCAGTGAGACTTAATTAACGCCTATCTGATCAAATATCATATGACTTCGTTCTTGATTACCAACTCGCGCATTATTCTGTAACGCAATAAATATATGACGTGGAGCTGAAACCCCCTGTTTTGATGCCAGGTTCTACGTAAATAACCGATTAATAGTTGATTGAACGACATCTGTTGTTATTGTTAACCAACTTATCAGTGATTTTCCTCCTTGGTCCATAAATGATAGTAATCGTTCTTCTGCGGTGATTGATGGAGTCATTAATGGCATCCACAGCGATAGTTTTGTTAAAATGACTTTGCCCTCGGGAACAGCAGCATCGCGCCAGATTTCAGCATTATCAGTACCCTTTCGCACAAGCGCTACTGTATGTTTCGCTCCGTAGATAACTTTTCGGACGTTTAAACAGAATCCAAATATATGATGCAGTGGAATCGCGCTTGAAAATTGTCGACGCTGTCCTTGTAACGTTGCTACACGTGTTGCAAACCCAAGGTTGTAATTAGGAATATTTTTTATGACATCAAAAGTACCAGCTGGTCTTACATATCCAGCTGGTGCCGGATCAACTGAAGCAGCATTTGCTCTCTTTACTCTGGAATACTGGAAGTGTTCAGGGTGATCAGTAATATCCTTAGAAAACATCATAGATGGACCCGGCGATCTTGTATAATCATCAGAATATCTTGCTAACCCTATTATTGTTGTGGCAACATCAACATCACGCTCTATAGATTCAATTTCTTTTCCATCAATTCAATTTCTTTTCCATCAATGATATATCTAGCGCTTTCGAATAACGCCATGATACCATTATTAACAAAACCAACTCGAATAGTTGGGTTATTGTCATATGGTGTATTAGCAGCATCATTTGCTACAAGTTCTCCTTCCACTTCGATAAATGCTTCACATGGTAGAAAGTATTTGCTGGTATCGTGAACTTGAAGGTCGATTTTTGATCGAAGATCTGGTTGTATTGCATGATAGGCATAGTATTGATAATCGCGTACAGAATCATCCTTACGCACTGGGGCGTCCATATCAAAGGCTGAATCAGGTGACCGTTTGAACATTTTATTATATATTCATTGATCTAAATCATCGTCGGTGACGTGCGTCGTGGTTTTCTTAAGCTGCTTCCCGCTATCATATTTGCGGAAATATTATCTTGGTCATTGGTTACCAATGACGCTATTTTTTGATCTACTGCGTTATTTATTATTTTACTAACACTTGCAGGCATCACCGTTGTAGATGGTAGTGGTCCCAATGACGCTAGGGTTTCCTTCGTCGTCGAACTAATGCTGTTAGTTTATCCTTCGCGGCTGAAAATGCTTTCCCGGCATGATCTCCAACAGCGCTAATACCTTTATCACGAATAACATCAATGGCTTTCATCGATAACTGTTTTGCTAGCGGCGCTACTTTTGGATCCATTCTTGCAAATAACCCTGCAATAGTATCACCGAGACTATCACCATAATATGCTCTATAAATTGGAAATCGTGAGTTTACTACATAGACGCTGGTTGCTTTATCATGGTTGTAGTGTATGATTATCTTATTTAAATGATATTTATCTAATGTGGTGATGAAAAATCCAAGGGATTTTCAGTCGCTGTGATAATCCGTAGGATTTTCAACTAACTCATCAATGAAATCTCGATATATATCAATATCCATGATGCCGCCTTGAAATAACCGCCGACAGATATCAGCTGCTTCATTAATTATTTCCGGTGAGTTATTTCCAGCTCGTTTCCCTGATATGAGAACCTCTATATCACTGAGAATATTACCAGGACAACTAACTAAACCACTACCTGAAAAAGCCTTTTGATATCCCCTTCCCTTTTTACCAGTTGCACCTTGCTCACGAGATAATTTATCCAGTGATGTGTCCATTTCTTCTAAATTATCATCATCAAGTGATCTATCCATTTCTTCTAAATTATCATCATCAAGTGATGTATCCCATTGAGATTCTTCTTTTCTTTTCTGTCTTCGTAATTGTCGCGAAAAGAATTCTGGATTTTTTTTTATTGATGCATACTTCTTTGGCAGCATATATTTATTAGTTATAATTCCGTATTAAATATCCTGATAATCAGACATAATTTGATCAGGGTTTAAATTATAGATAATTTAATCCCTTGGTTTTTCAATTTTGAGATTTCAGTTATAGTCCTATTGATATTTTCAGAATTCATATAGATAATACATACTTCTAATATACATTTTTTCAAAAATGAACCCCGTCCGTACTAAGGTGCTTGATCATCTTAGTACGTCCAGAGATATTATGCGATGATATATGAACCCCGTTCGTGGTAAGTTGTTTTACCATCTTACTCACGCCAAGGGATATTATGCGATTATATATCATTGACAGCACATTTACATATATATACAATTCCATTCGAGTGTTATGGCAAATGTATGGACAGCACAAGACAATACTACATATAATATTAAATGAATTATAATGAATTATGTCAATGAATGATTATACAATTCCATTCGAGTGTTATGGCAATTGTATAATAAATGGATTATATATAATGAATGATGTCAATGAATGATGATATTTCTACATTCAAATTTCAACCACTATACCCCCACAAAGTCACCCTGGGTTGAATGCAAAATTGATTATTGATCATAACGAACACGCGTGGACACCTGCGGTAACAATATTCCCGCGAGCTAGAACAATAAAATATATACCCGCGGAGTTCTCTCCAGAATTCTCTGAGAAAAAATTATTTGATTTTATTTACCAGTTGAGTAAGAACGATCCTGTGTCAGTATGGTTACTTCACAGTTTTGAAAACTCCGAGGGCAGATTCGATCAATTTGCAAGACCGAACGGCGAATCATACCGCACTGAAGCACTCCATAATGCTATGAAAAACTAGCTAGTAGTTTTTCAACAGAATACGACGAACAATTATTAACAAGCTGTTTTACAATTCCGTCGGTTGCAGTTCATTTTGCGAGAAAGAAAAAACACTTGGAAACCAACGCGGGCTGAATTTCTCACAGACATCAAATCAAGCTGCGTGGAATATAACCACGGTGGATTATGGAATACAAAATATGACCCTAAAACTATTATTTCGGTTGATATGGTTGCGTGTTATCCCGGGAGTTTTCTCGGGTACGGAGAATGCGCTGAGTACTTCAAGCGATTTGGACATCCCACCCATGAAATGGCCCGTGTTGCTATTAATGGACCACTGCCCGATTTTGATTTAACTGTGATACCATTTGAACTAGCTACAGGACTTCATCCGTGCTGTTATGTTTGGATTGGTAGACACATATCTGAAAAACACTGGATGCCAATAGTGTTATTACGGTATATGATTGATTGTAGCATGCTGATATCACTGATTGTCAGTGAAGCGATTATATCATATCACGCGCAGACTGAGGTTTGGTTACCACAACCTAATCTAGATAGCTTAATCAGCGAAAACAAAAAACAATTTCCCGATCTCGACGAAGAAAATATCATGAAATGGTCCAAACAGCTATTTGAAGTTAGAAATAATGACGCAAAAAAACTCAGTAGAAGAATAATTGGTAAATTTACTCAGGGTGGAAAATACGACAATACAAGATATTCTTCACGATTGATTATAGATAGTGTTGAATACGAATTTATAATCGCGGATGTAACATCTAAGGGTATATATGTCGATCGTAAAGACGCTTTTTTGTCCGATGGAACCAAATTGGGTACAATTGTTACTTACAACGATGGATACAATCTTCAGTATACACATTTGAGGGTATCTATGCTGGTTTATGCTTCTATCAATTTATTTTCGATGATAAATAGATTTCCTGACACCGCAGTTAGAGTCGCCACTGATTCATTTTACATAAACGCGAAACACAGCAGCGCAGTGGACAAATTCACTAATTCTGACGAGAGTTGGGGATCATGGAGAATTAAACGAGAAATATTACGTGATTATTCCAAATCAGCAGATGTTACGATTGAAGATAAATATCTAAAAAATAATCAGATATCAGAACTATCTAATGCACCGCAGATATCTGATCCAAGATGTAGATATGAAACAATTTATTTAAACGGCTGTGGTGGGTCAGGAAAGACGATTCGTACAATTGAATTATTTCGTGGGAAAAATCCTACGGATTTTCACGCATCAAACATGATTGTGCTAACACCGACCCACAGACTTGAAAGAGAGATGAAACAACGAGGAATTAATGCCTGTACTTATCACAGTTTCTTTCGATGGAAAGGCGATGAATGGACTCCTGAACGAATGGGCGAGAAATTTATTCCTGAAATTATTATTTGAGATGAGATATGCACAGTGTCGTTAGATGTATCACAAAGATTTCTCGATTGGTTATTGCTAGCGAATACAAAAGTAATAATGTGCGGCGATCATGGCCAACCACCACCATTTGTTGGTTTATCCCCGCATAATTGGCTGAAGAATTTTGTAGACTACTATGAAGAAATTAGTACTGATCATAGAGCACTTGATGAACAATTACGCGAGTTCAAGAAACTAATCAGATTACAACCGGATAGAATCCAATGTAAAATAGCGCGTGAAATAATTTCGGAAACCCTATTAAATGACTTCTGGGAAGCGTGGAGATCAAACAATTTGATAGTAGCGAGTAGAAAAATAGAGAAAAATAGTCAGAGATACACTTCAGATGAAATTATTTGAATTGCATAAAGAAAAATTTGCAACATTTCCAGCAACGCTGTGTTATAGGCCTTCGGATACACGAAAGCAGAATATTGAAGTTGATATTCCAGGACAGCGTGAAAAGCAGAATTTAGTGTTAAATGATATTGTGTTGGTTGATATCAGCGTCGTCGAAGATGCATTGCACGCTGATAAATCCCCATGGACGCTAGGTTACGCAGCAACAATATATTCTTCACAGGGATTGACTATATCAGATACAATTGTTTGGATTATAGATAATCACATCGAGTGGTCGAATTTAGTTTATCTCGCAGTATCCAGAGTACGAAGAATAAATCAGCTTCGAAGAGTTGTTTTAGATGATAATGACACTACAATCAATGATATTGTCAGCGATGATATAATCAGAAAAAAAACTATCTGGTTATAAACAATAGGGTAACAAAATAACAGAGAATTTGATATTGATGCTGAATTAATAATTACACTGAAACAACAACAGAATAATCACTGCGCGAGTTGCAATTGTGTAATGAGTTGGCGTTGGTCGGATAAAGATCCTCGCCAATTTACCTTAGATAGAAAGAATAGCAGTATTGGTCATACCAGAGATAATGTGATGCTAACTTGTCTTGAGTGCAACAGACGAAGAGGTGCTAGTTAAGACCACGTGGCGGTAGTTGAGTATCCTAAGGTATGACTTGTTGTTGTTCACGAGTAAATCCTCGCTGAGGAGCAGTTGAATCCAGTCTATAGATTGCTGGTCTACCCGTGGATCGTGTTATGTTAGATATTTTATGCGTAGTAACACTCCAAATAATTTCGGGCATTATATAAGTTCAAGTTCATTCAAGTTTTGGTATAAAGCAATTTGATATACGATTGGTATACCGTTGGTGTATCAAATTGTGTTCCTCCCATATGTAATAATACACATATATAAACATTGAAACTGCGTACTGCATTTCACTCAGTAATCGTTGGTGAGTATGAAAAGACGATAAAGTGTTAATTATTCACATTTTCTTTATGAATTTAACATGAAATAGAATATACAACTTCTGGTAAACAAACGTATTTAGTCAAATGTGGAGTATGGTCTTTCTGCCAACCAGACTAGGTACCCTCCACGTGATCACGCCCTGCATAGATAGATAGATAGATAGATAGATAGATAGATAGATAGATAGATAGATAGATAGATAGATAGATAGATAGATAGATAGATAGATGCATGCATGCATACATACATACGTTTGTTAAGAATATTGCGGATACCACATTCGTTTGCTTGACTAAAACTTTCTTCTGTGACTCGGTGAACTCATCCATATCGTCATCTTTATCATCTCTAATTTCAAATGGACGAAACAGCTTGCTTAGTTCATCCAAAGCTTTCCTATAATATTTCAATATATTTTGATATAAATGATCACTCTTTGAACGATTTTGTTTCCATTACCAATATATACTGTACATGCAGAGATGACCAAGTTATTCATATGTTATCTTAATGGACTTAATAAAAATACAAAACTGGATACAATTTTAATAAAATAATTCACATGTTGTATAGCTTTTATAAATGAATAATTGTATGTATGACTTTTTGTCTCTAAACAGACAAATATTAGGGTTATATTCACATGTATTCCTGCAGCATCAATGTCAGTCTAAATAAATTCTGAATTTTTGAAATTTTTGTTTTTCTTTATGTTTACGAATGATATGGTTTTGTGATCACGGAATACACTGTTCAGAGAAAAGCTTAACTAATATACACTTCAAGGTGTTGAAAAGCCAAAATAAATCTAAACGTTCCGTCTCAATCGTGGAATAATTTCTCTGGTGGTTGTTTATTTTATTTTTTAAGATTTTTTTATATATAGATAAATAGCACACTGGATGTAACACAAACATGGTAATACCCACTTGTATCTAAATTAATTGTCAGTTTGCATCAATGAGGCGATCAAAGAATTTGCGAATGGTTTCCAAGTAATCTTTCCATGTATCTTTGCACATATGACGTCATCAATAGACGCGTCATAATTACGGTATCTAGACCAAATATTATCATGTTCATTAAATGCTACAATGTCGTTGGAGTATTTTTCATACCAAATGGTATTACTGAATACTGATTAAGTTCATCTGGAGTTACAAGTGTTGAAGTTTAACGTGTTCCTTCATTTGAGAAGAATTTAACAGAATTATTTTAAAATGTCAACCTTGGTGACCTATTTTACATTTCCAATTTTGTCAATGCATCTATTATTTGCCGTGGAAATGAATTAATTTTGATGACTATGTTGACTTTAACGATGATAGAATCTACAATCTCAACAATAAGGTAGATTTTATTTATTCAAATAGAATCATGTATATGTGAAAATACTTGGACAAGATTCAATTAATATTTCTAAATATCGTAGATTGGTTAAAATAAAGTCACTACTTTTCGAATGCGTTTCATAGTTTATATCAACAATGTTTGGTATAGGTACAACTAAATTGACTGAGTAATTAATAATACTGTCTGTATCAAAATATTACTTTACATATTTATATCACAAAGTTGTTTCTCTCAAAGGTATTAATGAATGTAATTTAGGTAATTTATTTTCTTTTGAACTTAATAAGGGCCGTACAATTTAGCCCAACGATGATTTGGATGTATAACACTTTATCACCAATCTGAAACATTCCTTTCTTTACATTTTGTCATACCGTAATTTCATTTTTACTTTGTAGAATGAATGAAGATTGAAGATTAGTTCTTGCTACTTCACAAGCTATTGAGAACTTGTATTTGAAATCAGAGACACAATCAAGAAGGTTGATCTTGAAATCTTATTTTGGAAGATGTTTATATTTCGTAGTTTCAATGGTCCACGGATAGCTTTTCCAAAACTAGTTAAAAAGGACTAAGACCTGATGATTATTGAACTGATCCCCTAACAGCAGACAGTAGCAAAAAAAAAAAAAAAAAACACTCTCATGCCAATATTTTACTGTATCTAAGAAATGTGACAGAATTATAGTCTTTAAAGTTTGGTGAAACTTATTTTAAGAAGCCCGTTGACTTTTAGAATGAGAGGCAGAAGACTTAAGCTGTTAAATGCCTAATTCAATCACAAAATGTTGGAACAATGCAAACATCAAATATGACCCTTGCTCAGACTTTATAGATTTGGAAAAGTCAGCAAGTTAACGAACCTTTATTAAAGGTTGTAATGTGGTTTTGGTTGTAATATTTTAGACATTATGTTTAACAAGAATTGGTCGCCTGATTCAGTCTTAAAGGACCGACATAGTGTACCATTATTCTGTTAAATGTTTCTTCTCGGTAAATGCAGGGATAGGTCGCAGATGAACATTTATCTTCTAACTCGGTTTTACAACCACTCGACAAAAGTAACAGGATCAACTTTATTTAGAAACATCACTTTTAATTTTCATTTCAAACAATTCAAATGATTCATTATTTTGTTTATAAGTCTAATTGGCTCCTAAATGAAATGACCAGCCAAGGGAGTTGTGTGGTTTAGATATAATTTCCTGTTGATATGTTATGGAACAACTAGATGATTGCTCACTGACAACTCGTCACTAGCGGGTATCTTCGGTACATAGAAACTTTCGACATGAATACTTCCTAATTCTCCATCATAAAATCAGACTGGCGTTTGGAATAACCTTGTCTTTATTCTGTTGTTCATTTTACAACCTGTAACAATCCGAATTTACTTGCCCGTTCTGTTTGCAATACGTGCATATTGGAAGAGATGAGGTTTACTGAGGATATCTTATGAGATATTTGATTTCTAAACGTTGTACAAGATTAAGATTTAAAAGCCGAGACTAAGATTTATTTTTAACTAAACAACTATTGCGATAAAGATTTATTGACAAATGAAACTGTGTGAGTCAAGCAATAACACTCAGCTGTCCGAGAAGCATATCTAAAGATTCCATCTTTTGTTCACTAAGATATGTCTTCACGTCAATATGAATTCAATTCTGGAACTCCTCAATACATATGAGCTGTCTGATGTTATGTTAATCAGGGTCGAACTTCTTACCTGAATATCACTTATCAAACAGTAGTTCCTTTGCCGTTGCAAATTCGACATGGGTTTGTCCAGTTTCAATACTTCAGTTATTAAACCTTTGTCATTTTGCCTTAGTTACCAACTTATAACCCTTCAAGATACATACCACATTATAATCAGCACTTTGTTGTACTCACCTTTGAAGTGTAGAACTTGGTCAATAAGTACACTTGTAATAACAAAGTCCAATGACGTCTTTTTCATTTTAAGTTTACAAAATTTTATCTAAGTGTGTTAAATATCGACTTTTTGTTTAAAAAAGGATATCAGCCTAAAAGGTTCTGTTAACATTAAAACGTGTATTTGTGTGTAAAGGGTTATGTTAAAACGAGTATTTGTGTGTAAAGGTTCTGTTAAAACGAGTTTATGTGTTTAAAGGGTTATGTTAAAACGAGTATTTGTGTGTAAAGGGTATGTTAAAACGCGTATTTGTGTGCAAAGGTTCTGTTAAAACGAGTTTATGTGTGTAAAGGGTTATGTTAAAACGAGTATTTGTGTGTAAAGGGTTCTGTTAAAACGAGTATTTGTGTGTAAAGGGTTCTGTTAAAACGAGTATATGTGTGTAAAGGGTTCTGTTAAAACGAGTTTATGTGTGTAAATGGTTTTGTTAAAACGAGTATTTGTGTGTAAAGGGTTCTGTCAAAATGAGTATTTGTGTATAAAGGGTTCTGTTAAAAAGAGTATTTGTCTGTAAAGGGTGAAGGGTTATCAGCTTGCTAGTTCTAATTCTTTTAATCTATCATGCAATTCCATTTTCTTCTCTCTGCATCTGCATTTCTCTTTCTTCTTTTTCCTTCTCACTTTCCTATATCTGCACCTGCATTTCTTTCTATTTTCTCTGTATATGCATTTTAAGTTGCCTCTCCTTTTCTTCTGTGAAATTGCATTTATATGATTTCTTTCGTAAGCTGAGGTTTCTTTAATTCTAATTCCATCTGTATTTCTTTTAATAACAACAACAACAAAAAAACGTTTAAATTCGTACAAACGTTTACGAAAATCAGAAAAATACGTATTAGTTAAACCCAAAGCACTACAATCCCAAATTCATTTCCCAACAAATGCTAAAACGAAATATTCTTTATCTCTTGCTTTGTTACATATACGTTAGTTTTAAAAAAAGATCATCGTATCTGGTTATTGGTCGTTTCGTCATCGACTTTAACATCCCCTAGGCTTGACCTGTAATGGACGTAATTGTTCTTTTAAAACATAAAGACGTCATCCTTTTCTTTCAAACCATTTTGTGCCAGAAGATGGATACAATGAATGCGAAAGTAGCTGCACAGAATTATCGGCGTTGGTGTTGTTCTTTATCTTAATTCTTGGTAGTACTTGAAACAAAGCTCATTAGATGTAATAATTATGAATAAATACTGGTTTTACGAAAGTTTTATATAATGTGTGAAATGAAATGCTTTAACAGGGACAATGAAAATCCCGAAAGAAAGTCAATTTAAATTTAAAATCCAGTTTATGTTATCTCTTAAATGTTGTAAAGAAACTAATATTCCGAACTAAGCACCAACATAATCAATTATTACACTATGTAATAGTATTAGTCAATAAACAATTTAATTGCAAAGTAAAACTTTAAGAACTCACAGTATTGTGAATAAATCACAAATAATAAATAAATAAAAATAAATAATAATACATAAATAATAAATAATAAATAAATAATAAATAATAAATAAATAAATAAAAATAAATCCTGAATGATTATCACAAGTGTCGAATGTTCCAAATGAATTTGAATAGTATAGAATGTCGTGATGTATCACAATGTCATAATATAAAATGTTTTTAATGAGTCCTGAATAATTTAAAAATAGTGTATTAGACTAAAAAGGCAACGAAGAATTTGTAATTACAATGAATAATTAAGATAAATAAATCTTCTAGAATTATATCCGAATACTCTACATTCAAACACGGACACAAGTCACTCATACAAACATGCATGCACATTCACTAATAACTTAAAATACGAATTTCAAAAGGAAGGAGGTGGAATCGTCTAAACAAGAATATATTGTCTCTTTTGTTTTACTATCAACCCGATGACAAGAATGATGCGATGAATCTTTCGCTGATGAACTTGATATATATGCAATGAAACAAGATGACTTTAAATTTAATTGTCCACGCCTCATTTCAGACTCGATCATTATACAATGGTGACTCATTTTTTCAATAAATGTAAATATTTTAAAACAATTAAATGACAAAACAGCAGACTCGGTTTGAGTAAAACGTCTGCCTTTTGTATCGTCATGATTTTCTCAAGGTTATTATACTTTACTGAATGACCTTTTTAATTTAAATTTAATTAAAAACGCTAGTTTAAAACATCAGACTACACTTTGACAGGATATACAGAAAAGAACCAGGTAACCATGGCAGAATAAATAGCCTAAACAAAATTGAGATCAACTTTAAAAGTTAAGACATATTTTTTTCTAATGTTTTACACTTTTAGTAAATTAATGAGGGAATACAATTCACATTTGTCCATTTTCAGCTGATGTCATGTTTTGTATACATATAACAGCCTATCGATATTCAAGACTAGATGGTTTATATAAACAGCAGTGATTCGCATCAAATAGTTTGCCATGCAATGTCAATGCTTGGTTATATGATAATGCCAGGTTATCTCTCTCTCTCTCTCTCTCTCTCTCTCTCTCTCTCTCTCTCTCTCTCTCTCTCTCTCTCTCTCTCTCTCTCTCTCTCACACACACACACAGAGAAAAGCACTATTGAACTATATTGTAACTATCCTGTTATTTATGACTTCTAATGATCAAAATATTTATGGAACGTCCGCAGTGTGTGTGAGCGTGTGTGTGATTTTGATTTTTAATGTAGCTTAAAAAAATTCAGTCATATCGCTGCGATGTATATGTGTAATAGTTTATAAAAAATGTCTAGTACTCGGGCGTCATGCCATAGACATCATGTCCTACCCAGTCACATTATCCTGACACCAGGCCAACCAGTCCTAATAGTTACCTCCTAATGCTGATTGAGATAAAACTAAATGGAATCTGAACTAGGGTTATGTAGGAACTTCTCAGACATACCAAGGATGAAGAGGAGCGTGTAGGACCGCGTCAAGCAGGCCCATGATGGAAAGTGTAATGTAGGACCAGCTCTGACAGGCCCCAAATGAAGAGTGTCATGCAGGACGTACCGCCTCAGACTGGTCTGTGATGAAAATAGTCATGTAGGACTGCCTCAGACAGGCCAGTAATAACGTGGGTGATGTAGAACCGCCTCAGACATGCCCAGGATGACGAGGTTCTTGTAGTTCCACCTCAGACAGACACAGGATGAAGATGGTCATGCAGGACCGTCTCAAACATGCATTGGATGAAAAAGATCATGTACGACTATCTCAGAAAGGCCAAGGATAAATAGGTCTTGTAAGACTGCATTAGACGGGTCAGAAATGAAGTCATGTTTGACTCCCTCTGACAGACCAGAAATGAAAATGATCATGTTTGGCCGACCCCGACAGGTAATATGTATAATAATTCGTCGATTTCTTTTTAAGGTTTCCGAAACTGTTACCGGGAGGATACTGAAATACACATGCCTACTTCAAGTTTTGCCTCGTCCGCAAATATGTACGTACTTTATTAGCATTGATTTTGTCATATATTTCTCGGCGCGTTTACATTATCTTCAAGAAATGAAACAAAGGGAATAACCATCGTACAAAACATACGAAATAATCTGTATCAAATTACAACATGACCTGAATGAATCGAACTCATTTTGATTGTTTACGGGCAAACGTCATCATAAACGATTGTAACTTTGATTCATAAGATGCTGACTGATTCATGTGTACATATAGCGTTCTATAAATAGCCTTTTACGCAAAGTTTCTGCACATCACCAAACTGTGATTCAATAAATAAACGGCTGATTTGTTTGCTTCTTCTTAGTATACTGTGTAAAACCACGGGCGCCAGAGATTTTGGGACACCCAAACCCCTTTTGGCCTTCATCGTGGTTTAAAAGACAAAATGGAATTTAACTTAAAAATAAAACAAGGCAAGGAACCAGCCATTGAGGCCTTTCCAGACTCTTTTAGCCCAGTGAT
Organism: Unio delphinus; assembly: GCA_029339505.1. Classification (NCBI taxonomy): domain Eukaryota; kingdom Metazoa; phylum Mollusca; class Bivalvia; order Unionida; family Unionidae; genus Unio; species Unio delphinus. Next base: position 3,992,223 of record JAQISU010000109.1, on the reverse strand, counting down.
CCCTGGCTTCCCAGAATCCTACAGAACATCACTGGAGGCCAGGGTACCAGGCTAACTTTCACTCAGCCTTTATATCTGGGAGTCACGCAAGAGTCTGGTTCAACGTGTCGTAGGCAATAGCTTCAAACCAGTCCAAGAGAAATAACTCAATATAATGTCGTTGCATTATTGAAAATGTCATAGCAGAATTTTTTCTCTTGTAAATTGTACATCAAATTTACCTTCTACCCGTTACTGTACTTGCCTCTAAGTTGGAACACACACACACACACACACACACACACACACTCTAGCGATCATGCACACACCTGGCACGACTAAAGGCAAAGTATAATGTGCTTGACGCAACCATCAGGGGCATGCTCTTCGCAGACGACGCTTCCCTATACAGTCACCCAGAGGCTGAGTTACAGCACCTGATAAATTGCTTTGCTACAGCATGCAGTAAGTTTGGGCTGACCATCAGCTTAAAGAAAACAAACGTGATTGCTCATCACCCCCACCCCCATTCATCATCATCAACAACTACTAACTTGAAGTAGTCAGTTATTTCACGTACCTCGGCCGTACCATCACCAACAACCTCCTATCGCTCGATGCTGAGCTCAACAAGCGGATTTGAAAGGCATCAACAACTTGTCGCAGAGAATATGGAACAACAGCATGCTGACACTGAACACGAAGATTCCAGTTCAATTTTCACATGCAAGATGGTTGACGGACTGATCCCCAAAGAACTTCTTTATTCGGAATTTGCTTCTGACAAAATGTCGATCGGACGGCAACATCTCCGCTTCAACGATGTCTGCAAGCGTGTCATGAAAGCCCATCGATGTCAACACCTGGGATTTGTTTGCTTCTGACACGCCCAGCTGGCAACACGCTCTGATCACCAGTTTGAAAGTCTGCGAGGACAAGCTACGTTTGCTAGCTGATGAAAAGCGATCTCAGAGAAAGAAGAAGCAGCTCCAACACATATCAGGGTCGATTTTCAAGTGCAGCAATGACTGCCATTCCCGTGTTGAGGTACATATCCTTTACATACGCTGCATAACCACCAACCGGGATATCTATCATATGCCTACTTCCATCGTCTCTCAAGACTAACGGATGCTAACAGATGTATGTATGTATGTATGTATGTATGTATGTATGTATGTATGTATGTATGTATGTATGTATGTATGTATGTATGTATGTATGTATGTATGTATGTATGTATCCTCATTATGCACACGAGCCATTTGATCCTGCGCATATTAATCTACAGAAAAATGTTATTACAACCCATGTGTGTATATAGGTTCACACTGGAGATCAATGTTTGTCCAAAAGATGTTACAGATTTTACGGAGAAAACTACTCTCCAAAAATCGAAGCCGTACAACAGCACCACCTTTACGTTGCTATGTTGAAGTCGGATCTTTGTCTTGAGGCTATATTATTTTATTTTCCATGTAGGACACGGTCTGTTAAAAGAACCTCTGGCTTTATTTAACCTGGCCATGGTGGGTTTTTTTTGGGCACCTTTGTAGTTCATAATAAGGCTTCCCATGTAGGCGAAGTCCTCTACAAATTCAAGCGCCCTTCCATCAATGGTAATTTGATGAGTAGCTGTGGGTTTTATTTGTATTGTATTGACATGCAGGCCAGTCTGTGTAATGTACTTGCCGAGTCTGTCTAATTTGTCTTGAAGATGAGAGTGCCTTGATGAAATGACAACCAGATCAATAGTCCAGATCTTCTTTGTGTGAGAAGAGTGTCCACTGGATCCCTCTGGCATGGTCAGATTTTGTTTGACGCAATATGCAGTCGATGGTGATGAGGAACTGAATGGGAGAGAGGATGTAACCTTGCCTAACACCAGCCTTCACGTCCCAATTAGCTTGACTATCTATAGATTATAAGGATCTTCCACTGAAGTCAATGAAGTTGATGTAATGGGGGAACATTCCACTCTATGACATTGCATAGAGCAAATATATGATCTTTGCATCCTCTTCCTTGCATAACCCTGCTCGTTTCTGTCTGAATTTGTCATCTATGACTGTGTCAATCCTTTAGAAAAGAATTTTGCCAGAGACTTTACTGTGAATGGAAAGGAGATTTATCCTTCGCAAGTTGTTATAATTGTTAAGGTCACCTTTTGGCTATGGGGTCTTTATACCATTCCTGTGGGATGACATCATTTTCTCACATCTGGCTAAAGAGGTCAGTCAGCACATTTGCAGCTGTGGTAATATCAGCTTTCAGCAACTCAGCTTATATAGAATCAATCCCAGGTGCCTTGCAGCTCTTCATGGCTTGGATGTCTGCTTTGACGGCTGCTTAAGTAGGTCAGATGACATCGGTTTTATTAATGTCATCTGATTGGGGGCTGGTGTGCTGGCTCATCAAACTCTGGTTGGTTCAGTAATTCTTCGAAGCGCTGGACCCATCTCGCAGCCTGCTCACTTTGCGTTGTTATCTTTCTTCCCTGTTTATCTTTAACTGGTATTGAGTGTTTGGATCCTTGTCCACAGAGCTGTTTTTTAATCGTGTGTACCATGTTAGTTCAATCATTGCTGCTGTTTGTTCTGCATCATTCGCCAGTTCCTCAAGAAAGGTTATTTTATCCTTCTTTATCCATAAGCGTATAATTTTTATGTACTTCTTCGATCAATCTTGGTGATTTAGCGCTCACTAGTTTGTCTTTGGCCTTTCTTCTTTCATCTATTCTCTTCCAAGTCTTTCATGTTAACCATCTTTTTTTCGATAACCAAAACGATTTCATTTTCTGCTTCAGAGTTTGTACTTGTATATTAGTCCATGTATTTTCAACCACCTTCCCTAGCTAATGCATTACAACGATTTTTAAACTTATGGTAAAATCTCTCTTTATCTCTGGTGAGAAAAACTTGCTGTCAAACACGTTTCGCTGTTGCTGTGCAGTATGTGTTGCTTGTATTTTCAGCTGTCTTGATAATCACACAAGGTAATGATTGCTGTTGACATCATCCCCGCGAAGGACCTTGACATCTTTGCGAGATCTGCGCCACTTTTTATTCATGTTAAAGTGGTCAGTCTGGTAAACAGTGTGCCCATCCAGGGATTTCCAAGTAGAGTTTGTTGATGTCTTTATGCAGGAAGACAGTGTCGCCCATTACGTAGTTCTTGTTGTCCACATGTCTTTCACCATTGTCATTGGTAACTCCACATCCGTGTTGGCTCATCACCTCCTTATTGGTTGTAATGTATTTTCCTACCTTGGCATTCCTATATCCCATTATCAAGAACATGTCATTTTGTGGGACTTTGGAAACTGTTAGTTGAAGTTTACATAACTCTCAGAAATATGTACAATATTAATATACTATTGTAAAGACTTAGATGATTAAAAGACGACTCACTATTCAAACTATGAAAACGAAGTCATATGGACAACGTTCATTTGCATACCAGGCCCCAAGAACGTGGAACGAATTGCCAGCTGAAATTATACACAAAGATACAGTGATCCCTTTCAAGTGTGCTCTTAAAACTCTCCTTTCTCGACTGAAAGAACAAACTTCAAGATCTAATAATGTTTCCTATCTTAAATATTTTCAGCGTCTTTTATATTTTTATTTATTTTTATGTTGTTTTCTAATTTCATGGTGTGTTTTTGTGTGTGGTCATATCATTATATATGCTGTAAAGCGCTTAGAGCTTCTAAAGATTAGGCGCTAAACGAAGGACTCATTATTATTATTATTATTATTATTATTATTATTATTATTATTATTTGGCACTTGTAAAGACCTCTGAAACAATATGGATCATTGAAAAGCTTTGTTTTTATGCTCCTAAAAACATTTTTTTTTTAAACACTGGATGATTTGCAAGAGTTTATCTTACAAATTACTCTCGTGGCTATTTTCGTTTCCTTGTTCCGACTCTTTCACTCTGATGCTTGGAAGACTAAGTTTTAATAAATAGTACGTTAAAAAATAATATTACCCTTGTGAATACGGGTTCTTCAAAACAAAGCGGATGTGCAGTACTCAACAACAACAAACAATATGGCTTCTAAGCTCTGCAACCTTGGGGTAGTTTATCGATGTGCAACTTTTAGTTTTGAACCAAGATCTATTTCTCAATCATTAAATTTTGAAAAAGGGTGAAAATCAGTGTTCTCTTGCCAAGTGAATTTAATATTTTAATAGCTTTAAGATAAACAAGCAGTTCACATTGTATTCCATCGCACTGGTCACAGGGGCTCGTTCTTCGTAGATTTGGCCTACAATGTACGACGTATCACGTTATTTATTTTGTTTAGTATCAAAACAAAACAAATCATGCGTACGTCTTACTTTGCATGACTATCACTAAGGACGCCGTATAACAATTTTTGCCAAAAACCGTTCATACATATTCTTTGTGCCGACGATAGAAAAGACTATCCGCACGGCTTGTCCTATAATGTCACATTTGGCCGTCGTGTCACTAAAGCATAAATATCAATGTCAAGATCTAACATTGTAGGACTATCTGCACGGCGAGCGTCAAATGCATTAGGAGTCCAAAATATTCCGGCTGATGTAAACTCTGTTGAAGAATAGCAGAGATAGGTTACTAGTTGTGTGCACAGGGGCTCGTTACAAAACAAATTAGAAGTATCTGTCATGAATCAAGGTCTAACCTGTAACAAATAGTGTTACAGGTTAGATCTTGATTCATGGACCGATACTTCTAATTTGTTTTGTAACAAGCCCCTGTGGTTTTGTGTGTCCATTACTGAAAAGTTTGTGGATAAAAAGACACCTAGTCAAAACAATCGGAAATCAAATCTGTATGTGCGTTAATCTCTGATGATTTAACAATACAGTTATGCATGTTTCTGTTAAAAAAAGGAAAACAGTTTGAGTAAAAACAAATATACTAAGCTATAATGTTTTACGAACAGAATAAAGGTGAATACTGAAGATAAGGTACATTTTGTTCAATAACAATTATGTAGGAAACCATTCAGTTAAAAATAAAGCAAATGAAACTGAAAATTAAGTCATTTATTGCAAGTTTTTGTGAGTAATTTTCTACCTGAAATTAATGGTATGACTGGTAATGGATTTTCTTACATTTGTATTACTGCAATGCGTGTGACCAGTAACAGTTTAAGATTGAACCAAAGGTTTGATTAAGGTAGTAAGAAGCCCAGGAGCAATGTCAAAAAGAGCACTCTCCCCACTCCTTCCATTAATGAAGCCTTGATTTTACAAGTTTTAACTAAAATTGATTGAAAAACAAACCATATATCAGGTACCCCTGTATATATATTCATAGCTTTAATTAAATTATGTATGCAGTGGCCATGGTAATAATTTCTACCATTATTTTAACTCATATAAATGGTATTTTAACTTTACATGTACACTCCCGACTCTGAATATGCTCAGTTTTGAGGGATGTAATTAAGGAGGATGGTGATGATTAGTTGACAGTTTTCGACAAATCCCAATTCTACATTTTTTTTCATAATTTTATGTGCAGTGGAATGTGTTGTTCTTAACCTACTTTAACATGGCCCTAAACTTGAATTTTACTTGTCTTGGTATAATTTTGCTAAAACTATCCTATGTTGCATAATATTGGAGTGTTCCATTTAGGTTGTGGTATTGAAATCGATTGTTCATTTTTTTGCCTCAGTATTTCTATTATAGCCATCAGTGATATATTTCACACTTTCAAAAGCTTATTCGTTTGCAGTAAAAAGTATAGAAATATTGGTTATAAAATATGCCAACAAAATTTGTTTTAGTTATTAAAGGTTTTCTTATAAGTTATGATAAAAATATTATTATTTTAAAAAATTGGTGCATTTTTAAGTTTTCTATCAGGCTCTTTCACCACAGACATTTTGTTAAATAAAAATTCCATACTAATTACTGTATCTATTTGACTTTTTGTCCGAAATAAGATTTTAACCAAATTTTTAGTTTACAATATAAGTCCTCATGACTTTTATTTACATTGCTTTTGCCATTTTTGATATCCTGGACCGAGATTTTCTGTTAATGGAACTGGCTAAAATAAAACCAAGCAATGAAAAGCAGTCCAGTTTAAAGTTAACACACTTTCCAGTCACCAAGTCTGAAGTGAATATAGCATTAGGTTAATTCAACATTTTGATTACCATATATACTTTTAAATTTATAATGGTCTGTTTTAATATCTCATTTTGTCAAATATTTCTTAATCAAACACTTGCTGACACTTAGAATACTGGTGATGTAGATGATAATGTCAGACCTTCTGGCAAGCATGTAAGGGCACAACAAATATGCATGAATCTGGGACAGAAATGAATCGGTTTATGACATATTGACTATAATCATTAAGCTTATCTTAAAATCTGAATTATCAAATTAGTTATCTGTAATTTTTATATGATGTGAGTGCTTTTGACTAGGGTTTCTATTTTATCAACTGTCAGGGCTTGCCATGCTTTTTTCTATCCCATTTCTTTTTATTATAGCTCCTAACACATGTAGATTATAACCCAAATTCTGTTACATTTGTATTGTGTCCTGTAACTGTTATCTTCATGTTTAAAGTTGGGAGAATTTTTTTACTAAAATGGTCACTGTAACTACAAATGTCAGAGATACTGTACTATTTCATATATAATTACAATGTCAGAGATACTGTACTATTTCATATATAATTACAATGTAAGAGATACTGTACTATTTCATATATAATTACAATGTCAGAGATACTGTGCTATTTCATATATAATTACAATGTCAGAGATACTGTACTATTTCATATATAATTACAATGTAAGAGATACTGTACTATTTCATATATAATTACAATGTCAGAGATACTGTACTATTTCATATATAATTACAATGTCAGAGATACTCTACTATTTCAAATATACTTACAAAGTCAGACATAACTGTACTATTTCATATATAATTTTCAGAGGTTTCTGTCCAGAAGAAATATTCTTTCAAGATGTGTACAGTTGGTTCGGACTGGTCTTTATCTGCCCTTTTCCATTCAGAGTCGGACAGAATTGGGTATCCCAGGACTACTGACATCACCACCAGTGGACATTTTATCCCCAGATGAAGAAATGATGAGAGAATCAGGTTATGTCTTTTTTATGTCAGTTTTATTTAAAATTTATAGAAAAAGATATTTCACTTGTGAAAATGTCGACTAATTATCTTGGTGGATTCTTATAGTTACTTTGTTTACTGCTCTGACAAAAGTCCAAATAACAAAACAATCGATGATGAGACAAAAAATGTGCTTTCAGAAGGGATCAAAACAATTATTCAGTGATAAAAGGTTTGGTTAAGTGACTCTACTTTAAAAACTTGAGAACAAGTTTCCATTTGTTTTTATCTTGATTAATTCTGTTTATTTTTTTTTATTTAGAACGAGCTTCACTGATTAGTAGTAGCAATTATAGTGGTAGTAGTAAAAGAGTGCTATAATACTGGCTGTATGATACAGATTAAAAGAAAAATTCTAAAAATTTAAATGTGAGGAATTGCCCAAACATCTACGAAGATAAAGCTTTCCAAAAACAAAAACATGAGATCCTAAACAAAAACAGTTAAAGATGTTATAATTTGGTAAAATAAAATCCAAAGGTCAAATAAGTAAAAATTTTAAAATTTAAGGGTAAATTTTTACTTTATTCCTTCTAAAGTCCAAGATTTATCTAGTGAACAACAATCATAAAGGCTCATCATCAAGTTCACATGGAAAACCCATCTCGCTTTATGGACATGTACACATTTGACAAAAATGTGTTTCTTTGTAGGCACATGCATGGATATATACATATTTAGGTATATTGGTGTGTGACTTGATGTGATTGGCACAATAACACCTGTCTGTGAGAATTTTCTTTACGAATGATGCCATTGGATCATAGCATGTAGTTACAAATATTTCACATGTAATTTCACCAGGAGCAATACGGATACTAGCTGATTAATATGTGTGTATTGATCTGTAATTTCCTTACATTTCAGTGGCCAAGCTGGCTGCTGAGAAAATCAAACCTCTAGTTCGTAAGATGGATGAAGAGAGTCGTATGGATCATTCTGTTATTGATGTCCTCTTTAAGAATGGGGTACACATGCTTGCATATGTCTGACTTTGAATTTACATTTACATTCAACATGCCAAATTTTGTAAAATACAGGCAAATTATGTAAAAAGATCAAACCTGATAAATACTGATTGCATACAGTCAAGTGTACACATACAAGATGCAGACAGTCAGGGATACACATGGTAGTTGCGGACTATCAAGGATGCACATTCTAGTTTCAGATAGTCAAGTTGTTGTAGTGTTTCATGTTATTTTTCAGCACATGATAGGATATACATGGCAGCCAGTATTAATGGTGGATTAAAAATGCGAGAAAACCGTCAGAAAATAAACTTTGTTCTTTGTTTTCTTTCTCATTTTAAACCTGGTATTTGATACTTATTTGTTGCAATACAGTGTTTAATTTACTTATTGACTCTTTTGAGAGTGATGGAATTGAAGATGAACTTTCAGTATGACCCCCTTTTTCATTCACGATCCAAAACTTTGAACTGTTGCTAAACTACGAAACTGGAGCAAAATTATCAAGATTTTAAAATATGTTACATGCATGTTATTTTTTTCCCCTCTAATTCTGCATGTATATTTAATTCTTTTTATATAGAAAGGCAGAATGCCAGCTTTCTATTATTGTAAATTCAATTTGAAATAATCCTCTAAATGTATAATTTGGTTATTATGTTTTTACACGAGTTTTCATTCAGATTGCAACTGAGAATTCTGTTTTGTTTCAGCTGATGGGGATTGAGATAGAGGCAGAATATGGTGGTACAAACTCTACTTTTTTTATTGCCAACTTGGTGATTGAGGAACTAGCCAAGGTTGATCCTGCTGTCAGCGTCATGTGTGATATTCAAAACACTCTGATTGTCTCCCTTTTTAGGAAATACGGAACAAAGGCACAGAAAGATAAATATCTTCCTCAGCTGGCTACTAATATGGTGAGAGAACCACTGTGTAAAGTTAGATTATGAGGCTACTTGTCCCATAGCAGAGTCAGCCCATTAATGAACTCTGCCTACCCAAATCTGTCTATAACGTACTCAGTCAATATAACAAACATGCCCATTACATACTCTGTCCATTATGTGTTTGATCAGCCTTTTGTTCCATGATTTATATAGTAGTAATGTAGATGTAATGTTCTTTCTTCAACAGCCTTTTAAATTTTTATATTCTTTATATGTTTTTTTCAACTGTAATTTATTCTGCAATATAAATATAATGGAACAATAATCATAATGCCAGATTAATTAAATTATATCAATTAATTATTAATATTAGTTTTTGCATAATCAGTCTTTTGAAACTGTCCTGGTAATTGTTAATTGTTTGTTTGTTTGATTAGGATTTTTAATGTAGCTTTAAAATGTATTCAGTCATATTGCTATGATGTCTGCAGTGAGGCAGTTTATAGTGATGTCTAGCACTGGGGCATCATGCCGCAGACATTTAACATGATGTCCCACCCGTTCACATTATCCTGACACTAGGCCAACCAGTCCTCTTAATGCTGAGCATCCAGCGAGGCAGCTGTTAGTACTATTTTTGTAAGTCCTATATATGACTTGGCCAGGGATTGAACCCACGACCTCCTGCTTCTGCGGTCGACCCTCTAACCACTAGACTACTGGATCGGTTAATTGTTAATTGGGTTTTACGATAGCATGTGTCTGCTTTACCATTTGTAATTGTAAATGTGTTGACACATATGAATCTGATCAATGTCACACATTCCATCCATATACCGTAAATTGTAATTCAACAGTAAATATTTTTCTTTATTTAAAGGTTAAAATGGTTTTATTTCTTGTAAGGTTGTTATGTTAATTGACTTGTACAGATATTTTTTTTAATATAAAGATAAGCACCCAGACAAAGCAAATGTTTAAAACTTCATATGTATTTATTTTTCTAGTATTAAATTTTGCCCATGTTTGCCCAGTTTTATTCCTTTTGTCAGTATTGGGGGCCCCAAGTGGCCGAGTGGTCTAAAGTGCTCTCAGTTACGGATCATTGCCATCTCACCTCTGTCTGCATGGGGTTCAAGTCTCAGATTCGGCTATGTGAGAAAGCTTGCCAGTAGCTCCTCATGGGTTCGTGTTTTGTTCCGGAAGTTTTCCCATGTAGAACGTATTACTGTTTTGGTTTTTAAATATTTATCACTATATTTATTTGTTCTGCTTTACTTATCTTTCACCAGGTGATAATCTAATCAAAACTGGTGAAGAGGTTTAAAAAGGTAATAAGAATTTAATAAAATCAACAAAGCTTTAAATGGATTATGTAAGTTTTACTGACGTATTGTGTTTCGAGGTACAGATTTCCTTGACCAGTTGATACTATTTATCATTTAAATGATAAAATAAAGAATAAAGGTTTAAATTTGATTTAAGGCTGAATTTCATGTAAGCTTTAAAATAGTTTTTCTACATTTTTAGTTACTATTAATTGAGCAAAACATTGTAGCCATCATTGTGAATGAAATATAGGCACCAAAAAATTATTGTAACATTACTTTATTATAGACTATGCATTGCCATGAGTTATAATAATCACAAGCAAGTGAATACTGCTTTGCAGTTATTACTCTTGAATTCTCCACACAAGGGTCTATTACTCATAGATATATTGGTTGGCCATTTACAAAAGAATGTTAATCACTGTTAATCAGACCAGCAATGTTTGCGTACTCATTAATGATTAACTAATTAGCTAGTAAATAACATGTTTCACAATAATTCAGTAAGGTTACATCTGTTTAGAATAAATTTTTCAGCTCTGCAGTTTCAATGAACAAATTATTAAAAAAATGAAACTTCCTCTCCTAACACTCACAAGTCTGGTATAGAATAAGAATGCTGCCTATACAATACCTTTATTTAATCACTATATACTTGGCAGATAAAAATTCAAAATCACTAGAATATAATTCCACATTTAAATTATTGTGAAATACTTTAGCAGTCAAAACTTGCCTTTTTAATAAATAATTTAACCAATGATCTGACCTGCATTAATCACTCATTCCGTAACACTATATTTTGGCCACAGTTTGTTTCATATTTTAAAAATGTATGCATTACATATATATTATTGTTATTTTTAGCTTTCCTGGCTAGAAAAACAGCAAGTCTGTCGTGTGTTCTTTATCATCCATAGTCTTCTATCCACCATCAGTAAATATTTCATACCACTCGGGAGGCCATATTTCTTCTCTTATTTTAATATAAGTTTATGCCGTGAAGATCTTACTAGGTAAATAAAATTATGACCTATTCTCATGCGTATAATTTAGATGATCATGCATCTGATTGGCTGAGGTCATTGCAATGTTGGAGGTCATATTTCTGATCCAGTATTTGTAAGCCAAGAGACTGTGTTTCTGAGCTTGTTTTGATCAAACATGGTAAATACATGAATTTATTTTATGCTAAGCAGTGAATTACTTGATTTTCTAATTATAATAATATTGATATTTCATTGTAGTGAACTACAGAACTACTTTTTGGGATCAGAACATACTTACCTCCCTTTCATTTTCTGTCAGTGAATTACTTCTGGTTGTTTTATTATTAGTAACCCCTGTCTGTTATCCTTGAAACTTGATGTTTGTTTTTCTGGAAATATCAGTTAATTTTTATCAGTCTGATGTGGAACTAATTTAGTGTGAAGGTACACATAGCATAGCATAACATGTATGGTAAACAGCTGACATTACCGTAAGAAATCTGCTAATTCACTGTGTCACAAACGTTTGGTAGCCAATGTATGTGAGCATAAAATAAAAAGAATATTTGCTTGAAATGAGTGAATAACGGTTACATTACATCTTGTGGTGAAAATACTGAGTTTTTCATCCATTCAGTGAAATATATCCATTATTCACTTGTTTCAAGCAAATATCCTCTATATCATTAAGGTGTTGGGTGAGTTTTGTTATGAGTGAGAACTATGCATATCAGTTAATGTGCGTTTTATTGGACAGTTATTTTGTGTCACTATGGAGACTATTTTTTCCAACTCGAGGAATTGTTTACATTATCAAAATCTGCAGATTTATTGGGTAATTTTATATTTGATTGTCTGAGCTTGTTATTGCATCAGAGGTCAAATTATGGATTTTACTTCACTTTATATACTGATCTGGTGGCCTAATGGTTAGAGTATTCGTCTTTGATGCGTGAGGTCACAGGCTCGTTCCCCAAACGAGTCATACCAAAAACGTACAAAAATTGTACAAACAGCTGAATCACTGGACGCTCAGCATTAAGAATTTAGTGTTAGGACTAGTCAGCCTGGTATCAGGATAAAATGACTGGGTGTGATATCATGCTTCATGTCTTTGGCATGAAGCCCCAGTGCTAGACATCACTATAAACTTTCACACTGCAGACATCGTAGCGATATGACTGACATTTCTTAATAGTTATGTTAAAAATCCAAATTACACACACACACACACACACACACACACACACACACACACACACATACACACACATACCTTAGTTTGGTGAGGTGATTTGCATCAGATTAGCTGAGATTGTTGCCTCTCTAGAGATTGTATTTCTTACTAGATTTTACTGCAGTATCAGGCACACTTTGGCCTCTTGTTTTAAAAATTTCATCTATTAAAAATTCTGCCATGACTTCAAATGTTTTTTGACCTAAAGGCATGTGCTGTGTGACTTGCACAGGTACTGAAATGTTTCCAAAATTTATAGAAATATAGGAAAAAGTCTGTCTATTTATCTAAATACTAATGTGTCAAGCAATGGTTGTTGTTGTGTAGGGTTTAACATCATTTTTTAGCACACAATATGCTATACATGGCAGTCAGTATTAATGTCTGAGGAAGAACCTGGGAAAACTCCCAGAAAGAACTACGACCCACAAGAAGCTACTTGCAAGCTTTGTCACAAACCCACATTGACTAAATCTGAGACTTGAACCCATGCAGACAGAGGTGAGATGGGAGTAATCTGTAATGGAGAGCACTTTAGACCACTCAGTCACTTCAGGCCCCTTCAAGCAATGGTAATATTACAAATCAAGTATAAACATTGATATTTTTAAATTTTTGGGGAATATCTATGGACTTATTCTGTGATCCAGGAAATCTAAACTTATTTATGCTTTTCAGCTTGGAAGTTTTTGCCTTTCTGAAGTTGATGCTGGAACAGATGCCTTTGCTCTGAAAACTGCAGCTGTCAAACAAGGGGACCATTACATCATTAACGGCAGTAAAATGTGGATTTCTAATGCAGAGCATGCTGGGGTCTTCATCGTAATGGCCAATGCTAAACCAACGGCAGTAGGTATCAGGTTTGGTCTCCAAAGTTGTCATAACCAATTCCTGCTTCATTTATCCACATGACAAAATATGAAATATGTCATTTGCCATCTTGCAGTTCAGCTGTTTGCTTGATTAGGAAGGATGGATTGTACAGCAATTTCTTATTTGAATGCATTCCCAAATTACATTACCATCAGGAAGAGAATGAGACTGCTACCTCTTGAAAAAAAGCAATCAAGATGAAGGGAAGAAACTCTAATCAACTCTTCCTCTCCCCTCCCCTCCCCACTACTAGATAGCTGTGATTGCTTACCACGTCTTAACTTTTGATTGATACAATATCGTATTGACTTTCCATCAGTGAAGTATTGTATTCATTGTGTAAAGATATTTACGATGATGGTGCTCTAGAGAAACGTAATTTGTCTATAGTTTTTTTTTAAAGAAAGAGAATTTCCTTGGGTTCCCCAACGGTTTTATGGAGTATTTAAAAAAGACCTTATTATATCTTAAGTATTGTTTAATTCCCATTATTTGGTGTAAGATGTATGGTTGTAGTATGGGTTGTACAGTAAACAGTTTTGTCTTACTTAAGATGTGCACCTTTAATAAAATTGCTAGCTATACTTTGGCCATTTTCACTTATTGAACTTTGTAATTTGTAAGAAAAATAGTTGATCAAAAATGTTTTTCATTTTATTTGAGATCTTATTCATGGTACTTTCAGAAGCTGTTATTGTCTAGTCTGGCAAAATTTGTTTTGCCAATTTTAATAACTACCAAAGATAGTGTACATTAGACTAAATTGGGCCGATTTTTCAAGCAGATGAGAGCAGTCATTTTGGTTAGCTGTGTGCGTAGATCATGTACAATTCCCAAAAAATCCACACTACATGAAAGTAACATAGAGGTATGCCAACATTCTCTGCACTGTAGAGCACCCCTCTGCAGTCATTATTTTCTAAACTTTTTTGATATTTATGTGCATTCTGGCAGAAATATGCCATTTTTTAGCTCTACCAGAAGAGATTTTATTACTACAGTCCTACCCGTTTATCTCGACATCCTCGGGCCCGAGGAAATATTGTCGACATAGGCGGATGTCGAGATAAGTGTTGGGGGGGGTGGCTTGAAGAAGATAAAATTTAAAATTCGTCGGCAAATGGTGACCCGTCGTCAGTGAATAGCATTTACACTTTGAGAAAAAAAAAATGGAAATTTTGAGTACATGAAGACAGAATCAGTGTGAATTACACTTGTATATTGACAAATTACATTTTGGTTACCTTTGTGTAATAAAATCCAAATAAAAATATTGCATTGATCACATCCTGATACGAACAACATTATGATATTCAACGTCGGCATTAACACATGGTTGAGAAGTTGTTAGTTACATGCTTCGTGTACATGTACTTAAATTGGCCTCGATTTTGGTCAGTCTGTTCCCATCTTATTGAGGCTACCAAGGGGATGGGGCTATTCACAGGGAAATGAAAAACTGTCAACAGTACATTTATTCTCCACAAATACTTTTGTATCCGATGTTATGACGAACATTAAAGTGACTGCACCAACCACTTGTTGCAGCGAAGTTCTCCACACTAAGCTTTTTCGATAATGCTTCATTGAACCATTTAGATGCTTCCTCCACGTCTTCAAATGTAGCAGTCTTGCTTCTTCTTTTGCGGAGCGCAGTTACCTTCAACTTAGTCTTTCTTTATTGACTCTGCAGCTTTCATCCTTCCTGGACGTGTTATTTTTAAATGAAAAAATTTCTCAGACCTCTTTGTGAGATGTTCATCCCTTAACTTCATTAACAGCCAGATATTTAGTTTCCAAAGGCTGTAAATTTAATTTGCGTTTTACCCTTCTGTCGGTAACCATCGTAAATGTAAATAAAGTTAAAAATTAAACTTTCACAGCGAAAATCACCGATCACTTTCAAAGGTCTCGGAAACGCGTAATCTGTATTTTCACGCAAATTTTATATATGGGATTCAGAAAATGATGTATACAGGAGTCCTCTGTATGCATCAATTTCCTGGACGGCAAATTTAAGGGCTTGCTAGTCCTGCTTCGACCACCTGTTGATTGGGAAATTGTGTTCATCAATTGATCCTTTTCGCTGTGCTGATATATTTACAATCAGAAAATTCAGTGGCTGAAAGACCCACAGATGTACATGCTGTCATTGTAAGAGTACATTTGCAGAACATGACCCACAAGCTAGGCAGCAAGATCAAAGACTTAACTAGCTGCAGAGTGGTGAGAAAATGTGCTGCTATGTTGTTTTTTTTTTTTTATCCGACCGTGACATTAAAGCCTGGCGGCAAGATCAACTAATTGTTGAACAAAGTATTGGTCTTAATTGGCAGCTTGTCGACATAAACGTTTTCAAAACAAAGGATTTGTTCAAGCTGGGACCAAGGGCTTCTGTCGACATATACGTTTTCTTTTATCTCGACGTCAACATAGGCATGACAATTTGATAGTAATAGTAGACCATGGGACCGGGACTTTGCTTTTTTGTCGACATAGGTGGCTTGTCGAGATAAGCGATGTCGATATAAACAGGTAGGACTGTACTTATTTCCGCAAAAAGATTTATGTCTAGTTGGTCCTAAATAAAAATGGTGTCAATCTGATGACCAGTATGGCTGCCATTGCAGTAATCTTCAAACTGTTGTTATCACTACTCCAGAACAAAAAGTTATATTGTCATGAAATTTTCACCAGTTGACTTCAGTTGGTCCTAAATGAAAATGGTGATATTTGATGTCCAATATAGCTGCCATTTTGATATTTTGTTATCACTACTCCTCAGTTATATTAAGGTAAAACTGGTCAACATTCAGAGACACTGGGCGGTGGCAAGGGGAGGTAAGGGCAAGGATTGGAAAGAGATCATTCATATGGAGCCGAGCTTCTTTTTAATGTTAATATGATTTGGGGAATGTAATTCACTAAACAATTTGCTCTTTAGATCTTAATGCTGTATATTTCACTCCTCTGATAAAGTTTTTGAGTGAATTTGCAATTAGTGATGTTTGTTCACACTCAATGGCAATATTGTCCTTTTTCTATGTAAAATGTGCCAAGATTTTAACAATTTAGGTTCCATAAGATTGTCCATTTTGCATTTTAAATATTTATTATAAAGATGTAGATCAACTTGATGAAGATATGTTTAATTACCAGTCACTTTTTTTAATTCCGCATTGTGAATAATTGAGATATATCGTGTAACCTTTCCAGTAGTGATGTTATCAACAGATTTGTTCACATTTTGGCACAAGATTGTAATTTGTATGTATTTTCATTACTCTCTCATGGATTCATTTTATACAGGGGAAGTCTTGTCTAAGCGTTCATCTATTTGATTTTAAATACAGAGTCATGGACAAGAGTTAGTTACCATTGGTTATCATTGTATTACATGTCCTCAACTTTTGCGTGAATTCAGTTCTTTCATTTATTCAGATTTTATGCACTTTGAAACATCTAATCACCTAATTCATTGATGAATGAATTAATGTGTCTTTCAGGGATACAAGGGAATCACAAGTTTTATAGTTGATCAAGGCACACAGGGTCTGACGATTGGCAAGAAAGAAGACAAGCTTGGCATCAGGGCCTCCAGTACATGTGCAGTTCATTTCGATAATGTTAAGGTTATATGCCGTTTCATTCAGTTTCCTTTGCTTTTGTTTTTCAATTTCCAGCATATATGTGGGAAGTACATAACATGTCACATGTGTCAATCCATCCATTCATCTATCCAGTAAATTTTATCTTTTTGGCCGGTTTTTAAATACTTTATTGGGGATTTGTGAATAGCATATTGGCGGCATTTTGTACCATAAACAAATTTCTAGTTTAAAGATTATAGATGTTGTTGTTGTTGTATTTGGGTTTAACACCATTTTTCAGCACAAGATGGGCTATACATGGCGGCTAGTATTAATGGTGCAGGAAGAACCCGGGAAAACCCCAGAAAGAACCACCAACATACGAGAAGCTACTGGCAAGCTTTCTCACTTACCCACATTGGCCGAATCTGAGACTCGAACTCACGCAGACAGAAGTGAGATGGCAGTGATCTGTAATGGAGCCATTCGGGACCCCCCTAAAGATTATAGTAAAACAGAGTTCATTTTCTAAATTTAGAATTGATCAGCAGTTGATTTGTTTTGAAACTTTTGATTTCTCCAAATCTTTTTATTTAACTGATACTTGTGATAAAAACCCTAAAAGTTACATGGATCCAGTTGTTCATCATGAGATTTAGACAGCTGGTTTCGAATTTACATTTTAAACATTTTAATAATAATATCAATTTTGTTTGTCTGTATGTTCTATTTATTTAGCACATATAGCATCTGTGAGTTGGTTGATTGGTTGGTTTTAATGACATTTTAACACATTATTGGGATTATCATGGTGGGGTAAGTTCTTTTTTTCACGGGGACAATAAGGCAACAAACTACTCCATCATCTTGACTTCTGAGTAAACCACTCTAGTGTCTTAGTGGTTATGGCATCCGCCTTGTATACAAGAGGTCATTATTATAACACCGTATGCATTAAAAAGTATCATTTTTTTGTGATTTAATATTTCAGAAGAAGGTAAACATACAGAATTTACCTTGCATTTAACATTGTCATATCTGTATTACAAGACAAATAGGGGCCCCGAGTGGCCGAGTGGTCTAAAGCGTTCTCTGTTACGGATCACTGCCATCTCATTTCTGTCTGCGTGGGTTTGAGTCTAAGATTCGGCTAATATAGTTATGTGAGAAAGCTTGCCAGTAGTTTCTCGTGAGTCAGTGGCTCTTTCCGGGGGTTTTCCCAGGTTACTCCTTCACCAATAATACTGGCCGCCATGTATAGCCTATCATGTGCTGAAAAATGGCGTGAAGCCCTACAACAACAACAACAACAACAACAAGACAAGTAAAAGAAACCCCAAACCCCAAGTCTTTAAAGATTTTCAGATACACTGATCTATAATATACTCTTAAATGTGACCTTTGACCTTGCCATCATTCTATGGCATAAAGTAATATAGAGTTATCCCTTTGTGATAACTCATAGGATATGCCCACTCATACAGTAAATTAGGTAATACTTGAAGCCTATTCTCTATTTATAAATTTCTGATTTTATGAGCAGTTAATGTACATAGACCATCTTACATGTATTTCAGTTTAGTGTCTTCAATGCAAAATTTACATCAAGAAGAATGAAATAAAACTGTATTTCAGGCTGTTCTATATCCATTGATTATTTCAACAAATTATATAATGCAGATAATTCTGACCAACACGACATTTATCTTTACCAGTAGTAACTTATTATTGCAGTGTCTTACGTGTATACGACTTATTCAAGGAATACTTTGTATAATACCAGGTACGAGAGAGTGACATCCTGGGAGAGATTGGGAAGGGATACAAATATGCCATCGAGATGCTGAATGAAGGAAGGATTGGAATTGGTGCACAGGCAAGTGTATCATAAAAAGTTTTTGACAAACAAGAGAAATTAGCATTGGACATATAGAATCTATGTTGGGGTTTGGACCGAGACAATGAAATCCCAGCCTCAGGGTTACATTATATGTCTCCCCACTCGGACAAGCCTCGTGGGGAGACATATAATGTAACCCCGCGGCTGGGATTTCATTGTCTCGGTCCAAACCCCAACGTAGATTATTTTTCTCACCCAATATTATCCTTTAAAGTATAAATAACTATTTAAAAGTGTGCACCTTGCAATGTTTACATGTGGCGCATGAATACAAATAAGCTAATGAGGGCTGTGGTGTGACCGTTACGTCCGAAGTACACAGTTCATACGTGTGAGCAAAGAAAAATAACAACATAACACACCGCATAGTAATGAGGTATTAGCACATTTAATATATGGATGTTATTTGAAATTAACAATAAATAGTTAAAATTTATTAGAAAGAAACTGTTTCCTTTCATCATTTCCAATTTTGAATACCCCACACTCCCGTATAAAAGACCCTCGTCACACTCCAAACATGTGGACCCCAGAAAATAACAATGTGCTAAACTTTCAAGCTCACGGATTCTTTGAAAATTTATATTTCTGTCTTGGAAATATGGCAAGTGATGCAGTGAAATTTGCTTATGGATTAGTGTGTTGAGGGATAAATGATTCCTTCTGGCTAGTAAGTGTATTATTTGTCAATAAATATTGCAGGTATATTCAGCTGGAGCACAACGGAGATGCTTAACAAAATTATAATAGAGCATGCTTGACATAACACATTTCTGGCTGTTGCTAAGTTTTCCGTTGTTGTTTAGAGAGTTGGGATGCTATGAAGTGTATAGGTATATAGTCTTATGTGCATGGATCAGTGTTTTTTCTGACATAGTTCATTTCAAACACCATTGAGAATTTTATCCTATCTGTAGCACAGTAAATTTTCAGGTCAGCTTCATTAAATGTTGCTAACATTATATACAATGTTTCACGCGAAGTGTTTATAACTGATTCAGTTGCTTTAGCTACATTTAATGATCTGAAAATGTACTGAGCTAGTCCTGCATATAGGATAAACTTGACCATGCTAGTTTTAACGAACTAACATAATATCAAAACCTCGAAACAGTATGCGTGTGTGAATTTGTCTCTATCAAAATGTTTTTATTTTGGTGTGTTTTTAAGACAGATTGACCTTAAGTAACTATGTTTTGGTTATATATTATTTGTTGTTGTTGTTGCTGTTGTTATTGTTTTATTTGAGAACAACTTTGGCACAGCAGAAGACAAGAAGGTTTGTTTTTGGTTAAAAGTAGTTCTCAGCTCATGGACACCATGACTGAGACGACTGGTCCAAGATGACTAGACTGAGATAAGAAAAGTAAGGTTAGCAAAACAGCTAGATTTCTCTGTCGCTTGGATGAGAAAATAAGGATCTCTTACTATTCAAAACTGTTTTAAAGTCATTATTTCCATTGGTGTTTATCTTATATCTTAAGAATGTTTGCTGGTATCAAATCAGAAAATGCAAATGAGCCATTTTGAAAGGTTCTAATTGACTGACCATATTATAGGCTTCAACTGACTGAACATTGTTATGGTTCTAATTGATTGACCTTAGTAAAGGTTATAATTGTCTGACCATATTAACGGTTTTAATTGACTGCATTGAAGGTTCTGTTTAACTGACCATATTATAGGCTCTAATTGTTTGACCATGGTGAAGGCTTTGATTGACTGACCATATGATAGGCTCCAACTGAATTACCATTGTGAAGGTTCTAATTGATTGACTATTGTGAAGGTTCTAATTGACTGACTATTGTGAAGGTTCTAATTGACTGACTATTGTGAAGGTTCTAATTGACTGACTATTGTGAAGGTTCTAATTGACTGACTTTTGTGAAGGTTCTTATTGACTGACTATTGTGAAGGTTCTAATTGATTGAATATTGTGAAGGTTCTAATTGACTGACATTTGTGTAGGTTCCAATTGACTGACCAATGTGAAGGTTCTAATTGACTGACTATTGTGAAGGTTCTTATTGACTGACATTTGTGTAGGTTCTAATTGACTGACCAATGTGAAGGTTCTAATTGACTGACTATTGTGAAGGTTCTAATTGACTGACCAATGTGAAGGTTCTAATTGACTGACCAATGTGAAGGTTCTAATTGACTGACCAATGTGAAGGTTCTAATTGACTGACCAATGTGAAGGTTCTAATTGACTGACCAATGTGAAGGTTCTAATTGACTGACCAATGTGAAGGTTCTAATTGACTGACCAATGTGAAGGTTCTAATTGACTTATGTGGTAGTTTATGGCAGCTTCATACTGTAACTCAATTATTATATATAATCTACATCATCTACAACAGGGCATTACAAATCCACTTGCCCATTGCCCATTACAAGCTCAGATTTTATCTTTATCTATGTTCATGTACTATTTACATTTTACTTTTTTTATAACTAAATAATGGTATATGGTTTTAAGGTACACATTTAAAAAATCAATATAACGTCATTTCCAGAAAACATTGAGTTTATTTTATTAATTTTTTGTTAATTTTCATTGCGATATTACATTGTCTTATTTTATGTATTGGGGCAAGCTGAAATATCCCAAGGGCAAGTTCATTTTTTCAATCAGCTTAGCCTCAGGAAATTGATTTGTATATTAGTGGGTTGGGGTGCAAGTAAACCAACTGTTGTTTTGTTAGATCTGTTATCTAAAATTAAAGCATGAACATCTGTTACTGAAGAGATGGAGCTAGTTTCTGTTCAACATTATGTGTATTGATATTTTAAAGTTTGGTGCAAATGCTATTTCATGTTTGTAAAATTGGTAAAGTTTAGTATTAAGGGTTATTATTATTAGTATTATTATTAATATTATTGTGTACAGGTCATCACAGTATATAAATGACCTTCAAGGACAAAGCACAGGTTACATGTCATCACATCATAAAAGTAACTCTCAGTACAAAGACAATTTACAAATGCAATGATGGTGTACACTGTAATCCCATTACAGTTGTATGCAAGAAAACAAAAGAATATTCATGTAGGTAAGAAATGAATGGCTGGAGATGCATTGGACAGTCAGAGATCATCAACTGGCAGCAAGATTGTGACATATATCAATTACTCTATCAAAGTTTAAGTTATAGATAACCGATTCAAGATCATCAACTGGCAGCAACATTTTGATAGATATCAATTACTCTGTCAGAGTTATAGATAACCGATTCAAGATGGATATCAGAGTTTCAAATGTCAGTACACTCAGCTGATAAATGATAATTCATGATATGCTCAAGTTTAATTCTTCACAAGATTTTGTTTGGTAATATACCAGGTTCCATTACTTTATTTTTCATTATTCACAGATTTCTTGTGCTTATTTTCAGATGCTGGGACTGGCAGAAGGTTGTTTTGAAGCCACTATCCCATACACAAAAGAGAGAAAACAATTTGGAAAGAGAATTTTTGATTTTCAGGTAATTCATTAGCAATAACACAAATTAATAGTTTTTATTAAAAATTGGGACTTCCTCTTATCATTCACAAGTGTTTACTTCTATTTATCAAAACTTGCCCAAAGTAGATTGTATTTTTATAGATCAAAACTTGTCAGAATTTGATTGTATTTGGTCAAAACTGTGTTTTTGCTTCTTTCTTTACAACAAATTTTGTTTATAATATGTCCTATAACTGCAGTTGAAATACCTCAAACATACATTTCAGGACCACATTTATTTTTATTAATAATGCTATGTGCATAAAATCCGAGACAAGAGTCACACAAAGGGTCAGCCCCTTTGTGTGACTCTTGTCTCAGATTTTATGCACATAGCATTATTGGTACACCAAGATGAAAGTTTGACATTTAAGTATTTAGCTTGCTTTTCATTTCATCAATATTTATTCTTGAAACTGTATCATCCACATAGATAAATATGGTCAGATAGGACGGCAGAGGTCATTGATACACAGTAAAAATAAATGTATGTTTGAGGTATTTCAGCTGCAGTTATGGGATAAATAAAACATCTTTTTTTAAAACAAACATATTTCAGATATGGGTTTTTAATTTCTTTAGTAGAATATTTTAATTGACCAGTCCTAATGCTTTTCAAAAATGTATTTAGCTGTTGATCATTTGACTGATTTATTGATAACTTGATTTACATCTTATGGTTATAAATCCATATTACATTCAACCATATTCACTTATGAGTGGACCAAAACGTAGACTTCATCGGCATGGAGAATTAGCCATAAAACAAACGTGAAGAGACAAGAGTGAGTTTACTATTAAATGAATTAGTAAGTAAATATAAATGGTCATACTGCAGGATTTTATTTAATTTTGGTTTCTGACTAAATACACAGGGCATGCAACATCAGATATCCCATGTAGCCACCCAGATACAGGCAGCTAAGCTTCTAGTGTACAATGCAGCCAGGAGAAAAGAAGCAGGGCTTCCTGTAGTCAAAGAAGGAGCAATGGCAAAGTATTTTGCCTCTGAGGTAATTAATTTGTGTTGCCCATTGTTGATTGGTTGTCATAAACAATAATTTTGCAGAATACAGCATGTGTGTTTCTCACACAAACAGGACATGGGTATATCTAGTCCTACAATGTAAGATATAGCACATTAGTTTTGTTTTAGTGCTGTGTCTTACTATCCAAATAATGGGCTTGTATAGTGTGTTCTGGTGTCAGTTGACGTCAGAACGAGTAGTCAAAGTTTTAAGAATATCTCACACACTTGGCAGCTCGTATTCCACAAATGGATATGTAATTAATATACTTACTCATATTGGTGGAATCAAAATCTGACACTAGCAAATGGCCACATTTTCATGTTCCGATGACATATCTTTGAATGTTGAAATGCGATGGTAGTTTATGTATGCAGAAGTATGTTCTAGTAGGTTCAGTTGGGCCGCATTTTCATGTTTCTCCTTTGAATACGTTCCCCGATCACATTACTTTAGGGATATTAGCCTGCTACCTCGCGAATCCAGCCCTACCAAAAGACGAAAATTCGTCTTTCCTGTCTATATCATATAGACAAATGGCAATAACTCTTGCCCCTTACCTCCCCTTGCTACCCGCTAGGTGTCGCTTCTTTAGTTTTTTAGCTTCGCTGTACGCGAAAACACGTACAATTAGACCTCCAATGAATCCAAGCCATCTTAGTGTAAATTCTGACCATCCGAAGTTAAATTTGGAATTACTGTGTTGGATAATCATTCCTCTACAGGTTGTATACATTATTTTACAATATTTTCCAATTTGAGTGACTTTGTCACCTTTTCTAGACTTCGGACCAGGTTGCAACGTGGTCAAAAAGCACTCTTATGGCGGTACTAGCATGTAATACATGTAGCACTCAATAATTTCGCTTATTCCGTATGTAACGTTTACGATATTAGCGACTAATAACGTGCTGCATTGATAATTTGTGCTTTATTTATCTTCTTTGACGTTTCAATAGACTTCAAAAAAGTCTTTGAACGACCAATTTGCGACTTTAATGGCAGACTTCGTGTTGTAGTCACGAGTTCACGCGACACTTAATCATTTCGCTTCCTCCGTTAGTTACGGTTATGGAATAGCGACTTAATAGCGTACTGAATTGTTAATTTGTGCTTTGTTTATCTTCTTTCCGTTTCAGTAGACTTCGTCTCTGAACGACCAGTTGCGACTATTAATGGCGAAATTTCGTGTTGTAGTCACGAGTTCACGCGACACTAAATCATTTCGCTTCCTCCGTTAGTTACGGTTATGGTAATAGCGACTTAATAGCGTGTTGAATTGCTAAATGTGCTTTGTTTATCATCTTTTTCGTTTCAGTAGACTTCGTCTTGAACGACCTATTGCAACACGCTCACGGCGATAACTAGTGTGGTCATTAAGAGTTAACATGGCACGGAATAATTTGACTACTCCGTTAATAACGGTTATAGTATTATCGAATTAATAATATGCTGAATTTTTTAATTTGTGCTTTGTTCTCTTCTTTTGTCGTTTCAGTAGCAAAGTCGACAACGAAGGCATGAATGGCAAAAATGGGTGTTGGCAATGTGGTAATGGAGGAAATTATGTTGACATGGTTTAGGCTGCCCAGTGGATGTAAATTTCACCGCAGGTCCGTGCATGGCTTTCGGGCCTGTAAGTCCGGACGCATGGAGTCTAGGCTGGATCAATTGGATCCATTTTATTATGCACTTTCGCCGGCCGTCCAGCCGTCCGTCCAGCTGACACCGTCAGTTCAGCCGGCACTTCAGCAGGCACCAACCGGCACTAGCCGTCCATCCGGCACCGTCCGTTCAGCCCAAATGGCACTGGATGGCCAGCCGACCTTCCAGCTTGCATCAACAGGCACCGGCCATTCAGCCCAAATGGCACCGGCCGGCCAGCCGACCTTCCAGCCTGCATCAACAGGCACCGGCCGTCCACCCGGCAACGACCGTTCAGCCCAAATGGCACCGGTCGTCCAGCCGACCTTCCAGCCGGCATCAACCGGCACCGGCCGTCCATCCGGCAACGACCGTTCAGCCCAAATGGCACCGGTCGTCCAGCAGACCTTCCAGCCGGCATCAACCTACACCGGCCGTCCATCCGGCAACGACCGTTCAGCCCAAATGGCACCGGTCGTCCAGCCGACCTTCCAGCCGGCATCAACCTACACCGGCCGTCCATCCGGCAACGACCGTTCAGCCCAAATGGCACCAGTCGTGCAGCCGACCTTCCAGCCGGCATCAACCTGCACCGGCCGTCCATCCGGCAACGACAATTCAGCCCAAATAGCACCGGTCGTGCAGCCGACCTTCCAGCCGGCATCAACCTGCACCGGCCGTCCATCCGGCAACGACCGTTCAGCCCAAATGGCACCGGTCTTCCAGCCGGCATCAACCTGCACTGGCTGTACATCGGTTTTACGGAGATTATAGTGATGTAGCCGTCAGTCAATCTGTACTACTGGTTACATATCACTACCATGAGAGAGATGTTATAGATGTATCTCCGTCCAATCAGACCATTCGAGAGGCAGGTGCCGGTCATAGCCGGACCTTCGCCGACATTCCGGCCGACCATATACCAGACAAATCAGTCGGTATTGTCGGTGTACACCTCCTGTCACGTCAAATACGTGACGGTGTGATTTTAAAACAAGGGAGAATTAGTGACATTATCAGAGATGACGGAATTGAGTTATCTATGCCACTTGGTATGCGCTACCCAGATATGGCAGCTTTACCAGAACAGGACTTTCAGGCCGACCATTCGCCAGTTCAGTCAGCCGTTAGTACCGGCTGTTCATATGTTCACGGCTTCTCCACAAGGGAGATTTAGTGAAAGTGTCAATTATGACAGAATTGCGTCATCTAGGTCACCTGGTATGCTGTACAGATATGCAAGCTGTACCAGAACCAACATTCTCTCTGAGCGAATGGTAGTTGGGCGCACAGTGCTGGCCGCACTACATAAGCATTATGTAATTATTATTACCTTCCAGCCGGCACCAACCGGCACCGGGCGTCCATCCGGCAATGACCGTTCAGCCCATATGGCACCGGTCATCCAGCCGACCTTCCAGCCGGCACTAACCGGCACCGGGCGTCGATCTGGCAATGACCGTTCAACCCAAATGGCACCGGTCGTCCAGCCAAGCTTCCAGCCGACACTTGCCGGCACTGACAGTCCATCCGGCTCCGGCCGTCCAGCCCAACAGGCACCGGTCGTCCAACCATATGGAGATTTTAGTCATATACCAGTCCGTCCGACTGTACCGCTGTACCAGCACGGGGACTTTTATCATACCGCAATCCGCACAAATCGGATTGACGATGATTCTAGTGATGTTTCCGTCTGTCAATCCATACTACCGGTTACATATCACTACCATGACACAGATGTTGGCGATGAATCTCTCGATCCAACCCGACCATTCGAGCGGTCGGTGCCGGTCATAGCCGGCCCGTCGCAGACATTCAGGCCAAACATATGCCAATCAATTCATTCGGCATTGCCGGCCGTCCATAGGCTAACAGCTCGTCCACAAGGGAGAGTGAATGCCTTTATCAGAGATGACGTAATCGAGTCATCTATGCCACCTGGTATGCATTACCCCGATATGGATGCTTTACCAGAGCAAGATTATGCACATAGTGAGTGCGATGAATCGCAGGCAAATCAGCTGTATGCAGATCCAACTATGGAACGGACTGAGTTCAGCTTCAAAGCCGCAGTGGAGGAAATTTATAGGGTGTTAAGGCCCCTTCAGAATGCCCTCCACCTCCTGCTGCCATTACCGACTATAAGGTTAGAGCGTCGGTCGATCTGGATGAGGGGGAAGAGACTCTATCCTTCCGCCTCCTTCCCCAGTCGACAAAAATTAAGGAAATTAATGACCGTCTGTCGACACGTATAGGGGATCCAGGAAATGCTAAGGCGTTCTTTTCTGAAAGCCAAGTACCAGCGTCGTTTTCAGGTCGATGGTACAAAACTCACTCCGATGCATTCAGTACTGAGGTCCTGGCTCAGGATAAAATATGGCAGAAGTCCATATGTCTGCGGCATTGTCTTATAAAGTGGACAAAACTGTTCAATGCCACGTCCAAGCTGGTTCGAAATGTAGTCGCTACGTCTTCACTGTTAGACCTAGCCTCCCTAGCCATTTTCAGGATCGCTGAAAAATCTGGCAATGAACATGCTTGGGAATCGATGGCCTGGTTAGCTAGGGTTCTTAACAGGGCAGCTCACCATTCCATGGCCAATGCACTGACTGCTTCTGCCAACCTAGACCTGATACGTCGTGACGCATGTCTGAAGGGCACATCGCTTAAACCCCATCATAAGCTGGCTAGATATGACCGACGCACATTTCACGTCCCTATCCCACGAGTAGCGGACATTTCTCCGTTGTGCTTGTCGGGACTTGGTTTATCAGTTCCATGTCATACCTTTTGGCCTAAATTTAAGCCCTTGGGCTAGTACCAAGGTTATGGATTACGTCGTCACCCTGTTCCGCTCGACTTCATCTATTGCATCGGCAGTATATTTGGACGACATCCTCCAGAAACATCTGTCAAGTTCTACTCTGCTCAAAGGCAGAAACGATCTTATATCACTTTACATCATATAGGCTTTCTCGTGAACTGGATAAAGTCTGATCTCTGTCCAATCCGGATTTTGGTCCATCTGGGTGTGGAGTTTCTCCCGATCTGAATCTGGTAAGGCTTCCTCGAGTTTGCGATCATCCAGATAATTGCACTCGTAGAGTCCGTTTCCGACAGGATGCGCATTTTAGCGAGAGAGTTGCAGATCCTCGGATTATTCAATGCGGCAGCAGACTTGATCCCGCTCAGCCGTCCTTTTATGCGCCCTTTACAAAGGAGATTACTAGCGTAATTGTGCCCTTTTCAAGTCCCTTCGATCCCAGAAAACAGTCATGCTCACGCCAGAGATACGATCATTCTTGAGTCAATGGCACAACCCCTGTAGGCTGTCCACAGGGATTACTCTGGAGATACCCCAAGCGGGGATAACGGTATGTTCCGCCACTAATACCTACGGTTGGAGTGCCCACCTGTTGCCGGACTTCGATACTGTCAGCGGCACGTGGGTGCCAGGGGCGAGCCCCTTTCCACATCAACCTTTCAGAAATAACGGCTGTCATCAATGCCTTTCATTTCGGGCAGGATCAACTCTTATTACAAACTGCCCTCATTATGTCAGACAACATTGTGGTGGTGCCTTGCCTCAAAACAAGGGGACACCAATCACCAGACCTGTGCAATCTGAACTGGCAGTTTCTACATTGGTTCGACAATCTCCACCTCAATGTACAATTCAGACACATTCTTGGCAGACTCAATTTCTTGGCTGACACTCTATCTAGTCATTCACACAGAATGGTCACTCCATCAATCGGACTTTCTTCCAATTGACACACTTTGGGGACGTCCGATGATTGATCTTTTGCAACAAGGTGGAATCGCAAGTTCTCCACCTTTCATCTCACAGGTTCCAGACCCAGAAGCTTGGGTCGTGGATGCTCGATCAATCACCTGGGAAGGGTTGTGGTCATTCTCCTACCCTCCCATGGTCTTGGTACTGAAATTAATCCAGAAGTTAAGGGGTCAGAACTGTCAGATGGTTCTGATTGCCCCTCTCAGATGGAACAACTCCTGGGTCTCCGATCTACTCAATATAGGCGATAGATCTACCCAGGAAGATTACAGTCAGCACAAGTATTCACAAGCAACCGCGGCCAGGGGTGTTCTGTTCCACCCCTGTCGGGACCGTCTTTATGTTCAAGCTTGGCTCTTGTCCAGACAGCCTTGCAAGACAAACAATTTAAATCTTTGATTGCGGAGAGAATCTCGAGAGCAAGAAGGCCCTCTACTCTGAAGGTTTACGAGGGCAAGTGGCATGTTTTCAGAGACTGGTACCATATCATTCACATTGTTCCTCTGAGTGTCACAATCCCTCAACTGGCCAACTTTTCTCTGGCTTTTCGAGGAGAAACAGCTGGCTCCAGTTATTCTCAAATGCTACCGCTCCATAATATCAGACACATTCCGCCATTCTGGTACATGTGCTATCAGCCATGACAAAGATTTGTCAGATCTTTTAGACATTTTTAAAAATTCAATCGACTTATATCCCTCACCCTGTTTCCAAATGGAATCTGTCCTGGGTTTTAACATGACTCAATTCAGACAGTATTGAGTCTTTAACCCACGATTAGTTAAAGCTACTATCATACAAATTGGGTTTCTTGATAGTCTTAGCTTCAGCATGCAGGGTGAGCGAGTTACATGTCCTTTCTAGTGACCCGAACTCTCTTCCGTTCCGATCAGAGGCTTTGATGGTCCTCTTGACGCAGCCAGGCTTCGTAGTCCAAAATAGATTACCATACATTGGCGATCAACGAGTCGTCATTAGCTCGCTTTCTTTATAGATAAGTCAGGATCAACAGCCATGTAAGATCCTGTTTGTGCACTCTAGCACCATTTCAATGCATAGAGGTGAGTCAGGTCACATACAAGCACCTCTTTCTTCTGGTGATAGCTGGGATATGAGATATCACCATTCAAGCCCTTGCTTCATGGCTGTAGTGGGTTATACGCTCAGCGTACTCTGAGAATTCGCAAATCAGTCACCTTATATAAGCTGTTGGCTGACATGCAGAGTCAACCTTCTACAGTTTTATCTTCAAGTTTGTACTCGCAGAGGCAAACATTGATTCTAGTAGGTCCGGTGTTGGGCAGCCCAGACGCCCACCAGACCCATGTGCAACAATCAGCACAGCCTATTAGCTTCGCTGGATTCGCCAGATAAATTTTCATAGGTAAGAAGATTTCATTAACTATCTTCTTAACCGTATAAAGGGGTCACATATCACGTGACCCTGGGCTGTGTTGCTGATTGAAAATTAGGAGACCGGGTTATCATTAACATGGGGAATCCAGCCATCATTCCCTAGAGGATACCCGGGGTGGAGGTCGGATGCTCCGCATTCCCTCCTCCTATTACTTATTCTCCTAAAGTAATGTGATCGGGGAACGTATTCAAAGGAGAAAGCAAATTTTTTAGTAAATTGTTTCTCCGAGAATACTTACCCGATCACATTACTAAGAAACCCTCCCAACCACCCCGCCATGCGAGCATCCTCGTGTTTTATATACCGCTCAGCTTAAACACTAAAGAAGCGACACCTAGCGGGTAGCAAGGGGAGGTAAGGGGCAAAAGTTATTGCCCTTTGTCTATATGACATAGACAGGAAAGACGAATTCTCGTCTTTTGGTAGGGCTGGATTCGCGAGGTAGCAGGCTAATATCCCTAAAGTAATGTGATTGGGTAAGTATTCTCGGAGAAACATAATTTACTAAAAAATTTGCTTTCTTGAATGAAATGAAACATTGCTTACAATTCCAATTGGCATAATATATTTTTTATTCATTTTGTTAAAGAATAATATTTCAACTTAACCTGATTTCATCATTACCGGTTTTCATTGCTTTCCAGCCAACTGAAATGTAGACCAGTGAAATTTGAAAGTAGGTCCATTTCTTTTGTGAGAATTTGAATTTATTAGAGAAAAGACATCAGAGTAAGTAAAATCTGACAAAAACATTTAACTTTGTAGAAAAGCTTCATTTTTTTAGTTGCCAGTTGTCTGTGATATTCTGGAAAATTTGACTTTTGTAACAATGTTAGACGACTTCAAAACATACTACACAGTGCAGTTAGTTAAGCAGTAAGACCCTGAACATAAATATCAGTATCGAGATCTTACATGTAGGGTATATCTTATTTAACTCAACAAAATAATGCCACAGTCTTAACACTGTCGACAGCACCACCATCAGAAAATGGGAAACACTGCTACAACACAGTTAATAGGATCCAACATGAAAGTTGAATATGCCATTTGGCTGAACATGCTTCTGTGGACTCTTGTTTGCCCAGGATTGAACAACACAATGCATTGGGGAAAAAACGAAGCATTAAGAACTGTATTGTTAAAGATTCACTCCTACGAGATTAACAAGCTTGAGATTGGAACGTAAATTATTTCTCCATCCTAATTTCTGTCTAGCAGAGGAAACATCTTCGAGTTAAACCCAGCTACAATTCTTCATTATAAAAACGCACCTCTTCTGAATTTCAGGATTACTACAGTTTTATTTCCAAAATAAATGAGATTTTGATTTTTTATTCTGGCAAGATTTGTTGTATTATTTAAGAAAAAAGGATGCTTCATCAAGTTGGGTGTAGTCATATTGGATTTGGCAGCCATAAATATTGTTACTGCCTGGCACACTTAATCTCACAGGCACTGACTGATTGGCTAAATAGCATTATTAGATATGAACTCTCAGAGGATCGGGTAGATTTCATGAAGATTTCAGCCCATGAAATATTAGCAAGTTCAATGTGCATGTTTTTTTTTAAATTAATGTAGTGCTTGAAAAATCCAATAGCTGGATTGGGCCCCTCCTGTATTCTTAGTGAGGTGTCTGTAAACAAACAAAAATCTAATTTTCCTGAAAAACATTGATCACACTGATGAGATTTGGAAATTTATTTAGATCTTGGAAGACAAGTAAATTATTAATATTTATTCTCATGGATGCCCCCATGCCCTTATGATTTCTACTTGTGCGTTTATCAAAAGCTGTAAACTTTGTGAAAATGCAAGGTATGTTATCTGTGACTGGGGAACAGATTGCCTGGGTTACCATAGCTACATGATCACAGGGCTTTAACATACATGTGATTATAAACTCCTATTTTAGATGTTTATGCACCAGAAACCTTTAACAATACAGAACCAGTCTACTTGAGACCAGAACTGTTCCACCAACTGTTGCAAGGATGTATGGCCACATGATGCCATTAAGGCTAATGTGTATACATGACATACTGTTAATTGATTACTTTATTGTTATAATCTCAAGGGTTTATGCAAAATGCAGGATGTTTT
Source organism: Unio delphinus (assembly GCA_029339505.1). Classification (NCBI taxonomy): domain Eukaryota; kingdom Metazoa; phylum Mollusca; class Bivalvia; order Unionida; family Unionidae; genus Unio; species Unio delphinus. Next base: position 3,959,792 of record JAQISU010000109.1, on the reverse strand, counting down.
TTTAATATGAAATCATATTTAAATAGATATCAAACGTGGTCATGTTGGCTTTTGAGTCTTTGATTATTAAAATTGGCCGACCTTTTGTGGAGTTGAAGTAAAAAGTAAAGATTGACTAAAAATGATTTGGGCAAAGCACTTGTGTTTGTACTCTGATTTTTTTTAATGGCCCTGTTTAATTGCCATTATGTTGTTCCAGGTGTTTGAAGTTGAATGAATAATTATTCAGCTGCCCTGTGCACACACTCACTCTATTGTAATGAAATACTGGTTAAAAAAATTATGTGGCACCTATAAACAACATTCAAAGTGCAAACAGAAACTGTATCAATCAAGCCACGCTTCTAATGCTAAGGAACATAAACACTGAGTAAGGGTATTGCTAGAGCAATTAGACCTGGAGAAAAACATTGCATTACATTTTTTAAGGTCAAGTTGAATACGCAAGTCAATCCAATTTTAATTTGTTTCACATATTTAAGTGTACATGTATCAGTTGCAACAATGTGTGAACAAAAAGATTGAAAAGTGGGCAATTTTAGGTGTATGGAAATTGGAGACCAGGCTTATGGATCTTGTGTCGCGGATTGTGATTTTTTAAAAAAGTCACCAGCCCTAGGCCTGTGTCACAAAATTTTGAGCATGTAATAACTCAGTTTGAGGCAATGTGGAGTCTTTTGGCTGTATGCCCAGTCTGCTTTCATAGATTTATTTACTTGGTATGGCCTCGCAAAGAAGAGAGCTCAATCTTGTTGAGCAACAGTAGCTGCACGGTTACCATATATGTATACCGTTCATGACAGTGCAGCTTCATTCCCAGGCATGACTTTGAAAGTTGACTGGATAATCCTTTGTAAACTTTAAACTCGAAGGCAACAGCCAATGATTACAATAATTGGCTCATCTCATATAAATGAAGTTAATCATTACAGTAGAGTGTTAAATGAGGCTAGTGCAGAATGACCTTGGCAGAGGTTGGATGCCGACATATTTTCTCCACCTGGTACATCTTTTCATGTTAATGTTATGGGGCAATTTATTTGATGGAAAAAAGAATACGGTGCTTGATTCCTACATGGTTTTTCTCGATGAATGCAGTAATGAAACTTTATGGGTGTATTGACTTTCGAGTATACTCATCATAGGAAAAAGTATGTCACAGTGACTACTTTGAATTTTTGGATTCAGCTCAGTTTAGCTGATTCTGCTTTATGTAGTTATAAATTCCACCTTGGAGGGTATTTTCTGCAAAGGGAAAAAGTAGGTTATAGTGACCAATATTTTGTGGAGCAGGCATTCAATACACTGCTTGCTATATTTATTCTAATGTTTGCTCTTTGGTTAGACATTTTACCCGTTGAATATTTACTATTTACAGGTTGCTGCCCTAACAGCCTCCAAGTGCATAGAATGGATGGGAGGCGTGGGCTACACTAAGGACTATCCTATAGAAAAATTTTTCAGAGACTGTAAAATAGGTATGAAACATGCACAACATCATTGTTGTTTTAAACACTCTTGTTTTCAGTTAGGGAAACGTTTTGACATTATTGGTCAATTATCCGATATAAAATATAAATTCTTATTTTAAAAAATTATCTTAGGATGTTTTGTTGAAGACCAGACAGTTTGATCATTGAGATGCATGATCTGTCACATATCTACTTGCTTAGGTTTCAAGAATTTTTTTAAAAAAATCATGCACATAGGGGATCTGCCCAAAACAGCTACAAAATGGTGTTCTTTGCAGTATTAATCATTATTATTAATATTATCTTTGAACCAAGTATGGCCTCTTTTTTTTCACTGAATGATATTAATAGTACTGGAAAACTTCTAAGCATGAGTATATTTATTGACTGACCCGAGGAAGAAGCACTTGATGGGATAAAGTAACATCCCTAATTTGGCCAACCATTGTTAATTATTGGGCACATACATTGGCAAAATATATTCTCACCATCTATCCCCTCCCCCACACACCATGGAAAGGTCAAATGGTCAAGTGTAAATTTGTATAAGCAATTGCCATATTGTTAAAGATTGCAGCAACCTCCATATTGAACGACAACACAATGTTAAAAGAATTAAATATTTGTATAAATGTCTATATCTTTAATTGAGCCATGAACATCCATGTTTTACTATACAGTTCAGCATTTGAAGCATTATACATTACATCTTTTTCAGGATCCATCTACGAAGGTACATCCAATATTCAGCTAAACACAATAGCTAAATGTCTGGAGCAAGAGAGCACTTGACACCTGTCAATCAGTCTGTCAGAGATAAAATTTGACCTTCACCTGTGAAGAGTCATCTTGATCTTGTAGGCCATGTTAGTTCATACACGGACGAATCATTGGTGATTTCATTCCATTCCAAATATAAGAAAAATAATATTCTGTAAAAAGAGGGATCTGAAAGTGTTGTGGAATTTTGTTGACAAAAGTGACTAGAAACATTTTAATTTTGAATAATTGTAATGTATACTAGTTGAAATAATCATGTGTCAGTTTGTGCAAGTATTGTTCACCACAAGAATTACCAGTCTCAGTAATCTGCTTTGATCAAGACGAGTTTTCCAAAAAATAAAAACATATGTTAATAAAGTGGAAATTTATTGGAAATAATTGTCACAAATAGTAAACTCCACTATTTATATGCAAGGGACAGAATTCAAAATCTTACATGCCATTACAGTTCATGAATTACTTTCAGCATCTAGGTATCTAGGGTCCAGTATATTAATAAACTGGAGAAATGTTTATGCTATAAAGTTTAAGATGAGATATAAGAGATAATAAATGATTTTAACTATTGTGATTTAGTTTATAAAACTTAAGAGACCATTGCAGTATTATTTGTTAGGACTGAGTAACGAATGATTACACTTAAATTGTGCATCGAAGCCTCATAGATGCCAACAAATTATTTTGCTATATTATGGCACCGTCATATATGTCTTTAAAAGATTTGGTCAAACAAATTTCGAGATATGCTTAAGATTTTTCAAAATCATGATTGTTCCTCCCTGACTGTTCAGTTGGAAAGATTGCCACTAATAACATCTCATGGTTTATTCAAAATACAGTGAGTATTTCATGTTAGAATGCCACTGATAGAATCGCTTTTGGTTCATTCAGAACACTGTAAAAATGTTAAATGTTCTTCAATTTAATGCCACCATTTGATTAATTCTGATTAATTCAAAACAGTCTCAGAATGGTAAATGTAATTTTTAGAACGCCACTGTCGGACTTTCTTTGGGTTCATTAAATCAATACTTTCTGTTATATGGCTGCTCCTGGATTCTCTCTAAGTTCATTTTAATAGATTTCATTATTTTAGATCTAAATTGCAAAAAATTATATTTTCAGTGCTAGCTAAATTTATCGACTTGGGAAGAGGTCCTGCCACCCTTACTGATAGATTTCAGATGTTTTAAATATCTGGTTTATAGTAATTAGTAATTACACACAAATTTGTATCTAATGAATATTATTAGTTAATTCACATCTGGTCTTACATGTCGGCTCTGCACCTCAGGGGTTCTGTGCTTGATCCCCATTTTCAGCATTCACAAATCCATTCAGATCACCAATTTTAGGCTAGCGGTTTCCTGTTGGTTTTCCAATGTCTACATCCTACCAAATCACTTCCTGTTGATATCAGAACCATTTATATTAATGGACTTTTTTTTGTTGTACATTCTGTGCCCAATTAGAAAAGTTGTAACTAAAACAAATTACTGGGACAAAAAGGAGAAAGTGTTTAATTAATTAATTAAGATGTAAATGTTTCTTTGCAAAGTCATTTGAGGGCAAGCTCAACCAACAAGATTGCTGCAATCTGTTAAAGAGCCTGGTTGTGTTGAAAGTCTAATGGTTCTTTTGGGTTTCCTCGCAAAGAAACTTCAACTTAAAATCTCTGATGTTTATTCCCATAAACTGCAGTGAAACCTGTCTTTAAAAACACCTCTGTAATAAAGGTACTTATTCATAAAAGACATGTAGGTCTCGTTCCTTGATTTTAAAAGTTTTCACTTCTGTCTGTCCTGAAAGCACAGAATAAGTGTCAGACTTTGACTTTAGTCTTGGAATTTTTGAAAATATAATTGATGAGTTTTTTCTTAGCCCATATGCAAGTTATCCACAAAAGTTGGTCCAGATATGTAGCGTAGTACTAATGTCTGAGTGCAGAAACCCCACATTTTCTTTTAGTCAGATAACCCTAGGGTCCTTCCTTACTCTGTGTTGTGTGCAAGCCATTCACATAGTTTGTTAACGGTCAATCGAGGAGAACTTTAGTTATTGTGCAGAAACCATATTTCTTCCTTCGCACAAATAGACTATGACCTTTGCCCCATAATATATAGACTTCTTCCTTAGCTTGTGTGCATCACAAAGTTGGATAACTGTAGATGGTGGACAATGAAAGTTTTTTTGCAGAAACAAATTGCTTACAAGCAGGTGGATGTCGTAACATATGCTCCACCTTTATGGCAGGCATATAAAACTAATGAAAACTTACAGGCAGTAAGATCGCCCCATGAACAGACAGAGCAAGATGAATATCAAAATTTACATGTCTTGCATTAAACTATGGGGTGCCAAATGTTGCACAATTAAGTATTTGTTTTTTTTAATAACAATTTAAGTGTTACATTTAATAATTCACATAAATTTTCTGTATTTATTTGGTGTGATGTACTTTCATATGCAAAGTGAAACTTTTCATCTGCAGTGGATACTGCATTTAACTGCAAAAATATGTTCATAAAATGAACATTGTTTTGCTCTATATTTAATTGTATCCAATAGTTTTTCACTCATTTACATTAGAAGTCATTTAATTGAAATTACTTGTTATATTTGTGGAATAAAAGCTTGACTTAATTCGGTATGCATTATTTATTCTTTTGATATATAACATTATTTACATGTAATATCGCTTTATTCATCTGCAACAAAAAATTTCCTCAACTGTGAAAACAAAGATACATTGGAAGAAAATTTCATATAATAATTTTTTTTCACAGCCTTCAGTTCGTATAGTACCAGATTTCTTCGTATTGGCATAATGGAGTTTTGGGATATAACTACTCACTTATGTAATTGTTATAGCCCACATTTCCATTCAACCAACAGACATAAATCTATTAACCTGACAAAAAACTGAAACAATACATGATATGAAACAGGATCCATTTTTTTCATCCCATTAAATGTTTATTTGGTCTTTGAAAATTTTCCAGTTAATAAAACAAAATTATAATCATTTACAATGACGAAAGTAAATACTTTCATCTAGAATATAGCAGATTTGATCTAATTAAGAAACTATATTGATTTTAGAGTGTTTGAAGAACAAGGAGAAATGATTTAATCATCCATGTGGTTCTATCTGCATCTAACCATGGTTAACATTTTGCTGTTGTGTCTGTATCTCTTTCATTTATCATTGTGGTAGGTGGTTTTTGGTAGCAATATTGCAAATTAACAATGTTTCACCAAAGAATAAATCACATTTTGGGTCTAGATAGGGTTTGAGGTGATTCCAATGCACAATTTCAATTTTAAGTTCTACAGTTATCAATACCCTTCTAACTTGCAACATGATCATGTACTGGGCAACATGAAACAAGATCACGTAAATGGCAAGTTAGAAATCAATTTTTTTAAAAATACATATATTATCTTTTCTTTTCAATGTTGTTAATTATTAATAATAATTTTTAGGAATATGATGAAACTTGGTTAAGGAGTAATCTTTGCTAGTCTCTTTGACTTTTTCAGAATCTTAAATCATGGATGTAGTTAAAGTATTACATTACAAAATTAATGTTTTTTCTTTGATTCACTTTTCATTACGAATGATTTTCTAAACAGTAATTTGGCAATAAATAAATTATACACAAATGATGCTTATTCTATGTAGACCTGTTTCATAAAAATTGCAGTAATGTTTGTTGAGAATCCTTCAAAACTTTTCTTTAGTAGTACATGTATTATTGGGGTCAGGGTAAAAAAACAAACAAGGACATGCTTAATTCTTGAGGGAAGGTTTGTATTTAACACATAATCGGTATGATTCTTCATCCTATCATCATTTAGAATGGATAGGTGATCATAACCTACTTTTGTAGTTTGAATGATTCTGATCTATCTTGGCATATATTAGCCCAAGATTTGTGTCAAAATTCCCTTTAGTTAGGTCCATATGGCCTACTTTTATCCATGACAAACTTCTTTAATAATGCTGTTAGTCTGAATTTGTTTGAAAATGTTGCTTCTGCAGCTTATACAAAGCAAGTAACAAGAGCATATTATTGCTATTATTATTTGTTATTAATAGGTTTCCATTCCTTTCATTGATGATCATATTATGAAATTTCATATTTTCAAAATTTATTTTCTCGACAGTCATTACGTTGATTTTAATTTCAATGAACTTATTTTGGTGCCACCATTTCGTCTAAATTATTACATCGACAACTGCATCAACTCTACTTCAAATGATGTTGTTATTTATTGCTTCAACTACTGCTGGGGCACCGAGTGGCTGATAGGTATAAAGCACTCATCGTTACAGATCACTGCCATCTCACCTTTGTGTGGGTTCAAGTCTTGGGTTAGGCCAATGTGGGTATGTGATAAAACTTCCCAGTATCTTCTTGTGAGTTGGTGGTTCTTTCTGGAGTTTCCTCGAGTTCTTCCTCCACCATTTATACTGGCCACCATTTATAGCCTATCTTGTGATGTAAAATGGTGTTATACCCTACAACAATAACAACAATCTACTGCTATAAAAAAAAATGGTGTCATACCCTACAACAACTTGGTTTCATAATCTGAGTTAATTTATGTCATCCAACTCGACAGAAGAAATATCAAGCACTGGATTCCAAAAATTAAAAAGTGGTGAATTGATACAACTCAAGAGAGCATTGCAGTATCAACAAAACATCGCACAAAATATTTCATTCAAAACATTATTAAATTGCTTTCATATACCAGTTTACTTAAAATTGTAGCTTTTGATAGTGAGATTTGAAAAATTAATTTATTTTAGTAAAAACGGGCAATTTTATGTATAGTGAATACAACTGAATATTTCTAAATTATTTATATTGTGATTGTAACTTAATTAAGCGGTATCATTTGATAATGTTCATATCAATATCAACAAGATGGCCATGATTCAATAATTGTTGACCAAATAAGAGTCAGCTAAATGAGGTTTACCAAATTAAATCAACAAAATGAACGGTCAATAAAAAGAATTTTTATCAAAATGAATACAAGGATATGAATGTCAACCAAACGACTGCCGACAAAATTATTGATTACTGATTAATTGATTGCTCCTTTTCACATTAGTTAATTTATCATAGTTGAGCTATGCTGTCCTCTAACAGTATTTACAGTTGCTACGTTGAAAATGAATCAAGTTCTATGACAGCAGAAAAGAACCTTGTATCTTTTCTTAGAGTTTATCTGAAGCTATCTTCAGATACACCTTTTCTTTAAAAAAAATATGTAAGCTTCCAACATATAACATTTGAAGAAAAACAACCCTATTTAATGTATTTCTTGACAGATTCCAACAGAAATTATCCATTCCTTCACAGTTACAGCTGTTCCAAGATGGCAGCCACAAGTTTTTAATCCCATCTTGATGTTCGCGTTCTCCTTGTCAATGTTCCATCTGGGTTCATAGCAGTATAGGTGTTCACTCTTTTGTCTGCAGTCAAGTTCATATAGGTAATATAAGCAACACATCCAACCAAGGCTGCAATTCCAAAGGATATCACATGCTTGTTCTGAAAAGATATTCATCATGAGACAAATGACATCAGAGAATACGTGCAATCAGTTTATAGTAACATGATTCAATTTAGTTTCAAAACATAGATAATGACCCCATTTTGGTGCAGTAATCACAGTAACTTGTTGGTTGGTTGGTTTTTAATATTATCAACACATTATGAACAGATTTTGAAAAACATAACCACTTTATTGTGATTCAATGTACTTCATTAAGGAAAAAGGCATTACGGTAAGCTTAGTATGACAAAAGCAATTAGACTTTAATCTATGCAATGGCAGTTGGGGCAAATCAATTGCCCAGCCCTGAAGGAAATTTTGTTTTCAAACTACTTAAATGTTTTGGTTCTAAAGTCTGTAGTACTTCTGATCGTTTTTAAAAACATTTGTATTAGGCACCTGTTATTGCACTGGGTTAAATGCCATTGGTCTGCATAAGATAGGCTATACATGGTAGCCAGTATAAATGGTGGAGGAACAACCCAGTCAGAACAAAGGACCCAAGGGAAGCTTCTTTCAGCTTTCTCACATACCCAAGTCCGAAGCTCGAACCCACATGGACAGAGACAAGCTGGCTATGATCGGTAAAGGTGAATGAGCACTATAGACCACTCTGGCCCTGACAGTAATTTCCCCCTAATGATTTTTAAATTGAAAAACCTGAAGGACATATTTAAAATGTACAAAACGCAATCATAATCATCCAATAATTAATAATATCTAACCAGATAACAATGTCAACTTCTTCTTTCAAACAAGTTTTAAATGAAAACTGAAATGCATATTCGAAGAGTCCAGGACCTCCATTTTGGTAAAAATAGGAGTCTAATCAGCAAAAGCTGCTGTCCCCTCCCAGTAGCATATTGGGTGAACCTGAAGTGGTTAAATGTCCAGATAAGAAGAACCAGTCTTTGCCACTGAGTTTAAATTTTCAAATTCTTTACAAAACTAACACTATGACAGGCATCATACACTTTCTTGCACTTGGCACTTCCCATCCAAACTATCAGTTCTAGCAACTTCATTACTCTTCTAAATCTCATTACATTCTTCGTCAAAATACATAAGTCAATTTGCAAATAGCATTTTGTCCAAGTCTCTACTTGTCTTGATTTTGAGGTGACATGCACTACTTATTTGGCTAAACAAACAAAATAATGAAAGCAAATGTTGTTCATTTGATGTACTCTTGTAATGACAACATGTACATCTCTGTGTCTTTCTTCCTCTGAATTCAGTAAATATACACACGGCAGCTAGCTGAAGTTTTGAACGTGCTGCCCTGCTCTTGCAACATGTTAATTTGATGATCTCTTATAATGACAACATGCATATCTGGGGGTATTGAATTACATCATTGTAAAGATCAGCAAAGCTAAAATGATCAATTGACCAACACATTTTCAAACTCTGCAGGCTGTGGAGGCAACTTAGCAAGACTGGAAGGTGTTTGAATTTGCCACCCAGTTATTGCATGCATATATATAGGACTCCTGTGTGATTTTCTGCATCCCAGATAAAATGTTTGCCTCCAAAATACACGTGATCAAGCGTTTCCAATAACTCTGATTTATCAGTTCTTGCAAAACTCAATTTTCAATTGTGGGGTGTGGTCTTTTGATTATACTTAGAAGCTAAACAGTGTTGTCTGCATCTAGTACCGGCAGTATGTTTATCAATCACTCTGTACAGTCACTATCTACTGGTATATCTCTTTCTTTCTCTCTCTGAATATATTTTTACGTAATTACAGTGAATAGATTATACTGTGCTCAATAGTTATTTTGCCAAAATAAGTCATGTAACAAGCATGAACAGCAAATAAACCTTGGCATTTAATTTAAAAAAACCTTTATTGAAGCTTAAATTAGAACAGAAAAAGTTGAACTTGTTCTCATATACACAAGCGATTTATTCTTACCTGAGCCCATGTTCTTAGCAAATTTGCATCTAGGAAAAAAGATGCAAACAAACAATACTCTTAGCGTTTTCTTTTTTTTAAAAAAGTTTTTTTAAAATAAAATTTACGTTTGATGCATTTTGTGATGTAATTTTTGATTGACCAATAAGGTGTCCCACAACTTACAACTTGTAAAAAAAAACAAACAATGACTCCCAGAAAATACAGTGCACAAAAAAATTACTTTTAAAATAAATTTATGGTGTCCCAACAAATATGGTGTCCTAACATAAACGGTAACTACAGATTTTTCAGTTTTTTGTTATAACTGTTCACGCAAAAATGTGAAATATATGCCTTCATAACTGAAGACATGCACAATATGAATTCTGAAGAATTACACATTCATTGAAAAGTTCATCAAAAAAATCATTAACAAGGCAGGGCTTGAAATTAGTGGTAGTCCTATAGCCCGAGGCTAGTTGATTTCCTGTCGGACTAGTAACTATCATAATGTTATTAGTCCGAACAGCTAGTAAGTTTTGTGTATCAACGTCAGCATTTGTTTACTCTTTTGATGTTAATATTTTATAACAGTGTTTACAATAACCACTGCTTTGATCCTGCAGAACATCCGCTGAAGTCAAGACTTTATTAGGGAGAGGCCATTTAATGGAGGGGGGGGGGGGGGGCAGATGCTTGTGGTTTGAAATGTGTTTTCTTGCTTGGACTTTCTTATATAAAGGACTCTGTGCCATACCTTTTCTTACTTTAAATAATTTGCGTAACATCTCATATTTCAAAACAAGGCAAATTCCCACCTTATAAGACAAAATGCGGTGTGTAATAGGTGTTCAGCCTCTGTAAAAAAGCAAAAGTTGAATGAAAATGATAAAAAAGAGAGGAATGCAATAGTAGTGTGTGACATTGTTTTGTCAACAGGACTAGTAAATGTTTGACAGGACTAGTAAATTTCTCAGTACACTAGTCCTTCTGGCTACAAAGAAATTTGAGTTAAATTCAAGCCCTGTAAGGATGATAAGTATCTTAAATGACATGAAGCTACCAAAACACAATTCAAGATATATTTTTTATTCATTTTGTTACAGAAACGTACTTCAACTTAATCCTATTTCAGCATTCCCAGCTTGCACTGCATTCCAGCCATCTGAAATGTAAGCCGACATAACTTGAAAATATCCATTTGCTTGTGTGAAAGTTTGAATTTATTAGAAAAACAACATCAGAGTTAGCACAATTTGAAGAAACATTACGACTTTAATTTGTAGAAAAGTGTCGATATGGGATGCCAAGTGTGTGAGATATTCCTGAAAATATGACTTCTCATACTGATGTTAGTCGACATCAGTACACACTACACAGAACAATGCATGGTTTATGTATTTCATCTATTATTTCGAAATGGTGAGTTTGGTTCATCCCATGCTGCGCAAGTATAGTGCTTACGATGAGAAAACCAATATTCCTTGAGTGAACAGGTTTATGGCTACTAGGCCTATGTATAAATAACCTCATTATAGAGAAAAACATCACATTGCGCAGAGTCTTGTCAGTGAGCAGTCCACTTTATAATGTGCAATCTCCAGCTATAGAGGTATGTGAGTTAAATATTATTTTCCAATTTGTATTATAGGATATATTTGTTTTACTGTACATTTATCTTGTATTTTATGTAATTCCAGCTTGTGTCATAATGCAATATTTTAGTCTGTCTCTTAGTTTACCTGAATGTAACTTAATTGAATGATTATTCGCAATAATGATGTATTTATTAAGGAAGAGAAGCTGTGATATTACGTACATGTACTATGTTTATTTAGGCATACTGTACTTACTCTTGTTCTTTTTCCAATAAATTCAAATTTGTACACAAGCAAATGGATGAGTTTTCAAGTTTGCTGACCTACATTTCAGCTCATTGGAATGCAATGATTGCCAGGAATGCTGAAATCAGTTAAAAGGTGATAAATATCTTGAATGAAACACAGTTATCCAAATTTTCTTTGATATCAGTATATTATTAGTTGTTTTAGCTTTTATAAATTAATGACTAATGTAAGTAAAATCAATTAGATTTAAATCTTTGGAAGAGTGTCAATATGAGCTGCCAAGTGTGTGAAATATTCCTGAACATTTTACCTCTCGTTCTCGTGTCAATCGATTTTAGAATATCAGAAAGACATAGCATCAACACATAAATAACTTACATTTTAGGACTAGACTTTGTGGTGTTACGTGGGACCCAACCGCAGCAAATAGACTTAGCATTTTAATTTTAGCTTTTTTTGCGACAAACAAATAAGCATGTACATTCTTGTTTTTCTATTTGCTTTTTAACATTTCATTCACAAGGTACATCATCATGAACATGGATTATGGACGTTTCGCCCCATGGACGTTTCGGCCCAAGACATTTAGCCCCACTTCAATGGACATTTCGCCCCACTTCAATGGACATTTCGCCCCACATGGTTAATGGACGTTTCGCCCCATGGATGTTTCGGCCCACATCAATGGAAATATCGGACATTTATATAAATTCACAACCATTACAAAATGATCAAAAATATAATGTAATGAGAGAAATGACACACAACAGCAAGCATAAAAATAAAAAAATCCCAAATTCTGTCTCAGTATAATGATAATGCAAGAAACGACACACATCTGCAAGCATACAACAGCAAAAATCCCCAATTAAATTTAATATAATAAAACAATGACAAATTATCATTGTATTGATTGTATCCAAAAAGAAAATATAATAATAAAACATGGGTAATTTGACTTAGTGGCTGTCCCTACACGGAAAACTGACTTTTTTTTGATCCACTCGAGGAAAAAGGAAATTAATATATAGTGCTGGATATAGTTTTGTTGTTAAGCGTGAGCTAAAGAATGGAACCATCGAATGGCGCTGTAGCGTGCGTGGGAAGAATACGCAATGCCCTGCAACCGTGCGACAGACAGAAGCCGACTTTTTGCCAAGTCATCAGAGCCATAGCCACACTGCCACTCCTGGGTTGTTAGCAGCCGTTAAAATCAAAACCGAGGTATTTTGCAGAACATGATTAATCTGTATAAATACTTTGTCTATTCTATCAATATATTATTAACAGTATATGTTGGTTAAATTTTAATCAATTTACTTATAATTAATGTATGCTAAATCCAGAAATATCGCTTTATTGTCTACATTAAACGAGATTATGTTGGTCTTCGTCTTCCAATCATTCTGCTATATTAACTATGCAGTATTGAAAAGTTATACTGTGCCAATAATGACAAAATTTCGTCACTCATATATCCATACAAATATCTGTCCATACATACATACATACATACATACATACTATATAAGGTTTTGTTTTCATTTAGGCCAAGTTATTAGGGAAAGATAATTTGTTTGAAACAGCCCATGCACTGGTTAATGAGGCTATAGAAAGAAGTTCATGGAGAACCATTACAATCTGAGGCATCCAGGGTAGCTGAGACAAACCTAGTTAGAATGATCAACCGGACCAGGTCCGCAACCAGACCAGAAGATCCCAGAGATCTTACGTTTACTGTAAGTGAATGATTTTTTTCTGTATAAAATCTGTGGTTGCATTCTATTTTAACATTTTTTTCTCTATATATATTAATTCGTACTCTACGTGTTATTTATTTATATTTATAACATTCTGCCAAGTATTATCGAGCATTCTCTTAAAGAACCGTTCTGTTTCTTGTATCTTTATAACTCTCTCTCTCTCTCTCTCTCTCTCTCTCTCTCTCTCTATATATATATATATATATATATATATATATACACGTCCAGATCTAAAAGCGATTTAGAAAATCGGTTATCAAATTAATTATTGTACAAGCAAATAAAAGACAGTAAACTATACTGAATTTCAGTATGTCCATGAATAGTTTTACTTTTTCCCTTCCATTTTCAGGTTTTTCAGTCAATCAAGGACCTGTTGCCTGAATCGAAAGTAACTTCATTTGTTGTTGACTTCGAAAAGGGTCTTTGGCAAGGGATCAGAGCAGTTGTCTAATGTTGTAGAGCGCTTAGAGCTTCTAAAGATTAGGCGCTCTATAAAGTCCTCATTATTATTATTATTATTATATTTGTATTTCAATTTCTTATTTTAGTAGCAGATGTTTTACTTAAATGCAATTTTTTTAAAAATCATAGATAGTTACTGTTTAGAAGTATACTTTTGCGCATCACAATTTGACACTTCTAACCTGTATTGAAGTGTAATTTTGACTAGTTATGTGTGTTGATTTAAAAATACAAATACATGCCTCATATTTCAAAAAAATAAATCTCAGAAACCATTTTTATATCTCGTTATTGTTAATTAAAATTAACATTCCTCGCCCCCCCCCCCCGTGTTTCTCCTTGTTCGCGATATGTTGGGCTATTATGTGCACAGCTTTGAAAAGATGTAATGAAGAACCTTCGGGATATAGAAATGAAGTACATTAATTTGGACTGTTTCTGTCAGCAGTTCAGTCGAGTAATTAGATCAGATTTATAGCTAGTTTTAAAAAATCCAAAGTAACAATGCCAATAAATGGCAAGAGATGAAAAGCAAATTAAACCGATCTTGAAAAAAATTACGCTCGCTGATTGGGTAAACGAACAGCATGATTGATAAGTGGCGATATGTCAATTGCCTACAAACGGTAAAAAAAATGGTTTTCATCAGCTTGTGTAACAGCGAAAATAAAACTTGAGTAACAGCGAAAATAAAAGTGCTGCCGCATAGAAATTGATCACTGTAAACGATAGATTAATTTCTGATCAATATTATTAGATAAATGAAGAAAAAGGGAAAATATTGTCTGATATAACGCATGCTGAATGTAATTGAAATCTAAGAATTTAATAATTTAAATCTTAACGGTAGGCCCCTAAAGTAAAATGAAGACAATAGTGTAATGGTAGTGAATTTTTTATAAATGTCCGATATTTCCATTGATGTGGGCCGAAACGTCCATGGGGCGAAACGTCCATTAACCATGTGGGGCGAAATGTCCATTGAAGTGGGGCGAAATGTCCATTGAAGTGGGGCGAAATGTCTTGGGCCGAAACGTCCATGGGGCGAAACGTCCAGGTACCCATGAACATGACCCAATCTCATTTACGCTTAGTTGTCGGCTCACCGGTTTGATATATAACTCGAAGTTGAGGGCTCTAAAAAGAGACGTTGACTTCATTTGGCCCCATCCTGTACCCGTTTCAGCCGCTCGAAGTGGATCGGCCTTTTGTTGGTTAGTGTTACTATTTGGTTGACCTTCAGACATATCTGTAACGATGTTTCTCAACTCGCTTACGAGGAGGCTGCCATATTTAAACGACCCGGATGTTCCAGGGATATATTATTGTCTTTCGAGTTGTAATAGTAGAAATAATTTTTAAACATAGTATTAAAATAGATTTTTACCCAATTTTAAATAGAAAAGATGTCAATTTTAAAAAATTAATTAAAAACAAAAAAAAATTATTCGTTTGATACCCAATAAGTGTTTGTACTTATATTGATACAAACAATGCACCCTTGTGGGACCATTTGTGTTCTTCAGTAAGTATGGAATTATTTTTAAAAAAATAATGATTTCCGGCTCTCAAATTGCTTTAATCTCTAGAAATATATCTGCTATATGAACTTCTATTATTTGAAAAGTAAACATCTTGAGGTAAGGGCAAAAAAAAAAACGCACAACATAATACAGCTGAAAACAAAATATGAGGCCACCCAAATTAATTGTATGGACGGTCCCAACGTTTCTTCAGCAAACAAGGGCTGATTTCGTAGTACTAAGTAGTATATGGTACTAATATTAGTACCCTTACTCCTACGTCGTGGACAAATCAAGTTGAGGCTACGACATCGTAGCTAGAAATAGTACAGTATACAGCGATGTAAAGTTTGATTTAATACGGATAAATTACATAAAAATATTTAACATAGTAGAGTTGTTTGTACCAGCTCTGATTTCAAGATGACTGAATGAGAGTTGTTTACTTTACTTAGGATATCATCAATGGTACTGTGTTTCAAACGATGTCAGTCTTTCATGAACCAAGTTAGCAACCTTAGCTTGGGAGGAGAGATTTTGTACAGTTTGACATGTTATGTGCCGAAGTCGTTTAATGAATTGTTTTTATGGAATATCACCAACGTTCCCTCTAAGCTGCGCGCGCGCAGCTGCTCAGGCATCCCCGCACAGCTGAATTGTAAATTTGTGCTCATTCCAACGTTAAATTTTGCTTGTCTCCATAATGCTTGCGCAGTGCAGTGATCACTGCGCACACATCTACCATTCGTTAGAGGAACGTTGAATATCACTTGTGAAGTAAATTTCTGGCTTTGCAGTTCTCGGCCATGTCACTGCAATATTTGTGTGTGATTAGGATTTTTAAAGTAGTTTTAACAATTTTTCAATCATATCGTTATGATGTATAGTACTGGGGCATCATGCTGCAGACATGTAGCATGATGTCCCACCCAGTTACATTATCCTGACACCAGGCCCGCACCTAGGAAATTCTGGGCCCCAGGCAGCTGACAGAGTTTGGTCCCCTTTCGTGTTTCAAATATATGTGTATATGTTAAAACGCGGGCCCCTATCTAGCTCGGGCCCCTGACAAGTGCCATGGTTGTGCCCCCCCCCCCCCAGGTGCAGGCCTGCTGACACCAAGCTGAGCGGTCCTAATAACTAAACTCTTAATGCTGAGCACCAAGCGAGGCAGCTGTTAGTACCATTTTTGTAAGTCTTTGGTATGACTTGGCCAGGGATCAAACTCATGACCTCCTGCTTGCACGGTGGAAGCTCTAACCACTAGGCCACCAGCTGCTATATTAGACAAGACTGATGCATGTTTTCTTTCAAACTGTTGCACATTTGTTAACAAAATTTTTAGCATGAGCAGAATGATTATTCCATATTCTTGATGATTCATTGGCCAAATGATCACTCACATCTCATTGTAAGCCATGGGTAAAAAGCCACAATCTCTCTTTTAACCTATGGATGCTTGTGCAAAGATTGATTTCTTTTTTAGGTAATTGCTGAACCAGTCTGAGCTTAGATTTATTTCATGTAATTGCTGAACCAGTCATTCTGATCCTGAGTAAACTTTATCAGACCTGGGATGACATTTTCATTTTTATTGAATAAACAAATAATATTTTCTCTTCGAAAAATAGTAATTTATTGATTTGATTAAATAAACCAATAAGATGTTCTCATCCCAAAACTGTAATTTATTTATTATTGTTCAAGAGCATATCTCATTGACAGTTTATTTATGTTTATTTATGTTTAAATCTGTTTATGAGAAAAGAATGAGTTGAAAAGAGATTGTGGTCCAATAATAACAGTCCCGGAACTGGTATTGTATGCTGAGGAAAATCCCCATTGTTGAAATCATTAATTTCAGTTTCATTTAATTTGTTTCCTTTTTATCCCGAAAATCATTTGTATTTTTAATGGACAGTTGTTTTCACCTATGTATATAACATGAAGAAGTGATATGGTCTTGAATCCTTCGAAATTAACAATGTAGTCTGTTACAGGGTAATCCTAATCAAGTTGTACAGATGACACATCACATTGCTGATTATGTGTACCCATTTGAATTTTACTTGGGTATATTATCAAAAGTAGGACTTTGACTGTTTCACCGTTTGCAGCTTTTGCACTTATCACCTAGTTAGTTTTATTGTAATGAAATCCTTTGACATAAAATTTTCAATGAAATAAAACAGAAAATAGATTTGACCAATTTATAATTGTTGGTTGTTCAGTTTCAGGATTGATCTGCCCCACAGCGACCCGGGAGAATTCCAAGTATTTGTGCACTCAAAACTGAAAATCATCGGGGGGGGGGGGGTTCTAGGTCACCTGTCTGGTGGTCAGTTCTGATGAGCAGATCATCAATTTATGAATTTAAAATGATTCACAAAACTAATAATAAACAATTGACCAAACTTGTCTTTTACAACTGGTTCTAGTTTATCTAGAGCAAAGTGTACAGAACCAAGTTAAATGCAGAATTGTCTTGATCTGAGATGTCTTTTGTTCAAGTTGTCTGTTCTCCATACTGTTTGACATACACTGTATTTTATTTAGATGATGAGATGCCTGGTGTAGAGTACTGTGTGATACTCTCCAGCTGGCCATGCCAGAGGGATCTGTCAGACTGTGCCAGATATGTATTACAACAAAGGTATTTTTATATATATTTAATTTACATATAATAATAATTTGCATTGTTTGTTAGCTTCTTTTAAAGAAAATACATTTAACTTCATATGTTCTTTTGTATTGTAACATTGTATGTTGGACTTTGTCCAAAATCTAAAAGTTGCTTAATACTTGACCCGAATTATTCATTTTTAATTTTTTAAATTATATTCTGTAAAATATAACGTTAAAATATTCTGTTTATGGATTTGTTCATCTTTGCTAGCCAAGGTCCAGATATGTTAACCCTATCTACACGTTGACAAATCAAGCAGATATTTTAGTGTTTTATCCTAGCAACATCTATTGGATTTTATGAGTTGTATGTATTTGCAACTAATCAATAGCTTGTAACAATGGTGCATTTTATAGTAGTTAAAAATGGTGGAGGCAAATGACTTTAAATGGATGCTTTGCAAGTTTAAAATCAAAAGTATGAATACGTAATACTGGAAGCCATTACATGTGTATTTGAGTGAAAGGTATTTGTACAGACCTGGACTGTCATTGCAAAATTGTTTATTTATGAGTCCATTTGGTTTGTGCATTTCCCTTGACTTGATTTTATCAGAACTGTTCAAATTTGAGGAACTCAATTTTATTTTGGATTTTATGGCTTGCTGCTACACCCAATGAAATTCACAAACTTGAAACACAGAAATATCTGCTTGATCTGCCAAGGGGTTTAGTAGCAGGATCATTATTATTCGAAGGAAATAGGTTGATTAGGGTCTGGATCTAGTTTATTAGAATTCCCCTACATTTTATCTGTTATTCCTGACATTGTCCAGGTAATATATTATAATTTTAGTAACAGACTGATAATTATAGCTAACACTATTTTGGGTAAACATGAAGAATTTTCTAGAAGGCTATTTTCTGTTATATAATATTGTTTTTTGGGGGAATTGTTAATTGTGACCAGAGGTCAATTAGAAGAATATATGCTCTTACTTGGAAAAAAATATTCATTCATGCTTATGATCTAGCAGAATCAGATTGTATCTTTGTTTTGTTCATTTAAGCTGGAATTTACAATGATTATTTTGTCTGGAAATACAGATTGCTCATTAAAAATAATTTTCTTGGACAGAGACATTCACTGGGCTTCAGTGTCAATTAAAACCTGGAAATATATCACTGTGCAGTAAAGCTTTGTAGACACAAGACCATAGCTGGTTACTTAAACAAATTCACAAGCCTGGTCTGAAATTCCACAATCTCTGACTCCAATTCCTGTGTGTCCCAATATCACCTTTTTAATATTATCTGTCACATAACATTGCAATTGCTGCTGTTCAAACTTCTGCTGGATTGTCAGAGACAGTCATGTTCAGACATCAAGTTGATGCATTTCAGAATGTTGTTTGCAGTTTGTGTAAAGAATTGATTGCCTCTCACCCACCTCATTCCTTTTTTGTCGCTGGCTTGTTTCACAAAGTAAAACTTTATTGTGAAATTTATTTTCGTTGGGCTTTGTTGTTACTATTGACAGCTAATTGCGACTTACATTGGCTTAAAAATGAATCATACTTTAACAATATTTTGATGCTTGGTATATGCAGTAAAATCCAACTTCAGAGAAGCTGCTGTTCATAAACATCGTCAAAAACCTATATTACCAGAGGTCTTGCTAGGATTTTAAAACTAGGAGTCCAGGACTCTAATTTTGGTAAAAATAGAAGTCCCACCAGCCAAAGTTGCAGTCCTCTCCTAGACAATGTTGAACTTTGAACATAAGAAGAACTGTTGGTTGCCATTGAGTTTAATTTCCACATTCTTTATAACACTGACATGTACAACCGGGTCAGCCTATTCAGCGCATATGGTAATTCTGCACAACAAAATGACATTTCTGTAAACATTGTATCATGTGCTGTTTGGGTTGAAAATTAAATTTTTGGCTGAAATGCCAACAGAAATATTCCAAAGTAACATATTTCATTTCCATATCCTGATGCATAAAAACTACTTTTTTCAAAGTTATGCACAGAATAGTCCATCGTATATGAGTCGTGAAAACATTGGGGTGGTATCCTGTTTGTCCAAAATTAGTAATATTGGTGTCAGTTGCTGCTTTTCAATTGTTAAGCAATGCAGAATTTTATTTTCATCAATTGAATTTAGCACAGCTAAAAGGATATTCTCTAACTCAGTATGCTGATGAAGTAAGACTAGCAAATCTTTGAACTTGCTGCCCCGTTATTTGCATGACACGTAATTAAGCAGCTTCGAGACCTGTGATTATGTATGTTTTAAACATGTTCAATTTAAGCAGTGATACATAATAACATTTCCTACACATATCTATCATCTCTTTGATATACCTATTGGTTTATACCATGTCCTGAGCATAGCTATGCAAATTAGCACAATAGGCTCACCCAATGCAGCTTGTAATATACGGTACATCTCACTAGCTTCTGTCAGACAGTTAAGTAATATGTAAGACAATGGTTTATATCTGACCTCTTTGCCTTTTTCATTACCACTGTCTAAATGATAGTTTTACATCAGCTCTAATTTTGAGTGTTGGCTGTGTTTATTCAGAACTAGAAATTATTAGGACTTTTGTCTCTAGTTTTTGGATTATTTTGGCTTTAATTTGCAATATTGTAAGATCTGTTTTTTTTTTCATTTTCACTCTTTATTCTAAGGAAATAAATTTTTTGTTGAATTTACAAAGTTTTGTTTTTATCTTTTTTCTCTTAATTATTGTAATAGCATTGCCTCTTACCAGGTATAAACATCTTTAACTTTAGGGCTGTTCCAGTAATACATACCTGGAAATCAGGGAAGACAATTCAGTAAAACATACCTGGAAATCAGGGAAGACAATTCTAATGTGGGGTACTGATCCATGGATGCAATTTCGAATTTTCTTATTATTACCCTGGCATATATTTTTTTCAAAAAATGCCTTCCTTATGTACCATGTATGTTTAAATGGATAAGTGGGTGCAGGCTCTGACTTGCACTGCAAGTTTATAAATCTTTTGAAAATTAGATTTTATATAACCCATGAAATATTACGTTAATATTTGCATATTGTTTTTATTATCTCTGAACGAAAACTTAAAAAAAAAAAAATAACATTGGAAAAAAATTCTAAAAGTGAAGAGGAGAAAGAAATTGACAATTACTACAGTAAAGGTGCATTCATAAAGGGGCATTTTAGTTTATGTTTTCATCATCTTTATGTGCAATTTAACATCTTATTTGAACCAGAAATGAAAGTTATTGTGTAGTAGTATTATGAACCCCAACCAAGTTTTCCAAAGACTTATAAAAATGGTACTAACAGCTGCTTAAGTGCTTAGCATTAAGAGGTTAGTGTTAGGATTGGTTGGCCTGGTATCAGGAAATGTGACTGGGTGGGAATCATGCTATTTGTTTGCAGCATGATGCCTCCGTTGTAGACATCAGTATAAACTGCCACATTGCAGACATCATAGTGATATGACAATGTTTTTATAAAGCTACATTAAACATCCAAATCACACACACACGCACATGCATACACACACTTCTATGGTTTTTTAGCAATGTCTTTCCAAAACATTTTATTTTAAGTGTCAGACATGTGCCTATCTTTTTTAGTGATATTTCCAAACAAGATGATGAGTCCGCTAATAATGCCATGCGTGTATTCACACTAGATAGCACTACTTCAGACCCTGAATCCTCATGTACCATCCAGTTGAAATGCAAGCATCAGTATGCCGTGGCTCTAACAGGAGGAGAAATCATCAGTGAATCCCGCACTATTGAGATGTACGACATATCAGGAATGTATCTGTTGAGTTGCAGGGGTCAGTTTCTTCAAAGCACAGATGGAGATGAGGGAACGAGGAATCTGTTTAGCTGCAGATTTTCGCTGGATGAGCCAGTTTTTGCATTAACCATGAAGGTAATGTCTTAAATATTCCTCACGTTTTCAACAAACATAAATAAGGAATCACACAGGACATTTTTTGGTTATCCTATTCATTTTTTAATTGTATGCTTAATTAATCATATAAAACTGCATTTTCCAGTGGTAATATATTTTGAATTAAGTAAAATTATTTTGTTGGTCAACAGTTAAATTTATTTGTACAGTACTGTATATTTATGGATACATTATGAATATGCCAGTTCATGTGACTGTCAAGAGAGTTGTGAACATGATGGTAATTCTCAAGTTATTTAAATATGCAGTAAGTTATTTTAGGCAACAAAACTGCATTATTAACGAGATAAAAGGTATCAAATATTAGGACTAGTCTTGAACTGTGTGACTTAAAGAACCAAGACCAACTTGTTTAGTCAGATTTTTTTGACAAATCTTTTATTTCTCTGATTCCAAAGTAAAGATTCAAGTTAATTCAATCATAAATAATCCTAACTGTTCTATGACGGGTTGAAAAGACTATGTACAGAATGTTCCGAATGAATTCTTATAATTTTGAATGTGATAATGTACCAATAGTTTTGAAAGACCTGATGTACCAATGACAAAAATCAGCTAAATACAACACTCTATCGTGACAGAAGTCAGGTACACAAACACTCTACCCTTAATCACAGACAAAGGTCAAACACACAATATAAATTAAATATACTTAACACAAGAACACATTTATTTGGGATTTACTGGTTGGGAATCAATGAGCCTGGCTTTCATTAAAATTAAGATTTTTTTCCCCATCAGTTTTTGTCACTTAAAGGGAAAAGGAAATGTGATGTCAGCAGGCTTATGTTTTTCGTCACCCAATCAGAGGTCAGAAATCCAAGGTTACAGCCCAAACAATCAGGAAATATCAACCTTGAAAAGGTTAAAGGTTATCTTCACAGCATGGGAGACAACATAGGACCTGATGCCTCTGATCTGCTCAAGTCAGTGGAACAGTTTCAGCAGGTAAGTGTACAAGTATTAAAAACTGGATTTATTTTTTGTCAAACATGTATACAATTAGCTCCCACTGCCAGCTAATTGGTTTACCGTATTTTCCGGTGTACAAGTCGAGACTTTTTGACTTGAAGGTTCGGTCTTCGTCTTATACTCCGAATCGACTTATATATGGATTTTGTCATTCAAATTGCATCGACTTATATATGGATTACAGTATCCGGTATGCTATTGATATTGCTCTATAATCGGCATAATCGAAAACAGGTCACATAGAAGTACAAATTCATGTTAAATTACTATGTCAATAAATTGTCATAAAATAATATGACTGCATTTATATTTGTAAGTTTTGGCATTATTTATTTTGCATTCTGCATGTTTTTTCTTATTTCTCAAACATAAAATGAAAGAAAACAATTACCGGTAAAAACTTCACCGGGCCGCATAGCACACTTACGGTCTATACTCTATGTACTACTGTACTAATTCAAAGCATATTGTTTGTTCCTAAAATAAAAAAGATATGAAATAACTGGTCCATTAATATTTGATTTTCCAGTATAATGTTGGACACACATGAGCAATTACTGGCATAGCTTTTTTTATTGATCCAATTGATCCTACAAAGGGATGTAATCCATATTAACTTGAGCGTTCTACGATTATTTATAAAATAATGTAGATAGATCATGCATTTTACTGAATCCCCCAAATCATATGTTTCTACGGTACTTTATCATTTTAGCTGTGCTGATATTTACAGTGACATAATTCGGTGGTTAAAATACAGCCAGTTCTGCCTGCTGTATTTATTAGAGTACATCAAAAGAACATGAAGCAATAGCTGGGCGGCAAGTTCAAAGAACTTTGACTAGCAGCTTGGGTGGGAAAATATGCTGAAATTTACAATGACTGAATTCAGAGACAGAAAGATCCTGATATGTACATGTAGTTATTATAAGAATACACTTTAGCTTCCATTATTTAATCTACGGACATGTACTATTTCATCATTCATTACGTACTTCAGTTACGTAATTTTTGTTATTTTCTTTTCATTGAATTCAGTCACATAATGATCTGTGACAAAATTATTGAATATTTTACATCCGTGTGTGGATATTTTCGATGGAAATATTTGTATTATGAAGTCAATGTATGTTACAAGATTCGCTGGTGAGTACACAGTGTTGATACTCTTTTCATGCAATAGATTATACATGTATATATGAATTAGATACGTGTATGTACCAATGCATGGTTCTCTGAATAAAGTACCGTAATTGTATTTGACAAAGTTTCTCAAATAAATTACCATAGGTTTAAACTTTCAACTGGAAGGAATGATCATAGCTCTTGTTGCCATGGATATTGCCGGTAATATGGAATATCATACGATACCATCAATATTCATGCAACCGGAAGTTACTACCGGTAGTATAAAATACAAAGCCAAGTTATTGACCTGGCCTCGTCTTATACTCCGAATCGAATTATATATGGACGAAGGATGGAAAATTTACAAAATTGGTCAATTCAACTTATACTCCGCATCGACCTATAGGCCGGAAAATACGGTAATATGTTTTAAATTTCCTCTAAGTGGCCAAAATATCAGTCATGTACATAAAATATTATTACAAATTTACCTGCAAAATTAAATTCATCTACCCCAAGCTGTGTTTGCTTAATTATGCTAACTAGGTTTTCATTAGAAATGATGAAAAATGTGTATAAAGTAATTTTGCAAAACAGCAAAAGTAGCTGTAATGGCTTGAAATCTTTTTAAGAATACAAAAAAAAAATGACTGCCAAAATTTGATTTCAGTTGTATACATTGATGGGTTTTTATGTGCTCATGATAACACTGTTTGAGATGGCTGGATGGATATATGGACAGATATATGGACGAGCAGAACCAAAATGAGCTGCAAGCAGTAGTGGAATAAAGAAAACCAGACTGGATTTTAAGGCCAGTTTCAACAATTTGGCAAACATTTGCATGGTACACTCTGTGGCTAGTCCAAATGATTCAGAGATCTCGAAAACGCTTAATCACTCATATTTGGATGCAATTGTTTTATCTGGTATGCAGAAAATTACTTATACAGGAGTTTCTGTATGCACCAATTTGCTGGAGGGCAAATTCAAGGGCTTGCTAGTCCTGCTTCAACCACTTGTTATGTCAGAAAATGTGTTGATCACTTATCATTTTAGATGTGCCGATATTTACAATCAGAAAATTTGGTGGCTGAAAGACTGTCGGATGTACATGCTATCATTGTAAGTTAGACAAAATGCTATTTGCAAATTTAGACAAGTATTTTGGGGTTAAACAGCAAATTGGCGAAGATTGTAATGAAATTTAACAGAGTTCTAGAAGTTGCTAGAACTGACATTTCACATCAAGCACTGTATGATGCCTAACTTAGAGCTTGGAATAAGACCTTTCCTTCACCTGATATAATTCCCACTCACTTCTAATGGACAAACAAGGGCTATATGTCAGTGCTGTAAAGAAGTTAG
This sequence comes from Unio delphinus, assembly GCA_029339505.1. Lineage (NCBI taxonomy): Eukaryota > Metazoa > Mollusca > Bivalvia > Unionida > Unionidae > Unio > Unio delphinus. Next base: position 3,934,372 of record JAQISU010000109.1, on the reverse strand, counting down.
AAATTTAAACTCAATGGCAACCACTGTAACAGTTTCTACTCATCTGAAAATATAGCCATTTCAGGTATGCCCAGTTAGCTTCAGGTAGGGGACTGCAAATATTTCTGGTAGGACTCCTGTTTTTCCCAAAACAGGAGTCCTGAACTTCTAGTTCTACAATCCTAGCGAGACCTCTGTGATTGTGGGAGGGATAAAATTTATGCAATAGTAACTTATTTCAGCGAGTTCAAATTTGGTTGAAATTATAATTTATTACCTTTTTCAGTCAAAATGTATCTGCATTTTTAATTTAAGATAAGATTGCAATCATTGAAAATGCATGGTATTTGAAGAGCAGAAATTAATATTTAAAATGAATAATGAAGAAACAAAGCTTCAAAGTTGATTGCACACTTTATTCAGGGCCATAGAGACCTGAAAGCCATTAATCAGTTATGCAGTTAAATTTTAGGCTCAATGACTTTATGCATCCTCTAAAATATGAAGTCTTGTTCTTAAAATTACTGCATTAAAAAAAAACAGCAGTTGTTATTGTTATTGGGTTTTCAGCACAAGATAGGCTATACATGGCGGCCAGTATTAATGATGGAGGAATAGGATAGCCGATACATGATGACCAGTATAACCCACACAGATAGAGGTCAAATGACAGTATCCTGTGACTGTGAGTGCTTAGACCACCCAGCCTTTGGGCGTCAAATATATGTAGCAGAATTTCAAAGCACACAAGATGGGTGCATAAATGCATAAGTACTACCACTCTTTATCCATTCTAGTGTTATCAGCAAATTTATGCAACACATAATGCGATTTTAACCAATTTGATGATTTGTTTTGCAAAGCTTGGTAACAAAATTTCATTGTTAGTTGTTAAAATGTGTACAATTTTATAAAGAAAATAGATATACATTTTTTTAAATAAAATGAGGTAACAACTGTTTTTGTAAAGTCTTGATGTTAGAGCAGAAGGTTGAAATTTTTCAACAAGTTTCAAACATTTGAAATAAATACAAATGGAAGATTCTATTTATCACATGGCTAAAAACTGAAACCTACAAAATGACTGACTTCTTTACAATAATCAAGATGAATGATAATTGCAACATATACACATCCTAAATTGAGCAATGGTTGGACTTAGTGCCGCACAAATAGGGCATTTTACACTGATCGAGCGAGCTGCAAGTTTTGTGGCCTGATTTCAAGTTTTAAAAAAGCTAATTGTTTTCATTCATATTCTCATTTTATTTCTGAAGGGTAAATCGATTCTAGTTCAAAGTTGAAATTGAAGACTATTTTAGTTTTTGCTCGATGAATCATATCACTGAGAAAGGTCTTTATTTTATTTTTACCCTTGCTATTGGCATTGTTTTGCAAGTAATCTGTAATACACAGTTTAGATGCTGTGTGTTGTCAGTTACCTTTGTCATTTCAACCACTTTTCTTTTAATTCTGAGTTTAAACAGCATATAAATTGATACAGAATTTTCGTTGTAATCATTTTTATGACCTAAATATGAAAATATTTTCAGTTGGCTTTTTTCATTGCATTAGTTACATTTAGTATTCCAAAACACAAATTTTATTTTAGTCTATTGTTTTAATTCAGGAATGTTAAAAAAATAACCCTTATAATGCTTCATTATTAGATAGGAAAATTACACTTTCAGAATCAGAAAAGTAACATTTTGTTTGTGTTGGTCATAACATTCTGAGCCTCATTTGGAATTTGTATGTCCTACAACAATGGATAATAACTGCATTACTTGATATGATGTCATTGCATCATTCTTTGGTCATTAAACATTTTATTTTATTTAAATATTTTATCATATTAGTTTATGTACCATACCTAAGTAACACTATAGTCATGTGACAAGAAAAGATAAAGTAAAAAATATTCCTTATATCAAAGGTAAATGTACACACTATTAAATATACATAGTTTTATCCCATAGCTTCCATCTCTACTACATCATATGTTTGACACTTTTGTTAACATCAAGAAATTAGAAGATCTCTTCTTTTGGAGGGGGCCTCTAGTTCATTAGTGGTCTCAGGCACTCGCCATTATAGATAACTGACATCTTGCCGCAATCTATGTGGTTTTGAGTCTCAGCTTGACTAACATGGGTATGTGAGAAAGCTTCCTGTGTGTCATTGGTTCTTCCCCAGGGTTTTCTAGTTTTCTTCCTCCACTAAATGTACTGGCTGCCATGAATTTCATGACATAAAAAACTGGCAAAATTATTTATTTTGGAAAACAGTCATTAATGCCCTACCTTAAAAGTTGTACAAAATGGCTGTTATTGTCACAGCTGTATTTCTGCTGGCAACAACAGTGGCATCTAAAATGAAAGTATTTTCATTTCACTAGTAGGGGGGTCATGGATGATGCAGTGGGTTTGGCACAATATTTGTTGTTAGGGGCCCCGAGTGGCCGAGTGGTCTAAAGCGCTGTCTGTTACGGACAACTGCCATCTCACCTCTGTCTGCGTGTGTTCGAGTCTAAGATTCGGCAAATGTAGTTATGTGAGAAAGCTTTACAGTAGCTTCTCGTGGGTCGGTGGTTCTTTCCGGGGTTTGTCCAGTTTCTTCCTCCACCATTAATACTGGTCGCCATGTATAGCCTATATTGTGCTGAAAAATGGCGTTAAACCATAAAAAAAAAAAAAAAAAAAACCCCAATACTTGTTTATATAGAAATATTCTTTGATGTAATTGTCAGCATCTTTTTGTGTTTTTTTCCCTCCCCATTCAGTCCCAAATGTCTGGACTGGGTCAGCTGCAGAGTGTGCTATCCAGACTTGGCACTACCAGGAAAACAGACTCAACAACAGAAAACCCACTTGGAGGCATGTCAGCCCTTCTCTCCATGATGTCACAACTTGACCAGTCCCCAGAAGCTGGTAATGGACAGGAAAGTGGAGAATTTGATAAGGGAATGATGTATAAGATGTTAAAAGATGTATGTGGCAAAGTTACCCACATGCGCAACTGTAAGACTAAATCTGCAATGGAGACAGCAGAACCTTTAGAACAACAAGGCACTAATTCTAGGTAAGGTGTTAATGAATTAGATAATAGAATAATCAGTAAATCAGTAACAGTCAATTTGAAATATGTCAACTACAAATAGTAGTTTGGTTTCATTGATGAATATTGATTTTAATATTAAGATGAGAAAGAAGCTATTGTACAGGGTTTCAACCATGAAGCACTCTTAAGCGATTTGTGCAAAATTTGCACAAATTCTTGCAGGCATTTCCTGTGTTAAATGTAGTACTATAAAATGAAGGAGTATTTTTCTACTTCACTATTTATTCCTTTTAGGAACAAAGTTGATAATTTGATCTTTTTTATTACAAATTCTGCTATGACCAAACTACTGATTCTCCCTCATTCTCCTAATCCCATATATGGCAGAGCTAAGGATTGTCCAGAAATAGTTGTGTACCTAATATATCCCATAATATTTCTCGTTGGTTTGACTGGTTAAGAATAAAATTGGAATTGCAATAATGGTGAGAAAATATAAAACAAATTAATGTATTGCAGTAACTTCCACTCCTTTTATTAATATTTTTAACTAAAAGAAAAATTTATAGATAACAGTTCTTGTAAGCATTTGTTCCAGTCACATGACATCACGTGTCATTTGTCATTCTTAAACTTGATGAACTTACATTAAGATATAGATTTGGAATGATTGACAACAGATTTCATTAGCGACTGTTAGGCTCAAATTATGAAATTGATAAAAAAATTCATAGATATTATGACTATTGAACAAGTTGGTAAAAGACAGAAACCGCAGTCAAACAAGATAGTAAGACCCACAAAAACAAGTCAAACAAGCTGGTAGATCCCACACAAAACAACAGTTAAACAAGCTGGTAGATCCCACAAAAACAGCAGTCAAACAAGCTGGTAGATCCCACAAAAACAGCAGTCAAACAAGCTGGTAGAACCCACACAAAACAATAGTTAAAAAAGCTAGAAAACCCCACAAAAACAGCAGAGAAGCCCAAATAAACAACAAAAAGACCAGCAGTCAAAAAAGCTGCATGGTAAACTCACAAAAACAGCAGTCAAACAAGCTGGTAAAACCCACAAAAACCACAATCAGATGAATTTGATTCCATAATGGCAGAATAAAAAGCGGTATTAAACCAGTAAGAAATCATTGAAACTTCACAAAGTCTTTTGACTGTAATGTTGGAGGGGCATACAAGTTCTATGCCTTAACTTCTTCTGCAGTAGAGTTTTTTGGTACAAATTGATGCTCTTCATCCATACTGGTCAGTCTCCAAACACAAAGAAACAAGACTTTATCTGATTGGTTGATAAAATTAGCAGTTATGATAACAACATAGGTTACTAGAGCATGACCCCTAAGTGGTCACTGTCAGATTTTTATGTATAACAGTGGAGATCTGATTTTAATCAGATTGGAAGAGAAGGTTATGGTAATGTAAATGTTTTTCCATTCAAATAAAATGTTAAAGACACTATTGATAGATGGACGCTAAAGATGTCTCATTGTATTATGAGATTGTCAATAAATGATTACATTATTGACCCACTTTATATAATGAAGGGCACCATTTGGCTCCATTCTTTTGTCAAACCTTGCAGAAACACTGATTCGGATTTATTAAAATCTTTCTATAAGAAAGTATTGGTAAAATACAAGTAGTCAAAAAATGCACACTTCTTTTTTATTATAGTTATAGTGAATGCAGCTCGTGTTAAGCCTGAACCTATTCATTTTGGTTCACACGCTATATGCAAAATTGTATTGGATGACATCAGTTTTTTATTTTGAGCTGGATCCAATACTATACAGAACTATTTATTAGAATGTTGTTCTTTGATCATTTATCTAAACTAAGTCTTGTAAGCCCTTTAACAACAGTATCCTTTAACAACAGTGCCCTTTAACAACAGTGCCCTTTAACAACAGTATCCTTTAACAACAGTGCCCTTTAACAACAGTGCCCTTTAACAACAGTATCCTTTAACAACAGTATCCTTTAACAACAGTGTCCTTTAACAACAGTGTCCTTTAACAACAGCATTAAATTTAATCCAAGTGATTTCATTTATTTTACTCACCCCTAAAACTAAAACAAAATAATACATATTGGAAAATAATGTTACGTAATTCAAAATTATTAGATTTACAACAAATCTTTCAATGGAAGATATTATTTATTAAAATAAGTTTTTTTCCTGAAATCAAAAAGACCACCATGATGTCACAGTAGTGAAAATATTTCTGAGCATATTTTGCAGGTTTTAATGTTGCAAAGTTTTCTGCTGTCCGAAATTTTGCTGATATACTGTCTTTATACGATGCCAAGACCTCTCTGTACTTACCATGGGAAATGTACTTTATAGTAATTCACTATTTTTATTGCTTTGTTTCCAGTTTCGGACCAGCTTCTATCCTAGAGCCAACCATTCCTTTACATTCTAATGAGAAATCTGGAAATGGTTTAACAATAGAGTCTGTGAGATTGACGTTTAAACAGATGCTTACAGAACAGTTGCATCAAACGGAGGAGCGACTCATGAGTTACATCGATGAAAAATTCTCACAAGTGGAGGCACACTTGACAAAGAAAATAGATGAACTGATCAATAACACAAAGGGAAATTTGCAGTGTGACACAGATAAATCCACATACAGTAGTAGTACCAATCAAATATCAACTCAAATTTTAGATACAATGATTAGTGAAATTTGTGAGTCAAGGTCTAAGCAAATGACTACAGAGATTGTCAAAGGTCAGATTGGGAAGGAAAATGCCAATTCCGATGGCATAGAATTGGACTAAAGTTTATCTGCTTAGGAGCCTGGGGTTGTGCAAAAACTTTGTGTTGATAGGAATTATGTATACCAGCTAATGGTGTGCAGTATTGCTGGTTTATTGCAGCATTTTTTTTTTCCGGTGGTACATATGACTTTACTTTTTCATACAATGTGCAGAAATTCCAGAGTAATCTTTTTGTTGATATTAGCAACACACCTTTCATGACAAAATAATTTTGTCCCCACAAAAAAGTTGTATTTGTCACAGATTTATTTGAATGTTTCAAATGTTTTATTTATGATCCCTTAGTCCCATGTATGAAATCTGTCACATAATGCCAATGTAGTGACAAAGGGATGTTGTGAAAAATATTTGGGGCAATTCCAACTGTTGTAAAAATTAATTTAGTTATGTTTTTGTTTATATATTAAGTACATGTATTCCTTTGTAAGATCAAGAATCATTGTAAAAGTTTCAGGAAAGTTTTCCGTTTTACTTTTATATAATTTCTCAATTCTATCATATATATTAAATATATTTTATTTATTAAGTGTGTTTTAGGTTTACTGATTCTCTCTAATAAATGCCTTTCCTGGGTGCTGGCATCCCACTCCAAGTTTCCCTATCTATTAAAATCAGTAATGTAACTGCTAAAACTCTGTTTCAGTGTCAAAAAAGGATATTTTTTCTCAACAAGCTCTTTAACGTCAGCACAATGTCTTTTTCACAGGGTGTAAGCTACAGTGTAAGCTAAATCATCCCTGTTGAGTTACTGTGTTTAGATTACAAAGATTAGAAGTTTTATTTTATTTTATTTCAAAATAATTGTGTTGTAGTAATGATGCCATTAATATAATGCTTGTTATATTTCTATAAATCAGAACAAGCAATTTTTTCTGCTTATGAAGTCCCAGACCATGCCCAGAACATTATTTGATGGTCTCAAATAATAATTGCAATATACTGTGATACATATCACTGTACAAAGTTTCTTTGGTGCCCAGCTCTGGTACCTACTGTTATTACATCCCATTGACTGGCTAATATATATTTTTTTAAAAGTTACTTCCCTTGGTAAATTGTATGTTTAAACGGAATAGCCCATACGATATACGATACTGTATAACAATTTTTCTTTCAGATAGATTGAACAATTGTGTCCAAAAAAAAGAGTTGTTTTAAAATTTCAAATTTAAATTGGGCAAATTTCATTTTAGTGACTGCATGCATAGGGATATTTTATTGTAGTACAGCAGCACAATTTTTACCCCTGTAAACAAAAATCATTTTTCATCATATGCAGAATTATTTGAATGTAAAAACTTTATGGAGGACAAGTCAAAAGGAATTGCCAGTCAGCAAGAAAAAATCGGGAGTTAAACCATGCTGTTGGACTATGTTATTTAACTGGTTTGTTATTCTGCTTCATTAGAAAAATAATTAGAGCACATTGGTGTTAAGTTAATAAGAGATCATTAGCTGCAGTGAAAACCAAGAACACCCCTGCCTGCCATTGAAAATTTGATTGGATATAAAATAACCCCTCTGCTTTCCATTGAGAATTGTTTGGCTTTATATGTTGAAAATAACATCCCTGCTTTCCATTGAGAAACTTACTGGCTATTGCATGTTAAAAAGAACACCCCTGCCTTCATTAAGAATCTGATTGGCTACTATATATTGAAATTAAAACCCCTGCTTTCCATTGAAATTGTTTGGCTATTACATGTTGAAAACAACACTCCTGCTTTCCATTGAGAATTGTTTGGCTACATATGTTGAAAATAACGCCCCTGCTTTCCACTGAGAATTGTTTGGCTATTGCATGTTAAAAAGAACACCCCTGCCTTCCACTGAGAATCTGATTGGCTACTGCATGTAAAAAAAATCACCCCTGCCTGCCATCAAGGATTTGATTGGCTACTGCATACTAAAGAAAACACCACTGCCATCTATTGAGAATCTGATTGGCTACTGCTTGTTAAAAAGAACACCCCTGTCTGCCATTGAGGATTGTTTGGTTAATGCATGTAAAAAGAACACCCCTGCCTGCCATCAAGGATTTGATTGGCTACTGCATGTTGTAAAGAATACCCTACCTTCCATTGACAATCTGATTGGCTACTGCATGTTCATATTGGAAGTTTTAAGTGCAGGGTGTGAATAGTCTTATAATATATTCTTCACAAGTATTTCATAATCTAATCTGGTCTGCTTTTTTCTTTTTTTCATATCTTCAATGTCATAAATAATCTGCTTTCTTTTTCTCTGCCCAGACTCAGTTTCTTCTTGTCCCTCCCCTTCTCTAAATAAGTTTCATACTTCTGTCTTTCTGAAGCTGCACTTACAAGAAGCTGATTTGTGATTGGTTCATTAAGTATTTCTCCCACATTTCCAACATAATCACATATGATAGCCTGTACAACCACAATTTGCTCCTTCAAATTTTCACACTCAACTTCCTTATTCACAGAAAAGCCATATTCTACTGTTGCTTGTCCATGGGAGAGGGCCAACAGGAGCTTAACAATCTCCAGCAGCTTCCCATACCTAGCATCTGACATGTGCTCCACAAAATGTTTGGCCAATCTATCCTTGTATGGATCAAAGCCTGCAAACTTATCAGCACCAATAACTATTATACTGTCAAGAAAGTCATTGTATTGTTGCAGGATGACTTCACCATCAAGCACATTATCTTTTTGTTGCAATAATCAACTGTATAAGTCTCTTAAATTTGTCCCTGCTGAGATTTTGTATGTCTGGCCATTTCCCTTGGACACAAAGATACCATATTTCTGACCAAAGAATTAGTGATTGGGGATTTCACAGTAATGTTTTTCAACACTTCAATCACAAATGCCATACATCCCGTTCTGAACTCCATTACTTCCTTTTCACTTCTCAACTTTTCTTCAGCTAGTAAACCAATGTATACCTTCTTAAATGTCAAATGATGGTATTCTCTAAATCCATCCTTAGCAACCTTTCTGGTGTAGTTACCTGGTCCAAAACTTTAGGCTTGACAATTTTCTGCATCAAGCATTTCAGAACTGTAGTCAAGTCATCCACCATAAAAGGCATGGGCTTATCTGTTTGGTAGTTAGCAAGGAAAGGTTGTAGTATGGTTGCAATGGAAAAAATACTCTATCTTTGCTCTGACTAGCTTGTCCTTCACTGCTTAGCTTGCTACATCAAATGATTTGTTGGTAGATTTAGGTAACTATTTTAACTGAACCGTCTTGACATAAAGTTCAACTGAATCCCACACCTGCAATTCTTGCTGGGAAATGGAAATTCTAACCATCTATGGTCTAGAAATTTTAGTGGCCTGATTGTATTGCCAGACGATTTTTGATAATCTTCTATTCTGGCAGTTGAAAGATTGTACAGACTGTGCAGAAGTGAAGTGATTCTCTATTCTCTAACAAGTGAAGTGATTCCCTATTCTCTAACAAGTGAAGTGATTCCCTATTCTCTAACAAGTGAAGTGATTCCCTATTCTCTAACAAGTGAAGTGATTCCCTATTCTCTAACAAGTGAAGTGATTCCCTATTCTCTAACAAGTGCACCTGCCTTAAATGCATCATGCAAAGTATGCAGTCAACATATTACTTATATCATGGCCATAGTCTGTATTTATCTGTCTTTGGATAATGTCTAAAACTTTCAAATTCAAATTGGGCCTGTTCATACTTAACTGCACCATGTTGTGGATATTCAAGTGGTTCATTGTTTCTTCTCTAAAATCATCAACCGTTTCATCAGCTGAAGCATGGCCTGCAATCAGAGATGATAAATACATATAAATCTAAACCGATTGCCTGGGTCCATGCTAAGTAATAATTAATGTACAAAGTGTCAATTTATTTATTGCTAGTTCATGCACTACATGTAAGTATGATTTATGCTCATTTAATTGCTTTTTTAATTCACTTTTCTTAAGTAATGTAAGGAAAATGTGAATGCAATTAATACTTATAAATTTGACAGCTGACAAAAACAATAAAAATAAAAATAAAAACAATTTGCTTACCATAAAACTGTGGTCCCAAATTTCTAGTCACAGCCTGGTTTGTCCAGCTATCCCAAAATTTGAAATGTATGTCCATCTGCCTTTCTTGTTCAAGGATTTATCAAATAGAATCACAAACACACCACTGACACTTAAAATGTTCTGCAACATAAGTAAAACAATTTTCTTTCTACACACAAAAACTTTGCAGCCAGAGCACTATCTGGGAACATAACATAAAAAACGTCAGCAATATGTTCATTTGATTTGTAGGATGCATGTGTGACCAGTGTATGCAATGTCCATAATATTTCTGACTTAAGAACATTATTCTTGGAAAGGAAGTTGGAAATATTTGCAGATGTTGACTGTGTGGTTAAAGCAGATAGGGGTGGGGGTAACATCAAAACCATCATTCATTTAATGGAATGCGACTCTTATCTTAGATATAATGTCAGTGTCTCTCGCACATGTCTTGATTTTGTCTGTTTTTAGTCCAAACTCGTTGCTGTGGCCTAGTGGTTAGAGCGTCCAACTCTGATGCAGGAAGTCATGGCTTCGATCCCCAGGCCGAGTCATACCAAAGACTTACAAAAATGGTATTAACATCTGCCTTGCTAGTAGCTCAGCATTAAGAGGTTAGTGTTAGGACTGGTCAGCCAGATGTCAGGATAATGTAACTGGGTGGGACATAATGCTACATGTCTGCATAATGATGCCCCAGTGCTAGAGATCACTATAAACTGCCACACTGCAGACAGCATACTATTAATTACATGACTGAAAAGTTGTTAAAACTATGTTAAAAATCCAAATCATACACCAAACTCATTGCTGACACTGACACTTCACTTTTTCTGTTTTTCACCATTATGGTGTGATTTAAGGGCACTCTCACTCATAGCCATAATGTTTATAACTTTATTTCCACTGAGGTTTCTTTTTTTAATAAAAATTTGTTCTTTTTTTTTTTATTTAAAAAATGCAAAAACTTTTTAGAATTTTTGCTTATTTTCAATCACTTTTAAGGAGTTTTTCCCACTGGCATTAAAAATAAGCATTTTTAAGGATTTTTAAAAAAATGAGCACTTTTCATCCAGGAGTTGAAAATTCAAGTACTTTTAACCCTTTGAACCCTAATCTCCCTCATATTTCAGCACCCTAACCCGAGCCTCCCCGGCAAATTTTGACACTTTTATAGGGAATCTAGCGAATAACATAACATAGGCCGGTATACCGGCCTGTCGGGTTATGACGGTAGATAGCGAGGCCAGTATACCGGCCTTTTGGGTATATACACCGTTACAACAGGCCGGTAAACCGGCCTGTCGGGTTCAAAGGGTTAAAATCTGCACATACCCTGTTATTGTATCATACTTTGTCTAGGAAATGAATAAAATTACAATTAGCATGTCTTTCTATCTAATGTTTTTGCCCTTCCATCCATCCTACTTCTGTTGATGTACAATAACTGTCTTAAATGTTATTGGATTATGACCAAATTTTGAATGCAGCTAGATTTTGATTGGTCCAAGACTGTGTTTGTATGCACTCTATGCCATTAGAATGCAGTTGTCTATCCATGGGTCCTTGACTGAGTTTGTCTGCATTCTATGTTATTGGAATGCAGCTGTCTGTCTATCTATCTGTCATTGGAGTGCAGCTGTCTGTCTATCCATCTGTCACACTATGTCATTGGAATGCAGCTGTCTGTCTATCCATTTGTCACACTATGTCATTGGAATGCAGCTGTCTGTCTATTCATTTGTCAAACTCAGTTTATATTGGATGAAACATTTAATATATTTTTAAAATGACAAAATTATGTCAGTGTTCTACCTTCATGAAACTTGATATTCTTAGACAACATGTCTTGTGAAAGAATGGGTTCTTTTTGTTCATCATTTTATGAGTTATTCGAGTGGGGGTGTAAATGTTGGTCCACCATACTCATGACAGATAATATCTTCCAAACCATTTTAGGCAATAAATGTTGACTACACAGCAGAATCTATTCATATTTACATAACATATTTATACCTATATGCATCATATTATTTCTAAAACTCTTTTCTGTCTGAATTGGAAGCTGTTATGCTGCTGTTATGTATATTCAATTTGTATTGTTGTCATTTTTATAAACTATGTAAATTTACATTTTGTTATTGATCTTAGTCCAAATTCAAGTTTATGGTCTACCTGACTAATGATATCTATTCTGTAAAGAACATAATGAATAGCTAACAATTGTGTGGTTATTGATTATATATTCAGATCACTATTAATTATAAACATGTTTGATGTTATAGATACAGTTTTAATTCTTACCTTACACGGTTATGGAAATGGAACTTTACATTAAGATGTCAGAACATTACCAGAAATGGTCATTTGTAATTTAGGTTAAGTGGATGGGTTGTTTACTTTATGATTACTCATTCCTACTATAAATCTGGAGCAGACTCATATTGTTATGTTCAGTTTTTAATTTGATGGATTTATTTAAATTTTTCATTTGAATTACAAAGTGCTCATTACTAATGTTTGTAATAAATCATTAATTTGGAATTATAGTGAATTCAGTCAAGGATAAATTTGATTATATTATTGTGATATGTCAAGAGACTTAACTCGATGCCACACTTGAGGCCACTGGCACATTAACACATTTGAGAAATTGGCTTTTATAATTAAAAAAAAAAAATTACAGCAAATTCAATATTGGAATTTTTCTGATCATTTTATACAGTTGGACATGTGCTAGACCTTTTTAGACTGGAATTAATTACTTAATTTAAGATCCGAGTCATAGCACTATACAAAACGGTGTACAGCGGTCACAAAATAGTTCTCATATTCATTATGTGTTAAATTATTCCATTTTTATGACATCTTTATTGGATTGTCGATGGATTGTTATCAATTGCGCCGATTTTATTGCATTGATGTCAGAATGCTACCAGCGAAATTATGCATAGATAGGTCCTGTGTTTTTTTTAAAGAATAAGTTGTGCATACCATTTGTGAACAGACAACCAATGATGGACAAATGATTGTACTATAGAGCTCACTTGGTATTATATAAATGGTTGAGCTAAATACATTGATCTAAACCCCCTAGTCAGAAAAATGACAATCATTTTATTTTATAGATACCAGTATATTTTACCATAAAATATATCTCAGTTATTTGGGCTCATTGTGATGAAGTGATGCTAGTGATCATAACCACCTGTGCGTCAATCTGTCTCTGTCCATCAAGAATTTGGTTTTAGCAAGATAACTTATTTGAAATTGTTGGAGTTTTTACCAGATTTGGTGTATACTCTATGCAGATAAGATACTGATATCAATCTACCCACTTATTTCCCTGCCTCCTGATTATGGCATCGGCAGCATAAATTGTCCAAGGTTCTCTGGATTCCAACCAAAATTTGATGTCACTTTATATTAATGAATTTGATTTCCATGTTTCCACAATATAATTTATTGTTGTTATGCTACCCCCGATTACCTGTCCTCCTGACTGAGCTTTCCCCAGCAAAACTTTAACAAGGTTCACTGGATCCAAGCCAAAGTTTGATGAGTCACATTATATCAATGAGACCTTAAATGAATTTGATTTCCATGTTTCCACAACATAATTTGCAGGAGTTATGCCCTCTAAATACATGTACTTCTTACTTTGCAACAAGGTTTATTTGATTAAAACTGCTTTATGATGGCAAGAGTTTGAATAGGTTACATTTATATTATTCAAAGATATTTTTGTAAGAAGATGTACATTTTGCCCTTACTCCTGATTTTGGTTATGAAGGATTTTTGGATTTCAAACAAATTTGACCACTCCGGTGGGTGGCCAAGTAGTTAGAGTGTCTGAGTTGGATGCGGAAGGTTTCTGGTTTGATCTTTAGCTGAATGATAAGAAAGACTTTTAACAATAATACTAACAATTGCCTCACCTATAACAATGGTACTAAGAGATGCCTCACTAGTTGCTCAGCATTAGGAGGTTAGTGTTAGGACTGGTCAGCCTGGTGTCAGGTTAATGTGACGGGGGGGGGGGGGGGACATGATGCTTCTGCAGCACAATGTCCAAGTGCTAGACATCTCTATAACCTGCCACCCTGCAGAAATCGTACTGATACGACTGAAAAATTCCAAAACACACACAAATTTGGCAGTACCTTGATTGTTTTGTATATTTAACTGTGTGCCTAAGTTTTGTCCATGCCTGTAAATTGTACTTTTAATAATGTAAACATATTGTTTACATTGGTAACATTTGTCCATGATTATAAGTTGTAATTAGAATGTTAACAAGCATTTAGGTTCAGAAAATTCTGGGCACCAGTCATGTCTAGTTTGAAGGAGCTTTTCCATTGCAAATCTTCACATTTTATCATGATTTAGGTGATGTCAGCATGTGAAACAATACGGATTTGGCAACATAGAATTGATTCCTATTCTATATGTCTGTGGGAATTCATTATCAGAGTTTGCAGTGGTGTTGTTGACATGTATAATTCAAGAAGAATTATTTTAGAAATATTTATTGGACTTACTAAAGCACTTATTGATTTTTGAACTAATATTACTTTGGATTTTTGTGAACTCATTCAAATCAGAACATTCTATATTTTTGGACGTGTGATAAGACATTTAAAATTATTACATGGGATTTAATTCACAATACTATATGTATCTTGAATTTTCTCTTTGTATTGTTAAAATAAATTTTGTGTTGATTTTACTTAAATTGTTTCACTTCCTTCTGTTACATGTTTTAAAATCTGGAGAGATAAGACTCTAATGGTGCGACCTTCAGTTTAACTGTAATGAGTTTAATTTATAGCATTCCACATTATCATTATCTGTTGTTTTCTTTAATGTCCTTTTATCCACCTTATCATTGCCTGGGTTTTTTTAGGTCCTTTTATCCACATTGTCATTGCCTGTATGTTTTTAAGGTCCTTTCATCCACATTATCATTGCCTGTATGTTTTTAAAGTCCTTTCATCCACATTATCATTGCCTGTATGTTTTTAAGGTCCTTTCATCCACATTGTCATTGCCTGTTTTTTTTTAAGGACCTTTTATCCACCTTATCATTGCTTGTTTTTTTTTTAGGTCCTTTTATCCACATTGTCATTGCCTTGTTTGTTTTAAGGTCCATTTATCCACATTATCATTGCCTGTATGTTTTTTAAGGTCCTTTAATCCATCTTATCATTGCCTTTTTGTTTTGTGTTTGTTTAAGCTCCTTTTCAACAGATTGTGAGGTCTTTTACTAAGCATCCATTGTAAAATACATGTACTTCAATTTTGTTATAATTTCACTCTTTTGTAATTACTTTAATAAAATCACAAATGAATTATCACATGACTAGCTTTGTAGTGACACACATTCTGTCCAAAACTACTTTAAATGTGGGTAGGGCTGATTTATGAACATTACAAGTTCGGTGGCAATGCTTTATTTTGTGGGTAGGGCTGATTTATGAACATTGCAAGTATCGGTGGCAATGCTTTATTTTGTGGGTAGGGCTGATTTATGAACATTACAAGTATCAGTGGCAATGCTTTATTTTGTGACAGTAGTGTTCACTCTTTGACATTTAACTGATAACACTGTCATGGCTCATTAAAAGATCTTACTATTTACAGTTTGCACCACGTGTCCATTCAATGAATGTAGAAACAAATGATAAAAACAATTGTATTTTATTTATCCGGAAACAAATATGCAAATAAACAGAGTAGTACATTTTTAGCACATCAGTTATGTTTAATAATTCATGGTTGTGTAAAATCAGAAAACACTAGGCACTTGTGATTTATTAAGTTATTCAAACAAATATAGTATTCTGTTAACTTAGTCTGTTATACATTTTTATTCCGACATATTCTTTTAAATGCCAATAATAATCTTTAAAACAATTTATCAACAAGATTAAGCTGTTTTTATGAGTACATTGTCATCATATTTTGCATCACTAGAAGACAGCAAAAATCTCAGTTAAACTGTCAAAAGGTCAAAGTTTAATGTGACATGAATGAGTGAAAATTTTAAACATCATTGATTTCTTTATCATTAGACAAAATTTAGAAAGTCTGAAAAGCAGAGAAAATGCTTCACAAAGATTGAAGAGGTATTATTTACTTATTTTCAAAGTTTTGTATTTACAAAATACATGTGTATACATATAAAGCACCCAAATATGGGATATATTACTTTCAAATCATCAACTGATCAAGTGTTATATCTTCTTTAATAAATAACTCTATTTCAAATGTAGTATATGAAAATATCAAATCTTCATCCATTTAAAAAAAAATGTACAATCAAAGAGGCTTCAAAAGAGATCATTAAACATGAAATATCAATATTTCGAATACCTTTAACATTTCATTACCATGACTCCATAGGTGTTGACTTAACAAAAAGATTTAGCAAAACTTTATCAAAATTCATCACAGAAAATGCTGCATGGTTCCTTGAATTTATTACTCCTTGATTGATGTATAAAGTTTTCTTCATTGTAAATATCAAATATTCCTTTCATTTTTTATTTTGGTTTAATTTTAACATTATGCTTCTGCCACTTTGTGAATTTTGTTTATCCTCTGAATAATTTGGTTTTCTTTGTCTCTCAATTTGGCAGCAACTTCACCCTGGAATGATAGTGATAAAATAATAGAATATATAATAACTTGATTCAAACTGAATTGTTTCAGAAATGCCAATATTCCATAAATAATCTAAATTTGTTATCTGTTTAAAAGTACATTATAAAAGACAGTTTAGAACAAATACATGTACATGACAAAATATTGGCCTTATTTCTAAATTAAGAAAATTGGCTTTTAGAA
Source organism: Unio delphinus (assembly GCA_029339505.1). Taxonomy (NCBI): domain Eukaryota; kingdom Metazoa; phylum Mollusca; class Bivalvia; order Unionida; family Unionidae; genus Unio; species Unio delphinus. The sequence goes on along the minus strand of JAQISU010000109.1, from coordinate 3,917,665 downwards.
ATTACAAACAAGTCTCATTGACATAATTAACTGAGACGTATACTTTAATTGATGTGAAATAAACACAAGACCTAATTAGTAGAGACAAATACTTTAATTGGTGAGAAATAAACACATGACCTAATTATTAGAGACACTTTAATTGGTGTGAAATAAACACATGACCTAATTATTAGAGACATATCCTATATTTGGTGTGAAATAAACACATGACGTTATTAATAGACATACTTTAAATGGTGTGAAATAAACACATGACCTAATTATTAGAGACATATCCTATATTTGGTGTGAAATAAACACATGACCTAATTATCAGAGACATACTTTAAATGGTGTGAAATAAACACATGACCTAATTATTAGAGACATCCTATATTTGGTGTGAAATAAACATAGGACCTAATTATTAGAGACATACTTTAAATGGTGTGAAATAAACACATGACCTAATTATTAGAGACATATCCTATATTTGGTGTGAAATAAACACATGACCTAATTATTAGAGACATGTCCTATATTTGGTGTGAAATAAACACATGACCTAATTAGTAGAGACAAATACTTTAATTGGTGAGAAATAAACACATGACCTAATTATTAGAGACACTTTAATTGGTGTGAAATAAACACATGACCTAATTATTAGAGACATATCCTATATTTGGTGTGAAATAAACACATGACCTAATTATTAGAGACATACTTTAAATGGTGTGAAATAAACACATGACCTAATTATTAGAGACATATCCTATATTTGGTGTGAAATAAACACATGACCTAATTATTAGAGACATATTTTAATTGGTGTGAAAAAAACACATGACCTAATTATTAGAGACATATCCTTTTTTTTTTCGTGTGAAATAAACACATGACCTAATTGTTCGACATACTTTAAATGGTGTGAAATAAACACATGACCTAATTATTAGAGACATATCCTATATTTGGTGTGAAATAAACACATGACCTAATTATTAGAGACATCTCCTGTATTTGGTGTGAAATAAACACATGACATAATTATTAGAGACATACTTTAAATGGTGTGAAATAAACACATGACCTAATTATTAGAGACATGTCCTTTAATTGGTGTGTGTGTGTGTGTGTAACCGCTCCGGTGGCCTAGTGGTTAGAGCGTCCGCCCCGGAAGCGAGAGGTCGTCGGTTCGATCCCCGGCCGAGTCATTCCAAAGACTTACAAAAATGGTACTAACAGCTGCCTCGCTTGACGCTCAGCATTAAGAGGTTAGTGTTAGGACTGGTCGGCCTGGTGTCAGGATAATGTGACTGGGTGAGACATCATGCTACATGTCTGCGGCATGATGTCTCAGTGCTAGACATCACTATAAACTGCCTCAATGCAGACATCGTAGCGATATGACTGAAAAATTGTTAAAGCTACGTTAAAAATCCTAATCAAACAAACAAATTTAATTGGTGTGAAATAAACACATGACCTAATTATTAGACATACTTTAAATGGTGTGAAATAAACACATGACCTAATTATTAGAGACATATCCTATATTTGGTGTGAAATAAACACATGACCTAATTATTAGAGACATGTCCTTTAATTGGTGTGAAATAAACACATGACCTAATTATTAGAGACATGTCCTTTAATTGGTGTGAAATAAACACGACCTAATTATTAGAGGCATCCTATCTTGGATGTGATACAAACATTGAGAAGTATACAGTTTAACACAGAACAAGAGCTAGATGAAAAAATTTCTATGTCCGGTCATGAAGAGGAAAGTTACACTGTAACACATTTATAAAATAACATATATATTAGTGAAATAGGTCACAGCAACACAAACATGAGCACTGACAGAGTTGTCACATGCAATGGAGGGTTACATTTATATAATTTAAATAAACTGAACATACCTAGAGATGATAGTTAAGTTGTAAGGTCCTAAACTTCATGACTTAACCCTTTGAACCCTAATCTCCCCCATATTTCGGCACAATAACCCGAGCCTCCCCGGCAATTTTTAACAATTTTATAAAAAGTAAAATTTTGCAAAATAAAAGTAATATTATGCCTTAGAATGATAATCCACTATGATATAACAGCAAATATCAAATTGTCTCTTTTCAAACATGCTTATAAAATGCTTTTTATTACTATGACTATGTAACAAACTGTCTCGAAATTTTGTTCATGTTGTACCATTCATGCAAGATCTATATTTCACTGACCATCTAGCGAATAACATAACACAGGCCGGTATACCGGCCTGTCGGGTTATGCCGGTAGATAGCTAGGCCGGTATACCGGCCTTTCGGGTATATACACCGTTACAACTGGCCGGTAAACCGGCCTGTCGGGTTCAAAGGGTTGACAGTATGTGCTTCCGTAAGAGACATTCAATTATCATCCCTTGATTTTACCCAGTAAATATAAATCTGATTTAAATTTATATACTGAATCTAAAAATTTGAATAGAGAACCAAAAATCGTTTTAATCTGTTGTTGTTATAGGGTTTAACGTCATTTTTCAGCACAATATAGGCTGTACATGGCAGCCAGCAAAGAACCACCAGCTCACAAGAAGCTATCAGCTAGATTTCTCACATGCTCACATTGGTCAAGCCCAAGACTTGAACCTATGCAGACAGACAAGAGGTGAGATGGCAGTGGTCCATAATGGTGAGTGCTTTAGACCACTTGGCCACCCCCATTTTAATCTCAGGCCATGTAAGTTACAAAGACATAGAGGCTTTGACATTTCAAGTGTACATGTCTGTTCAAGATCTACCAACTGAAAACTTCTGAGGTCTTGTCCTAATTGATTTGAAATATATCAAAATTGAACAGAAAAGCTATTGTTTCAAGTGGACATTATTGTGCTCCTGTGTTTTATAAATGATTTAATGTTTAAGTCTGAGGTTCTAGGCTTGAATGTTTTATGCATCCACATCCAAGCAAAACACATATACATCTTCATTCATATCTTGCATTCAGAAAAAAAATGTCAAAAATTACAAGATTTACCTGCAGTCCTTCTAAAATATTCTTGACCACACTCTCAATAACTTCTTTAACATCCTGGGCAGTAAGTTTGGAAAGCATTTCAGACTGTGTCAGAGACTGATCCAGTACCTTTGAAGGCTCGGGTGGTTCCTCCACTGGCTGGAATAATTGAACAGACAATGTAATTTGCATAATGAGCAGGGTAAGACCAACCAATCCTTATTATTCAGGAGAAATATTTATTTCTAGCAGCTTCTCAAATTTTTTAAGACTGTATCATATGACCCTTACAATTTCCCTATTTATATCTTGGAGTAAGGAAAAGTTGATCTTAAAAGCAAAATGTTAGTCCTTTAAAGGTACACTGCTAGTCCTATCAAATATAAGTCATACGTTGATTGATAAATGTATCAAACTTGAGATGGCATCATACACTGATGTATAACTTGTGATGGCATCATACACTAAAGTAAAACTTGAGATGGCATCATACACTGATATAAAACTGGAGATGGCATACACTAATGTAAAACTTGAGATGGCATCATACACTAATGTAAAACTTGAGATGGCATCATACAATGATATAAATCTGAAATGGCATCATACAGTGGTGTAAAATGACTCTGCATGATAATTGTGATTTCATATAATGAGAAAATTTTAGTATCTCTATAAGATATTCACCAAAATTATCATACTTGTGGATGTCCTACAGTACTGTAAATTATTAAATAGCTTTGATCCACTTTACTTTCCTAAGAAGATTTGAAATTTAAGTAATTGAAATAATAATGAACACACCAAGCTAGCTACCATGGTTAGTCATCTGAAATTATATCTCTTAAACTGACCAGGTATTGCACAAGTAAGGTTGGATGGTGACCTCATTCAAAACACAGGCATGTACCAATATTTATGGTTTTACCATTACTAGTAATTATATTTAATGAAATTCTTGTAGACTTGTAAACACTCCTGTATTTCATCAGCTGTGTAATTATCACCTGCTTTGTCTGTGTTAATGATGTAATTACTGTTTATGACTTAATTATTGTTCATTATATTTAATGAAATTCTTGTAGATTCACAAAAATCATGAATCTTATCTCTTTATTTTTCACCTGCTTGGCAGGTGTTAATGATATAATTGCTGTTAATTCAGTTTAACAAAATTCTTGTAGACTTTTAAACATGCATGTATTTGATCAGCTATGTAATTATCACTGCTTGGTCTGTGTTAATGTAATTATTGTTAATTCTATTTAATGAAATTCTTGCTGACTTGTAATTTATCATATAGTTCTGTAAATATCACATGGTTGGTCTGTGTTAATGTAATTATTGTTAATTCTGTTTAATGAAATTCTTACAATAAAAATATTTTTTTGATGTACGAATGTCAATCTGTGAACTGATTAGGGGGTGCTCACCAGTTATTTTGTACTTTTGAGAGAGTGGTGTATGTAAAGTGAAGTTGTTTGCATTTTAAAAATATACATTGGTGAGAATGTTGTCATACCTGTAAGCTACTTTAATGTAATGTGGCTGACATTGTTTTCGATATCGTACTTATGGAAATTTTAAATGCCCTAAGCACACTGTTATCTGTAATGACTGCTCCCTTGTGCTTCAAATATCAGATTGAATTTGTTTAAAGTACACTATCCTTACTCGAAATGAATTTTTCCAGACTAGACAATACCAACTTCTGAAAATGCAATGAATGAATTACCAAATATATGAAATGTATTTTTAAAAAAGTTATCAGCTCCTATTTTTATATAATTTGCATCTTTAGTTCAGGAAGTGAAAATGACCAAGTAGAGCTAGCACTTTTTTGACATTTGCACATCTGTAGTAAGGCCAAACTGTATACTGTATAACCGATATTACACCTATCAATCATACACCAAAACAAAGGGAATTAAAGGTTCTTTGAACTATACCTAAGATATACAAGGTCTTATAACCAGTGAGGAAAGCTAGGGAAATTCTTTTTCATTGATATGCTAACTCTATGAAAAATACAAAACTGTAGATTGCCATCTTAACCACTAGACCTCTACAATCCTACCAAGTGGTAAAAAAGGCATACTAAAACTATTTTCTGAAATTGAAGAGTATCCATCAACAAAAAGCATTATTGAAATGAAAGCTGAATAATATATCTATGTTAATTCATTGACCTTTCTAATAATACAAAGATGTCCTTCACCAATAATAATGTTGCTCAACTAACAGAAGCTGAGAAAGAAGAATGGAAGACAATTATCTAAAATGAAATTGTTAAGCTTCATGTTTTTTAAAAGGCAAATTCTTAGCTAAAATGTGAGGCAACAGGAATATGATAGTTAAGTAATAAATTAATTTATTATTTTGTTTATTAATTCTTTCATTCATTCATTTATTTCTGATGATATTTCCCTAAATACACAGCAAAACTATCCTAAACCAGTCACTGCTGGACCAACTTTGTGGCTGTCTTATAGCAATGGGCAGTGTTAAGAGGTTTAATCTGTATAAAGGATGGTCAATATACAGTGAAAGTAAATCAGTGGAAGTGTTACTGTACTCGTGTAACTCTAACGGCCTATCTACAGCAAAAGCAAGTCTAAGGAATTGTACTTGTATGACTGTAATGGCCTATATACAGTGAAAGCAAGTCTAAGGAATTGTACTTGTGTGACTGTAATGGCCTATCTACAGTGAAAGCAAGTCCAAGGAATTGTACTTGTATGACTGTAATGGCCTATCTACAGTGAAAGCAAGTCTAAGGAAGTCTTACTGTACTTGTATGACTGTAATGGCCTATCTACAGTGAAAGTATGTCTTAGGAAGTCTTACTGTACTTGTGCGACTGTAATGGTCTATCTACAGTGAAAGCAAGTCTAAGGAATTGTACTTGTGTGACTGTAATGGTCTATCTACAGTGAAAGCAAGTCTAAGGAAGTGTTACTGTACTTGTGTGACTGTAATGGCCTATCTACAGTGATCGCAAGTCTAAAGAATTGTACTTGTATGACTGTAATGGCCTATCTACAGTGAAAGTATGTCTAAGGAAGTGTTACTGTACTTGTGTGACTGTAATGGCCTATCTACAGTGAAAGCAAGCCTAAGGAAGTCTTACTGTACTTGTGTGTCTGTAATGGCCTATCTACAGTGAAAGCAAGTCTAAGGAAGTGTTACTGTACTTGCATGACTGTAATGGCCTATCTACAGTGAAAGCAAGTCTAAGGAAAAGTTACTGTACTTGTGTGACTGTAATGGCCTATCTACAGTGAAAGCAAGTCTAAGGAAGTCTTACTGTACTTGTGTGACTGTAAAGGCCTATCTGCAGTGAATGTGTGTCTAAGGAAGTGTTACTGTACTTGTGTTACTGTAATAGCCTATCTACAGTGAAAGCAAGTCTAAGGAAGTCTTACTGTACTTGTATGACTGTAATGGCCTATCTACAGTGAAAGTATGTCTAAGGAAGTCTTACTGTACTTGTGTGAATTATTGGCCTCTCTGCAGTGAATGTGTGTCTAAGGAAGTCTTACTGTACTTGTGTGACTGTAATGGTCTATCTACAGTGAAAGCAAGTCTAAGGAATTGTACATGTGTGACTGTAATGGTCTATCTACAGTGAAAGCAAGTCTAAGGAAGTGTTACTGTACTTGTGTGACTGTAATGGCCTATCTACAGTGATCGCAAGTCTAAGGAATTGTACTTTTGTGACTGTAATGGCCTATCTACAGTGAAAGCAAGTCTAAGGAAGTGTTACTGTACTTGTGTGACTGTAATGGCCTATCTACAGTGAAAGCAAGCCTAAGGAAGTCTTACTGTACTTGTGTGACTGTAATGGCCTATCAACAGTGAAAGCAAGTCTAAGGAAGTGTTACTGTACTTGTGTGACTGTAATGGCCTATCTACAGTGAAAGCAAGTCTAAGGAAGTCTTACTGTACTTGTATGACTGTAATGGCCTTTCTACAGTGAAAGTATGTCTAAGGAAGTCTTACTGTACTTGTGTGAATTATTGGCCTATCTGCAGTGAATGTGTGTCTAAGGAAGTCTTACTGTACTTGTGTGACTGTAATGGTCTATCTACAGTGAAAGCAAGTCTAAGGAATTGTACTTGTGTGACTGTAATGGTCTATCTACCGTATTTTCGCGCATATATCCCGCACACGCAGATAATCCGCACCCTCATATAGCCCGCAGGTTTTGGGGTTTTGTGTAAAAAATCGTTGGCATAACCCGCACCTTTGTATAACCCGCAACCATAGATATATTTATACAGCTACAATTGGAAATGAAATCAATTACAGGATCACGGGGCTTCGCTGATGTAGCAAACTGCGATTCTGTTTTCCGTTTTGGTGACAAAATATACCATCTGGTGATATTTGTGGCGACACCAATTTTGGCTGATAAAAACCGTATATACAGTCTTGCGTTTGGAGTAGAGAAAATCAAAGGCATCATGACAGGAAACAATGTACTGGAATATATTGTTAAAATAACAAGTCCTTGTCTTATACTGACAAACCACACTAACAGTGCACTGTTATATCATAATCCGCTAATGATGATATCTGGCCTTATTACTTTATGCAACTGACTAGTTAAAATCCGAATCCGCAGAAGGCGGAAACGTAAAATGAGTACAGTCAAGCAGATGACACTAATTTAAAAACATACCAGATGGAAGAAGAAAAAATACGTTTGCTGACACTTTAAAGAGAACTGATTACATTTGAAGCACTGATATATACTAAACAAATAAAACAAATCTGTTTCAATGTTCTACAAGTATCTGAAGTTGCCGCAGCAATAACAAACAGGTATTTGTTTGACCCTTCAACTGGAGCCTTTAGCGACGCCATCATCAAAGTAAGCCGACGACCTTTGCTCAATAAAAGACAGCAGAAAACACGGTACACAGTGCTTGTGTGCGTAGGCTGTCTATAGGAGATGTGCCTCAACTACAGACTACATAAACATGGACATTTCTAAATAATCTTGTATTCTTGTGAAGTGTAGATTAGAGTTTAAATAATTTCTTTCTGTTTAATTTAAAAAATGCCAAAACGAACGAAAGTCTTACACAGCCAATTTCAAGCTAACTGCCATTGCGTATGCTGAAGTGCATGGCAATAGAGCCACAGGCAGAAAATTTGATATTGATGAGAGTGTAATCCGAGGTTGGAGAAAAGAAAAAGGAACGTTGGAGAAGATGAATCCACGAAAACGTGCTCGTCGTGGACCTAAAGCAAAGTCACCGTAGTAGCCATAATATCCAACCCTAACAAAACAAAACTAGAACAATATATGTTATGTAGTTACTTTTTTCAAACAATATATTGAAATATTATTATGTGTAAAAAAAATTGTGATATAGACCGCACCCTTATATAACCCGCACCCCCCCTGCGGGGTTTGTAAAATCTGGTATAACCCGCGGGATATATGCGCGAAAATACGGTACAGTGAAAGCAAGTCTAAGGAAGTGTTACTGTACTTGTGTGACTGTAATGGCCTATCTACAGTGATCGCAAGTCTAAGGAATTGTACTTGTGTGACTGTAATGGCCTATCTACAGTGAAAGCAAGTCTAAGGAAGTGTTACTGTACTTGTGTGACTGTAATGGCCTATCTACAGTGAAAGCAAGCCTAAGGAAGTCTTACTGTACTTGTGTGACTGTAATGGCCTATCTACAGTGAAAGTATGTCTAAGGAAGTCTTACTGTACTTGTGTGAATTATTGGCCTATCTGCAGTGAATGTGTGTCTAAGGAAGTCTTACTGTACTTGTGTGACTGTAATGGCCTATCTACAGTGAAAGTATGTCTAAAGAAGTCTTATTGTACTTGTGTGAATTATTGGCCTATCTGCAGTGAATGTGTGTCTAAGGAAGTCTTACTGTACTTGTGTGACTGTAATGGTCTATCTACAGTGAAAGTATGTCTAAGTAAGTCTTACTGTACTTGTGTGACTTTAATGGTTTCTAATACAAGTTTATATAGTATGTATAAGACAAAAATATATGTAAGTAAGAAGCTAGTTCCCAGATAAAATTGTAAGCATTTCTTGTTTCAATTTCTTGCTTTTACAGAGATGATTGTCATTCAATTAGTAATGCTTTGATTTTATTTTTATTTTTATTTTTCAAAGCTGCAGTAGATTTTAGAGCCTTGAGTTCAATGTTATGAAGGCAGGATGGCAAATATGTTTGTCTTTTATGCATGATAATCATATCATACAAGTTTCTGGGCAATATTCTTTTGGAAAATCTTGTAATTTCCCATGTGAAAATAAAATCAAATACATTTTACATGTGAGAATTACACAGATTCAATAATTTTTAATACATGATCAATCCATAAAAAGTGTAAATATTTTCTGTCAGAACATTGTAAATCCCTAAGAAAGTTTTCATCTACAATTATTTTACCTGTAATCAAATAATTATTTTTAAAAAAGGTGAAATAAAGTTTAGTCGCTATGGTAATGAGATTATTACTGTACTCTGTACTGTCTTCCATATGATGGTAATGTTTATACCATATTTGCTGGCCCTAAGATGATATGTTTTGACCAGAAACTCTTAGCTTCATCTTGTACTCTGAATTGAATTAAATATGGATTTTGTCTGAATCACTTTATCATATTTCTCATATGGAAAATAATTCTCCAAGAGAACGAAAAATAATGTGCAAAAAGATATTTCATTTTGGGGAAGAGATCGTGTATGAACAAATAGGATCATTCAGTGAGTATTTTAAGCATCTGTATGATCATCAGTATTATAAATTAACATAGCTCAGATGTAATTTAGCTAAAACAGCATGAACCAGTATTGTACATTGTAATATACGTTGTTTAAATTTAATTACATATATGTGCATTAAAATTACAAGTTTGAGGATGAATAACCATGACGACATTCCATCCCAATTTTCTTGTGGAAGGGGAGGGAGTGCATTACCATAATCAATTATCAATTTATATTACTAGTTCAGCAATTCCTTCTAATTTTTGTTTTCACTTCTTTTTTTAGTAGAATAATCACATGGCTTTATAGTGATATTTACATGCTAATTAAACACGCTACAGCTGTATTCAGTCATTCCAATATAACACCTGTTTAAGGTCAAGATTCTGCAGACCAGATCAGATTAGCAAGTCTACTGTAGTCAGGTTTTCTTAATCTAACACCTGTTTAAGGTCAAGATTCTGCAGACCAGATCAGATTAGGGAGGCTACCAATTGGGAAATGAGGCTATCCATGGGTATTATGAATACTGTACCAAATAGTTAAAGGAAATGTCAGAAGGTTACTACTGGAAATTTCTCAGCCAGTGGCATTTTTTAACTTGCCGACGGAACCAACAGCAATTTAAAGCACATTTAACATGAGCAAAGATCAAAAACAATTGCCGCTTATGTACAGTAAGAGAACAAAATTCTAATTGTTGGGAATGGAGAGGTCATAATACTTGCAAAGAAAATTAGACAGCATACAAAATGGTCATTCTTGGGATTTACTCTAATGGAGACTATATGAATATAACTATTGTGAATATTTAACAGTGAAGGAGTATGGTATGTATTTTCATTGTTTACATTTACTGTTTCATTTATTAATGTTTTCTCTCTTTGATAAAAGTGCCAGCAACAGAGGGGGCAATAATTTATAATAAAAAAGTCCATGAAGAGCTGAACACACCCTCTCTCTCTCATTGATGTAATGATTAAAGATTATGTAATATATATAATAATAACCAGAATGGCCACCCACTTTTTATGGATCTCAAATTAAAGTGTACATCTCCTGTATCACAAAATATTATTAGTATGACTTGGACAGAAATGAATACAAATCAAAGCTACCTTTGCAACACTCCAAGATACTAACATTACTAATGTTCAAGAATTAATCTAAAACTTACAGTAGAATTTTGAAACTGATTTATAATTTGGGAACAATCTATAAAGTTGTTGTAAAGCTTTTGTAATGAGTGCATGACTAACTAGTTTTTGAGGCAAGTGTGTACACTTCAGTGTAGAAATAGACTAGAGTTAGTCCGCTAGACTGTTATTAGTATCCTTTACTAGAAGTAGAAATTTGTTTGACTCTGACAAGTTTCAATCTTACCACACCTTTGGGGTGGGAGACGTGTGCTTGGGAGTTGAAATTGTGCTTGGAGAGATTCGAGGAGATGTGGCTGATTCAACAGTAGTCTCCAATATTTTTTCAACATGCTGAAAGTCAGACTGATTACATGTACAAATATTTTAACATGTAACTTACTAAAATTATAGACTCACTGATGACAGTGCTAATACTGTATAGATTACTGTACACTTGTGAATTATACCTATACAGATTATTTTGCTATTGTACACTTGTGCATGACACATGTATAGATTATTTGACTAACACAGTAAGTTACTGTACTCCTGTAGATGATACATGTACAAATTGTTTTTCAGTAGATACATTTACATATACTAAAAAATGGAATATTTTGATTCCTCTAATTGTTTATAAACCTGTCCAATAGATTAAGAAAGAAATCATTTATCTCTTTTATGCTAATTCATAAATTATTGCATTTTCCAAGAGAAATAATTTTGATAATTCACTGGAGTGAATGTCGGGTATATTTTTTCACTCCAGACAAAAGACATTGATATTGAGAAGACTTTATTTCTCATGCATGCTGTTCTCTGTGGCACTCAACAAGTATATTTTTATTCCTCTTTTTGCTATTTCACATCCATTTATCTACCTATTAACATATTATGCTTTCTATCTCTCACATCTAACTTAATCTTGTCTCTCCTGTACCTCAAACTCTACTGCCCCCAGTCCTAGTGACCCTACCTTCTCATCTCAGATCATGCCTCCATTAGTTCCATAAATAACTTGGGTCTGGGTCTCTGGTAAAATTATAACCAAAGCATTTCAGCCCTCGTGTTGTTAATCATTTAGTCTAATGGTAATCACAACCCACTGTCATGCAGAAGTACTGATCTAATCAACATTAATTTTATTTTGTATTATTTTAAAATGTTCTTCCCTTGTACCTTGAATAAGGAAAGAGAATTATGTCACTACTCATATTTTCTGTACACATAACACAAAATAAAACAGAAGGCATTATCATATAAAAATGATAATTCCGTCTGTTAAACATTTTAGCTAGCTATATGTCTGAGCATAAAAAAAAGTAAATTGTTCTGAGCAAATAATAGTATTTTCATCAGCTCAATGAAATATAGCTGTTATTCACTCTATAAGCAAATACACTCTAAATATTACATGTCAATGCATGTAAATGGTGAGATTAATACAAAAAGATTAAATGCATGCAAATGTGAAGACCATACAAATACTCCAATAATAATCTGTAATTATAACATAAATGTAGGACAACTACAGAACTTATCCAAATCAAATTACAATCTAACCATCACAGCTTGAGCCATAGGATTATGACCCTATGGTGTGAAATAAACAGAATTTTGAATCATTTGTAGTCATTCTATTATAACAGCTATTTCCATGAAACAATCATAAAAGATGGGAGGGTGTACCAAATACAATAAAGGCAAGGGTTGGGAAGGCTTGACCTATGTATACAAATTACAAAAGCTATGTTAACTCTTGTGTACAAAATTACAAAAATGATGGTAAGGGTCAGAGGGATTTATCCCTGTACAAATTACATAAATACATGTACCAATTACAAAATCAATGTTATGGGCTGGGAGGGCTTTACCCATGTGTACAAAATAAAAAACAATGATGAGGGTGGTTGTAAGTGCTTTACTTAAGTCTACCAATTAGAAAAGTAATAGCATGGGTTAAGAATATTTACACTTTTTTTCAAATGACACAAATAAAGGCAAAGGTTGTATTTCGCATTACTCGTGTACAAAATTCAAAAACAATGATAATAACTGGGATGGATTTACCTCTGTACAAATTACATTAAAAAAAAGCCAGAGTTTTTGTTCTCTTTCATTTGTGCAGCCACAATTATACTTATCCTGTCTGGTAAAAATGCAGTAGCAGAAATACAGAATCCACCTAAATGAGAGTGAACTGTACTGGGATTATCTTCACTGTACAGGCCAAACTGAGGTAAATTGATAAACTACTTGTATGCAATCAGTATCTTAACTGTACAAGTCAAAATAAGCTAAATACATCAATTGATCTACATAATCGGCAAAGTCATATTTGTATATTTTGGTCAACAATTTTTGGGACAACACTTGCAACAAAAGTATTATTGAGTTGCATTTTATTTTGCATAATAAAGAAAGAAAATGAGATGCAATGATAAGAAGACTGTCAAACCTTACTGACTTTATCATTGTGAATGTTAGCTTGTTACAAGTCTTTAGATTATATCATTGCATATCTAAGACTGTATCACTGCATACCATTAGATTGTATCATTGCCTGTATTTAGATTGTATCATTGCCTGTCTTTAGCTTGTATTATTGTGTATCTTGGAAATCCAGACAATACAACTTGATAATCATAAGAAGTAATAATGTGTTATGCAAAGTATTCATATCAATACATACCTCTGGTAATGGAGTGGGAGGAGGAGTAGCTATGTAAAGGTTGTATATTTCCTCTGCAACTCCCTCATCCAGCGGAGGGGGGAATGGAACTTCTGCTGCTTTTGCAACCTCAATTTGAAGCTGTTCAAAAGAGTCTAAACCATTGGATTTAAGCATTCCAAAATGAATATATATATATATAAATGAATATATATATATATATATATATATATATATATATATATATATATATATATATATATATATATATTGAAATCGCATACTCAGCATATTTCAGTAGATAAGAAATTGATATTATAATAGTATAACACAGCTGCACATGTAATGTGCTATGAATGGTCATGTGATGTTCTATGATTGGTCATGTGACATGCTATGATTGTTCATGTGATGTGCTTTGAATGGTCATGTGATATCCTTTGATTGTTCAAATATCAAATTTTGCAGTACATACTTATGAAATATTGATATCAATTTGATATAAGGACTGCCTTTGTGATGTAGCACCACACAGAACATCATTTTCACTTATCTTCAGACAAAAATGTTTAAACATGTTAGAACAACATATAGTCTTATGTGTGAGGATTTCAGGACCTCAATACAATAATACTATTCCTAAATTCCTAATATCGATTCTACCAGCTCCACTAATGAGGACCTAATTTCATAAGAGTGTTCTTATATATATATATATATATATATATATATATATATATATATATATATATATATATATATATATATATATATATATATATATATATATTAGACCAGCTCCATTAGGCATTAATGAGGACCTAATGTCATAAGAGTGTTCCATATATACATTATACCAGCTCCACTAATGAGGGCCTTAATGATGATTAGATTGTTTCTAATATCCATTATACCATATTCTACTAGTGAGGACCTTAATTATGATAAGGTTGTTACCAATGTCTGCACTAAGAGATTATACCCAATATCCATTATACCATATCTACTAATGAGGACCTTAATTATGATAAGGTTGTTACCAATGTCTGCACTAAGAGATTATACCCAATATCCATTATACCATATCTACTAATGAGGACCTTAATTATGATAAAGTTGTTACTAATGTCTGCACTAAGAGATTATACCTAATATCCATTATACCATATCTACTAATGAGGACCTTTATTATGATAAAGTTGTTCCTAATGTCTGCACTAAGAGATTATACCTAATATCCATTATACCAGTTCTACTAATGAGGACCTTAATTATGATAAAGTTGTTACTAATGTCTGCACTATCAGCTCCACTAATGAGAACCTTAATGATAAAGAGATATTACCTAATATCCATTATACCAGCTCTATTATTGATGAGTAGATGTTTTCTAATAGCGATTCTACCAGCTCCACTAAAGAAGAGCATAATGTTGATGAGGTTGTTTCTAATATTCTACCAGTTTCAATAAAGTGGACCTTGAGGGTGAAAAGAATGTTCCTATTATTCACTCTACCTGGCTGGTTCTATTAATGAAGACTATAATTGTGATATACGATTTGTTTCCTTGATAACCATTCTACCAGCCACACTAATGAGGACCTTACTGGTGATAAGATTGTTCTTACTATCCATTCTACCAGCTCCACCAATGAGGACAATAATGGTGATAAGATTGTTCCTGATATCCATTCTGTCAGCCACACCAATGAGAAATTTAATGGTGATACAACTGTTCCTGATATCCATTCTACCAGCTCCACCAATGACGACAATAATGGTGATAAGTTTGTTCCTGATATCCATTCTACCAGCCACACCAATGAGATCTTTAATGGTGATACAACTGTTCCTGATATCCATTCTACCAGCCACACCAATGAGAACTTTAATGGTGATACAACTGTTCCTGATATCCATTCTACCAGCCAAACCAATGATGACTTTAGCAGTGATAATGACAATTTAATAATGTGAATGTGTGATGATAATGATGACTTATTTCATTTAGTACAGCAGTAATTTTAATTAGAATCAAAATTAAAATTTTAAACAATGAAACCGATCTTATCTTACATCTGTTCCAATAATCTCTTCAGCTTGTGTTTTGGTGAACATATACTGGTACAGCTTGTAATGTTGGAAAAGGCTGAAAAAAAAATGTACATTTTTACATGAGTGGTTATCATTCTATTAAAAAATTACATGAAAGCACTAGGATAAATAGTCTGTAAAACGTTTCTGACTGGTTAATTGTCAAACTGACAGATTTAGCAAACTCAATGAACTGTCATAAAATATTGTCATGTACATCCTGTATGTGATGCCAATGATTTATTGATTGATGCCATTGTTTTATTGATTGATGCCATTGATTTATATTCATTTTTGCATGAAACTAGTAAGATCTGTTCAGTGTAAAAATATATAGTTCCTAGAGAAGAGTGTTTGTAAAAAAAAAATATATGTTTTTGTAACGGTTGTTGTTTTGGGTTTAATGCCAATGCTCAGCACAAAGTAGGCTATAAATATTGGCCAGTATAACTTGCAAAGGAAGAAACTGGGTAAACCCCAGTAAGAATCCCAAACTCATGGGAAACTACTGTCCAGCATTCTTTCGTACCTACATTGACCAAGCCTGAGACTCAAACCCACATATACACAGGTGAGATGGCAGTGATTAGTAAAGGTGAGCACTTTAAAACACTCAGATACCTGGGGGGGGGGGGGCTAGAAAATATATGCCAGGGTACTGTGATTATCGAAAAGTTCATTTTAAAATAATGATCAATGGGTGACTACTCGATGTTGAAAGGGTCTTTTCTGGTTCCCAAACAGATCAGTCCTTACATTTGTAACAATGACAGTAATAAAGTTATATTTAAAATAAATGAGAACCTTTTCATGGCTGCTTTAACATTACATGTATCCTTATCACCAGCTGTATCTAAATTTCTGTATCGCTTTATTTGAAACAGCAAATCTGCCAATAATATTCTACTTTCTTCAAAATATAATTATTCTTAGTATTCATTACCTTATTAAAACAAAATGACCCATTTTTGTAATGATTGACAGTTAAATGGGTATAAATCTGGAAAAAACAATAAATAAGTCTTGAATATTAATTGTATCATGTAAGTGTTGGTTACTTTACCGTTTAGTAAAGGTTACAACTTGCATTTTGTACAGTGATTGTGTATTTAAAGTTAAATGTTCCTATAAATATTATGATATAAACAAGAAGATGAATATATATATATATATATATATATATATATATATATATATATATATTGTAAAGGTATAGTTTAGATATCATGTATACCTACCTTGTGAAGGCTATGAAGATATCATCTCAACCTACTTTGTGAAGGCATAGTTAGATATCATGTATACCTACTTTGTGAAGGCATAGTTAGATATAATATAAATATAACCTTGTGAAGGCATAGTTAGATATCATGTATATCTATATTGTGAAGGCATAGTCAGATATCATGTATACCTACCTTGTGAAGGCTATGGAAGATATCATCTCAACCTACCTTGTGAAGGCATAGTTATCATATAAACCTACCATTTGAAGGCATAGTTAGAATTCATGTATACCTACCTTGTGAAGACATAGTTAGATCTCATATAAACCTACCTTGTGACAACATAGGTATCATACAAACCTACCTTTTGAAGGCATAATTAGATATCATGTATACCTACCTTGTGAAGGCAAAGTTAGATATCATGTATACCTACTTTGTGAAGGCAAAATTAGATATCATGTATATCTATATTGTGAAGGAATAGTTAGATATCATGTATACCTACCTTGTGAAGGCATAGTTAGATATCATATAAACCTACCTTGTGAAGGCATAGTTAGATATAATGTACACCTACCTTGTGAAGGCAAAGTTAGATATTTTTGAAGCCTGTGCCACATTAAAACAGTCTAGGCTGCCATCTTTGACATCATCCAGACCTATTCCAGCCATCATCTTTTTAAATTCTCTTAAGTTTTCTACCATTGACATATTTTTATCTGAAATAAAGGACAATATGATTTTTCTGAAGAACATCTACAAGAAAACTAGCTGGAAAAAGGTGGTTAAAACTGGATTAGTTTAAATTAAGAAAGTATTTAATCCAAAGAATTATTTCTCATGATTGCTAAGTTATGCTCAGATTATTTTAAAAACAAGGTTTTCTTTAACTAAGTTCAATCTATTTAACTATTGTACCAATAAACACTAAAATGGGAACAAATCATTGCAAATTTGTCCAAATTGTATTTGCTTTTTCTCTGTATTAGCAGTCAAGTAAATGCTTGAAAAAAGAGCATACTACAAATGTCAGTAAGATAGGTTGAACTGTGTACAACTTATAATTTATTTTTTAGTCTTGATCCATTGTCTGAGTTTGTAAAAATCATGAATGAACCTTTTGGCCAGCTTGAATATGCTGACAGGAGTTTTTCCAATAACAATATTATTGACTATTATTACTATTGACTTTGTATAATTTAATTTGTTATTTGAAAAAGAAAATAAAAGAAGCATGAAGCCGAGGCTATTATTAATGAGTGTTTAATTCAACTGAAATTCATGAAATTTTTTAAGTAATTTGCATGAGCTAAGAAAAAGGACATTTAACAACAAAATTTTAACTGAGTAACCCAATTTCAAGTGTATAAGCTTTTGTTTAGTCTTTCTAGTCATTGTAAATATACAGTAAGAATGTGCCTGGTTGGTATTGACAAATTAATATGAAAATTAAATTATGGTTACCTTTTTTTGAAAATGTAATGAGTGACTTGGCATGAAATCAACTCTGTTGGTTTAACTGTCAGTTAGACTGGCTAGAAATCTGGCAACATGACTTTTGTCAAGATACTGTATACATTCTTTTATCATGGAATGATTGATAGTAATCACATGTGACACTAATTAGTAATCACATGTGACACTTTAATTATTGAGGTTTTACATAATCCTGTCTTGAGTTATTATTTAGAATACAATAATCCTCTGCCTGATTTATTTTGCAGAATATGATTATCCTTTGCCTGACTTAATGTTTAGGATATGATAATCATTTGCCTCGGTTTTTATTTATGCTATGATAATCCTTTTGCCTGAGTTATTATCGTGTGTATGATAATCCTTCTATCTGGGCTATTATTTAGGGTATGATAAAAATCCTTTGCCTGGGTTTTTATTTTAGGCATCATAATCCTTTCCCTGAGTTATTATTTAGGATATGATAATCCTTTTGCCTGAATTATTATTTAAGGTAGAATAATCCATTGCCTGAATTATTATTTAGGGTATAATAATCCTTTGCCTGAGTTATTTTTGAGGGTATGATATTCCTTTTTCCTGGGTTATTATTTAGGATATGATAATAATCATTTGTCTGAGTTAATATTATTTGAATTATGATAATCCTTTGTCTAGGCTATTATTTATGGTATGATGATAATCATTTGGCTGAGTTATTTAGGGTATCATAATAATCCTTGTCCTGGGTTATTATTTAGGAGATGATATTCCTTTTTCCTGGGTTATTATTTAGGGGATGATAATATTTTGTCTAGGTTATTATTTATGGTATCATGATAATCCTTTGAGTTATTTAGGGTATTATAATAATCCTTTTGACTTACTTAGTATTTAGGGTATGATAATCCTTTGCCTGAGTTTGTATTTAGAATATGATAATCTTGTTTCCTGAATTATTATTTAAAATAGAATAATCCTTTGCCTGAGTTATTATTGAGGGTATAATAATCCTTGTCATAGGTTATTATTTAGGGTATGATAATATTTTGCTTGGGTTGTTTAGGTATGATAATCCTTTGCCTAGGTTATTTAGGTATGATAATCCTTTGCCTAGGTTATTATTAAGGGTATGATACTCCTTTTCCTGGGTTATTTAGGTATGATAATCCTTTGCCTAGGTTATTATTTAGGGTATGATAATCCTTTGCCTAGGTTATTCACCAACAAGAGAGACAGGGAACATGGAAGGCAGTTCTAAGCGCAATGCATGTAAGCTGACATAAGTGATAACCACAGAAATACTGTCAACAAGAACTTTTTTCATACTATTTAGAACAATGTAAAGAATGTACATGTGGTAATGTAGTTAGCATTTTTATTAGTTCATCATAAATGATATTTATCAATCAAAGCTATGAAAGCTACATCCTTATATTGTTTAATTATATATATATATATATATATATATATATATATATATATATATATATATATATATATATATATATATATATATATATATATATATATATATATATATATAATATAATATAGATATATAGATATAGACACACACAACAGGAAATGAGTAATATGCCTATATGGGTGTGTGTCATCTTATTACTACATGTATGTATGCATGCATGTGAAAACACGTATGCAGTATGTACATTAGGCATATAACAGCTATTGGAAATTAAAAATTACCTGGCTTAGTTGTAATAGGTTGTATAATAGAATGGAAGGTTGGAAGCTGTTTTTCAGTAGTTTTATATATGCCAGACAATTTTAGCCACAAAAATCTAAACAGTTTTTAAAAAAAAAAACTCTTTATATTCCGTTATGTAACATCATAATCAATGTTTGTTCACCTGATTTCTCCAACCAATCTTTAACTATTTTAAACAACTCATTTATATCATATGAAATAAGTTCAAAATACTGTATAACTGATGATAAGATGGCAATGATTTATAATATACACATGCGATGATTTTTAATGTTCTTGATGTCATATGACAAAGCTTAGTATATAATATATAATATAATATACACATGCGATGATTTTTAATGTTCCTGATGTCATATGACAAAGCTTAGTATATAATATATAATATAATATACACATGCGATGATTTTTAATGTTCCTGATGTCATATGACAAAGCTTAGTATATAATATATAATATAATATACACATGCGATGATTTTAATGTTCCTGATGTCATATGACAAAGCTTAGTATATAATATATAATATAATATACACATGCGATGATTTTTAATGTTCCTGATGTCATATGACAAAGCTTAGTATATAATATATAATATAATATACACATGCGATGATTTTTAATGTTCCTGATGTCATATGACAAAGCTTAGTATATAATATATAATATAATATACACATGCGATGATTTTTAATGTTCCTGATGTCATATGACAAAGCTTAGTATATAATATATAATATAATATACACATGCGATGATTTTTAATGTTCCTGATGTCATATGACAAAGCTTAGTAAAATGTTATGCTACAAACCTTTAATTTTTTCTAGGAGTGTGTACATGACGGTGAAAAAGGCTGAAATTTGTTGTGCTGTGTAGTTTTGCTGCGAGGCCCACCACAGTGCTGTTGTATAGTAATCCAGAATAGCTGCATCCTTGAGGTCTGTCTCATCATTTTCTATCTTAAAAAACTCTTTCAGTTTTCTGAAACAAAGAACAGTGTAAATCAAGACAAACTGCATAGTTCAGTGAAAAATGAATACAGTATATTCAATTGCTTGGCATCGCCTGATTGATTTGTTTAATCCCAGTGTAGATTATTTCTGTTGCCTCTGGTTTTAATAGATTCAAAACCAAACTCTGATGCAAAATTTTACCCTATATCTGCATAGAAACAAGTTTACTAAGTTCTGCTGTAGAAATATATGAAATGGTAATGGATACAAATCATCCACAATGCAAGAACACAATCGTCAAGCAAAAACTTACATTTTTTACATCCTGCTTGAACAAGAACAAACTTTCCTGATTAGAAAGCAGTTTATTTCACACAAATATCAGAAATATTAATTGAGACAAACAATACAACAATTGTTAATGGTGTTAGAAATTATTTTATTTAATATCAGTTTTTGATGATGATGTAATATTTCTGAAATGCTATTGTGGTGATAATGTGAATGAGATTGAGAATAGAGTTATTATTCACTTTTCCTATACGACATGGGCCCAGTTTAAAAAAAAAACATTTGGTAATTTCACTTTATTTCAACTTAAAACTCAGACACTACATGTACAGTTCAACATCTAAAGAATTTTCATTTATAAATAACAACCTCATATATCTTATATCAAACCAGGGTTTGATTTTCACTTTTCTTAACTTTTAAGCATCTAGTTAACCATTTTAACTATTTCACTACCTATTAACTGGACCAAATGTACCATTATTGGTTGCTCAAATGTAAGGCATGATTACTTACAACTGCATCCCTTCCACTGGCAGTGTCATGATCTCCTGACACAGACTCTCTGATAGAATCTTAAATGCAAAGACCTCTCGTCCATCCTGCTCATCCTCCTACAAAGAAATATCACAGTAGGCCAAGCAAAAACATATATTTCTTGCAACCCAAATAAACCTTCTAAATTCTAGCCAACTCTATTCTTTTTCTCAGATAGCATTTTGAGTGAATGTTATTTCCATACAAATTTACATCTGGTCAGTTCTAGCTTATGCAATAGTTAGTACTGACCACTCAAAATAATTCATAGTTCTTCAATGAGAATTATTCAAGAACATACAAATTCATATATTAAACAAATTCTTTTTTAAAAATTGAATATTTTTCAAGGAAAACAATAGTATTTGTATTTTACTTATCTAAATCATCATTTATATCCAAATGAAGCTCAAGGGCCATTTGATACAGTGTAAAATGCTATAAAATAAAAATAAAAATGAACTGAAAGAATCCAAAATCAAGAGTAAACATCCAACAAGAAACAGGGGCCCCTGAGTGGTTTAAAGTGCTGTCCATTACGGATCACTGCCATCTCACCTCTGTCTGCGTGGGTTCAAGTCTAAGATTCGGCTAATGTAGTTATGTGAGAAAGCTTGCCAGTAGCTTCTTGTGGGTCGGTGGTTCTTTCCGGGGCTTTTCCGGGTTCTTCCTCCACCATTAATACTGGCCGCCATGTATAGCCTATATTGTGCTTAAAAATGGCGTTAAACCATAAAAAAAACAAAAAAAAAACAAACAAGAAACAAAAAAGAAAATAGGTTGCATAATTAACCAGAATGTAGACAGCACAAAGATAAATGCAAAACATTTAAAGGCAATGAATTGTAAAATAATATAATTATCTTTTTTTTGTTTTACCGTATCTATCATGATCTTTTAAAAAGTGTGAGATAATAGGGTCTTTGCAGATTGGAAATCATCTCACAACACATTATCTCCATCCTAGATCTCGATTCTTCGCTTTTTACATCACGTGGGGGAGGGGGGGGGCGCATCATTCCCATTCCACACACACACACACAAACACACACACACGTCTTACATCAGATTTTGAGGTGGAAATAAATTTAAATTATTAGTAAGACTTATTTTAACGAGTGAAGTTTCCAATCTTATGGTAAAATTTCACCAACATAGAACAAAAATAAAATCATCTGTTATCAACTGGAAGTAAAAATGCGCGAAAACATATACCACAATACAGCGGAAAATCCTAAGCATCTCTCTCTATTTAGTATTAAGTTACAAGTGATTTTCACCTCTAAGGTCACTTTCTTTTTTCCTCCCCTGCTATCAGACTTCGCTGACGACGCAGATGATGTTGCTTTACCCGATTTTCCAGAAACTTTGGATGAGCTTTTGGCAGACATGTTGATATAGTTGCTATGTTCACTTTCCTTACTTTCCTTTAAAGAGCACCTGCTTAGGGACAGTAACTCTTGTAATCTTTAATCTTGGTCGAACAGTGAGCAAAATATCTATTGCGTAACCTAACAACCGAAACCTGTCAGATGACCTAGGCTACGAATCGTACACTTGATACCATTACCGCAAAAAAGCGTATATGCAATCTGGCGATTTACTATCCGAGTTTGGATAATATCCCTACGCTGACCGATTCGAAGGATAAAACTGTCTGTTCAGAGTAACAAAACATTTCAAAAGTCTTGGTCCCATTACGTATATTCATTACCCGCTAAGGTGAACCTAATATACATATATCTTGATTTAAATTTATTAGAGAAAAACTCTAGATATTAAAAGTGTTAACATTTCTTTAAGGAAAATATAAAATAGCCCATGCTGTACTGGAAAAGATAGGTTGTCAAATCTTCCATTTCTAAGTTACAAGTGTGCGTAGTTTTACATGTTGTCAGCTTTGGAGTTAAGTAAATTTTGAATCCAGTTCATGATCCCAAAGTGCCTAAATAGATGTGTTCAATTTTGAAAAATACCGAACTTTTGAAGTTTGTAAAATGGTCTTGTGCAGGATAATCGGAACAGATTTGGGACAATGATTGTAAAGAGTTGAAAACCCACGAGTTCCGGTTGTTTGCAAGGAGATGGTTTTATTCGGGATTCCAATTTAAGTTTGCAATTCACAGATTTTTCTTGAGATAAATTTTTTAATCTACAAAATATATTTAAAAAAGAGAGGCCGGCTTTAATGCAGATAACAAAAACGTACATTTTCATCGAACAATAAAAAAAAAAATATCAAGACGTAAGGTCCAAGTAGAACAATCAAGCCCGACATATAATTTCTACAAATTTTAATTTTATTTCGCTATGAGCAAGTCTCACGGGCAGTCCCGGATTACCCATTAGGCAGAATAGGCAACTGCCTATGGGCCCCGCGACTTTTATGGGCCCCATCAGGGGCCCCCATGAGACCGTGACCGTGGGTCTGGGGCCCCAAAAGTTTGACTGCCTATGGGCCTCCACGGTGCTTAATCCGGCGCTGCTCACGGGACATTACGTGATATCACCATTAGATCAGCAGAATAGAAGAAAACCGGGAGAAATTGCACAGCAAGCTTTTTATAATTTTTTGTGTGTCCATATGTGAAACAAAAAAAATATAGTTCGACTTCATTAAACTTCATTTGTTTTGGTAATTATTTATTTCATATTTTGTAAAAAGAATTCGCTTTTAATTATGTGAACATCTGCATCATATATGTGTATGTGTATATGTGAAACAAATGCTTTATTCAACATAGGAAAAAGACGTGCACAATTATGGGAAAAGAATTTCACAAGTCATTATTTTACAAAAGAAAAAATATGTTTCACAAATTTAATATGCTAGGAGCTTTCTCACATGTATCGATCAGCATTTTGCATATGTGGGGAACAATTATTGCTAAATAAAAAGACGCATTTCGTTAAAATGGGAATACGTACGAAATCATTTCGTTAAAATGGGAATACGTACGAAATCATTTCGTTAAAATGGGAATACGTACGAAATCATTTCGTTAAAATGGGAATACGTACGAAATCATTTCGTTAAAATGGGAATACGTACGAAATCATTTCGTTAAAATGGGAATACGTACAAAATCATTTCGTTAAAATGGGAATACGTACAAAATCATTTCGTTAAAATGGGAATACGTACAAAATCATTTCGTTAAAATGGGAATACGTACGAAATGTATTATAAAACGCTATACTATTTGTATGAGACTATGTGTACAATAGTGTAAAACTGTATACATTTATATGAATGCTTACAAGATACAGTATATAACCCGATACATTTATATGGATACGTTCAAAATACAGTATAAACCGATTTACATTTATGTGAATACGTACAAAATACAGTATAAACCCATTACAATTGTATGAATACGTTCAAAATACAGTGTAAACCCTATACATCTATTTCATTGTTGAATTTAATCTTAAATATGTTGCCTCATTGCATCATTTTATTCAACAAACTTACCTTTTGAGCTCCTTTACCTTTACGTGGCTGGGGAAAAAAAAAGAAATACAAAAGTAAATATCAGTGAAGCATAAAAACTTATACTAAACATTAACATTATCGTGCATTTTAGACCATGCAGTGAATAGGTACAGAGAGATAAATTTACATTATCACACATTTTGGTCATGAAGTGAATAGGTATGTACATATATATTTCCATTATCTCACCTTTAGGTCATGCATTGAAGTAGCGCATACATATAAATTGGCAGTTAATAGGCACGTACATACATACATACATATATATATATATATATATATATATATATATATATATATATATATATATATATATATATATATATATATATATATATATATATATAACCATTATGATGATTTTAGGTCCATGCAGTGAATAGGTGCGTACAAATAAATTGACATTATCACACATTTAGGTTCATCCAGTAAATAGATTTTACAGAGATATTGCCATTGTCATAAATTTAGACCCATGAAGTGAATAGGTGCGTACAGAGATATGGCCGTTATGATTCATTTGGGTCTATGCAGCGAATAGGTGCGTACAGAGATAGTAACATTTTGGACCATGTCGTTGTTGTTGGTATAGGGTTTAACGCCATTTTTCATCATACGATTAGATATACATGGCGGCCAGTATTATATTGGTGAAGTAATAACCCGATTAAAACCCTCGTGGGTCGGTGGTTCTTTCTGGGCTTTCCCTGGATCTTCCTCCACCATTAATACTGGCCGCCATATATAGCCTTTCTTGTGCTGAAAAAATGGCGTTAAACTCTACAACAACATCTTAACCACATAAATAAAGCTAGGGGAGGGGGAGATATAATTAGATTAGATCCGATGTCTTTCTTTAGGTATAACAAATCGGTCTGCTATCACTTAACGTTTGCTTTCAAAATTTCTTACCGTATACAAAACTCTATATACTTCCATCTGACTACACCAAACCAATCCCAAGGGTATTCCATTGTAGATTCATTATAATTTCAAATAGACGATAGTGTCAGTTTAAAGGAGGTGAGTGGGTGAGCAAGCAGCATAACACAGACTATTTCAAATACAATGACCCGTGAAAAGTCAAATACCATGACTATTGTTATATTTTGCCAATAGATTAGAGTTCCCTAAGATTAAAACCGGAATGCCAGATAACAAAGTAAGTACGTTTGTAGCTTTCACTCCTTATTTCAAATTCGGACGAACTTTCCTTGATAATCTCATAACAATTTTTTTTATTATCAAACTTTACTTTGAGAGCATGGTTGGATTAATATTGTCTATGTTTCATAAACAAACGGTTAAATACTTTTAGGTACTGTAACTCATGAGTAGTTTACAATACCATGACCCGTAAATAATTTCAAATACAATGACCCGTGAAAAGTCAAATACCATCACCAGAAATAGGTTAAAATACTACGAACCATGATTAGCTTAACATACCATGAATAATGAATATTTACAAATACCAGGACCCGTGAATAGTTCAAATATTATGACCTGAATAGTCCGCAATACTACGACCCATCAATAGTTTGAAATAGCATTGTCCAGGTACACTTTGAAATACCATGATCCATGAATGATTTGAAATACCATGATCCATGAATAGTTTGAAATGCCATGATCCATGAATGCTTTGAAATACCATGATCCATTAATACTTTGAAATACCATGATCCATGAATAGTTTGAAATGCCATGATCCATGAATGCTTTGAAATACCATGATCCATTAATACTTTGAAATACCATGATCCATGAATAGCTTGAAATACCATGATCCATGAATGCTTTGAAATACCATGATCCATTAATACTTTGAAATACCATGATCCATGAATGCTTTGAAATACCATGATCTATGAATACTTTGAAATACCATGATCCATGAATACTTTGAAATACCATGATCCATGAATAGTTTGAAATACCATGATCCATGAATAGTTTGAAATACCATGATCCATGAATGCTTTGAAATACCATGAATACTTTGAAATACCATGACCCATGAATAGTTTGAAATACCATGATCCATGAATGCTTTGAAATACCATGAATCCATGAATGCTTTGAAATACCATGATCCATGAATGCTTTGAAATACCATGATCCATTAATAGTTTGAAATACCATGATCCATGAATGATTTGAAATACCATGACCCATGAATACTTTGAAATACCATGATCCATGAATAGTTTGAATTGCCATGATCTATCAATACTTTGAAATACCATGATCCATGAATGCTTTGAAATACCATGAATGCTTTGAAATACCATGACTCTTGAATAGTTCAAAATGCAGTACATGATCGGGAATCGTTTTAAAATGGTGAAGACACCACTGTCAGTATATAATGTAGTAAATAATCCCGTAACCTCAGGGTTACTCCAACACCCCATCCGTGTTAATATAATTACAGGTGTTGCACCTTTAAAGAAAATTAAATAACAGTTTTCAGTTAAATTATAAAAATATATTTTAAAAAAATTAACTATCCCTCATAAAGCAAAACATATAATTATATCGAACCTTAGACATGCTTAATCCACATATAGCTTGCGTCTTCAGAAAATGATACACACATCTTATTTGCAAGGTGCCCAGTCTAAACCAACATACATGTGTGTTGATAGAAACCTATTCATTGCGGCTTGCATATTAATAAAGCATTGTCCAATTTCCGTGCCGTAAAGCAACGTAGCATTGATTCATGTGGTCGTTCAATAGGTGCTGTGAAGCCTTCATTGTACCCGACAAAGATACTTCCCTAGCTACTCACTGAAAGAATGTCATTCAACTTGAAACACTGATTTTGCTGATCATAAAACAGCAATAATTGGTACACCTTTGTAGCATAACAATTACCGTGTACGACCTGAGAAAGAACAGTAATGACTGAGTCACCAATGGAGTTCCGAAGATAAAGGATCTAAGTACAAGCACAAATAGATGATTATAATGATGACGACGACTATGGTGATGATGACAAAGATTATGATCATGATGATAACATCGGCTGGGTGAGATGTTGATGACAATGATATCAATGTGATAATAATGATTGTCGCGGAGATGAAAATGCCTAAAACTATTGCCCAATTTGTATGTAATATGTTGATAAATGAATGATATCCATAGTAAATGGATATTAATATTCCTAATGATTAGAGTTTGCGGTTACGCCACTTATCAGCACATTATAGGCTATACATGGCGGCCAGTATATTCGATGGAGTATAATCCCAGTAAAACCCCTCGATGAATAACCGACCTGTGTAAAGCTGCAGGAACGCGTTTTCACATCACCACTTTGGCCGAGCCGAGACTCGAACACACGCGGACAGAGGTGAGAAAAAAACGATCTTTACGGGCGAGCACCTTAGACCTCTCGGCCACTCGGGGAGTCCTAAATGATTACAGATGATACATGAACATAAAATTCAATATTTAAAATTTCGTTTACCATCATTCAAGGCTTGCGAAACTATATTTAAATTATCAATGGTGTTAGCAGTGTAAGGCTTTTGGCAGTGTCAAGGGAAATTAAGGATATGTCATTGTTTATACATTAGCACAACTATTCCTTTAAAATGCTGTTTTTTCTTGTGTTTATTTTTAATTTATTATTTTAATATTTAAAATATCCTTGCAAATGAAGGCTAGCCTATAGAAGACAGACAAAATTTCATG
The DNA here is from genome assembly GCA_029339505.1 of Unio delphinus. NCBI lineage: Eukaryota > Metazoa > Mollusca > Bivalvia > Unionida > Unionidae > Unio > Unio delphinus. The sequence continues at coordinate 3,888,596 of JAQISU010000109.1, read as the reverse complement.
AAAAATTAATACTATTTTAAAAATTTAATAATAAATGTTAAAGATGTATAAATCTGAAATTGCACACTATGTTGTACAAGCCACATATGAATCTCCCTCACTCTTTCGTCTACAACCCTTGCTCTTCTAATTTTATGATGGTATGCTATTTACACCTTCTAGTGGAGATTCGATAGGTACACGGTTCAATGGAATTTTTAATATTCAATAGTTGATTGACAGCTGCGGCACGCGGCAAATAAGTTAAACTACATACTGTTTATTAATATATACAATTCAGATGAATGTCTTCAAAATTCTTCAAAATTCAAAAAGATATTTTAAATAAAAATTGTTAAGATGTTTAAATATTTGGTTTATGCCCCAGTAACCGCTTTCGTAGCCTAGATGTTACAGCGTCCGTCTCTGATAAGAGAGGTCGCGGGTTCGAACTTTCCGGCCGATTCGTATCAATTGGCTCTCAGCAGTCATGTGTCAGGATAATGTGACTGGGTGTGACATGGTGCTACATATCTGTAGTATGATGCCCCAGTGCTAATCATCACTTTAAACTGCCACACATCTTATCTATATGACCAGAAAGCTGCTTAAGCATCATTAAAATTCCAAATTACACACACACACACACACACACACACACTTTTTCAATAGTTCACACATCTGCTCTTTCGAGGAATTACGACAAATATGTTCCCAATAGATTAAATCACTGATGGACAAGATGTGCTTGGCATCTACCCTAGTCTGGTTCCCTGCTTCTTTTACTCTCTGCGTTGCATTCTGCTATAACGCCGGGAGCATACGAACAAGACTAAATCTACCCAAGGCTTTTTAGCCTGTCATTATATCACCGTGGTGCTGCCCAAGATGCTTCACTAAATCAGCAAGTGATCGCATGATAACTGTTATTACAGATGAGGCTGTTATTCTTCTATAGACATTCAACTTTGTTAGGGACAATTTGAAAAGGACGATAATAAAGAACAAAAAAATCTGAATTTCAAATATAAGCCAAATTTTGGATATCTTAGTTAGTACTTTACTACCAATGGTTCAACTTAAACGTAAAGTTTAAAGATTTGGTTTGAGATTTGCATGCCATTTGCCAGTCAACACAGTAGAAAGAGACGAAACGATCACCAGATAATATCAATTTTATTGCCATAAAAGCCAGAACAAAGAGACGAGACAACTAATCAGACAATAGCAGTTTGCTTGATGTCAAAATAGTTGCGGACTTAACCATGTTAATGAAAAACGTGTGCAACAATAAAACCAATAACAACAACCAACATAACGGTGGCTGAGTGGTCTTCGGGTTTCCTTTACCGATCATTACTATGATGTCATCTCCTTCCCCGTGGATTCAAATTTCGGACTCGGCCAATCTTGGCATGTGAGACAGCATGCTCTTAATTTCCAGTGGGTCGATTTTTTTTTTTACCGGCACTTTCCAGTGTTCTTCCTCCACCAGTTATACTGGCCGCCATATATAGCCTATCATGCGCTGAAAAATGGTGTGATAACATACGGTAAAATACTGACACTGTTGTCGTTATTGTCTTATTGCATAAATAATTTAAAAAGTGAGGAAACGAACAAGGTTAAACGCGATATTAATGCAAGTATATATATATATATATATATATATATATATATATATATATATATATATATATATATCGATGAAAAGACGCTAGAAGGTTCAATACTGCAAATGTAAAGGAACCATAATGACCCCAAAACGTTTTGCAGACAGACAAACAACCGACAGACACCGCTCGATGGTAATTCATGCAGTAAATTTTATACGAACAAGTCCATTTACCGACAGACACCGCTCGATGGTAATTCATGCAGTAAATTTTATACGAACAAGTCCATTTATTTTAAATTTTATGATGGATATTTACAGTAGGTCTGTGGAATATAGGTCGTCAATATCATCGTCGGAAAGAATAAGAAAAATTTCTAAAATCTTAGGATCATTGTATGGAAATGGTAACAACAAAATCCATATTTATTGTGGAAGTAGATACCCTAAAAGTGACTTTTGATTAAAAAATAAAAAACATAATGTGAAAGAAATTTGCCCAAGTTTACCTGAATGTGTGAGGATTTTTTGTTCTTATTTTTCGACATCTTCCTTATAAAAGTAAGTTATGAAAATTTTCATTGATATTAATGACGTCATAATGACGTTTGTATCTTTGCAGCTTTGTTGACGTTGCATAGTTACCTTGCAACGTCATAGGTTCTTTCAAACGTTCAAGTCATACAAATCTACGCCGTGAAGAAGCATCACGTCGAACTGATAATTCGAGGTTAGTGGACGTATTTAATAATAAATTCATTATAATTAGCATTTAAAAACGATAAAATTCAAAGATGCCGAAGATTAAGCGGTCAAAATCAACAAATTCTGATAATCCCAAGGACACCGTCACAGAGTTCAAGGAGAAATTCAAATCAGATGGAGAATACTTGCTGAAAAATGTGTTTCCTCAGAAAATTATGGAATTAGAAGAATATTGCCAACTACTCTGCCAGAGCAAAGTCTCCGAAATAAACTGTGAATTAAATATTCCAGTCCCTGACCCCATCATGTTTGGCTATGGTGCAGGAGGACTGCAATCCCCAGCTATGAAGAGAAAAATAGAAGCAATTACCGGTGTTGGAAGCAGGGATATTCCAGGATCCAAAGTTATGGTGCTTCCAAATGGAACAGTTCCGTGCAATACCAAAATAATCGAGATTGCTGAAAAATTAAAGCCATACATCAGAGATCTAATCGATCACTCCAACACATTGAAAATGTGGATAGCATTTCTCATTCCCAAAATAGAGGATGGAAATAATTTTGGTGTTGCCATTCAGGAGGAGACACTGTCTGAGGTTGGGGCAGTAGAAGGTGAAGTTGAAGAATACATTAACCTAATATCGCGATATTTCATCTCGCGTGGAAAATTGATATCAAAGGTTGCCAAGTACCCACACATCGATGACTACAGGCAATGCATCAAAGAGCTGGATGAGCAAGAATTCATGAGCCTGAAACTTATGTGCTGTGAACTGAGGAATAACTATGCCAGCCTCTATGACATGATCATCAAGAACATTGACAAGATCAAGAAACCAAGGTCAGCCAATGCTGAAAATCTGTACTGAGAAAGGGAGGCAACTTCGCATATTTATAAACGAAAAATCACATGTCCATTATCAACATGTTCAATCCTCTCATTATTGGTGTTAATTGTATAGCATAAAAATTAATATTTTGAATATCTTTCTTTGTTTTAAATTCAATATAGAAAATATAAACTGAGAAAATAATATTTAATAATTAGTAAATTTCTTCAAAAACATGTTATTGACTCTCATGGAAACTAGGTGCAGCTGATATATTAAAAACAACTTGATGAAACTTTATCATGGTTCCTTTTTCTATTTACTGTATCTATCAATACCCCACCTTGTCGGTCAATTCTGCGACGGGTAATTCTTCTCAAAGATACGACATTCCTGTAAACATTTGATCACGTGTCGTTTTTGGTCGAATACCCAATTTGTTTCAATTTGTTTCAAGAAAGAGCGATCGTCCTTTCAATAAGGAAATGATATTCATAACGTGTACAAAAATAATCCACATTTCTATCCTAAATGCATATGTGATTTATAAATGTCAACATGAAGACCCACTCAATGACCTTCTTGAACTTGTAACCCAGAAAATCATATTTACTATGTATCTGTTAGAATCATACATATAAATGCATTATATAAAAGCTGGAAGAAATTTTATACCTTAAAATAATACTTCATTTTACTCCAAGTTTTCAATTTTGCAAGAAGTTGTTCCAAACGTACAAAATCGTCTGCTATCCAAAATGTCAACTTGCCGCTAGAACGGGAACGCTAGAAATTCCCCGGCCGATAGTCTGTTTCTAAATTTTACAGAATTTACCCCCATAAACAAAATATTGTAATCGCATCACAGTTTTGTTTCACTTCAGCATAAAGGCCTTATTTTGGGGAAAAAATATTAAGTTTTGAAACAAGATCGGTTTAGTTTGCTTAATATTACTTGCCATTTATTAGCATTGTTAACTGAATATTGTAAAACCACATGTGCATTGAACTGTGTCGAACAAGTATAAAAAGGTTAACAATAACAGCAACAAAAGTTGCTTGCTAAAGCTATATCATCCTAACCTTTTGACAATCGTATACAAATTTATTTTAAAACAAGAAAAGGTGCTTCTGAAAAAAAAGTGATTGTTATCAACATTTGGAGGCAGTGGTGTTCGAAAGAAGTGACTACTCAACCTTGACAGTGGTTGGTAGACCAAATATAATAATATTCATTGACCACTTCCAATTACGCGATATTGGACAGTACTGACCTCGGAAATTGAAGAGCTTGTAATGGAGCCGAAACTACTCATCACCTCGGAAATTGAAGGGCCTGATATTGAGCTAAAACTACTTTACCTCCGAAATTAAAGCGCTTGCCGGGGAGCAAAAACTACTTCCCTACGAAGCTAAAGATCTTGCAACTAAAATACTCCAGTGAGCATAAACAATTTTTTATTTTGCAAAACCACATGTGGACATATTTTAACTTAGCTGAGATTGCAATAAAGAAATAATATTACAAGTCCCTAAAGCACAATACATAAAAGGGATTAATGGGTAGTTAGACTCTAAACAAATATACGTGTCCGCCCAGTTTGGATTGTAAATCGGCAAATAGGCATTTATTTAGCGTCGATAGTGCAGAGTGGTGGCATGTTAACATCAGATGTATTTTCCTAGCCATACCACGGAAAAACTGCAGATGTTCGGATTACAATTATCAGCAAAACTGTACACAAGTTGAAATCAGTCACATTCTTGAAGAAACGCATGTTCTTTTTTAAATCTTTTTTTGAAATGAAATGGCAGAAAGTCACGGAAATATTGACATTTGAACAATAACACTGCTTGATAACTTCGTCTGTTTTCGTCATAATTATTTTTAAAAAATAATTTAAAAACACAAAATTTATAAAAACCGATTGAACGACAAATGGCTTTGACTCCTGTGTCAAATGGTGTCTGAAGGTAATAACGAGTGTTTTATGTTTTTAAATACCTTGCGCTTTTCTAAGTTGCAAAACATCCACCTCAGACATAACTGAAACAATTTTCATATGAATGGGGCTACTAAATACACTATGTTTGTTGTGCTAGGTGAACGCAACTGTTTGCAAAAAGTTCTAAATGTTGATTCATGTAACATTTATCAATATGAACGAATGCATAAGTCTACAAAAACGCCGTGTTGATATAAGAAATCCGAACAACGATCGCTTCTTAATGTGACGTCAGAATTTATAATTTGACGTAACTGTTGCGTCATCTTAGACAGGTTTTTAAAGTATATATAAGTGACATTCGGAACACCTTTGTGTTAAGTGAAGTGGCCTAAATTCGCCTCAGATGATAATAATAATACTAATAATAATAATAATAATAATAATAATAATAATAATAATAATGAGGACTTTGTATAGCACCTAATCTTTAGAAGCTCTAAGCGCTTTACATCTATAATAATATGACTACACTACAGAAAAACAAAAAACAAAAACCATAAAATTTGAAAAAATAAAAACATGCTGAAAACGTATAAGATACAAAACATTATTAGGTCTCTAAGTTTGTTCCTGCAGTTGAAAAAGATAAGTATTAAGAGCAATCTTAAAAGGGACCACTGTGTCTTTGTGTCTAATTTCAATGGGCAATTCTTTCCACATCGCTGGGCCCTGGTATGCAAAAGAACGTTGTCCATATGACTTCGTTTTCAGATTGGGAACAATGACTATACGAGTATCAGAAGAGGAGCGTAAGTATCTTGCTGGTGTATACACATGGGTGAGGCCGGATAGGTATGTTGGACTGGAATCTGTCAGAGATACGTAGCAAAGAGAACAACTTTTGTGTTTGACTCTGTATCAAATGGATAGCCAATGTAGGGCACAGAGCAGTGGTGAGGTGTGCTCTGATCGAGGTACTCTAAAGATGATCCAAGCAACTGTGTTTTTAACTTTTTTTGAAATTTCTGGAGTAGATATTGTGACGAATCAGTCAGAATTGAGTTATAATAGTCCAGTCTTGAAAGTACTAATGAACACGCAAGTGTTTTAGTGGCATCAACTGAAAGATATTTGCGAATGGAACTGATGCGTCTCAGTTCAAGATATGCAGCCTTGCATGTGTTCATGCGAGTACTCTCTAGAGTAACACCTAGGTTTCGTACTGACTGTGTGAATGTAATGTTGCTGTTGCTGATATTTATTATTTGGAGTAAATGATGAGAATGAGAAAGTCGTTGTGTTGTGATCAGAATGGCCTCAGTTTTATCATCATTTATCTGCAGCTTGTTACATGTCATCCATGATTTCACATCAGAAATGCACCTCTCTACTCCTTGGATATTAGCATCAACTTCAGTTGGGTGGCTAGACTTGAATATTTGGGTGTCATCAGGGTACAATTGGTGAGACACTGGGTGATGATTTATGACACTTGAGTGCGGCCGAGTGTATAGAATGAAGAGAACAGGACCAATAACAGACCCCTGTGGAACACCACAGCATAGATCAACTGGGCTGGAATGTATTCCATTTGCACAGACAATTTGTGTCCTTTGACTAAGCAGCACTTGAACTACTGTAAGGCTATATTCTGAATGCCAAATACATGTTGGACACGGTGAAGTAATATATCATGGTCTATTGTGTCAAATGCTGCAGACAAATCAAGGAGTGTGAGGACTAATCTTTCCACTATCCAAAGCAAAGATAATGTCATTAAATACTTTCAGAAGAATAGTTTCAGTACTGTGGCAAGGGCGATATGCAGACTGTATATTGCTAAAAAGACGGTTTGAATTCAAATGAGATACAAGTTGGGTTAGAACAACTTTTTCTAGGATTTTTTATATGAATGGAAGAATGGTTTCTTCTGCACAGGCTTTACGACGGCAGTTTTGAAAAATGACGGGAATTCCCCCGATGAGAGAAAGAGAGAGATATTAATAACATCAGTTAGTGAAGGCAATATTGGGTCTAAGCACTCAAGCAGCAGTGATGTTGGAATTGGATCAAGTTCACAAGACTTTGCTGCACTCTTCATCACGATTTTCCGTACTAAATCAACAGAGACAAGTTAAAATGCTCCTAATGGTTGTCGCTGCAATTCTGTATCAGAACTGTATGGTGACGAGTCAACTGAAATTGTGTTGTCAAGCGAATCTCTAATGGTTTGTACTTTGTCACGGAAGAAATTTGCAAATAAGTCCGGAAGGTCTGCAGGAGAGATGGTAGTTGGAAGTTGTGTACATTTGTTCCTTGACATTAATTTTTTTAGTTATCTCGAAGAGCTCTTTGCAGCTGGAACTCTCCACGATCTTAGTACTGTAGTGGGATAATTTTGCTAAATGGACTATATTTGTGACGTTCTTCTTAGCGGCTTCGTAGATTTGTTTATGAATAGTGAGACTGGTAGAAAGCCATAGCCTCTCTGCTTTTCGGGGATGTCTTTTAGCAGTGCGAAGCTGGTCCCTAACACTGCTATACCATGGAGAACACTTTTTTTAAAAAAAAAATTATTATTGATACTCTGCATTTGGTGGCTGGGGCATGTTTTTCAAGCAATGAACGCAGGCAGTTATCAAGTTGTTCTGCTGTAGTATGTAAGAAAGTTGTTAGGTTTTCTTGGATGTCATGCATGAATTTGGTTCTATTTATCATACGGAGGTTTCTCTTAGTAGCAGATAAAGGTGGAGGGTTAGGGACTGATACGTCTAGATGGCATATAATGTAGAGGTGATGTGATGCAAGTTCGTGGGATACAAGGGTGGATAACAGAATATTATCATCAGGTCTATAAAGAAACCAGTCTAAAGTGTGACCAAGTTTATGGTTGGTTAACTGACTGTTTGAGATCGAAAACATAAATGGAATCTAGGAATTTTGACGTGTATGGGTTTCCAGGACAGTCAAAGTGAAAGTGAAATTTCCAAGAATTAGGTTGCCACCTATCGAATTTCCATACTCCAGAAGATTCAGAAACTGTTCCAAAAAGAGAGATTCAGTCAGCTTGTTTTATTTCTATTTGGAGGACGGTAGAGACAGAAAAAATGGACTGATCTTTGTTCCAGTGTGAGTGTTGTTTGGACTAGTTCAAACGATGTGTGGCAGAAGTTGAAGGTTAAACTCGTTCAGCTCTGAGAATTTTGAATGACTTGTAAGTAGTGTCTAACACAGGGCCGGCCTTAGGTCGATTAGACTGATCTGGTCCCGCGCTCACTTATGCCCCGTGCGTTAGTAATTTAGAAAATACATCTATAAGGAAAACGTAATTTTAAAGCGATGGAAGAAAATTTTAATTTAAATATTATATATTCAATATCATATAAACTTGTTTAAAATTTTATTTCAAAATGCCGTGCTCACAGGCGGGGGGGGGGGGGAGGGGGGAAGGGCTGCGCGTAAGTCTAGGAGACCCGCCAAAATAATCTAAAATCGGTACCTGTGTTTGCTAAGGCCGTTCCTGCTAACACATATTTCATTGGCTTGGATATTACTTATTGTTAAAGAACGTAACCAGTCTTTATGGAAGTACTGATACATATATGTACACAAAAATGATTGCTATCAACAAATGGAGTATTCTATCGTCATAGTTACTATTCATATTCTGTTTGGAAACCAATATATACAGAGAGAACATGTAAATACATGTGCATTTCGGTCTATTTCGGTTTTTTCAGTGTATTTCGGTGTTTCTAGTAGCCGCTGTTTCTAATCTATGTTATCAAAATCAAGTTACACGAATCAATTGCACAATTTTACAGGTTCGACAAGTTACCTATATAAACACAGATATCATGACAATATATAATAATTAACAAATATGCCCATATATTACCAAAATATAACATTGTTACTATTAAGAGTAGCTGTAAGGTAACATAGTTCTACAAATGATTTATGATTTTTATCTCTTTGGGGTATGTCATACAGAAGGAGAAAAAAATGTGTTTGAACAGGTGTTCAATTTGTAATGCACCAGTATTCCTATCTTATTGCATAATAACTTGTTAATTAAGCAAAGATTTTGACCAATCATTCCGCTCCAAAAATAACATTGCATAAACAGGTATATATATTATATTATGAACCTAATTCCACCAACCAAACATATTATCTGTTTCATTTACGCATTCTAAAATACACGTATCCGCAATGGCATTAAAATTTATTATAAAATGTTGAATTTCGAAACTAAATCGATCAAAAACTTTCATTCAAATAAAGTCTCTCTCTCTCTCTCTCTCTCTCTCTCTCTCTCTCTCTCTCTCTCTCTCTCTCTCACACACACACACACACACACACATGCGCACAACCATACTTGCAAAATATGGCCGATTTGTATCACAATTTCTGCGTCTACTGTCTGCACGCTCACGTACTCCAGAAAAAAATTTCTTACTCTTTTATTCCATTTATTTTCGAAATCCTTATCAAGGTTTTATATATGATGATTGAAATGAAAGATAGATGCATATTATTATAAACTACTGCGCAACCATGCTTTTGATAAAGTTCGAGTGTTTGTGCGTGCGTGTGTGAATGAGTATGTGAGGCCCGTCCGTTATACATCTTTTGACTTCGGATTCATGAACCGACCATACTAGAGTCCAGCGCTAGGCGTCAACAATTCCATTGGGATTTATAGTAGACAATAATTTTACTCATTAGAAGGTTAGAAGTCAAACACAGCAAAAAGTATCCATTTATCCACGACCTATAAGGCTTAAGAAGCAATTGAGCATAGTATAGTTCTACCCCAAATACCTTCTGACCTTACGAAAGGAACATAAAAAGAAAACTGTCAATACGTATATTATGGGGTGTAATTTGTGTCAAAAGACGTGTCCTTATATAGCAAATGAGTTTCGAATACAAATGTTTAACCCAGCAGGCATGTACCCGGACATATATAGTGAACTGGTATATGAGAGAGAGAGAGAGAGAGAGAGAGAGAGAGAGAGAGAGAGAGAGAGAGAGAGAGAGAGTATGTCGAATTTTGCCTATACTAAACAAATTTGCATACCTTTTCAGGGACAATAGCACAATAAATATTTGTATAACTTAAACAATGACCAGATGCTATTCTGTTTCACATCCTTGCTGACGCTTTTCTACACTTCATTCACCATCTGGTTCCCAGCGAAGTTAAATCACGATACCACGGCTGACTTCTACCTCAACTCTACAGCATTTGTCCAAAACTGCGTTCCGCTTCCAAGTTTTAAAGCACGCGCTAATTTGAACTACTCTGATTGGCTTTTCAGAATGGAACCGTAAGGGCCTCCAAAGGGAGAATTATATGTACTGATGTGTGAATATTGATAAACAATCAAAACTTAATTTGAATGTGAGAGGTCTGACGAAACCGTTACGACGAATGTTAGTAATAAATAAATCATACCCATCAGGAGTCAGTTATCGCAGATGAAGCACAAATGTTGTGAGATTATTAGGGTTAATATAACTGACACATGATCGAGACAAGTGGAGGGAACTCTTCATATGTTCAGCAGCACAGTGCTTCAACGACCACACTAGGTCAAGAGACTGATGATGATGATGATAATGATGATGATGATGATGATGATGATAAGTGACAAACTTGAGCGCCCTCAGGTTAGGTCAAGGGAGTTACATGTCCCCTCCCCTCTGTCGGAAATCATACCTACAATATAAATATGAATTTGGATAAGTTTAATCATGCAGATGAAGCTGACTGCCCCCCCCCACCCCACCCCCGCAAAAAATAATGCGGGCGCCCATGATGTTGACAAAGATAACATTAACGAGGAGGCAAAGATAGATGCTATTTTACGAAATCAAGGGTTTACTGAGTTATTTGGAGTACTAATTACTGGCTCTCACAAAGACGGCGTGTTTCAAGTAAAATTTTCACCGGATGGGTGTGATTTTGTCCTTGCATTCTCCTACGAATGTGTTCAAGACCCTTCCACGCATGCAGTTTTACAACACAATAAAATGGGGCACATACAAGCGAACAAGGAGTAATAAATGTAATAAATGTCGTGACGGTACGTTGTTTCTTATTATTATTAAAACCTAAATGCAATTAATCCATTTTATGTTTGAAACAATGAGAATTTGTGTTATACCCTCATTATTTTAACGAAAATCTGACTTGATGTAGGCCAATTTCTCTTGGCATTTTCGTAGAGTTAGACACGAAGATCTCGCGTACTTATGCAACATATAATTTTCATTTATTATATATTTTATACTGAGATATTCAAATACACCAGTGTGAAAAACATGTGGCGATATCACTTTTGGAACTACCTTTTCCCATTTAGGAAATATATGTACCCTTATGTATGTTATTTTCAGCTTCTTCCACCACCACCACCATCTCTCTCTCTCTCTCTCTCTCTCTCTCTCTCTCTCTCTCTCTCTCTCTCTCTCTCTCTCTCTCTCTCTCTCTCTCTCTCTCTCTTAACGCGTGTCAGATGTAAACCTCTATAGTGTATATGTATGCAATCAATGTGATGCTATCAAGAAATGTCTAAAAGAGAACTATAAAACAGCAAAAGTAGTATTGACTTTTCATTATTAGTTTTCTACATGAATCATGGAAATTGTCAGCGACTGGACTTACATGACCTGTTGCGATGTGTCAGCATAGAGTATTGTATACCTGTAGTATCTTAAGACAAACCCTAAAAATTTAATCGTGTTGGCAAATGTTTGACAAATCAGGCGTTGATTAGTACTGATTACAAACCGAAATTTAGTGGCATTGGATAGTTTGATAAAACGACTGCTCTGATCTTAAACGTAAGCATGCTAAGAACATGCAACAAGTTACTGTAGAAGTAAAGAAAAAGAAAAACGAAAATTGTTGAAAGTAATCTCGCAATCATTAGAATCGGTGCTGTGCATTTACAAAAATTCATTCCATCGGCGACAGAAGTAAATAGTCTTCTGTTGGCACTCAAATTAAAGCGAAATAAGATCAATCTATTTCAAGAAAATTATTGTTAAGTTCCTTTAAAGCATGCGGTGTGCTTTAAAACTGCAGGATGTTTAGGTTTTCGCCAAATCGACCCTTCTGGGGGTCTGAAAAAGTACAGCGGTAACAGGTTCACTTTAATTTATTCACAAAGGATCTTGGGTTTCCCCCTCTCCCTCCCAAACATGGTTGATGGGAATTGATAATTCATATACCATCTTAAAGATAACATCATACATACAGCTTATGTATTGATGCATCTAAATTCAGATTCAGAGTTTTGCTGATTAATTGTAAGTACGGTAGAGTAATTAAAAAAAAAAAAAACAACCGAGTAGTTCATCGTTCAATGTGAATCGACAGATGAGGTATTTCAAAATCAAGAATACTATGGTTATATCTTTTTTGTCTTCCGAGTATACATTCTTGTATGTATAAGAACATGTGGTAGCCCACACGTGTCACCGGTTTATTCCATAAAACGAACCTGTTTTCTATATTTATAAACTATCGTAGAAAGTAAAACTTTGCGCAAACACGACCTAGAACCGGATTATTTATTTGTTTTGCTACTGTACGAAGAGTTATGTCCAAGGAATCTCATTGGCTAGCGGCAATTCAGCAATTTGAGACCAAGAACGACGATTCGTAATTTGGTCTTTTCTTATTTGGTGTTACACGGCACAATAAAACTGGTATTTCAGGGCATAACTTCATTATTCTTATATAATTACATGAGGGCAGGTTCATTTGTTCTATTCTAAACATACATACGTACGTACGTACATGCATGCATGCATGCATGCATACATACATACATACATACATACATACATACATACATACATACATACATACATACATACATACATACATACATACATACATACATACATACATACATACATATTCCCTTTCAACATCTTGAACAAAAGAAAATTGTTGTTTCTGTTAAATTAGTTTCAAAGAATATGTGTCCAACATAACAGATTCTGTATAATTACTATTACAACATTCTTAAATATTCAGAAAGAATGTAAATTACCCAATTATATTTTCTTTCTAACTATACTCTTTTGAAACATAAGCTTCTTTTCTGAAAAAAAAAAAAAGGGACCACGAAACAATAATTATAAATATTTTGAAAATTGAGATGTCTCAAAATAATGTATGATCTATTGTTTTCTTGTATACGAAACAACAATCGTAAGCCATAGAAAGGTGGGCGTACTACCTCTCTCCTGGTAAAAACGTGTTTAGGTTTTGAGGTCGTTTGTTTGCTTCAATTTTCTCAATATAATCTTCTCAAAATATTTGTTTTTATCTAAACAGTAGAAATCTTGGCGATATAACTAAATGTATGTTTTCAAAATAAAAATATAACGAAAATATTTTTAAAATAAAATTATGATTTTTATTTACTAAGAAGCACACTTTTCTTAATAATCTTTTCGTTATTTCGAAATGATCATTTAAGAGTAACGAAATGATTTGTAAGATCTGTTTTAAATGACAAAAATATATTGATTACATCAAAATATGAAATTCCTTACTTCCCTCCACAAAATAAAATAAAAAAAAAACATTTTGAAAATAGCAAACTCCTCCTTATTGCCAAAACATCCTTTCGAAACTGTAATAATCTCTTTTGTGAAAGGATAGTTAGAAATCGTGACCAAATTTATAAAAAAAAAAGATTGAATGAAAATGATTTCATCTACCCATCCAGCCACCAGGTAATTAATTGATTAGTTCATTCGTTGATTCATTAGTTAATTAATTAGTTAATTAATTAACTCACTCACTCACTCACTCAAATTTAGTATGCCTATTAGTATTTCATGATGACTGGCAAGGGTAAGTTTCGTTCGTGGGAATGCTGTCTTCGTTGCTAAATGGTGGAAAACCTTATTATTAATTGTTTAGTCATTTACTTATTCTAGTTTAATTTATTTGTTATATTTCTATGTTTTGATTTCTTTTAATAGTGTGCTTCGGCACAATTGCAATTTACAAATATTTACTGCAGTTAAGGAAAGGAAGGGGGAGGGGGTTGTCTTCAGTCACCAATACACAAACTTCGAATGAACAGATGGAAGTTACAACCCGAATGAAAAGAGCGCTTTGGCTTTATAGCATCAGACACGCATGCACGCACACGTATTGAAACGCAGAAACAAGCACATAAAATATATGGTGGAAAACACGAAGACAGAATCCACTATATATATATATATATATATATATATATATATATATATATATATATATATATATATATATATATATATATACAAGCCTAATTAAAAGGTTTCACATAAGCTTACTATAACTCAGTGTAAATATTACGACGCTCTCGCCTGTGACCAGAATTATAAATATACGAGCCGATATAAAATCAATTAATTTTTCTCTAATCAATACCAACTGCTACAGGGAATAACTACTGTTGTTTGTAATCGTCACGTGATTGCTGGAATGTGACCATTAAACAAACTAAAAATAGTATTAAGTCTATGTATTTTATGTACATTATGTATTGGTGTTACCAACTTAAACCTTTCCTGTTACTGGCCCACTACATATATTATACAGAACTTGATCACAAGCGTTTTTCATCCGATAACCTCACCCACAACCCTCAGCCACCATCACCAATGACAACCATAAACAACCCAACTGTGGCATATCTAGACCTATAACATTGTGCGCACACATTGGTGTAACAGTCCGACATCTTACATTCATATGGGTCCCTATGCGTGTACAGTGCGAGTAACAATATTCCTCAGAAAATGAAATTAAAATAATTGCTCATGAAACATAAATATTGAGTATTTGGAATACCAAATCTAACGTAGTTTGAAAGAACACGCTATATTTATCTTAGGTTGTTCAATTTTGCAAAGAAGGATGCAAAAGTATCAACAGTAACAACAAAAAGGAGAAGGTTAATAATCAAAATTAGTTCAGGTGGGTGGGTGGAGGGGTGTTTTTTGGCGGACTTTTTTGGAGGGTTGTTTTGCGGAGGGGGTGAGTATAGTATCTCTTCGCAACCGAATCATGATACATGTTTAAACATTATTTGATATATGCAAAAAGAAATGATGTAGAATTTAGAAAAGAAATTTAATTTTTTGAGATGTATGTACTTGTTACAATAAAATTCTTTTCGATACTAGAAAATATTTATTCTCCTCTCTTGATGGCGGTTGTATATATTGTTTTCATATGATGCAGAAAGTTTGCCTAGAATAGCACGACTGCTTTGTAAGTTGGAAGTTTAGCGAAGAGATGTGAGTGAGTGATTTGGATTTATAACGTAGCTTTAACGATTTTTCAGTCATATACCTACAATGTCTAAGTTTATAATGATGTCTAACCCTGGGCATCATGTGGCGTGATGTCTCATACAGTCACATTATCCTGAAACCAGGTCGACAAGTCCTAACACTAACCTCTTAATGGTGAACGTGAATCGAGTCAGCTATTAGTACAGTTTTTAGATTTCTTTTATATGACTTGGATTGGGTTTGAACCCTAGACCTACGAAGTGAACGCTTTAACCACTTAGGGCACTGGAGCGCTTGCTAAGAGATGTTTCGAGCGAAGTTATGCCTCGTTATTTGTGTTCATTGTATATATTCCAAATATTACCAAAACCAACTGGGTAAGTTCTTATCCAGTGTTAATGGGATCACAACCTGCTGGATACATTTTTATCGTGTGTCAATGGGATCAAAACCTACCCGATACATTATACCCAGTCCAGTGTTGATTGGACCAATACCTACCAGGCATCTTCTTACCCAGTGTATAATGGACCAAAATATAATTAATGCGTTGTTACAGTTTTATTTGGATCAAAACCCACTGGACACGTTTTTGCACAGTGTTAAATGCACTAAAACTTACTGGACATGTTTTTACCCAGTTTTCATTGGACCAAAATTTACTCGATGCGTTTTTACCCAATGTTCATTGGACCAAAATCTACTCGATGCGTTTTTACCCAATGTTCATTGGACCAAAATTTACTCGATGCGTTTTTACCCAATGTTCATTGGACCAAAATCTACTCGATGCGTTTTTACCCAATGTTCATTGGACCAAAATTTACTCGATGCGTTTTTACCCAATGTTCATTGGACCAAAATCTACTCGATGCGTTTTTACCCAATGTTCATTGGACCAAAATTTACTCGATGCGTTTTTGCCCAATGTTCATTGGACCAAAATCTACTCGATGCGTTTTTACCCAATGTTCATTGGACCAAAATCTACTCGATGCGTTTTTACCCAATGTTCATTGGACCAAAATTTACTCGATGCGTTTTTACCCAATGTTCATTGGACCAAAATCTACTCGATGAGTTCTTACCCAGTGTTGATCCCAAACCTACTGGATACATTCTTACTCAGCTCAAATTGAGACAAAAATAACGGAAACATTCTAACCCAGCGTTAACTGGATCAAAATCTACTGGACACGCTCTTACCCAGCGTAATATAGTTGACCAGAACATATTGAACACGTTCTAATTCGGTGTTAAATCTACTAAAAGTTCGCTGGATACGTTCTTATACAGTGGTAATTGGACCAAAACCTACTGTACACGTGCTTACTCATTTTTAAATGGATTAACGGCCTATTAGATATGTTCTTATCTGTTGGTGAATGAGTATATGATTGAATATATATATATATATATATATATATATATATATATATATATATATATATATATATATATATATATATATATATATATATATATATATATTAGCATGCCTTGGATTGTGCTTGAAAAGTGTGTAACGAGATTATCTAAGTTGGTTTTGTATGCAAAAGAGAGAGAGAGAGAGAGAGAGAGAGAGAGAGAGAGAGAGAGAGAGCAAAGTAAATAAAGCTAATCTATCTAGTTAAATAATTACCACACTTTTAGAATCCATGTCTTCTATCAATTGTCATCATTTGTGTGTCAGTTGTTCTGAATATATTCCAATTCAAGATTGGTCTTCACTTGGTCTTAGTTTTCTTAGCACAATGCACGGGTTTATGATCATTCTGAGACAGGTAATCACACCTTTTGGTGCGAATGTATTTACAGGTGGGTATCAGGCAATTGTGACAGGCGCACTTGTTTGTTATCAACAAGTACACGTTTAATGCGGTATTTATTTTTACCTCCATTCTACAGATACCTAAGTAAATACATTCAGACCTTTCAGTAGAAAGAAATGTTATGTTTACGATTGCTAACTTGGAACGTTGATAGTGTAAATAAAAATTCGTGCAACACATAAAGCACACCTGTGCATACATCTTAGGTTGGAGAATAGTTAAATTTACGGCTTTTGTCTAGAATTATGTTAAGACAATACTCTGAGTAGCCTCCCTTTTCATAAAGACTCGTTTGTGCCATATGGTAAATAAAGGCTCAGTTTTACTTTAATCACAACCTATACCCCATAAATGTTTCTAATGTTGATGAATTGAAGATGTTCGTATTTTTTTCCGCTTAGTACGAATTTTTCTACAAATCATTACGACTTAAGGTGCATTCCCAGTAGATGTAAAAGGGCAATTCTGAGGGCCAACCTGGTTAACCTATTTCAATGCCAACAACCTTTAGGTTAGCAGAACAGCCATATTTCTACCCCGCTCTTGCACCGCCATTCTCTGTGGATGCACCAAAGGGCAATAGTACGGAAGGAACGCATGTGTCCTTAATAGATACATGACACCAAAAGTAATTACCGGCTGACACAGAGACTCTGCATGTCTATGAAAGCTGAATTAGTCATCACAACATGACTTAGTGAATGAATTTCGGTTTAAAGTTGCACGAAGCTAATTCCATGCTTGTACACAAGAGCGATTTATGGTCAACAATCGGAACTTTCAGCTACACGCCAACCAGTGAATACGCGTAACCAAGAACTATCAGGCGCTGGAGTTTGTTTATAGTACATGCAAGTTAATACAGTGCTTTCAAGCTAAAGAACAATTCCGTCTTCAGAAACATCATGGAAAACACGAGGAAACGGGTATGTGTCATCATGTTGAGGCGGTTTAAGAAACGTAGCCAATACGCACCCGGTTATCTTTTTCATGTGAGGTTTGTCGAGGAATACAAACATTACAACATGCTCAATAGCATGCAAAATGATGAATATAATTTTGGAAACGAAAAAAAAAAATGTTTTACACAGACATCAACAGATTGTTTATCCCGACATGGCTGAGGAGTAAAACCTCTACGGCAGGACTGGATCCCCCTGTGAACTCCATCTTTTTAGCACGGCCACAAAGAAGGTGGTAGGCAAGTTTAAATATTAACATACCAGACAGTTAATTACTGATTTCGGGGGTCTTTGCCCCAATATATAATGTATTCTGACGGCTGACAGCTCAGATACGTAACTATATGGGTATTGCGCTGACTGCCAACCTTACGTATAGCTTTTACATGGAAAGCCTCCAGGAAAAATATGAATTTCTCATAACAACGACACACACACACACACACACACACACACACACACACACACACACACACATGATGTGTCAACCAGTGTATGAGAATATACCGCATACAAAGGATAAGCCTGAGCTCGCAAGACACAAACAAAAAGCAATGACCCAAATGGAATCGTACCGTGGGGATATGACCACAATCACATTGTATAACTGGATCAGAAACAATATTCCTTGTTAGAGTAGCACCATGACGATCTTTTTAGTTCTTTGCTGACGTTATCTCCCTTGTTCGGGTGGTAGTTGAATTAGTGAACAATTTGCGGTTCCACACGAATAATGTTTCTGCGCTCTGGGGATGTCAAACACATCAGCAATGGTAAACACTCAAAGAGGCCACACGGAATCAGTGGCATGGCATTTCTCCTATCCTCGCATGCTTACAGCTCTCAAATCGCATATACGTATCGTATAAGCGCATTCGAGGTGAACAGATTTCGCATTCAAACGTCAAGCTGCAAGCACGGGATGCATAAGCTTATCATCGACTTAGCATGCATGGCATCAATCAGCCCTCGTTACCTCATTGTTTGGGATTGCCACAATGTTGGAGAGCCCAAGAACTTGGGTCTGGGCTGTGCAGGCGCGATTGCCGGTTAGGCCGCGAACAACGATTCTGTTCGTATTGGTGATTATAAAATCGCGATGTGAATACTTAACTCGCTTTGCTTATACAAGTTTCGTACTAAGGCAAAAGCTTCGAAACAGCACCCATAATATGTGATGACGATTTCGTAACGTTTATTTTTGACGTTGATGAAGCCTCCAGTCCAAACGACTTAGTTTGTGACCAAAAACAATGTTGTTGTAGAAAACAAAGTGATGTAGGATGGGCAAAAGGTCACAGTAAAACGCCAATGTATTATCCTTGGCTCAGTGCAACTCCCACATACTGATGTGATCTATGATAACGTTTTCTATTCCGCGGTTTTTCTATTCCGCGGGACTGATGTTCACGTCCTGCGAAAATCCTCGCCACTTGGAACGTAGTCGACATGGGTTGGATGAGTTTCGGTGTTTCTTTGAAACATGCCGAGCGTGCTCCGGCTAGCAAAGGAAAAGGCAATTTAAAATCTCATTGAAACTTTAAATTCTCTCATCCAGGTACCAGAGGTAGAGGGAAAGAGGCAACGTGATTTGGTGTTCAAAAAGTGTATCTGCGTGCCTTGCCTGACTTTTCCAGCCGCCGATGGATCCCCGCCAAAACACGACGTCTTTAATGAAGAAGGCGCTACCTATATTTGGTCTTTCAAAATGTCTGAAGAAGGTGCAGCGAACGTTTCATCTGATTTTGAAACAATGGTGAAAATTATATAAAAAGAGTGGTGCGTGAGACATGGAAAGAAAAGATTGCCAAGACAGATTTAATGTCATGCAGAATTTCAGCACCAACAAAGAACAAACAATATCAAAATATCTTTGAAAATGTAGATACGATACAAGAGAATGAGACTCCGCCATCCAAATATCGATACAGCACCTAACACAGCCGCAAGACCACATACACCATTTCCG
Source organism: Unio delphinus (assembly GCA_029339505.1). Lineage (NCBI taxonomy): Eukaryota > Metazoa > Mollusca > Bivalvia > Unionida > Unionidae > Unio > Unio delphinus. The sequence continues at coordinate 3,868,432 of JAQISU010000109.1, read as the reverse complement.
CTTTAAAAGGTATTTGACCAAGACCCCTGAGTAGGAAGCAAATACAACCTAATAGTGAGCCAGTCGAGCTGTAAGATGAAAAAGAAGCGTTCACACTGATGCCGTAGGCTCTGAAGAAACGACTGGTAGAGGTTTGAGACGTGACGTGGTGTAATACAAATGCCATTCGGGCTAATCGAGTTTACCGATTGTCTCAGACACCGAAATGAGGCCAACAGGACTGATAACCATTATTCAGATTAACATCAGAAATAAGGCGACGTAATACAAAAAAAATAAAAATAAAAATAAAACAAAATAAATTAGAATATGTACTGTTGAGTTATAGAACAAGCTGTCTGTTCAGTTGACTAGGATTTTTTACGTAGCTTTTAACAATTTTTTTAGTCATATCGCTACGATGTCTGCAGTGAGGCAGTTTATAGTGATATCTAGCACTGAGGCATCATGCCGCAGATATGTAGCATTATGTCCCACCCAGTCACATTATCCTGACACCAGCCCGACCAGTCCTAACACTAACCTCTTAATGCTGAGCGCTAAGCGATGTAGCTGTTAGTACCATTTGTCTATGACTCGGCCGGAGATTGAACCCAAGACCTCCTGCTTCCGTGGAGGACGCTCTAATCACTTGGACACCGGAGCGGTTATAAAAAGTTGTACTATAAATCCTAGTGCAAGCGTTAGCTAAACCTACTGAGGCAGATGTGTGTGGAGGGTTAAATCAGTCTGCTGACTATCAAAGACAATGTCCATCAATACAAAAACGCAGATGGTGTCAATTAGATCGAAGCAGCCAAAACTTATTGTTAACTTTGTATCCATTGTAGCTCCCGAGATCAGCAAGCTTCGAGATAACACTGTCGTTATAGCACGTCTACTTCATTTGGCCCAGCATATGTTCGCAGCCATTAGGCGGCACTCCGGGCAACACTCTTTTTTTCATCCAATAACGGCGGCCATATTCACGGGCAATGTTACAAGGACGGACAATGACCAGCTATCTTGGTAGATAAGTACTAAGGAAGGCACCACAGCTTCAAAATACATCACTATAGCCATATATATTGTAACACCCCGTGTGTTATTTCGAAAAGACCAAGAGTTCAGGAATAAAAATGCTTTTATATTTAATAACATGATTTTCAATATCGCAAATCGACTTTATATAAACACAGTGTCCGTCACAACACTATCAACTTATGAGAATATAGAGCAGACTTGGTAATCTAAATGTCAAAAGACGTTATAATATACAATATTTAGGTTAAATTAATTGTATTATTTAATTCATGTGTATATTAATAGCCTAATTTATTAGATTGGCTGTAATACGTCTCGACATAGTAGCGTGATCTTTATAAAAATAATAATTTTAGTATTAGTGTACTTGAACAGTGTGGTGGGAGATAGCAGCGGCTTTATAGAATATTACACTATATAATTATAACGCATTTACGTTCGGTAGCAATCATGTAATAAATCTACTTAATATTTCTTATAACAATTTGATTCAGGTTTTGGATTTTAATGTACCAAAGTTAATATCGGTTATAAAAATTACGTAAGTGATAATTTTAGAATACAAGGCCGAAATTCTTTTCTACGTGGGGGGGGGGGGGGTGTTGATCCTCGTGTTACTCCCCAGCACATACAGCTGGTTTCTACTTAGATGTCATACTTTGCCGCTCTGACAGCTATCTGCCAGTGCAATGTCTGCACTCTTATTTATAGACTCCTATTCACGTCACATGACTTTAATTAGCCAATTAATGTTTGTCCTTCTCAGGGTAAGCCATGGCGGTAACCAAGTCAACTGTTCAAACTGGAAGAAAAATGTGAGCGTTCAATTTAGACGGACTTAAGTTGTCCTCACAATGTCCGTGGTGTGCGTTTTTACTCTTAATCTTATAAATATATTCATACCTATGATTCAGTATAACTGAAAGAAACGGACAAGTAAATTTCAATGCGAATCGAGTGAAAGTACAGTGTACTGATGATCCAATGAGTCGTAATACGGTTAGAAACAGTCCCTATCAACTGCATACTACATGTATTTTGCACACTAAGTAACACAACAATTTCTACATAACCAAGAACTTTCAATAATGAACAGTAACACTAGTTCTAACTTATTGTCCAACTAAAGTCTGACAAGAAAAATGCGATTCTTCTTCTGGGCACATTGATTCCATCAATATCCTGCATCTCTGCTGTTCTAGTAATAAAACTCCCCCGGATGGCTGAATTCAATAGATTATGGGCTAACATCATTTTTCTCGCTTTGATATTCCAAAATCATGGAAGGTAAGATAATTCATTTCCTAAACTATTCATGTCAAATTCCAGCACGACACACCTATGGTTCAACATGGAATGACTATGGCACAATAACTGCGAACATGCGAACTTCTTTCTACTTAATGTTGGTGTCCCAGTTTGTAGAACTGTTGACGTCTTTAGATGACTTCCTTGACGAATTCGTTAATAGTCATGATAACAGCATGACACTTCGGACCAGGGCAATGTTTTACACTCACATTTAGTATTAGACGCAGGGTACACATTTATGAAAGATACAGACGGTGAGCTAAACGATGGTGGGTGGGTGGCGTACATTCAGGAACGGAAGAAGTAATTCACACACGATACACGTTTTCAGTGATAGATACAAATGACATGATCAAATAAGCCAAAGTCTCATAGTTCATCATCATCTCACATCTCAACGTTGAACATCAAATAATACTGACACATTAAAATTAACTGGACAATGTGCATGCAAAACTCCATTCACAGTGCCAATATGGTATTACAACATAGTGAACTGCATCATGTTTTCTGACTTTGTTTCATGTTTTTACATTATCATTATTATCATTATTAATATTACTATTGAAAAGGAATGTAGTTCTTAATAGCGCCAAGTATTTTGGTTTGTTGAGCTAGGTATTACAGTATGTATCTATACCATATATGTACCACAACGCCTCCTAATACCCAAGCGCATAGCCCGATTGTGTTTGACAAACTATGCATGAAGGAGATGAAGCTGTCCGTGAATATTTCTCTAGATTACGCTCAGAATAACATAGCACATGGCCTGTTCACTTATCATGGGTAGCAAGAAAATAATGTTGTTGGCAGACCTAGCCATGTCCCAAGAACCCGAAATATTAGGACGACTCGGCTTTGCAAGCTGAGACCAAATTACTGAGTTCTAAAGGCTGGTGAAACCATGTTTGGCACCCTTAACATGGATACCAACAGGATAGTGTTCTTGTAAGGTTCAGCCGAAAGAAAATCACATCCTTTACGTATACCAAACGCCAAACGCTGCATCTTTTGTTTCTATAGCTGGTCGTATCATAACCGGCAATCCCAACATGGGTTACAAGAAAATGTTGTCTTTGGCACATCTTAATTCAGAACTTGTCCACCAAAAACTATGTGAACGATTCCAAAGGTGAAATGTAAAATTGCATCGACCTCAATAATTAACATGGGTTCTAACTAAGTGGCGTCTTTGGTAAATCCAGTCTTGCCGGAAGGCACGGACACCAAAACTATGTAGACGACTCAGAGTGGCAAGCCGTGCCAGCTGCACGCAATCAGGATGATTGGGTTCTTGTATTACTGTAAATTTCGGCATCAGCATGGGTTCCAACAGATGCATGGCTTGGCAGCAGAGGCGTAGCTAGGGGGGGGGGGCAGGGGGGTACATATGTCCCCGGGCGCCAAGGTACAGGGGCGCGAAAATGAGGCTTGTACCGTTACATTATAATAAGTAAACAAGGGTAATAAATCGGTCACAAGATTGCTGGGGCGCCAATTTTATAGTTCGTCCCCGGGCGCAAAATATCATCGCTACGCCTCTGCTTGGCAGTCCCGTTTAAGATCAAAGATCCAGCCACAAAACATTGCGTCGATAATGAAGATAACGCTGTACTTTCCCAATGAGCTAGATGCTCTAACCACTAGGCCACCGGACACGGTATCGAGCGCTCTAACCACTAGGCCACCGGACACGGCATCGAGCGCTCTCGGCATGGATTCAGTTATAATCAGGGACTTGGTGAAGCCAAACAGAGCCACAAGAAGCTGACACTGAAACAACACAAATGACAATTGGGCTTATACCGACAACATTTAAGAAAAGTACCCAATATTCACCCGGTTTTCTTTTACATATATAAATATATTAAAAAAAATAATTACAACATATTGGACAGCATGCAAAATGATGAATACAATTATGGAAACTTTACTGGCGGCCACGGTGGCAAAGTTGTCTAGTTCTCCATAAACTGCCTTATGCTCTTAAAATGTCGATTTTTCCCATACTTAGCAAAATAAGTAGCACAACGAGATTACAACATTTTTATTACTTGGGTTGTTAAAAAGTATCGTTTACATGTGAAACCCTCCTTGACAACACAATACCAGTTATAAATGTCGCCAAAAATTAAGATATACATATTATTTTGCTGCTGACACAATTGTACAAGATTTCAAGATTTATCAGTTGGATGAAATTCTGGATATATCAATTAACCAATAAAAAAAAATGAACGGATCCAATGATTTTCACAGATGTTTGAAACTTGAAACTAATTACGCTAAGCATAAAGATATGATTGGAAAGTTGTGATGAGGATATATCAATTAACCGGCATGCCTATGTACATGTTTGGCTTCTCTGTAAGGCACATACCTGGTCACCAAGTGACTTTCCGAATTTGCAACAAAGGCCGACATCTCAGTGTCCCCATCACCTCATTTGAGCTTCGTTACAACCGTTCTGAGAGCTATATCGGCCCGTTGTTCTAATAACAACAAATCTCGCATTGAATTTTCACACCAATGGAAGACATTAATATATCTCAAATCGGGGTCCACCAAATCTAGGATCACCAAGTGCGAGACCTAAACAATTCGGCATGAACTTGGTACCGTTACTGGATACTACTTTGTTATTATCTCCTAATGTTGTCAAAGAATGTCATTTACTCCGTCCTTTATTTCTCTATTTTATAACCAGACATCTATATTTATGCACATCAAAACTGAAAGAATGGGGATAATTTATGACTGAAAAAAAATTGTTTTGGACTTTGAATCACAGGATGTCACGAAATATTAACACTATCCGTAATGTGATTATTTACCATTTTAAAGCAGGACTAGAAAAAATGTGAGAATTCAGATTTTAAGAAGTGTCCATGTAGCGGGGAAAAAAAAGCATTCTGTGGACGCCTCGAAATACTACTATTCGTTGAAGACCAATATTTTTCAAAAGAAGGCCATGAAAATAAGTATTCGTCCCAGAATCACTTGGACAAGAATTCCGCCATCGTAATATATCTGTATGCCAATGAGAGCAAAGCTTGGGGTCATGCCCTTTCCATTCCAATTCGAAGCTTATCCGAAATATCAGGTTTGTTAGATTTCTGCGTAAATATTGGCGTCACATATTCTCAATTTGAAACAATATTTCAGAGATAGCACACGAAAATAAATGAACGGATCGAATGGTATTCACAGATGTTTGAAAAATAATATCTGAAACTAATTACACCAAGCATAAAACTATTTTTAGAAAGTTGTGATGAGGTCATTTTCTGAACAAAGGAAAGCTGTTATTAAAATTAGCAGTCCATATATTGCCAACCAGTGGACTGTTCATGTGTGGCACGTGTCCGAGAAGGACCAATGATTTCTGCAAGACACGCGCAAAAAGAATGGATCATTTTAATTACGGTCACTTTCGTGCCATTTATCGGAACAAACAGCTGCAATTTCTCGATTTTGCATATTGCTTCAAAACAAATGTTAACACATCCTCACTCCCACTTGCCAATAGGTTTTTGTGCCATCAGGATGCTCAGCTACGTTGTGTCACATGCTTTGTAATTACTGGCTTTGATTTGCTTTCCGGGTGGAGTTTTGATGTTGGTCATTTATACACATTACGTTTGTTAGAGAATTATCAATTTTAACTCGACGATACACTTTGTCTGCGGACTTTCCCTCTTATTTTTAACCAGACACGTCCATTTCACGCACTTATCCAGATTAGCTCGCGTGATGCGTGTGAGAGACTGATGGCAGATTGATGGAAGAAATAAATCTAAGAACAATATTAATCAAGTGTTCGGTGGAATCGATGCATCCATTTGCTTGCCAGTTGATCGACTGTATAAAGTTTCAAATAACGAAACTACCAAGACAAGAACTACTCATATAGAAATACTAGACCTACTGCAACATTGTACTAAAGGTGAAGTAGAAACAGCATCAATTGTAGATGACATGTAACTTCAAGAACTTTAACAAAAAAAACATTTTTTTGTACAACTATGGCGAGATAAGCGAAACATGAACTACTGGCAATCATAGATCCATAGTAACAATATCCTGCAAAAAAGATGTATTTTAACCAACAACAGAATTAAAATGATGTTTTAATACGGAAGACGAGCAGGACAGAAACAATGTGTGTGTGTGTGTGTGTGTGTGTGTGTGTGTGCGTGCGCGCGCGTGTGTGTGATTGAAACTTTAACGTAGCTTTCACAAAGTCGAGTCATATCGCTGCAGTGTCTGTAGTGCGACGGTTAACACGGTTGACATCACTGGGAATGGAAACTATTTAATCTTACCACACTTAAGACAACACCATTTAAATATTATTAGAAGTTGAAAGGAAAGATAAAAATGCAATTCAGATTCGATTTGTTTAATTAGTCACTGATTGTAGTACACCAATGAAGACATTGCACATAAATGCATCTATGAATTTGCACAACACACACAGACACACATACATACACGTACACGCGCGCGAATACAAAATATGCTTCCAACACACAATGTATAATTCGAGTCGCGGGTCATAATTACAAGCATATTTCTTTACAAAATGAAAGAAAAACAAAGTTGTGTAGATCTATTTGAAAAGCGATTAAAAAAATGAAACGAAATATTTAATCGATTTAGCAAAGAACAAGAACAATAACAGAAAACAGCGGTCGTATAAATAATAATAATAATAATAATAATAATAATAATAATAATAATAATAATAATAATAATAATAATAATTTGCGATAGTCGTCAAAGCAGTCGTCGTCGTCGTAGTATTAATAGTAGTAATAATGATAAAAGGGCTTTTTTCGTGATCGTCGTCGCACTAGTATTAGTATTAATAAATGCGAAATTTCCGTAGTATACAGTTTTGTCTTTAATAGCTTTTTATCCTTTCTCTTCGAAAACTCTGACAATAGCATACTGTTTTATAATTTTTCTATCTTTATTTTGCACTTGCTGATTTATGTCAGAAGTAGTTTGCCATCCTGATTTAAAGACAACTGTGCTCACATATAGTTGTATATTTTGTGCTTAGAGAAATAGAGAGAAAAATATACGGACGGATGGACAAGTCAGAGATAAAGTTCGCTACATAGATATATAGATAAATACATAGATGATTTTGATATACACTGTTCGTAACTGGTCAGAAATATACACGCATTATGTCTATAATCGCGTGTGATGTCATGATAACACACACACACACACACACACACATACACACACACATCATAGAATATCATATTAGCCTGTGAAATATCACATCAATAGCACTATATAATGAAATTTCCCAATAATAACATTATAAATGACAATTACCACAGTGACTTTGACTGACAAACCTCTACGTCAAATAACAACAATAACCACGTGCATTCCTTTGGCAAATTTACACATAACTTGCACATTTATTTCAATATGTATATCGATCACACTATACTATTAAAGGCTTAACACATTTGTGTTATATGTACATATATCACTCTATGTTGTTAGGGGCTTAACACATTTATGTTATATGGACATAAATCACTCTCTTCTGTTAGAGGCTTAACACATTTAAGAAATGTACATCAAAATGTATCGCTATACCATCTTAGACATATTCTTCTTTACAATTCAGAAGGATGCTTTTTTTGTTGTCGAGACATATATATAACGCCTAATCGTTACACTACAATGTTTACAGTGTATATGACCTAATTATACAATCTAGCATTTGCTTTCAATGAAGGAATTGCATTCCGAATTTGTTTATGACAATTAAACCTAGTTGAAACGGTTTACAAGGAAATTAGTTTTTTTCACACACACACACACACTCACACACACTCACACACACGCATATATATATATATATATATATATATATATATATATATATATATATATATATATATATATATATATATATATATATATATATATGTATATATATATATATATATATATAATATATATATACATATATATATATATATATATATATATATATATATATATATATATATATATATATATATATATATATATATATATAATCAAAGCATTTATCTCCATTGCATACAAAATGATGATCCACGAAACAAGCTTTCTGTTTCTGTTTTAAATTATTTACATGTAATTTGATGAACTCATTGAAATTATCAGTATACATTACTTATATAAGAAATGTCTATACATATCAGACACAGGCATGAAAGATTATTCAGAACTAAATCCTAATATTCAAAATATATGTATTTACCTTGAATGAGACAAATTTATTTCGAAATAAAATAATTTTCTTACTTTTTAACAACCTGACTCTAAAATTATATCTGAGAAGGAAATAATAATCTCGTGTATTTTTCTGCAAAATTGCATCTCATGAATTTTGTGTCAGTTTATGTTGGTTATAAGTTTTACACACACACACACACACACACACACACACACACACACACACACACACACACACACATCCATCCATCCATCCATCCATCCATCCATCCATCCATCCATCCATCCATCCATCCATACATACATACATACATACATACATACATACATACATACATACATACATACATTATTTAATTACATAATACTATAATTTATGTTGAATACATTAGCTAGCAAAATATATTGATCAGGATATCCGGAACATTCAGGAGCATCTTCAGTAGTCATCCATCGGCTCATCATCAGATACAGGATTACTGCGCGTGGTTTGGTTATACGTCACATATGACACAGGGCATTTTTCATTCATGATTAGACTCTGAAATAAACGTTAAATTACGTCAACTAAAATAAAGAACAAGGGACCCAAATAGGTCTGATATATCTGGTATATTTTCGTCTTAAAAGTGAATACGGCAGTAATTAGACCACCTAGCTTGAGAGACAACTGTGTCATCAACAATTATAGTTATTTGGTTGAAAATGGCGATATCTAACACATTACTTTTAAATGTATATGAACTTTAAAATCTTCAGCTGAACTGGACATAGTGTTGGCATCTTTTGTGTGAATGTGAAAGGTGTTCGTTCAAGAACTCTAGGAGATAAGGAATTTAAAACATAATTACATAATTAAATATTGCAAGTAATCATGGAGAAAAAAAAGAATACAAGTAGAAGAAGATTATATATTTACATAAACCATAAAGTGTATGTTCTTCTACTTTTCGTGCGTTATGAAAAAAAATATTCTTAATTGTTCATATTTTGAATTTCATTATTGATCGTTGACTTTATTTTGGACAATGATAAATCTACCATCTTTTCTTCCTTTCCTGGTGGATTTCTGAGTATTATCATCAGAGGAGAATACAGGATACAGATAATTCCGATAATCCACAGCATCCTGGAGATAATAAAAATAATATTTGATTTACATATATGCTAAGTAAAAATTCTCTTTTTCCTAATCTCTTAAACCACGTTAACCAGTCGAAACGCCTAGATCACTGGCGGATACTTCAAGAGTGTTTTTAGTATATTGATATATTTTAGGAACATATCTGACTCCCATGTAAGAGAGGATGAAAACCTTATAGACCAAAACAGGAAATGAACATTAGGCCGTCATTCTGAAATATATCTTATAGCAATTTTTAACATTATGAGTTTGTATGTTTTAGAATATACTAGTAAATGCAGATTGTGTTATACGTTTTACATGATGGTTCTGTTCGTTTGAAGCTTGTTGTTTCTATCTTGGAAGGAAAAGTAACAGTTCATCATGTGTAGCATTCCTTAACCAATAACGAGAAAAGTAGAGAGAAAAAAAATAAAGTTATGTAGTCTAACTTTAGTCAAGAACATCAAATGATTTAAAGAGAAATATTTTTAAAAGTAAAGGTTTCAGAATAAGATTTGAATTTTTAACGTATCTTTAACAAAATTTCAGTCATATAGCTACGATGTCTATAGTGGTGGTTAGCACTGTGACATCATGCCGCAGACAAGTAGCATCATGACCCACCCAGTCACATTATACTGACATCAGGTCCACCAGTCCTAACACTACCATTTTATTGATGTGCGCCTAGCGAAGCATCTGTTAGTACCATTTTTTAAAATATAAAGTCTTTGGTATGAGTCGGACGGGTTTCGAACCCGCGACCTCCAGCATCGGAGGTCACCAGAGCGGTCCTACGGTCTTTCATGAAAATCTCTTTCTCTCGCTCTCTGTCTCTGTCTGTCTGTCTGTCTGTCTGTCTCTATACACATTATTATTATTATTATTAGTAGTAGTAGTAGTAGTAATAGTAGTAGTAGTAGTAGCAGTAGTAGTAATTTTGTTCTTGTTGCTGCTGTTTTTGCTGTTGATGTATAATTTTTTAAGTTTTTTTTACTAAATAAGTTAAAGTTACTAGTTGTTTTTTGTGTGTACTAAGTTATAAGTGTTTCTATTGTTGAATATCTAGCTACGAAAAATGTAAAATAACTTCTTCATATGTCTATATAGCGCAGACAAGGAGTACTTGAATTAATTAGTTTTCGAAATTAACATGATAAATTTGGCACAATTGTTTTTCATAATAACTATTTTCATATCTTCCCGTGTTACTTTTGATTTGCAGCATTTTAACTATCCCCCCCCCCCGAATATAATTGATATTTTTGACAAGTTTATTCTTAACGACATATAGCAACGCGATCTTTCCATTGCTTTAATCTCATCCTTAAGCTTTTCTCTAAAATTATCTTTACATCTCTGACTAGACGTTTAAGAAATGTATTTTCATCATGCATGCCTTAAATAGACCAAACATTGCCAAATCAATATATAAATAAAATCTTCTAATATTGTTAGCCAAGCAATCACGATTTTTCCTTTCTTAGTTCTCAATTATAACATTGTTTAGGAATTTGTCTTCTGTCATTTTTAGACATCTATGACAACATTTGAAAAATCGTGTCTGTATCCTATCTTCTGTATAATAATTCTTTCTAATTCGTTAAATATGAACGCAGTTGGAGTATACTTATATAATATACCAAAATTATATTTACAAAACGACATATGAACTTAACATTGGTATCATAAAGCCTCCAACTTCAGAACCACACTGAAGAAGGGAAATTATCTTTGAGTCAAACAGACCAAACAATCCAGTTACAGATCTCATTCATTTTATATTCTCTATGAATTCAATGCATGCACATCTATCATTTTTAGAGTTTAATTAATTTCTTTGTATCCTTCCATTTCTTTCCCCGATTTCTTGCAAACCATAAAAAATACATTTTCTTTACGGAAGTGGGTCTTCTGTTGTTCTACATTTCGTTCATTCGCCAGCAATCGTGTCTCCATTGCGTTAACTGCTTTAGATTTGCTCTCAGTTTTGTTTCATATGACCATATTCTGATTTGTCAGCAGTTCATTTTCATTTTTCAATTCATCTAGGAAACATCCAATGGAAATAAATCTTTCATTCAGTTTCTCACATCATTGCTTATTTATAGTATTCAAATTCTTGCTTGAATTCATTATTTCGGCTGTCTCTGTAAAGGTTTCATCATTCATGTCTACTCTTTCCGTTATATCGTGAGCTGCGTATGGGGAGTTCTACTGCCTTGGTACATAAACACTTGTCCGAATATGTTTATCTTGAGTTACCTACCCTTGTGAGTTTGTCACACTTTCCTCGATAAGTTGATGTGGTCCGGCGTTACTGAGTGGACTATACGTCAATCCCGGCCCATGTGGATGTGTTGTATATTCTTGATTGGTTTTGAAAGTTTTGGCCTTGTACCTGTATAGGTCTCTACTCCGTTACGAGAAATATGAAAAACGAGACACACTTCACATGGAAAGATTCATCTATGATTTACAGTTTTAGAGCTTTTTTTTTTTTTTTTTTTTAGATTTATGAGATTTGGTCTGGCTCAGTGGCGTCACTAGGTTTGGTGTCACCCAGTGCTGTAACTAATGGTGTCGACCCCATCTTGCACAAATATTTTATAGAAAGTCATGTGCGGTTAAACTCATAATGTCACCCACATCCCCCCCCCCCCGCACAAAAATTAAGAACTTTTATATACAGTCATTTTGGTGTCAACACCTCTGATGGTGTCACCCGGTGCGGTCCGCCAATGGTCTTGCTGAAAGAATCATTAAATCCGGCATTTCCACTGCCCAACGCCATTACTTATTGTCAATGCTTAACAAAATGGAGACATACTATACATTTCATCTCATTCCACCCCTGCAAGGATTTGCTGAGGTTTTTGTTGTTTGGGCTTGACATAGTTTCTCAGCTCGAGATAGGCTGGCTATACATGAAAGAACTCGGATCGCCCACCGTTAGAAACCACGGGAAGCTACTGGTAAGCTTTCTCACTTAACCATATTAGTATAGCCCGATACTCGAACCTACGCGGACAGAGCTGAGTTGACTGGGATCGGTAAAGTGAGCGCTTTGGACCCCACTCGGCCACCTAGGGGCTACTACTACTACTACTACTACTACTACTACTACTACTACTAGTAATAATAATTTGTTTTTAGTCTATAGTCCGATGATTAATGCCTGCTCTCTCTCTCTCTCTCTCTCTCTCTCTCTCTCTCTCTCTCTCTCTCTCTCTCTCTCTCTCAGTTTTGACACTCACAAACACATACATAACACATTTGTATAATCTCTCTTAGAGATTAATAATAATAATAATAATAATAATAATAATAATAATAATAATAATAATAATAATAATTTTTATCGTTTGCAGCCAGTTGAGTAAGGCATGCTCCAGTTAGAGAACAGACCGACAATGTTAAACTATTACAACAAACATTTCAAAACAGCGGTTTAATTTTAATTTCCAGTTTGGATGTATGAGTAGTCGATCCTCGTTAACATGGGAGTTTCGTTTGTCCATAAAGCCTCGTACTATACCGCTAAACTGCTGATGTGCCTATTTCTAAATGTACACGAGAGATACCTTGCTTTTACGCTTCATGTGACTATTTTTAGCATCACCTTAGTGTCCATCTGCGATATTTTGAGATTCACATAAATTTGTAGCATCTTCCATTGGGCCTGTTTTGCACAAATGTGAGCGGTATCCATCTTATAAGGTTTTGTTATTGAATCAAGTCAGCACTTAAGCGCAACAACATGTCACATAATATTTCAATATTACTGGAATTTGACTGCTTCAGAACAACTTTTAGAAATGAGAAGCGTCAACATTGAAACGTTTATTTTCAGTTGTGTCTGCTCACTTTAAGGTGCCAAAAGACAGTATCGTTATCAGCAAGATATTGACAAGGCATTAAAGTACGATTTACTCAACAAAAGTAAAGTTTTTTTTGCACGTGTGGAGTCAAATATAAATGAAGAAAAGGATTTACATCTTTCATGACTTAAATATTTTACAAATAGAGTTTAGAAATGTTGTGTAGTCGTAATAATTATCGGTTAAAAATGGTATTACATTGTTTAAAGGTACTGGGTTTTTTTCTTCTCACTGGTGTCATTTTCTTTAGAAAATAGAAGAAAGATCTCCTCAGCTTACACATTTATATAGATTCACAGCAACTTTGAAACTTAAGAATACGAAATTTGTAATAATTAATATATCTAGGACATATCTATTAGGAAATAATCGATAGTACGTATTTATTGGGAAATAATCGATAGTACGTATTTATTTGGAAACAATCGGTAAACCGTATTTAATTTGAAAATAATCGAAAGTACGTATTTTTTTGTGTGGAAATAATCGATAAATAGAGGATCTCATATGTGTAATGATTTAAAATTGAATTTATGAAACAAGTTGAATAATTTCCAGGTTTTGCGAGTCTTGGCGAGCTGGACATTATTTAAATAGTTTCATAAATTTATTATTAAATCACTACCCATTTGAGATTATATTTATCACATAGTTTTTTGAGATTATATTTATCACATAGTTTTTTGAGATTATATTTATCACATAGTTTTTTGAGATTATATTTATCACATAGTTTTTTGAGATTATATTTATCACATAGTTTTTTGAGATTATATTTATCACATAGTTTTTTGAGATTATATTTATCACATAGTTTTTTGAGATTATATTTATCACATAGTTTTTTGAGATTATATTTATCACATAGTTTTTTGAGATTATATTTATCACATAGTTTTTTGAGATTATATTTATCACATGGTTTTTTGAGATTATATTTATCACATAGTTTTTTGAGATTATATTTATCACATAGTTTTTTGAGATTATATTTATCACATAGTTTTTTGAGATTATATTTATCACATAGTTTTTTGAGATTATATTTATCACATAGTTTTTTGAGATTATATTTATCACATAGTTTTTTGAGATTATATTTATCACATAGTTTTTTGAGATTATATTTATCACATAGTTTTTTGAGATTATATTTATCACATAGTTTTTTGAGATTATATTTATCACCTAGTTTTTGTTTCAGTGGAAAGTAATTAGATAGAAAGAAGAACGAATAATTTTCGTTCATTCTAACAGACGGTACACCTCTCATTTGTTGTGTATAAAATATGGTCCCGAAAATGTTAAAAGCAGATTTTACTTTCTACAAACTATAAATCAAATGAAAAGCTTCCATCCGAAAAAAACAAAAACATTTTATAATTACAAAATCACTTTTGAAAACAGAATGATCAATGCGATGTGATGCCACATTGTCTGAGACGGTAAACAGTAGGCCTAGAGTACATGTTTTATCCTAAAATGTCACTTTTAAAATTAAACATTACATTGTTGCTACTGTTCTGAGAAATAGGATTACTAGATACAGAACTTCTCATATTTACTGCAATGCATTTATAACCAAATATTTACAGTATTTCAATGGATCAATAGACTGTACAGAAGACGTAGACAAATTCATTTTTTAGTTGGATTTGAATCCCATATATACTGTGTATAGATGATGTAGTTGGATAAAGTTCTGTCAGTTAGTAGACTTATTTATGTCCAAATTGTTCTGTAAACGATGGTGAGTTTATTTACGTCTGTAAGTTAACATTTAAACCACGATTGTATATACGATGGATTCTATATCTAAGTTACAGATATACCGTCCCCACTCCATCCCGCCATCAAATAAGCAAATACCCTTAGTGTTACTTTTTATTGTTGTTCTTGTCTTGTAGTTTTACGCTATTTTTCTCATTATGGTATAGTTATACATGACATAACAAAACCCCTGTGGGGGTAACATATCCATATTCAGACAGCCTAGATAATTTTATTCAATTTCCTTTCGTGAGTCAAGTTCAAAAATGGCTGCCAAAAATGTTAATTCAAAAACAAACATTCCTGCAGGCGGGGTTAAAAATGTTTTCCCACGATCCCAGCCAAATAGTTAAGAGGATACTGCACAATAATTTCATGGGCTTATTTGGACCAATCAGAATCACATAAAGTGATATTTTAAAGTGTGGTAATATAAACAAATGAAACTGCACATACTATAGGAAAACTTGACCTATTATGCGATAATGCGTATTTATTAGGAAACAATAGATAATACATATTTATTTAGAAATAATCGATAGTACGTATTGCATCCAATAGTCTGTATACGCGTCTACCTCTTATGCAAGGGAAACATACTCCATTAGAATAATCAGGGGGCGGATTACCTCTAATGTCTTCCGATACATTGAAATTATGCTTTTCACTGCTTCAAATTTATTAAAACGATGCTCTTTATTGACTTCAACTTTATTTCTACCCCTACCATCAAATATTAGTTGAATTAAACTGTTATACCCTTAGAACACACACACACACACACACACACACACACACACACACACACACACAGAGCCCAAATGGACAGTTAATACACTCTTTGACTGTAATAAAATCCTAGAAACGCGAGTCTCAATTCAACACCTATGAGTCACAATTTTTATTGAGCTCAGTTATTGAACTATCAGCTAAGTGGTTTTACTCACCAGTGAAATCCTATGCTCTTCACAATAGAACCGCTTAGCATTGGACCTGTAACGAAATACAGAGCAAGCCATTTTAGTGCCTGAAGCATCTTGCATCTAATTAGGAATTGCTGTCCGAAAATTCGAAACCGTGCATTTTCTTTCATCGTGGTCTCGAACAAATTAGGGTTTCAGATGTCTCATTTGATTCACTGTTAGTACAGTGTGTGTGTGTGTGTGTGTGTGTGTGTGTGTGTGTGTGTAAAATTTGGATTTTTAACCTAGTTTTAAAATAAGTTCAGTCCTATCGCTTTGATGTATGCAGTGTGACAGTTTACAGTGATGTATATAGCACTGTAGCATCATGTTCCATCCCGTCACATTATTTTGACATCAAGCTGACCAGTCCTAACACTAAGCTCTTATTGCTGAGCGTCGAGCGAGGCAGCTGCTAGTACCAACTTGATACATTTTTGGTATGACTCGGTCGGGTTTATAACTCGCGACTTTCCGCATCCGAGGCGGACGCTCTGTCCCCTAGGTCACTAGGTAGGACGGTCATGTTGAGTAAAAGTTTGGGTTTCATTCCTGAACTCAGTATATTGTTAGTTAGAATTACAATGGGATCCATTGCAGATTCGTGAATTTTGTTCCCGAGTTACTTGCTTATCATAGAACTTTTTATTACTGATAATAATGCTTTTTTGACTTCCAAAATACTGTAATAAGCATGAATATTCAAATAAACTTACGGCATATCGATCATATCACGTATCCTGATTTATTTCTAGAAATAACGGAAAAGCACGAGAACATGCGATTGCATCTAAGGCACACCTATTGTTAGATATGACGGATCTGGTGGAGCATTCACGACGCCTTGCAACGTTGAGTAAAGCCCCAGCTCAAATTGTGTGGTGGGGTTTTGTTATTGTTCATTAAAATGGGATAATTAAAATTAAAGCATACTTGAAACCAAGGCGGTTATTTGGGGTCTTCACGCTGCTATGATAATCATAATGTTTTTTTAAATTTTTTTGTTTGTGTTTTTTGTTTTTGTTTTTTTAAAATTAATATTGTACACTGACTTCATTTTGAGATGAGTTGGTAATCAACTAAACAAATTTATGAAAGCTTTGCCTGGTTTGCTAAAGAAAAGAACAACAATTTAACCAAGATTACAGGTATGAAACATCATAGTATTGATATTTATGTGGTTTTCTAATTGTCTAAACATTGTGCTATGTGTTTTTTGTGTGTTTTTATGATTTCAGTATAAATCTGACGAGATACACCTTCCATACAGGTCTGGGTATCACAAGAATTGATTCTTTCCTATTTTTGCGTAAAATGCGCAAACATATCGCTAACGCAAAACTGGCATTTATCGATGAACAAAATTGTCTTGGGATGGATTTAAGGACTGATTGATTTTAGACCTGCTGATTTTTTTAAGTCATAACAATAGACAAAACGTAAATTCAAGATATAAGCAATAGACATATCATTACTATTATCTAATTATTATAATACGTAAGATAAACACGGTGATGATTATTGGTTAAATATTGTCGTGGTTGTTATGCACACTCTCCGTTGTTAACATGGTCTTGGTTGTTATGTACTGTCCTCGTTGTTATGTCTTGTTTTGGATGTTATGTACTGTCTTGGTTGTTAAATATTGTCTTGGTTATTATGTCTTCTCTTGGTTGTTAAGTATTGTCTTGGTTGTTCAATATTGTCTTGGTTGTTCAATAGTGTCTTGGTTGTTCAATATTGTCTTGGTTGTTATATATTGTCTTGGTTGTTATATATTGTCTTGGTTGTTATATATCGTCTTGGTTGTTAAATATTGTCATGATTTTGTTAAATATTGTCATGGCTGTTATGTATTGTCTTGGTTGTTATGTACTGTCATGGTTGTTATAAATTGTCTTGGTTGTTATATATTGTCTTGGTTGTTATGTCTTGTCTTGGTTATTATGTATTGTCTTGGTTGTTCAATATTGTCATGGTTGTTATATATTGTCTTGGCTGTTATATACAGTCATGGTTGCTACAAATTGTCTTGGTTGTTATGGATTGTCATGGTTGTTAAATATTGTCATGGTTGTTATGTATTGTCTTGGTTGTTATATACTGTCATGGTTGTTATGTATTGTCTTGGTTCTTAAATACTGTCATGGTTGTTACAAATTGTTTTGGTTGTTATATATTGTCTTGGCTGTTATATACAGTCATGGTTGCTACAAATTGTCTTGGTTGTTATGGATTGTCTTGGTTGTTATGGATTGTCATGGTTGTTAAATATTGTCATGGTTGTTATGTATTGTCTTGGTTGTTATATACTGTCATGGTTGTTATGTATTGTCTTGGTTCTTAAATACTGTCATGGTTGTTACAAATTGTTTTGGTTGTTATGTATTGTCTTGGTTATATATTGTCTTGTTTTTGTAAAAATATACTGTCTTGGTTCATGATCATTGTGAATCTTCGTGGCATATTTTTGATCTATTATGGGTTTCGTAAAGACGTGTATAAATGCACCTTGGAACAAAATGGGAGTGACTTTTATCTGCTCTGCAACTAAATATACAGCGAATTTTCCAGTACAGGATATTATGTTACGCAGATACTGTTGAACTTATTGGCTCATCAGAATGGCTCATCGGCGTTTCTCGCGATAAGTAAATTACCGTCGGTTATTGCACACATAATTATTGACGATTTAACACAAATTTATGAAAAAATCAATGTATGTCATAGACAAGAGAAATACAGCTGGCATATGTTTGTAATCAAAAGTGTTAATGAAACATACTTCAAACATTTCCTGGAGCCTTTGAAGATCGAGAGTCGGCGACAGTAAATAGAGTATTAGTCATAATCCGATTAAAATTTAAATTACTGGTTTAGTCAAATTTGAACTCGTTTTGTCAATAATGTTTTTTACACTGTGTATCATTTAAACTGTAATCAGTACTTGGTGGACATTGATGGAATGCTAAACATTAAACAAACTTTGCCAATTTTACTCACCAACAGCAAAGCCCATTGCAAAAGCGACGTCTGCGATAGCGTAGACGTTGCCGTAAATGGAGACATGACGTAGATCTACTAAGTAACCCATATGTGGCATCATGGATGAATCTACCATACCTGTGATACAAAACAGTGAACAGTTCTAAAATATAAGGATTTCTCATCATCGTTCTATCCTATATTGATGTCCATAGTCATATATTTTCTTTTTTTTCTTACTTTCCTTTCTTCTTCATTATATATATCTTTTATATTATTAAAGTTCGTGTCTTTTTTTCTCGCTCATCATTTTGGCCTACGTAAATAAAGACAAAAGGATATATAGGCCGATGGACGGAAGGATATAATAATGTTATTGTTTACTTACAATTCACATTATTGTATTATTTAAAATTAATAAGCCATAAAAATGAAGAATTCACTTAACAGCTCTTCTAGTAATGATCTTTCTGACATTGCCGTTACAAAATTTGCGTATTTCGTGGGAAAAAAATGAAATGTTCGTCATAAACATCTGTTCATTTGTTTTCCTGATGGGCCTGACTCGACATTAATATAAAATATTTGCTCACCAATTGAAAATCCTAGGCCGAACATTGGTAGAACTAGTATCCCAACGTGTCTACAGAATGGTATCTGAAAAGAGAATCTTCTTTATTTAGACACACAGATCTTGTGTAATAAGTTAATATATCAAACCTCATATACATTGCTGTCCATTGCTTCTCTACAATTTTCGAACATAAATTGAGCAAATTTGTATTATACGTAAATTATAACTTCGAGTGCCCTGTTTACAATCCTTAGAAATCGATTAGTTTATACAATAATTATTGATCTTTTGTTGGAAGCAACTAATGTTTCATACATTATATTGCTTTTAAGTAATATAAGGAGGATCTCAAATGGGTGATGATTTAATAGTAAATTCATGAAATAGGAGTTGAATGTCCAGCTCTTTCGAGCCTTGGCGAGCAAAAAGCTGAACATTATTCAACATTATATATATATATATATATATATATATATATATATATATATATATATATATATATATATATATATATATATATATATATATATATATATATATATATATATATATATATTTCGTAAAGATGTTGTGGTTGGATAAGGTTCTGTCAGTTTGGACACCCATTTATGTCCAAAATGTGCTGTGAACAGAACAGAGGTGAGTTTATTTACTTCTGTAAGTTAACATTTAAACCACGCTTGTATATACAGTGGATTCTAAGTTACATATATACCGCTCCCTCCCCACTTCCTCTTGCCATCAAATAATCAATACCCTTAGTTTTACTTTTTATTGTAGTTTTTGTCTTGTAGTTTTACGCCATTTTTCTAATTATGATATTGTTATACACGACATTGTAAACCCCTGTGGAGGAAAGATATTCATATTCAGACAGCCTAGATACTATTTTCTTTATTTTCATTCGCGAGTCAAGTTAAAAAATGGCAGCCAAAATTGTTCATTCAAAACAAAACATTCCAGAAGGAGGGGTCAAAAACGTTTTCCTACAATTCCAGCCAATCAGTAAAGAAGATATTGCACAAAATGTCATGGGTTTATTTGGATAAATCAGAATCACTCAGTACATATTGGCATATTAGCTCTTTTTATAAATTTTATATGAATTCAAGGACCTCTATAAATATAGCTCTAGTCAATAAATTTCTTATGGAAGTAACTCATTAAAGCACGTTTATACACAGAGCTCTATATAAACTTCGTACTAAAGCAAGTTCTTTTATACATACCGATATAAGACACACGCCGATGACCATAATTCCTATCATTGTACTCAGCCACCTGTAACACAGTATAGTGAAGACAATGAATCTAGTTATATATATCTTAAAATAATGTAAAATAGTATATATTGTTTTTTATATTGTACAAAGTTTCCAATATTGTTCACTTCGTCCGTTGTTAAAATGACAGTTATAAATGTAGACCAAAACTAATTCAAGTTTATACTTAAAAATGAAATACAAAAAGAAACAAAAGTTATACGACTAAATTTCTGATTTCATTCAAGTCCTATTAATGTAAGGTCTTTACGATAAAAATGGTACTGATATTATTCGGTATATGTATGTATGTATGTATGTATGTATGTATGTATGTATGTATGTATGTATGTATGTATGTATGTATGTATGTATGTATTACCTGCCAATCTTGTGAGCTATTGGACCAAATATGTTTGTTCCTATCATATAAGAAACACTTGCTGGTAGGAAGGCGACACCTTAAAACAAACGTTTAAGGAAATAAAAAATATATCTTGGTTAAAAACGTCAGATTAAAATGCTGCAATAGTTAATATATTAAACAAAATTCTCTTCTAAACATGAATTAAATACCAAAAAAAAAATCACATATACAATTATAGTATATGCAGCAGTAGGTGCTTTTAAATGCATGTTTTCCTGCAAATAATGTCATACGATCTTACCAAGACGTAATGGTTATGACGGTATGTTATTTCAACATCATTATAAATTATAATCATGACAAACAGGCTGGCATGAAAATTAATTTAAAATATGGACACAGCAAAGAATAATCGCCTTACGACAATCGGTAATATTAATTAAGCTAATCAAGTTTTCGTTATATCTTAAACAATTTATATTTCATACAGTAACTTATGATAACAGTTTTCTCAAAATGGAATGTTTAGTTTTTTCTTTATAAATTATATTAAATTTTTCAATTCCGGTGAAAATTGGGCTATTATTAATTGAACTTGTCGAGAGGAAAGTTAGAGATTTTGGGCATTTTAAATCAGAACTTTATGAGTACCTTGTTCCCACTCAGGCGAGTGCATCGTCTTTCTCATCCAGATTGGTAAAGAAGGCTCCATCATTGCAATACCCATGTTTGCAAAAGTAATCGAGCCTAGAAAAAAATATCACAAAACATATATGATATTCATGTCCATATTATCTTTAGGAGAATTTGTTGGAATGAATGCTTCAAATGTTTCACACATATTAAGAGAATAAGATGTTTGAAAGTAGTTGCCCACTTTACGTGTGTCCACCGACACACTTGCGATACATTGCCTGATACAATATTGTGACTCAAGAATAAAAATTGCTTTAAAATACAGATTTAATTAATTCACGGGTTAATATATAATGATTAAGGCTCAGATGTTAAGAAATTTAACATTGTCTCGTAGGGATGAAAATTTGAGGATCTCACGGCGATTTTATAAAGAAAATTGGGATTTCATTATGAACCAGAAGTACTGTTGATTGTCGTGAATGACACTCCCAAACCATAACTCCAAAGTGGATTTTGATGTTCAACCTTCCAGAACTTTTGATTCTCAGTTAATTTAGGTGAAGAAGACTCCAAAACTGTTACTTCAGAACCAAACGTAATGATAAGATGACACAATTATTTTTCCTAACAGACTTTTTATTTGTAAATTGCTTAGACTCTCCAATATCATCAACATCATATAAAAGGCACCATCACCATCTTTCCCACAAATGGCCCTTCATAGTTGTGTCTCCCTGTTAGACTCACCCGCCGCTATCAGGATATAGGGGTCCCTGAGCAACTTGAATAATGATGTTCCCTTCTGTGACTCCGGCTCGTAGGAGGGCCGGAGAACAAACAACTGTAATGCTGTAACAAAAAAAGAGTTATGTAGAGATGACAAAACCGCTAGGTCCTACGCTAATATGTAGTGAACTGAGTGTATACGGTGGCCCATCTCCCTCAATTTGTATACTACTTCTATAAAGTAATGATGGTGTAACACTCCCAATTTATCTAGCACTTAATAGTATAAGGAATACTGCTATTTATAAGAATCAAAAAGAATCAAAAGTATCAAACTTTAGCTTAACATGTGTATTAACCTTGGTTGAACAAGATTGAGCTGTTTAAGATTTATGTTCTGAAAACCATAAAGGCTTATGTTGTTTGTTTTTTATTTAAATTTTTTTTTATGGTTTAACGCCATTTTTCAGCACATTATAGGCTATACATGGCGGAAAGTATTAATGGTGGAGGAAGAACCCGGAAACCCCCCGGAAAAAAAAACACCGACCCACGAGAAGCTACTGGCAAGCTTTCTCACATAACTACATTAGACGAATCTTAAAGTCGAACTCAAGCAGACAGAGGTGAGATGGCAGTGATTCGTAACGGACAGCGCTTTAGACCACTCGGCCACTAGGGGCCTCAAAAGGTTTATGTAAAGGTTGATAAATCGATAGCTAATCTACCATTATTGGCTCGTTTTGCAGATCAAGGGGATAACAATATAAAAAAAAGAAGGAGCCATCAATATCCTTCACCCTGCTAGGATACATATCGATTTGTCAATGATTTGTCAATGATTTGAATTATTGTAAATCACATGTACCAATGATTCTGGGAAGTGATAGACATCACAAGTTTTACTCAAAAAATTAAAGGACAAAATAACTATAAAAAATACGGAGACTGAACACCAGTCACTAAACATCACACATCGAAATCACTAGGCCAACACATGTATACCATTTCATGGAGATACTTTATGGAGTTTTGCGGCGGAAACCAAAGTGAATGATTCATAAATTAACAGGCTAATAGATGAGAAAAAAATAACAAAAAAGGTTGTGAAAAGCAAACATCATGTCTTTACAACAAGTTTAATCCGTGTGCCACTTTTCGTAGAGATTATTTTTTTTCTTTCAAAGACATTAAAAGACATTGTGCCACGGAAACTTTAATGTTGATATTAGATGGATACACAACAAACAAACAAACAAACATGTAACAACATTTGAAAATATTAAAACTAGGGACCTGTGAGCAGCAAAATGTACACATTTAGTAGTATGTGTGTCAAAACTACTTGGGGATATCTGGAAAGGTTTTCGAGTTTTGCCTCGAAACTGAAAGTGTGGATAATGCATGGATGAATGGATGAAGAGCAAAGTGATTACAAGTTCAAATTTCTGAAACTGTAAAATGGTTAACAGCAAACTGTACATTCGTATTAAAATATATTTTTACGTATATCAAATACATATGTGCTTATAAATTAACACCTGTATACATCCATACTACTAATTTAACAGGTATAGCAACTACATCGTAATACTAATTTAATAAGTGTATCAGGTACATCGTAATACTAATTTAACAAGTGTATCAGGTACATCGTAATACTAATTTAACAAGTGTAACAGGTACATCGTAATACTAATTTAACAAGTGTATCAGGTACATCGTAATACTAATTTAACAAGTGTATCAGGTACATCGTAATACTAATTTAACAAGTGTATCAGGTACATCGTAATACTAATTTAACAAGTGTATCAGGTACATCGTAATACTAATTTAACAGGTGTATCAGGTACATTGTAACATTAATTTAATAAGTGTATCAGATATATTGTAATACTGATTTAACAGGTGCATTTAGGTACATGATACTAGATATTTTATACGTTTATCAGGTACATGGTAATATTCATTCAACACGTGTATCAAGTACAGCTACATATTTAACACGCACATCAGGCATACATATTTAACACGCATATCAGGCATACATATTTAACACGCATATCAGGCATACATATTTAACACGCATATCAGGCATACATATTTAACACGCATATCAGGCATACATATTTAACACGCATATCAGGCATACATATTTAACACGCATATCAGGCATACATATTTAACTCGCATATCAGGCATACATATTTAACACGCATATCAGGCATACATATTTAACACGCATATCAGGCATACATATTTAACACGCATATCAGGCATACATATTTAACACGCATATCAGGCATACATATTTAACACGCATATCAGGCATACATATTTAACTCGTATATCTGGCATACATATTTAACACGCATATCAGGCATACATATTTAACTCGCATATCAGGCATACATATTTAACACGCATATCAGGCATACATATTTAACACGCATATCAGGCATACATATTTAACTCGTATATCAGGCATACATATTTAACTCGTATATCAGGCATACATATTTAACTCGTATATCTGGCATACATATTTAACTCGTATATCTGGCATACATATTTAACTCGTATATCTGGCATACATATTTAACTCGTATATCAGGCATACATATTTAACTCGTATATCTGGCATACATATTTAACTCGTATATCAGGCATACATATTTAACTCGTATATCTGGCATACATATTTAACTCGTATATCTGGCATACATATTTAACTCGTATATCTGGCATACATATTTAACTCGTATATCAGGCATACATATTTAACTCGTATATCTGGCATACATATTTAACACGCATATCAGGCATACATATTTAACACGCATATCAGGCATACATATTTAACTCGTATATCAGGCATACATATTTAACTCGTATATCAGGCATACATATTTAACACGCATATCAGGCATACATATTTAACTCGTATATCAGGCATACATATTTAACACGCATATCAGGCATACATATTTAACTCGCATATCAGGCATACATATTTAACTCGTATATCAGGCATACATATTTAACTCGTATATCTGGCATACATATTTAACTCGTATATCTGGCATACATATTTAACTCGTATATCTGGCATACATATTTAACTCGTATATCAGGCATACATATTTAACTCGTATATCTGGCATACATATTTAACACGCATATCAGGCATACATATTTAACACGCATATCAGGCATACATATTTAACTCGTATATCAGGCATACATATTTAACTCGTATATCAGGCATACATATTTAACACGCATATCAGGCATACATATTTAACTCGTATATCAGGCATACATATTTAACACGCATATCAGGCATACATATTTAACTCGCATATCAGGCATACATATTTAACACGCATATCAGGCATACATATTTAACACGCATATCAGGCATACATATTTAACACGCATATCAGGCATACATATTTAACACGCATATCAGGCAAACATATTTAACACGCATATCAGGCATACATATTTAACACGCATATCAGGCATACATATTTAACTCGCATATCAGGCATACATATTTAACACGCATATCAGGCATACATATTTAACACGCATATCAGGCATACATATTTAACACGCATATCAGGCATACATATTTAACACGCATATCAGGCATACATATTTAACACGCATATCAGGCATACATATTTAACTCGTATATCTGGCATACATATTTAACACGCATATCAGGCATACATATTTAACTCGCATATCAGGCATACATATTTAACACGCATATCAGGCATACATATTTAACACGCATATCAGGCATACATATTTAACTCGTATATCTGGCATACATATTTAACACGCATATCAGGCATACATATTTAACACGCATATCAGGCATACATATTTAACACGCATATCAGGCATACATATTTAACTCGTATATCAGGCATACATATTTAACTCGTATATCAGGCATACATATTTAACACGCATATCAGGCATACATATTTAACTCGTATATCTGGCATACATATTTAACACGCATATCAGGCATACATATTTAACACGCATATCAGGCATACATATTTAACTCGTATATCAGGCATACATATTTAACTCGTATATCAGGCATACATATTTAACACGCATATCAGGCATACATATTTAACTCGTATATCAGGCATACATATTTAACACGCATATCAGGCATACATATTTAACTCGCATATCAGGCATACATATTTAACACGCATATCAGGCATACATATTTAACTCGTATATCTGGCACATCGTACTACATATTTAAGACATGTATCAGGTCTATCGTACTGCTAATTGGACACGTGTATCAGGTACATCCTACTACATATATAACACGTGTATCAGGTAAATCGTACTACATATTTAAGACATGTATCAGGTACATCCTACTACATATATAACACGTGTATCAGGTACATCATACTACATATATAACATGTGTATCAGGTACTTCGTACTACATATTCAAAACGTGTATCAACTACATCTGTATTACTGATTTAACACGTGCATTTATGTACATTCCAAATTAATGTTTCTTTCTAAGTATTTTTGAAATAATTATAATTCCAAATTAATATTTCTTTCCAAGTATTTCTGAAATAACTATAATTCCAAACTAATATTTCTTTCCAAGTATTTCTGAAATAACTATAATTCCAAATTAATATTTCTTTCCAAGAATTTCTTAAATAACTATAATTCCAAATTAATGTAACTTTCCAAGCATATATAAAGACATTGCAAACTATCGTTTGTAGCGGGAAAAAGTCAAGTCATTCATTGTAAAACAAAAACGCTCTTTTTTCAAAGAAGCCACTCCATCAAACTCCGATTAGAGATCCACCTAGAATCACTTGCGAAATTTAACTTCAACAAAACCTGCACCTGTAGTTCCATGTGGAATTATAGTTGATGACAACTAGTTATACTGATGACCTCGATATTGCAAACAAACTGAACCTCTTGTTTACTAACATATCCCAAACACTTGGCAGGTCTAATTTACAGAGCCTTACTTAGACAAACTTACTAAATTCGTGAAAGAAAGATCATGTTAGTCTCAACATTCCCTTAATACCAAGAAATGACACTTGATATACAATAAACTAGACACAAACACATCATCTGGTCTAGATGGAATTCACCCCCAAAACTCTGAAAATGTCGGCTTTACCAATCTCAGAGTCGTTGAAAGAAAGAAATAACTTTATTATCACTTCCTGTAAATTCCCGGAGTCATTGAAATTAGCAAAACTATTCGCAACTTATAAGGGGAATGAAAAGAATGACCCATCCAACAATCGACCCATATCTGTACTATCCGTACATTCAACAAATAAAAAAAACGTGTCAGTAAGCATATTTGAAGATATCACATAGATTACAATCAGGTTTTCGACATAATCATTCATGTCAAAATGCAATAACAAAACTTATAGACCAAAGGCTACTAGCAGTAGAATCAGAAGAACTAACTTGCGCAATCTTTATTGATTTAAAAAAAAGTATTCGATTTGGTTGTCCATTCGGTGCTCAATAAAACACTTTCATCTTACACATTTCTCCAAACTCAGTTGCCTGGTTCACGTTGTATCTCACTAACATACACCAGGTTGTTTGCACGGCTATTTATATATCCGAACCCTGTCATATCTTAAGTGGTGTTCCGCGATTGTAAATATATATATATATATATATATATATATATATATATATATATATATATATATATATATATATATATATATATATATATATATATATATATATATATATACACTATAACGCATGGTTTTTGTTTTGACGATTCTACGTTAGAGTTGTCTGGTATATCTCTAGAATCCATTCAAAAATAAACTTCAAATCTACCTCAACAAATCAGTTTCGTATCATCAAAACAAAATACGTATTAACATCTCTAAAACGAAATATATCACCCTCGGAACAAGGCAGCGTCTATCTACTAACAAGGATTTACTTCTAACTCAAAATGGCTTAGACATATATATTGTGAAAAGGCAAATATCCTTGGTTACTACATTGATCAACACCTCAGCTGGAATGCACATATCGATTACCTATGTGCAACGGTAGTCAAAAAAATAACTCTGTTAAAGTTGCTTTTAAAATTTCAACCTCCCCAATCACTTGAACTTTATTTTTCGGGTTATATTACCACTACTAGATTACGGCTATGCCATATGGGGAAACATATTCAATTATAATCTGTCCAAAATTCATAAACTCCAGAAAAGGTGAGCCCGAATAGTACTGAAACTTCCTATTATGACTCCCTCGAATGTTTTGTTTTCACATCTGCAGTGGCTACCTGTATAAGAAAGTATTCTCTGTTTAAAGTAATCATGATATACAAATCTTTAAACGGTCTTTCTCCAGATTATATATCTAACCTAATTTGAACTTAGACCATCGAATATTGATCGACGACTAACAACGATCTCCAGATTCCGGCGTGGAAAACCAATCTTTAGAAAAGCTCACTGACTGTAAGGAATTCCGTACCACTAAGAATACGAAGTTCTACTTCTCTTGCTTCTTTAAAATTATCATTAAAGAAATTCTTTCTTGACCAGCTGGAATAACATATTAAAAGCTCTGATTAAAAAACTTTGTAAAGTACGACTTATTCTGAAATACAATACCTGTGTATTGAATATTCTTTCATATTTTTATGTTTCCAAGTCACATAGTCATTCATGTTAAATATATATATATATATATATATATATATATATATATATATATATATATGTATGTATGTATGTATGTATGAGTTAGACGATACCTGATTATGTGCACGGTCTTGTACATGTATTTGTATTTTGTAGTGTTTTTTTCAAACATAGCCAATTACAAAAAAAATGAGGAGCACATGTCATATGGGTCAGTCATGACCAAAATGCGTTATCCTCGTTACAAATAGTTAATTATTATTTTCATTATTATTATTAGTAGTAGTAGTAGAGTCAGGCAAAGGGTACCTTGACAACAGGGTCTTTTGCATTGAAATATAATGCTTGTAAAACATGACAATCCAACTATGTGATGTGCTGTCTATCCTCTTTCCATTTTGCTCCTCCAAAAGAGTAAATCCATATTTCATCATGTGCTACAATATCATTCAAACGTCTTAGGTCAATCTTTTTATACTTAGCAAATTATTGTTTGGCAATTTGAAACCGAATGTCTTTTTGATCACCCATCAACATATGAGGGACCCATCTTGCTCAAACTTTTCAGAACTTCAACTGAATTTTTTAGTATATTCAAACAGCGGAAGAAATAATGCCAGTTATAATGTAAATATTTTTCACTGCATATTCATTCTTTGCCATCCTTTGCCATCTGAACAGCGGTCACTTTCTGCTCACCAATTGCAGATAAATGTCTTCCAGAGAGTGGGCCATCTTCCATGGATTCGCGACCACCTTTAAAGTGAAGAATTTGCTTCAGAATTATAGGATACGAGAAAACATTTACAGGTGTAAACGGTTTCCAAGTCGGTCTTGATATCTGCTAATGAGTACCAGGATTGTGTAGCATGATCTTTGCTCAGTAGCAGAATAGTATTTTATGGCTTTCAGGTGTCCGGAGTGCTGTATGCACAGCTTCAGCTCGTTTGATTGATTTATAGATTTTTCGTATTTATATCAATCTATATTAAATTTATTAACAGGTTCAATGAAACAAAAAGTTATTTAAAATATGCAGTTTTTGAAATGCATCTCATATTTTAACAAGCAATGAAACATTCTATAGCTGAATATTTTGACAGTTGTATGAGCATGATAGGGAAAAATGTATCTTGGTGATAAGACAGTTCAACTCCACATTACGGTCACCTCACATAAGCAAAACCTTATCGTATTCAGTCCAGCTCAACATTTACCTTTTCCCCATTCTATTTACATTTTGCCGTTCGTCAACAGCTACATTCGTTCCATTCCCAGCCAGTTTTGTTTTCCCCATCCCATCCGTAGTCGCTTAAGACAGGTCGTTCTGTACATGTGTAAATAACTAGGCAAATTGAGCTCCAAACAAAGATCATATTCTGCAAGGGATCAGTTTTTCTATCCTAATAAAAGAATCGATATTTCCAAAAGAGTAAACAACATGCAAACATACACAATGGGAAAATAGACTGTTTAGCCCAACAATTTTACGAACAAGTTTTCCAGAATATGATAAATTCATTCGTACATTTACGCATTGTATTTCAAGTGCGATGAATGTCATCGTGCTTAAAATAAATTTCCTCTTGATCACGATTTCTTTCAATTACATCAAAGTCGGTTTACACAATTTTGTATGGCTAAATATAGTTTCGCCTGTGCGGTACG
This sequence comes from Unio delphinus, assembly GCA_029339505.1. NCBI lineage: Eukaryota > Metazoa > Mollusca > Bivalvia > Unionida > Unionidae > Unio > Unio delphinus. Next base: position 3,837,143 of record JAQISU010000109.1, on the reverse strand, counting down.
CAACTTTCACACCTTAAATCGGGTCAAAGGGTTATACCATTTCGCAAAAAAGTGAGGAAGTTACTTACCTCCATCGAACATGGCCAATGCAGCTAGAATTAGGAAAGGAGCTTCCTTTCCAGCGAATTGGTACAGAACTCCGCCAAATGGTGGACCAACTGTGAATATATATATATATATATATATATATATATATATATATATATATATATATATATATATATATATAGACAACAGGAATATCAATGGACTATATGTTTATAACGAAAACAAGGCTATCAGTGGACTAGAGGTTTATATTGACAACATGACTACTATAAAGAGACTAGAGGTTTATAACGACAACATGGCTACTATAAAGAGGCAAAAGGTTTATAAAGACAACATGGCTACTATAAATAGACTATAGGTTTATAAAGATAACATGGCTATTATAAATGGACTAGAGGTTTATAAAGATAACATGGCTACTATAAAGAGACTAGAGGTTTATAACGACAACATGGCTACTATAAAGAGGCAAAAGGTTTATATAGACAACATGGCTACTATAAATGGACTAGAGGTTTATAAAGATAACATGGCTACTATAAATGGACTAGAGGTTTATAAAGATAACATGGCTACTATAAATGGACTAGAGGTTTATAAAGATAACATGGCTACTATAAAGAGACTAGAGGTTTATAAAGATAACAGGGCTACTATAAAGAGGCTAGAGTTTAATAAAGATAGTCAGGCTATCAATGGACTAGAATTGTATAAAGACAACAGAGCTTTAAATAGATATCACCGCAAACTTTATACAGTTCGCAGTATGGTGGATGTTTTTTTAATGGTTTAACACCATTTTTCAGCACAATATAGGCTATACATGGCGGCCAATATTAATGGTGGAGGAAGAACCCGGAAAACCCCCGGAAATAACCAAAAACCCAAGCTTTCTCACATAACTACATTAGCCGAATCTTAGACTCAAACCCACGCAGACAGAGGTGAGATGGCAGTGATCCGTAACAGACATCGCTTTAGACCACTCGGCCACTCGGGTCCCCTTAATGGTGGATGTAAAATAAGCTCTCTTGTTCCTAAATAACAGTCCAGTATGTAATGTAGATAAATTCTAGCAAATTTTCTAACGGATTTCATATTTGTAATAATATCACATACACTGCAGAGTACGCCGTTTGCATTAACTCTCTTTATCTTATATTTTAGAAATGGTTTCCAGTTCAATATAAATAACTGAAAAAAAATTTTTAAAAAAATTAATAATAATAATAATAATAATAATAATAATAATAATAATAATAATAATAATAACAATAATAATAATAACAATATTATTTTTATTATTGATAATATAATAATAAAAATAATCAGAATAAGAACTATAACACCAAGAAGAAGAACAACAACAGCAACACGAACAACAACACGAGCAAAAACAAAAATAAATAAACAATGTATGTAGCTCACACCGAGCAACAAATAAAGACCCAGATCTACCACTGCAAAATGCGGCTGCAGATAGGGATTAACGTTATTTATTTAAAATTAGTAGTTAAGCTTTCCTTGATCTGTCGATGCACAACCTAATGTCAGATCTGGGTGTATGATATTAACACCATAAATACGGTAATGAAAGCATTGCAATTTTACCAAGTACTCCGAGCGCTAGTCCACCAAGGGCAATTCCCATAGCCTTCCCTCTCTCATCGTCATCAGGGTAACGCACTGCTAGCATGCCCATGCCTGAATAAGGGGGATAACAGGAATTAACACTAAACAAATAAACCATCAACATTGAACTTATAAATGAAGATAAAAGAAAATGCCTTTTAGCACTTTAACTTCAGGAAAGTATGTATTTTTCAACATGTTCCAGTCATTCCAACTTAATATGTCGATACTTTCAATAAAATGATTTTATTTTCATTAATCACAATAAAAAATTACCATTATCGATGATACTAAAGTATGTGGATTGCTAGCTTCAAACTGACATTTATAAAATTAGTGTAAGATCTACCCAAATGAAAAACAGCTAACCGTTGATTCAAAGTTAAAGAAATTTTAATGGGGAAAGAAAGAATGGAACAAGTCTCTAAAAGTGTTCAAAATGTAAATAATGTAAACGTTTAGAGATTTTTTTCTTTCTTTCAAACATGTTAAGGTATTCATTAAGTGTAGATATTTCGCTGGAGCCATTTGAAGATCGGCTCCATGCATTCCCTTAAGTAATATGTTCATATGTGAAATGTTCGATGCATATATTTGTCTACCTTCCAGCAATAGGTGACGTGATCTTTGGTGTCGGCATTTAAACAAACTTTATTATAATTTCTTTTAACTGGAATAAACATTACAATTCTCTGTCATCTATACGTTTTATTGAAGACGAAATTCGAGGTTGTACATAAAATGCCACGTCACTATGATGTCAGATGAGCCAAGAACGAAAGAACATCTACCAATGCGAGCTGAAAGGCGGAAAGATATGTGGGTTCGAACCCCAGCCGTGTCATACCAAAGACTTACAAAAATGGTACTAACAGCTGTCTCGCTAAGCGCTCAGCATTTAGCCTGGTGTCAGGATAAAGTGACTGGATGGGACATTTTGCCACATGTCTGCGGCATGATGCCCCAGTGTTAGACATCGCCATAAACTGCCACACTGTAGACATCATAGCGATATGACTGAAACATTGTTAAAGCTACAATAAAAATCCAAAGTACACACAGACACACACACCTTTTGCTGCATTAAAAAAAAATCTAGTACGCATTGGAATTAGAACTTATCATAGGTTATAAACTCAAATCTTACTTCCGGAATCAAACAAGATGTTCTCTAAGTGTGAAAATTAGCAAGCGAAGAACCATACAATGCAATTAATGGTATTTCAAAGTTAGCGACGGACGTCAATTCTAGAATTCGACCTGTTGGGCAAATCCATGAACGCAAGTATAGCTAGCTCAATAAATTATCATCAGCACGTGCGATAGCAATTGATCCCAGCAAACATAAGACCTTCATGCGAGTCGGCAAAAGGTTTACGATAGTTTCATTTATTTTATCAGCTAGCGCTTTAGTTTTCAGTTTTAATTTTTCTATACCGATCACGTGACGTTTATAGCGCTATTTTTCGTAATTTCTCTTAAACCGTCCACCCACATAGTATCTTGGTATCTAATTCGATAATTTCAAATCAAATTTTTTTTTCTCAGAAAACGAGTTAATTATTTTTATTATTTGCGACATTTAAAAAAAATAATAATCGATTTTTGGAAATTGAAAAATACCATATTATCCTCAAAAAACGCATTTCACAAACCTGTTTAAGTTCAAATAACCTCCTTTGAAAAGAAAAATAATGTTGTCAAAGGTGAAGTTTATAGCATAGAAAACCAGAAATGGTTATGTGTTCTAAGAACTTGTCCTAAGAACCCGGATACAGTATGTCCTAATAATATGTATAACCCGTATCCAAAGAACTTGTATAAAATGCATTTTAAGAACTTGTCTAAATAACTTGGATATCACACCTCCTAAGAACTGTGATATCGTCTGTCTAAGAAATTGCATCATGCGTTTTAGGAACGTGTCCTAAGAACCTGGATATCATGCGTTCTCAAATCTTGGAGATTATGTGTCTTACGAAGTGTGATATCATCCGTCCTGTTCCTTGTCCTAATTGGATAGCATTTGTCCTAAGACGATGTCCTAAGAACTTGGATACCATACGTCATAAGAACTTGGATACCATACGCCATAAGTACTTGGATACCATACGTCATAAGAACTTGGATACCATACGGCATAAGAACTTGGATACCATACGTCCTAAGAACATGGATAGCATTTGTCCAAACAACTTTGATACCATGCGTTCTTAAAACATGTCCTAAGAGCTTGCATATCATATGTCCTAAGAACATGGATACAAGCACCTTAAAATATATTTAATTGATTGATTTATTGTATGTTGACGGCGCACCAACACATGTATGGCTATTTAGCGCCATACAGTAGGTTATATGTATAAACGTCTAAAAAATGTAAACGTACTACTATTGACAAGTGATAGAAAAACCCAAATAGTTGAAAGTAAAACGGTAAGATGGTAACGGTAAAAAAGAAGCTTCCGATCAACGTGGGATGAAAATGGTGTATGTTAATGAAGACCAATGAGATGGTGTTTAAAATAAGGGACGGCATTTACATTACATAGAAGTGTTCCAGGTGATGGCATGACAGTTAAAGCTTAGAATTAAGGTTTAAGAATTAGCATATCAGGCGTCCAAAGAACTTGCATATCATGCATCATGTCCGATGTTCAGTATCAGTAAACATGACTCGTACTCGATTAAAATTTCTATGACCGATTATAGAATTCGAAATATGTAAACATCTTTCATTAAAGTTCGCTTTTTTCTTACTTTATTCATTTAAACAGAAATTGTTATCCATGTGACCAATGATGGATTTGTTAAAAGCAATTTTTATCATTATTCCAATGGAGACCAATAAAACCACCGACTAATTCACTTTTCTTGTTAATAAATTATTGATGTCTTTAATCTGATTGGCATTACATGCTGACATCATCTACAGCTTTTTTCATCACTATAGATTTTTAATTTTACAATCGATAAGATATTTTATCGTTATATAAAAAAGCACACTATCTGAATCATAGCTAGAAGGCCATAGAAATTAATTATGCCCAGGCACCGGTTGGAAAAAAACGGACTTCCTATATTATCAAGAATACATGATTCTGATTCAGTTGTTTCTTCCTTTTTAACCTAAGCCTGAAACGCATTGCCAAGATCAATATTTGTAAGATATAAGACTTTAAAACAACATTGATCTATTAAATGTTTCTTCGAAAAGCGGAGTCCAGTATACTTTGCAAACTTTTGTTATTCTTTCCTTTTCTTGACAGTCAAAGTCTTCCACGATTAGAAAAATGTATCATTGTATCTGGATATGAATTATCATTTTGACGCCATTGATAAACTTTTCCAGAATGAAATTTAGCAGGTAGGTTTTTCCATTATTGTCAGGATGCCTTGTTTCTTTTTTATTGTTGTTGAAAAGTTCACATGTTAGCTTATCATATAACGAGCTATTCAATATTGTATATTCAGTATTGTATTTCAGTTTTTGACACAAACTTTGGTCAATGAAAATTAATTTTGTATATTAAAATTTATCTGAAAGAAGCAATGACTTCGTGGTTGGCGTACCAGACTCACGACCAGAAGGACGAGAGTTCGAATTCTACCATCGAATCAACCAGGGTCAGAGTAATCTACTTGAACTACCTTGGCACAATATTATCTACCTTTGCACCCACATTCCCAATCAAAATAAACTCTATCCTTAGAGGTCTCAAGTCAAGTATTTGATATTTGTGTAATTTTCAGATTTTTCTTTATTTCATTTGATTTTGCTCCGTTTTGTTGAATTTGACCACAATATTCATATAAAATTATTTAAACATTTTCTAGAGAATATCGAAAAGAAAATCGACTCACCGAAATCATGTATAAAACGTAGTTTGATTGCAGAAACGTCAAATTGTGTCTATTAATTTTACAGGACTGGAGGCTGAGTGGACAATGAATTAACTTTGCAACCAAACACGATTGTTACTAAACTTAAAAGTGAGTTAAATTTACACAGCAAGTTTTAATGGGTTTAATAATCGGTGTAACATATCGTTGAATCAGAACGATACATGTATAATGCAACTCTTAAAGGGATTATTGATCGGTGTAATATATCGATGAATCAAAAGGATACATTTATACTGCAAGTCTTAAAGGAGTTATAAATCAGTGTAAGATATCAGTGAATCATAACGATAAATACAGAGTTTTGTTTTGTTTCTTTTGTGGAAATAGATATTTGTGTACAAATGCTAATGCATTTTGTTATCGTTCCTTCAGTTAATATTTGCTACATTCTGCCTTTTGACTTTGTTTTCTTTGTGTATGTGTTTGATTTTGTTTTTGTTGTTATTGCTGCTGCTTGTTGCTCTCGTGTGTGTGTGTGTGTGTGTGTGTGTGTGTGTGTGTGTGTGTGTGTGTGTGTGTGAATATTTACCCGCCACACTAGAGCATGCCGAACCTATGCCTTGCAATGTTCTCGCCACAAAAAGCACGCTGTATGTCTGACCAAAGGCAAAGACTGGGTGACAAAAAAAATATTTAAGTATTGATTAATGTTTCGAATAAAACCATTTAAAATATACTTGATCAAAATGAATAACGGTTTCCTGTTCGAAATCCACAATATAATATTAGCAACAGCTAATAATAGATACAATTTTAGGTTCAAGGTTACTCAAAGAATATAGATAAACGCATGGGGAAATTGGTAATTTGCAACTATTAGTGAATAATGTAGTCACCGAAAACATCTGACGTATGCACATAAATATATGACGTTTTAATCTAAAAGTACAACAAATTTATACAATCATCATCACCATTCTTAGAATACTATATTGAAAACTGCTGATGGGTTTTACATTAGGCACAGCCTTTTCATTAAATTACTATAAGTTTTACGCACGTTAAGTATTTATAATTACCATACAGGGTATATATAAATTCAATGTATGTAGTAAATTACGAATAAATTTAGTTTTATGTATAGGATATAGACATATAGATACAGTATTTTTAATTAAAATTATTAATTTAGAAGACCGCCATCATACAGAATTATAATGGTAACTTCCGTTACATAACAAATAAATTTATTAACTGCGTATGGACGTGGTTTCAAATCACAACGATGAAAATAAAACAGCACTTACTAACTGTAGATAAACTCATGATGATGAAACCAACAAACATTGGAATGGTGTAACCTATCCTGCAAGAAAAGGAAGTGACTCTTGTTTAGCGGCTTGGTCAAATCATATTTAAACGGGTAACAAAATGATAACAGTATGAAAGATTAACACAGACTTAAGTGATGTATCTGGGGACTAGACTGGTTGATAACAGTATGACAGACTAACACAGACTCAAGTGATGTATCTGGGGACTAGACTGGTTGATAACGTAGTGTTCTGTTTTAAAGAAACCTAATTGTGCCTAATCTGCACAGAGGACCGACAAAGAACATCAAATCTTATGAGTCTGTACAGATCGCATTAATACGACACATGGCCCAATATAAAGGAATGAATTCATTGGTGCTGAAATGCGCTAATTTTATGAGATGGCGCAATGAGAGAAACAATGAAATTTAGAAACGTACGTTCATCTGGCGCTGGGAACGAGACAAAATATATAAAGAAAAACAGCTTCATCTTCAGTTGTAAATTAATTCATTAAAATTGTTTATCTTTAATTTGCAATTTATTCGGTAATTATGTATATGATTATCTTACAATTCTAAAGATTGTTGTAATAATTCTCGATAAATAGGAAGAAGTGACAAGAAGTGAAGGAACGTTACACACACAGACAAACAGACACACACGTACGTACACACACACACACACACACACACACACACACACACACACACACACACACACACACACACATACATACATACATACATACATACATACATACATACATACATACATACATACATACATACATACACACATTATATATAATATAAAGTCATAAGTGTATGTAATAATCATTTGATTATAATTCATCACATGAGATTATTTGCCAAGACAAGAATTGACATCCAATATGCCAATCAGAGCTAAAGTTCTACTTTTTCTTTTTTACCGCGATTAATATTATAATAAATAATATAGAATACTTCCACTCACTGCATTGTGGTGATAAAATAAACCTACTTTGGAAGTTAACATGATGCAGCCATTTGAAAATGTGATCGAATGACTCTTATTGGAATACAGGTCTAAAAACATATAAAGAATTAACTATCATGGGAGTTTAACATAGAGTAAGCTAATTTAATAATTTTGATGCAACAGTATGGGAAGTTAGATTTTACTGACCAATATCCAGTTAAGTTGACAAAATAGCCATTTTGACTGGCCATCACTGATACCTAGTGACTAACTACTTAATGACCAGAATTCACAGAAACTGACAAAACTGGAGATAGCTTAGGTCACTAACAGTCATATTGATCAGCACCTACGTCTACGTTCAAAATCTATACTCACTTACCACGAAGTCCTACTGACTATCACCAACAAAATTACTTACCAACCAGTTCCCAGAAATGCCACATATACTTGCTATACTGATCCATACTGGTAAAACTCTTGAGCAAGGCTGCCTCTACAATAAATAGCTACTTGCGTAGCACAACATTAAATCAACCCCATAGCAGTCAAGTGTCATCTATGTTAATCAAATGGACGTTGTTTGCATAATCAACATAGGGTCGTATTTTCAAAATGGCGGTGTAATGTTAAATTCTCATAGCCGCCATAGTGTCAAATACAGCACTTTGTTCTACTCAGATGGTTTGTTTTGAATGTCTCTTTCAAAAAGGTTCAGGGACAAGTACTATTAAAGTTAAAATATAATCAATCCAATAGCATTCTTACCTATTAGTTATTGGCCCTACAAAAGGGTTTGCTATCATTTGGACCAATGCTTTTGAGCCAAACATGAGGCCGGCTTTCACGTTGGCATTCCCATATTCGATGTACTTTTCTTGAAGTTCTTCTTCCGGCGTGAGAAAAGTCGAATTCTGTATAACTCTCTCCAGGGTCTCATTCCTACACAGCAATGGTCCAGGATACTTTTTAATGTAATATGTTGAAAGATAACGTATCGCCGCGAATGATGTACCGTTTTCCAGATCAGTATCCAGGTCCAGACTCGAATTAAAACACACAACGTTACTAATAATTTCCGTCCGGTTTCCGGCAGAAGAGTTAAAACTCTTTTTTAACTCTTCTGCTCGACTCAGTTCCTCCATTTCTAGAATGAAATTTGGAATAATGGGCACTGTAAATAGAAAAATAAACCAATGTTAATTTCGATTCATATCATTGATACAAAGTCATGCACAATTTTATTCAGTGTCAGGCATCTGAAATATTTTTAATTAAATATATATTCAGGCAAAACCTCTTCCAGAAATAAATATGTACGGACTAGGAAAAACAAAACATCATATGTAAGCATGTCACACATACAAGCAGAGACATTACTCTAGACCAGGATCTCAAACACGGGCTCCGTGGAGTCATTTCTTGCCGTCCTAAAAAAAAAACACTCGGTATTTGTAAATAATTTATAATGCAAATATATTTGTCTCTACCGCCAGCTTATATAAAAATTCTATTGTTACTTCGTATCCTTCTTGTTTCCAACATTTCACTGGCTACCTTTATTAAGAGTCTATATCAATATATGAACACGTTTCAGTGATGGAGCTTTCAAGACAATGGTCTAGTCCTCATGTGCCCCTCGTAGCGATTTGAGTTTGAGGTACCTGCTCTACAATTATGCACAAACAATAAAAGAAACATTTACAAGGCATTCTAAAAATAGCTTATATTATTATCTTCTTAGGTGACTTATTGGCGAAATAATTTACTATTTTCATTCCTAAGTGAAAAATATATCCATATAGTTTAAAATTTAAAATTTATTAAAGTTTAAGATTTTCCATAAGGACATGCTAGGCTGGATTGTATGTGCCTACCAAAGTTGTATATACAGCAACAAAAACGAATACTTTGCTAGCTAGAACAAATAAATAGAAACTGTGTCATATTTAGGACATGGCATGTAATCTTTGATAAAGAAATTTGACGCCGTTCATGTCTCTCTGAAGTTATTTCCACTTATTCCGTGACAACGACAAACCCGCTGTGATGAATCGGACTCGCTTTGTTTTCAGAAATGGTTACAGATTTTACAAAATGACAAAACAATAATTTACTGCAAGAAATGAGATGCACCACCGCTTTCTTATGGCTTTGTTTTCAGATATGGTTAAGTATTTTACAAATTGACAAAACAATAATTTACTGCAAAAATAAAATTAGGTCCGCTTTCTTCTGGCACGTAAATGTTTACTACGAGGTACATTTTTGAAAAGGAGGTCGGGGTGAGGGTGTAGTGCAAAAGTGAGTTTCATTTTCTACACTTTCGATTCTGGAGCAGGCTTGGTACGTTAATAGGAATACATGATTTGTGCATTCTGTACAATATAGTGTATATTGTATATATATTATACTGTTTCAAAATATTTTCCAAATGTTTTGGAAATGATCAATTTTGAGTCAAGATTTTTCCTTTTACTGGCATTTTATTTAATACTTATACCGACTTTCAATGACCACCTATATAAACAATTGACAGTTATCGTTAAGTATAATAAATAGTTTCTGACCATTAATATTCATACGGATAAAATACGCGGGCAAGGACTAACGTGGCAACACATGCCTTCATTTATTGTCGCGTTTGCTGTAGGTTTAATGCTATTTTTCAGCACAAGTTAGGTTAGACATGGTAGCCGGTATAACTAGTAGAGGAAGAAACGTGGCGAAACCCTGGTAATAACCACAGACCCACGGGCATGGCAAAACCCTGGTAATAACCACAGACCCACGGGCAGCTACTGGCAAGCGTTCTCCCATTCACACATTGAGACTCGAACACACATGTACAGGGACTTGGGATTATAAGAACACTGGTGTAAAGATGTTATATCTGTTTGGTAAAGCCCAACATGGGACGACTTACAAGCTTTGAAAAGAAAAAGCTTGAGCATGTCAAGTTCTACACTTTATGATAACGATGTAAGCTTTATTTATATCAAAGAAAGTTCCGTTCGAATTCGTTTTAACCAGAATATAATCAATGAAATACCTTACTATTTTTCAGTGTCAGTGCTGGGATGAGGGTGCAGTGCCTCACGACATGAGAGACGCCAATATCATAACATGTACAAGAACAAAGGTAACATAAGTGACTGCAACAGCTACAGGGGCATATCCCTTTTTAACATCGTGAGTAGTAAAGTATTCGCACGCGTCATCCTTAACAGACTGCAGACGCTTGCTGACAGTATATCCAAAGCCACAGAGCGGGTTCACTCGACAGATTCTGTGTAGACTAGGCTGTACATAGTATCGAAAATGAATAGTTGGTTTGATTTTGTGGGGTTTAACACCATGTTTCAGCACATGATATATTGCAGCAAAAATGTTGTTATGAGGAGGAAAATAGATAGAAGAAAACATCGAACCAGGGGAAGAAACTTGCAAGCTTGCACACACATCGACAATGGTCGAGCCGAGACCCGAATTCACGCGGACTGACGTCATACGTGAGAGTAATTAATAAAGATAAACGCCTTTGATCAATCAGCCAGCCACTCACCCCTCAAAAAATGCGAGACACTGAGCTAAACAAGTGCTTAATCTATGTCACAATATCATAAAAGGAGGGTCATTGTGACCTTATTCTGTTTTAATGCGGTAGATATGTACCCAACTATTTGAGGAGATATGCACCCAACTACATTTTTTTCAGGCTTCTAACACAAACAGCGCCAAATAAATTAACTTTAAACATCATAAAAACCACTGAAGCATGAAACAAATGTCTGAAATGCTAATTTTGCAATAAGAATGTAATATTTATTGAAATGCACCTTTCACCAAGTTATTTTATATTGTTTGATATGTGGAAACTAAACATTTGTCTAACTAAACCCAGTCATAGAATAAATATAGGTCCATGCGGGTCCCAAGAATAGCTGCCAGCATCTGGGCATCCTAGACGAACCATGCTGTCGGGCTCTCCCCCTATTCGATTATTTATTATCCTCAAATTTGCCCCCACCCCACTCCCCTTTTGACTTGGCGACCCAGGCAAAGGTCTAGTTTGCCTGTAAGGACGGTCCGCTGGACAGGTCACGATGAGTTTCATTTCTTGTAAGGTTGTGGTACAAACAGTAAAATTTGAAACATAATCCTCTGTGATCTTTAATTAACAGAAGTTGCAACAATAGGGACTACTACGATTGCTTGATTCTACAATGAACAGAGCTTGCGAAATAAGTGGTAAATAAAAATCTTAACCATAGTAAGAAATATGTGTCGGCGTTACTACCAACTTTATGATGAACAACTCGTTTAGTTGTATCGCCTCGCAAAGTTTCATGGTTCAAGGCGGTATATATTCAGGTTACGCAAATTCTAGGCTAATTTAAAAACCTTAGCTTAGAATTTGTGCATCCTGCACATATAAATGTATTGTACATAAGTTATATCCTGAACCTCATCCCTTTCGGTGTAAGAGCTATGCAAGATGGCTAATGCCATGGGGGTAAAATGTAGGTGAGAGACAATGATACTGAACATAAGCGTATAATTGTATACGTGAAAAATCCGATGTCATCACATTTCCATGCACACTAGAATGAAAAGGTTTCACAGTCAAACAAACAAAACAATGATTTAATTATTTTGCCAGTTAAAACACAGTTGGAATAATACGACTTTGTTATTTCCCTTAAATGAATCTTGAAAATCAAGAACCCGTTAATTTACCTTCGGAGTTCGCTTCAGCACTTACAGTGTTACTCTTATAGACTGTGATTAATAAATGACGTGATTAAAACACATTGCGAATTTCTGAGCAGTATTTAGCTTTGAAGAGCACTGGCTATATTTGATATAATAATGGAAGTTTTAAATGTTAAACCGACTTTAACACTGCAGAAAGAGTGAGATGCTTAGAAAGTTGAGCAATTATTCTGAAACTCAACCTGACTTTCAACCAGTCTGAAATCGTAGACACACATCTGTGCTGAGTCAGCACGAAAATTTCAGTAGAAAGCACCATATTAATGTCAGAGAAAATAATGCACGACTCATTATAAATACTTAATAATCTATTATATCAACCAAGATCCAGCAGGAGGTCAAGTTCTTAATATTAGATTCAGCATGACGTTAAATGTAAAGGCTTGAAAGTAAGATCCAGCCATTGATAAAGGTCTCAATAAGATAAATACCGAGTGTGATATCCTTTTACTCCCTAATGGATCTTACACCAAGCCATTTACTCCCAATGGATCCGATAGGGGATGTAGTTCTCAGTGAGATATACTCTACGTGTGAGCGTCGTGTAAAAGTCTCAAACTAACATCTGTAACAGAGGTATCAGACAGAAATACGATGTGTATGAGTTGGGTGTTAAAGTATCAGTGTATGATCTGAAAGGGGAACTATGAGAGAGAGAGAGAGAGAGAGAGAGAGAGAGAGAGAGAGAGAGAGAGAGAGAGAGAGAGAGAGAGAGAGAGAGAGAGAGAGAGAGAGAGAGAGACTGGGTGTATTGCACGATCTAGATTGGGGAACAAAGGTCTCATGGTAAGATCTAACGGGGTAAAATGTATCGATGTCATATACAATATGGTATAATAGTCTGAAAGCAAGATTCAGCAAGAGATGACGATATCAGTGTGAGAACTTTCAGGGAATAAAGGGGTTAAAACGAAATCCAAAACTGAGTAAATAGCTTGGTGTAAGATTAGACAGGGAGTAAATGGCTTCGTGTAAGGTCCAACAGTGAGTAAATGTCTTGGTGTAAGATTCATCAGGGAGTAAATGCCATAGTGTAAGATTAGACAGGGAGTAAATGGCTTCGTGTAAGGTCCAACAGTGAGTAAATGGCTTGGTGTAAGATTCATCAGGGAGTAAATGGCTTGGTGTAAGATTCATCAGGGAGTAAATGCCTTGGTGTAAGATCAGACAGGGAGTAAATGGCTTCATGTAAGGTCGAACAGGGAGTAAATGGCTTGGTGTAAGATACAACAAGGAGTAAATGGCTTGGTGTTCGATCCAAATTAAGTGAATTGATGTAAAATTCAACACTGTATAAATGGATTGGTGTAAGATCAAACGGGGAGTAAATGGATTGGTGTAAGATCAGTCAGGGAGTAAATGGCTCGGTGTAGGATTCAGCAGGGAGTGAATGGCTTATTGTAAGATCAGACAGGGAGTAAGTAAACGGGTTGGTGTAAGATCCAGCAAGGGGTAAATGGCTTGATTTAAGATCCAATAGGGATTAAATTGCTTGGTTTAAGTTTCATCAGGGGGTAAATGGTTTGGAGCAAAATACAGTAGAAAGTCAATGGCTTGGTGTAAGGTGCAACAGGGAGTGAATGACTTGGTGTAAGATCCATCAGGGAGAAAATGTCTTGGCGTAAGATACATCAGGGAGTAAATGACTTGGTGACAGATCCATCAGGAAGCAAATGGCTTGCTGTAAGACACAACAGGGAGTAAATGGCTTGGTATATGATCAAACAGGGAGTCCATGGCTTGGTGTAAGATAAAACAAGGAGTAAATGGCTTGGTGCATGATACATCAGGGAGTAAATTGCTTGTTTTAAGACACCAGAGGGAGTAAATGGTTTGGTGCATGATCAAACAGGAGTAACTGGCTTGGTGTAAGATCCATGAGGGAGTAAATTGCTTGGTGTAAGATACATCAGGGAGCAGACGGCTTGGTACAAGATCAAATAAGGGGTAAATGTTTAACTGTAATATCAGCCAGGGGAAATGATTTTAAGCCCTGAATAACTGAATACAACTGAACTGAATGTAAGATCCAACATAGTTTACATATCTCGCTGCGAAAATAGACATTAGATGAATGACTCGAGTACGTTTCAGACTGGGCAAAGATCCCAATGTCAAACCGGGTAGGGGCATATGTGTCGGTGTAAGATAAAACAGGGTGTTAAAATACCAATTTCAGACCCCGCACGAGTATATGTGTTGATATAAAGATCCGATTTGGGAACAAAGATCCCGATGCCAGACTGGATAGGGGTATATGTATGTTTGTATGCAAGATCCAACGGGGGGAGGGGCTTAGTTCCCCAAATCAGACCGGACATGGGTATATGTATCGATGTAAGATCCAACCGGGGGGAGGGAGAAAAGATCTTAATGTCAGACTGTGTAGTGGAATATGTATCGATGTAAAATACAACAAGTGGTTAAGATCTTGATGTGTATGGAAAGTACATAGCTGAACTTTGTTACTACCTACTCTACAACCGTTGTGGATACTAATGGTGTGGATACTAATGATGTGGATACTAATGGTGTGGATACTAATGGTGTGGATACTAATGCTGTGAATACCAATGGTGTGGATACTAATGGTGTGAATACCAATGGTGTGAATACCAATGGTGTGGATACTAATGGTGTGGATACCAATGGTGTGAATACCAATGGTGTGGATACTAATGGTGTGGATACTAATGCTGTGAATACCAATGGTGTGAATACTAATAGTGTGGATACTAATGGTGTGAATACCAATGGTGTGAATACCAATGGTGTGGATACTAATGGTGTGAATACCAATGGTGTGAATACCAATGGTGTGGATACTAATGGTGTGGATACCAATGGTGTGAATACCAATGGTGTGGATACTAATGGTGTGAATACCAATGGTGTGAATACCAATGGTGTGGATACTAATGGTGTGGATACCAATGGTGTGAATACCAATGGTGTGGATACTAATGGTGTGGATACTAATGGTGTGAATACTAATGTGTGAATACTAATGGTGTGGATATTAATAGTGTGAATACTAATGGTGTGACTACCAATGGTGTGGATACTAATGGTATGAATACTACTGGTGTGGATACTAATGATGTGGATACTAATGGTGTGAATATTAATGGTGTGGATACTAATGGTGTGAATACTAATAGTGTGGATATTAATAGTGTGAATACTAATGATGTAGATACCAATGGATTTAAAATTTAAGTATATATACTTACCCACTGTAGTAAGCAGCATATTATCCAAGAAAATCGCAATGAACACAATAATTAGAATAAGTTTCCTGGATCCTCTACAGCTAGCGAGAAAACCTAGGAATTTCTTCCACGGTGAAGTCACAGCCGTCATGTCTGCAGCTCAGTGTTAGGTTGAGTACAAATGTACCCTGAAAGTAAAAAAGAAATGAATTGATGATGAAAATTAACTGAACCATTTATATGTAGGGTAAATAGAAACCATATCACACGTATCAAATATATATTCTAGTCTCACAAGTATTACATTTATATTAAAAAATGAGATATATTAAATTATTGGCAATATTACAATATTACACATATCAAATGTATAGTCCAGTATCACGCTCATTAAATTTATATTCCAATATGAAATATCAAATTATTGGCAATATTCCCATACCATAAATATTAAATTTATATTCCAATAGGATATATCACATTATTGGCAATATTCCCATATCACAAGTATCAAATTTTTATTCCAATATGACATATCACATTATTGGCAATATTCCCATATCACAAGTATTAAAATTAATATTCCAATAGGACATATCAAATTATTTTCAATATTTCCATATCACACATATCAAATTTATATCCCAATAGGACATATCACATTATTGGCAATATTCCCATATCACACATATCAAATTTATATTCCAATAGGACATATCACATTATTGGCAATATTCCCATATCACACATATCAAATTTATATTACAGTATCAAGCACATTAAATTTATATTCCAAAATTACATGTTAAATTATTGACAATATTCCAATTTCTCACATATCATATTTATATTCTAATATCTCACATATATTTATATCTCAATGTGATATATCAAATTATTAGCGGAATTCCGGTATCGCATTACCAAGGTGGCAGAAGGAGAGGTAGACAGAGAAAAAAAGTGCACTGACAAATTCACAGAATAGACCAGGAAATGTTTTGCGGAGACAGGCATTGGCACATGATCGAGACAAGTGGAGAGAACTGGTCAGATGTCCAGCAGGACAGCGCCTCGACGACCACACTAGGTGAAGAGACTGATGATGATGATGATGATGATGATGATGATGATGATGATGATGATCGCACATTCAAGGGAGAAATATTGGTTGAGCTAAAACTTCAACACAATGTACATCCTTTATATATATATATATATAAACGTTTTAGACATAGAACAATTCTAATTAGAATATGCGTCGCATGCTAATAGAAAACATACACTTCAAATTATTACATTGATTCCCAAACTCCCTTTCAAATACAAAGGCAGAACAAGCGATAAGATCAGCGTAGCAACAAGAGAAGTATACTCTCATTTGCATATAAATACTCCCTCATTTGCATATCAATTATACCTGACACCTTTTTAATAGAATTTTTTTACTTTCACGGCAATCACATTGACGCCTCTACGCTACCGTAATGGATGGGGAAAATATGAGACAAGTGAAGGCGAGTGGCAAATAAATTCAAATAATAAAATCTTTCATTTTATAAATAAGATTGTTTAATTAGAAGTATTAGCAATATCGTCTTGAAACAGAGCATGCCTCGAGAACTGCATGCTTTGAAAGCTGCTTTTTTGCTTTTTAATGCAAGTAAACAAAATTCTTTAAAACGTCAACATCACAAATTCCAAAAGAAACTTTCATTAACAGATGGAAACAATGTATTGCTTCAAATTGACAGACAATTTTATGTCACCCAAACACTCGCTTTATACTTGTAGTGAGCAAATTACTTCTTTCTCTACGCCACAGCAAGGATGAGACAAAAAAGATTTCGAAAACAATTCAAACATCAAACATGTTCGGTAAAACAAGAAAAAGTCCCCGTCAAATTTGAAAGCAAAGGACAAACCTAAAACATTACACCCATCTGTATAATGGCTTGAGCAGGATTGTGGTACATGCTGGCTAAAGTTGGGTTTGATTTGCTTTTTATTGCTGCTGCTATTGCACCTCGACAAATAAACGAATGTTCAAAAGTCAACTTTTCTACAGAAATACTTCCAATTTTCTTTTCTTCACTGTTATTAGCATGCTGTAGCCATTTGTTTTCACTTTCATACAAATAATGGAGGGTGGCAAGGATTAGGCGGAAAATCGACAGTTGATTGAGAAATAGGATTAAAGGGGTATGAATGCTAATTTGTTCTCACGCGTGAACTTATTTCGAACTACTAATTCAAAGAGTCGATGCCTCCGGGATCCAAACATAATTGTTGAAACTTTCCACAACATCGTTACAAAATGTCCATATCAGATCGGCAACGTTTGAGCCTCTTTTTGCTTTTTGAAAGTCAAACTAGTTTGAAGTGTGAGTTTTGTACCAAACGTATAATGTTCTGTGTTCTTTTCTGTGTGCATGCTATTGGGGTTGCAGCAGCAAACATGGGGCATATGCGGAAGTACAACGTATTGATTGGCTTTGTCATTTTAAAAAGTGTGGAACATAACCTTTGGCCATTTCTGACCCTCAACACCTGTGGTTGCTAACGTTTTAGGCATTCTACTTAAAGGCACGGCTTAATAACTTATTGCATCTTTAAACTGAATTTGTCCCACTTTTATGAAGATTTGTTTTGCTCCGTTCGTGGTGACTCTGGGACTCGTTGCCTTGTTCTGAATTATATTTCAGACGATAATGTCCGTCGTATCCTTAGATATTGTGAAGAATCACTGAAGCATAAAGATAACAGTCCTCGGTTATGACGGTTGTCGTTCTTGTTCCAAGGGTCGTCGATAGGGTGTAAAATCCGTTCGGCAAAATCGAGAAGAGTATGTACGTCACCAAACATATTATCCACGTCCTACTCGAGTCCTAAAACAAATTAGGACAATTAAAATAATATCGGTTCTTGCATACACTTTTCCTAAGCACACAATAAGCTACACGAAAAGTGGAGATTCGACAGCCAGTTCTTTTTAAATTTAACAAATAAAATCCACCTGTTGCTGCTTTTTTTCTCCGGCATTCATATAATTCTTCCTCAGGGTCATTCTTATAGTTTTGGCTATAACACTGATATTCGAAGTCCACGATTTTGTCACTAAATCTTTGACTGACTGTTTCAATTTTGCTCCCTTCCTTTTCAATTGAAAGTTTTCTTCCTCTTATTTTCGCTTTCATTTTTATCATTGTGTTGTTGTTCTTGCCCTAATTTTAACTATTCTTTGTTTTGTTTCTCTCTAAAATCATCCACCAGTGTTAATTATAAAGACGGGGGTGAAGTAGTGCTACAGTCGCCAAGTACAAATTCTTGCAGAGACAATTAGAAATCAGCCAAAACTCAATTGAAGACATACTCTTCCGGAAGAATACTAGCTACAATCGCAGTAGTCACAGTACTACCATTCCAAGTAAACGACGTATCCGCAGAGTACGTACCACAAGAGTCCATTTTTGTTTTCTCAGCCATAAGTATTGTACTTGACCTGTTTCTTCCTGGCTAACTGTATGAACGCCTTTGCGCTACTATTTTGAAAGTGACGTCGCGTGTCTACTATGTTCTAATTGGAAAAGAGACTTCGTGTTCTGAATGCATTTTGCAACACGTATTTTGATTGATGGAACAATTCAATTCATTTCAATTCGCTCCTATAAAGCGCATTCTCCTTTGGTGTCGCCTATTCAAATAAGATCTGGACAAGAGTTTTTTTTTTTCAAGAAGTCGTCCACTCTATGAATGGCTTCCTGAAGAAACCAAAATTATGTAATGCAAAATAACTTACAACTGGATCATCAAAACCAAATAAGCTATTGATTGTGCTTTAAAAAAGGCACACTCCAATAACCTCAACTATTGCTACTGGTATGATGTTAAACCCGAACTACCTCATGTATAGAGGTATCGATGGTCATTACCACCATCACAGACAAGAAAAGAAAAATAATTGGGAAAGTCAAGAGTGTCTAACCAATGAAAACCAGTGAAGCAATACAACTTACGTTAGCTAGTTTACCAACATGTCATGAACATCTGCAGGGCTGCATATCTTGAGCTGAGACGCATCAGTTCCATTCGTAAATATCTTTCAGTTGATGCCACTAAAACACTTGTGTGTTCATTAGTACTTTCAAGACTGGACTATTGTAACTCAATTATGTCTGATTCGTCTAAACATCTAGTCCAGAAACTTCAAAACGTTCCCTAAACAACTGCTCTGATAATCCTTAGAGTACCACAATCAGAGCACACCTCATCGCCTCTCTCTCTCTCTCTCTCTCTCTCTCTCTCTCTCTCTCTCTCTCTCTCTCTCTCTCTTTCTCTCTCTCTCTCTCTCTCTCTCTCTCTCTCTCTCTCTCCCCTACACTGGCTATCCATTTGATCCAAAATCAAATACAAAATGTGTGCTCTGTGCTACGTTTTACTGATGTACTCCAGTCCAACATACCTAAACGACCTCACCCATGTGTATACACCAGACAGATACTTACGCTACTCTTCTGACAATCGTATACTCAGTATTCCCACTATGAAAACGAAGTCATATAGACAACGTTCTTTTACCAGGGTCTAGCAACGTGGAACGAATTGCCCATTGAAGTTAGACACAAAGACACGGTGATCCCTTTCAAGAGTGCTCTTAAAATTCACCTATTTTGACTGCAAGAACAAACTTATAAGACCTAATAATGTTTCCTACCTGAAATATTTTCAGCACGTTTTTGTATTCTAACTGCATGGTAGTCATAAAATTATCTATGTTGTAAAGCGCTCAGATCTTCTAAAGATTAGGCGCTATTCAAAGTCCTCATTATATATATATATATATATATATATATATATATATATATATATATATATATATATATATATATATATATATATATATATATATATATATATAATTTTAAAATAATTGGTTGTTGTCAAGGTCAGTATGGGACAAGTGAATTAAGAAGTAAACAACTTTTTATTCTTAAGGTAAAATGATTTATTCTCGTCAGGATCATGTGAGGAGTACGTGATATACACGATCACGTGTCTCCTCCACTCCCTTCGTGATTTCGCAATTTTGAGAATTTTTAAAAAATGCGTATTATAATACGATTTAATCTTTGTTGTAGTGAAATATATTTAGTTTTGGATTTTGACTAAATTGACTTTAAGTCATCGTTTGCTGTTGTAGTCAGTGTTTGAATTGATGTTAACATTTCTTAAATTCATTTTGATTCTAAAAGATCAATTTTTATATCTGAAAACATTTGTTATGCTCATACTGAGTTCTCCAACAAAGACGGTTTTTCAAAAAATGTATTTGGATTCCCATCACTGGAGTGTTAAATGTTGTTTTTCTACGAGGAACTGTAGATTAAGCATAAAACAGACTTCAGCATTCGTCATGTCTTCCATCCTGGATTTTCAAACAGGACTGGAACTTGAATATATTAGAACATTTCACTACTTGAACATTTACAATTTAATTCGTGGATTAAACTCGGATGATTCTTTTTATTTGATTCTTAAAATTGTAAGATTGTTTCATGTTTACAATCTTTTAACAGGGAAATACATTTTTGGTATATTTTACAAAGCTTGTTGTTTTCACTTTTTCTGTGTTACTGTATTTTAGAGCCTAAACACGTAACAAGAGAGAGAGAGAGAGAGAGAGAGAGAGAGAGAGAGAGAGAGAGAGAGAGAGAGAGAGAGAGAGAGAGAGAGAGAGAGAGAGATTATATAGATATATTAAATACTTTGCCAAAGAATTATCATTGTGTATGAACCTATGTATGTCTCTGTCTTTCACGAGAAAAATAAAATTAAATACTTTACTCCTTCGGGGTTCCGAGTGGCCGAGTGGTCCAAAGAATTTGTGTTATACAACATTGGTTGTCCTAAACATTTATATGCTTTGTTGTTCTTGATTGCGGCACAGTTTTGATTTCTACTAGGAAAGAGAGAGAGAGAGAGAGAGAGAGAGAGAGAGAGAGAGAGAGAGAGAGAGAGAGAGAGAGAGAGAGAGAGAGAGAGAGAGAGAGAGAGAGAGAGAGAGAGAGAGAGAGAGTATCGCTGCGACGTCTGCATTGTGGTCAGTTTATAGTGATGTCTATCACTGGGGCCTCATGCCACATACGATGATGTACCACCCAGTCACATTATCCTGACACCAGACCGACCAGTCCTAACACAAACCCTTTAATGCTGAGCACCAAGCTGGTGAGCTAGTATCATTTTTATAAGTCTCTGCTTTGACTTGGCCGGGAATGATTTTTATATTGGTGTCAACTCAATGCAATTTCAATAAACGTGCATAATTATAAAGTATACTAAATCTAGAATCAGTACTACCTGTTATTTATATTATTATTATTATTATTATTATTATTATTATTATTATTATTATTATTATTCATATGTATACCTTTCATTTCTAGCTAGAATCAGTACTATATGTTAATTATATTATTATTCCTATGCATACCTTTCATTCCTAACTAAAATTAGTACTGCCTGTTATATATTATTATTATTATTATTATTATTATTATTATTATTATTATTATTATTATTATTATTATTCATATGTATACCTTTCATTTCTAACTATAACTTTTTTGGTAAAATATACAGGTGCATATAGCTGAATGATTTCAGTTTGACACGTGATGATGAGAGTGCTTCCGCCACTGTTACATTTTAGCTTCCACCTTCTTCCGTCCTTATAATGGAACATAGCATTAAACTAGGTGCACATGACGATAATGCATCGGAGCGAGTTGGCATATATATGAATATGTATTCATATTGGCTGAAAATTCTCATAAACGTATACGCAGAAAGATATCGCATAAAATATCCATTTCTGGCACAGAAAAGCGATTAAAACTACTCCAGAAATATTTATAATAAAAAATTAGAATATTTTAAGTACCTAAGAGAAAACATGTCTAATTGTCAAGTAGAGAATGATACTATAATCATGCATTTGTTTATCTATATTTTAATACCTACTCAATATTCACGCAGTATATTCAATGACGGTAATATTCAATACCTACTGAGTACTCAGTATATTCAATGACGGTAATATACAATACCTACTGAGTACTCAGTATATTCAATGACGGTAATATTCAATACCTACTGAGTACTCAGTATATTCAATGACGGTAATATTCAATACCTACTGAGTACTCAGTATATTCAATGACGGTAATATTTCAATACCTACTCAATACTCACGCAAATTATTCAGTGACGGTAATATTCATTACCTACTCAGTACTCATATCGTATATTCAATGCCGGTAATATTTCAGTACTTACTAAATACTCATGTAATATATTCAATGACGGTAATATTCAATACCTACTGATTTCTCAGTATATTCAATGACGGTAATATTCAATACCTACTGAGTACTCAGTATATTCAATGACGGTAATATTTCAATACCTACTCAATACTCACGCAAATTATTCAGTGACGGTAATATTCATTACCTACTCAGTACTCATATCGTATATTCAATGCCGGTAATATTTCAGTACTTACTAAATACTCATGTAATATATTCAATGACGGTAATATTCAATACCAACTCATTACTCAGTATATTCAATGACAGTAATATTTCAATACCTACTCAATACTCACGTAATGTATTCAATGACGGTAATATTCAATACCAACTCAGTTCTCAGTATATTCAATGACGGTAGTATTTCAATACCTAATCAATACACATATGGTATATTCAAAGATGATAATATTTCAATACTTAATCAATACTCACGTAAAATATTCGATGACGGAAATATTTCAATACCTACTCAATACTCATGCAGTAAATTCGATGACGGTAATATTCATTACCAACTAAGTACTCAGTATATTCAATGACGGTAATATTTCAATACCTAATCATTACTCATATTGTATATTCAATGACGGTAATATTTCTGTACCTAATTAATAATCACGCAATATATTTAATGACCGTTACAGTTCAATACGAACTCAGTACTCAGTATATTCAATGACGATAATAGTTAAATACCTACTCAAACTCACGTAGCATATTCAATGACGGAAATATTTCAATGCCTACTCAAATTCACGTAGCATATTCAATGACGGCAATATTTCAATACCTACTCAAACGCACGTAGCACATTCAATGACGGTAATATTTCAATATCTACTCAAACTCACGTACCACATTCAATGACGGTAATATTGCAATGCCTACTCAAACTCATGTAGCATATTCAATGACGACAATATTTCAATACCTACTCAAAGGCACGTAGCATATGAAATGACGGCAATATTTCAATGCCTACTCAATACTCATAATATAGTCAATGACTAATATAAATAATATTTCAATACCTACTAAATATTCCTATAGTATATTCAATAACGGTAATATTTCAATACCTACTCAAGCCACGTAGTATAATAAATGGCAAATATTTCAATACATACTAGAGTAATATTAATGACAGTAATATTTCAATGCCCACTCAATAATTAAGGAGTATTTTCAATGACGGAAATATTTCAATTCCTACTCAATACTCAAATAGTATATTCAATGGCGATAATATTTAAATACATACTAAATACTCCCATAGTATATTCATTCACGGTAATATTTTAATACCTGCTAGATTTGATCCATGACTGTAAGGTTTCAGAACTAAATACATTTAACTAACGTAATATTTCCGTACTTACTCAGTGTTTCCAATGTCCGTGATTATTCATTGACACTGTTCTATTTTTTTTTGTAGTCATCACCACTCTTCGGACATTAGTTTCTTAATACATTATCCATCATCATAAATAAAATAACTCCTCTTTACGTCAGCAAGTACTCCTGACACTGCATATGTCAAGTAATTCACGCAGAAGAGCCCGAAACCTCAATGAAGTAACCTAATAGATTGTTATCTGTACACCATGCAGTTAACTGTGTATTTTAAAACGCTTCCTTAACGAGTCACCTCTTGTTACATTGATGTATCCTTATTTCACCTACTCGAGACACTGTTCGACCACGCAGACTTCATATATATCTACCATTTAGGAAATGAAGACATCGATGCATGTTTGCTTAGTCAACTGTCACGTCGACTAAGAGCCAATAAAAACTGACCTATCATTTGTCGATGGATTCAAGATCCAATAAAATCTCACATTTCACGTGCCGATCTGTTAACATCGAAAATGCAAGTGGCTTTTAATTCTCAATCCAAATAGAGCTATGAATTTTACAGGGCAAAGAGGTTAGCCGCTTTGATTGCTGAGTGAAGAAGTTTTGTTCGAATTCTAAAATGCCGTCTGAAATATTCAAAATGCTGTAAAACATTTCCAGAAGTATAGAAAAAGACAAGTAAGACAACAAAAAAAAAAATGTTAATCGTCAAGGCATTGTGTACTTTGAAAATCGCCAAGTCGACGTTCAGTAATTTTCATCTTGTTTCGCGTGATTTCAGCATATTGTATGGGCGCATTGTCGATTAGAGAGAATCTTGTAACAAGAGAATGTCGATGAGTCGATTAAATCAACAAACATTACTTAAGCCTGCTATTCATCAGCAACTACTGCTTTCTGTCAATTGATACAGAAGCAGAATACAAGAGCTGTACGTTGCTGACAATAGTACGATAGTGTAGGAAGAGCCATAGAGAGGAACAGGGAATAACGAGTGAAATGGTGCAAATAAGTATCATGTAACAAGCTTTTAGTTAGTGATAGCATCGGACTAGTGTTTGTTGTCAAATTATTCATCAAACAGTGCGAATAAATATGCTACAGACGCCAAACGGTCGATAGTGAACCCGACTGAAAGCACAGATCCAATAAAATGTGAACATTAGTATTACGTATACAAAACTTACTCCGCAGTTGATGCGGTCATTTTAGGAAAAAGATAGCTTAAGTATGTCGTTGAATTTGTTGAGTCAAGTGTAAAAAGAGATCATAAGCAAAAGAAGAGACTTTAGAACGATTGTCACAAAATGTATCAATTGTCTCGATGCAAAGTGCTATGAATAAATCCCAGTATTAGAGATAACCAAATAATTTTGTCTTTCTAGAAAAGGCAGCAAGAAACGGTTCCATGAAAGTCGACATGGAGCTCTTTGTTCAATATTTGTCACTTGAACATTTGATGGAAACAGTTTATCAGGAGTATCTAATAATTAGTGTCTACATTTTCTACATTAGAGCTGAAGGTTAATTTTGTTTAGCTAATGACAAAATTAAGTTTTAAACGTATAATAAAGATGCATCCAATGTTCGATTGAAATTCGTAAAGTCGCCTTTGAAAACAAAATGAAAAAAAGAAGAGAAACAATATATATATATATATATATATATATATATATATATATATATATATATATATATATATATATATATATATATATATATATATATATATATATATATGGCACCTGCTGCCCAATAGCTTATGGTAACGGAAAAACGGAACAAATAATTCTGTGTTCCACATCAAGGACACGGTGGGTCTAGAAGAGATAAAGAAATAAAAGTGCTTTCGCATAAAAAGTTACATTCGTTATATATAGAGAGAGCCAAAACACGGTTAACATTGTTCAACAGCAGCCTAATTTAAGGCGTTATTTGAGTAATTGCTGATCTTTCACAAGTGCTAATTTCAAACACAATTTACGACTTTAACAATTCTAGATCCTACAAATTTTGGCGAACAAACGATTACAATTATTCAACGAGTGTTATAAACTTCATTTCATTTTGAATTAAGGAGAACTGTAATGTATAATTTACTTTTGAAATCATCTTCATTCTGGAAGAAAAACAATTTGTAAGTGTGTAACAGAAAAATTACTTGTCCATGAAATTATAACTCGTTTTCACTTTCTGCGAGGACTTTGAAGGGAAAGACTTAAATCAAGCATATGGCACTGATTACAGTAGTTTTCATTTGTTTCTCGTCACAATCTAAATGTACAACTACGATAAACCGAACACTTTGCCTGGTCACCTTCACGGGCATGTAAAGCAAATCCATTACTTTGTCTGCGGAGTAATTTTAGTCGGAAGTGGGCCAATAGTGCTGCATCACGCTATGCAACATTTATATAACTCTGCGTTTCGTGACAGGAAGCTGTGGGGAAAAATTAAAGAATGTGAAGTAAAATCGATAAGTGTATCGAGGAATTAAAAACAAACATACGAATCAAGAGTTCAAAAGATGTTGTTAGAACCTCGAGGGGTGTTTATACTATCATTTCCTGAACGTCTATATTCTTTTCATAGTTAGTTTTTCTTTTTTCCTTTGAGATTTATAAATATGGCTGTGATTTGATTACCTCCGACAATCACACATGTATGAAGAAGAAAAAAAACACGCTCATAGATGATGACTCGTAACCGCCGCATCAAGGAATCAAGAGAATATTGTTGTGGGAAAAATCAGTTAAGTTTAAAAGTATATTTAATGAAAATTTAAAATAAGGTCAGGCCACAATTCGACAAAATTAGTGGACAAATGTATTCACTCGAATGGAAAAAAACAGGTGCGGAAATCTGCAATACAAATCTTTGAAAATGAAGACAGAAAAAATGAAATCTTTCTTCACTAAGATAAAAATAGCTAAATTAAAAAGTGTTTCTTCCAATAAGGTCAAAATAACTTTTAAAAAAAAAAAAACTTGAAGTTTTATGAAAAAGGTAAACAAATGAGGTTTTTCTACATTAAAGCTCAAATTAACCCAAATAAAGAAATTCTACATTTTGATAAAAAAAATACAAATAATTTGTTCTCCATTACTATCAAAATAACCAAATGAAGCGTATATCCATTGAAAAAATAAATATAACCAAATCGAGCTCTCCTCCATTCCGACCAAACTAACTAAATCAAGTTTTCTCTTATATATGTTAGTATTTTAATGCAACGGATTGACTTGTACATGACACAACGTCAAATCCATTTTGTACAACAAGCATTCTTTAGCGGATTATTAGTGACCCTCTTATACAATCTTTAATCTTGTATCTGTAATGTTTCAAATTTGTTTACTTATTTATATTCATCACTGCGTTATTTTAATTAAGAGCCCATGTTCGTTTTACCTGAGTTGGCGTGGCTTTAAGAACATCGTGGTATATATAAAAAAAAACAAAAAAACAATTGACGTCCTTAAGTTAATTACGTCAATTAAATAACCCCGGTATTATGATGTAACGAAAACGGTGAAAATATAAAGATAAAAGATGCCAATGTTGTTGTTGTTGTACGGTTTAACGCCATTTTCAGCACAAGATAGGTAATACATGGCGGCCAGTATTAATGGTGGAGGAAGATCCCGGGGTTACCCTCCAGAAAGAACCACCGACCCATGAGAAGCTACTGGCAAGCTTTCTCACAACCACATTAGCCGAATCTGAGACTCGAACCCACGCAGACAGAGGTTAGATGGCAGGGATCCGTAAGGGAGAGCAATTTAGACCACTCGGCCACTAGGGGCCCCTACAAGATGAAAATGATCAGACTACATAGTTACTTGACACTAATAACAACTGATATTTTGTTTGTTTGTTTTATAAATTCTCTAGCGTATGGTTGCAGTGTATGTACCCTTACACGGGCAGGCGTTAACGGAGGTTGGAGATAAAACTAGAATTCATAAACAAAGATTATGCAATTAAATGATGTGGGACGTCTCTGTAAGTACAGGACAACTACCGTACTTAACTCAGCATCCATTTTGTACTAATTCGGAATATTTTTCTCAAAACCAAACAAGTAAACAAACAAACTATTCAAATAACACTAGAGAGATCATACAATCATACCCACAGATCAAATTTTATTCAGTTCTATAATACCGAAATGTGTTGCAATAGGACGATGGTTGTTCTGAGGCCATCAAAATAATTCCATTGCATTGTTTTCACAGAATCTTGTAATAGAAACTAAATGACGTTTACTCTCTTCAGACTTCACGTAATATGTCACGTTATATATGTCACGTAATAAATGTCGGAATTGCTTTCCGCATATCTCTTAATTGCATGAGTGGTCATATTATTTAATTAGGATTTCTTACTTATTAACATTATTTAATTGATATAAGCAATCTAATTACGTTAACAAAGCCGTCAAGAGCTTCGGCATAGTTTCGCTCGCTGCTACGATGTCAACAACTTTTGGATAATGTCATTGCTGTCGATTTTCTGTAATGTAGAAGTAACGTGCAATTTATTGTGGTTAGGGTAGTACTTTGAGCACTGTCATCTGTGAGAACAGGTTTATATTAAGAACTATATCGAATACCATATGCCGTCTAGTAATTTTTAATTCCAAACGAAGTCGATCTACTCTTGAGACCAATAAAACAGAGTTTCACCAAGACGTCATGACTCTTGAATACTCTGGCAAACAGTGTGTTTGTAAATTCTCGAGTCTTAAAGGTAACGTCAGAATTTGCGGGAGGGGGGGGGGTTCTCGGGTTCTTCCTCAACCATTATACTGGGTTCTATGTATTGCCTATCTTCTGCAGGAAATGGCGTTAGACTCTACAACAACAATCCTGAGAGGTATCAACGTTATAGGGGCATGGAAAAACCACCAAACGGTACGATCGCAATTGAGAAAAATGGTAAATATCCTTTGAGATTTTGCATCAAGATTGACAAATTGATACCTCGCAACAAGCGAGACACAGATGACAAGACGAGGATTTGACCTACATCACAGACACAGCAGTACCAAAGAACTTCCATGTCCAAAGAAACGAACAATTAAAAAATGAAAAAATACTGTGACTTGGAGCACTAAAGCCAGACCCATTACAGGAAGGGTCACTTGTTGGAACAGCATGGATACTAAACAAGGGCACTGAAACTGTTCCTTTCCCATGTGCCAGCAAATTGGCAAACACCATTAACTAAGAAATAGATTTATAATAACAACAACAACAATACTACTACTACTACAACTACTACTACTACTACTACTACTACTACTACTATTAATAATAATAATAATATAAAAACCAGAGTTATTGATGGTAGGAATTGTGCAGGTTGCTCTCTCGTTGTTTGAAGAGAGGTCATACAAAAATGTTTTAATCTTTTTCGTCCATAGCAGTATTAAAAAATAATTTCTTTTTTAAATACAAATATGGCTATGTGCCCCAGATTCCTTTATAGGTTCCAGTCACCATGGCAGAATTAGCAGTCAATCAATACCCTATGATACGTAGATGTAAATATTGTATGATTTGACGGGGTGGTGCTGGAATTCAGGGTCATCTGACTGGTTAAGAGGTTGATTAAAGCAGTATGTTTTAGGTTTAATCCTAAACCATTTGAAATATAGATGTTGTTCGTGTCCTTGTATATACACCTCCATCCCATCCTCATACCTCCAATCGGTTCTGAGGCAAGTTCATGGACATTTTAAAATCATTAAGTTGTATTTCATTATATATATATATATATATATATATATATATATATATATATATATATATATATATATATATATATATATATATATATATATATATATATATATATATATATCTTTATTTATTTATTAGTGCCACGAATGCTGATCATCAGTGACGGTTTCTTCCCACACTTTGACTTGATACTTCTTTCATTATTTGTTAATACAGACATTTATAGACATTGTACAAGGCATCAGAAATATACTGGCTAGAAGGAGAGAGTTATAATTCCTAGGAATTTTTGTGTTCAAAATCATCAATGTTGTCAGTGTGCTCGACTCAGCTTATCTGACTAACGTGGCGCTTATTTGGGTTTACTTTTGTCCCCCGTTTCATGAATACTGTGCAACCCATATTATACATTTCTCTATCCGTTCCAGTGTTTGTATATATGTTAGCGCATGCATGCATATGTATTGTCGCTTAGCTCCTTCAAAATTAATATTTTAACATAGACTACAAACCTCAAGATATGACTGGGGATGGTTTGCACATTTGCACACCGTTCTGATAATCTCAGTTTTTGCATACGTGGGTGGAGTGAGGAAAATATTTTATGAAACTGACTCAGTTCGATCAAAACAGATTATTAACTTCGCGAAAGCGTGAGAACAATACTTAGTTGCACATTTCTAGTAAGCATTTTCAACAAATAATTAATAATGAGATAGAGTGATACAACAACTGAAATATATATTAGGACTCAATATGAAAGTGATACAACTTCCAAGAATATTACTGGTATAATGGAAGCATGCTATCGTAATGCAAATTCAAATCCCACTTCAACAGATTTTTGGAGTAAATACACAATACTATCTGATGTATTATGATTGCATTGCTATATTATGGCTGTATGCCCTTACATGTTTAACTCATCGATAATATTTACACAATGCTGCCCAGTATTTACACGTTCATTAAAAGTCAATCGGATCAGCGTGACTCAGCAAGAAAGGCTTCGACTATTAGGCCTAGAACATGAAGAGCGATTTTATGCGTATACAATTCTAATTCTTAGTTATCGTAATTTTAATATTTAATATGGTGTATATCACCATCCTGTATTCACGAATCAGACGTACTCTACTAGTTGCCGTCAATACTCATTGTTAAATGTTGCCATGCATCATCCTCTATTTATGAATCTTACGCACTCTCCCAGTTGACGTCATCAATTATAATAAAATAGGAGCATTGTAAAATGTTATCTAGCACCATCATGTTTTCATGAATCAGACATGACGTACCTGCTGCAATCATTAACAATCTGGAGCAAAAATGTCAACACATTTGTTTTCTATACTTTTTCTTTGATGCTGATGGATTCCAAACATGCATGACATGAAGTACTTTGCAACTTCCGATGCAGTTCATGTTTCACCGTTGTGTTGTGTCAGATTTCCTTTGTGCTGGGTACACAATTATTGTGTTGCATCAAATTGTCGTTGTGTTGGTAAAATTGCCTTTGTGTTATGTATAAATGGCCGCTGTGATGGGTCATACTGCCTATGTGTTGTGTATAAAATTGCCGTTGTGTTGCGTCAAATTGTTTTTTGTATTGGTCAAAATGCCTTTGTGCTGGGTAAAAATTGCCGTTGTGTTGCGTCAAATTGTAGTTGTATTGGTCAAATGTTCTTCGTGGAATTGCACATAACACATGTGAACGATTCAATTTCTCTCAGAAATAATTAAAAATTTTGTGTAATTGAATTAGCAAGTATGTTATGCTGATAGAACAAATATCATCGTATGCTAGAGTGAATAACTAAACTCGTATTCTCGGTATGACAAGATCACCTGGAGCTTCCGGTCTTTTCCAAATCACTGCTGGTGATAGGTCGATATTTCCGTGTCTTTCCCTCGCTTTCCCTGTTTAGCCTCTTCAAATAATCAACCTCTTGGTTGCAGACTGCTCTTTTTCACACTGTGCAATACAGATTTCTGGCTATTTTCGTTCCATGTGCTTTATTCGAGATTCGTACCTCCATATTAAATCGAATCCATCTCATTTTCGTATCTCTCGCTTTCCTACACGCTTCATTAGAGAAATGCTATATTCCCCGGAGTAAACATTTGACTCTCTCAGAACTTAGACTGATTAATTTCATGAAGGGAAATATTTTAAGACTATGAACTCCGTCTGGGAACACATACACCCTCGTTTCGTCTAGCCAGTCAGGGCTACTTCTTTACCATTCAAAAGTATACCACTCCCATTGAAATCAGAATAATCAGCTACAGTCCAACTTAATAGTAACAGTTCTGGAAAATATATGTTATGACCCTGTTTGAAATGGACAACAAATTCTTAAAACGTCTCTGCTTCATCTCAAATCATGACATATTACCGTTATGATCTCGAGTTGACACGGCAATCTGCAATCTTAAATGGCGTTAACCGTTAGCTTAGCGAACCCTAATTTAAATTTACGTCCTATGCAAAATATATTCCATCCCTCGCAGCCAATAATTTATGGCGAGTCTAACCCACACGTCAAAAGTAATGCACACGTGTCACGCTAACCCCGACAGAATGTACAACGAAAGTATCTACATAAAGAATTTTACAAAATGTTGAACCATTACGCCAATAAAGATCAATGTATACATTCAACTGTGATATACATTAACACATGGTTGTGTAAGTTCTATGAAAGTGAAAGGCAAATACGGAAATTGAATGAGACTAATTATGAAACACACAAATGCTATGCATTCACGTTGTGACAGAAATCCTTACACAGCGATAATCAAGCAGACATCAGCTCACACAGATTTGCTATTCATTTTGGTCAAGACACTATTTTCAAGCATGCTATTAGTTTGCAGATTGCTAGTGACCACTGCAATATAATGGGACAGGTACGCCAAAGGTGGGTCAAAATTTGCTTTCTCTCTTTCCAAATAGGAGTCAACCAAACGGCGTTCCAACAGCCAGAGTGCTAAGTGTGTTAAGGAAAAATTTACATTCGTACAGGATTTGCAAAAAATTCAAAAAAGGTAAACGATGAAATACAAATTAATTTATAATTTGAGGTGTACGAAAAGTGCTTGTTCAATCACGATGACAAGTATCATGCAATTATTATATAGGAATCATCACAATGATGACAAAAGTTCTGTCACTGTACGATGGCAATATGTGTTGCAACGTCAACACAATACCTTACGGTTCCCTTAATTCAACGAACTGAAACGGAGACTCATATTTCACCATAGGTTCATTGTAGTCGTTTGCTATAAAATATTTGTATCTCTGACATCATTACATTTGGAATAAAATCAGCGTGTCCATTGTCTTCTTCTTATGGCTGAAAACAAGAGGTACGTTCTCTCTGAAATATTTGATAACAAATATGTAATTTTCACAACTACACATACAGACATATCAACGTGTCTACCACTGCAAGACTACAAGCTAGCAATGCTAAATGAAATATTCCCACAATCTGCCTTACGACAAAAAGTATTGGTTCCTTGATATATATAAACCCCACAACAGCAACAACATCAATATTCACTTGCACCCGTTTTCTATTACTGACCATTTCGTGATCAGGATACTCTTTTGGATCTGTTTTGAATGTTCAGTCCTTGCGTGTTTGTAAACCTCCATGGTTTTAAACCTCCATGAATGTAACATAATTTATCGTTTTGATTCTTTCATTCACATATATAATTCAAAGATAAGCAAATTGATCATAATACTTTCTTTCACGCTAAATTTGTGTCTTATTATTATTTGTATTATCTCTGTCGAATCAATTTCGTGTACAACTCTGGCAATAGATTCGAGTTTGATATGATCTTGTCATAATATCATTCCCTAGCATTATAAATTCCACGATGATCTTTTAATTTCGCTTTTCAGGTCTCGATGCGACTTCTCAAAATGAGATTTTGAGTATCAAAGTTGTCCAGAGATTGTTTTCACAGTGTTACTTTGAAGACATCAATTGCACTTCTGATCCTTTGTCCGATTGATTGTAAAGCTTCATTTCCAATTACTGACTGGAATTCTTGTAGGGCAGTACACATCAAACTGACCCTCGTTGAACAAGTCTTCAGAGTCCAAAGTATTGTTTCTGTTATCCTGAAAATGTTTCTGTAACTGAGGTTATGTTAATTCTTTATTTCTCTTTATAAATTTCTTCTCAATGGTTTTCAAGTACTTTTCATAAAATATTTGTATTGCCTGATTATACGCTACATTAAATAAAATTTAAAATTTTGATGCATCAGTTAATTTGTCAGGGCCACAGATTATGGCAATATGGTTATTGTTCGTGTCTATATCACTGTGGATCATTGCATGGGGTTTTGACTGCATACATGTTAATTTTCACATCGCAGGGATATTCTTTCAATTACCGTGTATCTTTCAAATCCTGCATTTTACGTATTAAACACACATTGCATAAACACTGTTATAAGATATTCCTTTGTCATCTTTATCTCGCATGCTTGTACTCGATATGTCGTTTCCCTCTGTATTTGCTTCTAATTGCAACAAGCATCGTACGAAAGAAAATCTCATGTAAACACATTGCTTGCTAATCAAGGCTCTAGTAGACACGAATATTTGTCATTAGTATAATTTTTATGTTATTGATTTGAACTAAAGTTTATTGATTATTTTGTTTGTCTACGATTTATATAGTTCTTAGGCTATTAAATCCTGGCTTCCGGCCATTTCATCGCTTTATATATCCTTTTCTGCTTTTTGTGTTTGTTTTTCCTGCTTTTGTAGCGTTATCTCTCTCTGTGTCTCTCTCTCTCTCACACACACACACACACACACACACACACACACACACACACACACACACACACACATACATACATACATACATACATACATACATACATACATACATACATACATACATACATATAATAACTTGTTAAAATGTTGGATTCTCCATTCATGTTGGAGAACCAACTGCAAACTTCAGCAGCAGTTTAAAAGCATCTTGCATGCAACAGTAAGTGAAGAGAGTTATGCCTCGTGGAAAATTGTGATAACAACTTTTTGTGGCTAGACATGTCATTATGTAGCGAAGACGTTAGCGATGTGTATTTGATTTGCGTCGATTGTTCGATGTTGTACATTTTGTCTGGTAAAAATCAATGTATTATCAAGTGGTCACTTCTGAACTGCTTGAGTATAAATGAGAGCAACAACTTCAATATTTTTTAAAAATTTCGATTGTTGGTTTCATAGGAAGATTGCGAATAACGACAGCTTTTTTTTTGTAAATTCAAATGAAATGCAGTTGTGATAACAGTTTTAAGGACAACATAACTAATTTTGCTCTTGGGTTTGCTCAGCATATTGTTATTTATTGTCTGTACAAGTAGCTAACTGTATAATAAAGCTACGTGTATAAATAGATGGTTTTATCTAGGTTACTGGTATCTTCGACAGTGTTTACCACTACGTATTTAGAAACAACTCTACGTTTTGACAAAAGGAACCTTTCCAAATATAGTTACTCCTCCACACATTTATTATTAGACTGTGTTGTTTTTAGCTGGGGTTTTTCTTCTCAATTTTTGAATTGTGTTCTATCACGTAATGTTATTTTATGGCCTTATAACATTAAATATAAACGTTCAGATGATTTAGATCGATTTTATTCACGCTAATGATGTTGTAGCTGACTACTAAGATAAGCTCGACGTGGGTCTCATGTTCCTTGCGAAACAATACTTGTGGGCTCTGCTCCAGTTTGTTTTCGAACCCTGTTTTCATTTGGTGATTTTTGTCTTACATTCCATTGATCTTGTCGTTTGAGAAGCAATAATTTTAGGTTGTTTTCGAAATTTGTTTTCAACTTGGTTGTTTTTTTTATATAAAAATCATATCCTATTGATCTTACGGTGATTTATTTTTTGGAAGATAGATTAACACAATTTAAAGATGTTATAAAAGGTTATTTGTAATTTAATTTACAATGTACATACGAACTGCAATATATATATATATATATATATATATATATATATATATATATATATATATATATATATATATATATATATATATATATATATATATATATATTAAATATGTGTGTGTGTGTGTGTGTGTGTATTGTTTAATTTAATGTTTTTGTAAATCTGCATCTTTCTTTGCAGCAGATTTACTTTATCTTATAAATATCAACATATGCATTTTCCTGAATATTGTTTTGTTCACAAAAAAACTTTTACCACGTTTTATTTAAACACGTACACTAACATGCGTTGTCTTTTTGGATACAGAGATTGCTGCTATTTCCACAACCTCTCCTACAACAATTGCGTTTATTACAATGTAGCTGTGCTCCATTGTTTATAATGTACGATGTCTTTAACATTATGCTTTTGCTGTAATTTTTCACTACTACAATTGTAGCATTTTATCATGCACGTTAATTTCAGGGGTAAGGTTTTAGTAGCTCGATATTAGATGGTTTAGTACTTCCTGAAAAGTCACTTTTTAGGGTTAGTAAAGGGCATTACTGACATGTTGTACATAATTTTGTGATGTAAAATAATTCAGCTTACATCAAGGCTATATTTAAAAACCAGCAAACGATATTCACCAACTGTGCCCCCTTTTTAATATGTGTTACGCATGTTATGGTGCCGGGGCATGCCATTTAATACAATTTACGTAAATGGAAAGAGTTTAAAGCAAGCAAACTTTTTATACCCTCATCTTCTCATGTTGACAAGTCGTCATATATATTTTGTAATAGATAGATAAGCTATTTATTTTATTTTATTATTTATTTATTGCAGTGATATGTCATTTATATTAAGAATTTGTGGTCAGTATATACACCGTTCATGATGTCGTGCTCTCGATCAATTAACTAACGCGATAATCCGCGTTATTATCGGACGTTGTAAAATGTCTGTTACTCAATGTACTATTTTTTCAAGTACT
The DNA here is from genome assembly GCA_029339505.1 of Unio delphinus. Classification (NCBI taxonomy): domain Eukaryota; kingdom Metazoa; phylum Mollusca; class Bivalvia; order Unionida; family Unionidae; genus Unio; species Unio delphinus. The sequence continues at coordinate 3,799,880 of JAQISU010000109.1, read as the reverse complement.
TCCACAGAAAGTATGGATTTTTATTGCAAGCTATCGCTTGACTGAAAGCCTTCGTTTAGTTTTTATCAGTCAAGTATGTCCTTTTATTTCTTCCTTACGTATCCTGTCCGCAGTTTTTATTTGTTTCTTATGCGTCTGTTTTTATTGGCGCCAAACATTACATTGGAAAAGCTCTCTGGATAGTTGATTCTTCTTATTATTATTAGTGTTACAGTGCGCGTTTTTATTTAGCTTTTAGGATTTGTATTGTATATATATTGCAAAGAAAATTCTAAAGATAATAGTATCATCTTTAATAAAGTCCAAAGTTTTTAATCAGATTTTTTAAAATTATATATCTATTTCGTTTTGACAATGGTTTTGTTTCATCTGCATAAACATGGTTGATATTATTCGCAAAGAGGCGGGACATTTCATGTTCGACTAATTAAAAATCTTTAATGATTTAAAATCAGCATTGACGCAACTGAGACATTAAAACAACGCAACTGATAAAGAACCATATATCAAAAGAAAGACGATATGCGAAACTTGTGGCTGACTGCGATGAGAAAAAAATTCCAGCGGTGCTCAATGCTATATAAACTCTACACCATGTAAGGTGGTTCTACATTTTCGTCAATATACCAAAAATCTTAAGAATTTATATGGCTCCAGGACAGCACCAAATATGCATATATGAGTGACAGATAGAGAGAATAATTTATTTATTTTCCTCGTGTGTGAAGTCCGAATGCGTTGTGTAAATCTAATAAATAAATCGGTTATATATTCATTAAACATTCAGACGCCAAGTAAAGGAATTACTAAATATTCATAACGTGGTTGCCAACATTGGTTTGGGAGAAATGTTTGCTTGACATGTTCCTACGCAACGACAGCAAACATATTGTAATGAAAACTAGAGGATTATAATTGGATATTAGCCGGGCACTCCCTGATGTCGTCAAATCAAGCCATCATAATTGTGAATCGGTCCAGGCTTTAGCAAATCAGATGAGAGAATTTCCTGGCCAAACTGAATGCTGATGTGAAATTCGTTCATGAATACAAAATCGAAATTCATTTATTGCTCTCTGCTTATACAAATATAAGGCAAAACCCTTAACAGAACTACATCCTTTATTGAGGTTTATGAAGAGCTATACAAAGCCGTCAATTCATAAGCCATCCTTTTGCAGCTAACAAGTCGATAAACATTTAATAATATACGCGTACCGAGGAGCGCACAGAAATCTTTTGGCAGAAAAAAAACTCCTATACCTCAAGTTGGCAAAGCGGAAATATTTCTTGGAAACCAATCCATCCATCCGATTATTTTGCAAAGCATACATATGATTGAAAACCGATTCACCTATCCGATTAGTTTGCAAAGCATAACTATGTTTTCAAACCTATCCACCTATCTGAATATTTTGTAAGGCATAAATATGTTTGAAAATCCATCCATCATTCTGACTATTTTCGTCATTCATAATCAGTCATGAAAACTAAAACTAAGCATTGACGATTACAGTCTATGAATAACAAGGCTACCTTCCCTAAAGGCAATCTCGATATGAAGGACGCCTTCAAATTAAGGTGCATTCAGACCCTCCAACTGAAAATCTCGTTTACCATGTAGCATAATGTATGAGACACAAATGCGGGCACTTGATTTCTTTTTAAAATCTCAAATTTCGCTGTATATAATAGACATTTTGGCTTCGTCACAAAACTGGCCAAATGGAAGCCTTACCGAAAAGTTTCAATCGCTCATTCGCTAACTTGTAGAACAACTTTTGTGGACATAAAACACACAGATGTAATACAACTCTTATATATATGGCTTAAACTTAGATCACTTATTACATTACCCAAAATACTATTTTATTTGTAAAGAATAACAGAGTGTGTGTGTGTGTGTGTGTGTGTGTGTGTGTGTGTGTGTGTGTGCAGTAAATATAAAAATATAGCAAATATCAGCAAAGCCCTACAAAGGGTATACTCTAAATTTTTTCTTTAGTTTTGTTTATAAAAACGTCTTCAGGATAAAAGTCAAGGAAGATCATGGAATTTTCATGACATTAGATTTTTTCTCCATACAACAATGACGTTATTGACGGGAGAGACAACTATGTTTAGGATATTACGTATTTTCGTGTATTTTTTTATATAGAGAATATGCGTTCAAAATTGTATTGTGAGTCCCTAATCATTCATTCAAATGAGCAAATATCAAAATATGTAGGCACTATATGTAAACGTCTTGTCGCAGAATTATTTAAATACCAGAAAAATACTGTATAATGTGAGCTGATAACTTTCAAACGTGTATACATTTTGAGAAAAAAAATGTGGAAACTGAATTTACGATATGATCAATTTCATTCAGTATAACGTTGTGCGCATAAGTAGGCATTGGTGCTTTAGTAATGGAGAATATCTTTAATGATTAAATAATGAATTTAGTAACTTTACGAACATAAAATGACATCAAAAGATTATGCGTTTTAAAGGTTGTGAATCTCACCTTTGCATGTGTCTTTTGGATCTCATCAGACTATCCTGGCATAGTGGTATGCAATTCCAAAATAGAAGAGATACTGTACATTTGTTTTGAAGGCTGTGAAGGAAATGATGGGAAAGGAAACTCATCACTGGCTATCTAAAGTAACACACCAACTTCCGGCTGGCTGGATATTGGACAAAAGCTGAAAAGTGCTTTAAACGGAAGTATTCGAGGAAGTAGAGAACGTTGCGTACTCCTATCGTCTGCTGAAATCCGACAAATTAAAACAAGCACGAAAAAATGTAATTTGTTTTGAGTAATTGGCTTTGCTAGCTTTATTTGATGTTACTATTATCTGATTGACACGACATAAAAATATATGCATATATTCCCACGATTACCAGGGTCATCGCGTAAACATTAGGTATTGTCGTTATGGTATGTGATCAATATGATTTTCACTTTAAAACACCTTATGTTTTAAAGGTCGATGTGGAACGTAATGGATTGGCGACGCTTGTCTAACGAAGATGCTTGTTATGTACTTTCTCTGTTTGGAACTGCATCCATCATCAAATGTTTTCTCTTGTTCTCAAAAAGCAAGGATTATTTGACTAATCGGCATTGCACATAAAACATCATGGAACTCGTCATCAGAACATAGAGATGGCAACCGGCGAATCAGTGATGTGGGCGAATACAACTAAAAGATTTTTTGTATAATTTTAAAAGCATGACTATGTCGTTCAAAGCTTCGTAGGCAATATATAATTATAATGCCATATTTCCATGTCGATCATGGAATAAAAACAAACATTTTATCAAATCCGTAAATTCAATAAAGCAATAGCTCGTCTTCAACCCTAACAATGATACACAAGGTCAAATCTAAGTAGTCATTGTAAATAATCAACCTCAGCAATGCCCCCCCCCCCCCAAGGTCAAGCTTAAGAACTCACTGGTAGAAATTCTTAAAGAGGACAGATATCCTCACGTAAATAGCAGAATTATGGGATGAAGCATAAATCAACAAATATTTGTTATTGAAACAACCAAGAAGGGTAAAATATTCTCCGGTACAAAATAGTAGATTGGTTCACTACAACAACTCGATGTGTTGTCTTTGTTATGATCGTAATCTTATTAGTGTTGCTTCAATTGCTTTAATGCACAGCACAAACATTTATATCGCCCAGAAACAACATTCCTGAGACGATACCTTGTGATTTCTCACTTTCCACGCGACTATCTGATTAAATTTGCGTATGTCCAAACCTTTCTTACGGTTGTCTCGTGTATAAAGTGACCTTTACTCCAGCATCAGACTGTAACTGATCATGCTAAAAAGGAATTGTTGAAATCCATTATGTAGAATATAGAAGAAAAGAGAGAAGGCCATATGTATACTTACAAATTGGTTGCGGGAGGGAGGGTGGGGGAGGGAAAAGCAGCAGGAAACACTCAAGTTATTTGCACGGTGCTGTTTATTCATGAAAGTCTGTCTTGGCGAACTTATAGGAGAAGAAGACAGCCCATGATGTATTGAAATCTCTCAGATTTATTCTTCCAGTTACACGAATCCCTAATTAGAGCTTCCTAACGAGCGATACATATCGCAGACTGAATCATGCAAATTAAACTCCAGCGTCGTCAGAGCGTGTTATAGGTAGGTTTACTGGTGATGCCTTTTTGCTGTTATGTTGAATTGATTTTCCTTGCCAGGTATGCAAATGCTCATAAGCGGTGGACTTACTACATTGGCAACAGAGTTAGTTTCCAGTAGGATATGAGGTGTTGCGTGTGTCTGTCTATCTGTCTGTCTGTGTGCGCATGTGTTAAGTGTATGTGTGTTTGTATCTGTATGTGTCTGTGTGTGTGTTGTTTTAAGAGCGGAATATGAACAACCTCTGAAGGAAATAAAAACAGCAACAAGCAAAACGAAAGAAAGAATGAAAAAAAATAAAATAAAGAATCAATCAGAGGATTGAAGAAAGAACGCGAAAATAAAACAGCAAAGACGATACTTGTAAAAGTTGAAGAGCAACTTGTGCAGCAAAAACGGTATTAAAATGCAAACAACTTGTTACAACGTTTGTTCTGTTTCAGAAAGATCTTAATTGTTACAAATTAAACAACAATACTTTTGCATACAAATAAAGGATAATTTGAGACAGGCAAGACATAAACACGCACCCAACCACCCGAACACACACACACACACACACACACACATATATATATATATATATATATATATATATATATATATATATATATATATATATATATATATATATATATATATATATATATATATATATATATATATATATATATATATATATATATATATATATATGGGGGTCAAATTTATGGAATGAATATGATGAAAAGGCAGTTTTTTTTATCAACAGTGATGTTACATTTCTGTACAAAAAACAGCTTCAAAAAGTGTTGTACACTCAATCTAACCTATCAGCACAGTCCTGAATGCATCCTATTACTGACCATAAAGTACATGTCAATGTCAATATTCCAAATAAAGAGTCATCCGTTCTCATATCATTGATGGGCAATGTTCAGTTAATAAAAGAGATTTCCTTTCAGAGTTTGATTTAATGCGTCATGTCCACGAATTCAATAATTCAATAACCCTTTTCTGGTTAAATACCCCGATGGAATTCTCTTCATGGATGGCACATGACATCAGTACTACTTGTGGATACGTTTGCCCTCGTGACTGAAAGTCAAACTGTGTGCTTATTCGTGATTGTAAAGTGTTTGGGAATTTCTAATTTGAAAAAAAAATAATCTCGTGAGTGGTGATGCATTATTGAAAGCAGCCATATAAATATACTCACACGTGAATTTTACGTGTATTTCTGAAGCACGTATTATATTGATTAATCTTGGCAGCCGTCCGTATCATTGTTTAAACATTGCTAAGCAACTCATGGCAGCCGTTGGGGGCATTATTTAAATCTTTACAAGACATTGTACTATATAACATCCATATGTATGTACGTACGTACGTACGTACGTATGTAAACGGATATTTCCTTTCATCGATTTATCCCTCAAACTATTTTATTATCAGACATACATATTTCGGCCAATTATAAAATGTAATGATTAGTCATGAAGCTGCTATTACTAATGATATTGAAAACTTACTTGTGAAGTATTATCTATATTTGATCATGTTTTAACTTTAAAATGAGATACTCAATAAATATAGAAAGCTAACATGCATGTACTGCCCATGATGCAATGGTTTTGCCTTTAGTTACACCGTGCTACTAAACCAGTTTCCCTATAATTCATATTCGAGTTTTTAGATCTCCCCTCCGCTCCCATTCTCCGGGTTGGTGGTACAGATATGTGGATATCACACACACACACACACACACACACACACACACACCGAGCAGAAATTAGAATATGTAACTGAATTAGCATATGACAATAATATAATTTATCTAGATATTACTTTTGTTGGACACAATTTTCGCCAGAAACATGGACGGTACATTGAAAATTAACCTAAACATACACTGGTCAGTTTCTTGATTCCGACTCGCACCATCCATTATATCAGAAACTTTGGGTCATCATGGCATTGCATCATAGAGCCGAATTCGTTACATCTGACCCCAGGGATTTAAAACAAGAACTCAATCATGCCACGCTCAAGAGGCGGCTTTATCCGGAATGGGCGATTAAGAAGGCTTCCAACAGGCTGAATGCTGGTCAGAACGACGTTACCAGGAAGAGTCGTCCAAAAACTTGGAAAATAGACCCGAAAGGTTGCATCACCCTAGTTCCCTACCTTTTGTGAAATGAATCTCCGAATCTCTAAAGCGCGCTTTTCAGCTACACAAAATAAATGATTTTTAAACCATACGGGACCCAAAGACAGATGCTAGTTCACCCAGAAAAATAGACTGACATGTAAGATATTTGTGGACTTATCTATCACATTAAATATGAAGGACATTGTTATAAAAATAAAGTATTGCCATCACAACTATATATGGGAAACCGGAAGGATATTGAAAGAGAGAATTTATGAACAAAGAAGACCTAGTTCAATCTCGACTGAGGTATCTCGGACCACCAACAATGTTTGCCCAGATAAAACTGTATCTTGGGACGTAGTAGAAAAAATAACTTCGATCCAGATCAAACCTGGTTTGAGCGGTTGGGTGGGTTAGAGAAAATAACGACATCATGCGCACAAACCGACGCTGAACAGAAATAGGGGCCCGTTACGACCTGTTGCATATCTAGGACAATCTGTTGACGTCACTCACTATTCCCTCGGGTGATGTTAACAGCAATTAAATATTTAAACAGTATCGTGATAAGTCTTTAGTACGAAGACAAAATCTTCAGGTTAGTATTCAATATTTATTGTGCATGTGATTTAAAAGTTAAACGTTATCAAATATGGTACTGAATAATGAATTTCGTTGTTGAACTCTATTTGTGGCGGACCATTACATCAATTTGTACCATAACCTGTCGATTTTTTAAATTTATGTATTTATTTATATATTTTTTTATTTATCAACATATTTAACCTTTGAATGGTAATTTTCCATACTTTTGCTTCGCAAGGCGTCTTTAAAAAAATATATTCTATACACAAAAGGTGCCAATATCAATCTCGACATAGTATACATATCCCTCCATCTTGAAATAATATTTCAAATCAGCATCTTGATATATGTATTACGTACTAAGTAAAACAGAATGGAGGGTGGTTAAAACTTCAAAAAAAGCTTTCTCGTGAATTGATACACGAGTCGTCTGCAACACATTTTTATTTAAAACAATAACGTTAATTTATTCTTACCACTTACTAACATTATTTAGTAATAGTTTCAGTAAATGCACCAACTGCCTATACTGCATTTTATTGGTCAGTTTCATTTTCTTTGAGCTGCGCATGTACATGGCCATTGCTAAGGTAGCGGAGCTTCTTTCCTGACATTAGAGAAGAACGTAGAATCGTATTTGTACCAGTTCTGTGGGGGTCCCGAATGGCCGAGTGATCTAAAGCGCTCTACGTTACGGATCACTGCCATCTCACCTCTGTATGCGTGGCTTCGAGTCAAAGATTCGGCTAATGTAGTTATGTGAAAAAGCTTGCCAGTAGCTTCGCGTTTGTCGGTGGTTCTTTCTGGGGGGTTTTCCCTGGTTCTTCCTGCACCAATAATACTGGCCGCCATATATAGCCTATCGTGTGCTGAAAAATGGCGCAAAACCCTACAACAACAGCTATAACAACCAGTTCTGTGAAAGACCCGGGGTCACGGGCAGAGCCAATTGAAAACATTATTCTACTGCAGCGTTATCATGTTCGTTAAATTTGTCAGTTAGAACTGATAAATAGACAATAATTTAGAAGATGGAATAAAAGAATATGTTGCAACTATTTAACAAATTTTCAGATAATTTAGACAGAATCAGAAAATAGATCCACGCTGGCTGAATAATTGTTGGCTGTAACTCTCCAAGGGATTTATTTTTTCGCAAACTTGTACTATTTATGTACCTCACTGATTAAACGCCTGCGCGAGCATGGCATGATAGTCTGTTTCTCTCTTTTTTCAAGGACATGAAAGAAACACCAAAATAGTAATGATCAACTGAATGATTCTTAATCACGCAAACACCACAAATAATGTTTTCTGATCACCTGATGACCTGACGTTACGAAACTCTATTCCCACACTTGCGTGATTTTTTTGTGTTTGTTTTGTTTTTTTAAATTTCTTTTTAATAAGCCTTTCTTACGCCGAATATTAGTACTTCAGGCCATCCAATACAAAACACGACCTACATACTGGCTAATTACACGGACTGAGAAATATCCTCTCAACACCGACTGCCCATAATTAAATAAATAATCACTAAAGTCACACAAAGCTACTGACGGAGACATAAATGTAGAAAAGCACATACATAGCTTTATTACAATACGATGCCTTGATTATTTTGTGGGGGGTTTTTTTTGCAGATATTCCTGTGCCAAAAAAGTTCCCTTGCAAGAGTCTGGGCGTGTAACCGAAGATATGAAGCAACGTGCTGGCACTCCTCCTGTCTTTTCCAATCTCAAAAAGCAGCGTTCAGCCTCGCCATTAAATCCTAAAAGTATCTCGTACTCCTTCGTTACTTACTGGTCCACCTCTTTTTACCCGGCACACCTATATGTTGACTGCCCTAATGCAGAATGTATGTTCCAATTTACAACTGTGTGTTTAATCCTCATTTATGTCCACCTTGGAGTATGCTCATTTGACAGATGCTAAACCCTGCAATATCTAAGTTATAACATCTGTTCAAGCAAAAGATGATAGTTTTAGAAACCATCTTCTGTATCTTGTTATACCTTCTTGTTACACCTATCATTTGCAAAACACCATACATTGCGATCTTAAAGTTATATTGTAGGGATGTCCACGGAGTCCCACTTCCTAAATCCCCATAAAGATTTGTCTCTTGCAGGAAATGAAAACAGTTGTAACGACCATGTCATATTTTATAAACCAGTTTTCCTTTCATCTCGATTATGCATCGGAGACCACACCACATCTTGTTGAATTTGACCCTCAGTTCTGAGATCAAGGTGTGTTTACTACTCAGTCTGACCCACCCCCCAAGGTTTGATCCATGATTTTTTAATCTAAATCATGCATCCTTAGATGGAATACCGATAAACGTCCTCGTAAATACAAGCCATTCTGCCAAAAGAGTGCTATTGTTTACAAACATACTGATTAACTTATATCAGAAAATGAGTTAATTACACTATCAGATTCTATGCTATAAAACACAATTCAAACACCTAATATAAAGAATTATTCCTATCTGAAATTACCATGCTCGTATACCTAAAATATCTAGAGAATTCCTTTGCTGAACTAATCCATTATACCGTAAGTCTAGTGAATACTGCACATTATGATATATGCTCCAAGACGTTGGCCAATCACACGACATCAAATACAACAAAAAATATTAATCAGACTCATTTTTTAAAACATGGTCATCTAATTCTTTTAAAAAGTCACATTCTACTTTTTTTAAATTTTTATATTGAAGAAAAAACAACAAAAATAAATAAAAATATTTCAAAAAATGGTACTCACAATGATCTAAATGACAAATAGGTTGAAACAAGACTTATATAGCTGAATGAAACAAAACTAAAACTTAAATAACTGTTCAGGAAAAATGTAATTTTATTGCAAAATAAGTGTAAGGTGAGAAACTTTAACTGAAGAAAACTATAGTTACTAAACCACCACAGACGATAACTTCATAAAAAGATGTGATCCGCGTTAAACAAGAAAAAAAATTTAAAAAAAGAAAGTATTCACAAGAATTCTGAAAAAGACAAAGCAGAAAACTTGTATATAGAGCAAAGATGTATGATTGAGAGAACTGACGTTAACCTGATGTCCCAATGGCTGAGAGAAGTGACGTTAACCTGAAGCCCTAATAAATAAAGAAAATGACGTTAACCTGATGTCCCAATGACTGAGAGAAATGACGTTAACCAGAAGCCCTAATAAATGATGGAAATGACGTTAACCTGATGTCCCAATGACTGAGAGAAATGACGTTAACCTGAAGCCCTAATAAATGAGGGAAATGACGTTAACCTGATGTCCCAATGACTGAGAGAAATGACGTTAACCTGAAGCCTTAATAAATGAGGAAATGACGTTAACCTGATGTCCCAATGACTGAGAGAAATGACGTTAAACTGAAGCCCTAATAAATGAGAGAACTGACGTTAACCTGATGTCCCAATGACTGAGAGAAATGACGTTAATCTGAAGCCCTAATAAATGAGGAAATGATGTTAACTTGATGTCCCAATGACTGAAAGAAATGACGTTAACCTGAAGCCCTAATAAATGAGAGAAATGATGTTAACTTGAAATCCTAATGACCGAGAAATGACGTTGATCTGAAGTCATATTCGCTTGATAGCATAAGCGCAAACAGCACATATTACCCAATAGTTGGTGCAGTCGTGGCGATAGAAATAGAGTAATGTATAAAAAGCGATGTTTTTTTTTTCGGGGGAGGGGTAACAACTAGTATACTAATGCACGTGATGCAAGCCAACAATAAAAAAGTAAATTATTTCCATAAATGTTGTAACGAACAATGACTAAAAGTACTACAGATGTTAAAAATCATAATTTATCTCTTACGTAAACCACGTTATGCTTTCGAAGAGAATATTTAACTTTAAAATAGATTACCCGAATAACATGGGTATATTATAAATGATACATGAATGGTATCTACGGTTTTGGAGTAGATAAAAGAAATATTTCAGGAGTGATGTGTCACATTGAATTATCGAGAGTGACTTCAAACTGTTTCCACTTCACGAGTTAAATATTTCTTTGTATCTAGTTACAAGAACTTAAATTTTATTTTGTTATGTGTGTTTGAATTCAAAATATTTTGATATGGATGCATTTTTCTCCGTTATGTGCAAATGCAATATTGCTGCATTGCTGCATCGATACCAATGAGTTCCGAAATTTGGGACAATTTTAGGAGAGCGACCTTTTCTCAAATTTGGATTGCAAATAATGTTCAAAACTGTGTACTTTGACAGATCAATCACAGTTTTCAAATGAAAATGAAGAGAATTTTAATTTTAACACATTTATTTCTCTAATTAATACATTGGTGGACGTACTGTTGAAATATCACAGCTCGAGCACATTCGACAGAATTTTGACCGCAAAGAGCTTTTCTTCCAAAAGAAAAATATTTGAAAGGAGAATGTAATTGTCGTGAATTTACTTATATCGATTAGGCTGTTTTTTGTGTGTTCATTTCTGCATTCCAACGTGAATATTTGGCCTATTCAATCTTGTAATTTACTTCAGTGAAAAAAGATGCACTCAAATTTAGATTGTTCCTTAATTTTGGTTTGCAATCAGCATGTTAAATTTCTCCGTCTGTTCGAAAACATGATTTTGTTGTTCGAATTACCACTTCCAGATATGTATTACCACTGCTACGTATATCTGAATTATAATATATTTTTATAATTTAATTGTTTGTTTGTCAGTTTTAAAAAAGTTTTAATTTTTCGTTGCATGCTTTTGTAATATAAATGAATTCAAATGTAGATGATATATTTCCAGAAAATCAGTTGACATGCATCACACTTTTATAAAAAAAAAAAAAAAAAAAAAAAAAATGTTGCTCTAGTTCCTGGTCTTGATTCAGGGTTGGTAATAGCCACGTAAATAAGTTCTATTTTTATTTTAAAATTATTGGTTCTCGTCAGGGTCGTGTTAATAATATATAACGTAAACAAGACCACGCGACCAAGGGTTTTCCGCATTAGCGCAGCCTTTAAATTTAGTAAGAGATGCTTAGAGAAAAAGTCCCAGTTTGGGGGATTTACACATGACGTTAAGTCATATTTTCTTCAGTTCGTTTGGACTTTAAAGGATTAATTCGTATCTTTGAGAATATTTGATGTGCTAATACATAAGTCTTGGACAAATAAAGTTTATGAAACTTTTATTCTGATTTCCAAGTGTTAAATATTGTGTTTCTACAAGGAACTGTAAACACAGAACAGACTTCAGCAAAGCTTGTTGCTTTCACTTTGTCTGTGTTACATGACATGTTGGTGCGACAACCTCACCCATGTGTATAAACCAGCAAGATACTTACGCTCCTCTTCTGACAATCGTACACTCATTATTCACACAATGAAAACGAAATCATATGGGCAACGTTCTTTCTGCATACCTGGGCCAGCAACGTGGAACGAATTGCCCGCTGAACTTAGACACAAAGAGACAGTGAGTGATCCGATTCAAGAGTGCTATTAAAACTCACATATTTCGACTGCAAGAACAAACTTAAAGACCTAATCATGTTTCCAACCTTAAATATTTTCAGCAAGTTTTATGTTTTGTAATTTCATGGTGTTTCTTTATGTTTTGGTTTGTAATCATATCATTATATATGTTTTTTGGTTATATGTATTTTCTAATGTTGTAAAGCGATTAGAGCTTCCAGAGATTAAGCGTTATACAAAGTCCTCGTTGTTATTATTATTTTGTATTAGAACTTAAACACGTAAAACTACATTCAACATAGAGCCCTTCCTACCTAAAACAATAATGCCTGCTTGTCGTAGAGTGTTAAAGGGCATATGATTCTGCACTGGTGACGGAATATCGAATAGAGACAGTTGCCTCAAACAATTTTATATTTCTTTTAATCAGTTTAGGATTTAATAAATAATAACGCAAAAGATACATAGTTTCGTTGCTGTGGAAGAACAGTGTGAGAAAGAAATATTTTGCACAGCCCTATAATAAACCGAGATGGTAAACTACAGAGGAGAAATATTCAAGCTCATTATCAAAGTATTTCAAATGGTTGTTTAAAACTTTAGTAATTACATAAATTATAAAAATTAAAAAAAGACAACATTAATATCTGATATTTGCAAATCTTAAAAATCTAAAAAGAAAAAAGTCTAAGAATGACTATGTATGTATGTATGTATGTATGTATGTATGTATCTATGTATGTATGTATGTATGTATGTATGTATGTATGTATGTATGTATGTATGTGTGTGTGTGTGTGTGTGTGTGTGTGTGTGTGTGTGTGTGTGTGCTGATATGTATTTACACGCTTTGTTTACTTGGTTGGTGATAATTTTTATTTTTTTAACATATACACGTAATATTTGAATTTGTAATATTTGATAAATATTCCATCAAATCCGGGCCCAAATTGATTCAGATCTAAAGACTGCCCGCAAATATAACAGAGCATTCGTCATACTCTCTAAGAGGCATAAAGTGCATGTACTCCACGATTAAGATAGTTCAGACATCAACGAAGAAATATGTTAAGAAATTTTAGACTATCACCATATCGGTTCATTGTCTCGTACAGTCCTAATAGGCCAGACCAATCTAATACAGCAGAATAATGAATCAGATTGACCTATGACTGAGAATTAACCCAAGAAGTCGATAAAACTAGAACAAGTTTAAACTCATCTCCACATCTTCCCTTGACTAAATGCAGTAATTTGAAACATTTGTTTCGCTGTTTGGGGTTCACACGAAGACACCAGAATACATGTGAATGCTTCGTCACGGGGTTTTACTCGGCAATATTCCGCAATTTTCAATTAGTGAAGTTTAAATACGGGCATCATATTTTTTGCAACTTGAATCGTTTCAATTGTAGTTCTGAACCTTATAATGTTATATATTATTCACTAAACAAACTAGCAGATGTGGTGCCATAAATAATCAAGCTTTCTTCTAAAAAGAATTTGTGCACTAGAACGTGCTATCTTATACACTGATGCAATTTATGGTCGATTCGATTGTATTTGTTTTTCACATTCAGACTTCATATAAAATGCTTTTCAGTAGATAATGGATACACGTCATATTACCATTTAGATAAACTGCCATTCCACAACTTTCTTTATGAAAATCGAAACTTTAACAAAGAGGTTGTCAACGCTAACGGATGCACACCGTAGGCTTGGCACCGACATTTAGTTCTCAGTTAAATCATAAAGATGGTGTATTAACCTGAGGGAATGCCAATGGATATAACTAAGGAACTCATACTGAAATAATCAACTAAAAAGTACATTTTAGAAATATCATCAGATTAAGACGGTAACTCGTTTCTGGATGTCTATTTTCAATTATTATGTTAAATTAATATAGTAACGTTCTTGGAGATAAATGACCTAGAATTTTTCAGACAGTCGTTTTGTTTCTTAGTGTATATGCGTGGTTTTTGAGAATCCGTCCAAGAATTTGTTGACCTAGAAAGTGTTTGCGTAATTGAAATTTACACTATTAGATGTAAATGAAAATATTAAAAAGTGTAGTTCTTCCCTTATTTCGATATAGGATCTGCATTTTTAGGGTACAGTAGGAAGTGATCAAATTGTCTCAGTCGTCGGAAAGAAAATACGCCCTGGAGGATTATCAATACATTGTCGTCTTTCTTAGTAACTGTTCTCGTATAATGTTGTTTGGTGAAACATATTGTCCGAGATAAATGTCAAGATTTGTTAACTGTAAGCAAGTTATGTTCCAAGACACGAATATTCGTAGTTCCTTTAAACATAGGTATACACTGCTTATTGTATCAAATCAAACAAGGAACAATCACGTGATAGAGACATTATTTTTAATAGTTCAGTCCCATGACATTAGGTGAGCCAATCATTGACACTATTACTGGATCAACAGATTTTACCTTTCAAAAGAGTTCTAAATCTGCTTAGTCTTTTTCGCTTTCTAGACTTCCGAGGTAATTTGATGAAGAAGAAAAAGCGCTTTATGTTTAAGTATTTTTAATTTTAAAATGAATTTAATGCACGTTCAGTATTTATTATTGTCTATTCTAGCAATATTAACTTTCACTGTTTTAATAACTGCTAAAGTTAGTACTCTTTGGCCGTCTAGCCAGTGCGTTGTGTCCCTTATAACACATAGAAATTATAGTCACGGTACATTGAACCTGCACTGAGGTATCCCAACAGTCTCTCCAATGCTGGTTGCATATAACTTATCCCTCTTTATTGAAGACCCGTAGAGCAGAACCTTCATGAGATGTATTAATAAATTTAGTACGTCGCATGACGTTATATTAACGTCGGCACATGACAATTGTGACAGATGGGACAGGTATAATTCTCATGGCATCCCGTAGTCACGAGGAAATACATATAATCTTAAAACGGATCCTTGTATTCAGCTAATCCGGATATGAGAACGTATTATGGGATACAATAGGTATGTGTATCTACTTACACAACTAACGTCACCCTTGCTAAGAAGCACCTCAAACAACTTTAAGCGTCACACATACGTATGTTGTATCTAAAGACTATATTATCGGAACCACCGCAACGGCATCGAAATATTGTGTGAGCTGCATCCACTTATCGTTGCGAAGCTAAGATTTGTTTGATGAAACGAAACAATGTACTGCTGTAATGGCATTTTAATACTACTCTCGTTGCAAGGTTGCTCATATTAATTGCAAATATATGTATATAAATTTGCACGATCTTCCCATACTGTAGCAATAATATTCAAATTCCAGTGAGATTGTATGTTTTGTTACTGGAACGATATATTGTTTTTGGTTGCAACGGCAATTATTGCAAAGACAACAGTGTTTAAGAGTACCAACAGTAATCGGTTTGTTCCACGGCAAACACTAACGCTGCGTCGTCAAAATTGTTGCACTTGAAAATTTGATAGCGTTGCAACGGTAATTTTTTTGTTGTTGATGCTTTTAAGAGTGGGCAGCTCGTGCTTGTACTTGGTAACAAAAGTGTCCTTTCCGTGTTTACTGTAACTTTGCAGTGAGTAGCAAGACAAAATATGACCGATTCTGAAAAGTACTCCAAAGTTTCATTGGAATGGTTTAGATTTTGTTCGAAAATATTAAAACTAAGGCATCAACCCGAGTGCAATTAAGTGTTAAATCAATAGCTAAGGTAGATCCCTTTTCTGGAAATCACACAGTCCTGAATTACATGATATATAAGTCCCAGAGAAGCAAAACAAGTAGGGCGCATGTCTTTCGTCAAAGGGTGAAACTCTTAGGGTGCCAGCTAAGGTGCTTAATTTTAAAAGCATCATCACAGCGATATTCTTCAAAAGGTGGAATGAACAATATACGCAAGATGATAATAATATTAATACAATAAAATGGAGAGAGGAAATAAATCAAGAGCAAAAACTGTAAAACTGAGCCTGTTATACGTGCCTTTGTCAAACGTCGTATCAATAATAAGAGAATACGCAGTCTTGGTTATGCTTTTAGAAAGAGCTACGCGTTTTCATGATAAGAATACGCAATCTTTTGGTTATGCTTTTAGAAAGAATTATGCGTTTTCATGATAAGAATACGCAATCTTTTGGTTATGCTTTTAGAAAGAATTATGCGTTTTCATGATAAGAATACGCAATCTTACTTATGTTTCTAGGAAGAGCTACGCGTTTTCAATAAGATGAGAGTATGCAGTTTTATTTATGTTACTAGGAAGAGTCACGCATTTTCAATATGAGAAGATGTAATCCTAATTTTGTTCTCTGGACGAGCTACGCGTTACAAACCGAGTACTAATAGTCCAAATTTCAGATAGCCGAAATCAAACTTGATTTAAAAACTGTCATATATATTTAATTCCATCTAGATTCTAATTCTAATATACACATTATTAGAATTTTGTCAGCAGATCCATATAAACATGAAACGTCTTATAAATATCGACTTGCAACTCCATAGTTATTAAATCTAGTGTATTTATTTCATTCATCGTTATCTTAACTTCGAGTTTTCTTTGGATTAGCTCTGACATGCTTACATTTCGGTTTTGAGATGCCAAACTTTAGATTTGCGTGTATTACTTATTTGTTGTTGTTGTAGAGTTCTGTTTCTTATTTAGGCAAAGTTTTCTAATACTTAAAAGATTAGATGGTTTGATTAAATGTACAGATGTCAAAATATTGGGTCGATAAAGCTCTTTCATCTCAGTTTTTTAATGTATTCCGAAGAGAACGAATATATTGTATTTTCAACCAAGTGGGAAAAGAAATATATTTACAATCTGCAGTCTCATATAGAACATTAGTATAACTCTAAAATTAACATTAGATAACATCACTCATACAACTTTCATCGTAAACCAATGGAAACAAAATATATTAAAACTGTAATAACTTTAAAATCTAAATACTCAGGATGAAATCTTCAATGATCAACACATGTTTCAATTCCGCATCTGATGACTCGGGTCTTAATTTCAGTAAATGAGCGTTACAAAGTCAAGTCAATACACAGACGGAATTTCCGTTAATAGAATATTGTATCTAATTAATTTGTTTCTGTTAAAAACAGGATCAAATTTCAAAAAGATTATTTTTATATTCAAAAATGTATTGACTGGTCCCCATTTCTCTATTGAAGTAGTACCACTAGGTAGCACAAAGTGAAAATAATATTTTTATCTCATCTGCAGTCTTTTTAAGTTTTTACTCACCTCAAATTTACATTACAGATTGTATAATATGTTCCCAATCAATGTTTATAGTTGAAACAAAACATACTTTACAAGCTCCTAATTTTATTTGAACACGGCTGTCATATCGCCATTCCTAGGACCTGTAAAATTTCTGCCTTCTAATTATTCTTTGAAAGCACTTACCTTTATCCTGTCATCAACGATATCCTACGAAGAAATGTGAATTCCCTTAATTAATGGTCACCGTACAGCGTCTTCTGATGAGTACCCATCCTGAAACAGGCTACCAGATCGCTTTCCCCACCCGTTGAACTGTCTCCGTTAAGTGTCAACAATGACTGATTGAATGCGCGCGGAAATCGTGGGCCAGGTCACGTAACTCCAGTGTATTAGAAGATAAAAGCTCGTCTTCCGTTCTTTTGGTAAAGTTTCTGGTACGGGATTCTTGATGCTGGTTAATATTTATTTGGTATTAAAGGCGCTTCTGCTGTGTTGGGATGACGATTCCGCAGTCCCTAGAGATCAAGATGAGGTTAGCAGTCTGTTTCAGTGTAGTTGAATTTGTCAATATTCCGAATAAGCGCCTGCTCAAGTTTTACATACAGTAATCGGAGCTTTAATAAAACTAATTGCGTGCTCTCAACGAATCCATAATATATATTAATAGAAAATTGGATGCAGCTTTGTCCACATCTAGTTAGATTATAGTTTGGGTGATTTCGAGCTATACTATACATGTTCTTTATACAATAAAGAATAAAATTACGACTTTAGCAGTAAACGTTTGGATGTTAATTCAGATGGAATGAAAATTAATTTCTAATGACATGAAATTAGTTTAATTGTTTCCATAATTAATTTATTAGGAAGAAAATCAATAAAGAAGTAGAAGAATGCGAAGAAGAATGCAAAAAATGCGAAGAAGAAGAAGACGAATGAGAAGAAGAAGATAAAGAAGTTGAAGAATGAGAAGAAGAAGTAGAAGAATGAGATGAAGAAGAAGAAATAGAAAAATGAGAAGAAGAAGAAGAAGAAGAAGAAGAAGAAGAAAAAGAAGAAGAGGAAGAAGAGAAGAAGAAACAAGTTGCGTTTGCTATTAATTTGGTAAGACTATATCCGTTCAATAATAAATGATCGATATCGAGGTAACAAAGTATGAAGATAAGGAAACAGAGTCATCAAAATGATGACATTGTGAATAAATATCTCTTATTAAAGTTGCCCTGGTAACATTGTGAATAAATTTCTCTTATTAAAGTTGCCCTGGTGACAATGTGAATAAATATCTTTTATTAAAGTTGCCTTGGTGACATTGTGAAAAAGATCTCTTAATAAAGTTGCCCTGGTGACATTGTGAATAAATATATCTTATTAAAGTTACCCTGGTAACATTATGAATAAATATCCCCCTGATTATTCTCTGTGTCCGAAAGTTTGTTCTAACTGTCTGCCTGCGTTCGCGGCCCTACCTGTTGATACAATACTTTTATTAGAAGAATATATAGGGTGATGGACTACTCGGAACCTACACTACTTAAATATATTTTATTCTTCAACTTGACTTCTCGGAACTTACACTGTGTACATATATCTAATTTTCACTATGAACAAGACAAACCTGTAATCCTCACCATCCTTAAATACCGTCAAATGCACCACTGTCACTAATAATTTATTTTTAACAGAAATTTAACAAAGACAAAATACAACTTAAAATGGTATTAATCTACGTGTCTTGTCTACATCAGTATGTATCTAAATCTACGCATGAATGCTGTACCAGAGTGTTTCTAAATCTACGCATGAATGCTTTACCAGGGTGTTTCTAAATCTACGCATGAATGCTGTACCAGGGTGTTTATAAATCTACGCATGAGGGCTGTATCAGGATGTTTCTAAATCTACGCATGAAGACTGTAACAGTGTTCCTAAATCCACGTATGAAGGCTGTACTAGTGCGTGTTTCTAAATCTGCGTATTAAGGCTTTTCTAAATCTACGTATCAAGGCTGTATCAAGATGTTCCTGAACATTGCGAGATTATTGACATTGTAAAAGTAATTAAATTAACCTTAATTATTTCTAACAATTTGTGTTCTAAAAAATATCAGAACAAAGGCGCATTATGTCGCTTCGAAATACCTTATTAATTTTCTCATGTCCAAGGTTAAAATAACTTTACTGCCACATTTTCAATCCCTTGTGTTCAGAGACTCTTCACGCCTTTGTGATCTGAATTTGCGCAGGCGTATTCAATATAGTTTCCCGGCATTCGATCTTGTTGACATTTTATTAAATACCTGTATTTTAATAAAATACGTCAATAGTTAAATAGTATAATAGAAAGACTCTATAACTAGATGTTACGCGCAAATTGATCGACTTCTGTTGTCGGGCTCTTTGTCCTTCCTCACTCAAGCTTCAATCAATGATATCCAAACAACACTCACCAATCCATAAATGGTTGTAAAGCTTTTGAAGGTTTTGATTTTTTCAATTCTGCAGTTGGGAAGAAAATTGTATAGAATACTGGCCTGATAAAGTACCATTTACATTTATTTCACTTATAGCTAGGTAATTTTTACTTCGACAGTTGCAAGTAAAATTTACACCAGGTATTGGAAATCGACATTTCTAAAGTTTCTAAAATGGAATATTGTCAAAAGAAAATAAAACAAAAGATTGCTTAGGATAATAAATAACCCATTAATAATAATAAAAAGAATTAAAAAACGCTGACAGGTTAATCGCCAGCTTGGCATGTTGATGGGTACAGATATATTGTCGTCATATAGGCGAAATACACGTGAGTCCTATTAGCATTGTTGCTACACCCTTACTAAATTTGATATCAAAATCTCCTCAGAATCCACACTCGAGCATCATCTCTAATGGACTAATGCACTTCTGATTCCATTATATGCCACTTTCACCCGCTCAACACTTGTCTGGTTCCCTGGCCGCTCTCCACTCCCATTACTGTTCGTTGTGAATAGTTGTTGGAGAGTGTATCAGAGGCAGGAGCGGACAGGAAACCAGATTATATCTAAACACCAAAGCATGCGTGCATATATAGCACTAACGAATGCACTTACATTCTGACATTAAGTCATTCCTATAGATTTCTGGAAAGTTTTGGACAAGTTCTCACAGTAAGGAATAAATATTTGTGTAATGATATTATGTACAGAAACTCGTAGTCGTCAAAAACCATTCAATACAATTTAGATTTGTATAAAATAATTGAACTCCATGCCGATAGACTTAGTAGACAAACCTGCAGCCAATCGCCTCTGGGTGATTACCGTTAAACTATTTATATTTTTTTACAATACGTTTCGCCACAAAAAGAGAAAACTTCGTTTAACTATAAAAAAATTTCTTTCTCGAATCATATTCAATTCACCATACTCCTCTTCTGTAATTTCTTTCCTAAATTTTATGTTTAAAAAAAAGAAAGAAAAAAGTCAAGATGATGACCATAAATCATCATCATCATCATCATTTTCATCATCATTATTATTATTATTATCATCATCAATAAATCGGAAGGACACGAGCAGTGTGTCGGTAAAGTAAATCCGTGCAATATTTTCATCACCTGTAATTCACTTCTTCAACATCAATATGCAATTGATATTGACTATATCAGACAAACATTAATTGATATGATGACCTGCGAATGCAGATTGTTTGCTATCAATTTGCGCTCAGTAAGAATTGTATTGGTAGTAGTTTCGATCACCGACCGAGTCATACCAAAGACTTACATAAATGGTACTAATAGCTGCCTAGCTTGGCGCTCAGCATTAAGAGGTTACTGTGACTGAGTGGGATATCATGCTACATGTCTGCGGCATGATGTCCCCGTGCTAGACATTACTATAAACTGCATCACTGCAGACATCGTAGCTATATGACTGAACAATTATAACAGCTATGTTAAAAATCCTAATCACACACACACACACACACACACACACACACACACACACACACACACACACACACAAATGTAGTGGTCTCATTTTGTAGCAAAAAAGCGAGTCTGCCAATAGGAAAGGATCTATGAGCAATACTGACTTCATATTTTTACCACGCAAGGTTTTTTTAATGGGAATAAAGTTCCTAACCTCATGTCATCATAAAAAAAAAAGAATTTGATTCTTTCTTCTTACATCAAACTATGATATTCTTCAAAGGTTTGAAAGTAAATAAAAATGGGACAATGTGGAGGTTTGCTTGCTTAATGAGTTTTTTATAGATATAGCCGCCCACTAGGGGCATTTGTATATCTTTTATAGGTGCCATGTCGGCACCCATTTAGGTGGGAGGGGTTGTTAATCCCTCCCTTAAAGTGCTTAAATGCACTATAATTAAGCCGTTCCCCTGAATTACTAAAAAGTAACTATCAGGGGAAATGAAAGCCTATATTGGGGGTGGGTAGGAATAGTACCCACACACACCCACCCCTAGCATCCAATCGAGTTGTAAATAAGGTAGCGAGGGGAAATGTTTCCTCATTTCGCTAGTAATTTTGGTGAGCGGAATCGGCAAAGGTGGAAAGGGTCCAGGTCCAGGAGGCGCGGGCGACACAGCAGCACACACAGGCCACGCAAAGAGACAGACAGCAAGGCGACGAACGCAGCATACACCTGAAACAAAAGAGCCCTACTTATTTCAAATTTAGTCCAGTTTTACTAATGGACAGACCTAACTTCCAATAATGTGTTAGCCACCTGTGCAATTACTCAAATATAAAAGTTGAAGAATTGTTTTTTAACATCCTATTATTCTAAAAATCTAGTACATGAGTGTACATAAATTAAGTCCCTAACAATTTAGAAAATTAAAATGTCTAAACGACATATAGTAGTGTAGTCAATGGTAGTTTGTTTTAGTTATGAATTTTGTCGGAGGTACCAAAAATAAGTCATATCAGCTTTTTAGGGCCACGGAATAGTTATTCAAAGAGGGGTACTCTTAACCAAATGAGTCCCCTATTTTCAGGCAAATGAAAACACCATTGTAAACGCAGGCTTCGTCGTCGGGGTGCAGTAGGTGAAAGCCACAGAATTGTCTCATGTGGCCTCCTGTATCCCTGCTGACTGGTTAACTTCTATCTTCTACTTCGCTGAACACTTGGTTGTCGAAATGTAGTCCCCGTGAGTACTCTTCAGTGGTGGTATCGGGTCCCTCCAATGTTGATGGCTCTATGATAGCCTTATAATCCGGCGGCCATCTTGTTTCCCCACGTGGCACCATTTCTTGTTCAGCTTGGTATAGATTTTACGGTCGTCTATCTTCTTGTGGCTGGAAAATTTTGAAGACTTATTTGTAGTGGAGTTTACTCAACACTACTGCTTCATTACATCTACTCCTATGGGTGCGTTTTTCTTATTTCTTTAGCACTCCTAAATGGTAGCTTATTTCCACACTCACTGGACAGCTCGCCGTCCCGGTTCTGCCTGCTCCGTGTTCACCGCCTGAATTGAATGAATGAGAATGAATGAATGGGACAATGTGGAGGGCACAATAGAAAGTTAACTTGATTTTTTGGTCAAAATGCAAGAGAATACTCTTTGCAACAAGAAATGAACACGAGTAATAAACAATGGGATTTTTGTACAGAAATAAACTCAGAGACTGTATAGCTGACCGAAAAGAAAGAGCCTATCAAATTATATGTTTCAATATCAATTTTATTATGTTGGTTTTTATCTACGCATTGTGTTATAGTCGGCAAAATGTGGTAGTGCGAACTGTCCAACAATCTGGGGCGAAAAAAAATCCCTTCAAAAGAATTGGATTTATCTGCTTTCATAACAATAGAAACTCGTAAATATGCATATATTTACATTTAAATTAGTCTACAATATTCATTTACTAATGGATTAATGAATATGGGTGGTACCAGAACTCAGGTAAATTATTTAAAAAATGAAAGACTGCCTAAGCTGCTAAATAAAGGGAGAAGTTGCATATCTAAATCTGTCTACGAAGTGACCGCTCCGGTTGCCTAGTTGTTAGAGCGTGGGTTCGATCCCCGGCCGAATCAAACCAAAGACTTATAAAAATGGTACTAACAACTGCCTCGCTTGACGCTCAGCATTATGAGGTTAATGTTAGGACCGGTCGGCCTGGTGTCAGGATAATGTAACAGGGTGGTACATCATGATACATGTCTGCGGCATGATGCCCCAATGCTAGACATTACTATACACTGCCACACTGCAGACATCGTAGCGATATGACTGCAATATTGTTAAACCTACGTTCAAAATCCAAATCACAAACACACACACACGCACACACACACACACACACACACAAACACACACACAACATGAATGGGTAAGTTATCATATGTACTCGTTTATAAATCGTATGCAACTGCACCACTGTGTCATCTGAGAAGTTATCTCGTAAACATCAACGTAATATTATCTGTTTTCTAACCATTTAATCTTCAGTTCCATCTTTACTCGCCGCAGAATTAAATTGAAGTAAATCATTTGCGTTTATTTATTCAGAGACAGTGACAAAAACTGATATATCGCCACTTGTCAATCATGCTGATCAATTAACAAATCATCATCATCAACATCATCAGTCTTTTGACCTAGTGTGGTGATTGAGGCGCTGTGCTGTTGAGCATCTGACCAGTTCCCTCCACTTGTCTCAATCATGTGCCAATGCCTGTGTCTCCGCAAACCTTTTCCTGGTCCATGTTGTGATGTTGTCAGTCCACTGTTTTCTCTGTCTACCTCACCTTCTGCCTCCCTGGACGCTGCCCTGGAAAACTATCAGGAAAACAATCACATATTTACTACTATCAGGAAAATAATCACCTGTTGCCTAATATCAGGAAAACAGTCACCTATTGCCTAATATCAGGAAAATAATTACCTATTGCCTACTATCAGGAAAATAATCACCTATTGCCTACTATCAGAAAAACAATCACCTATTGCCTACTATCAGGAAAACAATCACCTATTGCCTAATATCAGAAAAACAATCACTTATTGCCTACTATCAGAAAAACAATCATTTATTGCATAATATCAGAAAAATAATTACCTATTGCCTTATATCAGAAAAACAATCACTTATTGCCTACTAGCAGGAAAATAATTACATATTGCCTACTATCAGGAAAATAATCACCTATTGCCTAATATCAGAAAAAACAGTCACCTATTGCCTAATATCAGGAAAATAATTACCTATTGCCTACTATCAGGAAAATAATCACCTATTGCCTAATATCAGGAAAATAATCACCTATTGCCTACTATCAGAAAAACAATCACCTATTGCCTAATATCAGAAAAACAATCACTTATTGCCTACTATCAGAAAAACAATCATTTATTGCATAATATCAGAAAAATAATTACCTATTGCCTAATATCAGAAAAACAATCACCTATTGCCTACTATCATAAAAACAATCACCTATTGCCTAATATCAGAAAAACAATCACTTATTGCCTACTATCAGGAAAATAATTACCTATTGCCTAATATCAGGAAAATAGTTACCTATTGCCTAATATCAGAAAACAATCACCTATTGCCTACTATCAGAAAACAATTACTGCTGCCTACTATCAGAAAAACAATCACCCATTGCCTACTATCTGGAAAACAATCACATATTGCCTATTATTAGGAAACCAATCACTTATTGCCTACTATCAGGAAAATAATCACCTATTGTTTAGGAGGGGGGGGGGGGGGAATCAATGAAGGCGAGTGATGCTATTCAAACTGAAAAGATATTAGACTTTTCAAAAGAGTGAATTTATATAAGCTTTGGCTTGTATGCCTTAATTTTGTATTCCTAAACTTACCATCCGCTAAATAGCCAGGGTGTGCTGATGTGCCAATAAGCCATGAACACACAGGTATATAATTTCGTGTCAATATGTGATATGTCAATTATCCATATAAATACACAGTTGCATACTTTCTTGTCAAAATTTAAATATGTGATATGCCACTAAGCCATTTTGCAGACACGGATACACTTTCTTGTCACAATATCGTATGTTACTATGCCATACGCATACACAGTTACATACGTACGTTCTTGTAAAAATTTGCTATGCCACTAAGTAGTTTACATATACGGAAACCCACTTTCTTATCAAAATATCATACGCCACGAAGACCCATACATATACGGGTATACGTACATACTTTATTGTCAAAAGTCTGACACGCCAATAAGCCATACACATTCAAAGGTACACACTTTTTGTTAACATCCGAGAGTTTGTCGCATGAACAAGAAACTAATAAGCAACCAAATGAATAACTTCATACAAAAGCATACAAAATATCGATGCTTTGTAGGCTAATAGAACTTTACTATTTTCCAATTTTGGAGAACTGCATTGAAGTGATTGTTAATTTAGAATAGGTTTGATTACACTAATGATAATTTACAGACCAGTGAACACTAAGCCAATACCAGTAAAACATCAAATTAATCAACACTGTGTGCAAGCACTTGTAAATTAATTGAGTCAACATGTAGTGAGTGCCCTTTTGCTTAGACTGGGGACTTTGTGTAATTCTAACAGTTACTGACAAGTACGTTTATTTGTTTGTCTGGATCAAAGTATTCTGAGATACGACAGTTACACAGAGAAAAGGTTCTTGGGATATTGTACTTGCATCCCACGCAAATAACAGAGGATTCAGGAAATGGGATGAATTCTGATTGAAGAATCTCCCGGATGGCGATCTTCGAATCCCTTAAAAGCCAGATCTATTGGAATGCAAATTATAGAAACGACAACCCATTGAAACAGCACACATTTGGAATCAATCGGACACATAAGATAAATATTTGCATAAACAGATTGCTGTGAAAGCCAAACATTTCAGATTTTAGCCGCTGAGGTTTGGATTAGATTGATGTCATTGACAATGTGGAGGCATTTAAACAAAAAAGTGAACATATTTATTCAAGGGGATAACACTACCCTTTAGGCCACCATAAATGAGCGCGTTGAAATGAAAAACAATCGAGGAAGATAGGTTACCAAAATTTAACTCAGTTAGACGGTAGAAATTACGAAAGTATTATGATGAAAATCTAACAGATAAACTATCGGTATTGCGTTCTGAAGCGATGTGTTCTGGGCGAGATAGATACATCGCATATCGCTGAGTGGACGTGTTTGAGATGCATACGTTAATGCCAGGCTAGATCGATGCTTGTTTTAATGACATTGAGATCGCTCTATAACGATTTTCATTCATGACACAAGGCCTGAACGTCTGAAGCTATGAATATTTCCAGCCTTATTTCCATGCAAAGTGATCATTCCATCTACTCATTTTATATGGATATGCATTTTCTAAAGCAAACTACATAATGCTGCCCTGGGAAGTGCCACAATATCGTTTTTGATAAGCCTTCTTATTTGGTTGATCGAAATCAGCAAAAGGGGTTCTGATTCCTGTGCACGTCATCAGTTAAAAAATATGTACTTAACAAAATTTGTTTCAGAAAAAAAACACTTTAATATTAAGGAATATTGTTTGGCAGTTATGTTTGGAAGTAATCTAATACGCCCCCAAACAGTTCATTCAGTTGTTAAGCATACTTATTGCGAGCTATAATTACCAAATTTATTTGTATAAGGTTTGGCTCAATATTTACGTCATTAAAAAACTTCTAAAACACACTCGATAAAAATTACCGAAACTAAATATTGAAAACTCACTCAAACCGTGTCATCTATATACAAAATCAATAACTTTACTTCAGTCTCACAAAACCATACTTTTAAAAATAAAAACGTCGTACTTAGGAAGTCAGGCTTTGGTTGATGTTCTTCTCTAGAAATGTAAAAATTAGACAAACATATCACAAAACAACCAATTGTTTAAAAACGTTTTTTTCTTTTTAACTCAAGAAATGCCGTTTTTATTGATAAGAAACCTTGAACAAAGGTGATAAAACAATAAAGTTAAATGATGTAATGGTGTAATGTAAACAACAACAACAACAGCAATATAATAATGAATACATTAATTCATTTAATTCAAAATGTAATTTAAACAAAATTGTATGTATTTATTGCAGATATGATATGGTTCGCAATTTTCGCTGACCAGAAAAAGAAATTGTTGCATTCATAAAGACAATTGTGCCAAAAAAATAAGCTTTTCCTCTCTTACCTTTCAAGCAATACTAAAGAGGTGCTTCTTTCTCAATATTTGATTTGAAAATTCTGTTAGGAAACACATGTTGTTTAAATACTAGGCTACGAATAATTCTTTAAATCAAGAATGACTATAAAACGTGATAATTATTGGTATGTACAGTTTGCATCATTTGTACAATTAAATGGTCATGTGACATAAGCTGATCACTTTTAATCGGGTGCTAAAATGAAGCAGTAAAAAAAAAACAACTTGTTAGTGAGTAAGTGGTAACAATAAGTACCCGTTTCTACGATAAAAACCAGTGAAGTTAATTGCGATTTGTAAATTTTAAAAAAAGATAACAGCAATCCGGTCTTGGTGAGCAATACAGGACCTAGACGTGTCCTCTGTCTAATGAAAAATATAATTGGCTATAGCTACATAGGGTCATTGAACACAGGACCATTCCAACTTGCTAATCGACAACTTCTTTAGCAATAAATGCGGGGAACGGACAGAGGCCCCCTAACAGGAGTTGGAAAGAAACACCCTAGAACAAAAGCCATCTAATGGGACGGCAAAAGCCCCCCCCCCCTTTTTTTGTTCTAAGTAATATTTTCGTTAAAAATGTAATCTTCTATTACATGCCTGAATTTTTTAATAAAATAATTCTACAATTCGGGATGTTTCAACAGTTATATGTTTGCAAATGCAGTTAGCCAAGCGAAAGCGGGTAATTGTCTTTGAGATAAAGGTGTAATGAACCAGAACTGTGAATGAACTGCAATTCAATGTTCCAAAAACACAAGTCACTGACATTTGTTGAAAATTGCTGTTTTTGTCAAAGAATGCGACAAATACAACAGTGAGAATTAATTTAAATATCAAATTACATGCAATCTGCATAGTGATGATTTTTAGCCTAAGTTTAAGGTACCCATATAGGAACCTATTTTATAAATTTGATTATTTGGTTTGATCTTTATGAAACTATGCATGTGTTGTATAGAAACAAATGTATAAAATACTTTTATTAAATTGTACTAACAGTCATCCAATTAAATACAATACTATAATCCAATTAATTACAATAATATAATCCAATTAATTACAATACTGTAATCCAATTAATTACAATACTATAATCCAATTAATTACAATACTATAATCCAATTAATTACAATACTATAATCCAATTAATTACAATACTATAATCCAATTAATTACAATACTATAATCCAATTAAGTACAATACTATAATCCAATTAATTACAATACTATAATCCAATTAATTACAATACTATAATCCAATTAATTACAATACTATATTCCAATTAATTACAATACTATAATCCAAGATGGCCTTATCTGAAATCACTATAATTCAAATTAACGTTTCTGTCAAATAATATTATTTAAGATCACTTTGTATTTCCATCGAATAAATAATGTGAATACATGTCTAACTCCCAATCAAAAGTGAACACAACAATGCCAGTGATTCTGCAGCAAGATCTAACAGCGAGAATGAGAACTTTAAAGATGAACAAATTATAAAGCTCTCTATCTCACATACGTCACATTTATAATTTTCTCGAAATACTGTGACTTAAAACTAAATTTTAAAAGGATTTTTTCATTCTGGAACACTCTGAGTTGTTTGCAAGATAAATGTGTTACTGAAATCATAATAAGTTCTAATGAGAATCAGGTAGGTTTGCTATTGGGGGGGGGGGGGGAAGGGGAGAGGATAACCATGTCCTAGACCCAGAACAAAATAAATATGTTTACTTCCCTTGTTAATGATTTTAATATTTGACAGATACTCTTATAAAGCAATTTGCTATGTTGTCTTTGTTTACCAAAACAAAAATTACATACCGTTCCATCATTGGTGGTGAGGGGGAACAAAAATAATACAAATTAAATATATGTAGCAATAATTACAGTAAATAAATAAATAAACATTTCAATCCAGTAGCATTTTTTCTACTCCTAAAAGTGTTTGCAAACAACTGTCGGGGGGGGGGGGGGGGGGGAGAGGGGGGGGGCGTTGTCTTAGGAATCTTTTGTCCTAGAATCAATAAACACAAAGACAATCGAATCAGAATCGATGCCGTATGCATTGTCAAAATCAACCTAAGAGTGTAGGACACAACGAAGAATATTATGTGACACTCTATTTATCACAAAATATATTCAAGATGTATTTGCATTAAAAACGTGTTTATAATAGGTGTCGAGTGATATAACCAACCATGTTAAGCCGCGTAATAAAAATAATAATTACAACACATATGGTTACGTTGTCATTGTTGACATTGCTGCGACGATGTTGAACATGACAGTGACGCAGGTGACTAGTTTTATTGTTGATTATCAATAGTGTTTTGTTTTGTTTTCAATTTACATTGAAAACAAAGTTTTGAGAACAGAAATAAATTAAATCTTAAATAGTTGAACACACTTATATGTTTGTTGTGACTTGAGAAAACATTCGCCTAATACCACACAAAAAAATCCTGAAATTAGAGATCGGTTGATAATCTTTTTTTTAGATGAACACATTTTTAGTAATTGTTTCCATATGTACAGTTTGATCCTAATGCGCCCGTATGCCAATCATACTGATTTGTCATGTGCTGCAGACGACAGATGATGTCTAAACTTGTATCTCAAGTACTTCTCCAAATCATCTGTTCTCGGCATCTAGAGGAAAATCTAAACGAACATATAGCCTTAATTGACGCCAGAATAGGGTTGAATATAGTGTAATCTCATTAGGGACCTTACAAAGTCTTGTTGAAGTGAATCCTGCTTCCGGTACAATTTCCTATTATTCCTAATATGAGTTCAATATACCGTCTTTCCTCACAAGTAAACCCTCCTTCGTATTTGGAAACTGGTTTTCCAGTGCTTAATTTTCATTTACATAATTTGAGTTTCAGCCAGAGAGCGGTTGGTGACCTAGGCAATAAAACTTAACTAATTTTACAAAAGTCAAATTCAGAAAATCGGAAATTTAAGCCCAATCCTACCCCACCCCCAATGTATATATACTCACAGCAGCCAATCAATTTCCGATACTACTTAGGTTAAGTTAGAAATATGTGACACAAGACGAGTTAAACGGAAGTGTTTTGATTATACGGTCTTAAACTATGTAACAGAAAAGAGCTCAAACCAACAAGTTTTGTAAAAATTCAACAAAGAATCTATTTCCCTTGAATACCAAGTTAAAATGACACAAGAGCTTACAATATTTTGAAGTAAACCCCAAATAGTACAAAAAGTTCTGTCACAAATCCAGATGTATGAAGTTCTAATTAAATTCCAGTTTTTCATTCTAGCCCGTGTTTATGGCATTTAGCAAATCAGCCTTAGTATCTTGCAAATATGTAATGATGTAAGACAATCAAAAATAGTGACAATTTTATCGTGTGAATGTTGAATGCTTAATAAAAAGAAAATCGTAACAATATAACCATATCTGATTGTTCTTTCAAAATGTATTATCCAAAAGTCAAACATCTCATCCATTAGGTCAAAGGTCTTATCCAGTAGTCCAAACATCGAACCTATCACTTTTCTTTTCTTTATTAAATTCAATCTACGCGAAATATGGTAATGTGGAGCAGGAAATACATTATTCTTTCAATAGTACGCACTCTAATTATTATAAAGTAATGTCACGCAAATATTGCAAATCCATAATATGTATCATAGTAATACGTTATCCTTATGACGTAAGTGTTTATGTTTCATTTTGTTTGGTCAGATTCATTTAACTCAGTATTTCGAACCTTTTTTTTAGCTCTGAGCGGGTGGGCTCTGTGCGAAATGAGAACAATGTGCGATTAAGGGGCACGCAAATCAAATTTATATATCACTGATGAAGTTATGTCAAATATTCATCGAAATATATAGGTTTGTTTAAAAAATCAAAGTCATTGTTAAATATTTCTGTTTTAATTTATAATCTTAAACAAACTCTTAAACTATATTCCCCCTCCCCAGCTCGCTAAGGCCTCTCTCTCTCTCTCTCTCTCTCTCTCTCTCTCTCTCTCTCTCATATATATATATATATATATATATATATATATATATATATATATATATATATATATATATATATATATATATATATTAACTTAAGCAATAGTTACTGTTTACTGTCATCCAATGACTAAATGAGAAAAAAATGAATTATATGTGGAACGAATTTAAAGGCACTTCAGCTTTTAATAATAATAGTTACATGATGCCAATTGAGAAGAAATAAAGTTCCATTCGATTATGTTTCAAGTCTCGCCCACATACTGGATTGAAGACATTATACACGATATTAAGATATCACATTTTACTGTGTAAGCGTGCTTCAGTTAAGGTTCTCGCCGTAACTCACAAATTTTATCTTGTTTTGGCATGTCTTGCATGTTTCATCCATTCGTAGTTTGGTTCGTACAGGGTTTTAATTTTTCTCTGACAAGCTTGTCAGACAGTTTTATCGGTCGCAGTTGCTTGCTATGACTTGTTTGATTGTGGAAAAGACTGATTTAGCGATTTCGAATGTCTTTATTGGTAGACAGTTTTTTCTCTCAAAATTTGGTTGCCTACTAGATGACAGTCTGGATGAGGAAGTCAGGACAAATGATAATTTTTCCATACTTTCCATAGTTTTATACTGCAAAAGATCGTCCCGATTTTTCATTTTTGCGTTTTCGATTTCATTATCTAATTTGTTTTTCATAGCTCTGCTGGACTAGGTGTTGAGACAGCTCTTCAGATCGTTTTCCAGATCGTACTTCAGATGTCTCTTCCTCAGATCACATTATACTCAGTCTCAGTGCGTGGCTAAATAGCTATTGTAAATGCAATGTTTTATCTCACTCATAGTGCCTGGTTAATTGGTTATTGTAATCACAATGTTTTATCTCAGTCATAGTGCCTCGCTAACTGGCTATTGCAAATACTATGACTTTATATAGTACAATGTTTTAACTCACTCATAGGGCCTTGCTGATTGGCTATTATAAATACAATGTTTTATCTCGCTCATAGTGTCTGGCTAAATGGCTATTGTAGATACTCACTCATAGTGCCTGGTTTATCGGCTATTGTAAATATTCACTCATAGTGCCCGGTTCATCGGCTATTGTAAATATTCACTCATAGGGCCTTGCTGCTTGGCTATTATAAATACAATGTTTTATCTCGCTCCTAGTGTCTGGCTAAATGGCTATTGTAGATACTCACTCATAGTGCCTGGTTTATCGGCTATTGTAAATATTCACTCATAGTGCCCGGTTCATCGGCTATTGTAAATATTCACTCATAGGGCCTTGCTGCTTGGCTATTATAAATACAATGTTTTATCTCGCTCCTAGTGTCTGGCTAAATGGCTATTGTAGATACTCACTCATAGTGCCTGGTTTATCGGCTATTGTAAATATTCACTCATAGTGCCCGGTTCATCGGCTATTGTAAATATTCACTCATAGGGCCTTGCTGCTTGGCTATTATAAATACAATGTTTTATCTCGCTCATAGTGTCTGGCTAAATGGCTATTGTAGATACTCACTCATAGTGCCTGGTTTATCGGCTATTGTAAATATTCACTCATAGTGCCTGGTTCATCGGCTATTGTAAATATTCACTCATAGTGACTGGTTAATTGGCTATTGTAAATATTCACTCATAGGGCCTTGCTGCTTGGCTATTATAAATACAATGTTTTATCTCGCTCATAGTGTCTGGCTAATTTCCCATTTTAAATACAATGTTATGTATCACTCATAGTACCTGGTTAATTGGCTATTGTAAATGCAATATTTATCTCATAGTGACAGGTTAATTGCTATTGTAAATACAATATTTTATCTCACTCATAGTGCCTAGCTAATTGGCTATTGCAAATACTGTTTTGTATCACCCATAGTGCCTGGGTAATTGGCTATTTTAAATACAATGACTTTAAATAGTACAATGTTTTAACTCACTCATAGGGCCTTGCTGATTGGCTATTGTAAACACAATGTTTATCTCACTCATAGTGCCTAATTTTTTGGCTTCTGTAAATACAATGTTTTATGTCACTCATTTTGCCTGGTTAACCGGCTATTGTAAACACAATGTTTATCTCACTCATAGTGCCTGGTTAATTGGCTACTGTAAATACAGTGTTTTATGTCACTAACTGTGCCTGGTTAACTGGATATTGTAAACACAAATGTTTATCTCACTCATAGTGCCTGGTTAATTGGCTATTGTAAACGCAATGTTTGATCTAACTTAAAGTGTCTAGATAATTTGATGTTGTATTTATAGTGTTATAAACATTCTCATAGTGCCTAGTTTTAAAAAAAAAATTAACTAACGTCTTTTGTCTTCCTCATAGTGTGTCTAAAGGGGATGTTTTGAATGCAATGTTTAATCCCACTCTTAGTGCCAAAGCAAAACTGGGTGTTTTTAATGCATTAACCTCTTTGTGAATATCTAAAGTAGTTGTTTTGAATGCAGTATTTTAATCTTACTTTAAGTGGCTAAAGAGGATGTTTAAAATTAAATGTTTTTAGTGGTTGCTATATGGGAGAAAATATTGATATTTGTCTGTTTGGAACCAGTGTGCGGTTTGTTTTTAATGTATTTTATTGCTGGTGTCAAAAATAGATGGGTCGTATTTACTATGTTACAGTGAACTTGAGCGAATTCGTTTGCTTTGTTAAGAAAAGCGTCCAGGTTTCCCAGTTTCGTCATTGAAAGGCAGCCACTGGAGTGAAACTGAGTTTAAGAGCCTTCCTTTCTGCAAAATAGGGGTGGGGGTGGGATGTCATCATTGTAATTATTTCAGTGTAGTGATGTAAAGTTTTGTTACTTCAACGACTTTTCTTGTTTGCTTGTTGTTTTTTTTAATATCTTGTCTCTCTTTTGTTATTGCCTTTGAAAAAGAGTCTTTTAGAGTCTAAAGCGATCAGGATAGTTAACAATACATACAAAATATCCCCCACCTCCGCCACTAATCTAGTCGTGCTAAATGTTGACCAGAAACGTGATGGTTATATTGCGCAAAGTCTTTGCACAATCTAAAGATTGCTCACTTCGATAGCTTTAACACCTGTCTTCGTGTGCCTTTCATGAGTTGTAAACAGAGTTTCCAGCAAATTCAATCGTTTGGAGAAAACTTATTGATTCTTGGGAGTTTGACTAGACTTTTCCATCAGTGCTAGAACAATAACTCCCGTTCAATACACGATCGTATTAAAATCAGATCTCATGTGCGGGAACATTTGAATCTATAACTTACGGTTTTATACGAAACAATGACGTAGAATCTGTAAATTAACCTATAATGTTATGCTGGAATTAAATTTACTGTGGAAATTACTGCGTTTCAGTGGCTAAGATGCAATGAGTCCTAGTTATTTTCCAGCAAACTGTCTCAAAGATCCATGACGTTTTACATAATATAAAAGAAACCCCATACAGGTTTTTTTTTTTTTTTGTTCTAGTGCAACTTGCTGAAGGCAAAGTCATGTGTAAAGGTGATGTTCTGCAGCGAAATGAGCTAAAATCAGCTCTGACTGCTAGGGTAGATAACTTTTGTAAGGTTGATCATTTTCACAAGGTATGTGCATCTAAGCGTTTAACGTGTAGTAATTGATACACAATGAGGACTAAAGGTTTCTAACAATGTAGAATTCAACATTGCACAGTACTGTTAGGAACATAAGCCTTTCCACACTAACGTAACGATGAAGTGCTACAAGATGAAAACAAAGCGTAAATATATACAAATTCTGTTATGTTTTTTTTTTTTTTTTTATGGTTTAACGCCATTTTTCAGCACAATATAGGCTATACATGGCGGCCAGTATTAATGGTGGAGGAAGAACCCGGAAAACCCCCTGAAAGAACCACTGATCCACGAGAAGTTACTGGTAAGCTTTCTCACATAACAACATTAGCCGACTCGAACCAACGCAGACAGAGGTGAGATGGCAGTGATCTGTAACGGACAGCGTTTTAGACCACTCGGCCACTCGAGGCCCCTACAAATTCTGTAAAATGTATACAAAATAAATGATGAAGCGTAAATATTATGTGAATGTACCTTTTTTATTTTAAAAGGACAGTAAAATAAATCACCTAAAACCTATATGGAATAATAAGTTTTGACGATGTTACAAAATATAGTTAGATGTTTTGACCAAAAACTTTTAAGAAAATATAACTGTTATTTTATGTAATACGGAATTACAAATATGTGTAAAACTGATACAAGTTTGCAAAACTATTTAAATAACTTTATCACATCGAAAAAAAAAATGTAATCGATTTATATGAATTTTTAATTACTTCAAATCTCAGTGATATATTAGATACACTGTAATGAGTAGTATATAAGTACATAGGGATAAGCTATTGTAACGTATATTACGACTGTATATAAGCTATTGTAACGTATATTACGACTGTATATAAGCTATTGTAACCTATATTACGACTGTATATAAGCTATTATAACCTATATTGCGATTGTATATAAGCTATTGTAACGTATATTACGACTGTATATAAGCTACTGTAACCTATATTACGACTGTATATCCTTTTTTCTCGTCTTTATACACATGTCAATGGCTTAACACCACCCCTCCCCATCGTTGAGCAATCGTCTGTTGCCGACGTTGGACAAACACTAGCTGGACCAAAGTTGTTCAGCTGTTTTTAACTTAGACGTGGGGAAAACATTAGATTGTCTGTAGTTGTAATGCTTTCGTTAGAATATAGGCAAGATTATTCCTAAATATAAATTAAATTTCTTGACACCTCATGCGATTAACTTTGTATATCTTGTAAATCTCAGTACGTGTTGAACAGTTCAATACGTAATCGTCTTATTTCTTGATATTTTCCAAAACAAGTATTAGACTATTTTTTTTTATATATTTTTTTTATCACGTTAAGTAAAGGGTATGTTTTCGTGATTTTTTAAAAATGTAATGGCGTAAGAATTATATTCGGCGCAAAATTTGCAAAAATTATCTGGAAATAGACGGTATGGTTTTATTTAAGGATTGCAATTACGGGATGACTAAGCTAGACCGGTAATATAGTAATTTTGTAATTAGATGTTTAGTCAATCATGGTCAAATCTCTATTAGAACATTACATACATCAATACATGTAAACTGTCACGTGATATCACACATGACTGTCATTGTTTTATGTAGTTTAAAGCCTTTTATTGGCACATGATAGGCTTTATGTGGTGACCAGTATATGTGAATGATCTGTAAGACATAAATAAGAACAAAAATAAAAAACGAGCACCTAAGATCACATGGTAACCTGTGGCCCAACATGGTTGTCAAACATCATTTTACTCAATGGGCTTCACATTGGATACTAACCTTTCTAAAAATGGGTCCCACTTGATTAAATGACGTTCCGGCCTAAAGTTGGCTTCATAGGTCATTAAAAGCACTATGGCGTTGGACCGACGTTGGTTAGCAATGTTTACTGTTGGGCAATCGATGGCCAACGAACAAGTTTACGTTGGGGCAGTGTCACGTCATTACCCACATTGGGATGATGCTGTAAGGCTGCCTATTAGGAGTCAATACAGTACTCTCCACCCTCTTTAACACCATGGGCCACTGAAAAATTGTTCTTGAGGACGAGGGCTGCAGCAGAAAAATTAAAAGCAACGACATTTTTATCATTAAAAAAATATTCACTATTGTTTACCTTGTTAAGAAGATATACTATTGAAGTAGGCATCGGACTTCTTTTTTTTTACATAATGCACAAAAAATTACTCAAGCTCTGGCCGGTCATTTAAAATCATCCGCAGTTGAACAGCACTGAATTAACATGTGCTTCATTGTTACGTTACCGGTAAAGTGTGATCTCTTCTTCTTGCTACCATGTAACATTGTAAACAGTGTCTTCCATCACTACATAGTAGGGAGGAGAACAATGGAGTCCTGTATAATATACGGCCAACTATGCTCTCGCGTGGCTCTATGATATCACCTCCATGCAATGATAGTACCTGTATAGTGAAAATGCTTCACTGATTGCTGCTACCAATAGACGGTATTAAGGTCAAACTTGGCACAAGAGAAACTACAAGAACATTTCTCGCTCAAACCGTATTTAGCCTTAATGTTCTTCGACACTCATGCTAAATCTTTTATCATTAGCTTACAATTATCAAACATATATTATTAAAGACACAGCTACAAGAGGTGCTCTTCAATCTAACAATAAAACTCATCAAAATCTTTGGAATTCCCCGCCCACTCATTGTAGTAGCCAATCAGATTAAGGGTTACGTACTTATTAAGGAGAGTTATTGTTGCAAATATTACGTTCTGAAAAGAGGCTTTATCACTGCATACATGTAAACTCTGGGTCAAAAAAGAGCGTAGTGGATTCTTGCCATGACTTGCGACGATGCAGTCGAATACTGAGGAGAAGTGAATTTTCTTTTGTTTTTGCATCTATGAAAAAGGTTAATTGCCTTCGCAGTTTCAATCAGTGTTTGAGGGTCAGCAGGAGGATTTACCGACTTGAGGCAGTCGATCAAATTTCTTCCCCACTGATAGATGACCGTTGATTGAGGATATGGTAGAATTAGTATTTCGCCCATCTTGACGGATCTTTCGTTTGTCAGTGAGCACTGTTACGCCGTCAGTGCTCGGTATGTTTTGCGTGATTGCCACCCGTAGATTGCGTTCACAATTTTTCATGTCATTCCTGTCTGCGTAGAACTGGTCCATTGCTTAGCCCTGAGTTTGGCAACTTTCTGAATAGGGTGTTGTTGAAGGTTGCATTCCGAGATGACGAACTGTTTTCTAAACTGGACTTCTGTAGCCGGTGTTTCTCATTGATAACTTTCTGTATAGCAACCTCGTTCTCAGCAAGTGATTCTTAAATGTAGTGGGACCGGTGTTTTTTTTTGGACGCAGTTAGGGTTAAACACTCTCTGAAGGATGTCCAGTTTTCCTTAACATTCTCAGAGTTCATATCTATTGTATCTTGCAGGCTGCACAGTTCTTCGAAACATACTTGTTTCGTATTCTCCTATTTAAATTTGGAGACATTAAGCTTCTGGGATTAGTTTTTGCACTATGGTCATCTGCTAAGCTAAATCATAATATCATGGTTGGAGACTATAGGCATGTAGCCAGTGCATCGTTTTGCACTTTGCGTGGCTTTCGTCACACGGACAGCATGCGCATCTTATCTCATGGTAGACAACACTGCCAATTTTCTGACATGCTATTGAGAGTCTTGGACAGGTTTTCTCCCTTAGAGCATTCCTTCAATTTCACGACAGCGCAAGGCAGTAACAGGCTCGCTTTCTTACTAAGCTTGAGAGTGACAATCCACACACATATATTACATTACTACATACATACATACATACATACATACATACATACATACATAGATACATACATACATACATACATACATACATACATACACACACACACACACCGCTCCGGTGGCCTAATGGTTAGAGCGTCCGCCCCGGAAGCAGGAGGTCGTGTGTTGGATCCCCGGCCTAGTCATAAAAATGGTACTAACAAATGCCCCAGTGCTAGACATCACTATAAACTGCCCCAGTGCTAGACATCACTATAAACTGCCCCAGTGCTAGACATCACTATAAACTGCCCCAGTGCTAGACATCACTATAAACTGCCTCACTGCAGACATCACTATAAACTGCCCCAGTGCTAGACATCACTATAAACTGCCCCAGTGCTAGACATCACTATAAACTGCCCCAGTGCTAGACATCACTATAAACTGCCCCAGTGCTAGACATCACTATAAACTGCCCCAGTGCTAGACATCACTATAAACTGCCCCAGTGCTATACATCACTATAAACTGCCCCAGTGCTAGACATCACTATAAACTGCCTCACTGCAGACATCACTATAAACTGCCCCAGTGCTAGACATCACTATAAACTGCCCCAGTGCTAGACATCACTATAAACTGCCTCACTGCAGACATCACTATAAACTGCCCCAGTGCTAGATATCACTATAAACTGCCCCAGTGCTAGACATCACTATAAACTGCCCCAGTGCTGAACATCACTATAAACTGCCCCAGTGCTAGACATCACTATAAACTGCCCCAGTGCTAGACATCACTATAAACTGCCCCAGTGCTAAACATCACTATAAACTGCCCCAGTGCTATACATCACTATAAACTGCCCCAGTGCTAGACATCACTATAAACTGCCTCACTGCAGACATCACTATAAACTGCCCCAGTGCTAGACATCACTATAAACTGCCCCAGTGCTAGACATCACTATAAACTGCCTCACTGCAGACATCACTATAAACTGCCCCAGTGCTAGATATCACTATAAACTGCCCCAGTGCTAGACATCACTATAAACTGCCCCAGTGCTGAACATCACTATAAACTGCCCCAGTGCTAGACATCACTATAAACTGCCCCATTGCTAGACATCACTATAAACTGCCCCAGTGCTAGACATCACTATAAACTGCCCCAGTGCTATACATCACTATAAACTGCCCCAGTGCTAGACATCACTATAAACTGTCTCACTGCAGACATCACTATAAACTGCCCCAGTGCTAGACATCACTATAAACTGCCCCAGTGCTAGACATCACTATAAACTGCCTCACTGCAGACATCACTATAAACTGCCCCAGTGCTAGATATCACTATAAACTGCCCCAGTGCTAGACATCACTATAAACTGCCCCAGTGCTGGACATCACTATAAACTGCCCCAGTGCTAGACATCACTATAAACTGCCCCAGTGCTAGACATCACTATAAACTGCCCCAGTGCTAGACATCACTATAAACTGCCCCAGTGCTAGACATCACTATAAACTGCCCCAGTGCTAGACATCACTATAAACTGCCCCAGTGCTAGACATCACTATAAACTGCCCCAGTGCTAGACATCACTATAAACTGCCCCAGTGCTAGACATCACTATAAACTGCCCCAGTGCTAGACATCACTATAAACTGCCTCAGTGCTAGACATCACTATAAACTGCCTCAGTGCTAGACATCACTATAAACTGCCCCAGTGCTAGACATCACTATAAACTGCCCCAGTGCTAGACATCACTATAAACTGCCCCAGTGCTAGACATCACTATAAACTGCCCCAGTGCTTGACATCACTATAAACTGCCCCAGTGCTAGACATCACTATAAACTGCCACAGTGCTAGACATCACTATAAAATGCCCCAGTGTTAGACCTCACTATAAACTGCCCCAGTGCTAGACATCACTATAAACTGCCCCAGTGCTAGACATCACTATAAACTGCTCCAGTGCTAGACATCACCATAAACTGCCCCAGTGTTAGACATCACTATAAACTGCCTCAGTGCTAGACATCACTATAAACTCATTGCAGACATCGTAGCAATATGACTGAAACGTCGTTAAAGCTACTTTAAAAATCCATATCACACACACACACACACACACACACACACACACACACACACACAGGGCAGTGCAGTTCAAACCATCTTATTCGCATTTTAACAGTCTACACGCCAGCATAGATAAACGAGGAGAATTACAGTATTTTAACAGTTTACATGCCAGATGTTCTTTTTTTTATTTGAAAGTGATTCACGGCTCTTGATGTTCATACAATATAAGGAGTCTTATTTGTATCGGGCATAAATTTTCCCTTTCACTTCTACACATCACAGACAAAAACTGATGAGATACTTACTGGTGTAGTGATCGTGCTTTGACAGCAAAATTTATAAAATGTAACTTTCCACGGCGTTTTTTGATACGCATTCGTGTATATAGCATAATGTCCCACCCAATCACATTATCCTGACATCAGGCCGACCAGTCCTAACCTCTAACCTCTTAATACTGACCGCCAAGCGAGGCAGCTGTTATCACCACTTTTGTAAGAGTTTGGTATCACACGACCGGGGATCG
This sequence comes from Unio delphinus, assembly GCA_029339505.1. Taxonomy (NCBI): domain Eukaryota; kingdom Metazoa; phylum Mollusca; class Bivalvia; order Unionida; family Unionidae; genus Unio; species Unio delphinus. The sequence goes on along the minus strand of JAQISU010000109.1, from coordinate 3,758,120 downwards.
AACCCACGACCTCCCGCTTCCGCGGCAGACGCTCTAACCACTAGGCCAACGGAGCGGTCAGGAGCGTAAGTATTGCTGGTGTGTACACATGGGTGAGGCCAGAGAGGTATGTTGGACTAGAGTCCGTCAGTGAAATGTAGCACAGAGAACACATTTTTGTGTTTGATTCTGGATCGAATGGATAGCCTGAGTAAGGTACAGAGAAGCGGTGAGGTATGCTCTGATCGTGGTACTCTAAGGATGATCCGATAAGCTGTGTTTTAAACATTTTGAAATTTATGGAGTAGATATTAAGACGAACTGGACAGCATTGTGTTACAAAAATCCAGTCTTGAAAGTACTAATAAAAACACAAGTGTTTTAGTGGCAACAACTGAAAGATATTTGCGAACGGAGCTGATGCGTTTCAGCTCAATATATGCAAACTTGCATATGTTCATGATATTTCGGTGCAATGTGTGAGAGTACTGTCCATAGTAACACTTATGTTTCCTACTGACTGTGTGAATTTAATGTTGGTGTTGCTGATATGTTATTTGAGGTAAAGGATCTGAATAAGAAAGTCTTTGTGTTGTGATCAGAACGGCTTCAGTTTTATCATCATTTATCTGCAGCTTGTTACATGTCATCCATGACATCACATCAGAAATGCACCTCTCTATTTTTGGATGGTAGCATCAACTTCAGTATGGTGGCTAGACTTGTATATTTGGGTGTCATCAGCGTGCAATTGGTGAGACACTGGATGATGATCTATGACACTTGAGAGCGGCTCAGTGTATAGAATGAAGAGAACAGGTCCCATAACAGAACCCTGTGAAACACCACAACATAGATCAGCTCCGCTGGAGTGTATTCCATTTGCAGATACAATTTGTGTCCTGTTCACTAAGTAGGACTTGAACTATAGTAAGGTTGTATTGTGATTACCAAATGCATGCTGTATAATGTGAAGTAATATAGCATGGCTTGTTGTATCAATTGCTGCATACAAATCAAAGAGGGTGAGGACTGTAATCTTTCCGCTATCAAAATCAAAGAGAATGTCATTAGCTATTTTCAGAAGAGTAATTTCAGTATTGTGTCAAGGGCGATATGCAAACTGTACATTGCTAAAAAGGCTGTTTAAATTCAGATGAGATACATATTCGGCTAGAATAACCTTTTCTACGATATTTTATATGAATGGGAGATTAGAAACTGGGCAGTAGGTCTTTAAATCGTTATGGTTTCTACAGCAGATGCTTTACAATGGCAGTTTTGAAAAATGATGGGAATTCCCCGGATGAGAGAGAGAGAGAGAGAGAGAGAGAGAGAGAGAGAGAGAGAGAGAGAGAGAGAGAGAGAGAGAGAGAGAGAGAGAGAGAGAGAGAGAGAGAGAGATATTAATAACATCAGTTAGTGAAGACAATATTGGATCTAAGCACTCAAGTAGCAGTGATGGTGGAATTGGACCAGGTTCATATGACTTGGTGCAGTCTTCATCAATCAACATGATTGAAAGTGTGACTATGTATCAGAGGACAGCCTTTACAGGTTTAGGTTTTGTGCAAACATGGACCGGCACTGGTAAATTGTTTATATCTCAATCAATTGAAGTTGGATGCTCTCCTTATCTCGGTCATGTAGGAATAGTGTTCAGATTTGAACAACTTAATTTTGATTGGATGCGGTGGCAGACCGAAGCAGAGAAATGTGTGCTAGATATGCCAAAGTGTAGATGGGGTTATAACATCGGAACCTTGATTAGCGAAGACGAGCAACAGGCAGCAAGTACTTGAGGTATTACCCGGTATTTACTTTCACCTATACCATTCAATTTCGTAAGGCGAAATTCAATTTTTAATTACGAATTAACATTTCAGCAATTAGGAAATGTTACAAGATATAGAACTTGAATGGAAATAACGAAAAAAAATTTACTGGTCGACTAATTAAAGAAATTAGAACTCTCAATCGCCAATACTTTACCTGTTCATGCCAGTTTTCCGGCTTTTTTTTCTTGTTCAGTTTCCTACACAAAGGATTTTAGCGAAAGGTCTGAACAAAAATGACTTTGGTTTCTACCTTACTTTAGTATTGTTTGTATTAGGTTTTAGGTAACGTAGCATGAAATAGTATGACTTTTTAATCTACATTTTAAGATTCAAGTTCGTTTGACTATTTAAAAGTTGCCCAAAATATGACATTAAAAGTTTTGATTTGTTTCAAAATTTAGTATTTTGTATTTTTTCTATACAAATTAGTTAGGTAGAACGTTTTTTTTTTTAAAAAAAAAAAACAACTAAGTATCTGTTTTCTAGAATTAAATATCAGATGAATGATGATTAAAGATCGCGGACGATTCAATTTTATCACGCAACAATTCTTTAAAATCTAGACATAATATGATGAAAGGTTATAATATTAATAATAATTCTTTTCAAAATATTAACAATAAATGTCTCAAGCAAATGATACTCATTATTTTGTAATTAAATGGTTAATTTCAAATATTTATCATGGAATGGAAATTGTATTAATCCCTTAAATTGTTCCATTTCGCGCCATTCATCAACTGCGCATTAAAGACAGAAAAAATAATTGTCCAGCAGAAATAGCCGAGTTGTTCCGAGTGTATCTGATGCAAGTGGTAATGGCCGTCGTTGGAAGCATGTGCGTGAGGTCGTTGAGAGGACTCTCACAATGTACCCGATCTGTGTTTGTTAATTCTTCAATATATCGGTAAGCTGAGATGTAAATCGACTATTATTGTAATCAAATTGTTTTCCACTGTTGTTTAGACACATGTACATGAGCTTGATTAGAAATAGGGAGCTTCATATTTTTTTTTTCTCTTTGGGTAGGGGCATCATAGGTGTGATGGATGCTAGTTGACTTGTGGTCATTTAGAACAATACGATTTCATCCCGAGTCGATTCGGCCCAAACACTACACTCCGTCGGGGCAATTTGCCTGGGCTGTTTCGGTCATATACATCTGTTTTCATTGGAATAGTATAACCACAGGTGCTCGACGCGAGCTTGATGTGAAGAAAAATTATCCCCAAGATAAAAAATTTTTGCGAAAATCGCACTTTTCGGAAGCCGTAACTTCAGTTTGGTACAACGCAGAAAAGTAAATGATGGCTTGATGAATAGAAAAATATATCAAGAGTAAAACAAGCCATATCGAATAGTTGTGTGCTTTTAAATACGGAAATAGCAGAATGAAATCGAGGGTCATGGGTGGAACCAAGTATTTGGAAGTTACGAACCTTCTCTTTTTATATAGTGTGATAGAGAGGGTCCTATGTCAGAATGGGTAATGGAGGTAATCTAAGGTATTTTTGTCACTATGATTTTTTTCCTTTAGATTATTTTTTTTTTCTTCACATCAAGCTCGCGTCGAGCACCAGTGAGTATAACGTTTAGCAACGAATTATCATAGACGAAAGGCACATGCCAGGAATAATGAACTACTTGTACCAACTTTTTTTTATCTGAACCAAATTTTAGTTTTCAATGGACATGCAGCCAAGTAATTTACAAATATATGAATTGATTATTGTATGTAACTTGGCATGATTTTTTTTTTCCATCTGAAATGAGTGGGTATTTGCATTTTTTTAAAAAACGTCTCTTGTATCAGTTTCCAGAAAGAAAGAAAAATCATGACATCTGATAGTTTGCAGAAAAAGTATATTTGTAGCAAAAGTTTGAATTTGGATAATTTTGTCATCAGTCGTTAGAGGAATACATGTACATCTTGCACTGTTCCATATTCATTCTTATGAAAAGTATAAACCTTGATTAAAACTTTCATATATGTCAAATTATTTCTGCAGAAATGTTTAAGTTATACTCAGAACATACTTGTAGAATCACCATGATAAGGTGGAGACTCTTTTGTATTACTAATGATGCAATAAAGTAAAATATTGGCAACATTGACAAAAGCCTTTGTAGGTTCAACTTTTACACAGTAAGAACATATCTACAAACCCTTGACCTAAAAACAAATGCAAATGTGTGTGTGTGTGTGTGTGTGTATATATATATATATATATATATATATATATATATATATATAGGTCATTGTCATACACTCATATATATGTTGAGTAATAGAGTAATCTTCTTTGGGTATAATCTAGCCATGACACAGTTTTACTTCAGAAATATTGAATACAATAATTTCCCGATTTAAACCTTTTTCTTATTTGAATGTTAATCAGTATGCATATGAAATGACTTCCTTGAAAATTATCTTGCCGAAAAATTAAAAATTTACATTAATACCATTGATAGTGTCTGAAATGTTTGAGGTATAACTTGAATTATGCACCCAACATGTTCAGATGGCTGAAGTGGCTTAAGTAGGGAAATGAGTTCTTGTATGGTAAATAAAGATAGTCGCTTAGTAGTGGTCTTGATGTCTTGCGTGGTAATTAAGGTCTTGTGTAGTAAATAAAGATAGTGACTTAGTAGTGGCCTTGATGTCTTGCATAATTGAATCCTTGTATGGTAAATAAAGATAGTGACTTAGTAGTGGCCTTGATGTCTTGCATAATTGAGTCCTTGTATGGTAAATAGAGATTGTGATTTAGTAGTGGCCTTGATGTCTTGCATGGTAATTGAGGCCTTGTGTGGTAAATAAAGATAGTGACTTAGTAGTGGTCTTGGTGACTTGCATGGTAATTGAGTCTTTGTTTGGTAAATAAGGAGTGACTTACTAATGGCCTTGATGTCTTGCATGGTAATTGAGGCCTTGTGTGGTAAATAGAGCTTACTCAGAAATATGAAACATAAATTCCATTGTGTTGGTCACTTATGTTTATATTTATTCAAATGCAGTGCTTTCCTTGTATACCAGGAGGCAGTTTGAATAGAAGGGCCTGCAGTAGGTTGGCAGCTTGTAGACTTGCTCTGTTTATACTATTATCTCTTTTTAAGAAATTTTCAATTTGACCAAAACAGTGATTAAATGCACTAACCACTTAACATCATAAACATGTGCGGATCCATATAATGTCTCGTTCCAATATTTTTGCATTCTAATATATCGAAGGAAATAAGGGTAAAGACAAATCATTGTTCAGGAGACCAAGAAATTATTGAGATGCTAGAAACAGTTATGTCCCCTGATAGTACTTGGTCTACCATTGGATGCAGTAACCTTTTAGCTGATTGTATGTTTTGATTAAATAAAATCAAAATGAAAAGTTATTCTAAATGAAATGGATTGACATGATAAATGTTTCTCTAAAGCATCCATGTAATGAAACAGATGTCTTTTGAAAGAATAAGAAAAGTTTTGCAATTCATACTAGTTTAACATTTGCCCATACACACTGTGAAGGAATATAATGTTTTTTTTTCTTCATATGTTGCATATCAAATTATTTGATCTTTGATAAAATATCAGTAGATGTTGCAAACTGCTACTGGTTCCCATACATGGTCTTCACTTTTGTGTAGATCTTGTATGCTTTATTTGTCTCCACTTCTGTTCTGCCTATCAGCATTAAGATTGTTTTCTATTGTTGTCATCAGTGCCAAGCAACATGTAATCATAATTGTAATTGAGCACCTGTAATAGACCCATTGCTTGATGAGTGGAGAATATTTAAAAGAGTGAAGAAAAGTATGTTGACTTGTAAAGTGAGGCAGCACCGATCGCTTTGCTTCTATTGACAAAAACTATTCAGTGCATTATGATATCATAATAATCTCAGACTGAGATCTGACCTGAGTAACTATACGTTGCTCAGATAGTCATGTTGCCAGACTGCTTTGATGAAATATCAAAGAAAACTGATTACCTTTGAAGCATGGCTTGTTCTATACAAATACTAAGCAAATGAAAAATATTTAGTCTTAAAAAATGTTTTACATATATCTGATGTTGCTGCTAGAATGACAGGCATTTGTGTCGTCCTTCATTAAAGACTATAATCTTCAGCAAAAATAAAGTATTTTTCATCAAATTAAGTCAGCACCAAGCTAATAAATGTACTCGAGTCAGATGGATTGTTGCATGTAAACAACAATAGCAACACTCTACTTGTGCCACCCATAATATCATAGTGAATTGTTCAGTGATGTGTGTTTGTTGACTGTGATATAGATCAAAAGTGGACTACCATTTTTTATGTATGTGTTGTTTTCTGCATGAAAGTTACAATGTGATTTATATTTGAATTCATTGGTTTTTCATATACATGTACAGTACATATGCATGGACTGTAGTAGTACTATATGAATGTAGGTTGTCATTATACAAGTTTATTAACACTGGTTTTGTCCTCATTTAATCAGAAGCACATTTTTTGCACCTGCCCCCATTTTCTAATTTTCTTTGTTTGTTTGTATAGGCATCATTTTCTTTAGCTGGGTTACAATATTGTTTGGTTCTATGGACCTCAACGATGCTGTTTTAGCCAAGAGGCTTCGTAGCGTGAGTGTGTTGTAGAAAAATATATTTTAAAACACTTTATTCCATTGGTAATAATAGTATGTTATTGTCTCAGTTTATTTTTAATGATTTACCTTTAAATCTTGAAATCCAATGCCATATACATGCTTTTAAGTTTTCTTTTAATTGTCACTGGAAGTTCTGGGTATTTATGTAATAATGATGTATAAATTGCAGATGTGGTGCTTATAGGTTATCAACAACAGCAGCTGAGACAAACAACAAACCAGAAGAACCAGCTGTAGCAGAGAAAAAAGAAGGACCAACTGAGGCAGAAAAGGCTCTTCTTGCAGAAAAAGAGGTCTTGCAGACAGAGTTAAAGGAATATAAAGTAAGTGCCAGTTGCACCAATGTATTTAAGTCTGCAAAAGAAAATACATGTAGTTACAAATCTCGTGTTGGCATTGTTGGCTCCTTCCATCATTTCAGGTGAATAGTTGCTCACTTAGGATTGGCATATTGCGTAGTATTGTCCTAGATATAAAAAACATACTGAAAGCTTTTCATGTGTGGTAGAAGGTGCATGGAATTGGCATTAACGTCTCATCTTGCAACTCCACTATGTTGAATTTTCTATGGTGGTGTGTCATTCACGAGAAATCCATGTACATGTTTGTATTTGTCTTATTATGGGCAGGGTAAATATTGGTTTGATTTTAAATGGCTTTGATGCATACACTTACTGTTTGTTTGTGTACATATTGGATTGATTGGAATGGCTTTGGTGCATACACTTACTGTTAATTAAGCACATGATTCTAAAGACCTTGAACGCTATACAGAGGTCTCGGAAACACTTTTTTACGCGTATTTGGACGCAAATGTTTTATCTGGGACGCAGAAAATCACCCACGCAGGAGTCCTTTGTACACGTTTTTTTGGGGGGAGCGTCTTTTTTTTTGTTGCTTTTTTTCTTTTGCAAACAGGATAGTTTCGTGGCACAATAAATATGTTCTGATCACTGTGAAAAATGAGGCAATACTTTTATTTGAGCAAAGGTCATCAGCTTGCTTTGATGATGGTGCATTTGTTATTGAAAGGCACTGCTAAAGGCTCTAGTTGAAGGACCTAACAAATACCCGTTTGTTATTGCCACGGCAACATCAGGTAATTGTAGAACATTGAGACAGATTTGTTTTACTTGTTTAGAATATCAGTGCTTCAAAGATAATCAGTTTTCTTTGAAGTGTCAGCAAAACATTTTTTTCTTCCATCTGGTTTTTAAAAAAAATTAGCGTCATCTGGTTGACTGTACTCAATTCACGTTTCCGTCTTCAGAGGTGTTGGATTTTAAATAGTCAGTTTCATGGTTATTTTGATTATAATACAGCATGCAGTAAAAAGACCAGATACAGTATCAGCATAAGCATAAATGGATTATGATATAACAGTGCATTGTTATATCCAAGTTCGCTGCTTCCTATCATGGTGCCTTTGATTTTCTCTACTCCAAACGCAAGACTGTATATACAGTTTTTATCAGCCAAAATTCGTGTCTCCACAAATATCGCCAGATGATATTTATTTTGTCACCAAAAAGGAAAACAGAATCGCAATTTTCTACAATAACGAAGCCCCGTGATCCTGTAATTGATTTCATTTCCGATTGTAGCTGTATAAATATTGCATGTGAACTCGAAACCAAGACACATCAAAACTTGGACAAAATGCCATTTGCAAATTTGGACAAGTATTTTGGGGTTAAACGAAGAAATGGTGAAGATTTAAATGAGATTCAGAACTGTGCTTAAGCTACTAGAACTGATATAGTGGACTATTCTGCACATGGCTTTGAAAATATGTAATGTTTATGTATCAGGATATGGAAATGAAATACATTACTTTGGAGTCTTTCTGTCTGCATTTCAGCCCAAAAATAATTAATTTTATTTTTTATCCCAAAAAGGCACATTATTGAATAATTACAGAAATGACATATTGTTGTGCAGAATTACCAGTCACGCTGAATAAACTGATACAGTTGTACATGTCAGTGTTGGGGGAATTAAACTCTATGGCAACCAACACTTCTAATCTGCAAGTTTAAAAAAATTTGGGGGGGGTACTGCAACTTTTGCTGGTGGGACTCATATTTTTACCAAAATGGGAGTCCTGGACTCCTAGTTTTAAAATCCTAGTGAGACCTCTGTTTATAGTGTAAACATGTTTACTTACAAATAACAATATTAAAATATCATCTGAAATCATAGGCATGGATCAGCTGTTTATTATGGTTTGCCAACAATGAATATGCACAAAAAGTAATCGGGTATGCCTTTAATAAAAGTTACTGAATTAGATCAACCACCTGATACAAATTAAATATTCATAAGAGAAGGACACTATATCTGACAGTTAAACTATTGAGTACACAAAAAGTGAAATTCAAATGAATAACAATGTAATATAATTTAATAGTCGAATGATAATGAATCCCCAGTCGCTCTTCCTCTCGACCAAGTGATAGCCTATTGCATCATTTGATTTATAGTGTGAGATAGCTTTTCCTTGTCCTTGTTTTCTACTCATCTTTATCTCTCCTATCCCGGCAATTCCTTCTCTCCCTCAGACTTCCCTCTTAACTCCTTCTCCAATTTCTTCTCTAGTCTTTATTCTGTCTCCCTCCTAGTGACTCTGGACTAAACTATACTGAAGTCTGTCCCCTAAAATCTTCCTGTGAAAACACAAGGACTTTAGCATATTTCTGTAGCCATTTTGCTTCACATTAATCAATAATCAATCATCAGATAAAGGCTATTATATTTTTTGGTCACCATTCATGCACATCAACATACCCATACATTCTTGAATGGTAAAGAAAGTCGCAATAAATTGCATCACATCAGTACCTATATATTATTGATCTCATTATACTGAACAATATTACAACAATCAGACTGTACATTTCTGTACATTACCTACAAAGTGTACACAAATAGTCAAATACCATTGCTCTGTACATTACCTACAAAGTGTACACAAATAGTCAAATACCATTGCTCTGTACATTACCTACAAAGTGTACACAAATAGTCAAATACCATTGCTCTGTACATTACCTACAAAGTGTACACAAATAGTCAAATACCATTGCTCTGTACATTGCCTACAAAGTGTACACAAATAGTCAAATACTATTGCTCTGTACATTACCTACAAAGTGTACACAAATAGTTAAATACCATTGCTCTTTACATTACTTACAAAGTGTACACAAATAGTCAAATACCATTGCTCTGTACATTACCTACAAAGTGTACACAAATAGTCAAATACTATTGCTCTGTACATTACCTACAAAGTGTACACAAATAGTCAAATACCATTGCTCTGTACATTACCTACAAAGTGTACACAAATAGTCAAATACCATTGCTCTGTACATCCTTACATCCATATTAACTAATTTTACACTGCAACCATTTTTCAAAGTTACAATTCAATTCAACAGTTGCAAAATCTAGAATATTACATGAATACATGCACTAGTTAACTACGAAGTAACCAAATAGCAAAAAACAGTAATATTTCTGACCATGAGCTAGCAATCTACATAATTCTTTACATAATCATAGCTCATGTCTCAAATATGCATGTAAATCAAACATTACAAAGGATATTCTACGTACTATCGAATTAAGTAACGAAGTATACATACTGCACATAATTATGATTACAATGCTGTAATATTCTACACCAAATAACTTTCAGACATTTACAAAGTTTTATCTCTCTTAGAATTTCCTAAGTTTCCACGCCAATTTATGAATGGCTTTCCTGGAGTGTTGCTTTTCAGTACAATGTTTGAGCAAATACTAAGTTCCTGTCACAAAATATTACATTAAATTCAGATTAAATGGTGACCACACCCTCTCACAATTCCCATTGGATGTAGATTATGTCCTGTTTTATTCTACTTAGCAGACAATGTCCCTGTGCTGTCTGTCAATGTGGTGAGATTTATGATCAGAGTTCTCACTAGGATTTTAAAACTAGGAGTCCAGGACTCCTAATTTTGTAAAAATAGGAGTCCCACCTGCAAAAGTTGCAGTCCCACCAGCAAAAGTTGCAGTGCCCAGAAACATTCTGAAGCGACTAAATGACCATTAAAATGCCCGGAATAAACAAATACAAAACTTTTATCAGTTTTACATGTATTTCTTTGCAATTATTTATTATTCTTTGTTCAAGTCTTGATGTGTCTTGGTTTCGAGTTCACATGCAATATTTACACTGCTACAATCGGAAATGAAATCAATTACAGGATCACGGGGCTTCGCTGATGTAGCAAACTGCGATTCTGTTTTCCGTTTTGGTGACAAAATATACCATCTGGTGATATTTGTGGCGACACCAATTTTGGCTGATAAAAACCGTTTATACAGTCTTGCGTTTGGAGTAGAGAAAATCAAAGGCACCATGACAGGAAACAATGTACTGGAATATATTGTTAAAATAACAAGTCTCATACTGACAAACCACCCTAACAGTGCATTATATCATAATCCGCTAATGATGATATCTGGCCTTATTACTTTATGCAACTGACTAGTTAAAATCCGAATCCGCAGAAGGCGGAAACGTAAAATGAGTACAGTCAAGCAGATGACACTAATTTAAAAACAAATACCAGATGGAAGAAGAAAAAATACGTTTGCTGACACTTCAAAGAGAACTGATTACCTTTGAAGCACTGATATATACTAAACAAATAAAACAAATCTGTTTCAATGTTCTACAATTATCTGAAGTTGCCGCAGCAATAACAAACAGGTATTTATTTGACCCTTCAACTGGAGCCTTTAGCGGCGCCTTCAATAACAAACGAACCATCATCAAAGTAAGCCGACGACCTTTGCTCAAAAAAGTCAGCAAAAAACACCTCAAATAAAAGCATTGCCTCATTTTTCACAGTGATTAGAACATATTTATTGTGTCGCAAAACTTTCCTGTTTGCAAAAGAAGAAAAAAAAAAAAAAAAAAAAAAAAAAAAAACGTGCGTGCGGAGGACTCGTGCATGGGCGATTTTCTGTGTCCCGGACCAAAAGTTTGCGTCCAAATACGCGTAATTAAGCGTTTCCGAGATCTCTGTATGATGCCTACAAGGGTCCTTTGTTCTTAACAAAACTTTCAACACCCACATGTGACTTTTCACATCCAGCATAGCTTATGGTACGCCAATGGAGAGGACCCACTATAGCCGAGGTATATAAAATATACACATGGCTTCTAACAATTTCTCAGTTCCTCTGACCTAATCGTTGGCAGGGCAGCATGACACCCTGTATCAAGGAGAGATTTCTCTGTGTGGCTATATTTAACTACTATAGCCAAAAGTTTGCGTCCAAATATGCGTAATTAAGCGTTTCCGAGATCTCTGTATGATGCCTACAAGGGTCCTTTGTTCTTAACAAAACTTTCAACACCCACATGTGACTTTTCACATCCAACATAGCTTATGGTACGCCAACGGAGAGGACCCACTATAGCCGAGGTATATAAAATATACACATGGCTTCTAACGATTTCTCAGTTCCTCCGACCTAATCGTTGGCAGGGCAGCATGACACCCTGTATCAAGGAGAGATTTCTCTGTGTGGCTATATTTAACTATTATAGCCAACATTTTGCTTGATAATACTGCATGTGCATGATAATGGTGGAACTTCAAAGGTACAATGCCACCTCGATAACTTGCGCCCTGATAACTCGTGAACCCGCTTACAACGTGGTGTCCGGCGTAGATCCCAATTATAACCCCAAAGAAAAATATATTTTCAAAATCTTTTAAAATATGCTGATCGTGAAAAAATTATAAGAATTGGTAATTAATGCCCTTATAGATCGATTCCATATTGTGCAAATTCTAAATAAAATATCACATTTTATGTTATGGTTTATTTGTTGATAAATAGTCATCAATACACCGTAAATAAACAGCTTAGTCAAATAGCGTTCAATGAATACGTTCGGTATATGCTAACATGTGGCAACAGATAAAGAAATAAACAGCAATAAAATATCTTGCTGTGTGAAAACCACATTCTAATCCTTTATTTCCGTTTCATTGTAAACATTATAATTGCAACATATTCTTTTCTATAAAAATATGAAAAGAGTCAATCAACCATCACATCAAAACCTGCGAGTTCTTCCTATAGGAACCTAATTACATGCCGGCTTTGTTTAGATAAACAACTTGGCGAAGTGTTTGTTGCACTAAAATAATCCATTAAAAGAGACCTGTGTTGTTTTATTACTTAAGTCTTGTGCATCAAATCAAGCATGGGACAATTTTGCTCGGCGGCAGCAAAATCAGGGAGTAGCAAAAAAATTAACTGAATTTTTCCAAAAAGTCTATTATAGTCATTTCTCAAGCGCATCACAATTGGAATTTTTATTATCGTGTTCAAATTTATATTGTTTTAAATTTGTAGACCCACTGAATTCATGTTGGTAACGATTAACTCTTTTTAAATTTTTTATTTTTCTTCTTCTGCAGTCAAATATCTTTATCAATCGATTGATCGACGTTGTTTCTCAAAAAGAGTCGATCTTTTGTATTAAACAAATATGTCTAATTTGGATCAACAATAAAACTAGAATGTATCCAATTCAGCATAAACATTAGTGATGTAATACACAATGTGTGAAGAGATACACGTGTTAATCGAACGGAAACTACATGGAATGTTTTCGATTAACTCCTCAATATACGGTAATTTATCATGAAATTAATGTTACTCTACGAGGAAAAAATAAACTACACCATTATGAAGAGATATTTATTCACAGTTAATCACAGCACGATTATAAAGTGAATTTTCAACACTATAAAATCTGCCACCCATTTGCCTTTGTATCGATCCATTTATTATTGAGACCCTCGATAACTCGTGCCTCACTTGTAGTGCAGACGATGTTTTTGGACCCCGATGTGTGCAAGTTATCGATGGAGTGGTGTATTATCATGTTTTGTTTTTTGAAGAAACACATTTTTCTAGACTAAACATTTTGAATGTCAAGCATGTGGGATTCCATGAGTTCTAAGCTCGGTGAGGATTCACTTCCATATTGTAATAGGTGGAGAATCAAAGATAACCGTATACCTGAATTGAATATATTGTGATTGCACATGAATTTGTTTGCAAATGAGATACAAAATCTTCATGGATGTTCCTTGGTTTCTTTTTCAGGATAAATATATGCGTGCATTGGCAGAGACAGAAAATGTACGTCAGCGTATGAAGAAACAGGTGGATGATGCTAAAATATATGGGATACAAGGTTTTTGTAAAGACCTGATTAATGTAGCAGACATTTTGGGCAAGGCTACCGAAAGTGTTCCTAAAGAACAGCTTACAGATCAGAACATTCACTTAAAAAATTTGTTTGAGGGTCTGACAATGACAGATTCAGAACTGCGAAAAGTATTTATCAAACATGGGCTGGTAAAGATTGATCCCAAAGAGGGAGACAAGTTTGATCCATTCATTCATGAAGCTCTGTTTGAAGTTCCTAAGACTGAAAACAAGGAGACTGGAACCATCGCCTTGATATCAAAAACGGGCTACAAACTTCAAGATAGAACAATTCGTCCAGCTCTTGTAGGGGTCTTCAAGTGATAATTATCATATAAATGAGTGTAAAATATTAGTTATTAGCTTCTTTTGTAGCGATTATTGTTGTAATATCAGATAAAAGTGTTGTATGTCTTGTGTAATATTCAGAATCTTTCAAAGAATGATATAATTACTAATTTGCTCCAAAATTACAAGATGTGTTTCATGCCGATGCAAAAAGGAAACCATGTTGTGCACAGGGATACAGTTTAAAGTGATTTTCCCAAAACATTTAAACCCTGCAGTTCTGTTACGCAGTTTGCTTCATTTCGGTTTATAAAAATATCATGGGGGAGGGGATTGAAAAATTGTAATCAAAAGAGAAAGTATGCTTAAGTAAAGCAAATCTTGGGGACACTATTAAGTTAATGGTTGTAAATGAACTACTCTCTTTAATGTTTAGTCAATTATACCGATATGAATTGTTTCAGAAATCAATTAAAAATATTGCATTTTGCATGGGTTGTGTTTTTTCTTATTGTTATATTCAATATCTATAATCTCCTAGTGGTTAGAGAGTCCGCTTCAATCCCCTGCCGAATCATACCAAAGACTTAGAAAAATGGCACTAACAGCTGCCTCGCTTGGCGTTCAGCATCAAGAGATTAGTGTTAAGACTGGTCAGCCTGGTGTCGGGATAATGGGATGACATGTTACATGTCTGTGGCATGATGCTCCAGTGCTAGACATCACTATCAACTCCCACACTACAGACATCTCGATATGACTGAATATTTTTTTAAAAGTCAGAAAAAATTTCCAAATCAACTCGCATATCAAGATTCAATTACAGGTCAGCCTAACATGTTTTCCAATGGATTGCTGGATGTAGCCATTTTGAACTTGCCTAAAATGTGCAACATACAGACTAAAATATCTGCCCTCTTCAGATTCAACTAAATATAAGGTTAGTAGCACATCAATTAGATTAACAAGTGAGCATTTAATTCAGCTTATTAAGTGGGAGTGTTCATGCATGGCCATGCCTTTTGGTAATCTCAGAAAATGGGTTTACATTCCTTAAAGGTGGAATGGTAAGTCAGATTTTATATAGGCCAAAAAGGACATGTATCCTCATTGAGCTAAACATCCTTGCTAAATTTTGTGTACGTTGATAAGTGTAACTTAAAATATCTGTGTTGTTTCTTCAATAGGCCTCAGTAGAAATGGTACAAGTTTCCTCCATTGTAGTATTACTGTAGTGTGTGTGTGAATATTTCAAGTGACAATTTTGCCTGTATGAAAGAGGGAGCTAAACATTTAGGATATCAAACTGCTCCAGTCACAACTGGAAGATAATTTTAATGTCAGTAGAAACTGAACAATACCATGATGTCAGTATTTGTTTCAAATTATGAAATGCTTGTTGCATTGTGCATGATGCCTTCACATTGACGTTGATGTGTACACTAGTTAAAGATACTTTATAATACTACAAGCTATCCGTGGGCCCTGGAAACGTTTAGGAATTAAGCTAATTAGATTTCAGAGGCTTAAAAACTCGTGGAATTTCTCAAAACTTTGCAAATTCGTGGAATTTCTTCTCACAGTAAAGTTAAAAATGTTGATCTGAAATAAGTGCCGCGCACTGATTTACAACATTTGTTGATTGATTAATGGTTTTATTATGGTTCTTTGTCAAATGGTACTGTTAAAGGTTTTGAAAAGTTGCGGAATTTTTTGTTTGTTATGTTTGCCATAACTCAGATATTATGTGGATATCAACCATAGACACTGATGTACAAGCATACAACCAAGGAATTCAGTTGTTAGTTTGTGACCTTTTACAGCAGTTTTATTGATGGGACAAGAGAATGCTTGGGAGATGCAAATTCTGTTACTAATACTGGAATTATAACATTGCTGGGGCCCCGAGTGGTCGAAAGCGCTCTCTGTTACCGATCACTGCCATTTCACCTCTGTGTGGGTTCAAATCTCTGATTCGGACAATGTGTATATGTGAGAAAGCTTGCCGGTAGCTTCTCGTTGGTCGGTGGTCTTTCTGGGGTTTTCCGGGTTCTTCCTCCACCATTAATACTGGCCGCCATGTATAGCCTATCTTGTGTTGAAAAATGGCGTTAAGCCTTATAACAACAACAAAAACATTGCTGAATCATCATCAAAATAACTGATTCTAAAATCTAATTGTTTAGGCCCATACTGCCCCATATATATGAATTGAACCTGACTAGAAATTTCATCAGACCATCATACACCGAGGGAGAGGGTATTTATAATTCCTGGATTTGTGGACATGTTTATCATTTATCATTCATATCATGACTTGATTCAATTAAGAGCCAGCAAACAGATGCAGATAACAGATATTTTAATTTTGTATGCTCTGGGGTGGTTGTGACTAGGAATTAAATTCTAAGTATCCATGTATAAAGGAACATGGTATTGCCAAATTAGGGTTACTGTGTCAAGTGTAGTGATGGTCTAGACATGATCACTGTATCAAGTGTAGTGTAGGTCTAGACAGGATCACTGTATCAAGTGTAGTGTAGGTCTAGACAGGATCACTATCAAGTGTAATGTAGGTCTAGACAGGATTACTGTGTCAAGTGTAGTGATGGTCTAGACAGGACCACTGCATCAAGTGTAGAGAATGTCTCGACAGGATCATTATCAAGTGTAGGTCTGGACAGGATTACTGTATCAAGTGTAGTGTATGTCTAGACAGGATTGCTGTGTCAAGTGTAGTAATGGTCTAAACAGGATCACTGCATCAAGTGTAGAGTAGGTCTATACAGGATCACTGTATCAATTGTAGTGTAGGTCTAGACAGGATCACTGTATTAAGTGTAGTGTAGGTCTATACAGGATTACTGTGTCAAGTGTAGGGAGGGTCTAGACAGGATGGTCTGGAGAGGATCACTGTCAAGCATAGTGATGGTCTGGACATGATCACTGTATAAAGTGTAGTGATGGTCTGGGCGGGATTACTGTATCATGTGTTGAGTAGGTCTAGACAGGATCACTGCATCATGTGTTGAGTAGGTCTAGACAGGATCACTGCATCATGTGTTGAGTAGGTCTAGACAGGATCACTGCATCAAGTGTAGTGATGGTTTGGACAGGATCACTGTGTCAAGTGTTGATTGTCTTTCAAAGTACCTAGTTAGTAATGGTACAAAGATATTAAACCAACATGCAGCTGGGCAGATCGTGTAAATTCCCACATATTAAAATTTAAAAATAAAAATAAAATTGCCTCGACTCCTGTTTAAATAGAACACAATCCCGTGGCTGCAGATTATGTAGTTTGTGTATCCAATAAAGTTCGCTATGATTCAGAATAATGTTGCTCTTGAGAGTTTTGTGTCAGATTGTAAATTATTGTGTATCTAATAATGAACACAATCAATGTTGTCATGTTGGCTAACGTGTTTAAATGCTGGAGTCTATCCCTAATGTTATTCTCTTTTAGTATCACCTACTTGCTGTTTTCAGCAGAATTGGCAGACAGGTAAGCAAATTATACCATGTGTGGTACAACAACCTCTCAACTTGGAAATGTATCTGAAGGTTATAAATCTGCTTATATAAATTTTAATACAATTTCCTTCCACGAGACCTCCTGTGCATTGGCCCCCATGCCTTATGGCGGAATTCTATCGACTGCTTATGAGGGGCAGCATTTCTCCAATTACCATCCTTGCGTCATGATGCTTATGCCACATACCTTGAGGTGATTTTTATGCGTCACAGCCGCTCCAGATCGAAATGACTCGTCAGTGTGTCATGTGTGCAGTAACGTTTACACATCGCCTATCGTTAGAACGACGCACAAATTGTATACGCAGAAGTTTAAAAGTGTATTGCAAATATTGTCAAATGATATTCACACGAATGAAAACCTATAAAAACATGAAAATAGCCATCACAGTTAAACTAATTCTTCTCTTAGATCCCAAGGTGGAGTGGTTGGAAACACAGGGTGTGTCTAATATTTAAATTATGTCGATGTCAACCCACCTGATTCAGGATTTTCTTGTTGGGACACAAACGAGTCCAACAGCTATTTAATGACTTATGTATCGTGCCAATCGATATTTTATCCAGTTCGGTTACGCCACCCTCAGCCAAATTTGGGAAGTCGACCTTTAAGATCTGATGAATCAGAAAATCACTATATATATCAATAAAAATATGTCCAATATCGGAGAAGCATATACTACTAGATTAGCTCGAGAACGCCAGGAAGCAATCAAAAAATATATTCCTTTGAGAGATTCGCTTCAAAGAACGCCAGGAGTCACAAGTTGACTACGTAGAAGGTACAGATAGATTATATAAACCTTTTACTGCAACAATGGAGAAAGTTGTATGGGGAGATATCACTGATCCAGAAAAAAATAAACCTCTTATTGGTACAATACAATAAACCGCTAGGGCAACGCTAGAGATTTTACAAGATCTTCCAGCTAGAATAGCTGCTGCACAACCTCCTCAAGATATTGATAAAATTTACACTGAAATAGCTGATATGAAAGAAAAACTTGCATCTAAACCTAAAGCAAAAAGAGAAACCTTTGATATATTTAATAAATTTAACGAAGGTGTTATTGAAGATATAAAAAATGTTAAGAAAAAAGATTTTCCTTGTTTTGCATATGATAGCCATTCTCGAAAATCTAAAATTTTAGAACCTAAATACGCTAAAATAAATGATAATTTTTTAAGACGATTATTTCGTCTTTTATAATAAACCCAGCGCTAATATTACCGATCCATTATATAAAGATTTTATAGATATAAAGTAAAATATTATCGTCATGAACAACAACAACTTTTGCATCAACCTCCCCAGTATCAGCTACCTCTACCTCTGCAACAAATAGAACAACAAGGGATGACGTTGGAAGCTGAAAAATTTAAAAGTGATCAAATAAAAGAAAAGTTGAAAAAAAACAGAAAAGAGGCGGAACAAATAAAAGAACAGTTGAAAAATATGGAAAAAGAGAGGGAACAAAAAGAAACCAAACGGCAGGAGAGATTACGCTCTTCACTAGGTACGGAAAGGGATCCTGGTGATGACTCTTCTGGCGCTACTACAGGAAGTGGTTTGGGAAATAATCCTATCACCTGCCCTGACAGCGACATCGCTGACGTGGATAAGCTAGAAATTCTCATAGGAGAAAAAGGCGCTGGAAATACTTCTCATGAAATTATCAACGAAATATCTAATATTTGTCGACGATTATTTGCCGGTGGTATCATGAACATCAATACCTATCGGGAATTTATCGATCAAATTACAGATGATTAAATCCCTTGACACATAATTTAGATCATGGTGAATGATTAAATAAAATGATCGTACACAATACGTATCGTAGACCAAGAATGGTCAGAGTAGTAAATTCACGATTACCAGTTTATGAAACAACCTACGGAGATGGACTTGGTGATGTTGTTCGGGGTTTATTTACCAGGAAAGCCCCAAAGGCAATGCCAATTGCAAAACAATTATCAATGAATGCTACCGACGTTATTCGCGACAACGCTCCTAGCGCAATCGGTGATCTTGCCGGTAATGCGTTTTCGGCGGTCAAGGACAGAATTTTACGGTTGTTACGACGAAAAATAAACAACCGAAATTAACATCTACTGAAGTTATGCCTGCAAATGAAAGTAAAATAATAAATTAGGCCGCAACCCAAAGATTAATGGATCTGGCTGATGCATCGTTAAAAGAAAAAGAAGATAACATAACCGCTAGTCTGAAAACAGGAAGTGGTCTTCGTAGATAATTACAATTTAGATCATAGTAATTACAATAAAATGTTTAAGCGTAAAATTGATACAGCATTGGATATAGGTGAACCGGTTCGTAAAAATGAATCCATTGCGTGATTATCAATATTATTCTTACGACGCAGTACAACCAGATCAAGGTGGAAGAATAGAATTACGAGTTCAAGAAACAAGTCGGTATTTCTTACTCGCTGATGCATTTATCGAAGTCGAAGGTCGACTTATAAAAGTAGATAATACAGAATATGCAATCGGTGACAGAGTCGATTTCGTTAATAATGGCATCATTGCGTTATTCAGCAGTGCTACTTATGATGATTGATGGAAAACACATCGAATCATGCCTGGAAAATGTTGATATTGCTACGACTATACTTGGTCTAGCAAGATACTCCGATAACTATTCAAGATTAACCGGTCCATCAATGATGTTTACAAACTATACAAATGATCATCCAGAAAACAGAAATGTAACGATGAATGAAGCTGGAACTGAAGTTGCGTCAATGAATGAAAATTTCAATCTCGGATTCGCAGCACGTAGATCAGTGTTAAACGCAAACGAGATGTTTTCATGTGCGATTCCATTATCTCATAATTTTGGATTTTACAGAAATGTTAGGAAGGATATGTTCGGTGCTAAACACTGGTACTTAACAGAAACGAATCCGACAATGATGCAATCTGGCGAGCCGGAGGTGATGCTGGTAAAGTAGTAATAACAAAATTATCATTGTGGATGCCAGTAATGGTTCCATCTGTCGAAGAAGAAAATAAATTGCTTTCTTTCTTGAATAAAGGTGGTAAAGCACTGCTATCTTGGAAACTGCATATCTGCAGATAGTAATCAAGGTAATGCTGCAGGTTTATTTACATGGCATATAGCAGCACAACAAGGGGTTTCAGCACCACGAGATATTTTTTTTTATCGCATTTCAAGCAAATGTACGAGTAAATAATCAGGAAAGAAATCCGATGGTATTTGACAGACTTAATGTTACCGAAGTTAGTTTGAGAATAAATGGACATCAAGAACCTGCCGAGGAAGTTATTTTGAATTTTGATCATAATAAAGTTGCACGTGCATATCATCGTGTAATGTCATTTATGGGGTGTGATCTAAATGTAGATACCAGTTTGCAAATATCACAAAACGATTTCACAACATTATATCCGATTTATTACTTTTCACTGGAACATTTAGATTTATTCAGACTGTCTGTTGTTGATATATATTTTCGAGCTCAAGTAGGTTATTTTCCTCCTGGTGATGTAGGTCCACCTGTTGTTCCTGCTGGTTTTAGAGCGATCGCTGTTATACTTAGCGACAGTGCAGTATTACTCGACACAAAGTCAGATAAAAAAAGATTACAATCAAACAACGCAAATCAATGTGGGGCAAAAATAACGTTAAAGAAAAAACAAATGAGCGGTGGTCCAAACAAAGTTTAGTTAACCGGTAATCAGCTTAAATGTTTCAATAAAGCTCTGGTATCAAAAACTGGAGTTCAAATTGAATTTTCTGCAAGTGCCATCAAAGATATGATTAAATCAGGAGATATACTTCCACTTCTTGCAGCAATACCAGCATTAATTGCTGCGACCACACCTGCAGTTGCAAAAGCAGCTGCTTAGATGCTGTTGGAACCGCCGCTGGAATGGCATTAAGGAAAGCAACAGGAAAAGGGTATAAAAAAGAGGCGTGGTCTCAGACTTCCAGGAATTTATCTAGGAAAAAGACTGAGACTTCCAGGAATATAATAACACCGATGTCAAATTTTGATCTGATAAATGCTGCCAAAAACATAAAAAAATTTAAAAAAACATTTTAGAGGAGTTTTACTGAAACAACCACATCACGTTGAAACCGGTATCATCAATCTCGATTCGATTTCCGGTCCAGGAACTCACTGGGTTGTATATGCGATTGATCCGCGCGGAATTGTTTATTTTGATTCGTACGGACTATCACCACCAGTTGAGTTTTTAAATTATATTAATCAATTACCTGCCAAGATTTGGTATTCAACGTTACCGACACAGACAATGATAGACCTACCGATATGTGGTCGTGAATCTATCGCTGTACTTGATGCAATATAAAAATCAACCAAACCACCTCATAAAGCTGTACATGAATACACAAGTAATCGTTGGACAGGTAATTAAAATTGTACATATATATAATGGTTGATATTTACGGAAGATCCTTGAGTGACAGGAAAAAAAACAAAAACCGATAAATATGCAACTAAAGATGACCTTGATGATATTATGAACCTAGCTGGGGTTGACCGAGATGAAGTTGTTTTTTTTTCTTCAGGACAAACACTGAGTTTTGAAAACCAGCAATATTAAGTGGAATGATATAGTTCGTAGGGTTCTCGGCGCTGCTATGGATAACATTCCGGTATTTACCGACAGCGGAAAAATACGAGATTCAGGTTTATCGATAGAATATATCAGGAGTGAGATTATAAAAAATATTCAAAAACGATTATCAACGTCAGGTGGTGTATTAACAGGAGAACTTCCATGAACGGAAATAAAATAACCGTCCTAAGAGAACCAACATCAGATGAAGTAGCGGCTACAAAAAGATACGTTGACACTGTTGATGGTAAATTATCTACGTTAAAAACCAAACATGATGCCGTTAGTGGTAAATTTTCTACGTTAAAAGCCTACCGTAATACGAAACTCACATAAACGATCACAATACCGTAGACTTAAAATTATATACGTTGAGAGCCGAGTTCACATAGGTACGTTTACAAATCTCCGTAGAAATTTCAGAAAGATCGATGAAATTGCAGATGGATTCTTCGGAAAACCATTAATCGTTGATACGAAACTTTCTGATATTAAAACATCAATTGATACGATTAAGAAAACACAGGAAGATATTGTAAGTGATGTTCATAATATTATTAATAAAATTGATCACCTTGAAAAATATCAGGGTAAAATTCTCCACAGGCGGATTAACAACGTCGTATACATAATATCATCAGGATCAACAACAATAAAACAATACTATAAAACATACCGCGAAAGTTACTGGTGTGTACAGATTGTCTGTGTTTAGTAGTGAAAAATTCGAGATATTTACAACATATCCATGGCGTCACTGAACAGACACGTTTTCTGGAACCGTATTTGATATATTAAACCGTGGAGACGAAGAAACATTTATCTTGGTTGCATCCGACAAACAATTAACTGCAGCAACGATCTGGTGGTGTCTGGAATTTGTCGCTGAAACACCTCAATTGATTACAGCGTAAATAATATGGACTACATATACAATCAAGCGCGTGAGTGGCAAGATAACTTAAAATCTATCGTTGATAATTACAGGATAAAAGTAAAAAAAATATCACAGACGTGTAATTGTCATTGACATAATTGTATACTCAATCTCCGCAGTTGTTGCTGGAGCCGGTCTTTTATTATCCGCGGTATTAATGACATCACCTGCGGACATAACGATCTGTGTTTCAGTGTCAACTGCAACAGCTGAAGTTTTTAATATAATCGCAAAAAAAAAGATATCGACGTGTACCATAAAAAAATTATCCGATTATACGGTGAAGTTACACGCGGCAACGGCGGCGTATTCTAAACTATCTCAGTTAATATCTGAAAGCCTCAACGATACTTCTATATCAGATTCTGAGTTCTCATTAATGACTAAAATATTCTCCGAAGCAATGACTGTGATAGAATCTACACCCATTAAAGTTACAGATAAATAGATAAATGTCAGCACAAAAACTATTACAACAGATTGCCACGAACACAACACCAGTGAAAACAACTATGATATCAGTAAGCACAACCAATCCTGAATTCAGTATTAATTTTCCAACTGCAATTTCAGCAAGGGAGATTGAACTTCCACAACTACGAGTATATCATAGTTGGCCAAATATCAGATATGAACCATAAGGTGGATAACCTCCAAATAATTCGCTTGTACTTGCAAATAAAAATAAACCGGATGGAACCCCAGATTTCTTTGTTGTTTCTATCCCCACAGATTGAACAAATCAACGATGAATTCAAGCACAGAATAAAATCAACAACAAAAAAAAGGGATAAAAAATAACTGTTACTGTTCACGAACCAACATTATCATCTGTGATTGAAGTAAACTCTCCCGATTATGTCGTAGATATTTATCGATCAACGATAAAATCTGTTCTAGGATGGCCTGAAACTCCACTGCATCCTGATGATGTTCTCAGATTTAACAATAATCCAGATGCTGAAGGCAGGCATATTTCACCAGAGATTGTAAATATAACCTCAACGATTGCAGCCAGTCTTGTATGTGATGCAATCGATGGTAGTTATCAAACAGATCTTGTGATATAAAATCAAGCTCAACAAGGATACGTTCTTTACACATTTACTCCAATGGTTCCTCCTGGATCCTTGATTGTGCAAGAACCAATCAATTCAAATTATATACGCACACATAATCAATACTTGTCAAGAATAAATTTTAAACTCACCGACCAGAGTGGACACTTTATTGATTTACGTGGCGAGGTTTTACTGATAAATCTCAATGTGAAATCGTACACGATTTTTTTAAAATCTTGATTCACGAATTAATCGGATAAATATTAGATATGTACCAATCACGTAAAGGTTTTTATACACGACAAGGAAACACTTGGAAATGCAATCAAATTAATATTTACACAGTCTTCATTCAACATCGTTGATATAGTCATTGATGAGTAAGGTAACGAAAATTTTTTATTGACGCAAGAACAGTTAGATAGACTGCGGCAACAACATATTTCTATGATACTCGTGACCGAGATCAGATTATAAACTACGCGCATTCCTGCATTAAACTTGATGAACTTAAAATATAGTTCTGAATGACAATCTGATTTCAGTAAAACAATATTTCTTTACAGATCTGATGAAATTTCATTTTTTAAAATTCATTTTGGTCAATTTTATCGTAGAAAATCAGTCAGATTTCTGATTTTTGTTGTGTAAAACCCCATCAACTCTCTAAATGATTTATCGATTAAGTTAGATTTTACTAGTCAATGTCACTGCAGGCTGTCATCTTTATCTTGTACATGATAATGTACATGGTGATATGTTGGTTCTACACTGCCATTATGATGCTGGATCTCACGAAGACACAATAAATAGTCTGGATAATTAATGCTGTAATGGTGTGATTAGGAATTTTACTGTTATTTTAACACTTTTTTAGTCATATCGCTACAATGTCTGCAGTGAGGCAGTTTATACTCATGTCTAGCACTTGTTCATGTTGATCACCCCACCCCGACATTAGATACGTCTTGTTGACTTTTCTGATTAGTCAGATCTTAAAAGTCGACTTAAGCATCATGAAAGCACGGACGGTAATTGGAGGAATGTTGCCCCTCATCAGCAGTCGGTAGAATTTCGCCAGAAGATATTGGGGCCAATGCACTATATATCTCATGGAAGGAAATTGTCTAGACCATCACTACACCTGATACAGTGATCCTGTCTTTTCCATCACTACACTTGACACCGTAATCCTGTTTAGACTTACACTATACTTGATACAGTGATCCTGTCTAGACCTACACTACACTTGATACAGTGATCCTGTCTAGACCATCACTACACCTGATACAATGATCCTGTCCAGACCATCACTACACTTGATACAGTGATCCTGTCTAGACCATCACTACACTTGACACCGTAATCCTGTTTAGACTTACACTATACTTGATACAGTGATACTGTCTAGATCATCACTACATTTGATACAGTGATCCTGTCTAGACCATCACTACACTTGACACCGTAATCCTGTTTAGACTTACACTACACTTGATACAGTGATCCTGTCTAGAACATCACTTCACCTGACACAGTGATCCTGTCCATACCATCACTACACTTGATACAGTGATCCTATCCAGACCATCATTACACTTGATACAGTGATCCTGTCCGGACCATCACTACACATGTATCTGTGATCCTGTCTAGACCATCATTACACTTGACACTGTGATCCTGTCTATACAATCACTACATTTGACACAGTACTACCGTCTAGACCTACACTACACTTTATATAGTTATCCTGTCTAGAACCATCACTACACTTGATACATTGATCCTGTCCATACCATCACAACACTTGACACAGTAATCTTATGTAGACCTACACTACACTTGATACAATGATCTTGTCTAGACCATCACTACACCTGATTCAATGATCCCGTCCAGACCATCACTACACTTGATACAGTGATCCTTCTAGACCTTAACTACACTTGACACCGTAAGCCTGTCTAGACTTACAGTATACTTGATACAGTGCTCCTGTTTAGACCATCACTACACTTGATACAGTGATCCTGTCCAGACCATCACTATACTTGATACAGTGATCCTGTCTAGACCTATACTACACTTGATACAGTGATCCTGTGTAGAGCATCACTACACTTGACACAGTAATCCTGTCTAGACCGTCACTACACTTGATGCAGTGACCCTGTCCAGACCATCACTTCACTTGAGACAGTGATCCTGTCTAGACCTATACTATACTTGATACAGTGATCCTGTCTAGACCATCACTACACTTGACACAGTAATCCTGTCTTTGCAATAGCATGTTCCTTTATACATGAGTTCTTAGAATTTAATTCCTAGTCACATCCACCCAGATCATGACAAATTAAATAACTGCACTAACAAATGTCAATCTATTTCTGCTTACTGACACTTAATTCAGTCTAGTCATGATATGAATGATAAACATGTCCACAAATCCAGGAATTATAAATTCCCTCTCCCTCGGTGTATGATGGTCTGATGAAATTTCTAGTCAGGTTCAATTCATATATATATATATATATATATATATATATATATATATATATATATATATATATATATATATATATATATATATATATATATATAGGGCAGTATGGGCCTACACAATTAGATTTTAGAATCAGTTATTTCGATGATGATTCAGCAATGTGATAATTCCATAATAAGTAACAGAGATTACATATCTCCCAAGCGTTCTCATAATCCATAAATAAAACTGCTTTAACAGGTCACAAAATAACAATTGAATTTCTCGGTTGTGCTTGAATCTTTGAACACCAGAGACTATGTTAATATCCACATAATATCAGAGATACGGCAAACATAACAAACAACAAATTCCACGTCTTTTCAAAACCTTTGACAGTATCATTTCACAAAATTCAAGAACCATAATAACCATTAATCAGTCATAATTGTGTTGTGTTAGAAACAAATTTTGTAAATCAGTACTCGGCATTAATTTCAAATTAGCAGTTATCTACATTTGTAACTTTATTGTGAGAAGAAATTCCATGACTTTACAAAGTTTTGAAAAATTTCAATAGTTTTTAAGCCTCTGAAATCTCATTTGTTTAATTCCTAAACGTTTAAGGGACCCACGGGAACCCTGTAGTATTATAAAGCATCTTTAACTAGTATATTCATCAGAGTCAATGTGAAGGCAACATGTACAATGCTACAAGCATTTCATAATTTTAAACAAATCCTGACATTGTGGTATTGTTCACTTTCCACTGACATTAAAATAATCTTTCAGTTGTGACTGGAGCAGTTTGATATCCTAAATTTTTGGCTCTATCTTTCATAGAGGCAAAAATTGTCACTTTAAATATATATACTGTACAGTAATACTACAATGGAGGAAACTTGTACCATTTCTACTGAGGCCCATTTAAAAATCGACACAGATATCTCAAGTTACACTTATCAAAGTACAATAAATTTAGAAAGGAGTTCAATGTGGATACATGTCCTTTATGGCCTATATCAAATCTGACTTACCATTCCACTTTTAAGGAATGTAAACCCATTTTCTGAGATTACCAAAAGGCATGGCCATGCATGAACACTCCCACTTAATAAGCAGAATTAAATGCTCACTTGTTAATCTAATTGATGTGCTACTAACTAAATATGTCTTACTTGGAGAATAGTGATGAGAATCGGTAAGAAGTTCATAATCGATAATCATTTCCTCTTAACCAACTGATCATCAATTATAATTGATTACTAAGAGCAAATTTTATTTTTTGTTAGTTATATCTTTGATCAAGAGTATTTTTGTTAATTTATCATCATCCGAATCCAATCATAAGTCTTATTAGTATCTAGTTCAAATAATTTTTTTCGTTCCCTATATTTATATACAATGTTTTCAATGTTCCTAAGGTGCCTAGGTGCTTCTAATTTTTTTACTTTATTTGTTGCTTGTGTATATGTCTTGTCTATTCTTCATACCGAAACCAATCCGAAAAATGTATAGTGCTTCCCATGCCTTTTGTGGTGCGATGTCTACTTTTGAAAACCAATTTAAAATGTTTTTGAATTTTAAAAGGATGGGTCAAGGTAAGGCTAGTTCCATTTTCAGTTTGGGTTCGAGTCTAAGATTTGGCTAATGTAGTTATGGTATTGATATATTGATTTGTTAGTATTTGAACTGCACACCAGCACTGTTAGGCTTTTTAGCGCCATACAAAAAGGTTATACACCTATATGATCGTTTAAAAGGATCAAATATTTCATATAGACCTGGGATATGAAAATGAAATTGTTGAAATTAACAATATAAAATGGTGTGCGTGTGTATGTGTGTGTGTGTGTGTGTGTGTGTGTGTGTGTGTGTGTTATTGTATTCAAGCTATAGATAATCCCGTTCGTGTTTAATCTTAGTATGTAACCTATATTACCATACATTCTGACAGACACGGACACTATCGCATTCATACGTCCAGCGACTGAATACCATAATAGGCAGACTCTGTGGTGACGTTGTACTTACCTTGGGTTATTTTTATTCTAGAAAGGAGAGAGGGGAGGGCGCTTTAGTGATTGTTTGGTGGCAGTTTAGTTTCCGTTATATTTTCTTTTCTATGCAACTGTTCAGGAGGCTTTTGCTAGGTGGTCTTCTTTTTCTGCTCTTCCTTTTTGTTGTCGAGTGTTCATTACTTGTAACTGGTGTTGAGCCATTTGCCCGCTCCTTCTTTAAGTTGTTTTCTTCTTTCCCGATGTTTTCGGACTTATTTTTTGTCTATCTCCTGATCGTTTTATTTCTGCCATCTGGATGTAAAATGACTTGTTTGGGATTTTTTGGGTGCCCCTTGACCATATGGATAGTTTCGATGCAATTTTGCTTATTTTACCTTTATTGTTTTTTCCCACTCTGTGTGTGTCTGTGTGTGTGTGTGTGTGTGTGTCTGTGTGTGTGTGTTTCTTAACGGTTATTGTTCAGTTTATTTTGTAGTGGCATTTTATTTCTGGTTTTATTTTAGTTACTTATGATTTCTATTTTAAAGCACCTCTGCCACTTCTTTATTTAAGTCGATGTTATTTTAATTTTAATGTTGTTGTAGGGTTAAACGCCAGTTTTTCAGCACACGATGGTATACATGGCAGCCAATATTATTGGTGGCTGAGGAACCAGGGGAAAACCCCAGAAAGAATCACAAACGAACGAGAAACTACTGGCAAGCTTTCTCACATAACTACATTAGCCGAATCGTAGACTCGAACCCACGCAGACAGAGGTGAGACGGCAGTGATCCGTAACGGAGACCGAATCGGACCAGTCGGCCATCCTTTTTAAAAAAAAAATGTTTATACCCATTTACTTTGCAATAGACGGATAGAGAACCAATAGAGATTAGCTTGACAACACAATTTCAATTCACTCTTCACCATACAACCATTAGGAGGCTTTGAACCTTTCTCTGTTGATTTAGTACGGAAAATCGTAATGAAGTGTGCACCAAAGTCTTGTGAACTTTATCCAATTCCGACAGCACTGCTGTTTGAGTGCTTAGACATAATATTGCCTTCACTAACTGATGCTATTAGTATCTCTCTCTAATCGGGGGAATTCCCATCATTTTTCAAAACTGCCTTTGTAAAGCATCTGCTTAAGAAACCAAAAGTTGACTATAACGATTTAAATAACTAACGCCCAGTTTCAAATCTCGCATTCATATAAAAAAATTAAAACAAGTTGTTCTAACCCATCTTGTATCTCATTTGAATTCAAACAGTCTTTCTAGCAATGTACAGTATGCATATCACCCATGCCACAGTACCGAAAGTATTATTCTAAAAGTATTTAATGACATTCTCTCTGCTTTGGATAGTGGAAAGATTACAGTACTCACCCTCCTTGATTTGTCTGCTGCATTTGACACAGTGGATCATGATATATTACTTTACCGTCTCCATCATGTATTTCACATTCAGAATATAGCCTTACAGTGATTCAAGTCCTACTTAGTCAACAGGAAACATATTGTATCTACAAATGGAAAACATTCACTCCCAGTTGATATATGTTGTGGTGTTTCACTGGGTATGTTCTTGGACACGATCTCTTCATTCTATACACTCGGCCGTACTCATGTATCCTAGATAATCACCTAGTGTCTCACCAATTGAACGATGATGACACCCAAGTCCAGCCACCCAACTGAAGTTGATGCTACCATTCATGGAGTACTTTCAAGATTGGACTATTGGAACTAAATTATGTCAGGATCATCACAATATCTACTCCAGAAACTTCAAAAAAATTAAGAACACAGCTGCTCGGATCATTTTTAGAGTACCTCGATCAGAACACAACTCACCACTGCTCTGTACCCTACACTGGCTATCCATTCGATACAGAATCAAACACAAAATTTGTTTTCTGTGCTATGTTTCAATGACAGACTCCAGCCCAACATACCAATCCGGTCTTACCTATGGGTATACACCAGAAAGATACATACGCTCCTCTTCTGACAATCATATACTCATTGTTCCCACTGTGAAAACGAAGTCATATGGACAACGTTCTTTTGCATACCAGGGCCCGGCGATGTGAAATGAATTGCCCATTGAAATTAGACACAAAAGCACAGTGTCAGCGTTTAAAAGTGCTCTTAAAACCCGCCTTATTCGACTGCAGGAACAAACTTAGAGACCTAATAATGTTTTGTATCTTATATGTTTGCAGCATGTTTTTATGCTTTTCCAATTTCGTGTGTTTGTTGTTTTTCTCTAGTGTATTCATATCATTATAGATGTTGTAAAGCACTTAGAGCGTCTGAAGATTAGGCGCTACACAAAGTCCCTATTATTATTATTGTAAATAAAGTAGTATCAAATGGATATAACATACAAGTCTTCATATTTATGTACAATTTTGTTGTCAACCTTGAGAAAAAAAACTTCATTTAAAATAGTAATAGAATCAATCTTGTTACCAAGACCAAAACATTTTCTTGTTACTATTTGTGACACTAAGTATATTTAGTACAGGAAAAAAGTCACCATGCCATAATGTTAATGGGACTGATATCCCTTTAAACAACGACAGTATTATTGTGTAATGTTTAAAGAAGAAAAAAACTGAGTATAGCATAAATGCAAAGGATATGATTCATATATTTATTCGAACAAAATATAAATCCACTGTACATCAATCACCAAACAAAATGTTAACGCTGAAATAAACACTATAGATATGATTCCTCTTTCAATTAGCTTAAGTGCCAAAACAGCAAATTTCATGCACATGCAGAAATGTTCGTGATCACATTCGGGAGAATTTGTTGTAAATAACAATCAAATTGTTCAAGTTTTCACGCACTTTTGTGAAGAATACAACTGATTGTACCATGGATTTCACAATACATTCGTGTTACCACGATATGCATACTCTTTTTAATTCATTAAAAATGCATCAATATATCATTTTAGAGTTAATAATACTTTACGTTCTCGAAGAAAATACCGACAATGTTATTGGGACATGTTTATAACAAATAATGTAGGGTAGTCAAGATCACTCACAAGAAATTATCATCATGTCGTGTTTCTACAAGTAGTTTTGTACCTAAAAATTGTTTGCATCAAAAAGCCTTTCTTGGATACATTTCATAACCCCTTAAAAAGTGAAGAAGACACTAGTGTTTTGTTGTGCCTGCCTTTGATTTTGTAAGAACAGCTTCCACCAGTGCAAGCTAAACAAAATTGTGTACACGTACAAGTGTTAAAAACATGTAAATGTACATCTTAAGAGAAAAGGCATAATTTAACATTTTTCACATATTAATGGAAATGCAAACCTCCTTATCAAGTACAAAGATCACAACACTTTAAACAAATACAACTTACTAAAACGAAACATTTCTTATTAAAAGAAAGTAAGACAATCACATTTACAAAATGTATGGCTTAGATTAAGCCAAATGCATTTCAACAAAAGTCTCCTTGTTCTTGAAGATGGGTCCCCAGCTTCCATATGGTCTTCTCTCAATGACCTCTGATCCTTTCGTGGCATCCTTGGAATCATCGGAGCTACTTGTTTCATGGCTAGCCTTGGTGGAGCTGCAAAAGTTTCATAATATAAATCAAATCATTAATGGCTTAGACTTTTCACAAATACCTTTTTATCAAAAATGTACTCTTTAAGTAAATTTTGTTTGTCAAAAGTAAAATCATAAGTCATTTTCATATAAGATCGGTTGTATATATCTGACTTCTAAATATATAAATACAAGTTCTTGTCCACAAAATTAAAATATACAAATCACAAGCAATATTTCTAAAGAAACATGGTTTTTTTTTTATTTAAGATTATATATGTCTCTTAATAAACTGTTGCCATTTGTAAAATAATTTCTGTCCATTCAAGTTAAAGTCAAACTTCATTTAAATCAGGATACAAGTTAATTCTACTTTCTAATGCATTCGTTTTCTCTGGCTGCCATACTGTCAATGCTAAAAACAATATAAATTGTTGCTAATGTTCATTTTCAGTGGGGGGGGGGAAGTGCAAACATACTGCCTGAAAAAAAACACCCTATGCTGCAATATGATAACACATCTACATCATTTTTTTTAAACATTCACTAAAGCATTAAACGCAAAAACATTTATTGACTTTTGTACCTTGGTATCACCTGCACAGACTGCTGAACTGCGTCCTTCATTCCTGGCAACCAACTGTTCCCTATATGCTACTGGTAAAACCAAGCTGATTGTGACGAGACGTCTATACTGTCGTTTTGTTAAACCAAGATACATCAACTCTTAGTAACAACCTGGCTGACCTGCAACGTGAAAGCAAAATGTTAGATCACGGTTTCACTATGCTGATACCTTTATTCAGCAATTAAAATTTAAAAAGGTCTATAGACACATTTATATACATGAGGCCGAGTTAGGAGTGTATTTTGCATCTACATAAATTGCATCTGAAATACATTTTTGTGAAGGTCAGAAATAATGTAATTAAAATGGAGAGGGTTGTGAATAGAAGAATATAAAGTTTTAAAGAAAGAAAGTGGAGGACAAATTTGTTGGACTAAGGTCGGTAGGGTTATATCCGTCGATTACAAAGTAAATAGGTATTAAAATAAACGAGTGGCCGATTGGTCAAAAGCGATCTCCGTCACGGATCCCTGACAGCTACAACAACAATATAACGCACAAACGTAAGAAAAAACAACATCACATTACTCTACAGATGACAAACAAGGCGTGAATGATTCACAGTGACTAAACGATGAAAGATGTATATAGTTTAATCAGATGGCAAATACTGCAGAATTAACTCCTGTAGTAAAATGACTTCTCTCGTATTGAACTTGAGCAAATGAAAAAGGACAAAAAGTCCCTAAAGATACAATGGGTTATGCGAATCCCCAAATTAGCCCACATCTACAATATTACATGAAGGGAGATGCACTCCGTTGTCCGAACACTTTACTTTAGTTCCACGGCTGCTCAAGTTCAGCTTTGCAGTTGTTAAATTCCTGTGGTTCGATGTACAGCTTGCACTTCGTAGACCTCGATTCCTCAAGATACTTTGAACGCTCGGGTCCCTGTATAATCACTCTGGTCCCTCCAATATACTCAACACTCCAAGATCTACTCGACATCGCCGGGCACACTGGACGCTGTACAACTCTATAGCTGGGACACTCCAGATGATGATATTCTAGACGCTCGACAGCTCTAGAGATGGGACACTCCAGATCAACGTTCCCTCTAAGCGAATGGTAAATGTGCGCGCAGTGTTCGCTGCATTGCCCAAGCATTACGGACACGAGCAACATTTAATGTTGGATTGAGTAAAATTTAAACGTTGGATTGACAATTCAGCTGCGCGGGGATGCCTGAGTAATTGCGAGCGTTCGCTTAGAGGGAACGTTGTTCCAAATACTGACATTCCAGACACTCGACAGCACCGGATAATACCCAAAATTCTGGACATTTCCAAACACTGGACAGCACCGGACAATGGGACACTCTAGATCCTTGACATTCCTTTATGTTGTCGAGTGTTCATTAGTTGTGACTGGTGTTGAGCCCTTTACCCGCTCCTTCTTTAAGTTGTTTTCTTCTTTTCCCGATGTTTTCGGACTTATTTTTTGTCTATCTCCTGATCGTTTTATTTCTGCCATCTGGATGTAAAATGACTTGTTTGGGATTTTTTGGGTGCCCCTTGACCATATGGTTAGTTTCGATGCAATTTTGCTTATTTTACCTTTATTGTTTTTTCCCACTCTGTGTGTGTCTGTGTGTGTGTGTGCGTGCGTTTCGTAACGGTTATTGTTCAGTTTAATTTGTAGTGGCATTTTATTTCTGGTCTTATTTATTTAAGTTACTTATGATTTCTATTTTAAAGCACCCCTGCCACTTGTTTATTTTAGTCGATGTTATTTCAATTTTAACGTTGTTGTAGGGTTTAACGCCAGTTTTCAGCACACGATAGACTATACAT
Organism: Unio delphinus; assembly: GCA_029339505.1. Lineage (NCBI taxonomy): Eukaryota > Metazoa > Mollusca > Bivalvia > Unionida > Unionidae > Unio > Unio delphinus. The sequence continues at coordinate 3,723,410 of JAQISU010000109.1, read as the reverse complement.
GGCAGCCAATATTATTGGTGGCGGAGGAACCGGGGAAAACCCCCAGAAAGAATCACCAACGAACGAGAAACTACTGGCAAGCTTTCTCACATAACTACATTAGCCGAATCGTACACTCGAACCCTCGCAGACAGAGGTGAGATGGCAGTGATCCGTAACGGAGACTGCATTGGACCAGTCGGCCATCCTTTTTTTTAAATTTTTTTTTAACCCCCATTTACTTTGCAATAGACGGATATCACCCTACCGACGTTTTAAAGGCATCACTCTACGGTGATGACTAATTAGACCAACAAATTGTTCTCCACTTTCTTTTTTTAAAACTGGCGGCCAGAATAAGAATAAAGAGGAGGACAAGTTTTGCGTCTAAAGGACCGTCCATAAATGACGTCACGCACCATGGGGGAGGAAGGGTCACATATTTGTGACTGTGTGACGACGGGGAGAAAGGTGTTTAAAAAATGTGACGTCACATCAAAGTACCACTTAAGTTTTTGATTGCTTACAATGATTCTTCCAGAGCGTTTCATTTTGTGGAATGCATAAAGATTGTTATAATTCTACTCTCTTGATTCTTAATTTTTACTACAAAGTTTCAAAGTCATTTTTTATCATAACAACTTTTTTTGATAATTAAACGAGAATTTGAATATAATATTCTGAACATCTGCAGTTTTAGTTTGACAAGGAATGTTTTCAAAAGAATTTTATGCCAATTTCAGCTTTCCAGTGCCTCATTTTTAATGTTTTCTCGTGCAATATCAGAGTGCAGCTGTACACTAAATACATACTACAATGACAATAAAGTGATTTCAAACATGTTAATTTTAAATACGAAATACGGCTTTTTCTGTGTAGGGGGAGCAGCTCTCCCCTCCCCACCCGGTCATATTTGCGGGGTCTGACTTTTTGTGACGACGTGTGGTGGGGGTCAAAAAGCGACAAAGATCGCGTGACTTCATTTATAGATGGTATCTAATGTCTAATATGAACCCTGGTTATATTTGTTTTTGTTTACGTTTATAAAAGTCATGAACCCATCGCTCTATATTGAGACACTTGCCTCCGAGCGTGATCATGTGGCTGGTGCATGGCTTTGTGCTATTATGCTATAAGCGACGAAACAGTCTGCACGCATGCTAAACCAGTTTAACTTGGCAAGACAAAGGAATAGAACAAGCTTTAAACAGCAGAGCACAACATATGTCGTATTTGTGTTGGTAATTTTGGACTTTTAAAAATATTGGAGCTGATGTATTCCAGCAAAATTCACAAAATCCGACACGTTACAAAGAAAGAACTATTTCAGACCATCAGAAACACCAGGCGATTGTCAGCTGATCGTTGAATTTTGTCCATTTCCATCTCATCTGCACTGGGAGAGTAATTAATAGTATCTGTTCGTCAGAACTGATATTGCGATTATTTGGAACCTAGATTGCCAATAATATCTGAAATGTTTAATTTCGGCCACAAAAGGTTTCGGCCATTAAATATCAGGTGTTCTCTGCCCTATCCCAAACAATATTAGATATTCTGATATTCATGTTGCACATCTAAAATGCGGTTAGAAGGGTTAAATGAAACTCTTGATGGATTTAACGTAGAAAACTCTCATGACCGAATTTGAAAATAAATGGCTGATATCAGCGGCAATCAAAGGCAAACCAGTTCATCCAAAGGTGAGCACGGGTGATATTTGTTTTAATTTACAATTCGAACCCACTAGAACAACTCGCAGTCTGGCCCAGAGTTGAAGAGATACGCTCATTTGAATTCATTTCTAAAACAAAAGAAATATACTTTCATATTTAAGGATTAGAAGATTTTGCAACCATTAATGCAACTAGCGGGTACAAGAGGTCGGAATGCCCAATAGCTATGGATAGGCAGATAATGATAAAATGAGAATTAGCGTTTGGCAGACTTGCATTATATGCTTTTTCGTGACAAGTGCTTTGGACAGGTGTACTTTTTCGACTTTTAAAACTAGTTTGTCTGGCGATATGATTTGATTAAATAAGGGTAGTGCTTCACTGCCAATGATTCATGTCAACCTTTTCTTAGGATATCTTGACTGAAATGGGTTGTGTGACCTTAATACATTGTGTCCTAATGTTGCAGCAAAAGGTTGAGAGAGGAAACCCTATATATTGTAGCGAGTTCAAACAAGTTTGGATCTATAAACAAGTACTTACGATGATTCACTGCATTATTGTTTCAAAGTTTCATGAAGAAAAAAAAACAAATTCTTGGGCATTGCACCAGAACACGCCCATTACAATAGTTGATGCAATCACAAAAAAATGTACTGTATTTTGCATACACAACATGTATATATATATATATATATATATATATATATATATATATATATATATATATATATATATCTTCACGTCCCTCTACATTTTGATTCCATTATTTCCGACCTTCACAAAAATTTAGTTCAGATGCAATTTATTTCGATGCAAAATGCACGCCTAAAGTTCTACGTCAAGTAAATAAAAGTGTCTTTAGACCTTTTTAAATTTTAAGTGCTCAATAAAAGTATCAGCAGAGTGAAACCGTAATCTAACATTTTGCTTTCATGTTGCAGGTAATCCAGGTTGTTACAGATAAGCCAGGTTGTTCCTGAGAGTTGAAGTTTCTTGATTTAACAAAGCGACAGGATAAACGACTGGTCACAATCAGCTTCGTTTTACCAGTAGCATATATCGAACAGTTGATTGCCAGAAATTAGAATGAAGGACGCAGTTCAGCAGTCTGTGCAGGTGACGCCAAGGTATAAAAGTCAATAAATGTTATTGCGTTGAATGCTTTAGTGAATGTTTAGAAAAAAAATTATGCACATACATCTGTTTTCATATAGCATGATGCAGATGTGTTATAATATTGCAGCATATGGTGTTTTCGTTAGGCAGTATGTTTGCACTTTTTCCCCCAACTGAAAATGAACATTAGCAACAAAGGTAACAACTGCCATTTATATTGTTTTTAGCATTGAAAGTAGGACAGTCAGGCAAAACGAATGCATTAGAAAGTAGAATTAACTTGTATCCTGATTTAAATGAAGTTGGACTTTAACTTGAATGGACAGAAATGTGTTTACAAATGGCAACAGTTTATAAAGAGACATATATAATCTTAAATAAATAAGCCATGTTTCTTTAGAAATATTGCTTGTGATTTGTAGATTTTAATTTTGTAGACAAGAACTTGTATTTATATATTTAGACGTCAGATATGTACAACCGATCTTATATGAAAATGACTTATGATTTTATTTTTGCTAAGAAAATTTACCTAAAGAGTACATTTTTGATAAAAAGGTATTTGTGAAGAGTCTAAGCCATTAATAATTTGCTCTATAATATTAACATTTTGCAGCTCCACCAGGGCTCGCCTTGGAACAAGTAGCTCCGATGATTCCAAGGATGCCACGAAAGGATCAGAGGTCATTGAGAGGAGACCATATGGAAGCTGGGGACCCATCGTCAAGAACAGGGAGACTTTTGTTGAAATGCATTGGGCTTAATCTAAGCCAGACGTTTTGCAAATGTGATTGTCTTACCTTCTTTTCATAAGAAATGTTTCGTTTTAGTAAGTTTTATTTGTTGAAAGTGTTGTGATCCTTGTACTTGATAAGGAGCTTTGCATTTCCATTAATGTGTGAAAAATGTCAACTTATGTCTTTTTCTTAAGATTTACATTTACATGTTTTTAACACTTGTACGTGTACATACTTTTGTTGAGCTTGCACTGGTGAAAGCGGTTCTCACAAAATCAAAGGCGGGCCAAAGAAATAGGAGTACCTTCTTCACCTGAAATGGGGTTCTCGTGAGTATTCAAGAAAAGCTATTTGATGCAAAAATAAATTAGGTACAAACTACTTGTAGAAAGAGTACATGATGATAGTTTCTTGTGAGTGATCTTGACTACCCTAGATTATTTGTCATAAACATGTCCCAATGACATTGTTGCGATTTTCTTCGAGAACATAAGGTATAAGTAACTCTAAAATGATCTATTGATGCATTTGTAATGAATTAAAATAAGCATGCATATCGTGGTAACAAGACTGTATTCTGAGATCCATGGTGCAATCAGTTGTATTCTTCATAAAATTGCGTGAAAACGTGAACAATTTGATTGGTTTATTTAGAAAAAAATCTCCCGAAAGAGATCACGAAATTATTTTCATTTACATCAAATTTGCAGTTTTGGCACTTAAGGTAGATTACAGAGGAATTGTATGTATACTGTTTATTCCAGAGATAACATTTTGCTTGGTGATTGATATACAGTGAATTTATATTTTTGTTCCAATAAATATATGAATCATATATCTTTTGCATTTATGCTTTATACAATTTTTTTTTCTTTAAACGTTACACAATAATACTGTTGTTGCTTTAAGGTATGTCAGTCCCATAAAACATTATGGCAGTGACCATGTTCCTGTTCTAAATATAGTTGGTGTCACAAATAGTACTAAGAAAATGTTTTGGTATTGGTAACAAGATGGATTCCACTACCATTTTAAGTGCAGTTTTATTTCTCAAGGGAAACAACAAAATTGTACATAAATATGAAGACTTGTATGTTATATCCCTTTGATACTACGTTATTTACAAGAATAATGGGGACTTTGTATAGCGCCTAATCTTTACAAGCTCTAAGCGCTTTACAACATCTATAATGATATGAATACACTACAGAAAAACATAATAAGAGCACGAAATTGGGAAAATATGAAAACATATAACATACAAAACATTGTTAGAGCTGTAAGTTTGTTAATGCAGTAGAAAAAGGTGAGTTTTAATAGCACTCTTAAATGGGGCACTGTGTTTTTGTGTCTAATTTCAATGGGCAATTCATTCCACATCGCCGGGCACTGGTATGCAAAAGAGCGTTGTCCTTATGACTTCGTTTTCACAGTGGGAACAATAGGTATACGATTGTCAGAAGAGGAGCATAAGTATCTTGCTGGTGTATACATACTGGTAAGACCGGATAGGTATGTTGGGCTGGAGTCTGTCAGTGAAACATGCCACAGTGAACAAATTTTGTGTTTGATTCTGTATCGAATGGATAGCAAGTGTAAGGTACTGAGCAGTAGTGAGGTGTTCTCTGAACGAGGAGCTCAGAAAATGATCCGAGCACCTGTGTTTTGATCTTTTTGAAGTTTCTGGAGTAGATATTGTGATGATCCAGACATAATTTAGATACAATAGTACAATCTTGAAAATACTAATGAACACACAAGTGTATTAGCGGCAACAACTAAAAGATATTTGCGAATGGAACTGATGCGTCTCAGTTCAAGATATGCAGCCTTTCATATGTTCATGACAGGTTGGTGCAATGCGAGAGTACTGTCTAGAGTAATACCTAGGTTTCGTCCTGACGATGTGAATTTAATGTTGGTGTTGCTGATATTTATTGTCTGAGGTAAAGGATGTGAATGAGAAAATCTTTGTGTTTTGATCAGAATAGCCTCATTTTTATCACTATTCACCTGCAACTTGCTACATGTCATACTTGGTTTCACATCAGAAATGCACCTCTCTACTCCATGAATGGTAGCATCAACTTTAGTTGGGTGGCTGGACTTGTATATTTGGGTGTCATCAGCGTACAATTCGTGAGACACTTGGTGATGATCTATGACACCTGAGTGCGGCCTAGTGTATAGAATGAACAGAACAGGTCCAAAAACAGACCCCTGTGGAATACCACAACATATATCAACTGGGCTTGAATGTGTTCCATTTGCAGATACAATTATTTTCCTGTTCACTAAGTAGGACTTTAACCACTGTAAAGCTATATTCTCAGTGACAAATGCATGTTGCAGACGGTGAAGAAATAATATACCATGGTCTATTGCGTCAAATGCTGCAGACAAGTCAAGGATGATGAGGACTGTAATATTGATATTATCCAAAGCAGAGAGAATGTCATTAAATACTTTCAGAATATTATTTTCAGTGCCGTGTTATGGCGATATGCAGACTGTACATTGAGGAAAAGACTGTTTGAAATGAAATGTAATACAAGTTGGGTTAGAACAACTTTATTTAAGAATTTTTATGTGAAAGAGAGATTTTAATCTGGGTGTTAGTTCTTTAAATCGTCATGGTCAAGTGTTGGTTTCTCTAGCAGATGCTTTACAAGGGCAGGTTTGAAATATCATGGGAATTAAACCCCGATGATAGAGAGATAATAATAACAGTTAGTGAAGGCAATATTGGGTCTCTGCACTCAAGCAGCAGAATTGAATGACTTCAATTAATACAGTGATCATGTCTAGACCTATACTACACTTGATACAGTGATCCTGTCTAGACATCACTACACTTGACACAGTAATCCTGTCTAGACATACACTACAATTGATACAGTGATCCTGTCTAGACCATCACTACACCTGATACATTGATCCTGTCGAGACGATCGATACACTTGTATCAGTGATCCTTTCTAGACATCACTACACTTGTCACAGTAATCCTGTCTAGACTTACAGTACCCTTGATATAGTGATCCTTCCAGACCATCACTACACTTGATACATTGATCCTGTCTAGACCTATATTTCACTTGACACAGTGATCCTGTCTAGAAATTCCATGACATTGCAAAGTTGTAAGAAATTCCACGAGTTTTTAAGCCTCTGAAATCTCATTTGTTTAATTCCTTAACGTTTGAAGGACTCACGGTTACCCTGTAGTATTATAAAGCATCTTTAACTAGTATACTCATCAAAAAAAATTGTCACTTGAAATATATATATATATATATATATATATATATATATATATATATATATATATATATATATATATATATATATATATATATATATATATATATATGGAGGAAACTTGTTCCATTTCTACCGAGGCCTATTATCAAAGTGCAATAAATTAAGCAAGTATGTTTGGCTCAATGTAGATACATGTACTTTTTATCCTATATCAAATCTGACTTACCATTCGACCTTTAAAGTCCTTCAGCCCATTTTCCGACATTACCAAGATAGATAATAGTGATCGGAATCGGTCAGAAATTCATAATAATCAGTTCCTCTCAACTAACTGATCATCAATTATAATTGATTAATAAGAGCAAATTTTAATTTTTTTAGTTATATCTTTTATCAAGGGTTCAATATGTTTATCAATGTACAGGAGTAATCTCTTGTAATGATATGTATACTTAACCTGACAATAATATTACAATGTGTGTTACTTTTGTTCTACAACTTTGTTAAATGAATGCAACTTTTTATGTCTGATTAGTCATATGTATCTGAAATACTGCAACAATCCACCGACATTCTTTCATTTATATGTGATGTGTCTATAATTTAAAGTTAAAAAGGACATGGTTTCTTGTTGGTCATTGTTTATAAATGCTACAAAAAATGTTGCAATTTAACTGAACAAATCAACAAAATGTGTTTAAATGTATTAACTCAACAATTTAACAACTTGACCATGTAATAATGACTACATGTTCTTAATTTTGAAGTGTAAGGATTTTATTTGTAGTTATGAATTGATTAATAAATTTGAGGTCAACTTTAGTGGCTGGGAGTTTTACTAACCTTTGGGTAGTCTCCCTTTACATAGTCGATTATCTTATTCGTTTGCTGAACCAACAGATGATCGATTATAATCGATAATCGTAACAACACTAATAATAATTGTTTTTTTTCCCTTCAGGTTCCTCATCAAGCAACGCAAAGTTAAAATGCAAATTGTGTTCTTGATACAGATAAAGAGTTATCCTTTGTGATTTTAATGTCTGGAAAGCGTGTGCAAAATAAATCGCCAACAACACTAGTAACTGAAAGAGGAAGGTTTATTTCTACAAGAAATTTAATAAATATAATTTTGATTGAATTACATTAAGGTTGTCTAGTATTTATATATGTCGTGTGTGCGTGTGTGATGAAGCAGGAAGCTGGTGTTTATTAACTATTTCGTGCTCTTCCATTTCATGGGCACTTCAATGCCTACTAGCGAAATTATATAATTTGCAAAATGTCTGTTTTCTCCTTTACTATCTGGTTTTACGAATCTACACAACATTGCACAAATGTCCTTCCAGTTGTTTCCTTCTATTTTTACTGGATACTATCCTGAATATCATGCTTTCCTATTTAATATGTGTTACGTATATTTGATATAAGTCATTTATATTTATTTCTATTGTCTGTTTGTTAGATTCAAATTTGGCATTTTAAGTTTAAAGATTCGTTCATTGAGGGGGTGGGTGGGTGGGTGACCTGCACTTTACAGAATAAACACCAGGTTTTGACCTCATTTCTGACCTGGCTTCAGAGTTGTAAACAAGCTTTTAAAATGATTGGTTGGTTCCAAGGAGCTTTATATAAACACCTTTCTATTTTTGTTGGGTCATACGGTGTTTACGTGATTTCTTGAATGTAACATATTTCTAAGAGATTCTAGAAGATCATGTGACACCATTCTTGTTTACGTAGAAACAGATATATAAACTATGTTTTGGAGCGAGCTATAGAGTAGAAGTTGGGTTTCTTCAATATTAAGTTGTGTCTTTTTGAGTTATTTTAAATTAACTTGTACTGGAAATTATGTCAATTCGTTTGGATCAAGAGGAATTATTTTGTTATTTATCTGTAAAATAATTGTGCTCATAGATTTTTATTAACAAGAACTGACTTCATCAAGTGACATCGTCTTCCATATTGGATACTTCGCTGGGATTCGAATATAGAATTATTAGGACATTTTATTCCGAGGACTTTTGCAATTTCTCTAGTGGATAATATTTTGAATTATTTTTGGATTAATTTTGGAATTGGTTCTTAAAACCGTAAGTTTATTTTTCTTTTCTGGAAAATATTTATGCTCAGTAAATTCTTTATTAAGTTTTACAAGCTTGTTATTTTCACTCTTTCTATTTTACTGTTTATTCGAGCCTAATAGAATTGTTGATTCAACTTGCCCGAAAATATGATCTTTCTGAAGTCAAGGCTTCTTTAACGAAACAAGAGATCAAAAAGATTTTTGTCCAATATTTGGTAGAAAAGAATGTTTTGGAAAAAAAGTGCTTTGATTTCGGTCGGTAAGTCTGCATCAGACTCTGACATTAAACTAAAGGAATTAGAATTAAAATTCAAGATGGAATTAGAGTCGAGGAAGCTGGAATTTCAGGAAAGGGAGAGAGAGAGACAGGAAAGGGAGAAAGAAAGACAATTACAATATGACAAAGAGGAGAAAGAAAGACAATTACAATATGACAAAGAGGAGAAAGAAAGACAATTACAATTTGAAAGAGAGAGAGAGAGAGAAAAGGGAGAAAGAAAGACAATTACAATATGACAAGGAGAGGGAAGAAAGGAAATATCATTATAGAATGAAAAAAATAGAGCTGGCAAGTGAAAAAACACTTTCATACTTCAAATCCAAATTTAAGTTTTGATTTAGCAAGGAATACTAGATTAGTGCCCACTTTCAGAGAAAAAGAAGTAGACAAATATTTCATTCATTTTGAAAACGTTTCAGACAATTTAAAGTGGCCAAGGGAGCTTTGGACTCAGTTATTGCAATGTGTACTCACTGGTAAGGCTAGTGAGATTTACACTTCACTGTCTGTTCACGAAAGTGGTGACTATGATGTGGTTAAAGAATGCATTCTAAGGGGTTATGAGTTAGTCCCTGAAGCTTATCGGCTAAATTTCAGAAATTACAGAAAAGAAGCTGAACAAACTCATGTCGAATTTGCTAGAGGTTGTTTGATAGATGGTGCTTAGCCAAGAAAGTCGAACAAGATTATCAAAATCTCAAGCAAATGATATTAATTGAAGAGTTCAAAAACTGTATCCATAGTGACGTTAAGTCTTATTTTGATGAGCATAGGATTGAAACCTTGGAGAATTCTGCTCGAGCTGCTGACGGATATTTTTTGACACATCAAGTTAATTTTGTTAATAGTCTTCTGGCAGAAACGTATTTTAAAACTCGAACTAGCACAACTTTCAAAAATCAAACTTCAGAGAAGCTTGATTCTAGATCCTTGTCTCTTCCGACGTGAACCTATTGCAAGAAAAAAGGACACGTTATTTCTGATTGCTACAAATTGAAAAATAGGCATCAAAATGAAGACAGACCTGTTCCAAATGCTTTTATTTCTAAGAGGTCAAGATCACGGTCATGTATTGAAAGCAATACATTTGTTGGGTCTAATAAATCCCAGTCTGATTTTATTATGGAGAATTATGAACCATTCATATCGATGGGTTCTATATCACTCTTGGGTGATTCAGCCAATCCCACCCCTATTACAATTTTAAGGGACACAGGAGCTTCTCAGAGTATTTTATTGTCAGGTACTTTGCCTTTTTCTGAGAAGTCTTTTTCTAATGAAAGTGTTCGTATTCAGGGAGTAGAGTGCGGCTTTGTTAATGTTCCTCTCCATTGTGTAAATTTTTCATCAGACTTGGTGTCAGGACCTGTGACAGTCGGAACAGTCTCGGTTTTATCCGTTGAGGGCATTCCTTTATTGCTAGGCAACGACTTAGCTGGAGACAAGGTTGTGGTTAATCCACTTGTAACTGACAAGCCTGATTTGGATCAGAAAGTTGATCCAATTGAAAAAGTATTCCCTGATATATTTCAAGCTTGTGCAGTTACCAGAGCTATGGCAAAGAAAGCTCTTGAGAATGATGTTGATGAAGTCATTATTCCTTTAGCTGACACGTGTATAGGTTAGGATTTTGATGGGGTCACTCTTGCTCCTTGTTTGGATCAATCAGAAGGTATTGATCATAGTGATCCTCTTTTAACAACTCATTCTCTTTATTCTAATCAGGGTGATAAACGAACGTCACTTGTCGTCGAACAGGAGAAAGATCCTGAAATCAGTTTGTTTCAAAGGGCCATAAGTGAGACTGAAGCCACTGAAATTCCTGTCTGTTATTTCATTAAAAATGGAACTCTTATGAGAAAATGGAGACCTCCCGAGGTACCTGCTGGTGATGAGTGGTCGGTGAACTATCAAATAGTAGTTCCAACACCTTACAGACAAGAAATTCTTAACCTAGCCCATGAAACTCCTTTGGCTGGTCATTTAGGGATTAATAAAACTTACCACAAGATCTTGACTCACTTCTATTGGCCAAAAATAAAAAGTGATGCTGCCAAATACTGTAGATCTTGTCATACTTGTCAAATGGTAGGAAAACACAATCAGAAGATACCTAAGGCTCATCTACAACCTATTCCTGCCTTTGACGAACCATTTAGTAGAATTATGGTAGAGTGTGTAGGTCCCTTACCGAAGACCAAGTCAGGTAACCAATACCTGTTGACCATTATGTGTGTGTCAACAAGATTTCCAGAAGCAATGCCGTTGAGGAATATAAAATCTAAAACAATAGTAAAAGCTTTGATAAAGTTTTGTACTCAGTATGGCCTTCCCAAATCTGTTCAGTGTGATCAAGGATCAAACTTCATGTCTGGAATTTTCCAACAAGTTATGTATGAATTGGGCATTCAACAATTCAAATCTTCTGCTTGTCACCCTGAGAGCCAAGGGGAATTAGAAAGATTCCATCAGACTTTGAAAAATATGATTCAATCATATTGTTTTGATACGAATAAAGATTGGGATGAAGGCATTCATTTACTATTGTTTGCAGTTAGAGAATCAGTTGAAGAATCTTTAGGCTTCAGTCCCTTTGAACTGGTTTTTGGACACACTCTGCGTGGACCATTGAAGTTATTAAAAGAGAAACTTGTCTCTAATGAAGATACTGAGATCAATCTTCTTGATTATGTTTCCGATTTTAGATACAAGTTGTCAAAGGCTTGTGAGGTTGCAAGAGCAAATCTGCACTCTGCTCTATCTAAAATTAAATCAAGATATGATAAAACAAATCGAAGGAAAGGAGTTTTCAGCCTGGTGATAGAGTCATGGCTCTCTTACCAATGGCACAAAATCCTCTTCAGGCCAAATATTATGGTCCCTACACATTTGACAGAAAATTAATGACTTAATTACATCATAAATACTACTGGGAGGTTCAAACAAAAACAACTCTGCCAAATAAACATGCTAAAAGAGTATATTGAAAGAGATAGCCATATTAAACCTGTAATTAATTTAGCTGTACCTGTCCCACTCAATGAAGGAATATCATCAGATTCTATCGATATTGAAATGACGAATCTTTGTAATTCAGAAATTATGAAAGCTCTAGACCAGAAACTTTCACATTTGCAAGTGCAAGAAAGAAATGAACTGAAACAGTTATTATTTGAATATAAGCACTTATTTCCAGATGTTCCTACAAGTTCAAACAAAATTTTTCATGACGTTGCATTTGTAAATTCCAAACCTGTTAAACAACATCCATACAGGATGAATCCACTCAAACAGGAATACTGAAAAAAGGTAATTCAATATTTGCTAGAGAATTATTTATAGAGCCCAGTAAAAGTGACTGGAGTTCACCATGCACACTTGTTCCAAAACCAGATAAAAATTTCCTTATGTGCACAGATTATAGGAAGGTGAACAGTGTTATTCAGTTCCAAAATACGAGACAAGTACAGGAAAAATGACTGTTGGTGGCTATGTTATCTGTATATCTAATGAAAATACAAAAATTGTCTCAATATAACAAATTATTTATTTCACTATAGAATACTACATCTTTAATATGATTTTCATGATACATATATTGTGGACTTGTTCAAACAGACTTAAGCTCTGCAAGACTTCATCATACTTTTTAGAGACGTCTCCATATCTCTATTTTCAAGGTAGTTTTGCAGCAAGATTTAAACTGCAAGATTTGAAACTTATAATGACATCATTTAGCACCAATACTGGTGTAGGGAGCATATCTCTACTGCCCAGTGAAATTGTCCATGTATACAAGATAACCAGGACTAATACATCAACCCGTCTACCAGCAATCGCTATTTTAACAAGCATATAGCAAAGATCTCGTGGAGCTTCCAGAATCAGTTTGAACATTACTAGGTAATATTAAAACTCGCATTAATACCCTCTTACAATTGTATAAGAAATATGACAATTCTGACGATGTAGCATGAATGACGACAAATAATTGTCGTACATGAAAAATTGCCATTACTCCAACAAATCAATATCAATAACTGGCAACTAAATTTAAAGTGCTAAGGATACTAATCGCTTGCATGCATCACATGATTGTAATTTACAAAAGATATGATGGAAAGATACAGCTCCCACTATATTACCATTAACTGCTGTACAAAAAAATAAAACACTTAATTTGCTTCACATTTTCTTGTTTTTATGTCAATATTAACATTTAAAACGTGTCAGGTGCAGCTGGTGTTTCATAAACTTGCATCAGATCACCACTCAATTATATGCCATCTTGACGTGTCAGAACCTAACCCTCCACCTTTATTTGCTAATAAAAGAAACCTCCGTATGATATATAGAACCAAATTCATGCATGACATCAAAGAAAACCTAACAACCTACCTACATTCTACAGCAAAACAGCTCGATAACTGCCTGCGTTAATTGCTTGAAAAACATGTCCCAGCCATCAACTGTAGAGTATCATTAAAACAAGTGTTCTCCTAGGTATAACAGTGTTAAGAACCAGCTTGGCACTGCTAACATACATCGCCGAAAAGCAGAGTGGCTTTGGCTTTCCATCTGACTCACTATTCATAAACAAATCTCTATAAAGCCGCTAAAGAACAAAGTCCATTTAGCAACATTATCCCACTATAGTACTAATATCACGGAGAGTTCCAGCTGCAAAGAGTTCTTCAAGATTACTAACAAACTAATGTCAAGGAACAAATGTACTCTACTTCCAACTACCTTCTCTCCAGTACACCTTCCGGACTAATTTGCAAATGTCTTCCCTGACAAAGTACAAACCATTAGAGATTCACTTGACAACACAATTTCATTTCACTCATCACCATACAGTTGATACAGAATTTCAATGACAACCGTTTGGAGGATATTAACCTGTCTCTGTTGATTTAGTACGGAAAATCGTGATGAAGAGTGCACCTAAGTTTTGTGAACTTGATCCAATTCTGCTGCTTGAGTGCTTAGACCCAATATTGCTTTTACTAACTGATGTTATTAATATTTCTCTATCATCGGGGTAATTCCAATCAGTTTTCAAACCTGCCCTTGTAAAGCATCTGCTGGAGAAACTAACACTTGACCATAACGATTTAAAGAACTAACCCCCAGTTTCAAATCTCTCATTCATATACAAAATCTTAAAAAAAAGTTGTTCTAACCCAACTTGTATCTCATTTGTCTGCATATCGCCCTTAGCACAATGTACTGAAACTAATATTCTGAAAGTATTTAATGACATTCTCTCTGCTTTGGATAGTGGAAAGCTAGATTACAGTCCTCGCCATCCTTGATTTGTTTGAAGCATTTGACACAATATACCATGATATATTATTACTTCGCGTCTCCAATATGTATTTGTCATTGAGAATATAGCCTTACAGTGGTTCAAGTCTTACTTTCTATACACTCGGCCGCACTCAAGCGTCATAGATCATCACCCAGTGTCTCACCAATTGTATGCAGGTGACACCCAAATATACAAGTCCAGCCACCCAACTGAAATTGATGCTACCATTCATAGAGTAGAGAGGTGCATTTCTGGTGTGAAACCACGGATGACATGTAACAAGTTGCAGATGAATGATGATAAAATTGAGGCTATTCTGATCAAAACACAAAGATTTTCTTATTCACATCCTTTACGTCAGACAATAAATATCAGCAACACCAACATTAAATTCTCACAGTCAGTACGAAACCTAGGTATTACTCTTGACAGTACTCTCGCATTGCACCAACCTGTCATGAACATATGAAAGACTGCGTATCTTGAACTGAGACGCATCAGTTCCATTCGCAAATATCTTTTAGTTGATGCCTCTAATACACTTGTGTGTTCATTAGTACTTTCATGACTTGAATATTGTAACTAAATTCTGTCTGGATCATCACAATATCTACTCCAGAAACTTCAAAAAGATCAAAACACAGCTGCTCGGATCATTTTCAGAGTACCACGACCAGAGCACACCTCATCACAGCTCGGTACCTTACACTTGCTATCCATTCGATACAGAATCAAACACAAAATTTGTTCACTGTGGCATGTTTCACTGACAGAATCCAGTCCAACATACCTATCCGGTTTTACCAATGTGTAAACACCAGCAAGATACTTATGCTCCTCTTCTGACAATCGAATACCTATTGTTTTCACTGTGAAAACGAAGTCATATGGACAACATTCTTTTGCATATCAGTGCCGGGCGATGTGGAATGAATTGCCCATTGAAATTAGACACAAAAACACAGTGCCCCATTTAAGAGTGCTATTAAAACTCACCTTTTTCGACTGCAGGAACAAACTTACAGACCTAGTAATGTTTTGTATCTTATATGTTTTCAGCATGTTTTTATATTTTTCCAATTTTGTGTTCTTGTTATGTTTTTCTGTATAGCATTCATATCATTATAGATGTTGCAAAGCGCTTAGAGCTTGTAAAGATTAGGCGCTACACAAAGTCCCTATTATTATTATTGTAAATAAAGTAGTATCAAAGGGATATAACATAAAAGTCTTCATATTTATGTATAATTTTGTTGTTTCCCTTGAGAAATAAAACTACACTTAAAATGGTAGTGGAATCCATCTTGTTACAAATACCAAAACATTTTCTTAGTACTATTTGTGACACCAACTATATTTAGAACAGGAACATGGTCACCATGCCATAATGTTTTATGGGACTGATATACCTTAAAGCAACAACAGTATTATTGTGTAATGTTTAAAGAACAAAAATTGTATAAAGCATAAATGCAAAAGATGTATGATTCATATATTTATTGGAACAAAAATAAAAATTCACTGTACATCAATCACCAAGCAAACTGTTATATCTGGAATAAACACTATACATATAATTCCTCTGTAATCTACCTTAAGTGCCAATGTAAATTCAGAAATTTTCGTGAACACTTTTGGGAGATGTTTCTAAATAAACCAATCAAATTGTTCACGTTTTCACGCACTTTTATGAAGAATACAACTGATTGCACCATGGATCTCAGAATACAGTCTTGTTACCACGATATGCATGCTTATTTTAATTCATTACAAATGCATCAATAGATCATTTTAGAGTTACTTATACCTTATGTTCTCGAAGAAAATCGCAACAATGTCATTGGGACATGTTTATGACAAATAATCTAGGGTAGTCAAGATCACTCACAAGAAACTATCATCATGTACTCTTTCTACAAGTAGTTTTGTACCTAATTTATTTTTGCATCAAATAGCTTTTCTTGAATACTCACGAGAACCCCATTTCAGGTGAAGAAGGTACTCCTATTTCTTTGGCCTGCCTTTGATTTTGTGAGAACCGCTTTCACCAGTGCAAGCTCAACAAAAGTATGTACACGTACAAGTGTTAAAAACATGTAAATGTAAATCTTAAGAAAAAGACATAAGTTAACATTTTTCACACATTAATGGAAATGCAATGCTCCTTATCAAGTACAAAAATCACAACACTTTAAACAAATACAACTTATTAAAACGAAACATTTCTTATGAAAAGAAGGTAAGACAATCACATTTGCAAAACGTCTGGCTTAGATTAAGCCCAATGCATTTCAACGAAAGTCTCCCTGTTCTTGACGATGGGTCCCCAGCTTCCATATGGTCTCCTCTCAATGACCTCTGATCTTTTAGTGGCATCCTTGGAATCATCGGAGCTACTTGTTCCATGGCGAGCCCTGGTGGGGCTGCAAAATTATAATATTATACATCAAATTATTAATGGCTTAGACTCTTCACAAATACCATTTTATCAAATATATACACTTTGTGTACATTTTGTTTGGCAAAAATAAAATCATAAGTCATTTTCATATAAGATCGGTTGTACATATCTGACTTCTAAATATATAAATACAAGTACTTGTCTACAAAATTAAAATCTACAAATCACAAGAAGCAATATTTTAAAAAAAAAAACGATTTATTTATTTAAGATTATATATGTCTCTTTATAAACTGTTGCTATTTGTAAACACATTTCTGTCCATTCAAGGTAAAGTCCAACTTCATTTAAATCAGGATACAAGTTAATTCTACTTTCTTATGCATTCGTTTTGCCTGACTGTCCTACTTTCAATGCTAAAAACAATATAAATGGCAGTTGTTACCTTTGTTGCTAATGTTCATTTTCAGTGGTGGGGTGGGGTAAAGTGCAAACATACTGCCTAACGAAAACACCATATGCTGCAATATTATAACACATCTGCATCATGCTATATGAAAACAGATGTATGTGCATAATTTTTTTTCTAAACATTCACTAAAGCATTCAACGCAATAACATTTATTGACTTTTATACCTTGGCGTCACCTGCACAGACTGCTGAACTGCGTCCTTCATTCTAATTTCTGGCAATCAACTGTTCGATATATGCTACTGGTAAAACGAAGCTGATTGTGACCAGTCGCTTATCCTGTCGCTTTGTTAAATCAAGAAACTTCAACTCTCAGGAACAACCTGGCTTATCTGTAACAACCTGGATTACCTGCAACATGAAAGCAAAATGTTAGATTACGGTTTCACTCTGCTGATACTTTTATTGAGCACTTAAAATTTAAAAAGGTCTATAGACACATTTATTTACTTGACGTAGAACTTTAGGCGTGCATTTTGCATCGAAATAAATTGCATCTGAACTAAATTTTTGTGAAGGTCGGAAATAATGGAATCAAAATGTAGAGGGACGTGAAGATATATATATATATATATATATATATATATATATATATATATATATATATATATATATATATATATATATATATACACATGTTGTGTATGCAAAATACAGTACATTTTTTTTGTGATTGCATCAACTATTGTAATGGGCGTGTTCTGGTGCAATGCCCAAGAATTTGTTTTTTTTTCTTCGTGAAACTTTGAAACAATAATGCAGTGAAACATCGTAAGTACTTGTTTATAGATCCAAACTTGTTTGAACTCGCTACAATATATAGGGTTTCCTCTCTCAACCTTTTGCTGCAACATTAGGACACAATGTATTAAGGTCACACAACCCATTTCAGTCAAGATATCCTAAGAAAAGGCTGACATGAATCATTGGCAGTGAAGTCACTACCCTTATTTAATCAAATCATATCGCCAGACAAACTAGTTTTAAAAGTCGAAAAAGTACACCTGTCCAAAGCACTTGTCACGAAAAAGCATATAATGCAAGTCTGCCAAACGCTAATTCTCATTTTATCATTATCTGCCTATCCATAGCTATTGGGCATTCCGACCTCTTGTACCCGCTAGTTGCATTAATGGTTGCAAAATCTTCTAATCCTTAAATATGAAAGTATATTTCTTTTGTTTTAGAAATGAATTCAAATGAGCGTATCTCTTCAACTCTAGGCCAGACTGCGAGTTGTTCTAGTGGGTTCGAATTGTAAATTAAAACAAATATCACCCGTGCTCACCTTTGGATGAACTGGTTTGCCTTTGATTGCCGCTGATATCAGCCATTTATTTTCAAATTCGGTCATGAGAGTTTTCTACGTTAAATCCATCAAGAGTTTCATTTAACCCTTCTAACCGCATTTTAGATGTGCAACATGAATATCAGAATATCTAATATTGTTTGGGATAGGGCAGAGAACACCTGATATTTAATGGCCGAAACCTTTTGTGGCCGAAATTAAACATTTCAGATATTATTGGCAATCCAGGTTCCAAATAATGTTTACTTACTTACCTATAATCGCAATATCAGTTCTGACCAACAGATACTATTAATTACTCTCCCAGTGCAGATGAGATGGAAATGGACAAAATTCAACGATCAGCTGACAATCGCCTGGTGTTTCTGATGGTCTGAAATAGTTCTTTCTTTGTAACGTGTCGGATTTTGTGAATTTTGCTGGAATACATCAGCTCCAATATTTTTAAAAGTCCAAAATTACCAACACAAATACGACATATGTTGTGCTCTGCTGTTTAAAGCTTGTTCTATTCCTTTGTCTTGCCAAGTTAAACTGGTTTAGCATGCGTGCAGACTGTTTCGTCGCTTATAGCATAATAGCACAAAGCCATGCACCAGCCACATGATCACGCTCGGAGGCAAGTGTCTCAATATAGAGCGATGGGTTCATGACTTTTATAAACGTAAACAAAAACAAATATAACCAGGGTTCATATTAGACATTAGATACCATCTATAAATGAAGTCACGCGATTTTTGTCGCTTTTTGACCCCCACCACACGTCGTCACAAAAAGTCAGACCCCGCAAATATGACCGGGTGGGGAGGGGGGAGCTGCTCCCCCTACACAGAAAAAGCCGTATTTCGTATTTAAAATTAACATGTTTGAAATCACTTTATTGTCATTGTAGTATGTATTTAGTGTACGCTGCACTCTGATATTGCACGAGAAAACATTAAAAATGAGGCACTGGAAAGCTGAAATTGGCATAAAATTCTTTTGAAAACATTCCTTGTCAAACTAAAACTGCAGATGTTCAGAATATTATATTCAAATTCTCGTTTAACTATCAAAAAAAGTTGTTATGATAAAAAATGACTTTGAAACTTTGTAGTAAAACTTAAGAATCAAGAGAGTAGAATTATAACAATCTTTATGCATTCCACAAAATGAAACGCTCTGGAAGAATCATTGTAAGCAATCAAAAACTTAAGTGGTACTTTGATGTGACGTCACATTTTTTAAACACCTTTCTCCCCGTCGTCACACAGTCACATATATGTGACCCTTCATCCCCTATGGTGCGTGACGTCATTTATGGACGGTCCTTTAGACGCAAAACTTGTCCTCCTCTTTATTCTTATTCTGGCCGCCAGTTTGAAAAAAAGAAAGTGGAGAACAATTTGTTGGTCCAATTAGTCATCACCGTAGAGTGATGCCTTTAAAACATCGGTAGGGTGATATCCGTCTATTGCAAAGTAAATGGGGGTTAAAAAAAATTTTTAAAAAAAGGATGGCCGACTGGTCCAATGCGGTCTCCGTTACGGATCACTGCCATCTCACCTCTGTTTGCGAGGGTTCGAGTGTACGATTCGGCTAATGTAGTTATGTGAGAAAGCTTGCCAGTAGTTTTTTGTTCGTTGGTGATTCTTTCTGGGGGTTTTCCCCGGTTCCTCCGCCACCAATAATATTGGCTGCCATGTATAGTCTATCGTGTGCTGAAAACTGGCGTTAAACCCTACAACAACATTAAAATTGAAATAACATCGACTAAAATAAACAAGTGGCAGGGGTGCTTTAAAATAGAAATCATAAGTAACTTAAATAAATAAGACCAGAAATAAAATGCCACTACAAATTAAACTGAACAATAACCGTTACGAAACGCACGCACACACACACACACACACACACACACACACACACACACACACACACACACAGACACACACAGAGTGGGAAAAAACAATAAAGGTAAAATAAGCAAAATTGCATCGAAACTAACCATATGGTCAAGGGGCACCCAAAAAATCCCAAACAAGTCATTTTACATCGAGACGGCAGAAATAAAACGACCAGGAGATAGACAAAAAATAAGTCCGAAAACATCGGGAAAAGAAGAAAACAACTTAAAGAAGGAGCGGGTAAAGGGCTCAACACCAGTCACAAGTAATGAACACTCGACAACAAAAAGGAAGAGCAGAAAAAGAAGACCACCTAGCAAAAGCCTCCTGAACAGTTGCATAGAAAAGAAAATATAACGGAAACTAAACTGCCACCAAACAATCACTAAAGCGCCCCTCCCCTCTCTCCTTTCTAGAATAAAAATAACCCAAGGTAAGTACAACGTCACTACAGAGTCTGCCTATTATGGTATTCAGTTGCTGGACGTATGAATGCGATAGTGTCCGTGTCTGTCAGAATGTATGGTAATATAGCTTACATACTAAAAGTAAATACGAACTGGATTATCTATAGCTTGAACACAATAACACACACACCCACACACACACCCACACCCACACACACACCATTTTATAGTGTTAATTTATACAATTTGATTTTCATATCCCAGGTCGATATGAAACATTTGATCCTTTTAAACGATCATATAGGTGTATAACCTTTTTGTATGGCGCTAAATAGCCTAACAGTCCTGGTGCGGAGTTCAAATACTAACAAATCAATATATTAATACCATAACTACATTACCCGGATCTTAGACTCGATCCCAAACTGAAAATGGGACTAGCCTTACCTAGTCCCATCCTTTTAAAATTCAAAAACATTTTAAATAGGTTTAAAAGGCATGGGAAGCACTATACAAAAGGCATGGGAAGCACTATACATTTTTCGGATTGGTTTCGGTATGAAGAATAGACAAGACATATACACAAACACAAATAAAGTAAAAAAATTAGAAGCACCTAGGCACCTTAGGAACATTGAAAACATTGCATATAAATATAGGGAACAACGAAAAAAAAATATTTGAACTAGATACTAATAAGACTTATGACTGGATTCGGATGATGAAGATAAATTAACAAAAATAAAATAGAAGTAGAAAATATAGCTGTTAACTGGGATAGGGTAGTATTAGGTCTATAATAGGTATGTAAATTAAACACTATAAAGGTAATTCTACATACTAACGAGTTTTCCCCCCAAATTATGAGTGGCGTCCTCTATTTTTAGTGCGGTTCCTCTTAGATTCCCAAAATCCCCCATTCCGAACGATTAAATTGTTGTATGTCTGTTTGTTTTCCCATTCATTGTGATATTGTGCATTGTAAAAAAGTAAATTAAAAAGGATAAACTTTTTGGTTATTTGACAAATTTGATTAAGGTTTGTTGCATTACCTTAAACTAATAGATTATTTAGACTCTTGTAGCAAACCTAGTCTGGTTTGCTGAGTCTCTTTAATTTAGTGATATTTGCCTTAGGTTTATGTTGTCCAGTGTAAATTATTTGTATAATGCTATAGCGTTGTGTGTGTTATCGTATTTTTGTACGGACGGCATAGTGATGGATCAAAGCATTAATATGGTTGTCTTGATTTAAAGGGCTATCTAGAAATAAGAAATAAAAATGGTTTAGTTGTATCCCAAATTCCGCTCAAACGGGAGTTTAAAATTTTCCTACCATATTTCAGTCTTGGTTATTAAACATACTATAGAAGAAATAAAGTTAGATATAATTCAAATAAATTGAATGAGTGCATGTTCTAAACATGTTTTATTTCTCGTATATATTAATCATATTCTATAATCCCATTGTTTTTGTGGTTTCTTGATGTTTTTTTAATGACCTTCCGTTTGGGACAGACAAGTGTAATCCTTACTACCTCGCGTTAGTCATGTAGTATCGATATAACATCATCATGAACATCTTCCGCATTACGGTCAATACACTGTCTCTTTGTTTGTTATATTTAAAGTTGTTACAGGTTACAAACACGGTAGTACAGTATTCAAATTAAGTACCCAATCCAGGATGTGCGAAATAACAGGTGTAACCCTTACTATCTCATCGATATCACACCATCATACGCACCTTAGCCAATGTCTTTGTTTGGTATATCTAAAGTTGTTAGAGGTTACTAACATAGTAGTGTTCAAATTAAGCGTCCAATGGCTCACGTGCGAAGCGCTTTTGGTGAGATTTACCGGATGCCACAGATAATACCTGTCTATAAATACATCACCGCCAGTGAAGCACAGGGTATCAGAATAGGGATAGGTCCCCACAACCAAAGTCGCCCTTGCCAGGCACTCTCAACTCGCCCGCTACCTCTGCAGCAGCAACTACACGTGCTTAGCACGTCCAGAAATAATCAAATACCACCAGATGAATTAATATGAGTGTGTGCTGGAACTATTCCCACTCATATGGCATGAGGCCCTACAATCACACAGTATTAGCTCAATAGCTAATCAGATGTGACGGCCAAATTAAATAAGTGTTCCACTATGAACACATAAACGCCTGCAGGGCGGTGGCTCATTCCCACCCTCAGGATAAATTAAATAACCGTCCATTGACGGATAAAACAGTGACAAGAGCCTTCGGGACGAATCACTTAAAACCCATATTATTCATTCATTCATTCGAAGCTCCTTACATATAGTGCTACCTGCTCTATAAGAGCGCACATCACTTTAATTCAAACAGAACAAATTCTTTACATTACGAAAAGTCTTGTCAGTCGGCGATCTACTATACGGATTCGCACATCTTCAGCTATAGAGTTAGGTAATTTTAAATAATTTCTCGTATATATTATACCAACACGTCGATTTCTGCATTATTTGTAGCTTTGGTTTACACGTTTATATTCTTGCTTACATCCTGGCGAAGGATATTTGTAGTTGTAATATAAGGATACATTTAAGCAAGGTAAGGTTTATATCTGAACTTGTTTTGTAATTATTGTGCCGGTAATTATCTGTGTAACTTAACGTGTATAACGTGTATTACTTTTTTTTTATACCAGTGTAAATAGTACACGGTATTGGATGTTTTCAGCTGCCTAGAATCTGCAAATGTCCATGTCCGGTGTTGTCGAATGTCTGGAATGTCAAGGATCTAGAGTGTCCCATTGTCCGGTGCTGTCCAGTGTTTGGAAATGTCCAGAATTTTGGGTATTATCCGGTGCTGTCGAGTGTCTGGAATGTCAGTATTTGGAGCAACGTTCCCTCTAAGCGAACGCTCGCAATTACTCAGGCATCCCCGCGCAGCTGAATTGTCAATTCAACGTTTAAATTTTACTCAATCCATCATTAAATGTTGCTCGTCTCCGTAATGCTTGGGCAATGCAGCGAACACTGCGTGCACATCTACCATTCGCTTAGAGGGAACGTTGATCTGGAGTGTCCCATCTCTAGAGCTGTCGAGCGTCTAGAATATCATCATCTGGAGTGTCCCAGCTATAGAGTTGTACAGCGTCCAGTGTGCCCGGTGATGTCGAGTAGATCTTGGAGTGTTGAGTATCTTGGAGGGACCAGAGTGATTATACATGGACCCGAGCGTTCAAAGTATCTTGAGGAATCGAGGTCTACGAAATGCAAGCTGTACATCGAACCACAGGAATTTAACAACTGCAAAGCTGAACTTGAGCAGCCGTGGAACTAAAGTAAAGTGTTCGGACAACGGAGTGCATCTCCCTTCATGTAATATTGTAGATGTGGGCTAATTTGGGGATTCGCATAACCCATTGTATCTTTAGGGACTTTTTGTCCTTTTTCATTTGCTCAAGTTCAATACGAGAGAAGTCATTTTACTACAGGAGTTAATTCTGCAGTATTTGCCATCTGATTAAACTATATACATCTTTCATCGTTTAGTCACTATGAATCATTCACGCCTTGTTTGTCATCTGTAGAGTAATGTGATGTTGTTTTTTCTTTCGTTTGTGCGTTATATTGTTGTTGTAGATGTCAGGGATCCGTGATGGAGATCGCTTTCGACCAATCGGCCACTCGTTTATTTTAATACCTATTTACTTTGTAATCGACGGATATAACCCTACCGACCTTTTAATGGCATCCATCTAAGGTGATGTCTAATTAGTCCAACAAATTTGTCCTCCACTTTCTTTCTTTAAAACTTTATATTCTTCTATTCACAACCCTCTCCATTTTAATTACATTATTTCTGACCTTCACAAAAATGTATTTCAGATGCAATTTATGTAGATGCAAAATACACTCCTAACTCGGCCTCATGTATATAAATGTGTCTATAGACCTTTTAAATTTTAATTGCTGAATAAAGGTATCAGCATAGTGAAACCGTGATCTAACATTTTGCTTTCACGTTGCAGGTCAGCCAGGTTGTTACTGAGAGTTGATGTATCTTGGTTTAACAAAACGACAGTATAGACGTCTCGTCACAATCAGCTTGGTTTTACCAGTAGCATATAGGGAACAGTTGGTTGCCAGGAATGAAGGACGCAGTTCAGCAGTCTGTGCAGGTGATGCCAAGGTACAAAAGTCAATAAATGTTTTTGCGTTTAATGCTTTAGTGAATGTTTAAAAAAAATGCTGTAGATGTGTTATCATATTGCAGCATAGGGTGTTTTTTTTTCAGGCAGTATGTTAGCACTCCCCCCCCCACTGAAAATGAACATTAGCAACAATTTATATTGTTTTTAGCATTGACAGTATGGCAGCCAGAGAAAACGAATGCATTAGAAAGTAGAATTAACTTGTATCCTGATTTAAATGAAGTTTGACTTTAACTTGAATGGACAGAAATTATTTTACAAATGGCAACAGTTTATTAAGAGACATATATAATCTTAAATAAAAAAAAACATGTTTCTTTAGAAATATTGCTTGTGATTTGTAGATTTTAATTTTGTAGACAAGTACTTGTATTTATATATTTAGAAGTCAGATATGTACAACCGATCTTATATGAAAATGACTTATGATTTTACTTTTGACAAACAAAATTTACCTAAAGAGTACATTTTTGATAAAAAGGTATTTGTGAAAAGTCTAAGCCATTAATGATTTGATTTATATTATGAAACTGTTGCAGCTCCACCAAGGTTAGCCATGAAACAAGTAGCTCCGATGATTCCAAGGATGCCACAAAAGGATCAGAGGTCATTGAGAGAAGACCATATGGAAGCTGGGGACCTATCTTCAAGAACAAGGAGACTTTTGTTGAAATGCATTTGGCTTAATCTAAGCCATACATTTTGTAAATGTGATTGTCTTACTTTCTTTTAATAAGAAATGTTTCGTTTTAGTAAGTTGTATTTGTTTAAAGTGTTGTGATCTTTGTACTTGATAAGGAGGTTTGCATTTCCATTAATATGTGAAAAATGTTAAATTATGCCTTTTCTCTTAAGATGTACATTTACATGTTTTTAACACTTGTACGTGTACACAATTTTGTTTAGCTTGCACTGGTGGAAGCTGTTCTCACAAAATCAAAGGCAGGCACAACAAAACACTAGTGTCTTCTTCACTTTTTAAGGGGTTATGAAATGTATCCAAGAAAGGCTTTTTGATGCAAACAATTTTTAGGTACAAAACTACTTGTAGAAACACGACATGATGATAATTTCTTGTAAGTGATCTTGACTACCCTAGATTATTTGTTATAAACATGTCCCAATAACATTGTCGGTATTTTCTTCGAGAACGTAAAGTATAATTAACTCTAAAATGATATATTGATGCATTTTTAATGAATTAAAAAGAGTATGCATATCGTGGTAACACGAATGTATTGTGAAATCCATGGTACAATCAGTTGTATTCTTCACAAAAGTGCGTGAAAACTTGAACAATTTGATTGTTATTTACAAAAAATTCTCCCGAATGTGATCACGAACATTTCTGCATGTGCATGAAATTTGCTGTTTTGGCACTTAAGCTAATTGAAAGAGGAATCATATCTATAGTGTTTATTTCAGCGTTAACATTTTGTTTGGTGATTGATGTACAGTGGATTTATATTTTGTTCGAATAAATATATGAATCATATATCCTTTGCATTTATGCTATACTCAGTTTTTTTTCTTCTTTAAACATTACACAATAATACTGTCGTTGTTTAAAGGGATGTCAGTCCCATTAACATTATGGCATGGTGACTTTTTTCCTGTACTAAATATACTTGGTGTCACAAATAGTAACAAGAAAATGTTTTGGTCTTGGTAACAAGATTGATTCTATTACTATTTTAAATGAAGTTTTTTTTCTCAAGGTTGACAACAAAATTGTACATAAATATGAAGACTTGTATGTTATATCCATTTGATACTACTTTATTTACAATAATAATAATAGGGACTTTGTGTAGCGCCTAATCTTTAGACGCTCTAAGTGCTTTACAACATCTATAATGATATGAATATGTTACGACATTGTTTACAGTAGATTCTATATGATTGGAATTTTTCTCTAAAATGGGTTATTAAAGTTATTTGCATTAAAATAATATTGAAAGTAAAACGTATGCTAAAGTATATTGGGATAAATTCATTTTTTACAGTTGTGTACTATACACTATTCAATAGGTAAAGCATTATACAGTACGTTAGGAAAAACTCGCTTGTAAGATATACCGGTCAAAAATAAGCTGACCTACAAAGATATATGTTAGAGATCACGCCAGCATCCATACATGTAGGTTAAGTTAACATCGCTTGTAAGATATATCGGTCAAAGACAAGCTGGCCTACAAAGATATATGTTAGAGATCATGCCAGCATCCATACATTTAGGTTAAGTTAACTTTGTAACTAAATAATGGTCAGGCCGTCTTTTCACGCATAATTCACGTGTTCTCCAGCAAAAGATGCTGATCAGGTAGAAAAATTCCATGACGTAAAGGAATTCTTGAACGACTTTTAGAAACGAAGATGCGCAATGACTGTTCTCTGTGTTGTGGAAGCAAGTTGATCCTGGGGCAGAGAGGTTACCATTTTTGGTAATGCGGTTGGACGCAGACTTAGATATAACCCTCGCCCCAGTCTATTAGATCACTCTTTGTTTCCACTCACACGAAGAACTTTTCTTGCATTTCTTCTTACAGGTAAGAAGCGCTATATTTCTTATGAAAAATTAGGAACTTTAAATGTTGAGATTTTTAATGGTAAAGTTACATGTTTGCAACATTTCTTTTACTGAAATATTCTATTTAATATTATGGTGCAATGGAATGTTCAATTGTTTTAAAAGAATTAATATTTACTAATATTTCTATAACATACTTCAAGTTAGTATTCTATTTAAATTTAGAGAAATACATTTCTTTAAAATGATTACTGCAATAATCGCAACTATTAAATCTTATACTTTTTGGTGATCATGAAATTAATCTAAATTTAATTATTTGTATCATATTCTAAAGTACAGAAATGGTACAAATGAATGAAGTTGGTAAGCTTATAAAGAAAGTGTAATTTTATATGCTTTACATGTATTTTGAAATATATATATAAATATGCTTTATAAATGTATCTTTGAAGTGCATTAATATATAGTAGTTATTTGAATAAAGACTCTTTGTTTCCACTCACACGAAGAACTTTTCTTGCATTTCTTCTTACAGATTCCAGTACCTCTCGCACATTCAATCGAGTCCTACCTTGCTGCTTCATTCTTCTCTCTCTCTTCCTGGCCGTTCGTCATTATCATTTATGAGAGTTCCACGCAAGAATTTCTCATAAAAATTAATGAAGAATATACCAACCAAGCAAAGTTTCTTCATTTCATGCTCGAGAAACTTTCTTCATTAAAAATACACTAGAGAAAAACAACAAGCACACGAAATTGGAAAAGCATAAAAACATGCTGCAAACATATAAGATACAAAACATTATTAGGTCTCTAAGTTTGTTAGTGCAGTCGAATAAGGCGGGTTTTAAGAGCACTTTTAAACGCTGACACTGTGCTTTTGTGTCTAATTTCAATGGGCAATTCATTTCACATCGCCGGGCCCTGGTATGCAAAAGAACGTTGTCCATATGACTTCGTTTTCACAGTGGGAACAATGAGTATATGATTGTCAGAAGAGGAGCGTATGTATCTTTCTGGTGTATACCCATAGGTAAGACCGGATTGGTATGTTGGGCTGGAGTCTGTCATTGAAACATAGCACAGAAAACAGATTTTGTGTTTGATTCTGTATCGAATGGATAGCCAGTGTATGGTACAGAGCAGTGGTGAGGTGTGCTCTGATCGAGGTACTCTAAAAATGATCCGAGCAGCTGTGTTCTTAATTTTTTTGAAGTTTCTGGAGTAGATATTGTGATGATCCTGACATAATTTAGTTCCAATAGTCCAATCTTGAAAGTACTCCATGAATGGTAGCATCAACTTCAGTTGGGTGGCTGGACTTGGATGTCATCATCGTTCAATTGGTGAGACACTAGGTGATTATCTAGGATACATGAGTACGGCCGAGTGTATAGAATGAAGAGATCGTGTCCAAGAACACACCCAGTGAAACACCACAACATATATCAACTGGGAGTGAATGTTTTCCATTTGTAGATACAATATGTTTCCTGTTGACTAAGTAGGACTTGAACCACTGTAAGGCTATATTCTGAATGTGAAATACATGATGGAGACGGTAAAGTAATATATCATGATCCACTGTGTCAAATGCAGCAGACAAATCAAGGAGGGTGAGTACTGTAATCTTTCCACTATCCAAAGCAGAGAGAATGTCATTAAATACTTTTAGAATAATACTTTCGGTACTGTGGCATGGGTGATATGCATACTGTACATTGCTAGAAAGACTGTTTGAATTCAAATGAGATACAAGATGGGTTAGAACAACTTGTTTTAATTTTTTTTTATATGAATGCGAGATTTGAAACTGGGCGTTAGTTATTTAAATCGTTATAGTCAACTTTTGGTTTCTTAAGCAGATGCTTTACAAAGGCAGTTTTGAAAAATGATGGGAATTCCCCCGATTAGAAAGAGATACTAATAACATCAGTTAGTGAAGGCAATATTATGTCTAAGCACTCAAACAGCAGTGATGTCGGAATTGGATAAAGTTCACAAGACTTTGGTGCACACTTCATTACGATTTTCCGTACTAAATCAACAGAGAAAGGTTCAAAGCCTCCTAATGGTTGTATGGTGAAGAGTAAATTGAAATTGTGTTGTCAAGCTAATCTCTATTGGTTTGTACTTTATCACGGAAGAGATTTGCAACTAGGTCCGGAAGGTCGAAGTGGTGTACATTTGTTCCTTGACATTAGTTTGTTAGTTATCTCGAAGAGTTCTTTGCAGCTGGAACTCTCCGTGATCTTAGTACTGTAGTGGGATAATGCTTCTAAATGGACTATATTTGTGATGTTCTTTCTAGCGGCTTCATAAATTAGTTTTTGAATAGTGAGTCTAGTGGAAATCCAAAGCCTCTCTGCTTTTAGGCGATGTCTTTTAGCAGTGCGAAAGTTGGTCCCTAACACTGCTATACCATGGAGAACCCTTTTTTATTGATACTCTGCATTTGATGGCTGGGACATGTTTTTCAAGCAATTAACGCAGGCAGTTATCGAGCTGTTTTGCTGTAGGATGTAGGTAAGTTGTGAGTATTTCTTGGATGTCATGCATGAATTTGGTTCTATTTATCATACAGAGGTTTCTTTTAGTAGCAAATAAAGGTGGATGGGTAGGGACTGATACGTCGAGATGGCATATACTGGAGAGGTGATCTGATGCAAGGTTATGAAACACCAGTTGCACCTGACAGGCTTTAAATGTCAATATTGACATAAAAACACGAAAATTTGAAGCAAATTAAGCGTTTTTTTTTAAATAATTATTATTTGTACAACAGTTAATGGTAATATATTGGGAGTTGAATCCTTCCATCATATCTTTTGTAAATTACAATCATGTGATGCATGCAAGCTATAAGCATCCTTGGCACTTTAAATTTAGTTGCCAGTTATTGATATTGATTTGTTGGAGTAATGGCAATTTTTCATGTACGACAATTATTTGTCAGCATTCATGCTACATCGTCAGAATTGTCATATTTCTTGTACAATTGTAAGAGGGTATTCATGCAAGTTTTAATATTAGCTAGTAATGTTCAAACTGATTTCGGAAGCTTCACGAGATCTTTGCCATATTCTTGTTAAAATAGCGATTGCAGCTGGACGGGTTGAAGTATTGGTCCTGGTTATGTTGTATACATGGACAATTTCACTGGGCAGTTGATCCCTACACCAGTATTGGTGTTAAATGATATCATTATAAGTTTCAAATATCGCAGTTTAAATGTTGCTGCAAAAATGCCTTGAAAAATAGAAATAATGGGGAGACATCTCTAAAAAGTATGATGAAGTCTTGCAGAGCTTAAGTCTGTTTGAACAAGTCCATAATAAACGTATCATGAAAATCATATTAAAGATGTAATATTCTATAGTGAAATAAATAATTTGTTATACTGAGACAATTTTTGCATTTTCATTTGATATACAGATAACATAGCCACCAAAAGTTATTTTTTCTGTATTTGTCTCGTATTTTGAAACTGAATAATGTGTAAAAATATTTGGCAAGAAATAATGTTTCTCATTTAAAAAATAGTTAAAAAGTTTCTTTGGAAATTTTAGTTAGAACTGGCACTAGCTATTATTTTGATTGAAATTATCGCGTGTATCTATGAATACAGTTCTAAAATGCGATTGGTTCATTAGAATTAGAGGCTACCATACCTGTTATCAGCCATATTGGATTTCACAAATAGTTATAACTGCAGCTTTATCTATAGTCTTCGTAATAATCAGCTTTTAATCTGGTTAAATAGGTAAAAAAAAGTTATGTCTAACTTACCTAACTGTGTTCAGTTTGGACATCCAATGTATCTATATATTATTATTGCTACTTCCACATGCATCTGGGATTCACATCTTGTCATGTCTTTTTACTACTAAATGATTTTTTTCCCCACCAAGTCATCCAACATGACCCATTGAGTTGCCATCTAGAAAATTGTCCTTGTTCCTCAGGAAGAAGTGGTTATATGAACATGCAATTTTCACTGATAGACTTTTTATGTTTATGTTTATATAAAAATTGTCATAGATATAGTTTATATACAGATTATCCCTGGGTTTGTTTCTTCATATTTGGACCTGAATATCGGTGTACGTTTTTAAATTAACCTTTCAAGTGCTACATTGTTCTGCAGTTCAAGGTCCCTCTGTGCTAAATTGTTTTGGAGAAACCTTTAAGAAAACTGCAGTTTTCAAATTGCATGTATTTCAGTAAACTAACACAATAGATACACAAACCCTATGAAATATGATAATGGATGTCTAAGCTTTAAAATGAACACCAATGCACATGTAATATATTTGCATGTATAAGTGCAAATACAGGTAAGATGACAAGTTACAATTGTATTTCATCTGTATTTTTGTTAATCGAATAGTTCAAATATATCGAAGAAATATTGTATTTTTAGTAGTTCTCCATGTTCATATTATGTCTGTCACAAGGTTAGTTCCAAATTGAGACACATCACAGGTAAAGACAAGTATGGTGCTTCCTGAATCAATGACTTCACCATTGAAACACAAATCATGGTGACTTAGTTTGTTCTAGACAGGTGAACATTTCAGGTACAACTGAGAGGCATTTACAATGCACACAATGAACAGATGAAAAGATACTTGTCTCCACCATTTCTTGGATTTCCGTATTACAGGATCGTATTGGTTAAATTGGTCACTTAAATAAACTCCTCCCATGTTCTTCACATAATCCACAATACATGTGGGTTTCATTACAGGTGAATTTGTTGTAAAATTTGTTTTCTTGTCCACTGCAACCTTACTTAGCATGGAAACTGGAGATCATATTTTCATATAGATTATCATATTTCAGCAGTAGCAAATTGTTCTTTCTGCGAATTTCACTCGCCTGGTTGTTTTGTTTTCATCTTCATTGCCTCTGCAACACCTAATCTGTTTCTTTGCAGGGTTCCACATGCAGAGGTATTTAGCAACTCTAGTTCAAAATGTTTAGGTGATGAATACAGTCCTTTATTAAAAACACTACACTTGCAGAGCAAACCAATCACACATTTTGATTTACATATCTCCTTAGCGTTCAGTTCTATTCCTTCACAAAAACTGTGAATGTTTCCACCTGATTTACCTGCAAAAATGTGATAACCAATACAATATCTACAGCTTGCCTCGCACACCTGGAATAGCTTTATGCCGAACTTGTTGGGTTTGACATTTTTATAAGATGCCTTTTCAAGGGCAGGTAGCCTCCTTAAATAAGGTTCATATCTGACGAATAAACGTCAGCAAATGCTTCATTTTATTATTGAGGGATCTTGTGTAAAGGGTCGCCTTCATTGTTCTAGTTGTCTGACAGGTGTAAATTGCTTAGAATAGCTGGAACTTTATCCCTACACATTTTGCTGAAGTAATGGGTTGATATCATCATCAGTAGCCCAATTGAAATCAGATCAGATTTATGTACCAAACCCATTGCAATAATAACTACAAAAATAGTTATAGCTCCGACAGGCTGCCATTTTTTATGTGACTTTACTCCTCCAATTCTGCCGCATGAAATCTGATCTGCATAACAATTTGTTTGCTCTACTATCAGATGCAATAAATATGTTACAAAAAAGTCTTAAATAGTCATTAGGTTTAGTATTCGCTATCTCAACATTTAATTTTCATGCACTCTACCGGATAATGGGGAGATGACAGGCGTGCCACCTTTTCTCGTCCAGACTCCAGTTCCACGTAAATTCCTGGCTCAAAATCACTCATGGTTATATCCATCAACCCGTCGCTATTTTCAATAATTTCATTCTCCTCAAATCCATCAAAATTATTTTCATCATCGCTATAAGAATCCAGCATTTGTTGCGAGAAGTCCTCTTATTCAGTATCAGCCATGTTCATGTACCAGGTGCTCAAAACAGAATAAATGTGAACGTTCTTTGCTAAATGCATAGTAAAGTACAACGGAATGCTTGTTCCGGGCCTCTATAAACCAATCTAATTTGCCTGTTTACACGTAGTTTTAGCAAGATAAAGTTAATAGAATGCAATCATTGTTGCTTACTTCTAGGCTAATAACGTGACTAGCACTTTAAGGGTTTAAAAAATCTTTCTTTCAGTTTAGAATGGCACTAATTCTATTTTTATTTAATTCATTGCATGTGTATACGAAGAGTTGCACAATACGATTGGATCATTCGAAAAGAGGCTACCATGCCCATCATAAACTGCCATATTGGATTTTGCAAATAGTTATCGACATTGCTGTATCAATTCTTCGTAATATATAACTTCTAATCATATAAAATAGGCAAGCAGAATATTCAGAATTTTCGCCAGCAAAAATAGAAGGAACAACTGGAAGGACATTTGTGCAATGTTGTGTAGATTCGGGAAACCGGATAGAAAAGGAGAAAACCGACGTTTTGCAAATTGTATAATTTCGCTATTAGGCATTGAGGTGCCCATGAAATGGAAGAGCACGAAAAAGCTAATAAACTCCAGCTTCCTGCTTCATCACACACGCACACACGACATATATAAATACAAGAGAACCTTAATGTAATTCAATCAAAATTAGATTTATTAAATTTCTTGTAGAAATAAACCTTCCTCTTTCAGTTACTAGTGTTGTTGGCGATTTATTTTCCACACGCTTTCCAGACATTAAAATCATAAAGGATAACTCTTTATCTGTATCAAGCACATAATTTGCATCTTAACTTTGCGTTGCTTGATGCAGAACCTGAAGGAAAAAAACAATTATTATTAGTGTTGTTCCGATTATCGATTATAATCGATCATCTGTTGGTTGAGCAATCCAATAAGATAATCGATTGTGTAAAGGGAGACTAATTCTTAGGTGTATGCAAAGCTCAAAGGTTAGTAAAGCTCCCAGACACTAACGTTGACCTCAAATTTATTAATCAATTCACAACTACAAATAAAATCCTTACGCTTCAAAATTAGGAACATATAGTCATTATTAAATGGTCAAGTTGTTAAATTGTTGAGTTAATAAATTTAAACACATTTTGTACATTTGTTTCAGTTGTAGTATTTATAAACAATGGCAAACAAGAAAATCATGCCCTTCTATATTTTGAATTATAGACACATCACATGTGAACGAAATAATGTCGGGGGATTGTACGAGTGTTTCTGTTACATATCACTGATCAGCCATACAAAGTTGCATTCATTTAACAAAGTTGTAGAACAAAAGTAACACGATGTAATATTATTGTCAGGTTAAGTATACATGTCATTACAAGAGATTACTCCTGTACATTTATAAACATATTGAACTCTTGATCAAAGATATAACTAAAAAAATTAAAATTTGCTCTTATTAATCAATTATAATTGATGATCAGTTAGTTGAGAGGAATTGATTATTATGAATTTCTGACCGATTCCCATCACTATTCTCTATCTTGGTAATGTCGGAAAATGGGCTGACAGTCCTTAACGGTGGAATGGTAAGTCAAATCTGATATAGGCTAAAAAGGACATGTATCTACATTGAGCCAAAAATACTTGCTAAATTTATTGCACTTTGATAATAGGCCTCGGTAGAAATGGAACATGTTCAAGTTTCCTCCATATATATATATATATATATATATATATATATATATATATATATATATATATATATATTCAAGTGACAATTTGTGTCGCTATGAAAGAGAGAGCGAAACATTTAAAATATCAAACTGCTCCAGTCACTACTGACAGATTATTTTAATGTCAGTGGAAAGTGAACAATACCACAATGTCAGGATTTTTTTACAATTATGAAATGCTTGTAGCATTGTGCATGTTGCCTTCACATTGACTCTGATGAGTATACTAGTTAAAGATGCTTTATAATACTACAGGGTTCCCGTGGGTCCTTGAAACGTTTACGAATTAAACAAATGAGATTTCAGAGGCTTAAAAACTCGTGGAATTTCTTAAAACTTTGCAATCTCATGGAATTTCTTCTCACAATAAAGTTAAAAATGTTGATAACTGCTAATTTAAAATAAGTGCCATGCACTGATTTATAACATTTGTTTCTAACACAACAAAATTATGATCGATTAATGGTTTTATTATGGTTCTTGAATTTTGTGAAATGGTACTGTTCAAGGTTTTGAAAAGTCGTGGAATTGTTTGTTTGTTATGTTTGCCGTATCTCAGATAGTATGTGGATATTAACATAGTCATTGGTATTCAAAGATTCAGACACAACCGAGGGATTCAATTGTTAGTTTGTGACCTTTGACAGCAGTTTTATTGATGGATCGTGAGAATGCTTGGGAGATATGGAATTTCTGTTACTTATACTGAAATTATAACATTGCTGAATCATCATCGAAATAACTGATTCTAAAATCTAATTGTGTAGGCCCATACTGGCCCCATATATATGAATTGAACCTGACTATAAATTTCATCAGACCATCCTACACCAAAGGAGACGGTATTTATTTATTCCTGGATTTGTGGACATGTTTATTATTCATATCATGAGTAGATTCAATTAAGAGCGAGCCAGTATGCAGAAACAGGTAACAGATTGACATTTGTTAGTGCAGTTATTTTAATCTGTTATGCTCTGGCTTGGTTGTGACTCGGAATTAAATTCTAAGTATTCATGTTTAAAGGAACATGCTATTGTCAAAACAGGATTACTGTGTGAAGTGTAGTGATTGTCTATACAGGATTACTGTATCATGTGTAGCGATGGTCTTGACAGGAGCACTGTGTCAAGTGTAGTATAGGTCTAGACAGGATCACTGTATCAAGTGTAGCGATGGTCTGGACTGGAACACTGTATCAAGTGCAGTGATGGTCTGGACAGGATCACTGTATCAAGCGTAGTGTAAGTCTAAACAGGATTACTGTGTCAAGTGTATTGATAGCATAGATAGGATCACTGTATCAGGTGTAGTGATGGTCTAGACAGGATCACTGTATCAATTGTAGTGATGGTTTGGACAGGATCACTGTATCAAGTGTAGTGATAGTCTGGTCATGATCACTGTATCAAGTGTAGTGATGGTCTGGACAGGATCACTGTATTAAGTGTAGTGATGGTCTGGACAGGACCACTGCATCAAGTGTAGTGATGGTCTGGACAGGATCACTGCATCAAGTGTAGGATCACTGTGTAAAGAATAGTGATTTGTCTAGACAGGATCACTGTGTCAAAGTGATGTGATGGTCTAGACAGGATAACTATATCAAGTGTAGTGTAGGTCTAAACAGGATTACTGTGTCAAGTGTAGTGATTGTCTGGAGAGGTTCACAATGTCAAGTGTAGTGATGGTCTGGACAGGATCACTGTGTCAAGTGTAGTGATGGTCTGGGCATGATCACTGTGTCAAGTGTAGTGATGGTTCTAGACAGGATCACTAGATCTAGTGTAGTGTATGTCTAGACAGGATTACTGTGTCAAGAGTGTTTGTTTGGAAAGGATCACAGAGTCAAGTGTAGTGATGGTCTAGACAGGATCATTGTGTCAAATGTTGTGATGGTCTGGACAGGATCACTTTGTCAGGTGTAGTGATGGTCTGGACAGGATCACTGTGTCAAGTGTAGCGATGGTCTGGACAGGATCACTGTGTCAAGTGTAGTGATGGTCTGGACAAGATCACTGTATCAAGTGTAGTGATGGTCTGGACAGGATCACTGTATCAAGTGTAGTGATGGTCTGGACAGGATCACTGTATCAAGTGTAGTGATGGTCTGGACAGGATCACTGTATTAAGTGTAGTGATGGTCTGGACAGGACCACTGCATCAAGTGTAGTGATGGTCTGGACAGGATCACTGCATCAAGTGTAGTGATGGTCTGGACAGGATCACTGTATCAAGTGTAGTGATGTTCTGGACAGGATCACTGTGTCAGGAGTGTTTGTTTGGAAAGGATCACAGAGTCAAGTGTAGTAATGGTCTAGACAGGATCATTGTGTCAAATGTTGTGATGGTCTGGACAGGATCACTTTGTCAGGTGTAGTGATGGTCTGGACAGGATCACTGTGTCAAGTGTAGCGATGGTCTGGACAGGATCACTGTATCAAGTGTAGTGATGGTCTGGACAGGATCACTGTATCAAGTGTAGTGATGGTCTGGACAGGATCACTGTATCAAGTGTAGTGATGGTCTGGACAGGATCACTGTATCAAGTCTAGTGATGGTCTGGACAGGATCACTGTATTAAGTGTAGTGATGGTCTGGACAGGACCACTGCATCAAGTGTAGTGATGGTCTGGACAGGATCACTGCATCAAGTGTAGTGATGGTCTGGACAGGATCATTGTGTCAAATGTTGTGATGGTCTGGACAGGATCACTTTGTCAGGTGTAGTGATGGTCTGGACAGGATCACTGTGTCAAGTGTAGCGATGGTCTGGACAGGATCACTGTATCAAGTGTAGTGATGGTCTGGACAGGATCACTGTATCAAGTGTAGTGATGGTCTTGACAGGATCACTGTATCAAGTGTAGTGATGGTCTGGACAGAATCACTGTATTAAGTGTAGTGATGGTCTGGACAGGACCACTGCATCAAGTGTAGTGATGGTCTGGACAGGATCACTGCATCAAGTGTAGTGATGGTCTGGACTGGATCACTGTATCAAGTGTAGTGATGGTCTGGACAGGATCACTGTGTCAAGTGTAGTGATGGTCTGGACAGGTGTTAAGTGTTGATTATCTTTCAAAGTACATAGTTAGTAACAGTACCACGATGTTAAGTCAACATGTAGCTGGGCAGATCTTGTAAATTTCCCGTACTGAAATATAAAATTACAATGCCTGGATTCCTGTTTAAACAGCACACGATCTCTCGTGGCTGCTGATTATGAAGTTGGTGTATCAATTAAAGTTCGCTTTTTTCAGAATAATGTTGCTCTTGAGAGTTATGTGTTAGATTGTATAATGTATCTGCTAATGAACACATTTGTCATATTGGTTAACGTGTTAAAATGCTGGAATCTATCACTAAGGTTATTCTCTTTTAGTCCCACCTGCTTACTGTTTTCAGCAGAATTGGCTGACGGGTAAGTAAATGATACCATGTTTAGTACAACAACCTCGTAACTTGGAAGTATTTCTAAAGGTTATAAATATGTTTATAAAAATATTGGGTTTATCCATTTGAGTGCACTGTTTTGCAGTCTAGTACTTTGAAAATAAATTACCCATGAAACCCACGTTTTCGCTTAAATATTTAGCTATTCTTAAATGTTAGCTTTTAATTTTGAACTAGTTCTCTGCACAAAACAATGAAAGAAATTGGAACATATATGGCAGATTCGGGTTTCATTTCACGTTGGGGGAAATAATTATCTATTTGTTATATGCATTTCAAAACAAAGTCTGTATTACACTACTAGATTGCAGTGTAGTATTAATCTCGTATACTTAGCTCAGTCTCTGATAATAGAAATTATACAATCGGACCCAGATTGTAAAACAAATTAAAATTGGAAAGATATCCACACTACATATAAGATTTATTGTGTCTTCGTGAGATCCAGCATCATAATGGCAGTGTAGAACCAACTTATCACCGCGTACATTATCATGTACAAGATAAAGATGACAGCATGCAGTGACATTGACCAGTAAAAATCTAACTCCTGCTGACACCTTGAACAATTAAACGACATGTTTCGTGTGGCTTTAACTTAGAAAATGTACTGTGTGATTTTGAATTTATTAACGTACCTTTAACAATGTTTGAGTCATACCGCTACGATGCCTGCAATGCAGCAGTTTATTGTGTTAAGTATAAACAAAGAAAGGTATTCATATTGGCTGTTGACATATTCGACACATGCTTCCCAAATATGAAAATTGTCTTCATATCCAACATATCTTTCATGCTGTGCCGCGGAGAGCGAAGACGGGCCTTGGAGGTAAGAAACACCCGGGCCACTCCAAGTTCATGTTCGAGCTAAATTTTTATTTTATAAAATTAAAGAGTTGTCCGTCCCCACCCCCTTTCCCACCAGCCAGGGCTCAGGGGATATAACTCCTGTTACCTCCCTCCCCATTGTCGGAGCTGTTTTCATATTCTTGCTTTAAGAGAGACATTTCTAAAATCACAGTACAACTTTTATCAGTTAAAGGTTACATCATTAAATGAAAGAAACAATGATAATAAGACTGTTTACTTGCTTGAGAATATTTCTCCTTTGTTCCAATGTCTTCTTTTATCATTAATTTCACCATTTTTTCAGTCAAACTAAGTTTAGAAGGATTAAAATGAATTTTTGTAAAAATTAAAAAAAAAAAAATATTAACAAGTTTAGTTTAAAATTACAAACTCAGAGGAAAATCCTTACAGAAAAATATTGTTAGAAAGTCTGTTTACAACAAAACATGTGAGAAATATCACGTTCACCAGAGCTAGCTGTGTGAATGGCCTTGACTCAGCTTAAGATAACAATCCCCATATTTATCATTCAGTTATATTTTCTAGGTCCCTTGTACTATACAATTTTACATTACCCGTAGCATATTATAAAAAAAAAAGTAACAAAACTGATTTTAATAAATGCAAATTAAATATACATAAAGGTTTGAAAATAATATTAGTCTTTTAGTCTAGATCATGTCGGAACAGTTTTCCTATCAATTCAGTTAACGAAGTTATTCGTAATTCCAATGTTGCTTTTTTTCCCCCTCCGGATTACTTGATAATGAGAAATTCTAATACATTCGACAACTTCCGGCAGTAAACAAGATTTATATTTTT
Organism: Unio delphinus; assembly: GCA_029339505.1. Classification (NCBI taxonomy): domain Eukaryota; kingdom Metazoa; phylum Mollusca; class Bivalvia; order Unionida; family Unionidae; genus Unio; species Unio delphinus. The sequence goes on along the minus strand of JAQISU010000109.1, from coordinate 3,683,001 downwards.
TTTTAAAAGACTAAGACATAACACGAAAACTCAGAGGTAGATACTTACAGAAGAATATTTTTAGAAAGTTTGTTTACAACAAAACATGTGAGAAATATCACGTTCAACAGAGCTAGCTGTGTGAATGGCCTTGACTCAGCTTAAGATAACAATCCCCATATTTATCATTCAGTTATATTTTCTAGGTCCCTTTTACTATACAATTTTACATTACCCGTAGCATATTATAAAATAAAAAAGTAACAAAACTGATTTTAATAAATGCAAATTAAATATACATAAAGGTTTGAAACTAATATTAGTCTTTTAGTCAGAGACTAGGAGATGATGTGATATTATACAGACTTTCCAACACCAATCTCCACTTTGGTGCAAAAAATAAAGAACATTTAATTCAGAAGTAACATCTTCACTTGCCAAGGTTCTGATATGATAAGTGTATCCACATCGTATTTTTTATGATTTTTTGAAAATGTGATACACATGACTGAAAATAAGAATATTGTGACTAGATAACTCATACCCCTATCTGGTTCCAGAAGAGTTATCTCTTTTAAATGCAATGGGGTACCTGGTTGTGTCATCATCAAATTGACAATCTAACATTGTTCTCTATAACAGTGTGTGAGATGCACGCTAAATTAGGATAGAAAATATACTTATCTCTACAAATATTAGCATTGAGGTCTATGGAAAAACAATTGGTTCCGTGATACCCAGTGGGACACACAGGTTGTTGTTGTATGGTTTAACGCCATTTTTCAGCACATGATAGGCGGCCAGTATGATTGTGAAACCCGGGAAAACGCCCAGAAAGAACCACCGACCCATGAGAAGCTACTAGCAAGCTTTCTCATATAACTACATTAGCCGAATCTTAGACTCGAACCCACGCAGAGGTGAAATGGCTGTGATCCAGAACGGATAGCGCTTTAGTCCACTAGGCCACTCGGGGCCTCTATCACACAAGTTGAATAGACTGATAAATAAACAATTTTTCCACTGCTAGTCCGTGATTGTACAAATACATTTTTGACTCAAATACACCTGTAATGGCTTCCCTCTGGTACGTAGTCATACTTTCGAATATTAAACTTACAAAGTATGCTTTTGAAATAAATTGCTTCCGCTATTTTCAGCTGATGTACAATGTGGACCGCTGTTACACACTTTTGTTCACTTGGTGTTACATATTAAGAGAGACAACTCATGAAATCCAATAAATGACGCTTGGACAAAGCATTGCTATATCTGTTCGATCCGCCAAGGTGTAGATATGGTTATCATATCAAATCCTTGGCTAGCGAAGGTGCCAGCAGTGATAACTACGTTTTAATTTGGGGGGGGGGGGGGGGGGGCGGGGGGTATTCGATATCAGGAACGGCAACTCGCCCGAAACGTGTATGGTGAAAGGAGTCTTTTGATTAGTAAGTAAAGCAGGAATTTCAAACTCAAACCACCTGGAATTGCATCACAATTAGTATTTGCAGTTCAGGACAAACAAATGTAGTTCTAGTCTATTTTTAGAACATTTTTGCCTCTCTTGGTGGTGATGCAACAGTTATATTGATGCATTTTGTGAGGAGATTTAAAGGTAATGGCTTATTCTTGAGAATAAGAGCTCTGAGAATGGTTTTCTGTGTATATTTCGGTGACGATGCACCGTGAGTAATAAGGCCTGAATGGTGATCCGGACGTGAAATCTTTTCTGTTTACTTTATTTTATTAATTATTTTTTTTTTTTTGATTTTTTTTTTTTTTTTTGGGGGGGGGGTGTACTTTTTTCCATTTTGATCTTCACAGACCGTTCGGAGAGGCCCTCTTGCCCTTTTGTTAAATATTTGCTATAAGGTATGTTTACTTATTTTATTCTAAGTTGTAAAAATTATATTTGTGCTTTCCCGTACAAATGTTTTTGTTCCTTTTTTTAAAAAAAATAGTTTTTTTTTATTATATATGTATATAAAATTTTTTAACTTAGTTTGCTTTATTATATATGTATATAAAAAATCAACTTAGTTTGCTTTATTATATATGTATTTACAATTTTTTTTAACTTAGTTTGCTTTATTATATATGTATATATATAAAATTAACTTAGTTTGCTTTATAAAATATGTATATATAAAAAAATTAACTTAGTTTGCTTTTTTATATGCATATAAAAAATGAACTTAGATTACTTTATTACATATATATATATATATATATATATATATATATATATATATATATATATATATATATATATATATATATATAATTTTTTTAATTAAATATATTCGTCGTCTCTAAGGAACTCTTGACAATCGTAGAAAGTTTCCTTTTCTTTCTCTTTCTTTCCTTCTTATTTTGTCCTGTTCTCTCACTTCTTTTTTTTTTTTTTTTTTGGGTCTTGTTTCTATATTTGTAGTTTTCTGCTCTACGGGTTGTTTCCGGTTATATTCTATTTCCTTCTGTTTTTCCTGTTGGGTTGTTTCTACTGTCACTTGGTGATGTTGACTTTTTATTTCATATTTTGAGTACTACTCGTCATTTGTTTATTGGTTTGTTCCTTAATTTGTTGTTGTTTCCCTTAATCCTGTTGCTGTTGTTGTTAATTCTCCCTTGGTCTTGTGGTTGTTTTGCCTGTTTCCGTTTCCCTGTATCTTGTTTTTGTTCTTGCAGTTTCTGATTCGGTTGATGTTGTTTTTGTGGTTGTTGTGTTCTCCCTCTTTGCTCTTCATTATTATGGGGACATTTGAAAGAGGGGTGTCCTGTCTTATTACACCTATTGCATTTTCTGTCGTAGATGCATTCTCTGTACCATGATTTTAGCTAGAAACCCATCCATAAAATACGACCTTTTAATGGTTTCGAGGTTATTTTCTGTTTCGATTATTCTTATTCGGTCATAGATTTGCGTTGTCTGGATCGTCTCCAATCTTGTAACTGCTTTTACTCCAAAGTTTTCTTCAAATTGTTTAACGACAGATTCTAGCGATATCTCTACAGGAACGTCTGAGATTTTCACCTCTCCGGTACGCTTTTTTATCTTGCGTTCGATGGGCGCTAGTTTTTCCACGTTTATTATTCCTTTGGATGTTGGCATTTGTCCATATGGTAACACGGGTGCTTCCCCTTTTGGTCTAATAATGTAGCCTTGATATCTTATAGGGTTTATGGAGTAAGTTTTTTTTTTTAAAATGTATCCTGGCTACATAGTTTTTATTGCTGTCATCATCATCTGTGTTATATTTGGAAAGTCTTCCCTCGGTATTCCGGCCATGGTGAGCAACAGTGCTCTTTCTTTGTAGTCGCATTGAAGGTACCACTCACTTTCACGTTCTACCCGTTTCACCTTGAATTTTTTTTTCAAGTTTACTGATTTCTTTCATGTTTGCCATCTTGCTTCCTGTCATTCCTCTTTCTTTTTACTGTAAAGTTATTTATCTATTCTCTTTGTCTTTGTAAAAGTTTAAGTTTTATCTATTCTGTTGCATTCCGTCTACGCTACACGGTCTGTTATGTGCGGGCCATTGCTATTATAAACATTTACTTTTCTTTTCAACAACAAGTATAAGAATGTTCTGTTTACAATCTGCTGTGGGGGTCCCCGAGTGGCCGAGGGGTCTGAAGCGCTCTACAGATTGTTTCCGGTTATATTCTATTTCCTTCTGTTTTTCCTGTTGGGTTGTTTCTACTGTCACCTGGTGTTGTTGATTTTTTCTTACGAAATTCGGAGTGCTACTCATTTTTTTGTGGTTTGTTCCTTATTTTGTTGTTGTTTCCCTTGATCCTGATGTTGTTGTTTAATTCTCCTTCTTCTTGTGGTTGTTTTGCTATTATTTTTTTTTTTTGGGGGGGGGGGGGGCAACCAGACAGATGCCCTTCCCCTAATTATGTGTGTATGTGCACCCCCCAATATGTAGTTTATGTAAGTTTTTTTTTTTCTTTAAGTTCCGTTAAATTTAGTTATATCCATCAGGATTATATACAAATTTTGAAAGGGGTAATTTTATTCTTTTTTCCCCGAGTGTTACTATAAAAGGGTTTTCCAAGGTGGAATTTATCTACCCTCCTTCAGATCCACTTTCTTAATAATTTTGATTTGACCATGGCTAGTGGTCTCCTAATCATGTGTTTGCTATTAATGTTGGTGCTATTTGTCTGTGTGCTATATATATATATATATATATATATATATATATATATATATATATATATATATATATATATATATATATATATATATATATATATATATATTGTTTTCTTGTTAGGATAGCCTTTTCGTTCGAAGATGACCAGTTGTCTTATTTCGTGATTTCTACCTCTAATTGAGTCATCACTTTAATCATTTTTTTAAAGTAGTACATACGTTTACTTTAATTTAATTTGGAATTTCGGTAAAGTGAGGTGTTTTATTTAGATATGTTTATTTAACTGTGTCTCACTTTACTTTCTATATTTATCTTCGTATAGTCCGACTGATCTTGAGTCGGAGTCTGTACATTTTTTAATTTTTGGCTGTACTTCTCCCTTCTCAAGTTAGGTCGTCTTTTTTTTGTTTAGTTATTTAATCTTAAAAGTCTTTCGAAATGGTTTATTTCCCATGAATTTGGGTTCTTTTGTGCAGAACGGGAGCTGCACAGAGAAAGAGTTTTTTTTTAGGATGCTAGCATCCAAAAGTTACATAAATTAAATAATCCTATTCAAAAATGTATAATTCTTAATGGGGTGTCTTTCCAAACTCTTCCATAGGCGTGTCCACTACGCGTAGCAACATGTGATATAGCCCTATGACGTCCTCATAATGTACTTTCCCCATTAAGTTTCATATTATATACAATAATTTAACAATAGATTCAGCTCTATTTTTTGGTAAGAATTGTAATAACCCAGCACTTTTTTTAAAATTTAAATTTTAAAAATAAAAAAGAAGAAAAGTTTTTCAATATTTCTTAATCGTAATTATTTGTCCACATCTAAATATCGTGTTTGTAATGTAGTCTGTAATCTGTCTAATTAAGTCTTTATTGAAATTTACGTCTAAGAAGAGTATCTGATGTCTGTTATATTTATCGATCTTAAAGATTTCCAAAATAAGTTTTAGTCTCTCTTATTTTGTATTATCACATTGCGTCATTGTGTGGTACTTAGAAAAATGGGCATTCCTGCATAGTGGTCAGCTAACTTGGGTCCTTATCATACGTCGCCTTAAAACCACTTCGCCGGTGAGCCAGGCGTTTTGGAGGTACTTAAATATAATACTCTGTACCTTGTATGATGTTATATTGGACCAGTGCCTCCATACCCTATCCCAATTAACTGCTATGTTTTCTACTTCTACTTTATTTTTTGTTAATTTATCTACTTCATCCAGAATCCAGTCATAAGTTAATGTTAAGAATGTTGTTCTGTATGCTCCTGTCCCCCCCCCTCCCCGCACGTTTGATTAGTATTAACTAGTGTGTTTATCCCGTGTTTTACCCTCCTACCTGTGTGTATTTTCCAGCACTTATTTCATTCCCTTTCTTATCCTCTGCTTCCAATTCAATTTTCCTACTTGTTTTATAAATTTCTTCCTTAGATGTATTTTTGTCATTTATTCTTAGTTTTAATTCTTTAATTTTCATTTTTTGTAATCTTTTCCTTTTAGTTGAGTGATATATCGATATTTGTTTAACTTTCTTTTTAAACGTATCCCAAACTGTTAATATTTCACTTTTATGGTCTTGTTTATCGTTTTTTTTTTTTTTTTTTTTTTTTACAGTTATTTCTTCTTTTATCTCTGCAACTAGGTGTTCATCCGTAAGGATCGAGTTGTTGAGTTTCCATTCCCAACATATTATTTATCACCATTTTTATTGTTATAAGTTTATGGTCCGAAATTTTAAAATCTATAAAATCTCTAATTTCTGCTTTTTTGTATGTTTTATAATCGAATTTTGTCACATAAAATTTGTCTAATCTGCTTGCCCCATTCCTACCTTGTGTATCCCCCTATTTAAGTATTCATGTGTATATTCTGTTCTTAATAAATTTAGTCTTCTATATACATCAGTAAGTTTATGTAATTTTATTAATTTTCCCATCGTGTCTCTGGCACTCAAATCACCCGTTGTTAGTTGCCCTAATCTATCAATATCGTCAATTACAAATCACCCGTTGTTAGTTGCCATAATCTATCAATATCGTCAATTACACATCTGAAATCTCCTCCTAATATTAAATATTGCAACGCGTAATTATTGATATGTTTGCTCGTGCTTTGTATAAATTCGTGTTTTTTGTTCCGTGTTGCAGGGCTGTATGTGTGTATTATGTGTAATTTATCTATTTTTATATGTAGCATCCACCCTTCTAAGTAATTCCTTTCCCTAATGCGTTCCCTATTTAACCCAATTTTATTCTTTAATATAATTGCTACTCCCGCTTTAATGTTTGTGTCCTTGCAATCATGTGTGACTATAGTTGCAATCATTTGTGACTATAATTGCATTCATTTGTTCTTCCATAGTACCAATCATTTGTTTGGTGAGCTGGTTGTGTGTTTCTTGTATTAATAACATGTCATAATTTGTGAGTGTTATTAATTTTGTCAATTTATCTTTGTTAAATCCATTTGTGTTTATTGATGCGATATGGAAGTTTTTTTTTTCTTTCCAATTTTGTTGATACTCATCCAGCCGGCAGTATTGTATTATTTATGTATATTTATAATTAAAAGGTTTATTCATATTTACGTATAAATGTTTTGTATTTAGGGGCACTGGACCCTCTTCTATGTCTATATTATCGTTTCCTGTCTTCTTGTTTGTTTTGTCGCTCCGTTTTGATTTGTCTGTGTCGTTTCCAACTTGTTCGGGGTGGGTGGGGGAGGGGGCACCAGATGGATGCCCCCCCCCCCCCCTTAAAAACATTAAGAAGTGTTTATGTATGAGTGTTTTCTCCCTGATATCTAGTGTTGTTTTTTTTTTAGATTCCATTTATTTATATTTTACTTCTAATTTTGTCCCATCGGGATTATATAATATTTTTGAAAGGGGTATTTTTAATTTCCCTAATGTTTCTTTAAGGATGGTTAACCGAAATAGGTTTCTTTCACCTTTCATGTCTCCCTTGTCATAATTCCATTTAGGTGAGCCTGTCTAGAGGTCCTCTGTATCCTGTGTATGGCATTTGTGTTTGTGATATATATATATATATATATATATATATATATATATATATATATATATATATATATATATATATATATATATATATATATATATATATATATATATATATATATAATGTGTGTGTGTGTGTGTGTGTGTGTGATATATATGTATATATTTATATATAAACTTTGTGTCCTTGTTAGGATAGCCTTTTGTAGTGAAATATTCCCAATTATCTATTGAGTGACCTGGACCTATAAGCAGATCGCCACATTGTATCATTCGATCCGTTTAATTATTTAAATATTCCCTAATAGTCCCTATATCTTGCTTTGTTCTTGCAGTTTCTGATCCGGTTGATGTTATTGTGGTTTTTGTGTTCTCCCTCTATACTCTTCATTATTTCAGTTACGGATCACTGCCGTCTCACCTCTGTCAGCGTGGGTTCGAGTATAAGAATCATCTAATATAATTATGTGAGAAAACTTGCCAGTAGCTTCTCATGGGTCGGTGGTTCTTTCCGGGGATTTTCCCGCATTCTTCCTCCACCAATAATACTGGCCGAAATGTATAGCCTATCGTGTGCTGAAAAATGGCGTTAAACCCTAAAACAACTACAACAACATGCTGCTGTTTAGAGCGCAGCCACTCAAGCCGAGCATTACCGTGAAGTCATCTTTGATGTATCTCCACCTCAGAGAGCCGCATGAGGTCATTTTTATATGGCCCCAAGCATTACCTGCGTTATCTATGATGACACATTGTAACGCCAATCCTTTTGCGGGACACCGGACAAGGATTTGCGGGCTGCGTGCTTGAGACCAGTGAACCAGAGGCGTAGCTGGGGGGGGGGGGGGGTGCAGAGGGGGTACATATGTCCCCGGGCGCCAAGGTACAGGGGCGCCAAAATGAGGCTTACAACGTTACATTATAATAAGTAAACAAGGGTAATAAATCGGTCACAAGATGGCTGGGGCGCCAATTTTATAGTTCGTCCCCGGGCGCAAAATATCATCGCTACGCCTCTGCAGTGAACTCAAGCTTTACGGGAAAATTTGTAAAATAACCATATAAGACTAAGATCACTGAGAATTACTATTTATTTGGGAAGGAAAAGTAACGTTGGAAAGGTTAAACTGGTAAAAATGTCGTTTTCACTCTCTCATTACCTTTTCAATAACTATCTGAAGCAAATTAAACTTTTTTTTAAAATGCTAAATTTCTTTACTTTTCTATTTTTTCAAATATAATAAATCAGTAAAGAGCATTTGCATCGGTAGTGACAGTTACAACAAGTTCATCAGTAACTATTTATACTCTTATTTTGTTGCAAACTCAGTCTCGGTCCAAGGGCAAGGAAAACAAGGCAACAGCGTTGGGGCCCGCGCAAACTCGCAATGCATTTTTGTTTGTTTTGGGTCTTGCGCTCATTGTATGTTGACATGGGACTTCCACACTTTAGGGCCGGGCCTGTACAAACTGCTTCAAAATATCTGAAAAATATGGTGTTTTTCTTTTTCAAAACAACATACGACTGGTACTATATTTGTTATGTTAATATCTCAGTGAAGAAAGCTGCAATTAAATTGCGTCGTTCATAAAACGACTTATGTCCTGAAGCTTTTTGTCATTCATGCAACTCGGTCCAAGGGCAAGGAAAACAAGACAACAGCCTTGGGGCCCGCGCAAACTCGCAATGCATTTTTGGATAGTGACAATTCAAATTGTGACGTTTTGTCCTTCAATTAGCCAAATCATGTCACATGACCCAAGACACAATTATGATGTTACCTAACTACAGAGTACAGCGGCATACTGGCCTAGATTCGTTCTATTTATATTTTTTATCATGTATCTTTATAAACCGTATGCTCAGCATACTTATAGCACCTTTTTAAGTTAAAAGCAGATTGCTTGGGGGCCGTCCATTAAGTACATACGCATGAAGGGGTGGGGGTAGATGAAACTTCGATAATAAAATGCATATGCATGCATATGGGGGGGGGGTTGTCTACTGATAATGTAGGTACGCATAAGGAAAAAGTGTGTGTGCGGGTCTGTGGGTGGGGGAACCTCGATAATAATTGCCTAATACGTAACCTGTTCAACTGGGTTCGTGTGATTTGGATTTGTAACATAGCTTTCAACAAAATTCTGTCATGTCGCTATGATGTCAGCAGTGTCGCAGTTTATCGTGATGTCTAGCACTGGGGCATCATGTCGCCGAACCGTCCTAACACTAACCTCTTAACGCTGAGCGCCAAGCGAGGCTGTTGTTAGTACCATTTTGTAAAGTCTTTGGTATGACTCGGTCGGGGATCAAACCAACAACATCCCGCAATCGGAGCGGTATTCGATGCCTATGTCACAATGTTACAACATTCTTTGGCATATAAGGGCCCAGCAACGTGGAATGAATTGCCAAGTGAAATTAAACACAAAGACACAGTGACCCCTTTCATGAGTGCTCTTAAAACTCACCCATTTCGACTGCAGGAACAAACTTAAATACCTAAAAATGTTTCCTACCGTAAATATTTTCAGCATCTTTTTATTTTCCATTTTCATGGGGGGAGGGGTGTTGTTTTTTTGTTGTTGTTTTTTTGTACTGATATCATTATAGATGTTGTAAAGCGATTAGAGCTTCCAAATATTAACGCTATACAAAGTCCTCATTAGTAGTTGTCGTAGCACTTCTCAAATACGCATTTAAATTAAACACTATAAAGGTAATTAATTATACATACTAACGATTCTAGTAAAGAAGTATACATACTGTTCTACCAAATTCAAAATATTCCTTATCAAGGTGATTACAGGAATATCCATTTCAGGTAATAAAAGTTGGACAATAATCGTTATCGATAAGAGTTTTAAATTCCCTCATCATGTTGGGAATTCTTGTACCTTCTATATTTATATTTATTTAAATGTCTTTTATTTAATGCCTGTACATATAGGAGCATGGACAGCTGGCATCCCTGCCTCACTGATCTCTCTACTGTGATGTCCCCTGTCAAAGCCCCATTAACAACTACTTTTCATGAAATTCCATTATACTTAGCTCGGATCCATCCGATATAATTATCACCGAATCCACATTTAGTTAAAACTTTAAAAATAAAACCATGCTCTGTTTGATCAAAGGCTTTCTCCTGATCGAACAGCAGCATGGCTCCCCATCTCACCCCTCTGCTCCACCAAATTAATTATGGAGCCAATGGAGAGAATGATTTTTAAAATATATCTTTCTATACCACCACAACTTTGGTTGGGGTCTACTAATAATTTAATATGAAGTTAATCTAGCTGTTAAAATTTTACTCAATATTTAATATTCTGTATTAAGTAAGAATATAGGGCACCAGTTTCTAATGGTGTCTCTCTCGCATTTCCCTTTATAGATTAGGGTAATAGTTCCTTTTTTATGGAGTTGGTCATTTCTTTTTTAAAGAGAGTATTATTATACAAGATTTCCAATATCGGACTTAATTGTTCCTAGAACTTTTTTTTTATAAAAATCGGATTTTAGACCATCATATCCCGGGGCTCTACCTTTTTTAAAAAGGAATTTAATTGTATCACGATTTTATCTACAGTGATGAATCTGTCACACATTATTTTTACTTCATCTGGTATTCTATTTAATGTTGTATTATTGATGTAGTTATCTATTATAGTTTGATCGATTTTTTTAGAGGTATAGAATTTTTAATAGTAGTATTGTACTTCATTTAGTATTACCTTTTTATGAAATAAAATTTTATGTTAATTTTGAGTTTGTCCATCTTTTTGTTCTTGCTCATCTAGTTCAGTCTTTATGTAGATACCTCTTCCTTTTGTATATATGTCACTGAATTTTCCCGATGTAAATTTAGCACCTTTTGTAATGCTTCTTTGTATTTTGCCATACGCTCCTTCTATATTCTTTCCTCTTTAGTTTTGACTTCTTTTTCTTGAAATTTCCAATCTTTGTTAAAAATCCTTTCCTTGTATATTGTAATAATTGTGCTGTAGTATTTTGATATATTTTTTTTTTCTTCTTTTATTTTGTATCAGTCATGAAAAATGTATTTTTGCTCGTTTTCCGTGAATTCATTTAAGTAACGCTGAACGGAGCTCGCACAATCACTATCGTTTAGATGAGCAACCGTTCAACTTCCTTATACCTTGACCCCACTTAGTCAGTTTTTTAGTGCGTAGATTGATTTGAACTGGTTTATGATGAGATGAGCTCAGACAGAATCGTACATGTATAGATATTTGGCTAATACATCTCAAATATATGAAACTTATCACTCCTACTCCCTTTTGTTTGCGAATGCATATGTGTGTATTGAAACGTGACATATATTTTTGTGCTTCGGGTCTGTAGTTTTCAAGCCACCACATCCAATCAAAATTAAGTTCACATTTGAAAACTGTTCCAACATGATCTAGACCAGTGGGACACACAAGTTATTTGTTGTAGGGTTTAACGCCATTTTTCAGCACATGATAGGCGGTCAGTATTATTGTGAAACCCGGGAAAACGCCAAGAAAGAACCATCGACCCATGAGAAGCTACTGGCAAGCTTTTTCACATAACTACATTAAACGAATCTTAGACTCGAACCCACACAGAGGTGAGATGGCAGTGATCCGTAACGGATAGCGCTTTAGACCACTCGGCCACTCGGGGCCCCTAGCACTCAAGTTGAATAGACTGATAAATAAACATTTTTTCCCACTGCCAGTCCATGATTGTACAAATACATTTTTCACTCAAATACACCTGTAATGGCTTCCCTCTGGTACGTAGTAGATCCGCCAAGGTGTAGATATGGTTATTGCTAGTAAATGTGCCAGCAGTAATAACTAAGTTTATATATATATATATATATATATATATATATATATATATATATATATATATATATATATATATATATATATATATATATATTGAGGGGGGTATTCGATATCAGGAACAGCAGGCAACTCGCCCTAAACGTGTATAGTGAAAGGAGTCTTTTGATTAGTAAGTAAAGCAGGAATTTCAAACTCAAACCACCTGGAATTCTATCATAATTAGTATTACAGTTTAGGGCAAACGAATGTAGTTCTAGTCTATTTTTAGAACATTTTTTTCCTCTCTCATTTTAAAAGAGATATATTGATGCATTTTTGGTAGGGATTTACAGGTAATTGCTTATTCTTGAGAATATAAGCTCAGAGAGTGGATGTCTGTGTGAATCTCGGCGACAGTGCACAGTGATTAATAAGGCCTTGGTGATGATTCGGAAGTGAACTATGTGTTATGTTTACATGCTGCTGTTTACAGTGCAGCTGTTAGGATAGATTTTTTAGTAAAATTAATAAGATTGCCATTTTCTTCAAATTGTATTAATGTAATGTTTTATTCATTGATATTAAAGTAAGTTCTAAAATATATTAAGAGTAATTTCATTTGTTTTTAAAACACAACTATATAGAATAAAAATAGTTTCGGTGCAAGCAAAAACAAAAGACAATGTACGCTGATTCAGCTAGAAACTCCTAGATTCTATCAGTAAAAACATATATTCTGTGACCCAGACATTGGCGAATTACCAATTCGGTCAATAAAAGTGGGTTAACTCTTCTCTAAAGAACTTGTAGTGGCACAAAACAAATGGTTCTCAACTAACGGATAACCATATTTGGTATGACGATGCCAAACGAATATAAATAAAACAATAAGACTAAGTTTTATGACGTAAAACAAACTGGTTCCTACCTGATGAAACTGATTCCTACCTGATAAAGAATGGCCATCTTTTTCTGGCCAGTACACTAAGGGTGCGACCTTGTTTAACCCTGACACAAGCCGAGTGCGTATAAATAAATCGCGCATCTAGGCTCAGGTCAGTTTTCGGTACCAGAAAGAAAATAGATTTCTGTCTTCTTATTCCAGGTAAGAACTGTAAAGGTTGAGAAAACTTCTTTTAGGAATAAGTACTTTTAATGTTTGAGATTTTAATGGTAACATTGTCATGTTAGCAGCATTGTTTACTTAATACTTTTATTTATAATAGCTTGTAAAGGAATGTTTAAATGTTTTAAAGAATTCATATTTAATTATATTTATGTAATTTTTATGGTAAAAGCTGAATTCACTACCAACTTCTTGTTTAGATTTAATGTGGAAATTATGTATTCCTTAAGCAAGAAAGAATAATATAAAGCAACATATTCTAAATCAATATTCTATTTTAAAATGAGTAAAATGCATTTCCTTAAATTAAATTGTTGCATTAATTACAGTTATTACATTTTATACGTTGGCTATCTTGAAATTGATCGAGATTTAACTATTTGTATAATATTCTAAAATGCAGAAGTTATACGAACGAATGAAGTTGGAAAGCTTAATAAGGAAAATATAATATGTATTTCATGAATTTTTATTATAAAGTTTTTAGAAGTGTTTCTAGAATGTAGTAATATATGTGTATTAATTAAGTTTTTCGTATCGACAAGAAAATAGATGTAGCTGTGTCTTATCATCGTGGCAATACTCTTAAAAGAAAGCCTGAACTCTTCTCTCTCTCTCTCTCTCTCTCTCTCTCTCTCTCTCTCTCTCTCTCTCTCTCTCTCTCTCTCTACATGGACATTGACGTTCCTTAACTTACGAGTAATTCCTTCTCATAGCAAGAAATGAGAAGAAGGTTATGAAAAGTTAATCACAACATACATAACAAACTTTCATAACAAGTGATAACAACAAACTTTTTCATAACACAGCCTCAAAAAAATGCCGGTCAACATTTTGACCAAAACTTCAACGTGAAGTAATTTTTGAAGGTATTTTATATTAGCATATGATTTGTATTGATTGTCACACAGTGGAAAGGTCACTACTGAGAAATAAATGTAGAGAGCATATAGTAAAATTAATTGTGATGTATGTCCACATCTGAGAGCCACATGAGGTCATTTTGTATGGCCCAAGCAGCACCAGTGTCTTCTCTTATGACACCGTGTAACGCCAATCCTTTTGCGGGAAACCGGATAAGGTACGGGCCGTGTCTTTGAGATCCCTGAACTCATGTCTTACGGGAAAATTTTGAATACTTAGATCACTGAGATTTATTTATGACTTGCTATTTATTTTGACAGGAAAAGTAGCGTTGAAAAGGATATACTGGTAAAATGTTGTTTTCACTCTCTTATTACCTTTTTAATAAGTATCTTAAACAAATTAAACCTTCTTTTTGGTGCTAAATTTCTTTACTTTTCTGTGGTTTCAAATGTAATAAATCATTAATGAGCCATTGCATCAGTAGTGACAGTTACAACAATGTGATTATTACTATACTCTTATTTTGTTGCAAGGTCAGTCCCAGTCCAAAGGCAAGGAGAACGAGGCAACAGCCTCGCGCTAACTCGCAGTGCATATCGTTTGATTTGGGCCTCGCACTCATTGCTTGCTGCCTTGGGTCCTGCATGCTGACATGGGACCCGCACATTTTAGGGCCGGGCCTGTACAAACTGCTTTAAAATATCAAAAATAGTTTTATTTTCTTCTTTAAAAAACCATACAGGCGGTACTATATTTAGTATGTTAATATCTCAGTGAAGAAGGCTGCAGTTAAGCTGCGTCGTTCATAACAAAAATACAACTTGCAATATCACAAAATTTAAAGTGACCTTTTGTCCTGAGACTTTTTGTCCTTCAAATAGCTTAATCAGGTCACATGACCTAAGACACAATTATGTTGTTACCTAACTGCAAAGTACAGATGCAAGCTGGCCTAGATTCGTTCTATTTATATTTTTATTATGTATCTTTATAAACCATATTATCCACATACTCATGGTGCTTTTTTTAAAATTAAACACAGATTGCTTGGGGTCCATCCATTAAGTACATAGGCATGAATAGATGAAACCTCGATAATAAAATGCATATGCAAGCGTATGGGAGGGGGTGTCTACAGATAATGTACGTACGAATAAGTAAAAAGTGTGTGTGCAGGGGTGGGGGAACCTCGATAATAATTTGTCTAATACGTAACCTGTTCAACTGGGTTCGTGTGATTTGTATTTGTAACATAGGTTTCACAATGTTTCAGTCATACCGTTACGATGTCACAGTCAGCAGTGTCACAGTGTATCGTGATGTCAGGCACTGGGGCATCATGTCGCCGAACCGTCCTAACACTAACCTCTTAACGCTGAGCGCCAAGCGAGGCTGTTGTTAGTACCATTTTTTAAAGTCTTTGGTATGACTCGGTCGGGGATCAAACCAACGACCGACCTCTCGCAATCGGAGCGGTATTCGATGCCATTGTCAGTCACAATGTTACAACGTTATTTTGCATACCAGAGTCCAGCAACGTGGAATGAATTGCCAATTGAAATTAGACACAAAGACGCAGTGCTCTTAAAACTCACCTTTCTGGACTGCAAGAACAAACTTAAAGACTTAAAAATGTTTCCTACCTTAAATATTTTGAGCATTTTTTGTTTTCCAATTTCATGGTTTTTGTTTTTGTTTTTTGTATCCGTATCATTATAGATGTTGTAAAGCGCTAGCAAAGAATTATATGTACTGCGGATAATTTTAATTTCACTGCCGTGATATTCTGCAACATTCGAGCAAATAGCTTAATGACCTTTACGATGCTTTGTCTTTCATTGAATTGTCTAAGTTTTCCCGCCAAATTACGAGTGGCGTCCTCTTTATTAGTACGGTTCCTCTCAGATTCTCATCAGAGCGCGACCTCCCCCCCCCCCTTCATTCTGAACGATTAAATTGTTTTATGTCTGTTTTTCCCATTCGTCGTCATATTGTGCATTGGAACAAATAAAAAAAGGATATATTTTTGGTTATTTTACGGATTTGATAAAGGTTTGTTGCATCACCTTAAACTAATAGATTATTTAGACTCTTATAACAAACCTAGTCTGGTTTGCTGAGTCTCTTTAATTTAGTGATATTTGCCTTAGATTTATGTTGTCCAGTGTAAGTTATTTGTATAATGCTATAGTGTTGTGTGTGTTATCGTATTTGTGTGTGGAAGGCATAGTAATAGATCAAAGCATTAATATAGTTGTCTTTATTTAAAGGGCTATCTAGAAATAAGATATAAAAATATTCTGGTGGTATCCCAAACTCTGCTCAAACGGGAGTTTAAAATTTTTCTACCATATTTCTATCTTGGTTATTAAAAATAATATAGAAGAAAAATGAAAAAAAGTTTGATTTCAAATAAATTGAATGAGTGCATGTTCTAAGCATGTTTTATTATCTCGTATATGTTAATCATATTCTATAATCCTACTGTTTTGTGGTTTCTTGATATTTTTTAATGACCATCCCTTTGGAAAAAAACAGGTGTAACTCTTACTACCTTGCGTTCGTCACGTATCATCGATATCACACCGAAATATGCACCTTAGCCAATGTCTTTGTTTGGTATATCTAAAGTTGTAAGAGGTTACTAACATAGTAGTACACAAATTAAGCGTCGAATGGCGCACGTGCGAAGCGCTTTTGATGAGATGAACCGAATACCACAGATAATACCTGTCTATCAATACTTCACCGTCAGTGAAGCTTTTTACACATAGTGCTACCTGCTCTATAAGAGCGCACATCACTTTAATTCAAATACAACAAACTCTTTACATTACGAAAAGTCTTGTCAGTCGGCGATCTACTATAAGGATTCGCACATCTTCAGCTATAGAGTTAGGTAATTTTAAATAATTTATTTTATATACTATACCACCACGTCAATTTCTGCATGATGTGTAGCTTTGGTTTACACAGAATCATGCACACATTTATGTTCTTCCTTTCGACTTGGCGAAGGATATTTGTAGTAGTAATATAAGGATACATTTTTAAGAAATGTTTAGTGCAGCAGGATTCTTATCAAGCAAGGTTAGGTTAATTTCTGAACTTGTTGTTTTGCAATTATTGTGCCGGTAATTATCTGTATAACTTGCCGTGTATAACCTTTATTACGTTTTTGTTCAGGCCAGTGTCATATAAATAGTACACGGTATTGGATGTATTCAGCTGCACAGAATCTGCATTGTCCATGTCCGGTGTTGTCGAGTGTCTGGAATGTCCAGTATCTAGAATGTCCCAGCTATAGTGCTATCCAGCGTCCGGTGCTGCCCAGTGTTTGGAAATGTCCAGAATGATCGGTATGGAAAGTATCTGGAGTGTCTCAGCTATGGAGCTGTCGATCGTCTGGAATATTAGCATCTGGGAGTGTCCCAGCTATAGAGGTGTCCAGCGTCTGGAATGTCCAGCGTCCAGTGTGCCCTGTGATGTCGGGTAGATTTTGGAGTGTCGAGTAGATCTTGGAGGGTCGAGTATTTTGGAGTGTCATTAGCATCTGGAGTGTCCCAGCTATAGAGGTGTCCAGCGTCTGGAATGTTCAGCGTCCAGTGTGCCCTGTGATGTCGGGTAGATTTTGGAGTGTCGAGTAGATCTTGGAGGGTCGAGTATTTTGGAGTGTCGAGTAGATCTTGGAGGGTCCAGAGTGACTATAAAGGGACCCGATCGTTCAAAGTATCTTTGAGGAATCTAGGTCTCCATGTTGCAAGCTGTACATCGAACCACAGGAATATAACAACTGTAAAGCTGAACTTGAGCAGCCGTGGAGCTAAAGTAAAGTGTTCTGTCTCATTGCATGTAATATTGTAGACGTGGGCTAATTTTGGGGTTTGCAAAACCCATTGTATCTTTAGTGACTGTAAAGATAAATTACATATCTGTCCTTTTTCATTTGCTCAATTTCACTACGAGTGAAGTCATTTTACTACAAGAGTTAAATTATACGGTGTTTGCTATCTGAGTAAACTATATACATCTTTCATCGTTTAGTCACTGTGAATCATGCACGCCTTGTTTGTCTTCTGTAGAGTAATTTGTTTATATATTTTTTTTTCTTTTTCAAGTTTGTGCGTACTGTTAATAATCCAATATTTAGATCAAATACACACGCACGCAACGTTCTCTCGAAGCGAATGGTAGATGTGCGCGTAAGGCTCGCTGCATTGTGCAAGCGTTACGGAGACGTGCAAACTTTAACGTTGGATTGATAATTCAGCTGAGCAGGGATGTCTGAGTAGCTGCGCGCGCGCAGCTTAGAGGGAACGTTGCACGCACGTATTCATATTTGATTTGCTCATTCAAGTCGTTCATTGTATTTATATCATCAAAACACCGCTCCGCTGGCCTAGTGGTTAGAGCGTCCGCCGCGGAAGCGGGAGATCATGGGTTCGATCCCCGGCCGAGTCATACCACACTTACAAAAATGGTACTAACAGCCAGAGGCGTAGCTAGAGTGTTTGGCGTCTGGGGACAATATTCATCCCCCCCCCTCAACTCTGAAACCCATTTTTTTCATCAATAAAATCACCATTACCCGTTACAACATATTTCAAAGCCCATTTTGGCGCCTCCCCCCCCCACACACTAGTATGGCGCCCGGGGACACATGTAACCCCCTGCCCCCCTCCCCCTAGCTCCGCCTCTGCTAACAGCTGCCTCGCTTGGCGCTCAGCATTAAGAGGTTAATGTTAGGACTGGTCGGCCTGGTGTCAGGATAATGTGACTGGGTGACATCATGCTAAATGTCTGCGGCATGATGCCCCAGTGATAGAAATCACTATAAAGTGCCTCACTGCAGACATCATAGCGATATGACTGAAAAATTGTTAAAGCTATGTTAAAAATCCAAATCAAACACACACAAAAAAATCATCGTCAAACAAGTGAATCCGAAAAATCCCACCCGGTCATCTTGTAGCAGCTGTTTCTCTGATACTTACCAAACATGTGATGGTCACTTTAGATTCAAATATTCCCGAATTGTGAGTTTTCCTATCTTGTGGTAGTTCTTTAATTTCATGCACTATGCGTACTTTAATTATACGAAACGTTCGACACATCGTGTAGTCCTAAGTAGCCTCTTTTCTCTCCCCCCCCCCCCTTCTTTTGATCTTAATTTGGGTGTTTTCTTCTTTCTTTTCTTGATCTTAATTTAGGTGCGACATTCTGGAGTGCAATGTTAAACCAATTAGACTTTCAGGGTCAGCGAGTTGTTGGTCTAAAGAGGGCTATCGTGGGTCGGAATGAAAGTTATGTGGTAAACGTGTGTGTGTGTGTGTGTGTGTGTGTGTGTGTGTGTGTGTGTGCAGAGGTGTTGATATATTGATTTGTTTGTATTTTAACGGCGCATCAGCACTAATAGGCTATTTAAAGCCATACAAAAAGGTTATACACCTATATATGATCGTTTAAAAGGTTAAAATGTTTCATATCGACCTTCGATATCAAAACCAAATTGTTGAAAGTAAAACTATAAAATGGTGTGTGTGTGTGTGTGTGTGTGTGTGTGTGTGTGTTATTGTGTTCGAGCTATAGATAACCGTGTTCGTGTTTACTGTTAGTAAGCTATATTACCATACATTCTGACAGACACGGACACCATCGCATTCATATGTGCAGCGACTGATTACCATAATAGGCAGACTCGGTGGTGACGTTGCACTTTGCCTTGGGTTATTTTTATTCTAGGAAGGGGAGGCGGGGGGAGGGCGCTTTAGTGACTGTTTGGTGGCAGTTTATTTTCCGTTATATTTTCTTTTCTACCCAAGTGTTCAGGTGGCTTTTGCTAGGTGGTCTTTTTTTTCTGCTCTTCCTTTATGTTGTCGAGTGTTCATTACTTCTGGCTGGTGTTGAACCATTTACCCGCTCCTCCTTTAAGTTGTTTTCTTCCTTTCAGCGATGTTTTCGGACTAATTTTTTTGTGTGTGCCTGTCTCCTGATTATTTTGTTACTGCCATTTATGGATGTAAAATGTCTTGTCTGGGATTTTTTTTGTTGTGCCCTTGACCATATGGCTAGTTTCGATGAAATTTCGCTTATTTTACCTTTATTTTTATTTTTTTCCACTGTGTTTCTTAACGGTTAATGTTTAGTTTTATTTGTAGTGGCATTTTATTTCTGGTCTTATTTATTTAAGTTATTATTTTTATTTGAAAACACCCCTGGCACTTGTTTAAGTCTATGTTATTTTAATTTTAATGTTGTTGTAGGGTTTAACGCCATTTTATACATGGTGGCCAGTATTAGTGGTGGAGGAAGAACCCGAGAAAGAACCGCCGACGCACAAGAAACTACTGGCAAGCTTTCTCACATAATTACATTAACTGAATCATTGACTCAAACCCACGCAGAGGTGAGACGGTAGTGATCCGTAACAGAGAGCGCTTTTGACCAGTCGGCTACTCGTTTATTTTAATACCTATTTACTTTGTAATAGACGGATATCATCCTACCAACCTTTTAATGGCATCCATCTAAGGTGATGTCTAATTAGACCAACAAATTGTTCTGCACTTTCTTTCTATTAAACTGGCGGCTGGTATAAAAAAAAAAAGAAAAAAAGGTGGAGGACAATTTTGGGGTCTAAAGGGCCGTCCATAATGACGTCACGCACGGGGGGGGGGTCGGACATGTGTGACGACGGGGAGAAAGATGTTTAAAAAATGTGACGTCACATCAAAGTACCACTTAAGTATTTGATTGCTTACAATGATACTTCCAGAACTTTCCATTTTGTGGAATGCATACAGTTTTGTATAATTCTACTCTCTCGATTCTTAAGTTTTACTACAAAGTTTCAAAGTCATTTTTTGATCATAAGAACTTTATTTGATAATTATTGGAAAATTGGAATACAATATTCTGAATGTCTGCAGTTTTAGTTAGACGACGAATATTTTCAAAATAATATTATGCCAATTTCAGCTTTCCAGTGCCTCCTTTTTATTGTTTTCTCCTACAATATCAGAGCGTTACACTAAATACATACTACAATGACAATATAATTATTTGAAACCTGTTAATTTTAAAATAGGAAATACGGCTTTTTCTGTGGAGAGGAGGGGAGGGGATCACCCTCCCCCCTTCCCGGTCATATTTGAGGGGTCTGACTTTTTGTGACAACGTGGGTTGGGGGTCAAAAAGCTATAAAAATCGCGTGACTTCATTTATGGATGGCCTCTAATGTCTAATACGAACCCTGGTTAATTTTGTTTTTGTTTACGTTTATAAAAGTTCGGGAGGCCTTGAGTGTACACAAGTCTACGACCACGCACTGCCCAACTGATATTTTCGTGAACCCATCACTCTATATTGTGACACTTGCCTCCGAGCGTGATCATGTGTCTGGTGCATGACTTGTTTGATATTTGGTTAACCTTTTGTGCTATTTTGCTATAAGCGACGAGACAGTCTGCACGCATGCTAAGATAGGTTAACTTCGCAATACAAAGGACTAGAACAAGTTTTAAACTGCAGGGCTCAACATATGTAGTGTTTTTGTTTTTTTTTTTATAATTTTGGACTTTTAAGAAGATTGGAGCTGATGTATTCCAGCAAAATTCACGAAAACAGACACGTTACAAAGAAAGAACTATTTCAGACCATCAGAAACACCAGGCGATTGTCAGCTGATCGTTGAATTTTGTCCATTCCCATCCCCTTTGCACTGGGAGAGTAATTAACATTATCTGTTGGTCAGAACTGATATTGCGATTCAAGGTAAGTAAGTAAACATTATTTGGAACCTGGATTGCAACTAATATCTGAATTTTTTAAATTTGAGCACAAAAGGTTTCAGCCATTAAATATCAAGTGCTCTCTGGCCTTTCCCAACCAATATTAGATATTCTGATAATCATGTTGCACATCTAAGACTAAAATGCGGTTAGAATGATTAGATGAAATTCTTGATGGATTTAAGGTAGAAAACTCTCATGGCCGAATTTGAAAATAAATTGCTAATATCTATTATCTGTTTCAATCAAGGGCAAACCAGTTCATCCAAAGGTGAACACAAGCGATATTTTTGTTTTAAATATATAATTCGAACCCACTAGAACTACTCGCTGTCTGGCCTTTTTCTGTGGAGAGGGGGATCCCCCTCCCCCCTTCCCGGTCATATTTGAGGGGTCTGACTTTTTGTGACAACGTGGGTTGGGGTTCAGAAAGCTACAAAAATCGCGTGACTTCATTTATGGATGGCCTCTAATGTCTAATACGAACCCTGGTTAATTTTGTTTTTGTTTACGTTAAAACATTCCCGCATTTTAATTCATTTCTAAAACAAAAGAAATATACTTTCATATTTAAGGATTAGAAGATTTTGCAACCATTAATGCAACTAGTGGGTACAAGAGGTCGGAATGCCCAATAGCTATGGATAGGCAGATAATGATAAAATGAGAATTAGCGCTTGGCAGACTTGCATTATATGCTTTTTCGTGACTAGTGCTTTGGACTTGACAGTATTTATGCATTGTCTCACTTCAGTCACTCATTATTCAGTGATCCAATTACAGAAATGAGTCAACATTTTTTGGAAAGCTTAGCTGACCTTGCAGCTGCATAAGGTTCAGCATGCATTCCACCAGAATTTGATTTCCGTGAAATTGTTGCTTGTCCTAGCACTATGGAATTTATTCCTGTATGATAGGAATTGTATGTTGGGTTAGTAGCAGCACCATGATACAAAGACCTCTGGTGGCAGAACACATTTTCAACAATGTCACTGTTAATTCTGGAAGGAACAATGCTTTGACAGATTTTTGAAACACACAACTTTGTTAATGACCTGAAACCATGATACATGAAATCAAGATCCTATCTTGTTTCCATTGTCATTAAATTCTTGTGTCTCTTACTGACACTGTCTGACTTGGCAACTTGTTTCTCCCAGGACTTGAACCAGGCATATGCTGAAGTGAGTCTTCTTAACCTTTCATCCGTTAAATCTTTTACAGGGCTACTGTCACTGAAGAATGAAACTAAAAAACTTGTATGCTGCAGAAGATTAAGTGCTGCTGTTAGTTCCTTCTGTGCTGGCTCAGGCAGACTTTCTTGATACAGTCGTCAAATTCAGCATGTCCTGGTTTAAAGCTTCAAAAGCCAGTTTGTTCATCTTTTTTTTTTCTTCTTTTTTTTTGGAGAGGTCTTCTTTCCTCTGATCTTCTCAGACCATTTAAAGGAAAGGCTTTCCCTTTTTTGATATAAGTGTGTGCTATATTATTTCTTTTTATTCATTTATATGTTTGTAATCATATATATATATATATATATATATATATATATATATATATATATATTCTTCAAAATTTACATCTAACATTCATCAAAATGCAGTTCTTTTTGTCTTTCCATTTGCTCTTTCCTGTCTCTTCTTTTTTCTATCCTTCTTTGTTTCCTTCCTTCTAAGTAAATTTCCTCTGCTGACTTTTCCACTATCGTTTCGTCATTATACAAATAATCCCATCTTTCTTGGTCTTCTCCCATCTTTTGAGCATCATTTTGAAAAATGTGCTCATCAGAAAGCTTATGATGAACTGGGAAAGGATTTGAGCTCTGGTCCCACTTATAGGCATCTATCCACATCTTCCAAATTATAAAGAAGCCATCAACAGTGAGAAGTCTCTTATGAAAATCCTCAAAACCACTACTGAGTATACTGTTCCTAATCTTCTTGAGTAAATGGCATGGGTCCTTCATGAAGACAATTTCTCTCTCTGGTGTAGTGTTTGGCAACCATCTGTGTCTCCATGGGATTTTCATGCAAAAAGTTTTTATTGCTTGACCCATCAATGCAGCAGTATATTGCCTTAAAACCATATTCATAAAGGGCATCAACACATTTCCAGGTTGTAATAAATAGGTCACTTGGTGATGCCTGTGTATTTGGATAATTGGCAAATGGCCATCTGAAACCTGTTATACCATGAAAGATGTATTGCAACACCTGATTGTCCATTTTTTTACTTTCAACTTTATCCGTGCTGGCTGCATGCATCATCTTTATCTCTGGACCAGAATTAGTTAGACCAACCAATGAGCTACCGTATTTATAATGAACAATTTGTATGTCTTCTTGAATTGACATTTCATCCAAGATTAAACTTCCAAAATAGCCATCTTGTGTCAAATTTTGTCATTGTGCCTCATTCAACATCCATTCCATCATTTGTGGTATACCGGTATATAGGGATAGTAGCTGCTCATTTTTAGTCACATCTCTGTAAGCTGAGGGATTTCTGTTATAAAAAGTTGATGCCATACTGATTACTTCCCATGGCCATCTCATACCTTTACTATTTTGTAGATTAGAGGCCATGATTTGGGAACACACAAGTGTAAGTTGATTTTCAGTCCGATTTGGTGCAATGTTTCTCAAAACCGATATTATATCTTCAAACTGATTGCATCCAGACAAATGATTTTCATTTTCTTTTTTTTTTTTTTTACCAATTGCTTCTGTTTCATTCTTTGATTACTTGAGCTTTTACTCACAATGCACCTCTTACATGTATGAGAAACACTGCCTATAGGAACTACTTTATAGCAATTGATATGCCTGATTACAACTTTTGGTTCAGTATCCTTCTGCACTATGCATACCTCTTTAACATATTTATCATTGAAAAATGTAAATGGCTGTTCTTTATTCTTGTCATGGTATCCATGACATACAGAAATAATTCTGAGACGACGAAACAAAGCATTTATTGAGTTTGCATTGAATACCAGTTTTGAACTGATGTAGAACTGTGAAAGGTCCATCATTTTTACAGCTGCAGACAATTGTACAATGCCATCATTACTGATGCTGATTTCTATAATCATTGGGTTACCATTAAAAGTCTCCTTTGACATAACAAACAAGCTTGCAAACTTTTCAGATTTATCAAGCAGAAACCATTCTGATGGCTTCATGGTATGCACTGCTTCAAATGGAATAAGCTGACTTTTACCATTTGATGAATCTAAAGTTATACCATGTACGCTCATTATCTGTATGCTGTTAACTCTAACAACAGACTTCTTCACATTTGGAAATATTTTCATTATTATGTTATTCAACATTCCTGGATTGCACACATCCTTAGAAGCTGGAATATCCTCTGTCAACCTAGAAATAATTTCATCAAGGCTTGTTTCTGTTCCAGTCAATCAGGAGATTCTCTGACAGCCTTAAATATAATGGAGTAATCCTTTAAAAAGTCTGGTCTGTTACTCGGGAAGAAGAGATACTGTCATAAAATGTATTTATGGGAATATACTATGAAGTAATGGAAGGACTGATTATATAAGTATACACATATACAAACATACACACACTCACACGCGTTGTCTCCTCTTGTATATTTTGCTAAATTAAGGACACTATGTATTCATTCAAGAATAATACATTTCCAAACACGTACACTTTTGCAATCTTGAAATTTAACTTGAAAATGTATTAAAGTCATATTCACATGCATAGAAAATACGATTTTATCTTCATCATGATAGTTATTCTCTGTAAAAAAAAAAAAAAAAAGAATTAAAAAAAAGTTGTCCAAAAGTAATGATATATATATATATTTTTAAAATCTGTTAGAAAACTCTAAATTTCATTACAAAATGTGAGGATCTTATCCACAGGCACTTGATTCTGGGTAAAGTAATGTATACACTCGCCATTATGTTATATGGTGAGTGTATACATGAATTTACCCAGAATCAAGTGCCTGTGGCCTGTGTGACGGGGATATAAACTTGAATACAAATGTCTAACCAGAACATACCATGAAGTAATTGTAATTTCTGCCATTTTCGACAATATTACACTGCTTTATTTCTTAATACTTTATATTTCGAATTTCCCTCTGGTCGTGATTTATCTCATTTGGAATGTTTCTTTTTTATGTAAATGTTTAAGGGTCATGACCGCTACGATACACATACAATATAGTAAATGAGCATATTAGTTGATATAACGTACGTAATGTTATTTTCCAATGAGCGTTAAAGAAAATAATAATTAAATTTTAATTTTCTTATAATGGATAGTTCTTACTTTTCGGTATTCAGTTTGCACAGGTAATGCCCAATAGTGGCATTCACTCAGAAGTGGACCGGAAGTTGATCCTATTAATTCGAATAAACTAAGTGGAATACACTAAGCAACAAATAAACTTTTCGCAAAATCGGACCTTCAGAATCAGTACGATTACATAAATGGTAATGGATGAAATATTTGGAGTGTCCTCTTTAACGTGGTGTACATTATGAGTGATTGAATGCACAGATAGATTCAGTAAATAAAATCTGAATCATCAAGGGGTCAGATTATGACGGGCGAGTTAGGTACCTTGTGTTATATGGTGAGTGTATTCATGAATTTACTCATAATCAAGTGCCTGTGTAGTAAAATGAGAATTAGCGCTTGCCAGCCATCTACATTTTGATTACATTATTTCTGACCTTCACAAAAATTTATTTCAGATGCAATTTATGTAGATGCAAAATGCATGCCTAACTCTACGTCATGTATATAAATGTGTCTATAGAGAGTTTTTAAATTTTAAATGAATAAAGGTATCAGCATAGTGCAACCGTGATCTAACATTTTTCTGTCATGTTGCAGGTAATCCAGGTTGTTACAGATAAGCCAGGTTGTTACTGAGAGTTGAGGTATCTTGGTTTAACAAAGCGACAGGATAAACGACTGGTCACAATCAGCTTGGTTTTACCAGCAGCATATAGCGAACAGTTGATTGCCAGAAATTAGAATGAAGGACGCAGTTCAGCAGTCTGTGCAGGTGGTGCCAAGGTATAAAAGTCAATAAATGTTTTAGCGTTTAATGCTTCAGTTAATGTATATAAAATTTGCTATGCAGATGTGTTATTGTATAACAGCATAGTATTTTCGTTAGGCAGTATGTTTGCACATTTTTTCCAATTAAAATGAACATTAGAAACAAAGGTAACAACTGCCATTTATTATGTTAATATTGACAGTAGGGCCATCAAGACAAAAGTAATGCATATAAAGTAGAATTAACCCTTAATGTGCTGCATTGTTTTGCAGTACATGGTCCCTCAGTACTGAATTGTTTCAGGGGAGAAAAGAAGAAAACTGCACAGTCTTTAAATTGCATGTGTTTCATTAAATACACATTTTTAAATTTTATTAATAGTAAAGTACCGCAGAATGCTTGTTCCAGGCCTTTTTAAACCAATAAAATATAGTTTTACAGGCATTTATGTCAAGATGAAGTTATAGAATGCGATCATTGTCGCTCACCTCGAAAACGACTATAGTCGTGACAAGCACTACAGGACCAAAAACAACAGCGCGACTATAGTCGCGACTAGCACTTTAAAGGTTAACTTATATCACTTGTATCCCGAATTAAATGAAGTTTGACTTTAACATGAATGGTAGGGCCTAACCGGAAATTGCCTCAGACATTCGCCTCAGCAAATAATTTGCGCACAAATGGTTACAAGTAAAATAATTTAATAAATATCTAACTTTTCACAAAAAAAAGTTTTTTTAATACATAATAATTTTAGTTAATAATAAGAAAAAAATTCATCTTATCAGCGATATATACGGTATACGGTACACAAAGTTTAAGCTTCGCATACGATAATGAAAAAAACAGTACTCTCAGGAGTCGCACCTACTATGTGTCCGGATCAGGCAAATAGTACATCCAAATACTCTGATTCGGTACTCTGCAAAAATTATCTACTCGGTTAGGCCCGAATGAATGGACAGAAATTTGTTTACAAATGGCAATAGTTTATAAAGAAACATATAATCTTAAATAAATAAACCATGTTTCTTTTGAAATATTGCTTGTGATTTGTAGGTTTTACTTTTCTAGATAAGAACTTGTATTTATATATTTAGAAGTCAGATATGTACAACCGATCTTTAATATGAAAATGACGTGATTTTAGTTTTGCCAAACAAATTGTACTCGAAGAGTACATTTTTTATAAAAAGGTATTTGTGAAAATTCTAAGCCATAATAATTTGATGTATAATATTTAAATTTTGCAGCTCCACCAGGGCTCGCCATGGAACAAGTAGCTCCGATGATTCCAAGGATGCCACAAAAGGATCAGAGGTCATTCAGAGGAGACCAAATGGAAGCTGGGGACCCATCTTCAAGAACAGGGAGACTTTTGTTGAAATGCATTTGGCTTAATCTAAGCCAGACTTTTTGCAAATGTGATTGTCTTACCTTCTTTTCATAAGAAATGTTTCGTTTTAGTAAGTTGTATTTGTTTAAAGTGTTGTGATCTTTGTACTTGATAAGGAGCTTTGCATTTCCATTAATGTGTGAAAAATGTTAAATTATGCCATTTTTCTTAAGATGTACATTTACATGTTTTTAACACTTGTACGTGTACACAATTTTGTTGAGCTTGCACTGGTGAAAGCTGTTCTCACACAATCAAAGGCAGGCACAAGAAATAGGAGTGCCTTCTTTACTTGGAAAGGGGTTCTCAAATGTACTCAAGAAAAGCTTTTTGATGCAGAAATTTTTTAGGTACAAGACTACTTGTAGAAACATGACATGATGATAGTTTCTTGTGAGTGATCTTGACTACCCTAGATTATTTGTCATAAACATGTTCCAATGATATTGTTGCAATTTTATTCAAGAACATAAAGTATAAGTAACTCTAAAATGATATATTGATTCATTTTTAATGAATTAAAAGCAGTTTGCATATCGTGGTAACACAGGTACAGTCAGTTGTAATCTTCACAAAAGTGTGTGAAAACTTTAACAATTTGATTGGTTTATTTAGAAAAATCTCCCAAAAGTCTTCACAAAAATTTCTGCATTGGCACTTAAGGTAGCTTAAAGACATTGTTGGGATTTTCTTTTGGTTTTTGTTTGGTATATTATATTAATTTAAAGAGGAATTGTATGTATAGTGTTTATTCCAAAGTTGACATTTTGGTTGGTGATTGATGTACAGTGAATTTATATTTTTGTTCCAATAAATATATGAATATATCCTTTGCATTGATGCTATATACAATTTTTCTTTAAATATTACACAGTAATACTGTTGGTGTTAAAGTGATGTCAGTCCCATAAAACATTATGGCGTGGTGACCATGTTCCTGTTCTAAATACAGTTGGTGTCACAAATAGTAATAAGAAAATGTTTTGGTATTGGTAACAAGATGGATTCAACTACCATTTTAAGTGAAGTTTTATTTCTCAAGGGAGACAACAAAATTATACATAAATGTTAAGACTTGTATGTTATATCCCTTTGATAATATTCCACTACTTCATTTATGAAACACCAGTTGCACCCGACAGGTTTTAAATTTCACTATTGACATAAAAACATGAAAATTTGAAGCAAATTAAGCGTTTTTTTTTAAATAATTATTATTTGTACAACAGTTAATGGTAATATATTGGGAGTTGAATCCTTCCATCATATCTTTTGTAAATTACAATCATGTGATGCATGCAAGCTATAAGCATCCTTAGCACTTTAAATTTAGTTGCCAGTTATTGATATTGATTTGTTGGAGTAATGGCAATTTTTCATGTACGACAATTATTTGTCAGCATTCATGCTACATCGTCAGAAATGTCATATTTCTTGTACAACTGTAAGAGGGCATTAATGAGTTTTAATATTAGCCAGTAATGTTCGAACATACTGCGAAAGCTCCACGAGATCTTTGCCATATGCTTGTTGAAATAGCGATTGCTGCTAGACGGTTGATGTATTGGTTATCTTGTATACATGGACAATTTCATTGGGCAGTTAAGATATGCTCTCTACATTTGGTGTTAAATAATAATATAAATTTCAAATATTGCAGTTTAAATGTTACTGCAAAAATGCCTTCAAAAATAGAGATATGGAAACTTCTAAAAAGTATGATGAACTCGTGCGAGAGCTTAAGTCTGTTTGAACAAGTCTACAATAAATGTATAATGTATATCATATTAGAGATGTAGTATTCTATAGTGAAATAAATAATTTGTTATATTGAGACAATTTTTGCATTTTCATTTTATATTCACATAACATAGCCACCAACTGTCATTTTTTTTCTTTTGATTTCTGTATTTGTCTCGTGTTTTGGAACTGAATATGGTGTAACAATATTTGGCAACAAATAATATTTCAAATTTAAAAATTACTTGAAATGTTTCTTTGGAATTTTCAGTTTAGAAGGGCACTAGGTATTATTTTGATAGAAATTATTGCGTGTATCTATGAATACAGTTCTAAAATGCAATTGGTTCATTAGAATTAGAGGCTACATGCCTGTTAAACGCCATATTGGATTTCACAAATAGTTGTCACTGCAGCTTTATCTATAGGCCTTTTCAATAAGGGTTGTTGTCTCCCCCTAGTAGGAACTCTGCAGTGCATCTTTTGCGCATGTGTTAGCTTCAACTTCCGGCAAAGTAGAAAGAATTTAGTTTTTCTACCATAATATTCCAGAATTCTAGATTGAATGGAATGCGCTGAATAGATGGTGGCTGCTTCCAAGTCCAAACCACAAAATCACACCAATTTTTGCCTGAAATGGCCATTTGTCCTTGCACTTGAAAATAATATGCATGCTTCCTTTTTAAGATTACACTGCCATAGAGGTCTAATGTGCAAAAGAAATCGGAATCTTGAGCACATTCACTTGGAGATTTAAATTTCCATTTGTCGGATGCTGGACACCTTATTTCCAGTAACCCTGAGGAATCTTGACAACAAGGATCATGAACAACTCGGAGTTGCACCCAAATGAGGAAAAAGTGTGTTAACATAAAGTCCACACGGTGTCACATGAAGATCTGGATGAGATTGTGTCACGATATTTATGTAAGTTCTCAGGGCTACAGGTTCATGATCCTTACCCCATTTGACATACTTGTTATCAAATGATGTATAGCCCATGATAACTTTTACTAAATTGTCTGGTGGAGTAGTTTCTTGACGCATTACCACTTGGCCAAACTTTGAACTTGTTATTCTTCCTTTGTGGTATTAGTATGTTGACCTCTCGTTTCAAGTTCTATTTTGACACATTGTTCTTTAGAATAGGATATGTTTCTGAAGTGATTATGAAAATGAATTGTGGTACTTTCAGAAGATAAATCTGTTTGATCAGAATGCATGAAGTCAATGTCATTGAGAGCAGGTATGATATCTTCATCCTTGATCTTCTCAAAATTGGTTAACCATCCAGCTTTGGAGTTTAGCTTTAAAGGCTTTTGTCTAAACCTTTCAACATTAACTGTTGGTTTTAATGATGGCGCCTCAATATTATATGGTGAGCGGCGAAAGGATAGATCCTTTGATTTCTTAGGACTAAGACGTTGTTTCCTCGGATTATTCCATTTTGATTTGGCAGAAGTCGAAGCATTTGTTCCATCTTTGTTCTTTTTAGATATATCTACCAGTGCATATAACATTGCCCCAATATGATTGCAGGCTTCACCCAGACTGCAAAAAATAAAGTCTAGAAAAATAACTGGTGTACAAGGTCCATCACTGTTACATTGTAATAAGTGATTAAATTCAAGTAGGGGTAGGGTAGGGTGAAATATATTGTAAATGCATAACCATATATTTATTTCTATTATTCCAATTTTATTTTTTTAAGTATAAATAGTGAAGTATGATGCACATGTTAGATTTTTTTAAGCAATATATTTGGGTATTTATTTTAACCTGGAACATGGATATTTAAATAACCAAAAAGTACAGGATATGCAGATTTATATCTTGAGCCAATTTGAGAAGATAGGAAAAGTTGTCTTTTTTTCTTTAACAAAAAGATTTGTGTGGCATCAAAGCATGACATTAGCTGTTAATAAAGCAAGTATCACAAGATAAATTGTATAAAAATGAAATAGTTACCTAGCTGTACAATTGCAATCTGCTGAATTCACATTTCCAGTGACTTTGGACAGAATGACCCATACGGTATAATCCTTCTTATCACTGGTAGTGATGGTATCATTTTACATTTCGCGTAACAATGTGAACATTCCTTCGAATCATTGTTAAATTTAACATTGTGGACGTCTTGAAAAAACACTTTACTCTTCAACTGTCGCTTTGCCTTCATTGTCAAAACTAAATTATTATAAACGTCATTATCTGTAAAATTAGGAATGTTACACAGATCTTCCAGTTATTCAGTGACGACAGCAATGTCATTTTCTCGCCAAGAGGAGTGACCAGTTTCTCAGTTGTCCTTAAATTGTGTCCCTGCTGTAATTTTCAGTTGAGAATGGTACTAGTTCTATTTTTATACAGGGTTCGTATGGTCTTGGAAGGTCTTTGAGAGTTTGTGAAAACTGAGGTAGCATTTTCAAGGCCTTGAAAGTTTGGGAAAATCGAGCATATTACCCTGGGGTCTTTAAAAGTCTTTGAAAATTGAAATAAACCTCAAAATTTTAATTTCTTTCCAGAATCACAAATAAAATTATCTGAGGTCGTTAGATTCGGATGTAATCTAGTTATCCTGGTTTCTTTCTTTTGATGACTCTTTCAGTTTCATTGCCGCCGCAACAACAAAAGAGGCTTTGTTTGGCCATCCAAAGTTGGCCTTAGCGGCGACTTCAATAACCACTCTTCATCAAGGCAAGACGGCTACACACTTCATCAAAGGAAGTCACAAATAAAATTGCCTAAGGTCGTTAGCTTCAGATGTAGCTGGTTTTCCTGGCTTCTTTCTTTTGACGAATCGTTCAATTTGATTGGATGAGTCCATCTTTGGCCAATGAAAATATTCTTTACACTAATTCACTCTATGCATAGCTGCCAACTGTCCCGTTATTTCCGTATTTGTCCCGTATTTTGGACCTGAATACGGATGTACGTTTGTTTGTGCAAAAATACGTTTTTTAATATATAAAAAAAATAATAATAAAATTTCTTTGGAATTGTCAGTTAAGAATGCGCTCCCGGTTCTATTTTGACAGAATATATCACATGTATATACAAATAAAGTTCTACAATACGATTGGTTCATTCGAAATCGAGGCTACCAGGCCTGTCGTTATCCGCCATATTGGATTTCACAATAGTTACCGCTGTTGCTGTATCTAGTCTAAGTAATATTCAGCTTCTAATCATGATAAATTGGAAGGCAGAATATTCAAAATTTTCTCCAGAAGAAATAGGAGACAACGGGAAAGATATTTGTGCCGTCTTGTATAGATTTGTGAAACCATATAGTACAGGAGAAAAACTGACGGTTTGTGAATTGTGTAACGTGATTTCGCTATTGGGCACGGAGGCGCCCATGCAATGCAAGAGCACGAAAAAGTTAATAAACATCATATTCCTGCTTCATCACACACAACTCAGCCTGAACTAACGACGTAGATAAATGACAGAGAGAACCTTAATGTACATCGATCAAAATTTTATTTTTAAATTTCTTTTAGAAATAAAGCTTCCTTTTTCAGTTACTAGTGTTGATGGCGATTTATTTTGCACAAGTTTTTCAGACATTAAAATGGCAAAAGATAATTTTTATGCTTAAACGAAAACATTTAAATACGAAAACTACAGAATTGAGATTATAAAATGAAAATTGGTACATTCGAATCAATGACTGATATACACAAAAAAAAAAAGGTGTGGAAAGGGCTCCTATAAATAGCTTGTGTTTAAGTGTGTTGCTCTCTTTCACGTTTTGAATGGGCACCTATATGGAACGCGTGCAACTCCAGAAGGTACAAATGTGCAACATGTGCATCTTTGACATTAAATAATTATGTTAGGCACTGTCCAACTTTACTGATGGTTATATATATATTGTAAATTGATACATATACATTGAATTTTAAAAATCAGTATTTGTTCCTGAAAATCAATATTTTTGTCACAAGTAATCAGTATTTTTGCACTCGGGGGGTTGGCAGCTATGTCTATGTAGAAAGTGCACGAAAGTATAACGCTCGAGGATTCAAAATTTTGTTCTACATAATAATGTTCCTCGGTTTAATATAGAAACATCCACTGTAATAAATTCAATTCACAGATAAACAGTTTCAAAGTGTGCACTCGTACACTATAGTGGAGTTAAGCAAGAGTTGTTGAATTGCGAGTATATAAAAATAAAATGTGTGCTGTGAAGCTTTAACATTAGGAGGAAGTCATTTGATTAGGCAAGTAAAAAAAATAAAAAATTAAACATATTTTCAGTTGACAGAATGTCTTCGTTTCTCATTGCCAACCCTCAACATTTTCCCCAATGATATAATTTTTAAAAAAAAATTGCATTGCCAAAATTGATTTGTGTATCTATAGTCGGACTATACATCCCCGTTTGTACCCCTATTGATTTCAATAATGAAAATAATTAAATGGTAAAAAGTGCACAGAACTAAGTCAACTGAATCATTGATGTATAATTTCTAACCAGAATGGCACTAATACTGCCATCTCCTGCACATTTCATGATTAACGGACTTCAGACTATAATTGAGCCCGTTTTGCCCAGTATGTACTTTGAAGTGCTTGAAATATTACTAGATTTATAGATGTTTATTTGAAAAATGGAGAAAAATACTGCTTAACCTTGATGAAGTGTTTTATTCTGTCCTTTCCAAAAGAAAGGAATATGTCGAACTTTGGAATGTTCTCCAGAAAATGTTGTTGTCACATGGGTAGGCAACAGTGGAGAGAGGATTTTCTGTCAACAAACAGTATCTGGTGAGAACCTCAGTAGAGAAAGCCTCAGAGCTCAAAGGCTAATCATTGACACAAGGAGAAAAGCAGGTGGACCTTTGCAAATCATCATTAGCAATGAAATGATGACATATGGTTCCTCTGCAAGACATAAGTATCATGCCTATTTTTTAAGAAGAAAGCAGAGAAGGATGAGAGAAAAAAACCAAAAAGGAAAGAAACGGGAGTTAGCCTTGGATGAAGTGGAAGAACTAAAGCCAAAAAGCTGCCTCTTGAAGCTAACATTGCCAGCCTACATGCTTCCTTTGTACAGAAAGCAGAAGAGGCAGAGTTAAAAGGACTCTCTGTGCTTGTCACAGAGTCAAATGCTCTTAGGAGAAAAGCAGAGGAAAAGATGAGAGTGGTGGCATCTCTTTCCAAAATGATTGAAGAGAAAAAAGCAAATATAATAATGCATTTAAAGCAATGCTGATGTCTGTTAAGAGAACAATTTATTTTGTATTAAATCTGACAAGTATGTTACATATTTCTGAAAGAACAATGAATGTTAACCTGTCTTCCAGATAATTAGAATACAATTTTTGGAAATTAATTTTAGTTTGACTATAATAATTAATCAATATTGTAGTATTTGGCGTTCATTGTTTTCTCAAATAACCAGTATACATAATATTAGCAAAAATAGGTCTTGGATATCTCTGTTTGTGGTCTTAGTTTGGGAAAAGTCTTGGAATTTATCATTCATAGTTCAGTATGAACCCTGTTATAGATTGCATTGCATGTATATACGAAGAGTTCTACAATACGATTGGTTCGTTTGAATAAAGGCTACCATGCCTATCGTTATCCGCCGTGTTGGATTTCACAAATAGTTATTGCTGTCACTGTATCTGGTCTTAGTAATATTCAGCTTATAATTATGTTAATTAGGAAAGCGGAATATTCAGAATTTTCTCCAGGAAAAATAGAAGAAACAACTGGAAGGACAATTGTGGAATGTTGTGCAGATTTGGGAAACAGTGTAGTAAAGGAGAAAACTGATGTTTTGCAAATTGTGTAATTTAGCTATTAGGCAAGGAGGTGCCCATGAAATGGAAGAGTACGAAAAAGCTAATGAACATCAGCTTCCTGCTTCATCACGCACACGACGTATATAAATACCAGAGAACTTTAATGTAATTCGATCAAATTTAGATTTATTAAATTTCTTGTAGAAATAAACCTTCCTCTTTCAGTTACAAGCATTGCTGGCAATTTATTTTGCAAACGCTTTCCAGACATTAAAATCACAAAGGATAATTCTTTATCTGTATCAAGCACATAATTTGCATTGCTTAATGCAGAACCTGAAGAAAAAAAGCAATTATTATTGACAAGAAAAAGCATTTGTAGTAGTATTATTATGTAGTATCTTTAAAACATTTTAGTAGTTGCATGGCAACAACAGATTCATTACACTTGTGGCCGTACAAAAGGGGAAAAGGAGGTGGAGGAGGTGGGGGCACAAAGAAGTGTTGTCCTATGTCATAACCTAAGACTCGTATTAGATGATAGTGAAAAAGCATGACATTATGCATTCCACTATATTTTAAATACACATTACTGTTACTCTAATGTTAGCATCTTGAACAGCTCTTTCATGATACATATGTTCCAGGAATATATGCAGTAGTTTACACAATAATTCAATTCCGCAGCACATGGGATGGGGGTGTGGTGATAATGCTTGAGAATCTGAGATGAACAAAGCTCTATTTTATGCAGATATTATTGTTTAAATACTTAAATTACATTATGGTCATTACATATGATGGCAATTATAAGGTCAATTTTTCAGAAGGGGTCTTTTAAAAGAGGGACCACTGCGTTTATCTCATTGTATCATTTAGCAAAAGAGACTGTACAGAAAAACTGTTTTGGATCAAGTTCCAAGTAAAGTGTTTCATTTTCATGTACTGTGATACAATCTCCCCATTTGTTTTTATATGACAAATATTTCTGTAAATTGGATGGATATTGCAACTTATCGGCTTGTAGTGTAAACTGAACTAGCTTCAACAATAATGATATTTTATCTGAGCTCAACAACATACTGTACTATCAGAAATTTTAATTGTTGCACAAAGACCAAACATTTCAAGAGAAATCTTACAATTTGTTTTGTATCCTGATGCCCCGCTCATTTTCAAACTAGTGACTAACAAAGCCACTAGTACTTGATAAATCAATGTCAACATTGTAACCTGGTAATGAAATATTTGGTTTTACATGTCTGTTTATCTAAACAGTGAAGACATTGATATGTTACCAAGGAGACATTGATATGTTACCAATGAGTTGTAGGCTACCTTAAATTGATATGCGAGATAAGGATAGGAAGAAACAAGAAAAAAATACAAACACTAGTAATTTAGTACTTTTTTAAACTGATCATTCACTCGAGTACAACTGTTGTAGAAAAATGTAAATCCTCTTGAATGCACGCCATTCTATACATGCATTTTAATCTAAATGGGAGGGAAAAAAACCTGTAAAACGTTAAATACTATAACTGTTGATAGCAGCATTATTTTAATGAAATTCTATGTATATATACTAATTAAGGTTGAGCATAAAGCTTTTTAAAAAAAGCAACTGTATTAACATGATGCCTTATAAATCTTGTAATACAAACTTTTGTCAGGTGTGTCTTCGTGATTTAGATTTTTAACTTTAACAATTTTTCAATCATATCGCTTCAGTGTGGCAGTTCATAGTGATGTCTTGCACTGGGACATCATGTCCCATCCAGTCACATTATCCTGACACCAGGCTAAACTGTTCTTCCACTAACCTTTTAATGCCGAGTGCCAAGC
Organism: Unio delphinus; assembly: GCA_029339505.1. NCBI lineage: Eukaryota > Metazoa > Mollusca > Bivalvia > Unionida > Unionidae > Unio > Unio delphinus. The sequence goes on along the minus strand of JAQISU010000109.1, from coordinate 3,645,439 downwards.
GGGGCCACTGTTAGTAACTTTTTTATATGGTATCGTTTGGTATGAATCTGCTGGGAATTGAACCCATGGCAGTCCTCTTGTCAGACAAATAATCTACAAATTGCAAAATTTGCCAGCTTTCTCAGAACCATTGATAACTCGGTCCAAACTGTTGTTCATAGTCTTGTAAGCTGCAATAATCCAATCCCGTGAAAATTGTCATGATTTATGACATTGCAAGGTTTCACTAATACTATGCATCAATCATCACAACATCTTTTCTGTGATGTCCTCTATGACCTGTCTAATGACTTGTCTAGCGTACGAGTTGTGATTTTAATTTCTTGGGTTACTTTATTTTTTGTCAAGTACATGTTAGTACAAACAAAGGAGCAATTCCACTGTCTTTCAATTTAGTTTGTATATTTGTACCTGAGCGGTGTCAGTCTCCTTTTGATGGTGAGCATTTTAGACAAAAACATGGTGCAAGTGATTGATCTTGAAATGTGTTGTGTTTGTGCTAGTATTGTTTTAGTGTTTTTGGCTGTGTCCAATTCAATTAATATTATTCAATTAATATTCTTCAATCAAGCAACAACACAACAAAAGCATTTAACATGTCAGTTCTTTGATTTATGTGGCAATATTGTTTTATACAATCAAGTGATTGCAAGGTGCTTTGGCTGTTTTCTTATTTTTATTTTGTAAACAGTGAAAGTAAATACCAACTAATATACAAACAGACAATATGCACACACACACTAAAACTGAACCCCATGAAATAAATAATACCACAGTAATTTATTAAATATTGGAATTGTTCAATTTATAGGTAGAATTCTAGTAGACTCAAGTATGGTAAAAACATTAGGACATTAACACATTCCCTTTATTTCTTGCAGAGTATAAAGTCCACTGCCTCTGCTAAGTTGTTCACATATCCATCTGGTTTTACTGTTGGGTGATTCTCATCCAGCTGTCTGAAATTTAAAAAAAGAACAGGGATGAAATCTATCTGAACCCTAAATCTGATTTTTTTAAAAATTAAAGTTAAACAGATATTTTTATCCTAAAATACCAAGAAGATAAAGACCTACCTTTGATCTAATTCATTTTTCAGTGCTTAGTTGCAATTTTTTTCAGTGGTCATTTTCTGCCTAAAAGAATAATACATGTACTATCGAGTTAGAAGGGGAAATAACTTTTGTAATAACATCATTGAATTGGTAGAGTAGTAAATAAAGAAGTCATGATATATCCTGAAAATGTATGTTCTTGTATTAAGTTTAAGTGAAAGTGAAGATGGATTTGGGTTTTTATAAAAGATATCTAACTGAAATAACACTAAAATCTGGATTTAACGCATATTTCATAAAGGACCTCAATATCCAATAGCAAACACATTCCATCCCTTCTCTTTTATTAATCTTCTCTTGGTTTAATTAAGGTAAACCCCACCTGCATAAAACAATGTGACCAATTAAGCTCCACCTGCATTAAATGTGAATGGCTTTCAGAAAAAAAACTACACCAACTGCAAGTACATTATGAAAATGTAGCCCACAATAAACATGGAGCTGTGAAATATATTGTAACATGATCCAAAACAGCATCTAAACTGGTGGGACCAGCTGTTGGGGTGTGTGTGTGTGTAAACTTCACACTGACAAGACATGGTGATCAGCTGAACAAATTAATCCTTATGATGAGTTACAAAGACCAGGAGTGACTATAACGCTCCAGGATGAACACCTCAACATTCCGCAAGTCAATAACTTCATAGTCTTCATTCAAATCCATAGGTCCTGTTTCATACTTAACTCTCAAGGACCTGTAATAATTTTCAGGGACATAATTCATGAAGATGATGATAGAGTATCAAGTTATTACCCTTATTACTAACTGTCATCATCAGCTTTCTTTGTACTATAAGTAAAACTTGTACGGTTAAAATGTATGCAGTTTTTCTGCTTGAATCGATACAAAATAACCACATGACTAAACCACTGCAGAAAATTATGCCAGTCAAGGACTTTGACCTTCTTGTAAAACTTTATGGAATTTCAAGCACTTTTAACTTTCCAATTTTTAAACACTTTTAAAGCCTTAATTTTGCTGTTGTCAAACTCAAGAATTTAAAGGCTCTGAAGATCTAAACAAACCCCCCAAAAATAGTTATGTATTGATACGATAACCTTAAGACACAAATTGCACATCATCACAGGAAAAAGTCATGAAATAATTACAAGGCTTCAAAACTTTTCCCTTACATGCTGCTCTGTTTATACAAAATAGCTTGTGGGTTCATTGATGCACAAAGAACAAGTTAACCTAAAATAATGAATTGGTACACCCAATGCCTGTACATCTAAATACCTGTACTTTCCTGTGCGGACTTGAACTCCTCTCATACCACATGCCTGAGCACCTCCTACATCATTGATAATATCATCTCCAACCATCACTGCCTAAAACATGAAAATACCGCTTAAACCATCAAGTTCTAAAACAAAGTACACTTCTTTCTGACACAAGTTAAGTGAAGACCACTACCATATATATATATATTCACTTACAAGTCCAACTGTGAACTGCACAGAAATCAGCCATAGCATGTTGTGCCAGCAAATCTGGATCAATGAAGTTTTCTAGAAGTAATTAGTAAAACTAACACTAATGGACACTAATCTGGTGGCACATTAAGTGATGACAGATCATGGTCAATGTTATTTTCATAATTGAATTTTATGCGAGTATAAGTGAAGCCTGCTTTATCATGGTCTGTTATTATTTTTATAATTGAATTTTATGTGAGTATAAGTGAATCCTGCTTTATCATGGTCTATGTTATTTTTATAACTGAATTTTATGTGAGTAGAAGTGAAGCTTGCTTTATCATGGTCTATGTTATTTTCATAATTGAATTTTATGTGAGTATAAGTGAAGCCTGCTTTACATACACTCTTATAAATACCCTGCTTACTAACGTATAACTTTGATTATCAATATTTCTGACAAATTAAAAGTTTTTCTCACAAAGGATGAAGATGAACAAATGGCTATTTTGTTGTCAAAAACCACCAGCTAAAAAAAAAGATTTTAACACTGAGATTAAAGTAAAATGTATACTTTAACACCGAACTTAATCTAATGTACTGACCGACTAACAAGAAAAAGATTTTTAACACTGACCTTAATCTGATGAACTGACCAGCTAAAAATAAAAAGGATTTTTAACACTGACCTTAATCTGATGAACTGACCAACTAAAAAGAAAAAGATTTTTAACACTGACCTTAATCTGATGAACTGACCAACTAAAAAGAAAAAGATTTTTAACACTGACCTTAATCTAATGTACTGACCAACTAACAAGAAAAAGATTTTTAACACTGACCTTAATCTGATGAACTGACCAACTAAAAATAAAAAGGATTTTTAACACTGACCTTAATCTAATGTACTGACCAACTAAAAAGAACAAGATTTTTAACACTGACCTTAATCCACGGAACTGACCAGCTAAAAAGAAAAAGATTTTTAACACTGACCTTAATCTAATGTATACTGACCAACTAAAAATAAAAAGGATTTTTAACACTGACCTTAATCTAATGTACTGACCAACTAAAAAGAACAAGATTTTTAACACTGACCTTAATCTGATGAACTGACCAGCTAAAAATAAAAAGATTTTTAACACTGACCTTAATCTAATGTACTGACCAACTAAAAAGAACAAGATTTTTAACACTGACCTTAATCTGATGAACTGACCAGCTAAAAATAAAAAGATTTTTAACACTGACCTTAATCTAATGTACTGACCAACTAAAAAGAACAAGATTTTTAACACTGATCTTAATCTGATGAACTGACCAGCTAAAAAGAAAAAGATTTTTAACACTGACCTTAATCTGATGAACTGACCAACTAAAAAGAACAAGATTTTTAACACTGACCTTAATCTAATGTACTGACCAACTAACAAGAAAAAGATTTTTAACACTGACCTTAATCTGATGAACTGACCAACTAAAAATAAAAAGGATTTTTAACACTGACCTTAATCTAATGTACTGACCAACTAAAAAGAACAAGATTTTTAACACTGACCTTAATCTGATGCACTGACCAGCTAAAAAGAAAAAGATTTTTAACACTGACCTTAATCTAATGTATACTGACCAACTAAAAATAAAAAGGATTTTTAACACTGACCTTAATCTAATGTACTGACCAACTAAAAAGAAAAAGATTTTTAACACTGACCTTAATCTGATGAACTGACCAGCTAAAAATAAAAAGGATTTTTAACACTGACCTTAATCTGATGAACTGACCAACTAAAAAGAAAAAGATTTTTAACACTGACCTTAATCTGATGAACTGACCAACTAAAAAGAAAAAGATTTTTAACACTGACCTTAATCTAATGTACAGACCAACTAACAAGAAAAAGATTTTTAACACTGACCTTAATCTGATGAACTGACCAACTAAAAATAAAAAGGATTTTTAACACTGACCTTAATCTAATGTACTGACCAACTAAAAAGAACAAGATTTTTAACACTGACCTTAATCTGATGAACTGACCAGCTAAAAAGAAAAAGATTTTTAACACTGTCCTTAATCTAATGTATACTGACCAACTAAAAATAAAAAGGATTTTTAACACTGACCTTAATCTAATGTACTGACCAACTAAAAAGAACAAGATTTTTAACACTGACCTTAATCTGATGAACTGACCAGCTAAAAATAAAAAGATTTTTAACACTGACCTTAATCTAATGTACTGACCAACTAAAAAGAACAAGATTTTTAACACTGACCTTAATCTGATGAACTGACCAGCTAAAAATAAAAAGATTTTTAACACTGACCTTAATCTAATGTACTGACCAACTAAAAAGAACAAGATTTTTAACACTGACCTTAATCTGATGAACTGACCAGCTAAAAAGAAAAAGATTATTAACACTGACCTTAATCTAATGTACTGACCAACTAAAAAGAACAAGATTTTTAACACTGACCTTAATCTGATGAAATGACCAGCTAAAAATAAAAAGATTTTTAACACTGACCTTAATCTAATGTACTGACCAACTAAAAAGAACAAGATTTTTAACACTGACCTTAATCTGATGAACTGACCAGCTAATAAGAAAAAGATTTTTAACACTGACCTTAATCTAATGTATACTGACCAACTAAAAATAAAAAGGATTTTTAACACTGACCTTAATCTAATGTACTGACCAACTAAAAAGAAAAAGATTTTTAACACTGACCTTAATCTGATGAACTGACCAGCTAAAAAGAAAAAGATTTTTAACACTGACCTTAATCTGAAACTGACCAGCTAAAAAGAAAAAGATTTTTAACACTGACCTTAATCTGATGAACTGACCAGCTAAAAAGAAAAAGATTTTTAACACTGACCTTAATCTGAAACTGACCAGCTAAAAAGAAAAAGATTTTTAACACTGACCTTAATCTAATGTATACTGACCAGTTAAAAAGAAAAAGATTTTTAACACTGACCTTAATCCGATGTACTGGCAGATCAATTAATGGACAAATGGATGTGATCACTATGTAGAGTTTCAGCCAATACAGGCTTGAATATAATATATATATATATAATTTGTTTTTGAAAGCTTAAATGTGTATTTCTGTATTGTTCAGTTTTACAAATAGCTTGATAGTGGTAAAACAAAAGGGGACATTTTCCTGGAATTTACTTGTTATATATAAATCACCATAGTTTCTTGATTGCTGTATTGCTCCTGGTAATTCTTCCCAAATCCTTATATATGCTAATGTTTCTTACAATTTACTTTTTCTTCAGAAAAAAAGACAAAAAAATAATTTGATAGTATTATTATGTCATTAACCATACTACATTTTTTTTCAAATTGTGTAAAATCTTTTTTCCCTCCGTTTTAAACAAGAGTACCAAGAGTGACACATTATGCAATCATCTATGTTTAATTAATTAGATTTACCTTGACCTCTGACCTTTAAAACATAGAATCTATATTTTTGCTCTCCCAAGTGCAAGTCGTCCACAAAGTTAAGTCAAGTAATTTACACTTTGAACAGAAGTTACTTTTCAAAATCCATTTTGCCTTTAGCCATAATGACCCAGAGAGTGGACATTTTGGTTCCAAACATAACAGACCTCTTCCACATCATAAATGCAAGTCCTCCACAAAATTTGGCCAAAATATATGTTTTAGAACTTAAGTTGTTAATCAAAACCAACTTTACTTCTCTGTTGACTTTAAGCTGTGACCTTTTGACCATAATGTCTTTCATATCCATCCTATAAGTCAAGCTTCAAACTCTGATGAAGATATATGGTCAATAAGTTTTTTTTCTCCATACATAAACTAGTTCTTTTATTCAGTCAGTGATCATGACCTTTGACATTTGACCCCAAAATCGATATGCTTCTTCCTGAACCCATGTGAGACCATCCAGAATGTTTGAACAAGGTCATTGATTTAGAACTTTTAATTTTCTTCTTCCAGTCTTAGTGCCCTTGATTATTCTTCACTAGAGTTCTTCAGTACTGGAGCTTTTTTAAATAGTGGAGAACCATAGTTACTGTACAGAAACCATTTTACTTCTTCAGTCAGTGACCTTGACTTTTGACACCCTAATCAGTAGGTTTATTCCTTGCCTCATGTGCAATATACAAAGTTTGGTAACTGTAGGTGATGGACTGTTTGAGTTAGTTTGCAGAAAAGATTTTTCCTCTTTCAGTTATAGTGACCATTAGCATCCAAATTTGTGCTCCTGAAATCAATTCTTTCTTACAACATACATAATCCACCCACAAAGTTTGATAACTTTTGATTACTGTAGCATGCTTATAAAAGTATGGCTGGAAGGCCCAAGTACCAGACCAAAAAGCATGACATTTCAGAACTAATGTTTCAGGGTAACAAAAAAACTGCTACTAACATGTTTGGCTGTCAGGTCACAAAAACAGTTCCGACAATTTTATTGTCACTGACTAAGGGCTATCAATTCAATTTGAAGTGAAGTTTAATTGCTTAACATACAGAGAAATAGAGTTTCCTAAAAAGAAACAATGCTGACACCATGGACCAATCGATAAGAACCACCACCAACCCCTAATTAGATTTGTATTTGTAAAATGCATATGCCTGCACTCCAGACAAAATGTCTTCGGTGCTAATATTAAAAAATATGTAGGTAAATTTGAAACAATTACTTCTAATGGTATGAAAATATAATGAATTCTTCCACATGGTTATATGAACATGTGTGCCACTAAATTTAATTTGTCTATCTCAACATTTTTCCTAAACTGTGCTACAAGGCTTTTCAGAAATAAATGTGTACAAAATTGAATACATGCTCAAATGGTATGAAAATCTACCCAAATCAACAGTAATATTCCTGCTAAATTCAATTTGTCAAAAAGTTTAAAAAATATGTCAAATAAATTGGAAAAAGATGAAGTCATCAAAATCTAAACCAGGTTAAGAAACTGGTTCAAAATGTGTAATTATCAATCTGACTTTGTTTATTTCAATGGATTTTGTGCTTACAGACAGATTGACAGACAACACAAAACAAATATCTCTCCCAACCATGGAGGTGATATGAGGGCAATTATTTCAAAGTACCCTTATCACAGAACTTCAATTGAAATACAATATAAGCCAACAATGGCTCCAGATCTCGACTCAAATGCAATTGCTTCATGTTATATAAGCCACCACTGGTTCCAGATCTTGACTCAAATGCAATTGCTTCATGTTATATAAGCCAACACTGGCTCCAGATCTTGACTCGAATGTAATTGCTTCATGTTATACAAGCCAACACTGGCTCCAGATCTTGACTCAAATGCAATTGCTTCATGTTATATAAGCCAGCACTGGCTCCAGATCTTGACTCAAATGCAATTGCTTCATGTTATATAAGCCAGCACTGGCTCCAGATCTTGACTCAAATGTAATAGCTTAGTATTTGCCAACTGACATACAGTTGTTTATAAGTATGGAATTAGTTTTCCACCATTTTGTACACAAATTATTTCTGATTGTCATATGGCAGTACATACCATATACACTTGTTTACAAGTCAAGTCTAAATGTAAACTAAAAAGACTTTGATTTGATTATTTCTGATTGTCATATGGCAGTAAATACCATACACTTGCTTACGAGTCAAGTCTAAATGTAAACTAAAAATACTTTGATTTGCTATCGCATAATGCAAAAGTAGATCAGGATCAATGCTGTTTTCTCTATATATAATTCAGTATATTGTATGATGGCAGATCTGGGTCTATGCAGTTTGTAGTCAGATGCAACTTATAAGCATGTACATATGGTAATTAATATGGTTTATATATTAATATTGAAGAGCACTCAGGGATGACAAACTCTCTTCTAGTAAATTTATCCATCCATAATCTTGAGTCCTATCCAAGTCAATAAAATGTCGAACTGCCCCTAAAGGCCCCTATAACACTATCAATGTCAATAAAACACAGAATAGGTTAGGCCTATAAAACCATCGATGTCAATAAAACACCCAATAGGTTAGGCACTCTAAGACCATGAATGTCAATAAACCACCTGATAGGTTATGCAAACATGGATTAACATTAAATATCCAAGGGAAGTAACTTACCCTATCAGGTAAAACCTCCATATCATGGACTGCTGTGTTAAAGAAAGCTGGAGAGGGCTTGCCAACAATTTCAGCCTTCACGTCTGTGGCATACTGTGAAAGAATAAGTGAGATTTCCAGAAACATCTACAGAGTCTTATGCATAGAGTAACCAATAATTATTGTGCATGAATTCAATGACTATAATGTCCTTGAGGTTTGATTTATTTCATGTTGATTTTACAAAATTTTGTAGCTTGAGATTATCACCCATAGCTACTCAGATATCCCTGCAGCATGGTCTTTTATAGTGTTAGAAATAAATTGATATTTTGGTGCCAAGACAAATGGAGTAAAATGCCTTGCCAAAGGACATTCCATAGTAGCTAACCATGTATGATGATAGAATTCAAACCTCCACTCTTGGTGTGGCTAACCTCTGCACCAAAACAGCTAATGTCTCCGTTAGTCACTCCCATGGCAAGGTCAGGTATCAGGTTTATTCTATGCCTCCATTCCAGCAGGAAATATTTATTTACACAATGAACTTCTTTTCAGTTGACCAAAGTACCATGATTTTATGACTGATGGGACAAAAGTTCTGCATAACATGTATTTGTGCATCTATATCACAGACATGACGATGTCTACAAAAATGATGGACCTTTCATGTTATATGTACAAGGGTTCATGAATGCAGAGAACATTGTATTATAATCTTTTATTATGAATCCAGTTCCAAGAAACTATGACTTTTCTGCTATCTCTCTTTTCTTACCCTCTCATGCATTTTCAGAATGATTTCTCTAATGGTTCTGATAGCGCAGCATCACAGAATCTGGTGGTTGTGCTTTTGATCAAGTAGTCTAAATTATTATACATGCCTAAACAAATCTACATGAATTTCATTTCAAAACCCTACCTGAAATTGACAAAAGCTTATTTTCTGATCATGTGATATTAAAATATTAAAACAATTATGGATTTCAATTTCGCTTAATGCATTGTTTACTTGACTGTGAAACAGATATTGACCTCAAGCTTTTGTCATTCAAGATCATATCTGATGTCTCATAAGAACAATTGATCACATGACTACTTTGTTAATTAAACACAGGTCATCATTATCATCATTATTATGTATGTAATGTGCAATAATACATCAATATATTACAAATAATACCATATAATCATGCAAAAGAAAGGCATAATGGCTGATATGTCTAATGTATTTCAAAGTTAATTAACTAGCACACTATTCTGTAGTTTGGTAAACATCAGTATTTTCTGTTATGCACTACTAAACTTACCTTTGTGCTTTTGTAAAATTTACCTGAAATTTATGAAACCCATGTAATCTAAATAACAGGAAATTTATGAAACCCATATAATCTACATAACGGGAAATTTATGAAACCCATATCATCTAAATAACGGGAAATTTATGAAACCCATATAATCTAAATAACAGGAAATTTATGAAACCCATATAATCTAAATAACAGGAAATTTATGAAACCCATATAATCTAAATAACGGGAAATTTATGAAACCCATATAATCTACATAACGGGAAATTTATGAAACCCATATAATCTAAATAACGGGAAATTTATGAAACCCATATAATCTAAATAACAGGAAATTTATGAAACCCATATAATCTAAATAAACAGGAAATTTATGAAACCCATATAATCTAAATAACAGGAAATTTATGAAACCCATGTAATCTAAATACATGTAACAGGAAATTTATGAAACCCGTACAATCTAAATAACAGGAAATTTATGAAACCAATATAATCTAAATAACAGGAAATTTATGAAACCTATGTAAAAATTTCATTTGCATGAAATTTATGTTTGTTTGTTAGATTAGGATTTTTTATGTAGCTTTAACAATTTTTCAGTCATATCGCTACGATGTCTGCATTGAGGCAGTTTATAGTGATTTCCAGCACTGGGACATCATGCCACAGACATGTAGCATGATGTCCCACCCAGTCACATTATCCTGACAGCAGGCTCACTAGTCCTAACATTAACCTCTTAATGCTGAGCACCAAGTGAGGCAGCTGTTAGTACCATTTTTGTAAGTCTTTGGTATGACTCGGTCGAGGATCGAACCCATGACCTCGTATTTCCACAGTGGACACTCTAACCACTAGGCAACCGGAGCATTGTGCATGAAATTTATGAGACACGGGAAATAATCACATGAAATGTGTGCAACCCAGATAATAAATTTCAATCACACGATTTCAGTCAGATGAAATTGATGAAATCCATGTACATGTAATTGATACTTTAAAACACATGAAATTTATGAAGCCCAGGCAATCATTTCAATCACATTAAAACTGATGAAACCCATGTAATAGTTTCAATCTTATTATTTAAATTATATGACATTTATGAAACCCAGGGAATAATTTCAATCACATGATATTGATGAAACCTATGTAATAATTTCATTTACATGAAATTCCAGATATCCATGTAATAATTTTTAATCCTGTATGAACTGAACAAAGTCCCATAACTCTAAAATATTTATCCACAATATAAAAGCACTGCCAATTTCTATCCTAAGAAAATAATGCAAAACATAACTCAAATGCTGCATTCAACATAATAGTTACTTTCCCTGCCTGTATGCACATGCTGTGGTTTCATTGACAATGTCCCTGACATAGCATCATCACCGTGTGCACCACTGACAATTTCACAGATAATGACCCCAACATAATACTCCCAGTGTACACGCACTGACAAATTTATGAAGAAAGTCCCAACATAATACTCCCAGTGTACACACACTGACAATATCATGGAGAAAGTCCCAACATTATGCTCCCAGTGTACACACACTGACAATTTCATGAAGAAAGTCCCAACATTATACTCCCAGTGTACACACACTGACAAATTTAAGAAGAAAGTCCCAACATTATACTCCCAGTGTACACACACTGACAATTTCATGGAGAAAGTCCCAACATTATACTCCCAGTGTACACACACTGACAATTTCATGGAGAAAGTCCCAACATAATACTCCCACTGTGAACGTGCTGATGATTTCACTGACAATTTCACCAGCATTATATCTGTACTGTGTGAACACCCTGATGAATTTAAAAACAATGTCTCTAACATTATATCTGTACTGTGTGAACACCCTGATGAATTTAAAAACAATGTCTCTAACATTATATCTGTACTGTGTGAACACCCTGATGAATTTAAAAACAATGTCTCTAACATTATATCTGTACTGTGTGAACACCCTGATGAATTTAAAAACAATGTCTCTAACATTATATCTGTACTGTGTGAACACCCTGATGAATTTAAAAACAATATCCCTAACCGAAGACTCCCAGTGTGTACACACTGGTAATTTCCAAGAGACTGTACCCATCGCATCTATGTGCATACTAGAAGAGAAGAGACAGGTCATATATGGGTAACCTGTTCTGGGATTTACACAAACACCATGAACATGTTCTTAGTTCTTCCTGAGTGTGCTCAAACAAATAACTGGAATTTATCTAAGAACAAAGCAACTGCAAATCAATATTTGTCATATTCCATCATCTTTGTTCTTGTCTACTCCTGCCACAGAGAAAGTGTGGACTTTTAGCATGAATATGAGAGATAAGCAAGTAATATGGCATGGTGCCATTTCTAGATGTCAAAGTAATATGTCAAATATGGCATGCTGCCATTTTTAGATGTCAAAGTAATATGTCAAATATGGCATGCTGCCATTTCTAGATGTGCAAGTATTATGCTGAACATGGCATGCTGCCATTTCTACCTGGGCAAGAAATGTCAATTATGGCATGCTGCCATTTCTAGATGTGAAAGTATTATGTTGAATATGGCATGATGCCATTTCTAGATGTGCAAACAATGTCAAATATGACATGCTTCCATTTCTAGACGTGCAATTATTATTCTGATAATGGCATGCTTCCATTTCTAGATGTGCAAGTATTATGCTGAACATGGCATGCATGTGCAAGTAATGTCAAATATAGCATGCTTCCATTTCTAAATGTGCAATTATTATTCTGAAAATGGCATGCTGTCATTTCTAGATGTCCAAGTATTTTCCTAAACATAGTATGTTGCCATTTCTAATGACAAGGAAGACAAAAGGGAAAAGGTTGGATGCACTGAGTAGTAATCAATCGATCAATAACTTTAATTATGTCTATTTATTTCTGATTTATTAACAAAGTGTACACTGCTCCAAAAGTTTGAAGTTTACACATAACCTTAGCGAACAACATTAAATTTTTTGTGAGTGGGTGGGGTGGAATGGGATTTAATTCAGACTATTTAGCATCATGAAATACAAAATTAAGAACTGTATCAATATTTCTGATATAATAGTACAAACTTACCTCTAATGCCTTCATGTATGCCCCAACATCCAACACAAGCATGCCATCTTCTTTGTAGAACTTCCTAGACAAAACCAGCAAATTCTGGCTTTAATAGATTTACAATGATACAAAATATCCAACTCAATTCCAAGGCACAACCGCATTTGGGGGTCAATCATTAATTTTGACAAAATGTACTCTTGTTCTGATGGCAGAAAAAAATAAATCAACCATCTTACTATAAAGAAAACACTGACATAAACTTGTCATGATTTTAACCAAAAATATAAGCCTCAACCTACCCTCCCCCCAAGTTTAAATAGTTTGTCCCTATATAATTTATTGCCAATCTACTGTACTATATATTTTGATTATTTTTTTAACAAAAAGTTTTCAAATGAATTTTTTTTTAATTAAAAACAACAAAATGTCAGTTTCATCACATGTTGTAATTTACAATATGTAAAACACACAGTTACCTACTCTATTTATTATAATGAGTTGTAACATTTTCATAATGGAAATAACGCAAGAAGGGAAGGATGCTCAACTGTCTTAAATGAATTTCCTGAAATTCAAAATTCAGACCATTTCTTCATTTTAACTTGATGACTATTTAAACCATGTGACATATCTGAGTGCACACATTTTGTGGTGGCCAAACAATTGTTATATAGGACTAACCAGACATCATTAGAAGATTTGTGTTGAAAACGCAATGCCGATATTGAAGAGTTGATTTTCAAGATGGCTGAAGTTTGTTTGTTTTTAGGGTTTAACGCCATTTTTCAGCACATGATAGGCTATACATGGCGGCCAGTATTATTGGTAGAGGAAGAACCCAGGAAAATCCCCGGAAAGAACCAACAATCCACGAGAAGCTACTGGCAAGCTTTCTCACATAACTACATTAGCCGAATCTTAGACTCGAACCCACGCAGACAGAGGTGAGATGGCAGTGATCCATAACGGAAAGCACTTTAGACCACTCGGCCACTCAGGGACCCGATGGCTGAAGTAGCAGATTGGCATTATTTGCATTTATGACAAACTAGCTAGCATAAAATGTCCTGCAGGTACATGCAATAATAGGACTTCAAGCCTCGCAGTAAGGTTACTTTTTAAATCTCCAACCAAAAAAGTGCAGGACAAAAAGGAAAAATTAGAACATCCCCTGACTGTATTACTGGGTATGATAAAACAAATTAATATATTGAACTGATACTGACCTCAGGTTTACTCCTGCTACAATGAATTTACCAACAATGATATAATTCTGAAACTACTGAGACCTTCATCTTATAAGCATGTACACTCTCATTCACATACCCAATGAATGATAAAATGGAAGCTATTGATTGATGACCATTCCCATTCCTCAAGGATTTAGCCAAGTGATCCATGTCTATTCCCATCCCCATGGAATTAAGAAATGGATTCATGTCAATTCCTATTCCCAAAGATTTAGGCAACATATCTACATCCATTCCCACAAGGATTTAGCTTATGGATCCATGTTTGTTTCCAAGGATTTAAACAAAAGATACAAGTCTATTCCCATCGCCATGGTAGTAAATGGATTAACGTTCATTCCCATCCCCAAGGATTTAGCCAACAGATCCATGTCCATTCCCATTCCCAAAGATTTAACCAATGGATCCATGTATATTCCTATCCCGAAGGAATTAGCAAATAGGTCCATGTCTATTTCTCTCCCCAAGGAAGTATCGAATGTGTCAATGTTTATTCCTATCCCCAAGGATTTGGCAAATGGGTCCATGTCTATTCCTATGCCAGGGATTTACACAATGGCTCCGTGTCCATTGCCATCACCATAGATTTAGCCAGTGGATCATACATTGTCAGCTATCAAAATCCTCACTCTAGGTTTATATATTTATACTGGTCATAAAAAAGACAGATTTTAAAATGTAACTATAATTGGTCCATCCTTGTCCTCCAGAAGTCTTAGTCTGTGGGTCTTAACTTAGAAATTATAGAGAACCTTGCCTAATAACAAAGGACATACTTATTGGACATAAAAAGACAAATGCCTCAGACCAGTCCAGGGAAGTACACATGAGGCTCATACTTCAGGGTGGTGGTCAAAACATGGAAGTGTCTTTTACAAACACTGAATGTTTGTGTTGCATTAAAGAAATCACCATTTGTCAGAATTCAAAAAAAATCTGTACAATTGACAACAGGCAACAGACTATCAGATTTTTGTGTGCACTGCATTTTTATTATGAATCAGAGAATTCAGCTAAAAAGCCCTTTTCTACTTTCCGGTAAAATGAAGAAATTGGTCCACTGTATGCAAAACAAATCACCAAATTTTGTCTTAAATATCCTGTAAAAAAAATCATAAATCTGCTACTGTCTCACCCTGCACCAAGAGAGAAAAGTATTGGTTTATCTAGTGTCATTAGCAGCTGAAAGGCCCTGTTCATGTTCTCATATGAGAATTCATGGGTAGCATCAGCTATAACCACACAGTTTGGATTACTGGTATCCACTCCCTGAAAGTCTGGAACACAGTCTGTAAGAAAGATTATTTGTCATTATAATGACTGGGCCAGAAATAGTGGAGATTAATAGTGTGTGTGCGTTGTCATTTATTCCTAAACCAATCCTTTTCACAATTGACTGGCGTGGTTCAAACATTAATAAAATCACACAAAACCAATGAAGGTTTATCAAGTACATGACTGACTTATTATTAAACTGCATATAGCTCAGTTTATCCAAGGAAAGCCTTTCTCTTAATATAATACTTAAGTCAAGCATGTGAGAAACTTGGAATTTGCCATTTTCTGATTTAAAGTCCAAATCTATCTTTTGAATCCATTACTCTTTACTTAAACAGTGCTTTTATCACAAACAAATTTTATCAATACTTCACATTTTGTTATCAAAGTTTCCCATTTTGTTAAATTCATAAACCTTTAGCAAATTTAAATTTGACACCCTGTTACAAAATGTTTACATTTAAGTAAGGAACTGTGAGTGCCTTAAACCACATCTGCCACATGTGGTGCCCTGATGTTTGAAATTTAAACAAAACTGTACCTCAAACTTTGTGAAATTATGACTCAATGTATTGGTGAAAGAGTTAATAAGTTGTTTCTGACTCTGATGTACAGAATATATTATACCACATGTACATTATACCACATGTATAATATATATATTATAATTTATACCACATGTATATTATATATTATACCATATACATAATATATATTATACCACATGTATAATATATATTATACCACATACATGTATAACTATGTTTGAAATTGAAATTAGCATACTGTAACAAGGTAATACATTGGAAGAGTCTAAGTTTTCTCTTTTAGAATTATATTTCTCTCATGACACTGCTATTTTCCACCATATGAAAATAACTTCAAGTCACTCTCTCACCACCATGTGATATAGGAAATTTATACCTGGATGTACTAGTAGATGAGGCCTTAGTCCTCTCTGTTGTAGAATACTGCAAACAGCTGGAATTGGAGCAAAAATCTCATTCTCATCCAACTCAAAGCCAAGCTTCTTCAATTTTTCAGCAAGCTTTCTGCAAGTGGTTGTGGTCTCATTTGTGCAGAATCTCACTGGAATTCCTGAAGCTTTCAACCTTTAAACCAGACAACATTAAAGTATATGAATACTAAATTATGAAAACATGTTCCATCATGTCTTCTGTACTGTAATAAGCCTATTGCAAGAGTGCATCCTGTAACATGAGGATTTTATATCAGCATCAAGAAACATGATTTTTTCGGAAAAATTACAGAAATGGTGTGCATTAACACTTTTATGAACCAACCATAGTCTGTAATTTTCAAAAAACATTAAACGGTGCAGGAGAATTTTATTGCAGACAGAACATGAGTAAGTTGGTCACATGCGGGTATCAATATTATCCATGCTGTTTCTATGAGGAGAAGCAATGACAAATCAAACTCCCTCTTCTTACAATTTTTTAAGAAATTTACCCCAAACTGGACCAGCTAAGAAAGTAAAACCTTAAGGCACATCTCCACCAACCACATATCTAGCTAATAAAGTTTCAATAAAATCTTCCAACCAGTGTATGATGCAATGAGTACCCCTCCGGTGGCCTAGTGGTTAGAGTGTCTGCCTCAGATGTGGAAGGTCACAGGTTCAAACCACGTCCAAGTCATTCCAAAGACTTATAAAAATGGTAAAAATGCCTTGCTAGGTACTCAGCATTAAGAGGTTAGTGTTAGGACTGGTTGACCTGGTGTCAGAATAATGTGACTCAGTGGGACATCATGCTACATGTCTGTGGCATGATGCGCCAGTGCAAGACAACACTATAAACTGCCACACTGCAGACATCATAGTGATATGACTAAAGAATTGTTACAGCTATGTTAGAAATCCAAATCACACACGCAGACAACCCCACACACAGAAGCAATTAGTAATTTCTCCAAATAATCCCTTTTCAAACTTTTTTAAGAAACTCGCCTAGAAAGTTGGCCATCAGAAAATATTGAAGATTTATTTCAAACATATACCAGTACCATGATATGCATTGCATTGTGGTATATACATACATACATACATACATACATACATACATACATACATACATACATACATACATACATACATACATTTACTTCATTGATAGAGCAGTAGACCTAATGATGACTAATTCAGACCATGGCTAATTCAGAGAGTGGCTGATTCAGAACAAAGAAACATGCCAATTCTTACTTAAAAGTAAAATACTGATATTCAGCTCTTAAATTTACATCTGAGAGATATCAGCAAATGCCAAAATCAAAAACAAAATACATGGTACTGCATTTAGATTTTTAACCAAAATAACATTCCGTTATATCAATAAAGAAAATATAATGTTTACTTTTTATAAATCAGTATGCACACTGTGAAGTGACCCAATGTTTTTAATGATTTCTACTGCAAATCATGCTTTCTTTGTGATACAAAATAAACAACAATTGTATGGAGTTATTGATGAATAAAACAATGGTACAACATACTTTGCAGTTACCATTAAATTTGTATCTACATACATAGTTAAATTGTTGCCGTTTGAGTAAAATCTCAAACCAGTAAAAACCAACTTCATTTCATTTTAACCTTTGAAAAATCTGAAAATATTTAATTTCAAGCATATATAAAAATCAATCAAAATACTGACTTTTGAATAGACATTTTTGTATATTAATACATGTTTAGTAATACTTCCTTGTAACCAATGATTTCAAAGTTGCTTCAAGTCAATATTATATTGTGCCCAACAGCGGTATTAATTTCAGGTAAATGAAATCAGAAGTGCTATAATTATATTGGTGTTAATTAAACTAGTTTTGCCAAAATCATAGAAGATCCCATCTAAAGTGTTAATAATTTTATTGTTTCTCAATAACATAAATTATTTCAACTTTTCACAAAGGCAAACAAGGTGCTTTCAAATACACAATGCCATGACATGGTACATATTAAAAGAGGACATTTTCATAAATGTGTACTTGACAAAGTACATAAAAATGGAATTTTTTTGTGCACAAAACCATGACATGGCACTTACAAAATAACAACAATTACATATGACTTATTAAAAAGACTGATGGAGCCCTTAGTGGCCGATTGATTTAAAGCACTGTCCGTTACGGATCACTACCATCTTACCTCTGTCTGCGTGGGTTCAAGTCTCGGATTTGGCCAATGTGAGAAAGATTGCCAGTAGCTTCTCGTGGGTCGGTGGTTCTTTCTGTGGTTTTCCAGGTTCTTCCTCCACCATTAATACTGGCCACCATGTATAGCCTATCTTGTGCTGAAAAATGGCGTTAGACCATAAAAACAAACAAAACAAAAAGACTGATAAATTGTTTCTTGGAAATCAAGCACAAATCAATTATAATGGCTATTTATATATCAAATGCATGGTAAAACATCTTTAAAGCTCAACATTTTTTTCAATTAAAGATGTCTGCATTTTGTAGGTTTTATATGAATTGGATTTTTTATGTAGCTTTAACAATTATTCATTTAAAATGCTATGATGTCTGTAGTGTGGCCGTTTATTGTTATGTCAATTATTGAGGTATCATGCCACAGACATATAGCATCAGGTGACTCAGGTCACACCCAATCACATTATTCTGACACCAGGCTGACCAGTCCTAGCACAAACCACTTTATGCTGAGCCCAAGCAAGGCAGCTGCATGTAACCATTTTTAAAGGTCTTTGATACGACTTGGCCAGATCAAACCATTGACCTCCCACTTCTGAGGCGGATACTCGAACCACCTGGGCTACCAGAGCAGTTAAATATCAACTTTTCGTAGCAGTTTTGGTACAAATTTTCTAATTAAGCATTCTCAAATAATGGAAACCTTTCACATTGCTAACAGTTAATGTATATATACATTGTACCTTTATTGTCCAGGAGAATACTTGAAATTATATTAATCTTGTAGTGTTAGGCAACAACGTTTCAAAACTGAGTAATTCCCAGTCATAATGCAACAATGTCTGTATGAGGAAAATTTTAATTGATGTTTAAAGTGACTTTATTTGGTAATTTCCCAGTCATATTACAACAATGTCTGTATGAGGAACATTTTTGTGTGAATAACAAATTAACAAAGTATTCAGAAGTTGTTAATAATTTTAAAACCTGCTGTAACTGTAGTTATTGTTCTGATTTTAAATTCTGTCAAATGTGGACTTTACCGACTAAAGCCAGTGTTAAGCAGTCACATACTTTTGAAACAGCCAATACAAGTTCTAATCAATACGGATGAAAGTCCTTTAATTACTGGAAACAACTAATTACAAATACATGTACATGATGAAACAACGAGAACACACTTTTCAAGGCATGGGAAAAAGGTTCACGGTTTTGCATCTGCTGAAATTAATACGGTATATCATAAAACCGGTATATTGTTACATTAGATAATGGGACAACAAAAGTTAATCATTGATTGCAATTACTATGCATGCTTTTAAGTTCACTAAGTGTTTTTAAAGAGTTCATAGTTGCAAATTACACTTTATGTGCTTTTCAGTGTCTCTTGAAACGTCAAATAAATACAGTATATTTATATATTTTAAAGAAAATATAATCACCATTTTCTTCCTGTTAAGTAGTGATGATGAATAATTTTGTACTTGGAAAATGATGTGGGGAAACACGTACAGTAGGCTTTTACAAGATGATAATGATGACGATTATGGTCAATAGTTAGCATACATAGCCCCGACATAGTTGTCTTTCCTGATATTCAAAATACATTGCGTCTGTGACACAGGGGGCTCTTTACAATTAAAATAAGGAGTATCCGCCCACGAATCAAGGGATGGGGGTTCTAACCTGTCACAATATATATTATATTATTACAGGTTAGTACAACCTTCCCTTGATTCATGGACGGATACACCTTATTTTTATTGCAACGAGCCCCTGTGATCTGTTATGACAGTAGTCCTACATATAAGACCCGACGCTGATATTTATGTTTTGGGCGTCTTAAACAAAATCAACATGTGCTATGTCTTACAGGTAGGACTATTATGACAGGTGTTAAAAATATTGAAAAATTTATATTAGTACCATATATATATTTGTGGGTCATTTAATAATTTAGTATGTTCTTATTGCCTAAATGTTAACACTCAGAGCATCAAGATGATTTGTAGTTGTTTTTAGCATCGTTTACAAGGACCATCACCTGCTTACAATTTCTGGAATTACCTCCCTTTGAAACAAAAAACGTTGCAAAGCAAGCTGTTTTTTGGTATCACCTTTGTCTGTATCGCATAAAGGCAGGTTCATGGCAGTACCTTTTAACAGCTTCTATTGAGCCAGGTATAGGATTCCCTCCTCCTGTTCCGCTCTCATACAGAACCCCAGTGATGTCCAATAAAACGCCGTCAATCCTCCTCTCGTACCAGGCGCTCATGATTTACTTGAATGGCCTTCTTCCTTGTCTTCAATAAGAACATAATGGTATCATGGTACCAATTGTTTTTCCATAGACCTCAATGCTAATGTTTTGTGAAATAAATATACTTTCTATCCTACTTCAGCATGCATGTCACACACTGTCATAGAAAACAATGTTAGATTGTCAGTTTGACAATGATCGAACCAGGTACTCCATTGCATTTAAGAGAGATAACTCTGCTGGAACTAGACAGAGATATATGGGCAACCGTCGCCGCCAAAATTACATTAATCAAATGATCTGGTATGAAATCAAATGATTTAACCTAGCAAATGAAATGATCAATCCAGATTCCAAATGATGTGGTGTCACATGAAATGATTTAACGAACAAAACCGAATGATGCTTTCAAGTTTCAAATGATGTGGTATTAAATGAAATGATCAAAAATGAGATGAAATGATTTAACTCAACAAACGGAATGATCAATTCAGATTCCAAATGATGTTGTGTGATATGAAATGATGTAGCATGCAATGAAATGATTGAACCCCAAAAATGAAATAATGAATTCAGATTTCAAATGATGTGGCGTTAAATGAAATGATCTGGTATTAAATAAAATGATTTAAAGAACAAAACGGAATGATGATATATGCTTCCAAATGACGTGCTATTAGATAAAATGATGTAGTCTAACATGAAATGATTTAACTCAACAAATGAAATCATGAATTTAAATTCCAAATCATCTGGTATCAAATAAAATGATTTAAAGAACAAAACGGATTAATGAAATCTGGTTCCAAACGATTCAATGAAAGTACGTAGTATGAAATAAAATGATTTAACTCAACAAATGAAATGATGAATTCAGATTCCAAATAATGTGATATTAAATTAAATGATTTAAATAACAAAACGGATTGATGAATTCTGCTTCCGAATGAAGTAGTATTAAATGAAATTATTTAGTCTTGAATTAAATGATTTAACCCCAAAAAAGAAATGATGTATTCAGATTCCAAATGATCTGGCATTAGTTGAAATGGTCTGAAGAGCAGAATGGAATGATCAGCTCATATTCCAAATGATGTGGTATTAAATGAAACGTATTGAAAGTAAACCATCTGATCAAACTACGAATCAATTAGCGTAAATCCAAACAATCACAGGGGGGGGGGGGGGGGCGCTGTTATCTATGACGTATGATGTCAGCACCCCGAAACAGAATCGACGGTCGTATTTTCAGCATTCGGCTGAGATTTTTGCATAGGACAGTTGCAGAGCAAAGCAAAGGCAAGTATTTCTTTTCGTATTTTATAAACAAGAGCCACGTTTTCCAATCAGCATGAAGTGATTTTATCCACATTAATGAATGTGCGTGTATTTTTTTCTTTCTTCAAGTTCTGCCCTGTACTGCGCGAGTTTCTTCTGCTTCAACAAAGCGAGATCTATCAACTAAAGAGATTAAATCTTGATTTTATTTGATCATTATTAATTAACATGTTTAATGACCTTACACACTAAGCCAAAAATGTGTTTCCCGTCACTTTTGGTATATTTTACATTATCGTCCCTACGTGCATACTCGTTATTCGTCCAAGGTTTATTTATTAATTTTTTTAGTACTGAATAATTTTAAGATAAAACTAATAACAACGTTGTCTCCAAAATTGTATAATCCTGTCAGTTTTACAGGCTTCCAGATATCAAGAAACTCTGTGTATATGATGCTTTATTTCTTATATATTGGTCACTATAAAGGCGGATGTACTTTAGGAATGACATTGTGTTTTTTTTTGTGGCTATAATTTAAATGTATTACCAGTAAACGGTAATATATGGCTATATGTATATTAGAATTCCAATTTCCATCTGCACATTATTTATGGTGCGTCTACTTTTTAATAAAAACGAAGATGGAACCTTCATGATAAATTGTGAAAGCAGAAAATATTTTACAAAAATCATAGAAACATGATCCTGGGATAATTCAGAAAGGAGAAAAGAAATAGATTCCATTGCTGCTATCTTTCTTTCGATATATGTTTCAACACTACAAAGACTTCCATATTTGTAAAGTTGTATATGGTGAGCCCTTAGAAAGACAAACGGTCCACGTCTCCATATAGATGAAACAAATCAGCATGGAACGTGTATCAACAATTAGCATCTCTTGATACTTTAAGTTTCGGTCTATATGAAGTGTTACAACTTTATGGTGTTAAACTAAGTAAGAGAAACAAGCGAAACCGTAGAGTTTAAGAAAATCTAACTTTCTGCATCATTATCAGATTTATTATGTCAAGTAACTTCTTCTTCTTCTTCTTCTTCTTCTTCTTCTTCTTCTTCTTCTTCTTCTTCTTATTATTATTATTATTATTTTTATTATTATTATTATTATTGCTGTTGTTGTTGTTGAACATGATATTTGTGCTCTTGGTGTCTTTAATTTCTTCTCTTGATATTGTTTTATTATGGTGCTGTACACACCTACAAGCACTTCTTCGCATTTTTTGACATGACATGAGGCGCCACCAGTTATTGGTCTAAGTGGTGCTAAACAGTGATGGTGATTGTAATGTTTTGTTATTGAAGAATAACTACAGTAGCGATCTATAACTTTTATCATAATTTTTATTAAATAAAATTTGTATATATGTCAGCAGTATCACATGCGCAGGCGCGCACTGAGAAAATGTATCATGAAAAGGAGAGCGATATATGCATTCCAATCAATATGTATGTACAGCAAGTATGACTTAGAACGCGATGAGAATAATGATAGTGTATGGCATGAAATTAATATTACGTATAAATATGAGTGACAACATCATACGTGGTAATTTTTCTGAAAGAAATGTGTTAACAGTATAAAGGCTTTGTTTCTAATGATTCGACGCCAAACTATATAAACAATATGTTCGGTAAAAGGACAAATAATGTCAATACAGTTTTTGGTCCATCGATAATGTGCTCTATACCAAATTATAACTTTCTTCTTTCTAAGCCCGAAATGGAATTGTAAAAAAAAATTTTGGGTCCAGTCATTTGGAACTGGCCACCCTTAGATGTTAAAGAAGAACCATTCCTTTCATCACAGGCGTTTGCAATGGCTAGAATATAAATAATGTATATAACCGGTTATGGTCAGCTAGCCCATGTGTGTGTACGTGTGTGTGTGTGTGTGTGTGTCCTTGCGTGTGTCTTTTGAATGAAAAGCTTTAAATCATGCATGTGGTGTACACAATGCTTTCTGTGCTATATCAACACTTAATTGTTCCTGTGTTCCTAATCATTTATACCTTTTCTGTATGATGTTTGTTTCTCAACTGTATTTTATATATTTGCCTCTACATATATATGTATATAATAAAGTGCCACAAATGAAGTTAGTTTCGGTACTAATTGTGTTACCATCATCACATAAGATTATTATTATTATTATTATTATTATTATTATTATTATTATTATTATTATTACAAAATGCAAAGAGAAATTAACATTGAACCAAAGGTGGAAAACAAAGAGAAATGCGTGAAATTAATATGTGAAACCAGCTGTTGATGTTAATCAGTTCTAGACCAGTGTAGCATGTCTCATTAATTTCTTTGTCAAGAATAGTTGAGTGATATTTAAAGCTAATTATAATTAAGCTAACACTGTGTTGTGGTATTGCGTTAAAACATAAGATGAGACGTCGTGTTCTAACTATCAATAACTTTAATATTCTTCTTTTGGGGGGCACCCCTCCCCTATTAAAAAAAAACTAGAAAAAGTATGTTTATGTATGTGTGTGTTCCACCTGATGTGTTGTTTTGTGGTTTTTTTTAGACTTTTTCTTCAACTTTACCCTAACCTTACTTTTTTCCCGTCGGGATTATATACTAACAGAGGGATATTTTGGTCCCTAATGTTTTTATGGAGGGGTGTCCAGGGCTTTGAGGCCCATCATTGGTCTCATGCCTCCTTTAAAATTTCAGAATTAACCCTGGCTAGGGGTTCCCTATATCCTTTGTGTGCTATTTGTGTTGTGCTATTTGTATGTGCTATATGTATACATATATATACATTGTGTCTTGTTAGGATAGCCGTCCTAGATCAAATTTCCCAGTTGTATAATTTTCTCTATTTTTTTAAAAACAGACCTCTAAACGGTCTTTGTTTCTTATATATTTAAAATTTAAAACATTTTAATCCTTTTGAATTTGGTACAAAACATGGTGTAATTAAAATATTTTTAAATGGTTGTTACCAACCTTATTGTTTTAGTGCTTGTACTATTATGTTCCATGTTTTGTAATCTTCCTTATTTATCCAATAGGACTACTTTGATTGAAACTAGATCTGTACATTTTTTTTAATTTTATTTGTAGGTCACCAGTATCCTCTTGAGGGCCCTCTTTCCCTTCTATCTAACGTTTTTTTTTTCTATAACAATTACCTGTCCGCATGCTCTCATATTCCTAACTATGAAATCTGCTATTTCATCCCGTAGTTTAGAGTTATAAATCCCATCAAAATAAAAAAAAATTGTGATACTGGTTGGCGGTTTTCGAAGGGTGTGCCCTATCCAGCCCCATCTCTTCTTCCTGATTTCTTCTTCAGCAGGAAGTTGGTAGGTCCTTTCCCAAAGATTGGCATTGCTGATGGTGTCAGGCCAGCGGATCCGGAGAATCCTTCTGAGGCAGCTGTTGATGAAGGTCTGGACTTTCCTGATGGTGGTCTTGGTCGTCCTCCAGTTCTCTGCTCCATACAGTAAGATTGACTTCACGTTGGAGTTGAACAGTCGGATCTTGGTGGTCAAGGACAGCTCCTTGGAGGTCCAGATATTCTTGAGCTGGATGAAGGCGGCTCTTGCTTTGCCGATCCTTGCCTTGACGTCTGTGTCTGTACCGCCCTGCTGGTCAATTATGCTACCTAGGTAGGTGAAGGACTGCACTTCTTCCAGGGGACTTCCATTCAGGGTGACTGGTTCAGTACTTGTGGAGTTGATCTTCAGGATCTTGGTCTTGTCCTCGTAGATGTTGAGGCCAACTTGTGAAGACGTGGCTGCCACAACGTTTGTCTTTTCTTGCATCTGCTGTTTGCTGTGTGAAAGGAGTGCAAGGTCGTCGGCAAAATCCAAGTCGTCTAGCTGGCTCCACAAAGTCCACTGAATTCCGTTCCTGCGCTCGCTGGTGTACGTCTTCATAATCCAGTCGATGGCAAGGAGGAAGAGAAACGGTGATAACAAGCATCCTTGTCGGACTCCAGTTCGCACCTGGAAGCTGTCTGTGAGCTGCCCTCCATGGATAACTCTGCAGGACATGCCGCCGTAGGAGTTCCTGATTAGGTTGACCATCTTGGCTGGGATGCCGTTGTGCCGAAGGAGTTTCCAGAGGGTTTCTCGATCCACGCTGTCGAACGCCTTCTCATAGTCTATGAAGTTGATGTACAACGGGGAGTTCCACTCTAGGGACTGTTCAACTATGATGCGGAGCGTCGCAATCTGGTCCGTGCAGGATCTGTTCTGCCGGAAGCCTGCTTGCTCATCTCGCAGCTGTGCGTCCACGGTTGCCTTCATCCTTTCCAAGAGGACTCGGTTGAAGACCTTCCCTGGCACAGATAGGAGTGTGATGCCCCTGTAGTTGTTACAGTTGCTGAGGTCGCCTTTCTTGGGAAGCTTGATCAGGTAACCTTCTTTCCAGTCTGCCGGTACGTCTTCTTCCTCCCAAATCCTCTCAAAGAGTGGGTACAGCATCTCCACTGACGCATCCAGGTCTACCTTTAGCGCCTCTGCTGGGATGTCGTCGGGTCCAGCCGCCTTCCCATTCTTTATCAGGGTGATGGCCTTCCTGATCTCGTCTCTGGTCGGTTTCTCGCAATTGATCGGGAGATCCACGTTAGCTGGTTCGATGTCTGGGGGGTTCGCGGATGCTGGCCTGTTCAGGAGATCCTCAAAATGCTCTGCCCATCTGTTCATCTGCTGGTCTAAACTGTTGATGGTATTCCCCTGCTTGTCCTTGACAGGTCTTTCTGGTTTGCTGAAATTCCCGGAGAGTCGTCTGGTGATGTCGTACAGCTGTTTCATGTTACCGCTGTACGCTGCCTGCTTCGCCTCAGCTGTCAGTCAATCTATGTATTCTTTCTTGTCCTTCTTGATGTTTCTCTTCACTACTCTGTGGGCTTCTGCATAAGCTTCTTGAGCCTTGGCCTTCGCTATTCTGGTTCTACTGTTGTAGACTACTGCCTTCTTCCTCTTCCTGTCTTCGATCTTGGTCAAGGTCTCTGCTGTGATCCACTCTTTCTACTGGTGTTTCTTTGGCCCCACAACTTCTTGGCATGATGCTCTTAGTGTTTCTTTCACTATCTGCCAGCTATTGGGTACACTGTCTTCTTCTTCTTGAAAAAGTTCCTGAAGCACTTCAAACTTGTTCTTCAGCGTCAGACCAAACTCTTGTCTTATCTTGGGGTCTTTCAGAAGGCTGACGTTGTGCTTGACTCTTCTGTCTGACGCTTCCATCTGGTATCTCTTTAGTTTCAGCTTCAGTTTGGCCACCACCAGGTGATGGTCGGACGCCACGTCTGCTCCTCTTCTCACTCTAACGTCCTGCAGGGATCTTCTGAACTTCTTGCTAATGCAAACGTGGTCGATCTGGTTCTCTGTCGCGCTGTCTGGCGATACCCATGTATTCTTGTGGATCCGCTTGTGAGGAAAGATGCTGCCTCCAATGACCAGGCTGTTGAGTGCACACAGGTCTGCAAATCTCTCTCCATTCTCATTCATCTCTCCCAGGGCGTGGGTGCCCATGACTGGTTCGTATCCAGTGTTGTCAGACCCAATCTTGGCGTTGACATCTCCCATGAGGATGGTGACGTCCTTGTCCGGATAGGTCACGAGGATCTTCTGCAGTCTGCTGTAAAACTGGTCTTTGTCCTCCTCTTCACTGTCGTTCGTTGGGGCATAGCACTGGACGACGTTCATCTTGATCTTCCTCTTCTTAGTTCGGAAGGATGCCGTGATGATCCTGGGGCCGTGTGCCTCCCATCCAATCAGTGCCCTCTGTGCCTGCTTGGACAGCATGAAGCCTACTCCCTGCGTGTGGGGTGCGTCGCTCTCTTCATGCCCGGAGTACAGCAACAGCTCTCCTGTCATCAGTCGTGATTGTCCAGCTTGGGTCCGCCGTGTCTCGCTGATGCCTAACACGGCCAGGTTGTTGCTCCTCATCTCGGCTGCTACCTGCGCCGTCTTTCCTGGCTCATACATGGTCCTAACATTCCATGTGCCGATGTTGATTCTCCTGGTATACAAAAGGGTAGTCGGCTTTGTGGCATCCTTTCGGCTTTCACCACCCAGCGTCATGCTTCTTCGTGATGAAGACCCTTCCTCTCCCAGGATAAAGTTTTCTGTTTCTTCTGTTGTTGACGTTTCTGTAGCGTCGTTCTTTTTACGGGGTGGGGGTGCTAACCCCACGCCCAACCCTCCTCCTTTACCCTGACTTGGGACAGGCAGATCATAAATCCCTAAGGATCTCACTGGTGGAGTTATCCCTGCCTCACTGATCTTTTAATTTAAATTTTTTTTTCCGTTTTTGTTCCATTTACCTGTACGCGTGAGTTGATATTTCTGTACAGGGTTTTAGTCCAATTTAGAAAATTGTTTCCAAAACCAAATTTTTCTAGTGTCTTGTATAGATAGTTTTGTTCTAATCTGTCAAAGGCTTTTCCTGGTGTATTAGTACCATAGCACTGTTCAGACCGTTAATATTTATGTACTCTATTATGGTTTTGATGGTACCAGTGGAAATATGACTCATGCACAGAGGGTTCTGATTGGTCAGCTACCATGTATAATGTTACATCTCTCTTCTTACAAAGAAGAAGGTTTTAATACACTTTAATAAACTGTCTAAATTAATCATGAGCCATTATAACTAACATATCAAAATCAAGAGCGTCTTTGATAGCAAATATTACAGGGGGGGGTGGTGTTGATCCTCGGTACTCTCCGCAGCACAACAGCTGGTTCAAGTTGATTGAGGAACACCGTCTGTTAGCCAATAGTGTCTACGATGGTGTAATGTTTTCCTTGTCCACCCATGAGTGTATTAAGTAATGAGTGTATTGTTGTATATTTTTTTATGAAATTTTTAAAAATGATAATTTAGATGACCGTTAATCTTTGTTTTGTTCATCAAATATAATAAAGTTTTGTTAACCACTAAGGAATTCAGACTGATAATACTCTCTATCACAAGTCAGAGCTAACTTGTGACATATATTCCCTACTAGAGCTGTAGAGAATACTGATTTCTTTACAATCTGATTCATGAACTTAGTATCGTACTCTTGTCCCATAGAACTATTAAGTTCCAGGCCAATTTCCTTTCCTTTCCTAATGTATATTATATTAAATATTACCCAGTTGACTTTGCCAAAGTCATTTGTCCATTGTGTATGTAATTTTTATTTTTATTCTGTTTGTTGTACAGTGTAGTTGTATGGACGGCACTATCTAAAGTCATATCTTTTTGAGTTTATAAGACCATGTAAAAAGTTTTATTGTGAAATTTTGAAAATTTGTTTTATAGTTACTAAAAAAAAAGTGAAAATAAAAGACATAAACAATCGAATGGTGCAGTTTATTTAAATAGGTTATGTATTGGTGTTATCTAATAATTTTGTTTATATGCTGTGGCATTTCCAAAAGATTTATGTCTAGTAGCAATGTGTTTTTTTGTTGTTCATTCATATTCCATAGCGGTTGTTTCAATTTTAGCCAAATTAGTCTAGATTAGACTTTTTGAAGTATCCGAGAGCATTTTGCACCAAAAGGTTAGATTAATCAATTTAAAGTCGTTTTAAAATAAAAGGTGTAGTTGTTAGAAATAAATTTAGTACAGTTGAAAGTAAACTGTTGAGTGATTTTTTTATATAGTATGTTAATAAAACCTTGGAATCACATTGCTATCCCTCTCCAGTAAGATCTTTAGCCGCATCATTCTTCAACGCATCACAACAGCTGTGGACGGCATCCTACGCCAGGAACAAGCAGGCTTCAGGAAAGGCAAATCTTGCATCGACCACATCTTCACACTGAGGCAGATACTTGAGCAGTCTCATGAATGGAATGGATCCCTTTATGTGGTCTTTGTGGACTTTGATAAGGCCTTCGACAGCCTGCACCGAGACTCTATGTGGAGGATCCTACGACATTATGGCATCGCCAAGAAAATTGTCAATGTCATCAGGTCCCTGTACGAAAACTCTGAGTGCAGAGTAATCCACAACAACCAACTCACTGAACCATTCAAGGTGGAAACCGGAGTGAAGCAAGGATGCATTCTCTCTCCAATTCTCTTCTCACTGGCCATTGACTGGATCATGCGCCGCACCACAGAGGGCAAGAGGCATGGAATACAATGGACGTTAACCTCACTTATGGATGACCTGGACTATGCCGACGAAATCGGGTTGCTGGCAAGCAGACATCAGGATATTCAACAGAAGACACAACAGTTGGTACAGACAGCAAATACCATAGGTCTTCGAGTCAACATAGGGAAGACAAAAGTCTTGAGGAAGAATACTAGAGTGGGCAACCCAATCACCATCAACGACCAGCCTCTGCAAGAACTAGACGATTTCACTTACCTAGGTAGTAAGGTCGCCACGGATGGAGATAGCACAAGGGAAGTCGTCACAAGAATCGGCAAGGCCAACCAGACCTTCGCAATGCTGAAGCCCATATGGAGGACAAGAAACCTCAGTGTCCACACGAAGATCCGTATCTTCAAGAGCAACGTGTTGAGCGTCCTTTTGTACGGCTCAGAGTGTTGGAAGTCCACTGCGAACATAGAACACAAGCTCGAAGTGTTTCAAACCAAATGCCTGCGACGCATCATGAGGATCTTCTGGCCAAACACGATCTCAAATGAGGAACTTCGGCACATAGCGGGTGTAAGCACCATCTCTGAGATCTTTTCAACTCGGCGATGGAGATGGCTCTGCCATGTCTGCAGAATGCCTCCTGACTCACTACCAAGGGTGGCACTGAGATGGACCCCACAGGGGAAAAGGAACCGTGGCAGACCCAAAGAGACCTGGCGACGAACAGTGGAGAGAGACCTTAAGACCAGAGGCCTCACCTATCAGACCGCCCCTGCAATAGCTGCTGACAGACGGAAATGGTGCTCCCTTGCAGTTGCCTCAAGCACCAGACGGCGCAGAGAGGATTGATTGATTGATTGATAGAGTGGAGAGGTAATCTCACAATGAAAACACAGGCCACATCTGGCGTTATACAACTATCCGTTTGGCTTTCCAGAGTGTTATGCAATCCATTATGTAATCCCATCTTTAATAAATCAAGTCAAGGATTATTTCTTATAGTGTAATTTTGGGTTTTCATTATAAATTATTTATATTATTATTTATTTTTATGGAGCTCAGATAGAAGTAAAGAGCAACGAGAAATCTGTTGCGTGCGTTGAATATAGTATATAATATACAACATGACATATTATTTTAAACATACATGCTTTATAGAAAATTTTGAATTAAGAATTAATATTAAAAACCATTAATGCGAGTGAGAGATTCCACAATGATGTTACAGTTCACAACTGGTGTCTTACAACAAGCCATTTGGCTATCCAGTGTATTATGCAATTCCAATATGTAGTCTCACCCACCCCTAAGCTTTTCAGTAAAGTTTTAAAGTTAAAAATTCCATAAAGTTTTATTTATTTTTGCTATTATCTCTACTATATAGTTTGTAACTTCCTGATAAAGTTTTTTTTATCATCTATGTTATTAGTGTATAATAAAGCATTTTTTTCAAATGTACCATGTTTAAGTCTTATTTTATTTATAACTCGTTCTCTTTCAGATTGGAAAATATTACATTGAAGTACTAGATGAACTTTACTGTCTTGAAATTTTTTACACAAAATACAGTTGGGAATTTTAGGAATAAATTTTCTTTTGAACGCTACTTCACCTGTCCATCAGATGTCATGTAAATAGTTAAATATTGAGTTAAATTGATAGAAATTTTTTATTTGGGACCAATTTCTCCAAATATTTTGCCAATTTAAATATGGTACTCTTGTTTCAACTTTAATTTTGGGTAAAATGGATTGTTTAAGTATTTCATATATTTCTGAAATTTTGGAAGATTTCCATATTAAGTCACAGTATTTATATTTATTTGAGGTCATTATTTGTCTGTGTAGAAATGTTGGTGGATTTAGGGTTTTCGAGATTTTGTTATTATTATACATCTTTTTATTGTGTGGTAGAGACAGGCCGAACCAGTAGATATATATGCCTTGCCAGGGATACTGTGGTGGATATTCAAGGGAAGTTAATCTATATAAGTAATTAGTAGCTTGTTTTAATCTTAAATTAGGGAAATTAATACCTCCTAGTTCTTTATTATATTGTAAAGAAGTTTTACATATTTTAGTTATTTTTGACAATAAAAAATTGTAAGTTGATTGTTCTATTTTTTCCATATGATATATATCAAAGTTTATTATATTAAATTCATGCCAAATTGAATTAAACAAATAATTTTTGGTTATGTGTGCTTTTTCCATGAAAATGAAGTCTCTCATGTTCCATATTTCTTTATGATGCTGAATTTTGTTTAGGATTTGCTGTAAATTTTTTATGTTATTATTTTTACCCAGGTATACTCCTAGTACTTTTACATATTGTTTGATTATTTCCTTTGGAAGTGTTAAATATTTATTTTGTGTCCAATCTCCAATAATTAATATTTCTGTTTTTTCCTTGATTTAGTTCAGACCCAGATGGATTACTGAAGTTTTTAATTGGTTAATTAGATTATCAAATGAGTTGTTGGTTGTAATGAAGTTTGATATGTCACCTGCATGTAGAAAGGTCTTTGTTTGTTTATTCATATTAGGGAGTGTGATGCCTTTTATTAGTTCATCATTTTGGATAGAGACATTTAGTGTTTCGAATCCAATAACATATAGTAGCATTGATATTGGGCATCCCTGTCGAACTGACCTTGTGACAGGGAAAGCAGTATTTTGTACCCCATTAATTTGGATTTTAGATTTGATTTGGCTGTACAATATTTTAATCCATTTAATGAAAGTCTGACCAAAGCCGTTTTTCTCAAGAGTTTTAATTATGAAGTTTATTTCAATTTTATCAAAAGCTTTCTCTTGGTCAAAGAGAATCAAGGCACCACCAAAGTTATTATTTTCCATGTATTCAATAGTTGTTTTAATAGATAGGATATTGTCAGATATTTGCCTTCCTAATGCTCCACAAGATTGGTTATTCATGGTTGTGTCACTTAGCGTGTGTTTTAGTCTATTTGCCAAAATTGTACTTGATATTTTGTAGTTTACGTAGAGATATGGGTCTCCAGTTTTTTTAATTCAGTAGTTTCTCCTTTTTGTTTATATAGGAGAGTGATTAAGCCTGTCCTCATTGAGTTACTCATTATATCACAATGAAGGATGTAATTATTTACATTTTGCAAAATTGGTAAAAGTTGAATTTTAAATTTTTTATAAAATTCTGCATTTAGTCCATCTAAACCAGGAGTTTTATTTTTAGATATACTATCAATGGCTTTATCTATTTCTAATGTTCCAATAACATTGTCACACATTTCTTTATCTTCTTCAGAAATAACAGGGAGTGTTATATTTTCTAGGTATTTATTTATTTTTTCTTCAGGTATGTGTTTACTTTGATATAGCTTTGTATAGAAGTTTTTAATGTTGTCCATAATTTCTTTTTTATCTTCTGTAATAGAGTTATTGATCTTCAGTTTAGTTATTTGTTTTTCATTTCCATTTTTTTAGTTCTTCTCTCAGTAGTTAATGGGGACTATCTAGCGTCAATGGGAAAATCCTATGTTAAACAGCTTGGGACACTCTAGCGTCAAGGGGAATTTAACATGGTGGGGACTATCTAGCGTCAAGGGGAATTTAACATTGTGGGACTATCTAGCGTCAAGGGGAATTTAACATTGTGGGACTATCTAGCGTCAAGGGGAATTTAACATTGTGGGACTATCTAGCGTCAAGGGGAATTTAACATTGTGGGACTATATAGCGTCAAGGGAAATATAACATGGGAAATAAAACAAGGAAAAAAGGGGTGGCAATGAAAGCTACTATTTTTTCGAGACTTATGAGTGGCCCTGAAAAGAGCCTTTGGATATTTCTTCTTCTTTTATTTTCTTCCATTGTTCCACCACCTTTTGATTTTACCAATGATTCCCGTTTTCTTATTCTTTTCTTCTTCGGGAATCCAGTCGGGATGTCCCATAGCTCTAAACTTTTCCTGAACTCTCATCCATCTTAGATTGAGTAGATCAAAGTCCTCTTTTGTCTTTTTGTTCTTTTTTTCCTTTCTCTCCTTAGACCAGTTTTCTTTAATCTGGATCACCTGTTCTTCCATCACCATTCTCATCATTGCTTCTGCTTTCTTTAGCCTGTCTAGACCCCACTTCACATATTCCCACTCTATCAGATGTAATGTTTCTTCTAGAAAACACCTGACTTTGATGACATGATCAAGTGCTTGCTTCAAGTCCCCTATTCTTATATATTTTCTTTTAATACGTCTTCTTAATTTCTGGTCTTCCTCCTCTATCATACCTTCTAATAAATCTCTTGCTAATTTCAGTTGGCTTACAAAGCCATGGTTACTCTGAAATTCTTCCTCAAGTCTTTCCACTTGATATTCTGCATCAAGGATCCCAAACCAGCTGTCTCGGAGTTGGATAAACAATTCAAAATTCATCTTGATGTGTTCAAAATTGAATGGCTCCAAGGACCGACGATTGCGTATATATATCTTAAGCACGGACGTGAAAGTAATCACCCCCCTACATTCACTTGTCATATTAGATACTATTCACAAATCCTACTATATACTATCCAAAATCACACCCTATACTAACCACACACACGGGGAAGCAGCCAAAACACACCCTATCATATACTATCCAAAATCACACCCTATACTAACCACACACACGGGGAAGCAGCCAAAACACACCCTATCATATACTATCCAAAATCACACCCTATACTAACCACACACACACGAGGAAGCAGCCAAAAACAAATCCTACTATATACTATCCAAAATCACACCCTATACTAACCACACACACGGGGAAGCAGCCAAAACACACCCTATCATATACTATCCAAAATCACACCCTATACTAACCACACACACACGGGGAAGCAGCCAAAAACAAATCCTACTATATACTATCCAAAATCACACCCTATACTAACCACACACACACGGGGAAGCAGCCAAAAACAAATCCTACTATATACTATCCAAAATCACACCCTATACTAACCACACACACGGGGAAGCAGCCAAAAACAAATCCTACTATATACTATCCAAAATCACACCCTATACTAACCACACACACACGGGGAAGCAGCCAAAACACACCCTATCATATACTATCCAAAATCACACCCTATACTAACCACACACACACACGGGGAAGCAGCCAAAAACACACCCTATCATATACTATCCAAAACACACCCTATACTAACCACACACACGGGGAAGCAGCCAAAACACACCCTACTATATACTATCCAAAATCACAACATATACCATCTAAATAGAGTCAGTGTTTATAATCACACTACTCCTCTCTCACACTCATTGGCAATTGACATAGTATTTCTTTTCTAGTTATTTGGGTAGCCCTGAGAAGGGCTGTTTTTTTTAACTTCAAAATGCACCTGGCTAATGCTGGCATCTCCCAGGTCTAGCCCCACACACACATCTCCTACTCCAATCATTCTCCCAATTCACTCTTGTGACTGGGAGTGCAGAGGGAGAATGAGTGGCTTCACTATCCCAATCTTCTGTTTGAGGGATAGTGAAAGTCTCTTCATTTCTGCCTCTATTCCGCAACCGTGGATGAGTCTGTGGTTGTTGCGTCTGAGGCAGTGGGGGCTGAACCTGTAGTGGACGAACTGGTTCTGGTGGTGAAGGTGTCCTCACCATGGGTTTGACTTCACTAGTCTGTCTCATCATGCGGTGAGGTAAGATGGGACTTTTCTTCTCCTCCTCTTCTTTCTTTTTTCTTTCCTCCTCTTCTTTTTCAATTTTGGCCTGCTCTGCTATGACCTCCATAGCCAGTTCGTCCAGGAGACGCCTAGCATTTTCCAGATGCATTTGAAGCTCTCTTAACTTTTGAACTCTGCTCATCTTCTTTGATTCACCAACGATGGGTAGCCAGACTGATGAGTGCTTCTTTATATATAGTTCAAGCGCGGACGTGATGGAAAACACCCCCTAGATCCAAAAATCTTACAGTATCCCTATCATTACCAAAACACGCGGACGTGATGGAAAACACCCCTAGATCCAAACAACTTACATTATTCCTATCATTACCAAAAAAAAAAAAAAAAACAAAACAAGCTGACTTTTTAAAATAAAACACTCACTCACTTTTATACTTGACTCCTAATCATTATACATTGAACAAGTTATTTTGAAAAAATACGTTGTGCTTATAGACGCACTTCAAAACAAAAGTAAAATGAGACAGTGATTATAGACTCACTTCTATTTTTTTCTAACTTCCTCACATACCATAAGCAAATTGAATAATTAATTCTTTTCGAGAATATTGGGTAGCCCTGAAAAGGGCTGTTTTTTGTGTTTGTGTGTACGAGGAAGGATGACAATCTTTTATCGTCTAAGATTGCGTCCTCGTTTGGCTACACGATAGGGTCTGCTTCTTCGGAAAGAGAAAGAGAACTCTTTTGTGTCCACACGACAGTCGACAAAACTTCTGTCTGGTTCCTGCTGCTGTTGCTGCTGCTGCTGCTGCTGCTGATGCTGTTCTCTCTGTTCTCTCTGCTGCTTTTGAAGTCGATACTTCTCAGTCCATTCTTCTTTCTCTTTTTGAATTTCCTCTCTGAAGAGTTCTTCTATGAGGTCTTCCGTTACTTGTAGCATTCTCACATTCTCAATCTCTTCAGGCTTTGGCATCAGATTGTGTCTGATACGATGCAGAGTGACATAAGCTTCGTTCAGCTTAGCTAGTCTTGAGCACATCTTCGTAGGAGGATGAGTCAAACAATGGATGGCCAGACTGGAGACTACCCCTGCATTATATGGTTCAAGCGCGGACGTGATGGAAAACACCCCTCGACTGTTTAGGGTTTTGAAACGTTTAGATAGTTTGATGTGAGGGATAGAAAGAAAAGTCAAAGAGCATTTATATGAATACAAATGTAAAACAAACGACAGACGCATTGGTTTTCAAAACACAACATTTTTATTCAAATAACAAACATTATTTCAAAGAACAAACATTTTTTCAAAGAACAAACATGTTTTTCTTCCATAACACTAATACATTATCTTTGACATGGTTGACAACGTTGTGAATTAAATTGAGATTTCCACTGTTGGAAATCATTGGGCGATTGATGTACACTACGTTTCCTAGCTAAAGACAACAGATAACCATAATGGTCACAAAACCATCGATCTACTTTGTCGTCGTTTCGAGACGAATGACGATCAAAATAAGTCACTAAATGTTCTAAAGAATATCCAAGACTGCGATGATGCAGATAATAGATACAATATTGTCCACACACCATAGAATCTGTGCTTTGTAATTTCACATTATTGAATCGTGTCGTCTGAGCATTTCTTCTCATAAAGTCAATGATATCATCTTCGAAAGGAGGCAATCCATACGAATCAAAATACTCCGCACATCCCTCTTGAGGAAAGTAGACTGCTACCCAGTGAGTTCCTGGAAGATGACTGTCATCTGTGTTGATGACATAAGCTTGATTCTCTTGAGGTTTGCGATGAGGTAGTTCATCTTTAGCACACACCACAGGATTCCAAGAAGCAGTGTACGAACTACGGTTCAAAAGATAATAAAGTTCCCAGGTATCCATTTTTTTGTTGTGTAGCCTTGTGTTTTTATCTCCTTTCTTCACAGGTGATGATAAGTCATCAATTCAATCCAGACTTTTTGTTTGAAACGGTCTGACAAGTAACTGATGGTTTGCTTCGTCTCTTTACTTTTGGCCAAGAGAGCTTCGATGCGATCGATTTCTCGAGCAAACAATGGAGGAGAGGAATGATCACGTAAGCCTTTATACCACTGAAGTAACACGGCTTCTTCGGAGATGAGACTCCAAGCTTCGTTCAGATAATTGTCCAATTTTTCTTCTTGACTCATCAGCATACATTTATCGTGTTGAATTTGACTGGGATGATCGATTTGACATCCATAACAATCTTTTTTAATCAGGTCCCTCATTGTATCTTCCAAGTGTTGTGCAAAACAAGCCACTAATTGTTGTTCCTGTTCTGGCCATCTGGATTGTATGATCACTACCTCTTCTTTTTGGTCTTGGGGTTCTGCTTTTTCTGTAACCTCCCATTCCATGGATTCTCCACTATTCAAAGAAGGACAAGGGTCTTCCATAATGTCTAATAGTCTAGAATGACTTCTCTCAAACTGTTGATTTCTATGGTATTATCGAATTCAGCATACAGAATGATATTCACCGTTTCTTCAAGAGGCCTTGCAAACTGAAGTTCCACACGCAGTTGCCCAGATTTTATAGGATGGAAATGTCCCTCGTCGCTGCCTTGGTCTGGAGTGAAATCAAAAGCCCACAACGTGTAACCTCTTGCATAGTCTTCGTAGGAAATACCGTGACTGGTGTTGGTTCCTAACTGTCCTGTGGCTTCGTACAGCGACAAGTACGACCTCAAGTAATTTTTCTGTTCGCCAAAGTCGGGTTCGAAGGGTCGGGTACACAAAGTTTTGCCATCGCGACTGACTTCAATTTTGGATACTCTGCAGTGCTTAAACTGGAAAGGATTTTCATTGTGGGCACCATTGAGGGCTGCATTGCTGACGATACCAATGAATAAACGTTTGGGTAACTGTCCTTGGAACAGATGATCTTCAATCTTAGATCGGAGTCCAGCGGCAATGGTGAACGTTTTGACTTCCACGCGTCGTATCGGATACTTGGCTGTCGTTCTGCTCAAAGTGTGACTGATATCATTCCCCACTTTAGGTAACACTTCCACGCGACGTACGTATAACCTGGCTTCTTGGATAATGGTTTTGTAGTCGTTGGCATCAGCCATCAAATGGAAAGCAGCACTACTACGATTCAGTCTCAAGCGGATATCTACTCCGTTCAGCAAATACTTTTCTTGAAACCACATGTCCAAATGCAAACGATCGAACAGTTCTAAACTACGGCCTTGCAGAATTTTCTTTCGACGGTCGTTAAAACCTTCATTGTGAGGATCGGCAGGAGCGCTGCCATCAGCAGCTGCTGGTACGGGCAAGGCTGTGTCGTTAAACTTATCTGCGGTGTCAGGTTTCCATACCACGCAAGCATCTAGATGAGTGTTCTTGGCTTCTTTTCCGTACGTCAAGAGATTTTCGAGGTACGCTCGGTAAGGGTAAGTATCCATGCTACTGCTGATCAGTTTGTTATTCATATACAAATCCACATCGCTGAACAAGGAATGCATGAAATTGTTGACAGGAGCTACTTTAGCATTGACTTCTGGATTGGTGTTGTCTGTTTTGCTTACTTTCAGTTTCAAATACAAGTAACTGTTGTTGAGATCGATGTAATCTTCGGGTTGTCCTTTGATTTCAAACTCGATGGGAGCTGAATCCGTCAAAGAGGAGACGGGATGAAATTCGACCCATTGAGCTTCTTGCATGGTCATCATCGTGGGTGGCATGGCAAAGAGATCCAGTTCCGACTTGGAACAGGCACAAGATTCTTGGTGCATCATTTTTTCTTTAGGTTTTTTTTCTTCACTTTTAATAATCAAAAATGTCTAAGTCTCGAGCGGTTCTTTTTTTCTTTGTCTTTCGAACTTTTGAGGTACGGAGACTTTTGAAAGGGTGCCTTCGTCGACGCTTTCTACCTTGTCCTTGCTGTGTCGTCAGGGAAGTAGGAATGTTAGACTCAGTACCGTTCAGAGCATTTATAGGACTTTCTCGTCGACCCAAAAGCTCTTTACCCGTTTGCAGCAAGGTATTTTTGCCTGCTCTCAAAAAAGCTTCTTTAGGGTTTTGTTTGTCAATGAGAACATTGTAAAGAAAATCTTTGCCGTGAGTCAATGCGGCATCTTTTAAGGTGTGCAATCCTCGTGTCACCATTGGTTTTAAAACAGGGACCACGGAACGAAAGGCTGATTTAAACATATCTCCTAAACCATGTCCTCGTTGTCGAGTGACTCCTTGGTACACAGGATACATCACTTTTTCAGTGGTTGGAGAATCGTTTTTGAAAATGGAGTTTCACTGTGACTTTCCCTTTGGTAAATGGAATATTTTGACCTAGTTCTCCTTTTATAGTAATGTTGACACTGTCAAAATACGACTTACTGACGGGTAAATAATGAGGATGCACAAATTCGCGGTGAACGTGATAGGTATTTCCACCTTCCTCGTCAGCGGTAGTAGTATCTACTTTGAAAGGAATGACACGCAGTAACGGTACAGAGGTGTGTCCTACCACATTGTACTCCACCACATCGGAGTACACAAACATCAAATTGAGTCCTTGGTTCATTTCTACAGGGGCTCGAAAATATTTGGTAAAATCCAAGTTACTGGCTATGCCTGGTATTTCTTTTTTGTTCGGGAGCATCTTGAGGTCTCCACCTAAGATATCAAACAATTCAGGACAAAAGGTAATGGCTATTATTTTCTTCTCTGAAAATTTGATCATGAAGCGGCGAGCCACTTTAATGTACTCAAAGGTAACACTTTCTTTGATTTTGTCCAGGGGTTTACCAAACACAACATTGAACCTGCTTGCAATCGTAGTCACTAAATGTTGACCGCTAAAATAGTAGCCTGCAGGAATGGTCAACACATGAGTGGACAGTTGTTTAGTTGTGGGTCCATCTGATTTCTTGTTGTCAATGCCAGTGATGCCTCGTTCATCTAAGGCTAGTTGCAATGGCTTGTCGTACACTTCAACTGTGAAAAAGTTTTGATTTTCGACGATGTTTTTGATTTGTGTCGGGTGTATTATTTCCACTAAAGCTGCTTCCCAGTGATCATCTTGATCCAAATGTATGGCTTGAGGTAATTTAGACGTGTAACAACACAATGTGTTGTTAGGAAACACCTCCATGGAACTGTCACTGGGTAACGTTAAGTAAAATTGGTTAATAGTGTTGTTCATATTTCCAATGTTCTTCTGTCCGAGGAGTCACTCGAGGTTAAAGGAGTATCTAAAAGAGGATTGTGATTGGAAGGGTGACTGTCAGGAGAAGGACTAACGTTGTCCGCCAGACTCCCAATATTGTTACTGTTGTTCCCGTTGTAAGAGTATTTCAGGGAAGGATTGGGAAGAAGATACCCGATGCAACTGCTGAGTAAAATGGTCCACAATTGTT
Organism: Unio delphinus; assembly: GCA_029339505.1. Taxonomy (NCBI): domain Eukaryota; kingdom Metazoa; phylum Mollusca; class Bivalvia; order Unionida; family Unionidae; genus Unio; species Unio delphinus. The sequence continues at coordinate 3,603,967 of JAQISU010000109.1, read as the reverse complement.
TGTCTCCTTGTTGCAAACTCAAATTAGCAATGGCTGCACCAATGACACAATATACCACAAAGATTTGACAGAAAAAAACGATTTGCGTTTTAGGGACACGTTCTCCACACCACACCCACAAGGGTTGCTTTTGTAAATCTTGCAGAGATGACGTGGGTGAAGGAGTAGTCACTGTGGTTGCTGAAGCTGTATTGAAGGGCATGATGGTCACTTCTTTTTATAGTCGATGACTTGGGCAGCGTCAATCCAAGAATCAAAACTAGGAGGATATCCTTTCCAACGTACTTTGACTTCTTTGACACGACGTTTTCCTACTTTACGGGTTCTTCGTTCGAGAATGCTTTCAATGTCGTACACGTCGTCTTCTTTTTTGGTAACACGTTGTAACTCAGGCAAGTAAAATGTTCCTTTTAATACTTCTCCGTTCATGTCTTCCAATTTATAGACGGTAGGATGACGATCGCGCACTCGTCCAGTCACACGAAACAATTCGGTAGTCCAATTGGGTAAGTAACCTTTGTCGAAAGTGCGTTTGGTTTTGCCAATGCGTACCCAATCTCCCGGGGTTAACACTTCTTTACCTTTCTTGGGGACAGCCCTCGTCCGGGACGTACCAAACAGACGCTCAAAAACAGTCACTTCGTTGTCAGGTGTCACCTCTTGTGGGGAACGTCCAATGCTTCTATGGTAAGATTGATTGTAGGCTTGGACTAAGTGTGGTAAGACGTCGATGTACTTGAGAGTGTGTTGATGTGTAAAATATTTCCACATGCGTTCTTTCAAGGTACGTTGAAAACGTTCCACGATACTGGCTTTGGTTTCAGGATTTTCGGTGGTGAAAAAATGAATGTCACGTTTTTTTAATTCTCGTTGAAAAGCTTGGTTCAGAAATTCGGTGCCTTTGTCGGTTTGCCATCGAAGAGGGTGATGACCGCTTTGTTTCAACACCAGTTGCAAAGCTCGTACTAACTCTCCGCTCGATTTGGATGTCAATGGTACGACCCAGGCAAATTTAGAAAAGACGTCGATGACACAAAACAAATATTTGTAGCCACGATTGTAGGTGGCTAAATGAGAGACATCAGCTAAATCGGCTTGCCATTGATGATCGATGCCTTCCACTTGAGTGCGACTTCTGTGAAATTTTCGTCGAATGGGTTTGTGTAAAGTGTACGTCGCTTGTTCTTGTAACCATCGTTGTACTGCTGGTAAACGGAGCTTTTTCAGGCGAGTTTTGGCAGCACGATACAATTTCTGAATGCCTCCGTAACCTGCAGGGTGAGCTGGATCGTAGTAAATGCTGGCTAAGACCTTCTCCATGGTTTTCGTTAATAAGGGACCCACTCTTCGAGGATATTGCTTTGGGTGGGACGAAATGCGGGTTGTTTGGAAACGGTTTTACGTGTCCGATGTGCCACAGGAGTTGACGTCGAGGGTAATGGTGGTGGCGGAGGTAATGGGATAGCTTCTTTGGCCTTCTTTTCTTTTCTCACTTCTGGTTTCCTTTCTTTCTTTTTCACATCTGTCGAAGAAGGAGTAGCCATCATCTTTTTAACCCAAGTTTTGAGTTCTTCTCGTGGGGGAGTGGGGGAAGGGGTTAACAAGGAAGTGGCAATCTTACTCGGAATGGGAGTAGCAGTAGGTGTTTGAAAGAGATCATGGGGTTCTTCTTCCTTGGGTAATGGTGGGGTAACGTCTGTTTTAACTGCTGTAGAGGGTGAGGGTGAGGGTGCCGGGTTATTCATTAGAGCCTTAAAATCGGACAAAGTGGGTTGAGCTGTTTGTTCCACAGCTTTCTGATGAAAGAGTTGTAGCCGTTTCAAGAGTTGACCGTACTTTTGTGATTTTTCGGTTTCGGATAAATCGTGGCGATGGATCAAGGATTGCAATTCGTGTTGTAATTGCGACATCTCAGCCAAATTGGGATTGGGCGGTAAATGGGGGGATCGTTGTTCTTGCCAATGATGGTATTCCATCCATCGTTTGTAAGGAACCAAAGTTAGTTTTCGTCCTTCCATGGGCTTTCAAAGGTTATGTCTGAGATTGTGGTGCTCCATAGTGTCCTTTTATCTTCTACCCATCCCTTGGTTAAACCCTTGGGATATCCCTTGGGTCACCCCTTGTAGCAAACCTGGTATTATGCCTGTCAACAAAGGAGCAAGAAAGGGTAAAAATCCTCCGCGTTGCACCAACATCTTTTTCTTTTGACGGACGGATATTTTCTTTTGAACCATTTGACGAAGAACGTGTCGATGTTTGGATAAGCATTTTTTCTTGTGTGGAGACAAAGGTATCGTGCCTTTCAAAACATTCAAACAACATTCACACACGGTATCGATGACATCTTTGGAGGCTGTTTTAATGATTTGTTTTCGCATGGACGGAGAGGCTTTGGACAGGACGGACAACACGTCTCCGTGTTTGGCTAAACGAGGAGGTAGTCCTTTCCTTTTCTTTCCTTTGTGGGGTGAATAAGAATGTTTTTTGCGAGGTGACATCTTTGCTTGTTCGTTTCAGAAATACACTGATGTCAAAGACTTGGTACACACCCTCTTTTATCTTCTTTTTCCTATTGGCTTCTCCAAAAGGTAACGGCATGCTTCGCTAAATCCTCAAAAGCAGGGCTAAAGATACCAGTTCGGTTATTAGCTGCTTTGTCTAGTTTCTGCATACCTTTAATAAAACCAGTAAATATGCCTCCTCTTTGGTGACTTCTCTTTTTCTTTTGACGTTTGGGTATTTTCTTTTGTGTCCTTTGACGAAGAACGTGTCGATGTTTGGCTAAACGTCCTTTCCTTTTCTTTCCTTTGTGGAGTGTAGAAAAATGTTTTCTGCGAGGTGACATCTTTGCTTGTTCGTTTCACAATACCACTAGTGTCAATGACTTGGTATACACTCTCTTTTATTTACTTTTTTTGGGAACTAGCGCTTTGTCAAAAAGGTAACAATGTGTTTCCCAAAATTGTCAAAGGATCCTCCTTTTTGGTGTCTTTTCTTTTTCTTTAAAGGTCTACGTCTTTGGAGGGAAGGACGTTGATGTTTGGTTTTAAAGCTTTTGGTGAGATGACGAGATTGTCTTGTTCCTTTTCCTTTTTGGACGGTAGAACGTCGAGGGTGATGGTGTGCACGTTTTTGAGGAGGCATCCTTGAGTGTTCATCAGTGGTACAGAAAAAATACTGATTGACGTCGTGGTTTTCAAGTCATATTTTTATACTGGAATGCGTCGCCACTGATTATCTTTGCGTCGTATCAACTTCATGGCAGGTAACACACGTCGTAAAGGAGTTCGCAATGGACTCAATCGGGACAGTTCTTGTTTGGACAAATCTAGTAAACTCTTTAACATGCCAGATCTTTCTTGGACTTTGACTTTGGGGGCAGGTACTTTATGAGCAGCTGCTACTGACGCTAAGGTGGACGAGGGTGTCTCCGGTGGAGGAGACGTTTTGGGAGACGCAGATTTCCAATGTTTCATCAAATTAGGAAAAACGGGTGTCAAATTGGGTTTGGCTGGCATCACCCGCAACGGAGAAGTGGCAGACCCTGAGGCTACTGGCAACGTAGTCCCTGCCAAACGTCCTTGTAGATCTTTTCTTACAGGTCGTGGTTGACGAAGGTAAGGTTGTGTCCTGGCCGAAGTGCCTCTTTTGCGGGTGACCGCTTTTTTCTGTGGACTTTTCTTTTTCTGTGCTTTGGTCTTGGTACCCTTGTTCTTTTTCTTAGGGGATTGTTTGGCTTTTTTTGTTTTCTTCTTGGGGTGAACTTTGGGAGTATTGGGATCCCATTTTAAAAGGGAACGAATGATGACACCTCCTAGAGAACCACTACCTCCAGGTTTCAATATGATTTGCTTTTTGGTGTGAGTGTCAAGGCGAGGATTGGCCAGTTGCGTCAAGGCTACTTTGTTTCTGTCAAAAAAGCGTTTGGTTTGATGTGGAATGTGAATGATGCCTTGCAGTATTTGACGTGCTGTCACCGTAAACCATCGTAAGACTTCTTTGAGACTGGCTTCTAAGACGTGAGCACGTCTTTGTGGATTTTTTTCGCGACTGATGCCGTACAAGGCACGAATCAATTTGATCGGAAGATGAGACTGAAGGGACGTCATGTTGACGATGTATGAGACCAGGTCAAAGTAACCCAAGGTTTTTATAGATTTTTTTAGTGCTTCATAGTGTTATGTCGACGAGGAGGACGTGTACACGACAGGTCCTCCGTCTTGACACCAGTCGTGAAACAAATCGGTACGAAATCGCAAATAATCAGGGGTAGTGGGTTTTAAATCCACGAGTAAATAGGCGTGTGGCGTTTGAGTGGCATCATCGTACGCATGAGTTAGCCAAGGTGTTCCTAACTGTTTGGCTAAAACTTGCACTTGTGATTTATCTCGAGGACTTTTAAACAAGACCACGTAATGAGCATTGAGACTAATGGTACGATGGGCTTTACTTTGTTGAAATAAATTTTGTGTAATGTAAATGACACTGGCATTACGATGATGCCCTTTACGTGTAAACCATAGTTTAATTTCTTCTTCGTCTTCTCCTAACATGTCGTCAAAAATAACCCAATGAGTTTGACTAGGGTCAGACACGATACCCTCGTCTTCTTTAGGAATGCCTGCTACAAACACAATGGAATCACCTTGACTTTCTTGCAAGAGGCTGTATGCCGATTGCCACTCTTTGTAACACCACACGATACGTTGAGGTGGACGATCGATCAAATGATGTTTATGTTCGATCAAACGTTTGACAAATTCGGTTTTGCCTGAACCGCTCGGTCCAGCAATTAACATGTTAAAAGGATGACGAAGATACAAGGCTTTCCAACTAGCCTGATCTAAGTGTTCGTCAATGACTTTGAATGTGGAGGAGGAAGGAGTAGTAGAAAGAGTAGAGTGAGCCATAGTCGTGTAGTGGTATGACAGTATTGACACAAAAACAGACAAGACAAGAGGTTTTTATACTTTTTTCAAGACACGTTTATTTGAATGTATGTTTAAATTGGATAAACACGAAAGACAAAAATACATAAAAGCCAAATAGATAAATACAGGAATAAAATACCTAGGGAAACGATCAAAGTGGCATATAAACAAGTCACTGTACAACATGGTTTGGGTAACAAACGTCTCCTAGAGGTAGTGTGTAATGTTCTTATAGTCTCCTCTACAGGGGGTACAGTCACATAGGTGTCTTCTCGAAAGGGTCTTTGTGGGGAAATGTCCATGACAGTTTTGTCTTGAACAGAAGGATTGTCTTGGACCATAGATTCTTTTTCTTTTTCTTCTTCTGGTACTGTTACTAACACAGGATTAAAAGTGACTTTTTTCACACGACGATGCATTTTAGGAACACAACGCTTGGGCATAATGGGATACTTCGTTTGTCCAAGCCTCAAAATCCCAACTTTTCCAGTCACGTACATCTGTCCAATGAGGGTGTAAATCACAAGCTACACACACATCTTCGTACACTGCTTCCGTACGTAAAAGTTGACGAATCTTTTTTTCTTGGAAAGGTCGAGACGTATCCAGATGAAAACGTAAGGCTTTGAACAGAATAAGTCTCTCGTGGACATTTAAAGGAGTCACCATACTGTCTTATTTTTTTGATAGGTAGTGTTCGTAAAGTGTCCACAAGGAATCGGCAGGTAAACGAAATCCCAGAAAGCAAGTCACTAAAACACACACGACACGTCGACCCCAATTCATAGGGTATAGTTCTTGCAATAAGTGTTCGTAATCTTTCACCGTGTGAATCTTCTCATTGATATCCTTCCACGGAATCTGTTGGATCACCAATGATAAAGGTTGTGGCATGGTTGTTCTCTTTTATACTTCTTTTTAGGTCGAAGACTATCAGTGTAGATTCAACTCAGAATTAAACACAGAATTAAATTTGCTCAAAAAGCGAAAGTGATTAATATAACGTGTAATTTCGTCCCACTGCCATTCAGGGTAACGGTTAAGAAGGATCAAAGCATCTTCAGAGGTAAACGTAGTAAATTGGTAACAGAGCAAAAAAATACCCTTAATCCAGAGAAATCTAACACGTCGGTTAATTTTTGTCACTTTCCTCTTGTGAATTTCACGACACAAAAGTTCTACAGTCACCCATTGAGATTTTTCTTTAGCAAGGCCTTGCCAAACGTCCTTGTAGATCTTCTCTTGCAATTCGTAGGGTAATCCTTGAATATTATGTTTTAGAGAGGGCTTATATACTGGTCTAGGTGTGTTCAACGCCATGGAGCAGTAGTAGTGTCACTTCCAATCACTAGGTCCTACTAAAGGTAGGTATTGACAATTCGGAGACCATCGAGCATGTTCCAGGTAAGCGGAATCTTTATGTTCCCACTCGTAAATGGATACACCACAACTGAAACACTTGACTTTATCCCCTTCGCCCAAGTAGAAAAATCCAGCTCTGGCTAATTCTTCAGGAGTTGGTCCAGGCAGATATTTTGGCCATTTATCTTTGAAGGTTTGAAATCGACTTTTAAAGTGGCAGTATTCAGGCAAACTCGTCGGGAACGAATATTCGACTCTCCTCACTTCGGTTCGATGCAGGTACGGTGAAATTCCTAGGAGTCCACGATAACGTGTCGCACCGCTTTCGCATCCCTCAGGTTTGACACGCACAGCATCACTTTCCAGGATAGATATAGGGGTAGTAGTCATAGCAAAGTTCCCACGATATCCTGCTGAATCGCTAATGTCACAGCGCCTGGCATCACTACAATCGCAAGGTTTAGCATCGCACTCCACTTGAGAATTCCCAAATTTGAATGATGTCTGTTTAAATGGATTCATCTTCTTTTCGCTGGGTCGTTGTAGTGACAAATGAACTATTGGTCTTGGACAATGTCCCTTTTTATATGCTGTTCAATGTCGACGTGACCGTACGGTAGAGTGAAGTGATTGGGAAGTCGTACTCTCTTTTGGTACACGATTTGGTAGACTTTTTTCAAAGGTCGGCTAACAATTTGGTGTGAGGCTAACCGTACGATCTTGTGCGGTTCGTGGGTAGTCACTTGAAACGTTTCATCCTGTCCCGACTGCAAGGCTTCTTGTAGTACGTCAAAGTTCACCACTTGACTGGTGCGATAATTAAGAGTCAATCCTTTCACTTTACATTCAGTGTGCATTTTTCCTTGGGGGTCTCGGTATTCGTAGCCGTAATTTTTAGGACCGCCACTTGCAAAACATAGAATCTTGTCGTCGGGATGTTCATCGGTCCAGGCTCCTAAACGGTCTCCTTCGATGGTAGGGTTACACTGGTTCGGTCGGTGAATGTAGATGCAACTGTCTGTGTCAAAATACAACACACGATCTCCTAACAGTTCTAACACTTCGTACAATTTTAAGCGAGCGTGGGCTGTCACGTAAGCCGCAATGATGACATTTCCAAATTTGTCGGCTTCTACAAAGTCTAGTTCTTCTTCGTAATTGACTAAGATCAAGTCCTCACGAATGACGTCCACGTGTTTCATGACTTTGGTTGGGTCGTGAATCATCTGGAAGTAGCGAGACGGCTCGGACAAATACTCCGTCTTGGGTAAAGACGGACGTTGTGCCATTTTACCCCACAAACAATTGAGCATGACTTTGGCAAACGATCGCCTTCCTTCATTTTTCTCGATGTGGTCTAAAGTGATACCTTCCTGCTCCCGATATTTTTCTTTGAATATCTTTTGGTCTTCGGGAGTGTGACACCAGGAAGGATAGCCACTAGCTTCTTGTTTTAGTTTTAAAAAGGAATCCACGTAGTCTGCAAAAATACCTTTCTGTCTCTCGTCGCCCTTGCAGTATTGTTGTGTTTTGGGAAAGTGGTAAATTTCGTACACTTCTAACAGTTGGTATCCCATGTCCAGAGCTTTAAACAATTCCACACTCACCCACGTTCCTGTCAAGGTACGTTCTTCCTGAGTGTGATGACAAGGTTGGTCTTGGTTGCACGTTTCAGCACATGTGCGACACAAAGGAAACATCAGTTTTCCTTGGCAATGGTGAGGTAAAACGGGATGGTACAAGTCTGTGGGTGGCAAGACTTTACACTTGATCAATCCTTCGTACTGACGAATGTGGTCCAAGTCAATGTGTTCTGTCATCAATTCTGGATGCCCTACGGGAAAGTGACAATATTTACACACGTAAGGATACAATGAACACACGTCCAAGTATTTAATTTCTTCTCCTTTCTCCTCGTCCGCCTGGTACAGCAAACAAGTGGCATTCGTTCGTCCTCCGTACAAACTATCCCGGGGGTTCAATGGGTCCACCCACTTGTAACTTTCTACGATGCGTTTAAACTCGGGATCGGTTTTCAAACGCTGATCGTACTCGTGTTCCCACATTTCCACTACCTGGTATCCTTGTTGTTCTAACTTCAAACGTCGTTGACACGTGGTCTGGTACAAATCTTCCATAGTTCGTTGTAAAAACTGATTTTTGATGTCACGCTGAGGGTAGCACATAGGACATCCGTGAAATAAGCATCCGTTAAACTCGTACACGATCTGAGGGTTTTCTAAGTCCCAACCATCCACTGAATACGTTCCAATAATCTTTTCGCCTCCTCCGTTGCGAGCGTGTTGGATCCATTTGTCTTCCTTGTCGCACAAGTAATGGAGCCAGCGCAGGGCTTTGACCGAGTATTGACGTTTAACAAAGTTCGTCGTTTGAGGACTGATGACCGCTAGAGTATTTTCAGGCATAAAGCGTTTTCGGTACACTAAAGAACACGCTTTGGCAATGGTACAAGCTTCTTTCAAAGGATCGATCCCTCCGTACTCCATGAACAATTCTCGAAATTTTCCACAGCAACGTCGTAAAATGTCCACGTCAGATCGACAGTACTTTAACATTTCTTCTTGAAAGTCAAAAGGGTCCGAGGCATGAGTCTGGTACCAAGCGAAGAAAGCTTCTCGTTGTTCGGTACGCATGTTGTCAGGGTCGTAATAGTGAGCCTCCGGCAAATGGGGTAGAACGGTATGTTGATTGGCTTCGGTATTGAAAAAGTGTGGAAAATAACCTTTAGCCAATTCTGTCATTCCAAACGTTTTAGGCATGCGACTCAATGGCATGGCCAAGTAACACATCGAATCTTTAAACTGTACTTGTCCAACTTGCATAGAAATGATTTTAGCTCCGTTCAAAGTCACTTGAGGTCGTTCGGTACATTGTTCCGCATAGTATCTGAGCAGAAATTGCCCATCGTATCCCGAAAAATTGTGAGCCATGACCGTAGCATGGCAATGACAATTGCCGTAACGTTCGATGTCTTCTGTACTCCACGTTTTGTCAATGGGGTTTAAGATCCATCGGGCAAACTTGGCTAACGTGTTTGACCCTCGAAAGATTTTTTCACGTCCTCCAGGAATCTTGTTGCAGTGAGGGCAATAACTAAAGATAGGTTCTTGGATGCACTGCTCGCACGCACGGTGAGCTACGCAGAAATTGGGAATGTGAATACCGGTTTCTTGCATGCATTCGAAATCAAAAAAGATAAAATTCCCTTTCTTCTGGGTATCTTTTGGTTGGGGTTGGTATTTTTGAATGAAGCATTCGTGTTCCAAGTCCACGATTTGGTGACAAATGTGACATCGTTTCTTCCCTCGACAAACGTGTAACTTAACACTATTGGTACGTATGTCTTGTCCACAAGTAGGGCACAATCTCAGAAGTTGACAAGTGTTTTTCTGCTGTGAACCTTGCATCTTCAAATGTTGTTGGTAACAGGTAGGACTGACAAAAGTGCGCTGACACACAGGGCAATGCACTCTTTCTTTTCCTTGGTCCAGACAAGGTTGTGAGGCTAAACATCCCTCACATTTTGATCCACAATGTTTGTGTTGTTCTCGATTGTTATAACCATAGTCACATTTTTCACAGTAGTAACCGTATCCCTGGAATGCAGTGATACTGGTAATGGTATCAAAATGACCATTGTGATGATAGACGTGAATGTATTTTCCGTCTTTGAAATCGTGGCCTCGAAACAAAAGAGGTCCACGCACTTCTTGAGGGTGTACTTTCAAAGTGTAACGTGGAGACAAGACGTCTTGTAATTGTTGCATTTCTGGAATGCCACAAGGAGTGTCTTTGGATATCCCCGCTTGCTGTAACAGGAGTTCTGCTTCACTTCGTTGTTTGGCTCGGTCCGATTGTTGAATAGTTTTCCAGGCTCTTTTCCATTCTACCGTGTCGTTCTTGTTGGCATACGTTCGTCCCACGACGACAGCACGGGCTAAACACATTTGGTCTTGAGGATTGTTAATTTGGACGAGACTTAGTTTGGTGATGCGAAGGTTGTCGACCAATAATACTTTTTTGCGTCCTGTCCCCTGGGGAAGAGACACGTGGGTCATGAACAGTGTGGCTTTTCCATCGTCAATGTGAAACTTGTCGTTGGATTGTTGCACATGTTGAATTTTGTCAATGACTTTGGAAGGTGTTAATTCTGATGGACTAGTAAATTCGATCCAAACGGGAGACTTTAAATTATCGTGATGAATAGAAAGTCTCAAGCGATCGTCTTCTTTGGCTTGACATTGCTGTTTCAGTGCAGTTAACACAGAATCCCACACCTCAGTAATGAACCCATCTGTATTCTCCAAAGGTACATTGGACTTGAAATCTTTAAACTTTACGGCATACGTGTAAGCCATTGTTCTAAATTTTCGAGAGGAACGCTTTTCTGTCTCTCGAATGTGATAGTAATTTTCAGGGTTAACTAAGGGTGGTGTACTTTGCTTGGACGTCGATTGCTTAGGTGTAAATTCGGGCTCACTCATGTCATCTTCAAAATCACTGGCATGAATTTGAGCCAAGACTTCAGCTACTGTACTAGGCGATACATTACGTTTCTGTCTCTTACTGTCTTTTCCTTTCTCCACAGCATGATGTGACCTTTTCATCTTGTCTGCAAAAAGTCAAATGACTACCTTTTAAAGACCATAACCCCTATATATTCATGTCCGATCCGTGCATATATAAAGGCTAGTGTCTAACGATTCAGTATTCATTTCACTCTCACATTGACCAGAACGATGGAAGAACCTACACAAGTGGAACTTCTCATCAGAGGTTTACGTGCGGTCATACGAAAGTATTCTTCAGACCAGCCGACAGCCTACTCTCCTTCCTATCGAGATAAAAGTCAAGATACTTGCTATATCTGTAAGAAGAAAGGACATTGGGCTACAGAATGTTCAGACCGTGACAAAAACAGAAAAGGCTACAATAGAGACAAAAGTCAAGATACCTGTTATTATTGTAAAGAGAAAGGACATTGGTCTCCAAAATGCCCTAAGAAACAACAGGAACAAGAGAAGGAGGGAGAAAGGAATTCTGAACAGGAGGAAGAGGAGGAAGAGGTACCCTCCCCCAAGGAAGAATCCCGACACGTTCACAAAGACAATAAAAGAAGACGAAACGAAAGTGAAGAGGAAGAAAAAAAAGATGTGACAGTAAAGAAAATGAAAAAACAGAAAGAGTGAAACAGAAGAAAACTTATGAACTTTTTAAAAATGGTCTTGTGTTATGTTATGTTGTGGTATTGAATTGTAACGTTTGTACTAGAATAAACTAAAGAGAAAAAACGTAAGTGTCTCTTGGTTTTGATTTGATAGTATAAGAACCTACACTCACACATTCATTCACTCTCACGTACATCATGGGTTTTTTAAAAAATAAAGGACTTTTGAGTTTTCATTGAAATAGGCAATTGACATAGTATTTCTTTTCGAAATAATTGGAGTGGTCCTGAAAAGGACCGTTGGTGTTTTGTGTGTTTAAAACAAAACAAACTCAGAAACGGGACGAAATCATCTTGAGCTGTCTTAAGCCTTTGCCACGGCCAAGACCTACTTCGGGACTGGTGGTTCCTGTCAATGATTTGGTAGAAATCACTAACGGTGGTAAAGTAGACGTAGTCACAGAGAGATCGGGTTGTTTCGCTCGAGAAGGTCTTTTTCTCTTTGGTCGTGATAAAGAAGTCTGATACATTTGTTTCAGACTCCTTAACTCAGCTAAAATATCTAAAAGTACCGTCGTGACCGTTTGATTTTCACTATTTTCTTTCTGTCCTTGGTCTTCTTTCTTCTCCGCTGATGCTGCTGCTGATGCTACTGTTTCTTCCTGGTGTTTTCTTCTTGCTTCTTCTTCCTGCTGTTGAATAAGAAAAGCTTGTTCTTCTACTTTCTGTTGTTGTAAAAATTGCTCCAATGCTTCTTTTTGTCTTTGTTTAAAATCATCGACGTGTCCATAAGAAGATACAGAAGGCAACGAAGGTTCCGGAATAAATTCTTGCGATGTTAAAAAATCCACAATATCCCAGTTAAAATCCACTTCTTCTGGATGTAGATTTGACATGACTTTAGTAGTCACTGTTGGTCCATGACTTGCTGTCTCTACTCCTGGCTCACTCCAATTCATTGTCTTCTTACTGTCCGCCATGATTGACAACTCTCTTGAATCGATGGACTGTGCACAGGCGCTAGTACCTCTATATAGAAAAGGTGACGTCACAGACTGCTCTCTTCCGATTGGATGGTTGTGACTGACTTTTGTAACGCACGTTTGAATTGGTGGATACACTCAATCCGTTTCAATCCGCTCTTCCCCTATAAATAGCCGCAGTACACGGCATTCGATTCACCTGTTCTCATCAGAAGATGTGGACTAATGTTGAATCGTCAACCCTTGTGTCAAGTATGCTGTTTAGGACTGACATACCCATGTATGTCAGATCATCATGGAGTGTCATTGATAGGACGGAGACAACCTATTGGAAGAGAAGAGTCTATGTGGAAAGACAAGGTTGTTTGAAGAGAGTTCTCTTCTATGGACCCACAGTAAGGAGAAGTTTAAGGAAGAGAAGAAGATCTGTGAGATGTCCTCTATGTTAACAAAATACTGTTAACATTACATATAACGGTCCTTTTCAGGGCCACTCATAAGTCTCGAAAAGATAGTAGCTTTCATTGCCACCCCTTTTTTCCTTGTTTTATTTCCCATGTTATATTTCCCTTGACGCTATATAGTCCCACAATGTTAAATTCCCCTTGACGCTAGATAGTCCCACAATGTTAAATTCCCCTTGACGCTAGATAGTCCCACAATGTTAAATTCCCCTTGACGCTAGATAGTCCCACAATGTTAAATTCCCCTTGACGCTAGATAGTCCCCACCATGTTAAATTCCCCTTGACGCTAGAGTGTCCCAAGCTGTTTAACATAGGATTTTCCCATTGACGCTAGATAGTCCCCATTAACTACTTCTCTCTTATATATTTTTCTTCCTAAATTATAAATATCATGGTAAAATCTAGCTCTTTGTTTATCTCCATCACTTTTATATTTCTTTAAGTTATCTAATGTTTCTTTACATTTGGTTTTCTGTTCGTTTGAAGTATTTGTGTTTTCTAAAATTCTCTTACATTCTTTTTCTAAAATCTGATTATTTTTACTTTGAAGTCTGGAGTATTTCTGGCATATTGATTTAAATTTTTCTTTTAAATTATCCCAGGATTTTAAATTTTCAAAATAAAAGGAATCTATTTCATATTTAATTTCAATTTGTAGTTCTGGTAGTCTAAGTACACTAGTATTCAGCTTCCATGACAATGATCAAAGAATAAATCTCTGCAATAGACTGAGAATGCATTTTACATTTTTTAAATTCTTGTTGCTTGCTTGATTGCTATTTAATACACACAACTGGTCCTTATCTTGAATCACCGTCTGTGTTTATCAACAAAACGATATTTAATGTATACAACTGGTCATTATCTTGAATCACCGTCTGTGTTTATCAACAAAACGATACACCGTGACACACTAATGACGGTTCTCTCGGATATATATATATATATATATATATATATATATATATATATATATATATATATATATATATATATATATATATATATATATATATAATTTCTCATAGTGTAGTGTAAAAAATGTGACATTTACATTTCAGTGGGTTTGAAGTCACATGTTCCAAAAAAAAATATTGCTTTTTGTTTCACATGAAATATATTCGATATTAACATGTGAAAACAACAATTATAATTTTATTAAATAACAAACTTGCTGTAATGTTTATTGTATGAAACCCAGTCCTGAACAGAATGCTAGAAGAATCACTCATCAGCACGCAGCCACCATCCCCTATGTTTGTATTCACCACACTGTGAACGGCGTTCAGTATGCACATTCAAAACTTGAATTACACTCGAATTCACTCCGATTAGTCTATATCTTTGGCCTTGGGATAAAACATTTATGAATATTTGGTATCCATTTCACTATACTGCAAGTTTTCTTTTTAAAATTTTCATTTCGTATTCTAGGGAAACTAATCGGTTGTTAAATTTTACAAAATCTGCTGGTTTTCGCGTTGTTCCATATATATATATATATATATATATATATATATATATATATATATATATATATGTATTGTTTTTTTTATAGGTGGTAGAAGAGGAACGGAGAAAGCCAAAGTTACACTGGAGAAAATATTACAGTTTGTGACGGCATCTGCAGAGATACCAGTTTTAGGATACTACATTCCACCCAAGATTGAATTTTTTGATGATGGAAGTATGCTTCCTAGAAGTTCAACTTGCATAAATGTCCTTTATTTACCTTTGGGACATTTACCTGATGATACTGCATTATTTTCCTTTTTTGACGATGCATTTTTGAACGAATACTTCGGAAAAATGTAATCTGACATTTTTCACCTCAGTCAAAATCTGCTTGGAGATAGGGAATGAAAAAAAAGCAATTTCTGACTGAATCCACATTTTACAATCACGTCGATAATAATTTTTAATAACGCGCTTTTTCTAATGAAGTTGTTCGTTATTTTTTAACATACAATTTATTTTCATACTGTCTAACTTGTAAAAGATCGTTCCAACTGGTTTCAAGAACCATCACATGTGTACGCGAAAAATCTGTAAAACGTCAATGCTTTTTATTTTCTTGATGAGTCTAATTCCCATTTAAGGTAGTTTATGTTACATAGACAATAGAGGTCGTGGGTTCGATCCCCGGCCGAGTCATACCAAAGACTTACAAAAATGGTACTAACAGCTGCCTCGCTTGACGTTCAGCATTAAGAGGTTAGTGTTAGGACTGGTCGGCCTGGTGTCAGGATAATGTGACTGGGTGGGACATCATTCTACATGTCTGCTGCATGATGCCCCAGTGGTAGACATCACTATAAACTGCCTCACTGCAGACATCGTAGCGATATGACTGAAAAATTGTTAAAGCTACGTTAAAAATCATAATCAAACAAACAAACAAACATAGACAATAACATTTATAACATTGTTCGATTGATCAAATGAAGCGAGTTCACACGACATACGACAGGGGTCCCTAAATTTTAATACAACAAATACTTCCACAAGTCAGTTATCAAAACACCGTCGGCACTTAATTAAGTTCTCGGAGAAAAGCGCGCGAACATAGCTGTTAAGAAAAATCGACGCATTTTACGTTTAATTACAAGAGGACACATTGCATTTATGATGATTACACTTAAAAGAAACTTAGAGATAGAACTAGCACACAAATTTCAGTTGATATATAAATTATTTACTTTGTATTTATTTATTAAAGTACTGCCTCCACTATTGTAAGTGACATTTTCATTGATTGAAATTAACTTAGACAAAAATGAGGATACATATATATAATCAATCATGGAGGAGTACAATAATATACACCAAACAGAACGTAAAGTTCTATCCCTGAATTACACAGAAGAATGCTCGATAATGCTGACAGAATCTGTATAAATCCGAATAAATAATATCATACAGGTAAGATGAGTACTCTGCAGAGATTTCAGTTGAATTCAATCAAAAGCATGTTCTATTACTGCTTGTAAGGGTCTGCTCGGTTATCAAGCGCTATTAGTACAATATTGCACAAGCCGCTGGTCAGAGGTATTGCGCAACTCGTACAAACAACACTCGAAAACCGCCTCCCACTAATACTCGTTTATCTAAGGGACGACCTCTACGGTGTAATTTGCCCGGTTCAAAAGGATATAGTAATCTTGAGTAGGTATCTTGAACAAAACAACACACGAGCCCCCGTAAGATAAAAAGAACGAATTTAATTAAAATACAATCAAGAAAAGAATGACACTGTAAATTACAATTTCTTTCTTTCTGAATACACTTAGTTCAGAAAAATACATAAACTGAAGCTTTAAAATAATGGATACATTCATTAAAATCCAAACACTAATAAAAATAGATGAATTTAGCCGTTAATAACTGATAACAAATTTCATCACGAAATCTAGTGTTCATTAACATCGAACTGCTTGGGAAATTCACAATGACCTTGTTCGACGACTGGTTTTTTCTTCTGCGTTTGTCTCAACTTGAGCTTGCCCTTTTGCTGTACGTGGGATTACACAACTCTGTCTTCCAACTTCTTTTTCCGTCTCTGAATTTCGACTTCCTCGCTATTTCTTACTCGATCTTCAAACAAACTATTCTCCTTGTAAAAGAAAAGGGTAAAACGCCCTAAGTATCTCGTTACTTTAAGAGTTGAGATTGTCCATCCGTCTTCAGGTTTGAACAATCAGATCTTACTATCAGTGTTATCATTTATACGGCTAACAAATACTACACAAGTCTTCAGATCAATACAGCTATACTGCTAATTATCGACGTCAGAATTTGGGAAAGTCATATATTCCCGTAAATCATTACGTAAAGTGAGGCAATATATCATAACACACAATCCATATTCACTAATATAATAAATTCAAATTAATGTAACACTTTCCAATCATAAATGTACACGGCGGGTTTTCTACACCACCCATGTACCTACCTAAGTATATAAGGTAAAAAATGCTAATTCAGAATTGAAAAATACATTATTAAATCACTGTAAAACAGACTATCCATACAAAAATATGAACACATCATGCATCTGTAACAAAGAAACATATCAAAGTACGTTATTAAATCAATGTAATACCGAACTATTTGTATCATAGTATCGATACATTATGCATCTATGACAAAGAAAAACATCATATACATTACATCATGATAAAGGTGAATTTGAGTTAAATGCCTTGTGTTTTTGGCGTGCTTCTGCCGTTTGATTTCCGGCGGACTTTCCTGAGCTTATTGTTACGAAGGCACTGCTGTAAAAATACCTTCGGAGTCTTCTCCTATGTTGGACTTAATAATGCTGACCGTCTCTTGCAGAGGTCTTCCTAGACTGACTAACATCGTTTGATACGTAGTATATATTTCCCCGATTCTGGGGTTCGACACACCCCCTTCCCTCTACATTTGACCAATCGGAATAAATGCTATTCCTACGGACCTTTTGAAAACCGTCTATTAAGATGCCAAAAATGCCACTTAGGGTCGAAATATCACCTTATCATTTGTTTCCAATCACTCTGACAGCTCTACGTGAGGAATCATCTATTTTAACCGTGTCAAACACTCAGTCCGTTTGCACTATCAACAGTTCTAACAGCGTGACCCAGGTAAATAAACATTCTTTTGTCCAAACTCCTACTCCAAGACAGTTAATTGTCGGCTAGCCTACGAATTAATTAATGAATTTCACTGACGAAAAATTTGGCACTTGACACTGCTTATTGGATTGTCATAATTTAATAAAATATCAACACTATTAAATAAGATTTTGGTATAGTCGGACATACCTATTAAGAGTAGATTTGATACTCAGATTTCAGTTGACGAAGTCTTGCGCAAATTATTACTTTATTAATTTAAACATAGAGCTGTATTACATCACAGTCTATTGAATAAGGAACACAAATTATGTTATTCAATACATTTGTAATCTTTCAAATAGGGAGTTAAGATGAATTTAATTAAAAAAAGAGGAATGAAAGAAAGTTGTAACAGACGTTTAAAATACTGCTTTGAGCAATTGCAGAAAGTTAAATCACCCAATATAATCACTGGAAATGTAGTAGAATACATGAATTATCGACTTCAAACTTCCAAAACCTCGTCTACAGAATCTAAAGCATGAAAATATGATTCAATGTCAGAAAGGTTAGCTACGTTAATTCCACGCATTTTGGCATTGAAAGAATGCAACTGTTCTTCATTAAAAGTAGCTCTATTGATGGCACATCGATATTTTTGTCTTCAACGCTTGGCTCAGGTAACGGTGTATCTAGATCCATTCCATACTCTGGTAGAGCTTCCTAAATGAAGAAAAAAAACATATTTTGTCTGCAATGTATTCATTCATTTTCTTATAATAAAAAAAAACAATTCAAAGACACAATTAAGTTTGGCGATTAAGAAATGAATTCGTTTAAGAGAATGAGCTACGGTGGCTCAGTTATAACTTCTAAATATCACCAACAAAAAACGAATTTGTAATTTGATCTCTGCAAGTTAAACTCATGAAAGTTTTCCGTGCTAAAAGAAATTGTTCCTCGATATTGGACAAACAGTTTTCTGAAACTCTATAATATTTGTCGAATACTGTCTGTTATTTTCTATACAGCAGATATGTTACAATCAGATGTCCTTTAATTGCTATTTTTATTGACATGCATGGAATTTTGCTTCTTTATATTGTTATTGTAATGTTTTGCCGATTGTAAATTTGGTATGTTTTATGATCTTGATATAATATATTTTGAAAATACAAGTATTTCCAATTAACGAAGTAGCACATTGTGAAGTTGTAGTCATTTGTTATGACTCTGGTAATCACATACACTGCTAATTAGAAGTATATACACACAGAAATTGATAAAATAATGGTAGGCATTTTAAGGGGCGTGCAGATTGTATAGTATCCAGTTTTAAATCGCTTCAGTCATGCTGGTTTCTTTCTTTACCAATATGCCACATTGCTTAATATGCGACAAGCTTCTCACCTGATCTAATTCTTCGAAGTATTCGTTACCAATTACTTGATTCTCGTTAAATATAAGCTGCAGTCCAAGTATAAATAGCTGGCACGGAGTCTTGTTGTTCTCAGTTCTCAATTTATGATTGTTCCATGAATTCATAAACTTTAATAGTTTGTCATCACTTTTAAATCACAAGATTGCTGAAAACATAACTCCAGACTATGTGGAATGCTATCTATGCTATTAGACTGACAGCAATTGAAATTATAAGTACGAAATAAAAATGCTACATCATGCAGACGATTATACGAACTTTATTAAAGACCAAAATTCCTTTAAACACCTAGTGAAGGAATTTGACAAATTTGGGAAGACCTCTAGGTAAAAAATAAATCATGAAAAAAATTTAATACTGAAAATAGGGAGCTGGAGAGGAAATCACTCAGGCCACCACACTTTAAAAAAAGAAAGAGTGAATGCATTGTGCATTTATTTTTGGATAAGAGAAAAACAAGAAAACTATAAAAATATGAAACAGAAATTATAAACGAATGTGAACACCTGGGCACTTACGCCATTATGTCTAATGGAACGGGCCCAAGTGTCCAAAACCTACATGTACGCGTATATACATTTTATTACCAAGTCTATTGACATAGAAAATAAAAATTTAGAAAGAACTAGATAAGGCAGAGGCGTAGCGAGGGGAGGGGGGGGGGGGGGCAAAATGAGGCTTGCAACGTTACATTATAATAAGAAAACAAGGGTAATAAATCTGTCAGAAGATCGCTGGGGTGCCAATTTTATAGCTTGTACCCGGGCGCAAAATATCATCGCTACGCCTCTGAGATAAGGAGATTATTAATTACATATATGATTTTAAGACCCGCTGCGTCAAGAGGGAAACTTTATATGGAGCACAAGAGAGGAGGACAAGCACTCTCCAACCCCATTTTTGATAAAGAATGCAAATATTATAAATAGATTTAACAAGATTAAAGCAATACCAACATCAAATTTTGGAGAGAATTTACATCTACTGGTTTGGGTTCACAATGAGAAACGGATGGGGGGGGGGAGTCATTTATAAAAATAATAAACTTGTATATAAAACAAAATGAAATACCAAGAAAACTGAGACATATCAAAGAAATACTAACCAAATATAGGGATATAAAAAGTTTATGGGACCAGGAGGAAAAACTAACATATAGATACATTAAGAGAATTGAGGGAGTCAAAACAACACTAAATGTAAAGTAGAACAGGAGAACATAGAGATTAACTGGAAAAGAGCATGGGGGCACTGGACCAAATTACGCTCCATAAAAATACAAAGCCTCTGCTTGAAATACATGCACAATGCATGGTTGATAGGAGAGGTAGTAGTGAGACGTGACATGGTCAGAGTATCGACAAAATGTCATCTGTGTAAAATAAGCCACTTTTAGTAAACTACACACAATGATACAGTGCGAGAGCAGGAAAACATGTAAATTGAAAGTTATATAAGAAATAAGCAAAGGGAGGAAATATTAAAAGTCAAATATATGAAGACTGCAATAAATAAAAAAAAATTATACAAAATTACAGAGTACATAGTAGACACCATGATGTCCTGTGGGCAAATAATTGTGATAAAGAGGTAAAAAGAAGTATAAGGGGAAAAAAGAGTGGTTAATTTTTTTTTCTATCTTTTTTTGTTGTCGTTGTTTTTCCTCTTTTTTCTTTCTTTTATATAGACAAAATATACATGGAGAAAATAAAGACTATGACATCATGGGGCTAAATCACATGTCGCTACGGGAAGTGGACAGGCACGTGAAAGAGTTTTGAAAGAATACCCCATGTAGAACATAAACAGACCAAGTACAGATATAAAACACAAACAGGGGCTAATTCATAGGTTAATATTTACTAACTCTTTATCAATCTTAAAGCCATACAGCTCCCGTACTTTATGGTTTGACCAATCCACAGATGGAAAATAAACAATTTTTGGATTCCTTCTAATAAAATATTTAGATAAATTAATAAAAAGGAGGCCTAACCCGACTCAGGAGAAACATTATGAAAATATAGAGGTGTGGACCTTGAATCGAGCGTAACCTACCTATTGATACTCCTAGAACTACCACGAGGAACGACACATATTAGCACGAGATTAAAACAATATATATAAAAAATTCCCAAGAAGAAAAAGAGGAAAATAAAACTAGTACACCTTTTTATCGTCAGAATTCAAAAAACCAAAACAATTTAATCGAATATAACATAATAATATATATATCGGGTCCTAAACCCAAATTAGTAGAAAAGAAATACAACTGGGAAAAATAACACTGAATCTAAAATTGATGTCTCAAACATATATATCAAATAGCATACACACAATATAGCACCACTACATATAACAGATACTGAGACCTAGGCGACCTCTAGCAAAGGAAACAAAAATACATAGGAAATAACTTCGAGCAAGGCGAAGAAGAAAAAAACAGGCTCGAACGAACAACCTTTTTACATAACACTAAGGAAACATAAATACCCCATCAAAAATTCTAAGACTATACACAGTACAGCACAATAAGGGTGTACACACATTACAGCACAATAAGGTGTACATACAGTACAGCACAACAAGAAACTATTAGAAATCGATGTCAGACAGAGAGATTTACCATTACCCTAAAACAAAGTGCAGGAGAAACTAGACCTAAATCCCACCAGCTGATGACAAATAGAAGACAGCAAGCGGTGATTAAATTACCAAGCAAGACCGAAAAGCGTGCCCTCATCAACCTAGAAACTAATGAGAAACGGTTAACAAAAAAGAGACTAACATAAGGACACATACGATTGATTCATATTAAATACCACAGGGGAGAATTAGCAGTAAATGACCAGGAAATCGAGCAAAAAAAAAAAAAATTCTTAAACATAGGGCAAATCAAGAGCTAATGAAACTTAGCCAACAATTTTCCTTATCAGGCCTACAAAGGAACAAACCAAAAAGTCATATTGTCTCCGGAAAGCCATCTTAGGTTGCTAGTAAAATTACACCAGAGACTCTTTTGATCTGCATATTTTCCATCATGTCCATATGTTGAAAAAAAATATCCAATCCCGTTCCAGGGCAAAAGCAACCGAAGCTTGCTATCTAAATAGAACCCGCATGAGTTGATGTAATTAATAACGTCATCATGGCCACTTTGGCTCATGCATAACTACATACCAAACAAAATATTTAAAAAATGAAAATTCAGGAGCAGGACTCGAAAGTGAGAGTCTTGAAACTGTAATACAATAAAAGAAAATAAATGGAAAAATATAAAAATAAAGAAATAAAACAATTTGTGACATAATAGTAAACGGAAGCATGACTCTACAGTCAGCAAGCTAATCAGAAGTGGAACGCCAATGAGATTTTATGAAAGAATTCTGTAACCGTCCAGTTGAGAAATAATGACAATAAATCAACAAAAATGACATATCTTAACGACAGATTGATGACAATATCCACTTTAACAAAACCTTCTTTCCATCACGTCTGCTTGATGGAAAATTTCAATCCCTTTTCGGGGAGAAAGCAACGAAAGTTTTAATATATAATACAACACACATATGACGATTTATTTACGTTGATGTATTACCCTAAGGGTATCACTCACAAATCGGTGATGCTGTTTTATTAAACTCTACGGTTTCGCTTGTTTCTCTTACTTAGTTTAACACCATAAAGTTGTAACACTTCATATAGACCGAAACTTAAAGTATCAAGAGATGCAAATGGTTGATACATGCTCCATGTTGATTTGTTTGATCTATATGGAGATGTGGACCGTTTGTCTTTCTAAGGGCTCACCATATACAACTTTACAAATAAGGAAGTCTTTGTAGTGTTGAAACATATATCGAAAGAAAGAGAGAAGCAATGGAGTCTATTTCTTTTCTTCTTTCTGAATTATCCTAGGATCATGTTTATATGATGTTTGTAAAATATTTTCTGCTTTCACAATTTTTCAAGGAACTTTACAAAACCATATATTATCATGAAGGTTCCATCTTCGTTTTTATTAAAAAGTAGACGCACCAGAAATAATGTGCAGATGTAAATTGGAATGGAATTATGAAACTAACTGACATTAATAATTCATTCAAACTAGATATTCTTATAAAATACAAAGTTATTATTTTGGTACTAGGTTTTATATATATTGGAAGATAAAAGACTAAAAGTTTGGCTTATGAAAAAGGATGAAATGTGTACAGAAATAGAAACTAAAAAAGAATAACTTTTTAATTAGTATGCAAATTGATAAACATTGTTGCACGAATTTTGCATGCACAAGGTTTGTGTAAATTTTAATCATCAACTGTTATAAACTTCCATGTTCATATCATTTCAAAAACTTTATTTTTTATATTTAAAATTATTTATTTCAATTTAATATTTTAATATTTTAATGGTCATAGTTTCTTCAGTGTTACTTCTAATATACATATAGCAATATATTATCGTTTACTGGTAATACATTTAAATTATAGCCACAAAAAAAACACAATGTCATTCCTAAAGTACATCCGCCTTTATAGTGACCAATATATAAGAAATAAAGCATCATATACACAGAGTTTCTTGATATCTGGAAGCCTGTAAAACTGACAGGATTATACAGTTTTGGAGACAACGCTGTTATTAGTTTTATCTTTAAATTATTCAGTACTAAAAAAATAAATAAATAAACCTTGGACGAATAACGAGTATGCACGTAGGGACGATAATGTAAAATATACCAAAAGTGACGGGAAACACATTTTCGGCTTAGTGTGTAAGGTCATTAAACATGTTAATTAATAATGATCAAATAAAATCAAGATTTAATCTCTTTAGTTGATAGATCTCGCTTTGTTGAAGCAGAAGAAACTCGCGCAGTACAGGGCAGAACTTGAAGAAAGAAAAAAATACACGCACATTCATTAATGTGGATAAAATCACTTCATGCTGATTGGAAAACGTGGCTCTTGTTTATAAAATACGAAAAGAAATACTTGCCTTTGCTTTGCTCTGCAACTGTCCTATGCAAAAATCTCAGCCGAATGCTGAAAATACGACCGTCGATTCTGTTTCGGGGTGCTGACATCATACGTCATAGATAACAGCGCCCCCTGTGATTGTTTGGATTTACGCTAGTTGATTCGTAGTTTGATCAGATAGTTTACTTTCAATACGTTTCATTTAATACCACATCATTTGGAATATGAGCTGATCATTCCATTCTGCTCTTCAGACCATTTCAACTAATGCCAGATCATTTGGAATCTGAATACATCATTTCTTTTTTGGGGTTAAATTATTTAATTCAAGACTAAATAATTTCATTTAATACTACGTCATTCGGAAGCAGAATTCATCAATCCGTTTTGTTATTTAAATCATTTAATTTAATATCACATTATTTGGAATCTGAATTCATCATTTCATTTGTTGAGTTAAATCATTTTATTTCATACTACGTACTTTCATTGAATCGTTTGGAACCAGATTTCATTAATCCGTTTTGTTCTTTAAATCATTTTATTTAATACCAGATGATTTGGAATTTAAATTCATGATTTCATTTGTTGAGTTAAATCATTTCATGTTAGACTACATAATTTTATCTAATAGCACGTCATTTGGAAGCATATATCATCATTCCGTTTTGTTCTTTAAATCATTTTATTTAATACCAGATCATTTCATTTAACGCCACATCATTTGAAATCTGAATTCATTATTTCATTTTTGGGGTTCAATCATTTCATTGCATGCTACATCATTTTATATCACACAACATCATTTGGAATCTGAATTGATCATTCCGTTTGTTGGGTTAAATCATTTCATCTCACACTTGATCATTTCATTTAATACCAAGTCATTTGAAACTTGAAAGCATCATTCGGTTTTGTTCGTTAAATCATTTCATGTGACACCACATCATTTATAATCTGGATTGATCATTTCATTTGCTAGGTTAAATCATTTGATTTCATACCAGATCAGTTGATTAATGTAATTTTGGCGGCGACGGCTGCCCATAGAGATATGAGTTATCTAGTCACAACATGCTTTATTTTCAGTCATGTGTATCACATTTTCAAAAACAAATCATAAAAAATACAAAATATGATCTATATAGGAATTAGCATAAATTCACATGTTGCCAAGAGGCTAAACTTTTTTTTAAGCCTAACAGAAAGTACAATTCTTACATAATCCACCAATCATAGCTAGAGTTGTTGTTTATTTCTGATTGTAATGGACCTACACCTTAACCTCCACCCACATGGACTTGCGCAATTGGTACCGTTATACCAAAACACCCTGTTTCATTATGTCGACTCAAGGGCAAAGAGTATATGAGGAAAAGTTACGTTCTCTTTTGAGGAAAAAACAACACCACACAAACAATTGCATGAATGAAAGATAATCCGTTATAATTTTAATTCATTGAATTTGATTTAAAAGGTTATATAGTTTTAAGTGCAAGCAATAATTGTTATATCAAATGTCAGTTTAAACGCTTTAAGTTGCACATTGGAGTGTAATAATAATAATAATTTAATAATAATAATAACAAGCTCTTTGTATAGCGCCTATTTTTTAGTAGCTCTAGGCGCTTTACAACGTCTATAATAATATGACCCAAAAGAAATCCACACAGACAAAAAAACAACAACATGAAATTGGAAAACATACGAATGCTGAAAATATTTAAGATAGGAAACTTTATTAGGTCTTTAAGTTTGTTCTTGCAGTCGAAATGGTTTTAAGATAATTTTTGAAAGGGACCACTGTGTCTTTGTGTCTAATTTCAATGGACAATTCATTCTATGTTGCTGGGCGCTGGTATGCAAAATAACGTTGTCCATATGACTTCGTTTTCACAGTGGGAACAATGAGTATACAATTGTGAGAAGAGGAGCGTAAGTATCTTGCTGGTGTGTACACATGGGTGAGGCCGGATAGGTATGCTGGACTGGAGTCCGTCAGTGAAATGTAGCACAGACAACAAATTGTGTGGTTGATTCTGGATCGAATGGATAGCAATGTGTATGGTATAGATCAGCGGAGAGGTGTGCTCTGATTGTGGTACTCTAAAGATGTTCCAAGCAGCGGTGTTTTGAACATTTCAAAGTTTCTGGAGTAGATACTGAGACAAACCAGACAGAAGTAAGTTACAAGTTACAAGTAAGTTATTCCAGTCTTAAAAGTACTAATGAACACACAAATGTTTGAGTGGCATCAACTGAAAGATATTTGCGAATGGAGCTGATGCGTCTCAGCTCAAGATATGCAGCCTTGCATACGTTCATGACATGTTGGTGCAATTAAGAGTACTGTCTAGAGTAACATCTTGGTTTCGAACTGACTGTGTGACTTTAATGTTTTTGTTGGTGATATTTATTGTTTGATGTAAATGATGAGAATGAGCAAGTCTTAATGTTGTGATCAGAATGGCCTCAGTTTTATCATCATTCATCTGCAGCTTGTTACATGACATCCACGATCTCACATCAGAAATGCACCTCTCTACTCCTTGGAAGGTAGCGTCAACTTCAGCTGGGTGGCTGGACTTGCATTTTTGGGTGTCATCAGTGAACAATTCGTGAGACACTGGGTGATGATCTATCACACTTGAGAATATAGATTTTTTTATCGCCCACTTATCGATGTTTCGAATTTTGAAAAGCAATTATCTCGGATACAAAACAATGCAGAAAACTGGATGTTTTTCGTTTCTAAAATCATTAGGTGTGTACAAACAAATGGGGGTGTGGGTGGTAGTTTAGTATACAACAGAAATCTAAATTCGAATTTAGTTTCATATAAATTTACTCGGGGTTGGGGGAGTAATAGATATGTATATCTATATATCAAAACATTTATATGTTTTCTTTCCCTTCCATAAACATAAGATAAATCAAGGTAACATTGGTGTTTAAAAGAACAGAGCGGCAACTTAGGTTTGAAAAATAGATATCCAAAGGATTTCATTAATCAATGCATCATCTAATAACTTGTTTATGAATCTTACATGTATGACAACAAACAATACAATTGGAAGGAAAAACAATTTCGCTGGGCGGTTTTTAAAAAGAGTTGTAGCACATATCAATTTGCTATGATTAATTTATAGTACCCAGGACTACCAAGTTCATACATTTGACGCACTAAATAGTACACGATTTGCTATTAAAAATTGAAGAATAACTATTGTTACTGTTTGTGAATGTTTGTGAATGTCAAGCTTACAGTAAATCAATATTCAAAGCCACTCAGACAAGTTTGCCGGGAAGTTTTGTTTTTTATCAGAAAGGAAGTAGGGGAAATTACTCTGCAAATATCACGTATCCCAAGCATGTAGTGTACTTACATAACAAAGCATATATCAGCACATATTTTTTTCTCATAAAAACGATTTAAAAATATAAAATGGCGTCTTATCCAGGGGCGCCTGCAGAATTATTTTCGGGGAGGGGGGAAACATGTAGTCGTCAGCTTTCAGTTTTACGGATGTTTGCCAAAACATGTTCAGAGGTCTAATTCAGGATGGTGTCCTCTATATGATAAATACATGTACATAAAATAATAATAATAATAATAATAATAATAATAATAATAACTTTGTATAGCGCCTAACCTTTGCGTTTTACAACATCTATAATGATATGATTGCAAAAAGCAAAAAAAAAAAAACACCCAACAACAAACAAAAAACACAATGAAATTAAGAAACATAAAAAATGCTGAAAATATTGAAGGAATGAAACATTATTAGGTCTTTATTTGTTCTTGCAGTAGAAAAATGGCACAAGTTGTAATCGTATCGTCGGATCTGTCAGGTCTGCTACCGTAGCGTATGCTTAGGCAGACATTTTGTTTCGGTTCTAAGTAACATACTTGTATTGATACGTTGATAAAAGCATTTTCAAAATCAATGTAAAAAATATCTGAACGGTAACTACCGGATAATTTGGTAGGGTCAAAGAGTACAATTTGATGACGTAATCATGTGACGCACCGATTGGGACTGCCTACTTACAACTAAATCTTAACCTAGGTCAATAACCTGGTTCAAGAGTTTTTTTTTTTGCAAGCTACGGATGCCATTTCATATGGAGTTCGCTTTGCATGTCCTGCTTTCTTGTGTGTTCTAAACTAGTCAATAAAAATGGGTCACAGTATCCAAATCGACAAATACCGGTGGGGTACATCTTAAAACCGAGTGATGAATGACTGGTAACATGGAGCTAATAACACAGCTGTAGAGTCCATCCCATACAACTAAATTTAATAATTTTATTTGTAATTTCCCTTTTGGTGTCATTCATTTCCAAATTCGTCTATCATTTCTCTTTTCATACGTGGCGTGTTGTTATTATATGTATAGAATAACCTGGCTCGCGCCACAAATAACTTTTTTTCATTATTTTAATTATTATTGGCATTTGTTTCCTTTCAGCCAATAACCTTCCCCAAGAAATACAAATAATTTAACAGACTCCATGAATATAATCTAGTGTTAAATATTTATCAAGAATAAAATCATTGTTTAAATAAATAACAATCATAAAATGAAAAAAGTAAGGCAGATGTGTTCTAGAAAGGTAAACATTATTACAATAGATTTATAACCCTTGCGATAAAAATTAATAAGCAATACAGCTTGTCCTCCAAGGAGCAAAAAGAAAAAGCTGCATGCCGCTCTTCGCGTCAATCTATTTAAAATCAGATCTCCGTCCAACGTTTAGATCTGACAGTTACCGCTTTGGGTTCAAGTTCTGGCGACCTTTGAATTAACCAGTGAAAATGTAGCTTTTAGAAATCTGAAAGTGACCCAAACCATTCGGTACACTGTTACGACTTAATGATCATAAACTAAAAGAAAAAGAAAAGCCAAAACTGTTATAAAACTCAACAAATAATTTAATTACCACTGTTACAAATTAAAATGTGAGATTAATTTACAGTATTAAGAAGTGAATAGAAAATAATCCCGATAATGTTCTATGGCAGTCCAGTGTATAGTTTCGCATAAATATAAGAACAGGAATGTACTGGGTCGCCAAGAATCGTGACGTGGTATTAATGACGATATCCAGAATTCCTTTGAATAATTTACAACAGTTCCAGAATAACATTATCGTCCAAATAATTATCACTTTTTATTTCCAAATTTATAATTCTAACTTTTGGTAGGCGAAATAATTTGTGGCTATTTTAGTTTCGCTACGGTTCATTAATGTACTTAATTACATATTTCATATTACGTTGATTGCAAATCTAAATTGGTTATATTTTTTTTTCTCTTCATTTTTACATATTTAGCTTCGCTGTTTTGTGGGATATGCATTGCAGTCCATTTACTTTACATTAATGTTTCTTAGTTTAATTGTACTATGAAACATGTATTACATTAAACTTTCAACATGATTATAAATGAGCCCAGCTTAAAAAGAAATTAAAAAATCGTGGTGAATAATTTGAATTACTTTTAAAATAATAGTTACGTTTAATGGCAAGTTTTTATTGCAAATAATTAACAATAAAACTGAAGAAATTTCGAAGATTGTAGATTAACTAGAAAAGTATATTCATGAGAGAAGAAATATCTCAGTAGAGTAGAACATAGAAAACAATATACAAAATGTTCATTATAGTTTAGAACAAATCAGAAAAGGTCAAGCAACAGCAACAACAAGAACAACAACAAAAAAAAAAAAAACAAACAAACAAACAACAGCAATAAGCAAATGATTACATTATATATTCCTTGCAACATTAAATTCAAATTTCATCGTTGGATGATTAGGACATAAATGGTTTTCACCTGCAAGTCTTGATAACGAAGAGGTCATAAAGCTGATTATTAAATGTCTCGGGTTATTATTGACTTTATAATAAAACACAATCGTTAACATACAAAATCTGGCCCGTACATAGAGACCTAGGGCCCCTAGGCAGTTAACAGAGTCGGGGACCCTTTTTGGTAATTTAGCAAAAAGCAAACTTGTGTCCTCGATGTGTCCTTGGCCGAGGCCTCCTTTGAGATTGGGACCTTCAGACACGGAAACATAAGCTGAAAAGGATAAACGAAATTAACAATGTTCTTATACTTCAAAGTTAAAATTGACACAATTTTAAAATAAATGCAAATCCCGAACTGTTAGTAGTTTGAAATGGAATTATTTTAATTTATGCGGCCTTTAAAAAATGTTATATCATCGTAAAATGACAACTTGACAGTAAAAAATGATAATTTTCAAACCATATTAATAACAGAGATATAAAAGACCGACTGAAGGTAAATGGTTGAATGATTTTGAGCAGCAAGGGCTATATCTGATGGTAGTAATGTTTATATTTTAAATTAAATGTTGAGATTGAAAACATAAGTTATACTGACTTAACATAAATTTGATCTTGTAGTAGTAGTTGCTGCTTGAAAGAGAAATCATTTTGTACTAGACTGTATTCATTGTGTTTGTTAAATTGTTTTGTATCTTGTTTGGGGAGGGTATTATAAAAATGAAAATAAGACATTTTGTGGCTCTGTTGACTTGAGCCTAAATAACTATTATGCGCGTTTTCTTAAGGAACTTTGAAGAGTGAGAACATTCAAAAGAAAACTATGTTGACTCTATTTGTTGTTTATTTGTGTAGATAATATAATTTACACTAATGAATGTATAAATGAATACATTACTAAAGAAAAGCCAATACAAGATATCATGACAAAAAAGAAAAGAGCCAAAGTATCTGATTTTAACAGAAAAAGTCTCTTAATGTAAATCATTAAATACAACAAAGTAAAATAATACAGTGAAAATTAAACTATTTTGACTCGTATTGGTTTTTATTTGAGTTATGAGTAATTACATAAAACAATAAATATAAATAAATAAATTAAAAATAATAAATTTACAAAACAAAAAAATAAATTTATAACTAAGGAAAATGCATGGTATAATAACAATTAATACTCAATATTAATGCATTGATAGATTAATAGAAGGGAAAAATCATGGAGTAAATTTGGATACAATATTCCTAAAGTAAATTTAATCCAATAAACTAAAAAAAAAGAATCCCTATCTGACACAGACAAACACATAGTCCTCTTCTTCATTCTGCATCGATTTATTCCCAGAATGATCCGAACAATTTCATTAGTAATTTTGTCAGTGTTAGGAAGCACAGTCTAATCTGCTATATCTAATACATGTCTTGTTTTGAAATTTAACGGTAAATTGTATTACCTTTAGTTTTTGCTTCCTATGTCTTTGATCATGTGACACAATGTTATCATTAGCTTCAAAGGTTATTTTAAACCAGCACGCAAAATGAACAGCTTTGCAAAGATACAAGTCTTCAGATTGTATCTGGACTATCACATGTATTATTAGTTAAACTATCACATGCATTATCAGTTAAACTATCACATATATTATTAGTTACACTATCACATGTCTTATTAGTTACACTATCACGTATTATTAGTTACACTATCACATGTACACTCAGTTTATCATTTCCTTCAGCGCATATATCTTTTAGTACTAAGAGATAAGACGTTTAAACGAATCGCAGCTCCTCGACTCAGTTATGGAAAAAGTTCAATCAGACAATACAAATTAAATATACATACCATTAATAAATGTTCTTTCTCAGTGTTTTAAGTTTCACGAATGCAATACACAAAACCAAAAGCTTGCTTTGTTTTAAGTCATCGAAATGAACTAGTTAATAACATTGGTGTTTTCTTTGAAGTTGTTACGACGAGACCTATTCGCATGCTATATCAGATGGTTTTTTTTCTCCCAATTTGGAGAAAACACAATAGTATTCTTCAAACTATATTATATTATTATTGTTATTATTTTCGTTTTACATATATTTTACTTGTACTAGAATTAAAAGCATACTGTAACTTAAAAGTGAAATATCGACACGTAGACGTATGAGATACTCAGTTCTAGGTATACAGTAGGGAAGTACGGATGGAATATCTGTATCGAGCAATGCGTCGTTATTTGAGCTAAACTTTTATACAACAACGATTGATCTTGTACACAATGTATTACAATTTTTTCATCGTTTACATGCATATCGAAAACGACTGTCTTTACGATCTACATGCGAGTTCAGACTTCTTAAAATAGCTATTGCTTTTATTGCGGTTTCCATCAAACAGAAATGCAAGGATGGTTCTCTGATATTGTAAGTGATGAAAAAGGATAGATTAAGTACTAAACACCCATCTTTGCATTTAGTAATGTTTGTCTTGCTAAAGAATTGGCACGGCTTAGAGTTTATTAATTATGATACAATACTGTGCTTACAAATTTTATCATGACGCTCTGGATAAAATTGAAAAAATAATTATAAACCAATATATGCATCTGACTGGACCTATAATGTCTTTGTTTAAAACAAAACTGCCAATCGAATCCACTTGTCCTAACACCATGTCTTGTACAAATGGTTTTAAAATTTTCTGACCATAATAAAGCAGAGAATCAAACTAAATAGTCAAGAAGTGAAAACTTTTACAGCATCTTTGCTTGTATAATTTTGTTAGAGTTGTCCGCAGAATGATCCGATACAATGAATCGTTCTCCATTAGTCTCGAAGCTGATACTCCGAGGACCGTGCAGGACATTATCCTTCGAGAGCAGGATACGCAGGAACATTCCTTCTACTGTGATCACATGGATGTTATGCGAATTCATTCCGCAAATATAAACATTCTCCTGACAGTCCGTAGTCATCCCTGTAGGGTAATCCAGCTTCTCATGACGATATCGGAACTTGACCTCACCCTCTAGGTTCAGGCAGGTTACTAAATTGGACCCACAGTCAGATACGAAAATAAGAGTCTTGATCTGGTTGGTTGCCACATGGTTGGGGCATCTGAAGAGAGGCGTGCCATCTTTGTCATTCATTGTGCAGTTTATTATGTCGCCTTTTAGAGAGAAAAACGTGAGACTAGGGGTTGCGCTCGACGGATCACACGTAATCACAAATTTGTCCTCTACAAAGGTGATTCCCCAACACTCACACTTTGTTTCGAATGAACCAAAAATCTGTAGATTTTTATTGTAAGTAAGAACAAAGACGGATTTTTCTCCAGGAACTGTCACAGCCACCTTTTCATCGTCTATTTTTGTCACGTTCCAGGGGCTTTGAGGAAGAACGAGTCTGCTGACAACGTTACAAAACTTGTCCAAAAGCTTGACACACCTGTTGTTCCAGTCAGCCAGCACAATCTTACCGTCAGCAAGGTAGCAGCATCCCGATATGCAGCAATCATTCTCATCGTCTGGATGTTTGCAAAAGATCCGATCTAGATCTTTGACGTGTCTTTTAGCAAAACTGACTTCCTTAGACTGGGTCAAGAAGGATGGTAGTTTGGACGGCTGTGGGACTTCAGCAATGTATGCTAGCTTTTGTACCTCCTTTGTGATAGACTCAAAGGCTGGGTCATAATTCATTTCATAGTCCAAACGCTTGAATGTCAGAAAGTCTCTGCGTAATATTTCCTCATATACTGGACTTTTTAACTGAACCTCTCTCTTCGCCTTTGTGTATCCTTCATTTCGGTCTCCGACTTGCTTCAGTAGAGTCTGCAATTAGGGAAAATAGATAGGGATCAAGTTGGTCTATTGTGATGTGTTGAAAATTTAAGAAAGAGTCTATTCAAGGAGATTTTTAAAACAGTAGTTAGAGATTCTGGACTTCAGATAGATATTAAACAAAGATATCACGAAGACTTTTCAATCTTCAGTGTTGACATTACATAACACATAATGATACCAATACTAAACTAAGATACATTTTCCTGATGCCCCGGAACAAAAGAGTATCTTGTCAAATAAAGTGAACAAATGAGGGACGTTTAGCAGGTATATATATATATATATATATATATATATATATATATATATATATATATATATATATATATATATATAGATAGATAGATAGATAGATAGATAGATAGAGAGAGAGAGAGAGAGAGAGAGAGAGAGAGAGAGAAAGAAAGAGAGAAAGAAAATTGGACAATGGACAATCCGAAAAGTACATAAGTTTCAAATGATTTTTCATATGAAATATTGAATATAACTCATTGCATTTGTATATTCAAATATATGACAATATAATCGACTGAAAGGTTCACAGCACAAACATGTTTATCTTGTTAAATATTAAAATATTCATAATGGTATATCGTGCGCCGTCGACTGGTTTTATCTTTACATGGCTTCACTTATAATTCTCGGAATACTGAACATAAAATGGTCTGAATATAAAAATATATTTGCTTTTGGAAAAAGAGATTTGAAAACGTAGAAAGTCAGTCAAAAATGCACAGAATATAGATTAGCATTTCTTAACTTATTATTGTCTCTATCAAATCTCCTTACCTGTATTGTATTGAGTGCAGCGGATGCTCCAGTGTGCACCAGTTTAGTGCGCTTGATCTGACCGTGCAAAATGTTAATGTTGGCCTCATGCATCTCGTTAAATGTCTTTACAAAGTGGTCCTGGAGGGTCAGCAGGTGCGCGATGATATCTTCCTGGTACTGATATAGTTCCTCCAGTAAGAGTGTCTTCTTCATCTCCAGAAGGTCCTTCTGTTCGATCCTTTCTTCCGACATGAGGCTTCCGAAACTAGTGTATTGCTCCATTACTTCTTCTAATTTCGTCAGCTCACGCGTCTCCCTGTTTCTTTTAGCCCACTCCAATATTGGAATCACGTCCTTGCAGTACCTATGGCTGCTCATGCAATCCTTTGCGTTTAAGAACAATTCATGTTCTATACAATAAAATTCTACCTCAAAGGGATTTTCCACACTTGTTCTCAGCTCAGCTAGTATTAGAGCCTTATCATTTTCTTTTTTATCAAAGAGAGCCGGGATACCAGAGTCTTCAGTGTAATTTGGTTTGGAAGCATTCGGCGGTTTCGACAGCAGTCGGGGCCGCTCATTTGACTTCAAATGAGATACGTTCATCTCTCCTGATTTAGTAAGCTTGGTCTCGTGTGCATGTACGGCATTTTTTGAACGTCCTCTTTTCCACTTGACTGGAGTCATCTCGAGAGACTCATCTGGTTTGTAATCACTTAATCCTTTATTGGCTGGACTGATGGACATATTAAAATCATATTTGTCCATGTCCTTGTTCTTATTGTCCGCTAACCCAATGTTACGTCTATTCCTTTCTTTTTTTTCAGTTTTCCGACATCATTTGTTATAATTGTTTGTTTTCGTTCAACTGCTCAGTTATTCTCCCATGGATGTTCTATTCCACAAATAAAATGTTTCCTTCTATGGATTGTTTATTTCCTATAGTTTACACAAGATATATGATCTTGTCTTAAATGAAATATATACAAAGAAATTACGTCCTCAAAGAGATGAATAAGAATGAAGCAGTTTGAAAACATAAGCGTTTAGTCCACTACCAACCACTGTATCAATTTCAGCGATTATAAACTGGTCCAGCAAATAGACTGGAAGTACTGAAGCTCAATCCAAGAGTGTCAGATGTTTGCTATCGTTCGTCGTATATGCGTGTAATATTGATAACGTTTTGGTGATTAGCGCTGTGATGCGGAACAGTTACCATGTCTACAACTGTACACATAACAAAGACTGGTAAACATGCATAGGAAATGATAAAACTATCATCAATATTGTAGTTTAATGTTAACGATGTCCCATTGGGAAAAGACTCAACATTGGTCCGTCAACTTATTGACATTCCTGACATGGAAATGTGAACCCA
This sequence comes from Unio delphinus, assembly GCA_029339505.1. Lineage (NCBI taxonomy): Eukaryota > Metazoa > Mollusca > Bivalvia > Unionida > Unionidae > Unio > Unio delphinus. The sequence continues at coordinate 3,568,210 of JAQISU010000109.1, read as the reverse complement.
ACTGAAAGTATTGATTGCTTATGTAAAAGGTCTTATTCCATCAAGCCTTTTGATCTGTAGAAATATTTGCTAAAATCTAAAAGTATATACATATGTATAAATGTGTTGAAAATACACAGTTTAACATAAGGATCATTTTGTTACACGATAATGTCCTTATCTACACTTAATGGCGATATAACTAGTCCATAAATTAATACTACGGTGATCCTTTTGTCCGAAGGGACAGAACCATTCCGGTGACCTAGTGGTTACAGCGTCCGCCGTAGAAGCGGGAGGTCGTGTGTTCGATCTCCGGCTGAGTCATACCAAAGACTCACAAAAATGGTACTAACAGCTGCCTCGCTTGGCGCTCAGCATTAAGAGGTTAGTGTTAGGACTGGTCGGTCTGATGTCAGGATAATGTGACTGGGTGGGAAATCATGCTACATGTCTGCTGCATGATGTTCCAGCGCTAGACATCACTATAAACTGCCTCACTGCAGACATTGTAACGATATGACTGAATTTTTTTTTAAAGCTACGTTAAAAATCCTAATCAAACAAACAAGCAAACCAAAGGGACAGAAGGTTATGGATAAAACACATCGAATGAGTAATGCATGATATGAAAGGACAAATTTTCGTGTGATTGACCTTTATTCATAATCAGAGATGAGACCTACATAACCAATGTCATTTACTGTTAAGAATAAATTACATATATAATGTTTGTCTATGGTTGTAGATTTTATTTTAAGATAATTATGACTTGTAGATAAACTCGTTTAATTGGATTTGGGTTCAGGACATTGGGCTTTCCGTCTGGAATCTCTGCCCTACGTGAGTGTTTGTCACGTTCTTTACTAAAGTTTTAGTAATAGACCTGATTCTATTTATATAACAAAAAAGAATTGTTGACGATCCTTCTGGTGGTCTTATTGTATCGTTTGTTTCTATATTAAGGATGTTTACATTAGAACTATTCATTCTTTTATTACCATCTTTCTACTAGAATCGGGTTTTAGTCATGTTTAGATGATTTATTTATTTAAATTTTAATCTAGAATTATAAGGGGATCATTAATGCTTTGGGAATAAATCACTGTCCATGGAGTATATGAATTCATTTAAAGACTTTTGTCATTAAATGACTGTTTCATCAAAACTCTTAGAACAGCAGTGCTGCTCAAGGCTATTGGGTACATCAGCACAATCGCACAATCAAGACTGTTAGCACAGCAGTACTGCTGAAGGCTATTGGGTACATCAGCACATTAAAGACTGTTAGAACAGCAGGAATTCTCCAGGCTATTCGGTAAATCAGCACATTCAAGACTGTTAGCACAGTCGTGCTACTCCATGCTATTTGGGTACATTAGCACATTCGAGATTGTTAGAACATCAGTAGTTCTCCAGGCTATTGGATACATCAGCACATTCAAGACTGGAATTATTTCGGAACGCCACAGAAATTTATTTAAAATGCTCTATACTTTTGAACTTGTGATAGAACTTTTAGAACTATTTTGATTTAATTTAGAGTATTATTATATCTTTTGAAATTTTCCCTGTGTATTATACTATATACATTTTTGTTGCATTTTAATAAACTGGTTAGTTTTCGCTCTTTTTTTGTTGCTTAGATTGAGAAGATATAGTCGTAACATTATATATAAATTCTGCATATCAGTTCAATGGGAGAGAATGATCAAACTTTCAGCATGTTACAACAGTAAGTTGACTGCATGATCTATATATACATCTTTTAGCAAAGTGAAAGAATTTGAAGAACTTTAAACAGATCACACCTACAACGACATAATGCTTACATTAATGTTGGATGTACAAAGAAACGCTAATTTAAAAATTAATTCATTATCCACATCAATGATTATCCCTATGCCATGACCGAACATATTGCTTTCACACAAATCTTATGTATGCAATGACCATACGTATTGCTTACACATAGTCCTTCTCTATGTCCTGAACATACGCATTACTTTCACACAATTCATCCCTACGATACGACAATGCGTATTACTTTCACACAAATCTACCTTATGCCACGACCATATGTATTGCTTTCGTACAAATCTACTTTATGCCACGAACTGAACATATGTATTGCTTTCACACAAATCTTTTCTTTGCCAAGGCCATGTATTGCTTTTATACATTGCATCCCAATGCCATCAGCAGACGTATTGCTTTCGTACACATCTTTTCTTTGCCAAGGCCATACGTATTGCTTTCACACATCTTTTCTGTATGCCACGATCATACATATTACTTTAATACAAATCTTTCCTTTGCCAAAACCATACGTATTGCTTTTACACAAATCTTTCCTTTGCCAAGACCATATGTATTGCTTTTACACAGTGCATCAATATGTCATCAGCATACGTATTGTTTTCGTACAAATCTACTTTATGCCAAGGCCATACGTATTGCTTTCACACAAATCTACTTTATGCCACGACCATACGTATTGCTTTCACAAAAATCTACTTTATGCTAATACCATACGTATTGCTTTCACACAAATCTTTCCTTTGCCAAGACCATATGTATTGCTTTTACACAGTGCATCCCTATGCCATCAGCATACGTATTGTTTTCGTACAAATCTACTTTATGCCAAGGCCATACGTATTGCTTTCATACAAATAATCCCTATGACATGACCATTTGTTTTGCTGATACTTGTTATATTCTTTTAATTACAAACTAATGCATTAATTGCAAGCTATTAACGGCATACTTAATAAATTCAGCCAAAAAATTGTATCATAAACTAAGAGAATGTAACAACCTTAAACACTAAACACAATTCTGGTGTCTATCATTGTTTTATAATTATGTGAATTTATGTATGTTATAAATCCCTAAAATCGTAAAGAATATGTTCTAATGGATCATCTATTATTATATACCATAATAGTATCCTAACTTTCAAAGTAAAGGCCTGCGTGCGGTCTCTCGCTTTACTTTAGTTCACTTCTCATTATTTTTCTGGAATGTGGTTACACCACATTTATTTAAAACTTTTATACAATATTTCAAAGCTGGGTTTAAATACTATTCTACGTATTTAGTCTGGTTTGCGCATTTTCACCTTATAAGCATCCTACTTTTTATTGCCGGTTGGTATATAGCTGAACGATTTAGATAGAGAGGGTTCAAACAGGTGGAATTAATAGACTGGTTTGAAATTGAATGTTATTCTACACATATATTGCAGAATATCGTGTAGTTGTCGATAACTCACAAACATTATAATGTTGAACTAAACTGTATTCATAGAGGTTGCTAAATTCTTTTTTTATTTTGTTTTGCTGGTGGTGACGGTGCATTGACCTGACCCACAATAAGTAGTGACTATACTACTCGTGTTTTTTTAAATATAGATTTTTAATTAAGAAAAAAGATTTGATGAGTGTTAATAGTTAAAATGAAACTTTTGACTGATGTTGGTGGTTATTTGTGTGCATAATAAAATTAATTTGTGAGTTTTGAGCAATTAAACAAATAAAAATGAATACATTCATAACTAAGGAAAATGCAATATATGACAAATAATACCCGTTATAAATACATTGACCGAGTAATAGAGAAACACCTGGAGGAAAGTTAGATCAATATTCTAAAAGTAAATTATTATATACAAAACGTATAAAAAATACTGTCCATACGTGACACGGACAAAAACAATCCTCGTCTTCATTCTGCATTGATATATCCCATAATGATCTGAAGAATTTAATTAGCAATTTTGTCAGTGTTAAGAATCAGCAATTAGTTTGCCAGATCTAAGTATTGTTTTGATATTTGACGATAAGTTTGTATAACCCTTAGCTATTGCATTCTTTGTCTTAGATCACGTGATAACAGATCATGTGACATTATAGATAATTTTTTACTTATTATTAAATTCGGGCTTATTTTAAATCAGCATACACAATTATCAGATCTACAAAGATACAAGACATTAGATTTTGATTTCACTATCATCATGTTTTATCATGGCTTTCAGGTGATAGATGTTTTAAAACTAAAAGGGTCCGACTTCTCCTGAATCGTAAGTAGTACATAATCGGTTCTATTAAGAGTGAGCTTTAAATATTTTCAGGAATATTGTATAGAATATATTCCTTAGAATTGAAAATTTCAGCCGAATGTTTTTTAAAATTGTATGTTAAACAATTTGTTTACAGATAATTTATCTCTTTTTAGTTTTATTCTCAGTCCCTAAAATTTCATGAATACCCATATACAAAAGTAAAACCTTACTTAAATCAAAATCAGCGAAAAGATGAGTTAAAAGGACTGATTTTGTCATTGAGGATGTTATTATGAAGTGACGCTTTCCTAAACATCATATTAAACGGGTTATTTTCTCCAAATTTTGAACAAAACAAAAATATGTTCTTTTTGTTTCGATTGCATACCACTTATTTCCATTCTCCTCAGCTTTTATCTGGACAGTATGAATTTAAATCAAACCAGTGAGACCTTTAAATATTTAGTTTTGTGTATGTCGAAATATGGACGCGCGGATCTATATGGGATTAAATTATTTCATTATGGGTGTGTGATGCAGAAGTACGGATCGATCGTCTGTATTGATCATTTGAGCTTAGTTTATTATGCAGAAGTACGGATCAATCGTCTGTATTGATCAACGAATCCATTATCTAAGCTTAGTTTATATTGCAGAATGGACATACCATATGTAAACTTCCTTTCTTGCATCAAATAATTGTCTTGCAAAAGAACTTACCCAGCTTCGAGTCTATCAATTCTCATTGTTTGTGTACAGTATAAATTAAAGTTCAATCTCAAGGCTTTGGTAGAATTGAAGAATTAATTATAAACCAACCAATAATATCGTTATTTTAGTACAAATCTACCACCAAGCAATTACACTTATTTTAATGTCATAAACTATAGTTTAAGAAGAGTCTAATCAGTAAAAAGCAAAGAGAACCAATCTAAATGGTAAAAATAGTGAAGAATTTCACAGCAGTTTTGCTTGTATAATTTCGTTGCAGTGGTCACTACAAAGATCCGACGCAATGAAATTCTCTCCATTAGTCTCGAAGCTGATACTCCGAGGACTGTGCAGGCCATCATTTTTCGAGAGCAGGATCCGCAAAAACACGCCTTCTTCAGTGATCACATGGATGTTATGCGAATTCTTTCCGCAAATATAAACATTCGCCTGACAGTCCGTAGTCATCCCTGTAGGGTAATCCAGCTTCTCATGACCAAATTGGAACTTTACTTTACCCTCTAGGTTCAGGCAAGTTACTAAATTGGTCCCACAGTCAGATACGAAAATAAGAGTCTGAATCTGGTTGGTTATCAAATGGTTGGGGCATCTGAAGAGAGGTGTGCCATTTTTTTCATTCGTTATGCACTTTATCTCTTTTCCTTCCAGAGAGAAAAACTTCAGACTTGGTATTGCGCTCGACGGATCACACGTAACAACAAATTTGTGCTCTACAAAGGTGATTCCCCAACACTCGCACCTTGTTTCAAATGAACCGAACGTCTTTAGATTCTTAATGTATGTTAGGACATAGACGGATTTTTCTCCAGGAACTGTCACAGCGACTTTTTCATCGTCTATGTTTGTCACGTTCCAGGGGCTTTGAGGTAGGACGAGTCTGCTGACAACGTTACAAAACTTGTCCAAAAGCTTGACACACCTGTTGTTCCAGTCAGCCAGCACAATCTTACCGTCAGCAAGGTAGCAGCATCCCGATATGCAGCAATCACTCTCGTCGTCTGGATGTTTGCAAAAGACCCGATCTAGATCTTTGACTTCTCTTTTAGCAAAGCTGACTTCCTTAGACTGGGACAAGAAGGATGGTAGTTTGGATGGCTGTGGGACTTCGGCAATGTAGGCTAGCTTCTTTACATTCATTGTTATAGCTTCATAGGTGGGATCATAAGTCACCGCATAGTCCAGACGTTTGACGGTCAAAAAATATTTCCGTAATATTTCCTCGTAAACTAGGCTTTTTAATTGAATCTCTCTCTTCGTCTTCGTAAATTCATAATTGCGGTCTTTTACCTGTTTCAGCAGACTCTGCAATTAAGGAAATACATAATGATCAAGCTAGTATGCTATCATGAGCTGAAACTATCAACACAAGGAGTTTTTTTTTTAATTCAGGTAACAATTAAATAGATATATAACTCATATCGTTTAGTCTTCATTGTGGACATTACCCAAAGAATATATGGGACCAGACTACAGCACAATATAACACTAAATTTATCGATGACCCCGGGATAAAAGCGTCCCATATCAAATAAAACGTGAAGCAATGAGGTACATTCAACTAGCTTTGCATTTATATTACTATAACTGTTAACCAAACCGAAAAAAAGATTAGTACAGAAATTTCAAGTGACCATGAATACCGAATAAAGATCTCATTTGTTTACTTATTTGTATGACTAGGATTTTTAATGTAGCTTTAACAATTTTTCAGTCATATTGTTACTATCGTTACAATGTCTGCAGTGAGGCAGTTTATAGTGATGTTTAGCGCTGGAACATTATGCAGCAGACATGTAGCATGATGTCCCACCCAGTCACATTATCCTGACACCAGGCCGACCAGTCCTAACACTAGCCTCTTATTGCTGGGCGCCAAATGAGGCAGCTGTTAGTACCATTTTTGTAAGTCTTTGGTATGACTGGGCCGAGGATCGAACCCAGCAAGGTAGCAACATCCCTTTGCTCTAACCACTAGGCCACCGGAGCGGGTTTGAAATGTAGTTTGCACATTTCCCCATATCTCTTCAAAATTTGCTGACAGATACACCGCATAAACAAGCCTATCTCGTTAGATATCGAAATATTTCTTATTGCATTATCGTGTGCTTTTTAATTCTTTAATCCTTACTTTACTTCATCTGTTAGTGGTTAGGTTGCGGGTTCGAACCCCGGCCAAGTCTACCAAAGACGTATAAAACACATGGTACTAACAGCTGCCTCGCTAAGCGTTCAGCATTAAGATTTTTGTGCTATGACTGGTGGGTGTGGTGTCGGGATAATGGGACTGGGAGACACATCTTGCTACATGACTGCATCATAATGACCCAGTGGTAGATATCACTATAAACCGCCACACTGAAATCTTCGTTCGATGTGACTGAAAAATTGTTAAAGCTACGTTAAACACACACACACACACACACACACACACACACACACACACACACACACACGCGCGCGCGCGCACACACACACACCTTCATTTTAGTTTTGGAACCCCTTTAGTAACATTGTCTTAACTTATCTTACGTTGTTTTGTATTTGTTGACAATCGAGTTTATGAAAGCAAAGAAAGCTATTCAGTACAAAGGATATACAATATATTAGCTTTTGTTAACGTATTCACGTTGCTAATAAACCACCTTACCTTTATTTTACTTGTCACATCTGATGCTTCTTTGCAGAATGATGAAGTGCGTTTGCTCTGACTGTTCAAACCTTGTATGTTGGTCTCATGAATCTCGTCAAATTTCTTGACAAATATGGCCTGGAGAGTCAACAGGTGTGTGATTATATCTTCCTGGTACTGGTGGAATTGCTCTAAGAGAAGTGCCTTTTTCATCTCCAGAATGTCCCTCTGTTCGATCCTATCTGCCTACATCAGGCTTCCAAAATAGGCGTACTGCGTCATTGCTCTTTCTAGTTTCGTCAACTCACGGGTCTCTCGGTTTCTTTTAGCCCACTCCAACACTGGAATCACACCGTTGCAGCAACGATGGTTGATCATGCAATCCTTTGCGTTCAAGTGCAACTGATGATCCGTGCAGTAATAATCTACCTCAAAAGGATTTTCCATCTGTGTTCTCAATTCAATAAGTATAAGTGCCTTGTCGTTTTCTTTGTTATCTGAATGAATCGGAAAAATATGGCCTTCATTGCCATCAGGTTTGGACGCTGGATTATCCTCAGCCGGACGTTTGGACAGCATTTGTGACTTCAAATAAGATACGTTCATTTCCTCTGCCTTAGAGTTGCGACCATATACGGAACTGTTTTGAGGGCGACTTTTGGACTTGACTGGAGTCATCTCTAGAGATCCATCTGATGTGTAACCATTGGAATCTAAACGCATCAGACCAATGTATTGATCAACGTTATTTTCGTCCCTGTTCCTGTCCTCATTGCCTGCTTTTCCTAATTTCACGGACATCTTAAGTTAATTGTTTTTATTTGCGCTCACCTGTTGAGTTGTACTAGTACAGTTGTTGCACTCCAATGATAGCAAATGTCTTTTCTAATAGATTTTTTTTTATATCCCACAGTTTTCAGAAGAGTCCCGATATTGCTTTAGATCCTACGTGCAATACGTTTGCAATATGATGAAAAGAAACGGACATTTGAAAGCAAGCGTTTAGTCCACTACCAATCGCTATAGAAATGTCAGTGTTTAGAAACTGATCCTGTAAATAGATTGGAAGTACTGAATCTCAACAAGTGCGTGTCCAGTGTCTAATAGCATTTACCTAAATAATACATACCTCTACTGGTAAATATATTCACTTATTCTGAATTAAACATGGACAACCTGTTGATTATTGTCGGTCAAAAGGAGAGTCTATCAATTACACCAAAAGCTGGTGACGCTAAACATTTGTCATGGCTACAGTTGTACACTTGATTATACTTAGTATGAATGTTTTTGTGTATGATAGTATACATAAGTTGTGCAATCAATAATACGTTGGTATCGATGTCCGATACACAAAATCTACACGCACTTGTCTACACTTGTCTATTACAATGTTCCATTCCTGAGATTGAAATGCGAATCATTGAAACCCATAGCAACTATTAACTTTTATAAACATTTTATTCCGATACTCAAGAAAACGTTTTGCTTATTTCGGAGGCCTTATGATATTAACTAACCCCCCCCCCCCCAAAAAAAAAAAAGAAGAAAACCACCCCAAAAACAAAAAACAAAACAAAACAAAACATGAAATTAGATAACATAAAAACATGCTGAAATGAGGCATGACACATTATTAGGTCTTTAAGTTTGTTCTTGCAGACAAAAAGGTGAGTTTTAAGAGCACTCATGAAAGGGATCACTGTCTTTGTGTCTAATTTCAACAGGCGATTTGTTCAACGTTGCTGGACCCTGGTATGCAAAATCATGTTGTCCATATGGCTTCGTTTTCATAGTGGGAACAATGAGTATACGATTGTCAGAAGAGAAGCTTAAGTATCTTGCTGATGTATATACATGGGTGAGGCCGGATAGTATCACGGTACCAATTGTTTTTTCCATGGACCTCAATGCTAATTTTTGTGTGAAATAAAGATCCTTTCTGTCCTACTTCAGCATGCATGGCATACACTGTCATAGAAAACAATGTTAGATTGTCAGTTTGACAATGATAGAACCAGGTACTCCATTGCATTTAAGAGAGATAACTCTGCTGGAACTAGACAGAAATATGAGTTATCTAGTCACAAGACACTTATTTTCAGTCATGTGTATCATATTTTCAGAAAATCATAAAAAATACAAAATATGATCTATATAGTAATTAGCATAAATTCACATGTTGCCAAGAGGCTACACTTTTTTTTAAGCCTGACAGAAAGTACAACTCTTACATAATCCACCAATCATAGCTCGTGTTGTTGTTTACTTCTGAATTCAAGGATCCCTACACCTTGAGCTCCACCCAACTGGACTTGCGCAATTGGTACCGTTATACCTAATGACTTAACCTTCTGCAAAACACCCTCCTTCATATTGTCGACTCAAGAGCAAAGAGTACATGTAGAAAAGATACGTTCTCTTTTGAGAAAAAGAAAAACATCACACAAACAATTGCATGAATGAAAGATAATCCGATATAATTTTATTTCATTGAATTTGATTTAAAAGGTTATATAGTTTTAAGTGCAAACAATCATTGTTATCAAATATCAGTTTAAGCGCTTTAAGTTGCACATTGGAGTGTAGTAGTAGTAGTAGTCGTAGTAGTAGTAGTAGTAGTAGTAGTAGTAGTAGTAGTAGTAGTAGTAGTTGTAATAATAATAATAATAATAATAATAATAATAATAATAATAAGCTCTTTGTATTGCGCCTAATTTTTAGTAGCTCTAGGCGCTTTACAACGTCTATAATAATAAGACCCAAAAGAAATCAACACAGACAAAAAAAAAAACCATGAAATGGGAAAACATATAAATGCTGAAAATATTTAAGATAGGAAACTTTATTAGGTCTTTAAGATTATTCTTGCAGTCGAAAAGGTGAGTTTTAAGATCATTTTGGAAAGGGACCACTGTGTCTTTGTGTCTAATTTCAATGGACAATTCATTCCATGTTGCTTGGTACTGCTATGCAAAAGAACGTTGTCCAAATGACTTCGTTTTCATAGTGGGAATAATGAGTATACGATTGTGAGAAGAGGAGCGTAAGTATCTTGCTGGTGTGTACACATGGGTGAGGCCGGATAGGTATGCTGGACTGGAGTCCGTCAGTGAAATGTAGCACAGACAACAAATTGTGTGGTTGATTCTGGATCGAATTGATAGTAAAGTGTATGGTATAGATCAGCGGAGAGGTGTACTCTGATTGTGGTACTCTAAAGATGTTGCGAGCAGCGGTGTTTTGAACATTTCGAAGTTTCTGGAGTAGATACTGAGAAAAACCAGACAGAAGTAAGTTACAAGTTACAAGTAAGTTATTACAGTCTTAAAAGTACTAATGAACACACAAATGTTTGAGTGGCATCAACTGAAAGATATTTGCGAATGGAGCTGATGCGTCTCAGCTCAAGATATGCATCCATGCATATGTTCATGACATGTTGGTGCAATTAAGAGTACTGTCTAGAGTAACATCTATGTTTCGTACTGACTGTGTGACTTTAATGTTGGTGTTGGTGATATGTATTGTTTGATGTAAAGGATGAGAATGAGCAAGTCTTTATGTTGTGATCAGAATGGCCTCAGTTTTATCATCATTCATCTGCAGCTTGTTACATGACATCCATGATCTCACATCAAAAATGCACCTCTCTACTCCTTGGAAGGTAGCTTCAACTTCAATTGGGTGGCTGGACTTGCATTTTTGGGTGTCATCAGTGAACAATTCGTGAGACTGGATGATGATCTATCACACTTGACAATATAGATTTCTTTTATCGCCTACTTATTGATTTTTTGAATTTCGAAAAGAATTTATCCAGGATACAAAACAATGCAGAAAATTGGATGTTTTTCGTTTCTAAAATCAGTAGGTGTGTACAAACAAATGGGGGTGGGAGTGGTCGTTTAGTATACAAAAGAAATCTAAATTTGAATTTAGTTTCACATAAAATTGCTCGGGGGGGGGGGGGGGTAATAAATATGTATATCTATATATCAAAACATTTATCTGTTTTCTTTCTCTTCCATAAACATAAGACAAATCAAGGTAGCATTGGTGTTTAAAACAACTGAGCGGCAACTTAGGTTAAAAAAATAGACATCCAGATGATTTCATTAATCAATGCATCATCTAATAACTTATTTATGAATCTTACATGTATGACAACAAACAATATAATTGGAAGAAAAAACAATTTCACTGGGCGGTTTTTAAAAAGAGTTGTAGCACATATCGATTTGCTATGATTAATTTGTAGTACCCAGGACTACCAAGTTCTTACATTTGACGCACTAAACGGTACACGATTTGCTATTAAAAATTAAAGAAAAACTATTGTTACTATTTTGTGAATGTCAAGCTTACAGTAAATCAATATTCAAAGCCACTCAGACAAGTTTGCCTGGAAGTTTTGTTTTTATCAGAAAGGAAGTAGGGAAAATTACTCTGCAAATATCACGTATCTATGCATGCAGTGTACTTACATAACAAAGCATATATCAGCACATATTTTTCTCTCATAAAAACGATTAAAAAATATCAAATGGTGTCTTATCCAGGGGCGCCTGCAGAATTATTTTCGGGGAGGGGTGAGTGGGTTTTACGGATATTTGCCAAAACATATTCAGAGGTCTAGTTCGGGGTGGGGTGACTGGGTTGGCGGTTGTCAAGTACCCCCACGCACTCTTGCCTCCTTCTGCAGGCGCCTATGTCGTTACCTCATCAGCTGCCGTTAGTCCCCATCACCATCACCATCACTAGGCAACCCCTCAAGACGAGCACGAACAGACAGACACAAACTTGCCACTTGTTACGTATGTTTATATGGGTTTTTTTCTGTTTGCAAGGAGTTTTCTTTCCTCCCAAAAACATATAACTTACAAAAGACTTTAAAACTGTGAAGAAATCATATTAAATAATAATAATAATAATAATAATAATAATAATAATAATAATAATAATAATAACAACAAAAAAAATAATAATAATAATAATAATAATAATAATAATAATAATAATAATAATGACTTTGTATAGCGCCTAACCTTTGCGCTTTACAACATCTATAATGATATGATTGCAAAAAGCAAACAAAAAAAACAAAACAACAATAACAAGCAAAAAACACAATGAAATTAGGAAACATAAAAAATGCTGAAAATAATGAAGGAATGAAACATTATTAGGTCTTTGTTTGTTCTTGCAGTAGAAAAATGGCACAAGTTGTAATCGTATCGTCGGATCTGTCAGGTCTGCTACCGTAGCGTATGCTTAGGCAGACATTTTGTTTCGGTTCTAAGTAACCTGCTTGTATTGATAGGTTGATAAAAGCATTTTCAAAATCAATGTAAAAAATATATGAACGATAAATACCGGATAATTTGGTGGAGTTAAAGAGTACAATTTGATGACGTAATCATGTGACGCACCGATTGGGACTGCCTACTTACAACTAAATCTTAACCTAGGTCAATAACCTGGTTCAATAGTTTTTTTTTTGCAAGCTACGGATGCCATTTCACATGGAGTTCGCTTTGCATGTCCTGCTTTCTTGTGTGTTCTAAACTAGTCAATAAAAATGGATCACAGTATCCAAATCGACAAATGCCGGTCGGGTACATCTTAAACCGAGTGATGAATGACTGGTAACATGGAGCTAATAACACAGCTGTAGAGTCCATCCCATAGAACTAAATTTAATAATATTATTTGTAATTTACCTTTTGGTGTCATTCACTTCCAAATTCGCCTATCATTTCTCTTTTCATACGTGGCATGTTGTTATCATATGTTCAGAATAATCTGGCTCGCGCCACAAAGCACTTTTTTTTCATTATTTTAATTATTATTGGCATTTGTTTCCTTTCAGCCAATAACCTACCCCAACAAGTACAAATCATTTAACAGACTCCATAAATATAATCTAGTGTCAAATTTTTTCAAGAATAAAATCATTGTTTAAATAAATAACAATCATAAAATGAAAAAGTAAGGCAGATGTGTTCTAGAAAGGTAAACATTATTACAATAGGTTTATAACCCTTGCGATAAAAATTATTAAGCAATACAGCTTGTCCTCCAAGGAGCAAAAAGCGAAAGCTGCATGCCGCTCTTCGCGTCAATCTGTTTAAAATCAGATCTCCGTCCAACGTTTAGATCTGACAGTTACCGCTTTGGGTTCATGTTCTGGTGAGCATCGCTGTTTTGTGGGATATGCATTGCAGTCCATTTATTTTACACTAATGTTTCTTAGTTTAATTGTACTATGAAACATGTATTACATTAAACTTTCAACATGATTATAAATGAGCTCAGCTTAAAAGGAAATTAAAAAATCGTGGTGAATAATTTGTATTACTTTTAAAATAATAGTTACGTTTAATGGCAAGTTTTTGTTGCAAATAATTAATAATAAAACTGAAGAAATTTCTAAGATTGTAGATTAACTAGAAAAGTATATTCATGAGAGAAGAAGTATCTCAATAGAGTAGAACATGGAAAACAATATATAAAATGTTTGTCACAGAATTAGGCGAAAATTGAATTTATTTCTTCTTGAATTACAAACCAATTTCACCATTTTTTTTGTTTCGTCGTACATGCGTTACCTGGGGTGAATAAGTGTTTTTCAAGGTAAGTGACGTGTAGCTATTTTGCATATGCCTGACTACAAATCACTTGAAGTCAGGAACATTAGAATCACAGGGTGCACGGGAATTTTGCTCACCTATTTGAGGATATATAAGGCAGAATAATTCTGATAAGATTACGAGTCCAAAAGTATCTTATCAAAGGAGAGATAGTTCGTTATTCTTTCTCCAGCCAAAGGGGTGAGTGTTAAATTTATATTTCATTTTATTGTGAATTTTATTCAGTTTATCATTTCATGTAATGATGCTTTTATTACAATGCAGATTTAAACCGTTGAATATTTGGAATTACTAGTCACTATTAGACTTTAAATGCAATAGCGTAATCTAAATTTTAGATTGTTTTAGAAACAACTATTATTAGTTTGGTTTCTTTATTGTAGCTGAATTGTAGCTGAACATCTCTGAACGTCTCTGAATTCTTTCTCCAGCCAAAGGGCTGAATTGTAGCTGAATGTGATTGATTGCTCCAGCAAAAGGGCTCATTGTGATTGATTGTGCCGTGATTGTGCCGTGATTATGCTGTTTAATTGTGCGATCAAATTGAGGTATCTGACAGTCTGTCTGTCGGATTGTCTGTCCGTCTACGTCTGTCGAGATGTGTAAATATCCGGAAATCTAGAAGTCTAAGTGTCCGAGTGTCGGAGCTGTCTAGAGGTGTAAACGTCCGGGGTAGTATCTAAGTGTTTGGGACCGGTGGTTCTAGTAGATGCTGTATGTCTGTCTGTACGTATAACTGTAGTGGATCCGTGAAGGGCAAGCAGCCGATAAAAGTATTGGGCCAACCCTAGGTATTCGGAGAAGCTGTGCGGCGATTCAACAGTTGGTGAATCGTACGGTTGTACAGGGTCGAGAAGCATGTGTGTTTCAATTCTTGTTACAATTGAATACAATGTTATATTTACACGTGGTTACTTTGAATCTGTAGGATTCCAAAGGATTACATGAATCTCAATAACTGTTAGTAACTTGATTTAATACATATAGATATTAGTACTTTTTGTCGCAATCCATACGTGCGATAATGTAATTTGATGTTTGTATTTGCTGTGCGATAATATAACTTTTGTAAAGGTTCCATTTTATATGAAACATTTGTGTAGTCCAGGAGATTCCTTGGATCTGTGTTTATTTTGTATTAATATTTAATTTATTTTTGAATTGTAGTGGTTGTGAAGTATGATTGTGGGTTGAACGCATGAGTTATTGTGTTGATACATCATTATTTTTAATTAATAATTTATTTCATAAATTTATATCATCTTTCACATATTGTGTTTGTGTTGTTCATTTAATCCACCAACCACTCCATAACAATTCTGTTACAATGTTCATTATAGTCAAGAACAAATCAGAAAAGGTCAAGCAACAACAACAACAACAACCCCCCCCAAAAAAAACAACAAATAAACAACAACAAGTAAATTATTACACTTAGATTCTAACAGACAACCGGATATGATACAAGCACGCTCAAACAGAATGTCTTTCTTAATAGATAATATATTTGGTTCTTTTGGGATGAACAACAAATAATAATAGTTGTTTTAAAAGAAATGAAAAACGTATTGCATTTATAAAAATGCATTAATTGATACATAATTTGTACCTAATAAATATTTTCCTTGCAACATTAAATTCAACTTTCATCGTTGGATGTTTAAGACATAAATGGTTTTCAACAGCAAGTCTTGATAACGAAGAGGTCATAAATCTGATTATTAAATGTCTCGGGTTATTATTGACTTTATAATAAAACACAATCGTTAACAAATCAGGCCCGGACAAAGAGACCCAGGGCCCCTAGGCAGTTAACACAGTCCTGGCCCCATTTTTGGTAATTTAGCAAAAACCAAACTTGTGTCCTCAATGTGTCCTTGGCCGAGACCTCCTTTGAGGTTGGGACCTTCAGACACGGAAACTTAGACTGAAAAGGATCAACGAAATTAACAATGTTCTTATACTTCAAAGTTAAAATTGACACAATTTTAAAATAATGCAAATCCCGAACTTTTAGTGGTTTGAAATGGAATTATTTTAATTTTTGTGCTTAAAAAATCTTATTTCATCGTAAAATGACAACTTAACAGTAAAAAATGATAATTTTCTAACAATATTAATAACAGAGATATAAAAAACCAACTGAAGGTAAATGGTTGAATGATTTTGAGCAGCAAGGGTTATATCTAATGGCAGTACTGTTTATATTTTAAATTAAATGTTGTGACTAAAAACATAAGTTATATTGACTTACAAAAATCATGTAGTAAATTTGGATACAATCTTTCTAAAGTAAATTTAATACAATAAACTACAAAAAAGAATTCATATCTGACACGGACAAACAAAAAGTCCTCTTCTTCATTCTGCATCGATTTATTCCCAGAATGATCCGAACAATTTCATTAGTAATTTTGTCAGTGTTAGGAAGCACCGTCTAATCTGCCAGATCTAATACATGTCTTGTTTTGAAATTTAACGGTAAATTGTATTACCTTTAGTTATTGCTTTCTATGTCTTTGATCATGTGACACAATGTTATCATTAGCTTCAAAGGTTATTTTAAACCAGCACGCAAAATGAACAGCTTTGCAAAGATACAAGTCTTCAGATTGTATCTGGACTATCACATGTATTATTAGTAACACTATCACATGTATTATTAGTTACACTATCACATGTATTATGAGTAACACTATCACATGTATTATTAGTAACACTATCACATGTATTATTAGTAACACTATCACATGTACACTCAGTTTATCATTTCCTTCAGCGCATATATCTTTTAGTACTAAGAGATAAGACGTTTACACGAATCGCATCTCCTCGACTCAGTTATGGAAAAAGTTCAATCAGACAATACAAATTAAATATACATACCATTCATAAATGTTCTTTCTCAGTCTTTTAAGTTTCACGAATGCAAATCACAAAACTAAAAGCTTGCTTTGTTTTAAGTCGGCGAAATGAACTAGTTAATAACATTGGTGTTTTCATTGAAGTTATTACGACGAGACTTATTCGCATGCTATATCAGATGGTTTATTTTCTCCCAATTTGGAGAAAACACAATAGTATTCTTCAAACTATATTATATTATTATTGTTATTATTTTCGTTTTACATATATTTTACTTGTACTAGAATTTAAAGCAGATTGTAACTTATAAGTGAAATATCGACATGTAGACATATGAGATACTCCGTTCTAGGTATGCAGAAGGGAAGTACGGATGGAATATCTGTATCGAGCAATGCGTCTTTATTTCAGCTTAACATTTATACAACAACGATAGATCTTGTACACAATGTATTATAATTTTTTCATCGTTTACATGCATATCGAAAACGATTGTCTTTACGATCCACATGCGAATTCAGACTTCTTAAAACAGTTATTACTTTTATTGCAGTTTCCATCAAACAGAAATGTAAGGATGGTTCTCTGATATTGTAAGTGATGAAAAAGGATAGATGAAGTACTAAACACCCTTCTTTGCATTTTGTAATGTTTGTCTTGCTAAAGAACTGGCACGGCTTAGAGTTTATTAATTATGATACAGTACTGTGGTTACAAATTTTATCACGACGCTCTGGATAAAATTGACAAAAAAATTATAAACCAATATATGCATATGACTGGACCTTTAATGTCTGTTTAATACAAGACTGCCAATCGAATCCACATGTCCTAACACAATGTCTTGTACAAATGGTTTTAAAATTTTCTGACCATGATAAAGCAGAGAATCAAATAAAATACTCAAGAAGTAAAGTCTTTTACAGCATCTTTGCTTGTATAATTTCGTTACAATTGTCCGCAGAATGATCCGTAACAATGAATCGTTCTCCATTAGTCTCGAAGCTGATACTCCGGGGACCGTGCAGGACATTATCCTTCGAGAGCAGGATACGCAGGAACATTCCTTCTCCTGTGATCACATGGATGTTATGCGAATTCATTCCGCAAATATAAACATTCTCCTGACAGTCCGTAGTCATCCCTGTAGGGTAATCCAGCTTCTCATGACGATATCGAAACTTGACCTCACCCTCTAGGTTCAGGCAGGTTACTAAATTGGACCCACAGTCAGATACGAAAATAAGAGTCTGGATCTGGTTGGTTATCACATGGTTGGGGCATCTGAAGAGAGGTGTACCATCTTTGTCATTCATTGTGCACTTTATTATATCGCCTTTTAGAGAGAAAAACGTGAGACTAGGGGTTGCGCTCGACGGATCACACGTAATCACAAATTTGTCCTCTACAAAGGTGATTCCCCAACACTCACACTTTGTTTCGAATGAACCGAAAATCTGTAGATTTTTATTGTAAGTGAGAACAAAGACGGATTTTTCGCCAGGAACTGTCACAGCCACCTTTTCATCGTCTATTTTTGTCACGTTCCAGGGGCTTTGAGGAAGGGCGAGTCTGCTGACAACGTTACAAAACTTGTCCAAAAGCTTTACACACCTATTGTTCCAGTCAGCCAGCACAATCTTACCGTCGGCAAGGTAGCAGCATCCCGATATGCAGCAATCACTCTCATCGTCTGGATGTTTGCAAAAGATCCGATCTAGATCTTTGACGTGTCTTTTAGCAAAACTGACTTCCTTAGACTGGGTCAAGAAGGATGGTAGTTTGGATGGCTGTGGGACTTCAGCAATGTAGGCTAGCTTCTTTACATTCATTGTTATAGCTTCATAGGCGGGATCATAAGTCATCGCATAGTCCAGACGTTTGACGGTCAAAAAGTATTTCCATAATATTTCCTCGTAAACTAGGCTTTTTAATTGAATCTCTCTCTTCGTCTTCGTAAATTCATAATTGCGGTCTTTTACCTGTTTCAACAGACTCTGCAATTAAGGAAATACATAATGATCAAGCTAATATGCCATCATGCGTTGAAACTATCAACACAAAGAGGGTTTTTTTAAAATTCAGGTAACAATTAAATGGAGATATCACTCAGATCATTTAGTTTTCATTATGGACATTACCCAAAGAATATATGGGAGCAGAATATACCACAATAAAACACTAAATTTATCGATGACCCCGGGATAAAAGCGTCCCATATCAAATAAAACGTGAAGCAATGAGGTACATTCAACAAGCTTTACATTTATATTACCATAACTGTTAACCAAACCGAAAATAAGATTATTACAGAAATTTCAAGTGACCATGAATTCCGAATAGAGATGCCATTTGTTTGTTTATTTGTATGATTAGGATTTTTAACGTAGCTTTAACAATGTTTCAGTCATATTGCTACTATGTTTGCAGTGAGGCAGTTTATAGTGATGTCTGGCACTGAAGCATCATGCTTCAGACACGTATCATGATGTCCCACCCAGTCACATTATCCTGACACCAGGCCGACCAGTCCTAACGCTAGCCTATTAATGCTGAGCGCCAAACGAGGCAGCTGTTAGTACCATTTTTGTAAGTCTTTGTTATAACTGGGCCGAGGATCGAAACCAGCAAGGTAGCAGCATCCCGATTCTCTAACCACTAGGCCACCGGAGCGGTTTTGAAATGCCATTTGTACATTTCCCCATATCTCTTCAAAATTTGCTGACAGGGACACCGCAGATATACATCAGCAGCGATGGTTGATCATGCAATCCTTTGAGTTCAAGTGCAACTGATGATCCGTACAGTAATAATCTACCTCAAAAGGATTTTCCATCTGTATTCTCAGTTCAATAAGTATAAATGCCTTGAAATATTTTCTTATTGCATTATCGTGTGCTTTTCAATTCTTTATGGCCTGGAGAGTCAACAGGTGTGTGATTGTATCTTCCTGGTACTGGTGGAATTGCTCTAAGAGAATGTCCCTCTGTTCGATCCTATCTGCCGACATGAGGCTTCCGAAATAGGCGTACTGCGTCATTGCTCTTTCTAGTTTCGTCAGCTCACGGGTCTCTCGGTTTCGTTTAGCCCACTCCAACACTGGAATCACACCGTTGCAGCAGCGATGGATGATTATGCAATCCTTTGCGATCAAGTGCAACTGATGATCCGTACAATAATAATCTACCTCAAAAGGATTTTCCATCTGTATTGTCAGTTCAATAAGTATAAATGCCTTCAAATATTTTCTTATTGCATTATCGTGTGCTTTTTAATTCTTTAATCCTTACCATTTATTAGTGGTTAGAGTGTCCGCCTCGGATGCGTTAGGTCGCGGGTTCGAATCCCGGTCAAGTCTACCAAAGACGTATAAAACACATGGTACTAACAGCTGCCTCGCCAAGCGTTAAGCATTAAGATTTTTGTGTTATAACTGGTGGGTCTGGTGTCGGGATAATGGGACTGGGTGAGACATCTTGCTACATGATATGTCTGCATCATAATGACCCAGTGGTAGATATCACTATAAACCGCCACTCTGAAGACTTCGTTCGATGTGACTGAAAAATTGTTAAAGCTACGTTAAACACACACACACACACACACACACACACACACACACACACACACACACATTTTAGTTCTGGAACCCCTTTAGTAACATTGTCTTAACTTATCTTACGTTTTTTGCGTTTGTTGACAATCGAGTTTATGAAAGCAAAGAAAGCTATTCAATACAAACGATATATAATATATTAGCTTTTGTTAACGTATTTACGTTGCTAATAAACCACCTTACCTTTATTTTACTTGTCACATCTGATGCTTTTTTGCAGAATGATGAAGCGCGTTTGCTCTGACAGATCAAACCTTGAATGTTGGTCTCATGAATCTCGTCAAATTTCTTGACAAATATGGCCTGGAGAGTCAACAGGTGTGTGATTGTATCTTCCTGGTACTGGTGGAATTGCTCTAAGAGAAGTGTCTTTTTCATCTCCAGAATGTCCCTCTGTTCGATCCTATCTGCCGACATGAGGCTTCCGAAATAGGCGTACTGCGTCATTGCTCTTTCTAGTTTCGTCAACTCACGGGTCTCTCGGTTTCTTTTAGCCCACTCCAACACTGGAATCACACCGTTGCAGCAACGATGGATGATCATGCAATCCTTTGCGTTCAAGTGCAACTGATGATCCGTGCAGTAATAATCTACCTCAAAAGGATTTTCAATCTGTGTTCTCAGTTCAATAAGTATAAATGCCTTCTCGTTTTCTTTGTTATCTGAATGAATCGGAATAATATGGCCTTCATTGCCATCAGATTTGGACGCTGGATTATCCTCAGCCGGACGTATGGACAGCATTTGTGACTTCAGATAAGATACGTTCATTTCCTCTGCTACGGAACTGTTTTGAGGGCGACTTTTGGACTTGACTGAAGTCATCTCTAGAGACCCATCTGATGTGTAACCATTGGACTCTAAACTCACCAGACTAATGGATTGATCAACGTTATTTTCATCCATGGTCTTGTCCTCATTGCCTGCTTTTCCTAATTTCACGGACATCTTAAGTTAATTGTTTTTATTTTCGCTCACCTGTTGAGTTGTGCTAGTACAGTTGTTGCACTCCAATGATAGCAAATGTCTTTTCTAATAGATAATTTATATCCCACAGTTTTCAAGAGTCCCGATATTGCTTTAGATCTGACGTTCAATACGTTTGCAATCAGACGAAAAGAAACGGACATTTGAAAGTAAAGGTTTAGTTTACTACCAATCGCTATAGAATTGTCAGTGTTTAGAAACTGGTCCTGTAAATAGATTGGGATTACTGAATCTCAACAAGTGCATGTCCCGTGTCTAATAGCATTTACCTAAATAATACATACCTCTACTGGTAAATATATTCACTTATTCTGAATTAAACATGGACAACCTATTGATTATTGTCGGTCCAAAAGAGAGTCTATCAATTACGCCAAAAGCTGGTGATGCTAAGCATTTGTCATGGCTACAGTTGTACACTTGATTATACTTAGCATGATATTTATCTATGATAGTATACATAATTTGCACAATCAATAATGCATTGGTATCGATTTCCGATCCACAAAATCTACACGCGCTTGTCTACACTTGTCTATTACAATGTTCCATTCCTGAGATGGAAATGCGAATCATTGAAACCCATAACAACTATTAACTTTTATAAACATTTTATTCCGATACTCAAGAAAACATTTTGCTTATTTCGGTGGCCTTATGATATAAACTACCCCCCCCCCCCCACCAAAAAAAACAAACAACAAAAAGCAAACCCAAAACAAAACATGAAATTAGATAACACAAAAACATGCTGAAATGAGGCATGACACATTATTAGGTCTTTAAGTTTGTTCTTGCAGACAAAAAGGTGAGTTTTAAGATCATTTTTGAAAGGGACCACTGTGTCTTTGTGTCTAATTTCAATGGAGAATTCATTCCATGTTGCTGGGCACTGGTATGCAAAATAACGTTGTCCATATGACTTCGTTTTCATAGTGGGAATAATGAGTATACGATTGTGAGAAGAGGAGCGTAAGTATCTTGCTGGTGTGTACACATGGGTGAGGCCGGATAGGTATGCTGGACTAGAGTCCGTCAGTGAAATGTAGCACAGACAACAAATTGTGTGGTTGATTCTGGATCGAATTGATAGCAAAGTGTATGGTATAGATCAGCGGAGAGGTGTGCTCTGACTGTGGTACTCTAAAGATGTTCCGAGCAGCGGTGTTTTGAACATTTTGAAGTTTCTGGAGGAGTACATATTGAGAAAAACCAGACAGAAGTAAGTTACAAGTTACAAGTAAGTTAGTCCAGTCTTGAAAGTACTAATGAACACACAAATGTTTGAGTGGCATCAACTGAAAGATATTTGCGAATGGAGCTGATGCGTCTCAGCTCAAGGTGTGCAGCCTTTCATATGTTTATGACATGTTGGTGCAATTGAGATTACTGTCTAGAGTAACATCTAGGTTTCGAACTGACTGTGTGACTTTAATGTTGGTGTTGGTGATATTTATTGTTTGATGTAAAGGATGGGAATGAGCAAGTCTTTATGTTGTGATCAGAATGGCCTCAGTTTTATCATCATTCATCTGCAGCTTGTTACATGACATCCATGATCTCATATCAGAAATGAACCTCTGTACTCCTTTTCGTTTATAAAATCAGTAGGTGTGTACAAATAAATGGGGGTGGGGGTGGTCGTTTAGTATACAAAAGATATCTAAATTCGAATTTAGTTTCATATACAATTACTCGGGGGGGGGGCGGAGTAATAAATATATATATATCTATATATCAAAACATTTATCTGTTTTCTTTCTCTTCCATAAACATAAGACAAATCAAGGTAGCATTGGTGTTTAAAACATCAGAGCGGTAACTTATTTTAAAAAATAGACATCCAAAGGATTTCATTAATCAATGCATCATCTAATAACTTGTTTATGAATCTTACATGTATGACAACAAACAATACAATTGGAAGAAAAAACAATTTCGCTGGGCTGTTTTCAAAAAGAGTTGTTGCACATATCGATTTGCTATGATTATTTTATAGTACCCAGGACTACCAAGTACATGATTTGCTATTAAAAATTAAAGAATAACTATTGTTACTGTTTGTGAATGTCAAGCTTACAGTAAATCAATATTCAAAGCCACTCAGACAAGTTTGCCGGGAAGTTTTGTTTTTATCAGAAAGGAAGTATGGAAAATTACTCTATAAATATCACGTATCCAAGAATGCAGTGTACTTACATAACAAAGCATATATCAGCACTTTTTTTTCTCATAAAAACGATTAAAAAATATCAAATGGCGTCTTATCCAGGGGCGCCTGCAGAAATTATTTTCTGGGAGGGGGGAACATGTAGTCGTCAGCTTTCAGTTTTACGGATGTTTGCCGGAACATGTTCAGAGGTCTAATTCGGGGTGGGGTGAGTGGGTTGGCGGTTGGCAAGTGCTCCCACCCACTCTTGCCTCCTTCTGCAGGCGCCTATGGCGTTATCTCATCAGTTGCTGCTAGTCCCCATCACCACCACTAGGCAACCCCTCAAGACGAGCACCAACAGACAGACACAAACTTGCCACTTGTTACGTATGTTTTTTTATATGTTTATTTTTTTTCTGTTAGTAAGGAGTTTTCTTTCCTCCCAAAAACATATAACTTACGAAAGACTTTGAAAACTGTGGAGAAATCATATTAAATAATAATAATAATAATAATAATAATAATAATAATAATAATAATAATGACTTTGTATAGCGCCTAACCTTTGCGCTTTACAACATCTATAATGATATGATTACATAAAGCAAACAAAAAAGAAAAAACAACAACAACAAACAAACAACACAGTGAAATTAG
Source organism: Unio delphinus (assembly GCA_029339505.1). Classification (NCBI taxonomy): domain Eukaryota; kingdom Metazoa; phylum Mollusca; class Bivalvia; order Unionida; family Unionidae; genus Unio; species Unio delphinus. The sequence goes on along the minus strand of JAQISU010000109.1, from coordinate 3,543,871 downwards.
GAAACATAAAAAATGCTGAAATTAATGAAGGAATGAAACATTATTAGGTCTTTGTTTGTTCTTGCAGTAGAAAAATGACACAAGTTCTTATCGTATCGTCGGATCTGCCAGGTATGTTTAGGCAGACATTTTTTTTTTCGGTTCTAAGTAACCTGCTTGTATTGATAGGTTGATAAAAGCATTTTCAAAATCAATGTAAAAAATATATGAACAATAACTACCGGATAATATGGTGGGGTCAAAGAGTACAATTTAAGAACGTAATCATGCGACGCACCGATTGGGACTGCCTACTTACAACTAAATCTTAACCTACGTCAATAACCTGGTTCAAGAGTTTTGGTTGCCAGCTACGGATGCCATTTTATATGGAGTTCGCTTTGCATGTCCTGCTTTCTTGTGTGTTCTAAACTAGTCAATACAAATGGGTAACAGTATTCAAATCTTCTACGCGACAAATGCCGGTCGGGTACATCTTAAACCGAGTGATGAATGACCGGTAACATGAAGCTAATAACACAGCTGTAAAGTCCATCCCATAAAAATAAATTTAATAAATTTTTTTGTAATTTCCGTTTTGGTGTTATTCACTTCCAAATTCGTCTATCATTTCTCTTTTAATACGCGGCATGTTGTTATAATATGTACAGAATAACCTGGCTCGCGCCGCAAAGCACTTTATTTTCATTATTTTAATTATTATTGGCATTTGTTTCCTTTCAGCCAATAACCTTCCCCAACAAATACAAATCATTTAACAGACTCCATGAATATAATCTAGTGTTAAATATTTATCAAGAATAAAATCATTGTTTAAATAAATAACAATCATAAAATGAAAAAAGTAAAACAGATGTGTTCTAGAAAGGTAAACATTATTACAATAGGTTTATAACCCTTGCGATAACAATTATTAAGCAATACAGCTTGTCCTCCAAGGAGCAAAAAGCGAAAGCTGCATGCCGCTCTTCGCGTCAATCTGTTTAAAATCATATCTCCGTCTAACGTTTAGATCTGACAGTTACCGCTTTGGGTTCATGTTCTGGCGACCTTTGAATTAACCAATGAAAATGCAGCTTTAAGAAATCTGAAAGTGACCCAAACCATTCGGTACACTGTTACGACTTAATGATCATAAACTAAAAGAAAAAGCAAAGCCAAAACTGTTATAAAACTCAACAAATAATTTAATTATCACTGTTATAAATTAAAATGTGAGATTAATTTACAGTATTATGTAGTGAATAGAAAATAATCCCGATAATGTTATATGACAGTCCAGTGTAAAGTTCCGCATAAATATAAGAACAGGAATGTACTGGGTCGCCAAGAATCGTGATGTTTTGTCAAGATGGCATAGTCCAGGATTCCTTTGAATAATTCACAACAGTTCCAGAATAACATTATCGTCCAAATAATTATCACTTTCTATTTCCAAATTTATAATTCTAATTTTTGGTAGGCGAAATAATTTGTGGCTATTTTAGTTTCGCTACGGTTCATTAATGTACTTAATTACATATTTCATATTACGTTGATTGCAAATCTAAATTGGTTCTTGTTATTTTTTCTCTCTACATTTCTACATATTTAGCATCGCTTTTTTGTGGGATATGCATTGCAGTCCATTTATTTTACATTAATGTTTCTTAGTTTAATTGTACTATGAAACATGTATTACATTAAACTTTCAACATGATTATAAATGAGCCCAGATTAAAATGAAATTAAAAAATCGTGGTGAATAATTTGTATTACTTTTAAAATAATAGTTACGTTTAATGGCAAGTTTTGTTGCAAATCATTAACAATAAAACTGAAGAAATTTCGAAGATTGTAGATTAACTAGAAAAAGTATATTCATGAGAGAAGAAATATCTCAGTAGAGTGGAAAACAATATACAAAATGTTAATTATAGTTTAGAACAAATCAGAAAAGGTCAAGCAACAGCAACAACAACAACAAAAACAAAAAAAAAAAAACAAACAACAGCAACAAGCAAATGATTACATTAAGATTGTAACAGACAAGTGGATATCATACAAGCAAGATCGAACAGGATGTCTTTCTTAATAGATAATATATGTGGTTCTTTTGGGATGAACAATAAAGAATAATAGTTGTTTTAAAGGAAATGAAAAACGCATTGCATTTATAAAATGCATTAATTGATACATAATTTGTAGCTATCAAATATTTTCCTTACAACATTAAATTCAACTTTCATCGTTGGATGTTTAAAACATAAATGGTTTTCACCAGCAAGTATTGATACTGAAGAGATCATAAATCTGATTATTAAATGTCTCGGGTTATTATTGACTTTATAATAAAACACAGTCGTTAACATACAAAATCAGGCCCGGACATATAGACCTAGGGCCCCTAGGCAGTTAACAGAGTCGGGGACCTCTTTTTGGTAATTTAGCAAAAAGCAAACTTGTGTCCTGAATGTGTCCTTGGCCGAGACCTCCTTTGAGGTTGGGACCTTCACGCACGGAAACTTAGACTGAAAAAGATCAACGAAATTAACAATGTTCTTATATTTCAAAGTTAAAATTGACACAGTTGTAAAATAAATGCAAATCCCGAACTGTTAGTAGTTTGAAATGGAATTATTTTAATTTATGCGCTTAAAAAAATGTTATATCATCGTAAAATGACAACTTGACAGTAAAAAATGATAATTTTCAAACCATATTAAAAACAGAGATATGAAAGACCGACTGACGGTAAATGGTTGAATGATTTTGAGCAGCAAGAGCTATATCTGATGGTAGTACTGTTTATATTTTAAATTAAATGTTGTGATTAAAAACATAAGTTATACTGACTTACATAAATTTGATCTTGTAGTAGTTGTTGCTGTTTTGAAAGACAAATCATTATTGTACTAGACTATATTCATGGTGTTTGTTAAATTGTTTTGTATCTTGTTTGGGGAGGGTATTTCAAAATGAAAATGAGACATTTTATGGCCCTGTTGACTTGAGCCTAATTAACTAATATGCGCGTTTTCTAAGGAACTTTGAAGAGTGAGAACATTCAAATGAAAACTATGTTGACTCTATCTGTTGTTTATTTGTGTAGATAATATAATTTACACTAATGAATGTATAAATGAATGCATTTCTAAAGAAAAGCCAATACAATATATGATGACAAAAAAGAAAAGAACCAAAGTATCTGATTTTAACAGAAAAAGTCTCTTAATGTAAATCATTAAATACAATAAAGTAAAAAAATACAGTGAAAATTAAACTATTTTGACCGTATTGGTTTTTATTTGAGTAATGAATAATAACATAAAAAAATAAATATAAATAAATACATTCAAAATAAATAAATTTACAAAACAAAATAATAAATTCATAACTAAGGAAAATGCATGGTATAATAACAAGTAATACTCAATATTAATACATTTATAGATTAATAGAGGGGAAAAATCATGGAGTAAATTTGGATACAATAGTCCTAAAGTAAATTTAATACAATAAACTACAAAAAAGAATCCCTATCTGACACGGACAAACTCATAGTCCTCTTCTTCATTCTGCATCGATTTATTCCCAGAATGATCCGAACAATTTCATTAGTAATTTTGTCAATGTTAGTAAGCACCGTCTAATCTGCCAGATCTAATATATGTCTTGTTTTGAAATTTAACGGTAAATTGTATTACCTTTAGTTATTGCATTCTATGTCTTTGATCATGTGACACAATGTTATCATTAGCTACTAAGGTTATTTTAAACCAGCACGCAAAATGAATAGCTTTGCAAAGGTACAAGTCTTTAGATTGTATCTGGACTATTACATGTATTATTAGTTACACTATCACATGTATTATTAGTTACACTATCACATGTATTATTAGTTACAATATCACATGTATTATTAGTTACACTATCACATGTATTATTAGTTACACTATCACATGTATTCTTAGTTACACTATCATATGTATTATTAGTTACACTATCACATGTATTATTAGTTACACTATCACATGTACACTCAGTTTATCATTTCCTTCAGCGAATATATCTTTTAGTACTAAGAGATAAGACGTTTACACGAATCGCAGCCCCTCGACTCAGTTATGGAAAAAGGTCAATCAGACAATACAAATTAAATATACATACCATTAATAAATGTTCTTTCTCAGTCTTTTAAGTTTCAAGAATGCAATACACAAAACTAAAAGCTTGCTTTGTTTTAAGTCGGCGAAATGAACTAGTTAATAACATTGGTGTTTTCATTGAAGTTGTTATGACGAGACCTATTCGCATGCTATATCAGATGGCTTATTTTCTCCCTATTTGGAGAAAACACAATAATATTCTTAAAACTATATTATATTATTATTGTTATTATTTTCGTTTTACATATATTTTACTTGTACTACAATTTAAAGCATACTGTAACTTAAAAGTGAAATATCGACACGTAGACGTATGAGATACTCCGTTCTAGGTATGCAGAAGGGAAGTACGGATGGAATATCTGTATCGAGCAATGCGTCGTTATTTCAGCTTAACTTTTAAACAACAACGATAGATCTTGTACACAATGTATTATAATTTTTCATCGTTTACATGCATATCGAAAACGCTTGTCTTTACGATCCACATGCGAATTCAGACTTCTTAAAATAGTTATTGCTTTTATTGCGGTTTCCATCAAACAGAAATGTAAGGATGGTTCTCTGATATTGTAAGTGATGAAAAAGGATAGATGAAGTACTAAACACCCTTCTTTGCATTTTGTAATGTTTGTCTTGCTAAAGAACTGGCACGGCTTAGAGTTTATTAATTATGATACAGTACTGTGGTTACAAATTTTATCACGACGCTCTGGATAAAATTGACAAAATAATTATAAACCAATATATGCATATGACTGGACCTATAATATCTCTGTTTAATACAAGACTGCCAATCGAATCCACATGTCCTAACACAATGTCTTGTACAAATGGTTTTTAAATTTTCTGACCATGATAAAGCAGGGAATCAAACTAAATAGTCAAGAAGTGAAGACTTTCACAGCATCTTTGCTTGTATAATTTTGTTAGAGTTGTCCGCAGAATGATCCGATACAATGAATCGTTCTCCATTAGTCTCGAAGCTGATACTCCGAGGACCGTGCAGGACATTATCCTTCGAGAGCAGGATTCGCAGGAACATTCCTTCTCCTGTGATCACATGGATGTTATGCGAATTCATTCCGCAAATATAAACATTCTCCTGACAGTCCGTAGTCATCCCTGTAGGGTAATCCAGCTTCTCATGACGATATCGGAACTTGACCTCACCCTCTAGGTTCAGGCAGGTTACTAAATTGGACCCACAGTCAGATACGAAAATAAGAGTCTTGATCTGGTTGGTTGCCACATGGTTGGGGCATCTGAAGAGAGGTGTGCCATCTTTGTCATTCATTGTGCACTTTATTATGTCTCCTTTTAGAGAGAAAAACGTGAGACTAGGGATTGCGCTCGACGGATCACACGTAATCACAAATTTGTCCTCTACAAAGGTGATTCCCCAACATTGACAATTTGTTTCGAATGAACCAAAAATCTGTAGATTTTTATTGTAAGTGAGAACAAAGACGGATTTTTCGCCAGGAACTGTCACAGCCACCTTTTCATCGTCTATTTTTGTCACGTTCCAGGGGCTTTGAGGAAGGGCGAGTCTGCTGACAACGTTACAAAACTTGTCCAAAAGCTTGACACACCTGTTGTTCCAGTCAGCCAGCACAATCTTACCATCAGCAAGGTAGCAGCATCCCGATATGCAGCAATCATTCTCATCGTCTGGATGTTTGCAAAAGATCCGATCTAGATCTTTGACTTGTCTTTTAGCAAAACTGACTTCCTTAGACTGGGTCAAGAAGGATGGTAGTTTGGACGGCTGTGGGACTTCAGCAATGTATGCTAGCTTTTGTACCTCCTTTGTTATAGACTCAAAGGCTGGGTCATAATTCATCTCATAGTCCAAACGCTTGAATGTCAGAAAGTCTCTGCGTAATATTTCCTCATATACTGGACTTTTTAACTGAACCTCTCTCTTCGCCTTTGTGTATTCTTCATTTCGGTCTCCGACTTGCTTCAGTAGAGTCTGCAATTATGGCAAATAGATAGGGATCAAGTTGGTCTATTGTGATGTAATGAAAAGTTAAAAAAGAGTCTATTCAAGGAGATTTTTAAAACAGTAATTAGAGATTCTGGACTTCAGATAGATATTAAACAAAGATATCACGAAGACTTTTCAATCTTCAGTGTGGACGTTACATAACACATAATGATACCAGTACTAAACTAAGATACATTTTCTTGATGCCCCAGAACAAAAGAGTATCTTGTCAAATAAAGTGAACAAATGAGGGACGTTTAGCAGGTTTATATTTATATATATATATATATATATATATATATATATATATATATATATATATATATATATATATATATATATATATATATATATATATATATATATATATATATATATATATATATATATATATATATATATATATATATATATATATATATATATATAGAGAGAGAGAGAGAGAGAGAGAGAGAGAGAGAATGGACAATCCGAAAAGTATATAAGTTTCAAATGATTTTTCATATGAAATATTGAATATAACTAATTGCATTTATATATTGAAATACATGACGACAGAATCGGCTGAAAGGTTCACAGCAGAAACATGTTTATCTTGTTAAATATTAAAATATCCATAATGGTATATCGTGCGCTGTCGACTGGTTTTATGTTTACATGGCTTCACTTATAATTCTCGGAATACTTAACATAAAAGGGTCTGAATATAAAAATATATTTGCTTTTGGAAAATGAGATCTGAAAACGTAGAAAGTCAGTCAAAAATGCACAGAATATAGATTAGCATTTCTTAACTTATTATTGTCTCTATCAAATCTCTTTACCTGTATTGTCTTGAGTGCAGCGGATGCTCCAGTGTGCACCAGTTTAGTGCGCTTGATCTGACCGCGCAAAATGTTAATGTTGGCCTCATGCATCTCGTCAAATTGCTTCACAAAGTGGTCCTGGAGGGTCAGCAGGTGCGCGATGATATCTTCCTGGTACTGATATAGTTCCTCCAGTAAGAGTGTCTTCTTCATCTCCAGAAGGTCCTTCTGTTCGATCCTTTCTTCCGACATGAGGCTTCCGAAACTGGTGTATTGCTCCATTACTTCTTCTAATTTCGTCAGCTCACGCGTCTCCCTGTTTCTTTTGGCCCACTCCAATATTGGAATCACGTCCTTGCAGAACCTATGGCTGCTCATGCAATCCTTTGCGTTTAAGAACAATTCATGATCTATACAATAAAATTCTACCTCAAAAGGATTTTCCACACTTGTTCTCAGCTCAGCTAGTATTAGTGCCTTATCGTTTTCTTTTTTATCAAAAAGAGCCGGGATACCAGAGTCTTCAGTGTAATCTGGTTTGGAAGCATTCGGCGGTTTCGACAGCAGTCGGGGCCGCTCATCTGACTTCAAATGAGATACGTTCATCTCTCCTGATTTAGTAAGCATGGTCTCTAGTGCATGTACGGCATTTTTTGAACGGCCTCTTTTCGACTTGACTGGAGTCATCTTGAGAGACTCGTCTGGTTTGTAATCACTTAATCCTTTATTGGCAGGACTGATGGACATATTAAAATCATATTTGTCCATGTCCTTGTTCTTATTGTCCGCTAACCCAATGTTACGTCTATTCCTTTCTTTTTTTGTTCAGTTTTCCGACATCTTTAGTTATAATTGTTTGTTTTCGTTGAACTGCTCAGTTATTCTCCCATGGATGTTCTATTCCATAAATAAAATGTTTCCTTCTATGGATTGTTTATTTCCTATAATTTACACAAGATATATGATCTTGTCTTAAATGAAATATATAAAAGAAATTCGTCCTCAAAGAGATGAATAAGAATGAGGCAGTTTGAAAACATAAGCGTTTAGTCCACTACCAACCGCTCATTCAATTTTAGCGATTATAAACTGGTCCAGCAAATAGACTGGAAGTACTGAAGCTCAATCCAAGAGTGTCAGATGTTTGATATCGTTCGTCGTATATGCGTGTAACATTGATAACGTTTTGGTGATTAGCGCTGTGACGCGGAACAGTTACCATGTCTACAACTGTACACATAACAAAGACTTGTAAAGATGCATAGGAAATGATAAAACTATCATCAATATTGTAGTTTTAATGTTTACGATGTCCCATTGGGAAAAGACTTAACATTGGTCCGTCAACTTATTGACATTCCTGACATGGAAATGTGAACCCAACTGAAAGTATTGATTGCTTATGTAAATGGTCTTATTCCATCAAGCCTTTTGATCTGTAGAAATATTTGCTAAAATCTAGAAGTATATGCATATGTATAGACGTGTAGAAAATACACAGTTTAACATAAGGATCATTTTGTTACACGATAATGTCCTTATCTACACTTAATGGCGATATAACTAGTCCATAAATTAATACTACGGTGATCCTTTTGTCCGAAGGGACAGAACCATTCCGGTGACCTAGTGGTTACAGCGTCCGCCGCAGAAGCGGGAGGTCGTGAGTTCGATCTCCGGCTGAGTCATACCAAAGACACAAAAATGGTACTAACAGCTGCCTCGCTTGGCATTAAGAGGTTAGTGTTAGGACTGGTCGGTCTGATGTCAGGATAATGTGACTGGGTGGGAAATCATGCTACATGTCTGCTGCATGATGTTCCAGCGCTAGACATCACTATAAACTGCCTCACTGCAGACATCGTAACGATATGACTGAATTTTTTTTTAAAGCTACGTTAAAAATCCTAATCAAACAAACAAGCAAACCAAAGGGACAGAAGGTTATGGATAAAACACATCGAATGAGTAATGCATGATATGAAAGGACAAATTTTCGTGTGATTGACCTTTATTCATAATCAGAGATGAGACCTACATAACCAATGTCATTTACTGTTAAGAATAAATTACATATATAATGTTTGTCTATGGTTGTAGATTTTATTTTAAGATAATTATGACTTGTAGATAAACCCGTTTAATTGGATTTGGGTTCAGGACATTGGGTTTTCCGTCTGGAATCTCTGCCCTACGTGAGTGTTTGTCACGTTCTTTACTAAAGTTTTAGTAATAGACCTGATTCTATTTATATAACAAAAAAGAATTGTTGACGATCCTTCTGGTGGTCTTATTGTATCGTTTGTTTCTATATTAAGGATGTTTACATTAGAACTATTCATTCTTTTATTACCATCTTTCTACTAGAATCGGGTTTTAGTAATGTTTAGATGATTTATTTATTTAAATTTTAATCTAGAATTATAAAGGGATCATTAATGCTTTGGGAATAAATCACTGTCCATGGAGTATATGAATTCATTTAAAGACTTTTGTCATTATATGACTGTTTCATCAAAACTCTTAGAACAGCAGTGCTGCTCAAGGCTATTGGGTACATCAGCACAATCGCACAATCAAGACTGTTAGCACAGCAGAGCTGCTGAAGGCTATTGGGTACCTCAGCACATTGAAGACTATTAGCACAGCAGTACTGCTGAAGGCTATTGGGTACATCAGCACATTAAAGACTGTTAAAACAGCAGGACTTCTCCAGGCTATTCGGTAAATCAGCACATTCAAGACTGTTAGCCCAGCAGTGCTACTCCATGCTATTGGGTACATTAGCACATTCGAGATTGTTAGAACATCAGTAGTTCTCCAGGCTATTGGGTACATCAGCACATTCAAGACTGGAATTATTTCGGAACGCCACAGAAATTTATTTAAAATGCTCTATACTTTTGAACTTGTGATAGAACTTTTAGAACTATTTTGATTTAATTTAGAGTATTATTGTATCTTTTGAAATTTTCACTGTGTATTATACTAAATACATTTTTGTTGCATTTTAATAAACTGGTTAGTTTTCGTTCTTTTTTTGTTGCTTAGTGTAAGGAGATATAGTCGTAACATTATATATAAATTCTGCATATCAGATCAATGGGGGAGAATGATCAAGCTTTCAGCATGTTACAACAGTAAGTTGCCTGCATGATCTATATAATTTATACATATTTTAGCAAAGTGAAAGAATTGGAAGAACTTTCAACAGATCACACCTACAACGACATAATGCTTACATTAATGTTGGATGTGCAAACAAACGGTAATTTTTATATAAAAAAAAAATCATTGTGCTTCTAGATGCTGTTACACTATTGTGCAGTTTTTGTTTTTAAAATACGCTTGCAACCCAAGATACATCTAATTTAATATTAATGTTGATAATATGGTTTTCCAACAATAATACTATACATATCCATCAAATACAAATGCCATCCATGCGTGACAGTCTCTTTTCTTTTCTGTTATTTTAACTGGCTTTATCCGTGTAATAATTTTACCGTAGTCACTAACATAATAATTAATTATTTCTGATTTGTTTTTACATCTTGAAATCTTGAATATGTCGTGAATATTTATTATGCAGGTGTTTATTCTTGTATAAGTTATATATATATATATATATATATATATATATATATATATATATATATATATATATATATATATATATATATATATATATAGCTTTCATACCATACAATAGGAGCATTTATTGATGTTGTTAGGGGGTTTAAGCCGCCTCTCCGCACGATGTAGGCTATAAACGGCGGTCAGTGTATTTGATGAGGAAGAACTTGGCAAAACACCGGGAAGAATCTCGGACTGACTACAAGATACTGGCAATTTTCTCACAATTCCATATTGGCCGAGTCTGAGACTCGAACCGACACGGACAAAGAAACATTTATTGCCTTTTAAAAAAAAATATTTATATTTTTTTTATCAATTTTGGTATAGTTATATATAAATATCTTAATGCAAAATTTGCGAATATTCTGAACGCAGTTTTCATCAGCAATATTTACAAAGATATTCCCCAAATAAATTATTTTCTGCTTGAAAAACGTGTCCAGTCGCAATAATGAAAAATGTTTTATTGTCTACAGCTTTGATACCAGTATACATCTTTAGAATTTTAAGTGGCATAAATATGTCACAATATTTGTTCCTTGGAATATGTTCGATTTTACTTTTTTATATATGAATTTTAATTTAGCGATATAATATATTCCTTGCACTCCCAATCGCTAAACGAATCGTCGTTTTAAAGATGCAAACTTTACAAATGCTTCAGCATTGACCAATTCGTCAGCCGTCCTGCTATCAGCACCTTACGATGAAATGTCATACATTAAACATTCACTTCATGAATGTATACCATTTGCTTAATACAGATAAGTACATTTATTGTTTTCTTTGGCAATCCTTATCACATCTGACCTGAACCCAATCATTTTAAAATAATATCTAAACAAGACGCAATTTGGGTTGGTTTTCCTTTAATTTGCTACATAATCCATGTATGTTTAACCTTTATCCTTAAGTTTAGGTTTCAACTCCTTTTCATACAGTCTGGATTAATTCATTATCCACATCCATGATTATCTCTATGCCATGACCGAACTTATTGCTTTCACACAAATCTAATGTATGCAATTACCATACGTATTGCTTACACATAGTCCTTCTCTATGCCTTGAACATACGCGTTACTTTTACACAATTCATCCCTATGATACGACAATGCGTATTACTTTCACACAAATCTACCTTATGTCACTACCATATTTATTGTTTTCGTACAAATCTACTTGATGCCACGAACATATGTATTGCTTTCACACAAATCTTTCCTTTGCCAAGATCATGTATTCCTTTTATACAGTGCATCGCTATACCATCAGCAGACGTATTGCTTTCGCACACATCTTCTCTTTGCCAAGGCCATACGTATTGCTTTCACATAACTTTTCTGTATGCCACGATCATACATATTACTTTCATACAAATCTTTCCTTTGCCAAAACCATACGTTTTGCTTTTACACAGTGCATCCCTCTGCCATCAGCATACATATTGTTTTCGTACAAATCTACTTTATGCCAAGGCCATACGTATTGCTTTCACACAAATCTTTCCTTTGCCAAGACCGTATGTATTGCTTTTACACAGTGCATCCCTATTCACTTCTCATCTTTTTTCTGGAATGTGGTTGCACCACATTTATTTAAAACTTTAGTACAATATTTAAAAGCTGGTTTTAAATACTATTCTACATATTTAGTCTGGTTTGCGCATTTTCACCTTATAAGCATCCGACTTTATATTGCCAGTTGGTATATAGTTGAACGATTTAGATAGCGAGGGTTAAAACAGGTGGAATTAATAGACTGGTTTGAAATTAAATGTTATTCTACACACATATTGCCGAATATTGTGTAAACTGTAAACTGTATTCATAGAGGTTGCTAAATTATTTTTTTATTTTGTTTTGCTGGTGGTGACGGTGCAGTGACCTGACCCACAATACGCAGTGACTATACTACTCGTGTTTCTCTTTAAATATAGATTTTTAATTAAAAACAAGATTTTGATGAGTGTTAATAGTTAAAATGAAACTGTTTTGACTGATGTTGATGGTTATTTGTGTGCATAATAAAATTAATTTGTGAGTTTTGAGCAATTAAACAAATAAATGAATCCATTCATAACTAAGGAAAATGCAATATATAATGACAAATAGTACCCGTTATAAATACATTGACCGAGTAATAGAGAAACACCTGGAGGAAAGTTAGATCAATATTCTAAAAGTAAATTATTATTAAAAAGTATGAAAAAAAACTGTCCATACGTGACACGGACAACAACAGCCCTCGTCTTCATTCTGCATTGATATATCCCATAATGATCTGAAGAATTTAATTAGCAATTTTGTCAGTGTTAAGAATCAGCAATTAGTTTGCCAGATCTAAGTATTGTTTTGATATTTGACGATAAGTTTGTATTACCCTTAGCTATTGCATTCTTTGTCTTAGATCACGTGATAACAGATCATGTGACATTATAGATAATTTTTTACTTATTATTAAATTCGGGCTTATTTTAAATCAGCATACACAATTATCAGATCTACAAAGATGCAAGACATTAGATTTTGATTTCACTATCATCATGTTTTATCATGGCTTTCAGGTAATAGATTTTTTAAAACTAAAAGGATCCGACTTCTCCTGAATCGTAAGTAGTACATAATCGGTTCTATTAAGAGTGAGCTTTAAATATTTTCAGGAATATTGTATAGAATATATTCCTTAGAATTGAAAATTTCAGCCGAATGTTTTTTAAAATTGTATGTTAAACAATTTGTTTACAGATAATATATCTCTTTTTAGTTTTATTCTCAGTCCCTAAAATTTCATGAATACCCATATACAAAAGTGAAACCTTACTTAAATCAAAATCAGCGAAAAGATGAGTTAAAAGGACTGATTTTGTCATTGAGGATGTTATTATGAAGTGACGCTTTCCTAAGCATCATATTAAACGGGTTATTTTCTCCAAATTTTGAACAAAACAAAAATATGTTCTTTTTGTTTCGATTGCATACCACTTATTTCCATTCTACTCAGCTTTTATCTGGACAGTATGAATTTAAATCAAACCAGTGAGACCTTTAAATATTTAGTTTTGTGTATGTCGAAATATGGACGCGCGGATCTATATGGGATTAAATTATTTCATTATGGGTGTGTGATGCAGAAGTACGGATCGATCGTCTGTATTGATCATTTGAGCTTAGTTTATTATGCAGAAGTACGGATCGATCGTCTGTATTGATCATTTGAGCTTAGTTTATTATGCAGAAGTACGGATCAATCGTCTGTATTGATCAACGAATCCATTATCTAAGCTTAGTTTATATTGCAGAATGGACATACCATATGTAAACTTCCTTTCTTGCATCAAATAATTGTCTTGCAAAAGAACTTACCCAGCTTCGAGTCTATCAATTCTCATTGTTTGTGTACAGTATAAATTAAAGTTCAATCTCAAGGCTTTGGTAGAATTGAAGAATTAATTATAAACCAACCAATAATATCGTTATTTTAGTACAAATCTACCACCAAGCAATTACTCTTATTTTAATGTCATAAACTATAGTTTAAGAAGAGTCTAATCAGTAAAAAGCAAAGAGAACCAATATAAATGGTAAAAATAGTGAAGAATTTCACAGCAGTTTTGCTTGTATAATTTCGTTGCAGTGGTCACTACAAAGATCCGACGCAATGAAATTCTCTCCATTAGTCTCGAAGCTGATACTCCGAGGACTGTGCAGGCCATCATTTTTCGAGAGCAGGATCCGCAAAAACACGCCTTCTTCAGTGATCACATGGATGTTATGCGAATTCTTTCCGCAAATATAAACATTCGCCTGACAGTCCGTAGTCATCCCTGTAGGGTAATCCAGCTTCTCATGACCAAATTGGAACTTTACTTTACCCTCTAGGTTCAGGCAAGTTACTAAATTGGTCCCACAGTCAGATACGAAAATAAGAGTCTGAATCTGGTTGGTTATCAAATGGTTGGGGCATCTGAAGAGAGGTGTGCCATTTTTTTCATTCGTTATGCACTTTATCTCTTTTCCTTCCAGAGAGAAAAACTTCAGACTTGGTATTGCGCTCGACGGATCACACGTAACAACAAATTTGTGCTCTACAAAGGTGATTCCCCAACACTCGCACCTTGTTTCAAATGAACCGAACGTCTTTAGATTCTTAATGTATGTTAGGACATAGACGGATTTTTCTCCAGGAACTGTCACAGCGACTTTTTCATCGTCTATGTTTGTCACGTTCCAGGGGCTTTGAGGTAGGACGAGTCTGCTGACAACGTTACAAAACTTGTCCAAAAGCTTGACACACCTGTTGTTCCAGTCAGCCAGCACAATCTTACCGTCAGCAAGGTAGCAGCATCCCGATATGCAGCAATCACTCTCGTCGTCTGGATGTTTGCAAAAGACCCGATCTAGATCTTTGACTTCTCTTTTAGCAAAGCTGACTTCCTTAGACTGGGACAAGAAGGATGGTAGTTTGGATGGCTGTGGGACTTCGGCAATGTAGGCTAGCTTCTTTACATTCATTGTTATAGCTTCATAGGCGGGATCATAAGTCACCGCATAGTCCAGACGTTTGACGGTCAAAAAGTATTTCCGTAATATTTCCTCGTAAACTAGGCTTTTTAATTGAATCTCTCTCTTCGTCTTCGTAAATTCATAATTGCGGTCTTTTACCTGTTTCAGCAGACTCTGCAATTAAGGAAATACATAATGATCAAGCTAGTATGCTGTCATGAGCTGAAACTATCAACACAAGGAGTTTTTTTTTAATTCAGGTAACAATTAAATGGATATATAACTCATATCGTTTAGTCTTCATTGTGGACATTACCCAAAGAATATATGCGACCAGACTACAACACAATATAACACTAAATTTATCGATGACCCCGGGATAAAAGCGTCCCATATCAAATAAAACGTGAAGCAATGAGGTACATTCAACTAGCTTTGCATTTATATTACTATAACTGTTAACCAAACCGAAAATAAGATTAGTACAGAAATTTCAAGTGACCATGAATACCGAATAAAGATCTCATTTGTTTGCTTATTTGTATGACTAGGATTTTTAATGTAGCTTTAACAATTTTTCAGTCATATTGTTACTATCGTTACAATGTCTGCAGTGAGGCAGTTTATAGTGATGTTTAGCGCTGGAACATTATGCAGCAGACATGTAGCATGATGTCCCACCCAGTCACATTATCCTGACACCAGGCCGACCAGTCCTAACACTAGCCTCTTATTGCTGGGCGCCAAATGAGGCAGCTGTTAGTACCATTTTTGTAAGTCTTTGGTATGACTGGCCGAGGATCGAACCCAGCAAGGTAGCAACATCCCTTTGCTCTAACCACTAGGCCACCGGAGCGGGTTTGAAATGTAGTTTGCACATTTCCCCATATCTCTTCAAAATTTGCTGACAGATACACCGCATAAACAAGCCTATCTCGTTAGATATCGAAATATTTCTTATTGCATTATCGTGTGCTTTTTAATTCTTTAATCCTTACTTTACTTCATTTGTTAGTGGTTAGGTTGCGGGTTCGAACCCCGGCCAAGTCTACCAAAGACGTATAAAACACATGGTACTAACAGCTGCCTCGCTAAGCGTTCAGCATTAAGATTTTTGTGCTATGACTGGTGGGTCTGGTGTCGAGATAATGGGACTGGGAGAAACATCTTGCTACATGACTGCATCATAATGACCCAGTGGTAGATATCACTATAAACCGCCACACTGAAATCTTCGTTCGATGTGACTGAAAAATTGTTAAAGCTACGTTAAACACACACACACACACACACACACACACACACACACGCGCGCGCGCGCGCGCGCGCGCGCACACACACCTACCTTCATTTTAGTTTTGGAACCCCTTTAGTAACATTGTCTTAACTTATCTTACGTTGTTTTGTATTTGTTGACAATCGAGTTTATGAAAGCAAAGAAAGCTATTCAGTACAAAGGATATACAATATATTAGCTTTTGTTAACGTATTCACGTTGCTAATAAACCACCTTACCTTTATTTTACTTGTCACATCTGATGCTTCTTTGCAGAATGATGAAGTGCGTTTGCTCTGACTGTTCAAACCTTGTATGTTGGTCTCATGAATCTCGTCAAATTTCTTGACAAATATGGCCTGGAGAGTCAACAGGTGTGTGATTATATATTCCTGGTACTGGTGGAATTGCTCTAAGAGAAGTGCCTTTTTCATCTCCAGAATGTCCCTCTGTTCGATCCTATCTGCCGACATCAGGCTTCCAAAATAGGCGTACTGCGTCATTGCTCTTTCTAGTTTCGTCAACTCACGGGTCTCTCGGTTTCTTTTAGCCCACTCCAACACTGGAATCACACCGTTGCAGCAACGATGGTTGATCATGCAATCCTTTGCGTTCACGTGCAACTGATGATCCGTGCAGTAATAATCTACCTCAAAAGGATTTTCCATCTGTGTTCTCAATTCAATAAGTATAAGTGCCTTGTCGTTTTCTTTGTTATCTGAATGAATCGGAAAAATATGGCCTTCATTGCCATCAGGTTTGGACGCTGGATTATCCTCAGCCGGACGTTTGGACAGCATTTGTGACTTCAAATAAGATACGTTCATTTCCTCTGCCTTAGAGTTGCGACCATATACGGAACTGTTTTGAGGGCGACTTTTGGACTTGACTGGAGTCATCTCTAGAGATCCATCTGATGTGTAACCATTGGAATCTAAACGCATCAGACCAATGTATTGATCAACGTTATTTTCGTCCCTGTTCCTGTCCTCATTGCCTGCTTTTCCTAATTTCACGGACATCTTAAGTTAATTGTTTTTATTTTCGCTCACCTGTTGAGTTGTACTAGTACAGTTGTTGCACTCCAATGATAGCAAATGTCTTTTCTAATAGATTTTTTTTTATATCCCACAGTTTTCAGAAGAGTCCCGATATTGCTTTAGATCCTACGTGCAATACGTTTGCAATATGATGAAAAGAAACGGACATTCGAAAGCAAGCGTTTAGTCCACTACCAATCGCTATAGAAATGTCAGTGTTTAGAAACTGATCCTGTAAATAGATTGGAAGTACTGAATCTCAACAAGTGCGTGTCCAGTGTCTAATAGCATTTACCTAAATAATACATACCTCTACTGGTAAATATATTCACTTATTCTGAATTAAACACGGACAACCTGTTGATTATTGTCGGTCAAAAGGAGAGTCTATCAATTACACCAAAAGCTGGTGACGCTAAACATTTGTCATGGCTACAGTTGTACACTTGATTATACTTAGTATGAATGTTTTTGTGTATGATAGTATACATAAGTTGTGCAATCAATAATACGTTGGTATCGATGTCTGATACACAAAATCTACACGCACTCGTCTACACTTGTCTATTACAATGTTCCATTCCTGAGATTGAAATGCGAATCATTGAAACCCATAGCAACTATTAACTTTTATAAACATTTTATTCTGATACTCAAGAAAACGTTTTGCTTATTTCGGAGGCCTTATGATATAAACTACCCCCCCCCCAAAAAAAAGAAGAAAACCACCCCAAAAACAAAAAACAAAACAAAACAAAACATGAAATTAGATAACATAAAAACATGCTGAAATGAGGCATGACACATTATTAGGTCTTTAAGTTTGTTCTTGCAGACAAAAGGTGAGTTTTAAGAGCACTCATGAAAGGGATCACTGTCTTTGTGTCTAATTTCAACGTTGCTGGACCCTGGTATGCAAAATCATGTTGTCCATATGACTTCGTTTTCATAGTGGGAACAATGAGTATACGATTGTCAGAAGAGAAGCTTAAGTATCTTGCTGATGTATATACATGGGTGAGGCCGGATAGTATCACGGTACCAATTGTTTTTTCCATGGACCTCAATGCTAATTTTTGTGTGAAATAAAGATCCTTTCTGTCCTACTTCAGCATGCATGTCATACACTGTCATAGAAAACAATGTTAGATTGTCAGTTTGACAATGATAGAACCAGGTACTCCATTGCATTTAAGAGAGATAACTCTGCTGGAACTAGACAGAAATATGAGTTATCAAGTCACAAGACACTTATTTTCAGTCATGTGTATCATATTTTCAGAAAATCATAAAAATACAAAATATGATCTATATAGTAATTAGCATAAATTCACATGTTGCCAAGAGGCTACACTTTTTTTTAAGCCTGACAGAAAGTACAACTCTTACATAATCCACCAATCATAGCTCGTGTTGTTGTTTACTTCTGAATTCAAGGATCCCTACACCTTGAGTTCCACCCAACTGGACTTGCGCAATTGGTACCGTTATACCTAATGACTTAACCTTCTGCAAAACACCCTCCTTCATATTGTCGACTCAAGAGCAAAGAGTACATGTAGAAAAGATACGTTCTCTTTTGAGAAAAAGAAAAACACCACACAAACAATTGCATGAATGAAAGATAATCCGATATAATTTTATTTCATTGAATTTGATTTAAAAGTTTATATAGTTTTAAGTGCAAACAATCATTGTTATCAAATATCAGTTTAAACGCTTTAAGTTGCACATTGGAGTGTAGTAGTAGTAGTAGTAGTAGTAGTAGTAGTAGTAGTAGTAGTAGTTGTAATAATAATAATAATAATAATAATAATAATAATAATAATAATAATATTAAGCTCTTTGTATTGCGCCTAATTTTTAGTAGCTCTAGGCGCTTTACAACGTCTATAATAATAAGACCCAAAAGAAATCAACACAGACAAAAAAAAAAAACCATGAAATGGGAAAACATATAAATGCTGAAAATATTTAAGATAGGAAACTTTATTAGGTCTTTAAGATTATTCTTGCAGTCGAAAAGGTGAGTTTTAAGATCATTTTGGAAAGGGACCACTGTGTCTTTGTGTCTAATTTCAATGGACAATTCATTCCATGTTGCTTGGTACTGCTATGCAAAAGAACGTTGTCTAAATGACTTCGTTTTCATAGTGGGAATAATGGGTATACGATTGTGAGAAGAGGAGCGTAAGTATCTTGCTGGTGTGTACACATGGGTGAGGCCGGATAGGTATGCTGGACTGGAGTCCGTCAGTGAAATGTAGCACAGACAACAAATTGTGTGGTTGATTCTGGATCGAATTGATAGTAAAGTGTATGGTATAGAGCAGCGGAGAGGTGTACTCTGATTGTGGTACTCTAAAGATGTTGCGAGCAGCGGTGTTTTGAACATTTCGAAGTTTCTGGAGTAGATACTGAGAAAAACCAGACAGAAGTAAGTTACAAGTTACAAGTAAGTTATTACAGTCTTAAAAGTACTAATGAACACACAAATGTTTGAGTGGCATCAACTGAAAGATATTTGCGAATGGAGCTGATGCGTCTCAGCTCAAGATATGCATCCATGCATATGTTCATGACATGTTGGTGCAATTAAGAGTACTGTCTAGAGTAACATCTATGTTTCGTACTGACTGTGTGACTTTAATGTTGGTGTTGGTGATATGTATTGTTTGATGTAAAGGATGAGAATGAGCAAGTCTTTATGTTGTGATCAGAATGGCCTCAGTTTTATCATCATTCATCTGCAGCTTGTTACATGACATCCATGATCTCACATCAGAAATGCACCTCTCTACTCCTTGGAAGGTAGCTTCAACTTCAATTGGGTGGCTGGACTTGCATTTTTGGGTGTAATCAGTGAACAATTCGTGAGACTGGATGATGATCTATCACACTTGACAATATAGATTTCTTTTATCGCCTACTTATTGATTTTTTGAATTTCGAAAAGAATTTATCCAGGATACAAAACAATGCAGAAAATTGGATGTTTTTCGTTTCTAAAATCAGTAGGTGTGTACAAACAAATGGGGGTGGGAGTGGTCGTTTAGTATACAAAAGAAATCTAAATTTGAATTTAGTTTCACATAAAATTGCTCGGGGGGGGGGGGGTAATAAATATGTATATCTATATATCAAAACATTTATATGTTTTCTTTCTTTTCCATAAACATAAGACAAATCAAGGTAGCATTGGTGTTTAAAACAACTGAGCGGCAACTTAGGTTAAAAAAATAGACATCCAGATGATTTCATTAATCAATGCATCATCTAATAACTTATTTATGAATCTTACATGTATGACAACAAACAATATAATTGGAAGAAAAAACAATTTCACTGGGCGGTTTTTAAAAAGAGTTGTAGCACATATCGATTTGCTATGATTAATTTATAGTACCCAGGACTACCAAGTTCTTACATTTGACGCACTAAACGGTACACGATTTGCTATTAAAAATTAAAGAAAAACTATTGTTACTATTTTGTGAATGTCAAGCTTACAGTAAATCAATATTCAAAGCCACTCAGACAAGTTTGCCTGGAAGTTTTGTTTTTATCAGAAAGGAAGTAGGGAAAATTACTCTGCAAATATCACGTATCTATGCATGCAGTGTACTTACATAACAAAGCATATATCAGCACATATTTTTCTCTCATAAAAACGATTAAAAAATATCAAATGGCGTCTTATCCAGGGGCGCCTGCAGAATTATTTTCGGGGAGGGGTGAGTGGGTTTTACGGATATTTGCCAAAACATATTCAGAGGTCTAATTCGGGGTGGGGTGACTGGGTTGGCGGTTGTCAAGTACCCCCACGCACTCTTGCCTCCTTCTGCAGGCGCCTATGTCGTTACCTCATCAGTTGCCGTTAGTCCCCATCACCATCACCATCACTAGGCAACCCCTCAAGACGAGCACGAACAGACAGACACAAACTTGCCACTTGTTACGTATGTTTATATGGGTTTTTTTCTGTTTGCAAGGAGTTTTCTTTCCTCCCAAAAACATATAACTTACAAAAGACTTTAAAACTGTGAAGAAATCATATTAAATAATAATAATAATAATAATAATAATAATAATAATAATAACAACAATAATAATAATAATAATAATAATAATAATAATAATAATAATAATAATAATGACTTTGTATAGCGCCTAACCTTTGCGCTTTACAACATCTATAATGATATGATTGCATAAAGCAAACAAAAAAGAAAAAACAACAACAATAACAAGCGAAAAACACAATGAAATTAGGAAACATAAAAAATGCTGAAAATAATGAAGGAATGAAACATTATTAGGTCTTTGTTTGTTCTTGCAGTAGAAAAATGGCACAAGTTGTAATCGTATCGTCGGATCTGTCAGGTCTGCTACCGTAGCGTATGCTTAGGCAGACATTTTGTTTCGGTTCTAAGTAACCTGCTTGTATTGATAGGTTGATAAAAGCATTTTCAAAATCAATGTAAAAAATATATGAACGATAAATACCGGATAATTTGGTGGAGTTAAAGAGTACAATTTGATGACGTAATCATGTGACGCACCGATTGGGACTGCCTACTTACAACTAAATCTTAACCTAGGTCAATAACCTGGTTCAAGAGTTTTTTTTTGCAAGCTACGGATGCCATTTCACATGGAGTTCGCTTTGCATGTCCTGCTTTCTTGTGTGTTCTAAACTAGTCAATAAAAATGGATCACAGTATCCAAATCGACAAATGCCGGTCGGGTACATCTTAAACCGAGTGATGAATGACTGGTAACATGGAGCTAATAACACAGCTGTAGAGTCCATCCCATACAACTAAATTTAATAATATTATTTGTAATTTACCTTTTGGTGTCATTCACTTCCAAATTCGCCTATCATTTCTCTTTTCATACGTGGCATGTTGTTATCATATGTTCAGAATAATCTGGCTCGCGCCACAAAGCACTTTTTTTTCATTATTTTAATTATTATTGGCATTTCTTTCCTTTCAGCCAATAACCTACCCCAACAAATACAAATCATTTAACAGACTCCATAAATATAATCTAGTGTCAAATTTTTTCAAGAATAAAATCATTGTTTAAATAAATAACAATCATAAAATGAAAAAAGTAAGGCAGATGTGTTCTAGAAAGGTAAACATTATTACAATAGGTTTATAACCCTTGCGATAAAAATTATTAAGCAATACAGCTTGTCCTCCAAGGAGCAAAAAGCGAAAGCTGCATGCCGCTCTTCGCGTCAATCTGTTTAAAATCAGATCTCCGTCCAACGTTTAGATCTGACAGTTACCGCTTTGGGTTCATGTTCTGGTGAGCATCGCTGTTTTGTGGGATATGCATTGCAGTCCATTTATTTTACACTAATGTTTCTTAGTTTAATTGTACTATGAAACATGTATTACATTAAACTTTCAACATGATTATAAATGAGCCCAGCTTAAAAGGAAATTAAAAAATCGTGGTGAATAATTTGTATTACTTTTAAAATAATAGTTACGTTTAATGGCAAGTTTTTGTTGGAAATAATTAATAATAAAACTGAAGAAATTTCGAAGATTGTAGATTAACTAGAAAAGTATATTCATGAGAGAAGAAGTATCTCAATAGAGTAGAACATGGAAAACAATATATAAAATGTTTGTCACAGAATTAGGCGAAAATTGAATTTATTTCTTCTTGAATTACAAACCAATTTCACCATTTTTTTGTTTCGTCGTACATGCGTTACCTGGGGTGAATAAGTGTTTTTCAAGGTAAGTGACGTGTAGCTATTTTGCATATGCCTGACTACAAATCACTTGAAGTCAGGAACATTAGAATCACAGGGTGCACGGGATTTTGCTCACCTATTTGAGGATATATAAGGCAGAATAATTCTGATAAGATTACGAGTCCAAAAGTATCTTATCAAAGGAGAGATAGTTCGTTATTCTTTCTCCAGCCAAAGGGGTGAGTGTTAAATTTATATTTCATTTTATTGTGAATTTTATTCAGTTTATCATTTCATGTAATGATGCTTTTATTACAATGCAGATTTAAACCGTTGAATATTTGGAATTACTAGTCACTATTAGACTTTAAATGCAATAGCGTAATCTAAATTTTAGATTGTTTTAGAAACAACTATTATTAGTTTGGTTTCTTTATTGTAGCTGAATTGTAGCTGAACATCTCTGAACGTCTCTGAATTCTTTCTCCAGCCAAAGGGCTGAATTGTAGCTGAATGTGATTGATTGCTCCAGCAAAAGGGCTCATTGTGATTGATTGTGCCGTGATTGTGCCGTGATTATGCTGTTTAATTGTGCGATCAAATTGAGGTATCTGACAGTCTGTCTGTCGGATTGTCTGTCCGTCTACGTCTGTCGAGATGTGTAAATATCCGGAAATCTAGAAGTCTAAGTGTCCGAGTGTCGGAGCTGTCTAGAGGTGTAAACGTCCGGGGCAGTATCTAAGTGTTTGGGACCGGTGGTTCTAGTAGATGCTGTATGTCTGTCTGTACGTATAACTGTAGTGGATCCGTGAAGGGCAAGCAGCCGATAAAATTATTGGGCCAACCCTAGGTATTCGGAGAAGCTGTGCGGCGATTCAACAGTTGGTGAATCGTACGGTTGTACAGGGTCGAGAAGCATGTGTGTATTTCAATTCTTGTTACAATTGAATACAATGTTATATTTACACGTGGTTACTTTGAATCTGTAGGATTCCAAAGGATTACATGAATCTCAATAACTGTTAGTAACTTGATTTAATACATATAGATATTAGTACTTTTTGTCGCAATCCATACGTGCGATAATGTAATTTGATGTTTGTATTTGCTATGCGATAATATAACTTTTGTAAAGGTTCCATTTTATATGAAACATTTGTGTAGTCCAGGAGATTCCTTGGATCTGTGTTTATTTTGTATTAATATTTAATTTATTTTTGAATTGTAGTGGTTGTGAAGTATGATTGTGGGTTGAACGCATGAGTTATTGTGTTGATACATCATTATTTTTAATTAATAATTTATTTCATAAATTTATATCATCTTTCACATATTGTGTTTGTGTTGTTCATTTAATCCACCAACCACTCCATAACAATTCTGTTACAATGTTCATTATAGTCTAGAACAAATCAGAAAAGGTCAAGCAACAACAACAACAACAACCCCCAAAAAAAAAAAAAACAAACAAATAAACAACAACAAGTAAATTATTACACTTAGATTCTAACAGACAACCGGATATGATACAAGCATGCTCAAACAGAATGTCTTTCTTAAAAGATAATATATTTGGTTCTTTTGGGATGAACAACAAATAATAATAGTTGTTTTAAAAGAAATGAAAAACGTATTGCATTTATAAAAATGCATTAATTGATACATAATTTGTACCTAATAAATATTTTCCTTGCAACATTAAATTCAACTTTCATCGTTGGATGTTTAAGACATAAATGGTTTTCAACAGCAAGTCTTGATAACGAAGAGGTCATAAATCTGATTATTAAATGTCTCGGGTTATTATTGACTTTATAATAAA
Source organism: Unio delphinus (assembly GCA_029339505.1). NCBI lineage: Eukaryota > Metazoa > Mollusca > Bivalvia > Unionida > Unionidae > Unio > Unio delphinus. Next base: position 3,518,921 of record JAQISU010000109.1, on the reverse strand, counting down.
ACACAATCGTTAACATACAAAATCAGGCCCGGACAAAGAGACCCAGGGCCTCTAGGCAGTTAACACAGTCCTGGCCCCATTTTTGGTAATTTAGCAAAAACCAAACTTGTGTCCTCAATGTGCCCTTGGCCGAGACCTCCTTTGAGGTTGGGACCTTCAGACACGGAAACTTAGACTGAAAAGGATCAACGAAATTAACAATGTTCTTATACTTCAAAGTTAAAATTGACACAATTTTAAAATAATGCAAATCCCGAACTGTTAGTAGTTTGAAATGGAATTATTTTAATTTTTGTGCTTAAAAAAATCTTATTTCATCGTAAAATGACAACTTAACAGTAAAAAATGATAATTTTCAAACAATATTAATAACAGAGATATAAAAAACCGACTGAAGGTAAATGGTTGAATGATTTTGAGCAGCAAGGGTTATATCTAATGGCAGTACTGTTTATATTTTAAATTAAATGTTGTGACTAAAAACATAAGTTATATTGACTTACAAAAATCATGTAGTAAATTTGGATACAATCTTCCTAAAGTAAATTTAATACAATAAACTACAAAAAAGAATTCATATCTGACACGGACAAACAAAAAGTCCTCTTCTTCATTCTGCATCGATTTATTCCCAGAATGATCCGAACAATTTCATTAGTAATTTTGTCAGTGTTAGGAAGCACCGTCTAATCTGCCAGATCTAATACATGTCTTGTTTTGAAATTTAACGGTAAATTGTATTACCTTTAGTTATTGCTTTCTATGTCTTTGATCATGTGACACAATGTTATCATTAGCTTCAAAGGTTATTTTAAACCAGCACGCAAAATGAACAGCTTTGCAAAGATACAAGTCTTCAGATTGTATCTGGACTATCACATGTATTATTAGTAACACTATCACATGTATTATTAGTTACACTATCACATGTATTATGAGTAACACTATCACATGTATTATTAGTAACACTATCACATGTATTATTAGTAACACTATCACATGTACACTCAGTTTATCATTTCCTTCAGCGCATATATCTTTTAGTACTAAGAGATAAGACGTTTACACGAATCGCATCTCCTCGACTCAGTTATGGAAAAAGTTCAATCAGACAATACAAATTAAATATACATACCATTCATAAATGTTCTTTCTCAGTCTTTTAAGTTTCACGAATGCAATACACAAAACTAAAAGCTTGCTTTGTTTTAAGTCGGCGAAATGAACTAGTTAATAACATTGGTGTTTTCATTGAAGTTATTACGACGAGACTTATTCGCATGCTATATCAGATGGTTTATTTTCTCCCAATTTGGAGAAAACACAATAGTATTCTTCAAACTATATTATATTATTATTGTTATTATTTTCGTTTTACATCTATTTTACTTGTACTAGAATTTAAAGCAGATTGTAACTTATAAGTGAAATATCGACATGTAGACATATGAGATACTCCGTTCTAGGTATGCAGTAGGGAAGTACGGATGGAATATCTGTATCGAGCAATGCGTCGTTATTTCAGCTTAACTTTTATACAACAACGATAGATCTTGTACACAATGTATTATAATTTTTTCATCGTTTACATGCATATCGAAAACGATTGTCTTTACGATCCACATGCGAATTCAGACTTCTTAAAACAGTTATTACTTTTATTGCAGTTTCCATCAAACAGAAATGTAAGGATGGTTCTCTGATATTGTAAGTGATGAAAAAGGATAGATGAAGTACTAAACACCCTTCTTTGCATTTTGTAATGTTTGTCTTGCTAAAGAACTGGCACGGCTTAGAGTTTATTAATTATGATACAGTACTGTGGTTACAAATTTTATCACGACGCTCTGGATAAAATTGACAAAAAAATTATAAACCAATATATGCATATGACTGGACCTTTAATGTCTGTTTAATACAAGACTGCCAATCGAATCCACATGTCCTAACACCATATCTTGTACAAATGGTTTTAAAATTTTCTGACCATGATAAAGCAGAGAATCAAAAAAAATACTCAAGAAGTAAAGTCTTTTACAGCATCTTTGCTTGTATAATTTCGTTACAATTGTCCGCAGAATGATCCGTAACAATGAATCGTTCTCCATTAGTCTCGAAGCTGATACTCCGGGGACCGTGCAGGACATTATCCTTCGAGAGCAGGATACGCAGGAACATTCCTTCTCCTGTGATCACATGGATGTTATGCGAATTCATTCCGCAAATATAAACATTCTCCTGACAGTCCGTAGTCATCCCTGTAGGGTAATCCAGCTTCTCATGACGATATCGAAACTTGACCTCACCCTCTAGGTTCAGGCAGGTTACTAAATTGGACCCACAGTCAGATACGAAAATAAGAGTCTGGATCTGGTTGGTTATCACATGGTTGGGGCATCTGAAGAGAGGTGTACCATCTTTGTCATTCATTGTGCACTTTATTATATCGCCTTTTAGAGAGAAAAACGTGAGACTAGGGGTTGCGCTCGACGGATCACACGTAATCACAAATTTGTCCTCTACAAAGGTGATTCCCCAACACTCACACTTTGTTTCGAATGAACCAAAAATCTGTAGATTTTTATTGTAAGTGAGTACAAAGACAGATTTTTCTCCAGGAACTGTCACAGCCACCTTTTCATCGTCTAGTTTTGTCACGTCGCAGGGGCTTTGAGGAAGAACGAGTCTGCTGACAACGTTACAAAACTTGTCCAAAAGCTTTACACACCTATTGTTCCAGTCAGCCAGCACAATCTTACCGTCGGCAAGGTAGCAGCATCCCGATATGCAGCAATCACTCTCATCGTCTGGATGTTTGCAAAAGATCCGATCTAGATCTTTGACGTGTCTTTTAGCAAAACTGACTTCCTTAGACCGGGTCAAGAAGGATGGTAGTTTGGATGGCTGTGGGACTTCGGCAATGTAGGCTAGCTTCTTTACATTCATTGTTATAGCTTCATAGGCGGGATCATAAGTCATCGCATAGTCCAGACGTTTGACGGTCAAAAAGTATTTCCATAATATTTCCTCGTAAACTAGGCTTTTTAATTGAATCTCTCTCTTCGTCTTCGTAAATTCATAATTGCGGTCTTTTACCTGTTTCAACAGACTCTGCAATTAAGGAAATACATAATGATCAAGCTAATATGCCATCATGCGCTGAAACTATCAACACAAAGAGGGTTTTTTTAAAATTCAGGTAACAATTAAATGGAGATATCACTCAGATCATTTAGTTTTCATTATGGACATTACCCAAAGAATATATGGGACCAGAATATACCACAATATAACACTAAATTTATCGATGACCCCGGGATAAAAGCGTCCCATATCAAATAAAACGTGAAGCAATGAGGTACATTCAACAAGCTTTACATTTATATTACCATAACTGTTAACCAAACCGAAAATAAGATTATTACAGAAATTTCAAGTGACCATGAATACCGAATAGAGATGCCATTTGTTTGTTTATTTGTATGATTAGGATTTTTAACGAAGCTTTAACAATGTTTCAGTCATATTGCTACTATGTTTGCAGTGAGGCAGTTTATAGTGATGTCTGGCACTGAAGCATCATGCTTCAGACACGTATCATGATGTCCCACCCAGTCACATTATCCTGACACCAGGCCGACCAGTCCTAACGCTAGCCTATTAATGCTGAGCGCCAAACGAGGCAGCTGTTAGTACCATTTTTGTAAGTCTTTGTTATAACTGGGCCGAGGATCGAAACCAGCAAGGTAGCAGCATCCCGATTCTCTAACCACTAGGCCACCGGAGCGGTTTTGAAATGCCATTTGTACATTTCCCCATATCTCTTCAAAATTTGCTGACAGGGACACCGCAGATATACAGCAGCAGCGATGGTTGATCATGCAATCCTTTGAGTTCAAGTGCAACTGATGATCCGTACAGTAATAATCTACCTCAAAAGGATTTTCCATCTGTATTCTCAGTTCAATAAGTATAAATGCCTTGAAATATTTTCTTATTGCATTATCGTGTGCTTTTCAATTCTTTATGGCCTGGAGAGTCAAAAGGTGTGTGATTGTATCTTCCTGGTACTGGTGGAATTGCTCTAAGAGAATGTCCCTCTGTTCGATCCTATCTGCCGACATGAGGCTTCCGAAATAGGCGTACTGCGTCATTGCTCTTTCTAGTTTCGTCAGCTCACGGGTCTCTCGGTTTCGTTTAGCCCACTCCAACACTGGAATCACACCGTTGCAGCAGCGATGGATGATTATGGTGCAACTGATGATCCGTACAATAATAATCTACCTCAAAAGGATTTTCCATCTGTATTGTCAGTTCAATAAGTATAAATGCCTTCAAATATTTTCTTATTGCATTATCGTGTGCTTTTTAATTCTTTAATCCTTACCATTTATTAGTGGTTAGAGTGTCCGCCTCGGATGCGTTAGGTCGCGGGTTCGAAACCCGGTCAAGTCTACCAAAGACGTATAAAACACATGGTACTAACAGCTGCCTCGCTAAGCGTTAAGCATTAAGATTTTTGTGTTATAACTGGTGGGTCTGGTGTCGGGATAATGGGACTGGGTGAGACATCTTGCTACATGTCTGCATCATAATGACCCAGTGGTAGATATCACTATAAACCGCCACACTGAAGACTTCGTTCGATGTGACTGAAAAATTGTTAAAGCTACGTTAAACACACACACACACACACACACACACACACACACACACACATTTTAATTTTGGAACCCCTTTAGTAACATTGTCTTAACTTATCTTACGTTTTTTGCGTTTGTTGACAATCGAGTTTATGAAAGCAAAGAAAGCTATTCAGTACAAAGGATATATAATATATTAGCTTTTGTTAACGTATTCACGTTGCTAATAAACCACCTTACCTTTATTTTACTTGTCACATCTGATGCTTCTTTGCAGAATGATGAAGCGCGTTTGCTCTGACAGATCAAACCTTGAATGTTGGTCTCATGAATCTCGTCAAATTTCTTGACAAATATGGCCTGGAGAGTCAACAGGTGTGTGATTGTATCTTGCTGGTACTGGTGGAATTGCTCTAAGAGAAGTGTCTTTTTCATCTCCAGAATGTCCCTCTGTTCGATCCTATCTGCCGACATGAGGCTTCCGAAATAGGCGTACTGCGTCATTGCTCTTTCTAGTTTCGTCAACTCACGGGTCTCTCGGTTTCTTTTAGCCCACTCCAACACTGGAATCATACCGTTGCAGCAGCGATGGATGATCATGCAATCCTTTGCGTTCAAGTGCAACTGATGATCCGTGCAGTAATAATCTACCTCAAAAGGATTTTCAATCTGTGTTCTCAGTTCAATAAGTATAAATGCCTTCTCGTTTTCTTTGTTATCTGAATGAATCGGAATAATATGGCCTTCATTGCCATCAGATTTGGACGCTGGATTATCCTCAGCCGGAAGTATGGACAGCATTTGTGACTTCAGATAAGATACGTTCATTTCCTCTGCTACGGAACTGTTTTGAGGGCGACTTTTGGACTTGACTGGAGTCATCTCTAGAGACCCATCTGATGTGTAACCATTGGACTCTAAACTCACCAGACTAATGGATTGATCAACGTTATTTTCATCCATGGTCTTGTCCTCATTGCCTGCTTTTCCTAATTTCACGGACATCTTAAGTTAATTGTTTTTATTTTCGCTCACCTGTTGAGTTGTGCTAGTACAGTTGTTGCACTCCAATGATAGCAAATGTATTTTCTAATAGATAATTTATATCCCACAGTTTTCAAGAGTCCCGATATTGCTTTAGATCTGACGTTCAATACGTTTGCAATCAGACGAAAAGAAACGGACATTTGAAAGTAAAGGTTTAGTTTACTACCAATCGCTATAGAATTGTCAGTGTTTAGAAACTGGTCCTGTAAATAGATTGGGATTACTGAATCTCAACAAGTGCATGTCCCGTGTCTAATAGCATTTACCTAAATAATACATACCTCTACTGGTAAATATATTCACTTATTCTGAATTAAACATGGACAACCTATTGATTATTGTCGGTCCAAAAGAGAGTCTATCAATTACGCCAAAAGCTGGTGATGCTAAGCATTTGTCATGGCTACAGTTGTACACTTGATTATACTTAGCATGATATTTATCTATGATAGTATACATAATTTACACAATCAATAATGCATTGGTATCGATTTCCGATCCACAAAATCTACACGCGCTTGTCTACACTTGTCTATTACAATGTTCCATTCCTGAGATGGAAATGCGAATCATTGAAACCCATAACAACTATTAACTTTTATAAACATTTTATTCCGATACTCAAGAAAACATTTTGCTTATTTCGGTGGCCTTATGATATAAACTACCCCCCCCCCAAAAAAAAAAAAGCCCCCCCCCCCCCAAAAAAAAAAAAAACAACAAAAAAACAAACCCAAAACAAAACATGAAATTAGATAACACAAAAACATGCTGAAATGAGGCATGACACATTATTAGGTCTTTAAGTTTGTTCTTGCAGACAAAAAGGTGAGTTTTAAGATCATTTTTGAAAGGGACCACTGTGTCTTTGTGTCTAATTTCAATGGAGAATTCATTCCATGTTGCTGGGCACTGGTATGCAAAATAACGTTGTCCATATGACTTCGTTTTCATAGTGGGAATAATGAGTATACGATTGTGAGAAGAGGAGCGTAAGTATCTTGCTGGTGTATACACATGGGTGAGGCCGGATAGGTATGCTGGACTGGAGTCCGTCAGTGAAATGTAGCACAGACAACAAATTGTGTGGTTGATTCTGGATCGAATTGATAGCAAAGTGTATGGTATAGATCAGCGGAGAGGTGTGCTCTGACTGTGGTACTCTAAAGATGTTCCGAGCAGCGGTGTTTTGAACATTTCGAAGTTTCTGGAGGAGTACATATTGAGAAAAACCAGACAGAAGTAAGTTACAAGTTACAAGTAAGTTAGTCCAGTCTTGAAAGTACTAATGAACACACAAATGTTTGAGTGGCATCAACTGAAAGATATTTGCGAATGGAGCTGATGCGTCTCGGCTCAAGGTGTGCAGCCTTTCATATGTTTATGACATGTTGGTGCAATTGAGATTACTGTCTAGAGTAACATCTAGGTTTCGAACTGACTGTGTGACTTTAATGTTGGTGTTGGTGATATTTATTGTTTGATGTAAAGGATGGGAATGAGCAAGTCTTTATGTTGTGATCAGAATGGCCTCAGTTTTATCATCATTCATCTGCAGCTTGTTACATGACATCCATGATCTCATATCAGAAATGAACCTCTGTACTCCTTTTCGTTTATAAAATCAGTAGGTGTGTACAAATAAATGGGGGTGGGGGTGGTCGTTTAGTATACAAAAGAAATCTAAATTCGAATTTAGTTTCATATAAAATTACTCGGGGGGGGGGGGGGGGCGGAGTAATAAATATATATATATATCTATATATCAAAACATTTATCTGTTTTCTTTCTCTTCCATAAACATAAGACAAATCAAGGTAGCATTGGTGTTTAAAACATCAGAGCGGTAAGTTATTTTAAAAAATAAACATCCAAAGGATTTCATTAATCAATACATCATATAATAACTTGTTTATGAATCTTACATGTATGACAACAAACAATACAATTGGAAGAAAAAACAATTTCGCTGGGCTGTTTTCAAAAAGAGTTGTTGCACATATCGATTTGCTATGATTATTTTATAGTACCCAGGACTACCAAGTACATGATTTGCTATTAAAAATTAAAGAATAACTATTGTTACTGTTTGTGAATGTCAAGCTTACAGTAAATCAATATTCAAAGCCACTCAGACAAGTTTGCCGGGAAGTTTTGTTTTTATCAGAAAGGAAGTATGGAAAATTACTCTATAAATATCACGTATCCAAGAATGCAGTGTACTTACATAACAAAGCATATATCAGCACTTTTTTTTCTCATAAAAACGATTAAAAAATATCAAATGGCGTCTTATCCAGGGGCGCCTGCAGAAATTATTTTCTGGGAGGAGGGAACATGTAGTCGTCAGCTTTCAGTTTTACGGATGTTTGCCGAAACATGTTCAGAGGTCTAAATCGGGGTGGGGTGAGTGGATTGGCGGTTGGCAAGTGCTCCCACCCACTCTTGCCTCCTTCTGCAGGCGCCTATGGCGTTATCTCATCAGTTGCTGCTAGTCCCCATCACCACCACTAGGCAACCCCTCAAGACGAGCACCAACAGACAGACACAAACTTGCCACTTGTTACGTATGTTTTTTTTATATGTTTATTTTTTTTCTGTTAGTAAGGAGTTTTCTTTCCTCCCAAAAACATATAACTTACGAAAGACTTAGAAAACTGTGGAGAAATCATATTAAATAATAATAATAATAATAATAATAATAATAATAATAATAATAATAATAATAATGACTTTGTATAGCGCCTAACCTTTGCGCTTTACAACATCTATAATGATATGATTGCATAAAGCAAACAAAAAAGAAAAAACAACAACAACAAACAAACAACACAGTGAAATTAGGAAACATAAAAAATGCTGAAATTAATGAAGGAATGAAACATTATTAGGTCTTTGTTTGTTCTTGCAGTAGAAAAATGACACAAGTTCTTATCGTATCGTCGGATCTGCCAGGTATGCTTAGGCAGACATTTTTTTTTTCGGTTCTAAGTAACCTGCTTGTATTGATAGGTTGATAAAAGCATTTTCAAAATCAATGTAAAAAATATATGAACAATAACTACCGGATAATATGGTGGGGTCAAAGAGTACAATTTAAGAACGTAATCATGCGACGCACCGATTGGGACTGCCTACTTACAACTAAATCTTAACCTACGTCAATAACCTGGTTCAAGAGTTTTGGTTGCCAGCTACGGATGCCATTTTATATGGAGTTCGCTTTGCATGTCCTGCTTTCTTGTGTGTTCTAAACTAGTCAATACAAATGGGTAACAGTATTCAAATCTTCTACGCGACAAATGCCGGTCGGGTACATCTTAAACCGAGTGATGAATGACCGGTAACATGAAGCTAATAACACAGCTGTAAAGTCCATCCCATAAAAATAAATTTAATAAATTTTTTTGTAATTTCCGTTTTGGTGTTATTCACTTCCAAATTCGTCTATCATTTCTCTTTTAATACGCGGCATGTTGTTATAATATGTACAGAATAACCTGGCTCGCGCCGCAAAGCACTTTATTTTCATTATTTTAATTATTATTGGCATTTGTTTCCTTTCAGCCAATAACCTACCCCAACAAATACAAATCATTTAACAGACTCCATAAATATAATCTAGTGTCAATTTTTTTTCAAGAATAAAATCATTGTTTAAATAAATAACAATCATAAAATGAAAAAAGTAAAACAGATGTGTTCTAGAAAGGTAAACATTATTACAATAGGTTTATAACCCTTGCGATAACAATTATTAAGCAATACAGCTTGTCCTCCAAGGAGCAAAAAGCGAAAGCTGCATGCCGCTCTTCGCGTCAATCTGTTTAAAATCATATCTCCGTCTAACGTTTAGATCTGACAGTTACCGCTTTGGGTTCATGTTCTGGCGACCTTTGAATTAACCAATGAAAATGCAGCTTTAAGAAATCTGAAAGTGACCCAAACCATTCGGTACACTGTTACGACTTAATGATCATAAACTAAAAGAAAAAGCAAAGCCAAAACTGTTATAAAACTCAACAAATAATTTAATTATCACTGTTATAAATTAAAATGTGAGATTAATTTACAGTATTATGTAGTGAATAGAAAATAATCCCGATAATGTTATATGACAGTCCAGTGTAAAGTTCCGCATAAATATAAGAACAGGAATGTACTGGGTCGCCAAGAATCGTGATGTTTTGTCAAGATGGCATAGTCCAGGATTCCGTTGAATAATTCACAACAGTTCCAGAATAACATTATCGTCCAAATAATTATCACTTTCTATTTCCAAATTTATTATTCTAATTTTTGGTAGGCGAAATAATTTGTGGCTATTTTAGTTTCGCTACGGTTCATTAATGTACTTAATTACATATTTCGTATTACGTTGATTGCAAATCTAAATTGGTTCTTGTTATTTTTTCTCTCTACATTTCTACATATTTAGCATCGCTTTTTTGTGGGATATGCATTGCAGTCCATTTATTTTACATTAATGTTTCTTAGTTTAATTGTACTATGAAACATGTATTACATTAAACTTTCAACATGATTATAAATGAGCCCAGATTAAAATGAAATTAAAAATTCGTGGTGAATAATTTGTATTACTTTTAAAATAATAGTTACGTTTAATGGCAAGTTTTGTTGCAAATCATTAACAATAAAACTGAAGAAATTTCGAAGATTGTAGATTAACTAGAAAAAGTATATTCATGAGAGAAGAAATATCTCAGTAGAGTAGAACATGGAAAACAATATACAAAATGTTAATTATAGTTTAGAACAAATCAGAAAAGGTCAAGCAACAGCAACAACAACAACAAAAACAAAATAAAACAAACAAACAACAGCAACAAGCAAATGATTACATTAAGATTGTAACAGACAAGTGGATATCATACAAGCAGAATCGAACAGGATGTCTTTCTTAATAGATAATATATGTGGTTCTTTTGGGATGAACAATAAAGAATAATAGTTGTTTTAAAGGAAATGAAAAACGCATTGCATTTATAAAATGCATTAATTGATACATAATTTGTAGCTATCAAATATTTTCCTTACAACATTAAATTCAACTTTCATCGTTGGATGTTTAAAACATAAATGGTTTTCACCAGCAAGTATTGATACTGAAGAGATCATAAAGCTGATTATTAAATGTCTCGGGTTATTATTGACTTTATAATAAAACACAGTCGTTAACATACAAAATCAGGCCCGGACATATAGACCTAGGGCCCCTAGACAGTTAACAGAGTCGGGGACCTCTTTTTGGTAATTTAGCAAAAAGCAAACTTGTGTCCTGAATGTGTCCTTGGCCGAGACCTCCTTTGAGGTTGGGACCTTCACACACGGAAACTTAGACTGAAAAAGATCAACGAAATTAACAATGTTCTTATATTTCAAAGTTAAAATTGACACAGTTGTAAAATAAATGCAAATCCCGAACTGTTAGTAGTTTGAAATGGAATTATTTTAATTTATGCGCTTAAAAAAATGTTATATCATCGTAAAATGACAACTTGACAGTAAAAAATGATAATTTTCAAACCATATTAAAAACAGAGATATGAAAGACCGACTGACGGTAAATGGTTGAATGATTTTGAGCAGCAAGAGCTATATCTGATGGTAGTACTGTTTATATTTTAAATTAAATGTTGTGATTAAAAACATAAGTTATACTGACCTACATAAATTTGATCTTGTAGTAGTTGTTGCTGTTTGAAAGACAAATCATTATTGTACTAGACTATTTTCATGGTGTTTGTTAAATTGTTTTGTATCTTGTTTGGGGAGGGTATTTCAAAATCAAAATGAGACATTTTATGGCCCTGTTGACTTGAGCCTAATTAACTAATATGCGCGTTTTCTAAGGAACTTTGAAGAGTGAGAACATTCAAATGAAAACTATGTTGACTCTATCTGTTGTTTATTTGTGTAGATAATATAATTTACACTAATGAATGTATAAATGAATGCATTTCTAAAGAAAATCCAATACAATCTATGATGACAAAAAAGAAAAGAACCAAAGTATCTGATTTTAACAGAAAAAGTCTCTTAATGTAAATCATTAAATACAATAAAGTAAAAAAAATACAGTGAAAATTAAACTATTTTGACCGTATTGGTTTTTATTTGAGTAATGAATAATAACATAAAAAAATAAATATAAATAAATACATTCAAAATAAATAAATTTACAAAACAAAATAATAAATTCATAACTAAGGAAAATGCATGGTATAATAACAAGTAATACTCAATATTAATACATTTATAGATTAATAGAGGGGAAAAATCATGGAGTAAATTTGAATACAATAGTCCTAAAGTAAATTTAATACAATAAACTACAAAAAAGAATCCCTATCTGACACGGACAAACTCATAGTCCTCTTCTTCATTCTGCATCGATTTATTCCCAGAATGATCCGAACAATTTCATTAGTAATTTTGTCAATGTTAGTAAGCACCGTCTAATCTGCCAGATCTAATATATGTCTTGTTTTGAAATTTAACGGTAAATTGTATTACCTTTAGTTATTGCATTCTATGTCTTTGATCATGTGACACAATGTTATCATTAGCTACTAAGGTTATTTTAAACCAGCACGCAAAATGAATAGCTTTGCAAAGGTACAAGTCTTTAGATTGTATCTGGACTATTACATGTATTATTAGTTACACTATCACATGTATTATTAGTTACACTATCACATGTATTATTAGTTACAATATCACATGTATTATTAGTTACACTATCACATGTATTATTAGTTACACTATCACATGTATTCTTAGTTACACTATCATATGTATTATTAGTTACACTATCACATGTATTATTAGTTACACTATCACATGTACACTCAGTTTATCATTTCCTTCAGCGAATATATCTTTTAGTACTAAGAGATAAGACGTTTACACGAATCGCAGCCCCTCGACTCAGTTATGGGAAAAGGTCAATCAGACAATACAAATTAAATATACATACCATTAATAAATTTTCTTTCTCAGTCTTTTAAGTTTCAAGAATGCAATACACAAAACTAAAAGCTTGCTTTGTTTTAAGTCGGCGAAATGAACTAGTTAATAACATTGGTGTTTTCATTGAAGTTGTTATGACGAGACCTATTCGCATGCTATATCAGATGGCTTATTTTCTCCCAATTTGGAGAAAACACAATAATATTCTTAAAACTATATTATATTATTATTGTTATTATTTTCGTTTTACATATATTTTACTTGTACTACAATTTAAAGCATACTGTAACTTAAAAGTGAAATATCGACACGTAGACGTATGAGATACTCCGTTCTAGGTATGCAGAAGGGAAGTACGGATGGAATATCTGTATCGAGCAATGCGTCGTTATTTCAGCTTAACTTTTAAACAACAACGATAGATCTTGTACACAATGTATTATAATTTTTCATCGTTTACATGCATATCGAAAACGCTTGTCTTTACGATCCACATGCGAATTCAGACTTCTTAAAATAGTTATTGCTTTTATTGCGGTTTCCATCAAACAGAAATGTAAGGATGGTTCTCTGATATTGTAAGTGATGAAAAAGGATAGATGAAGTACTAAACACCCTTCTTTGCATTTTGTAATGTTTGTCTTGCTAAAGAACTGGCACGGCTTAGAGTTTATTAATTATGATACAGTACTGTGGTTACAAATTTTATCACGACGCTCTGGATAAAATTGACAAAATAATTATAAACCAATATATGCATATGACTGGACCTATAATATCTCTGTTTAATACAAGACTGCCAATCGAATCCACATGTCCTAACACAATGTCTTGTACAAATGGTTTTTAAATTTTCTGACCATGATAAAGCAGGGAATCAAACTAAATAGTCAAGAAGTGAAGACTTTCACAGCATCTTTGCTTGTATAATTTTGTTAGAGTTGTCCGCAGAATGATCCGATACAATGAATCGTTCTCCATTAGTCTCGAAGCTGATACTCCGAGGACCGTGCAGGACATTATCCTTCGAGAGCAGGATTCGCAGGAACATTCCTTCTCCTGTGATCACATGGATGTTATGCGAATTCATTCCGCAAATATAAACATTCTCCTGACAGTCCGTAGTCATCCCTGTAGGGTAATCCAGCTTCTCATGACGATATCGGAACTTGACCTCACCCTCTAGGTTCAGGCAGGTTACTAAATTGGACCCACAGTCAGATACGAAAATAAGAGTCTTGATCTGGTTGGTTGCCACATGGTTGGGGCATCTGAAGAGAGGTGTGCCATCTTTTTCATTCATTGTGCACTTTATTATGTCTCCTTTTAGAGAGAAAAACGTGAGACTAGGGATTGCGCTCGACGGATCACACGTAATCACAAATTTGTCCTCTACAAAGGTGATTCCCCAACATTGACAATTTGTTTCGAATGAACCAAAAATCTGTAGATTTTTATTGTAAGTGAGAACAAAGACGGATTTTTCTCCAGGAACTGTCACAGCCACCTTTTCATCGTCTATTTTTGTCACGTTCCAGGGGCTTTGAGGAAGGGCGAGTCTGCTGACAACGTTACAAAACTTGTCCAAAAGCTTGACACACCTGTTGTTCCAGTCAGCCAGCACAATCTTACCATCAGCAAGGTAGCAGCATCCCGATATGCAGCAATCATTCTCATCGTCTGGATGTTTGCAAAAGATCCGATGTAGATCTTTGACTTGTCTTTTAGCAAAACTGACTTCCTTAGACTGGGTCAAGAAGGATGGTAGTTTGGACGGCTGTGGGACTTCAGCAATGTATGCTAGCTTTTGTACCTCCTTTGTTATAGACTCAAAGGCTGGGTCATAATTCATCTCATAGTCCAAACGCTTGAATGTCAGAAAGTCTCTGCGTAATATTTCCTCATATACTGGACTTTTTAACTGAACCTCTCTCTTCGCCTTTGTGTATTCTTCATTTCGGTCTCCGACTTGCTTCAGTAGAGTCTGCAATTATGGCAAATAGATAGGGATCAAGTTGGTCTATTGTGATGTAATGAAAAGTTAAAAAAGAGTCTATTCAAGGAGATTTTTAAAACAGTAATTAGAGATTCTGGACTTCAGATAGATATTAAACAAAGATATCACGAAGACTTTTCAATCTTCAGTGTTGACGTTACATAACACATAATGATACCAGTACTAAACTAAGATACATTTTCTTGATGCCCCAGAACAAAAGAGTATCTTGTCAAATAAAGTGAACAAATGAGGGACGTTTAGCAGGTTTTTATATATATATATATATATATATATATATATATATATATATATAGAGAGAGAGAGAGAGAGAGAGAGAGAGAGAGAGAGAGAGAGAGAATGGACAATCCGAAAAGTATATAAGTTTCAAATGATTTTTCATATGAAATATTGAATATAACTAATTGCATTTGTATATTCAAATACATGACGATAGAATCGGCTGAAAGGTTCACAGCAGAAACATGTTTATCTTGTTAAATATTAAAATATCCATAATGGTATATCGTGCGCTGTCGACTGGTTTTATCTTTACATGGCTTCACTTATAATTCTCGGAATACTTAACATAAAAGGGTCTGAATATAAAAATATATTTGCTTTTGGAAAATGAGATCTGAAAACGTAGAAAGTCAGTCAAAAATGCACAGAATATAGATTAGCATTTCTTAACTTATTATTGTCTCTATCAAATCTCCTTACGTGTATTGTCTTGAGTGCAGCGGATGCTCCAGTGTGCACCAGTTTAGTGCGCTTGATCTGACCGTGCAAAATGTTAATGTTGGCCTCATGCATCTCGTCAAATTGCTTCACAAAGTTGTCCTGGAGGGTCAGCAGGTGCGCGATGATATCTTCCTGGTACTGATATAGTTCCTCCAGTAAGAGTGTCTTCTTCATCTCCAGAAGGTCCTTCTGTTCGATCCTTTCTTCCGACATGAGGCTTCCGAAACTGGTGTATTGCTCCATTACTTCTTCTAATTTCGTCAGCTCACGCGTCTCCCTGTTTCTTTTGGCCCACTCCAATATTGGAATCACGTCCTTGCAGAACCTATGGCTGCTCATGCAATCCTTTGCGTTTAAGAACAATTCATGATCTATACAATAAAATTCTACCTCAAAAGGATTTTCCACACTTGTTCTCAGCTCAGCTAGTATTAGTGCCTTATCGTTTTCTTTTTTATCAAAAAGAGCCGGGATACCAGAGTCTTCAGTGTAATCTGGTTTGGAAGCATTCGGCGGTTTCGACAGCAGTCGGGGCCGCTCATCTGACTTCAAATGAGATACGTTCATCTCTCCTGATTTAGTAAGCATGGTCTCTAGTGCATGTACGGCATTTTTTGAACGGCCTCTTTTCGACTTGACTGGAGTCATCTTGAGAGACTCGTCTGGTTTGTAATCACTTAATCCTTTATTGGCTGGACTGATGGACATATTAAAATCATATTTGTCCATGTCCTTGTTCTTATTGTCCGCTAACCCAATGTTACGTCTATTCCTTTCTTTTTTTGTTCAGTTTTCCGACATCTTTAGTTATAATTGTTTGTTTTCGTTGAACTGCTCAGTTATTCTCCCATGGATGTTCTATTCCATAAATAAAATGTTTCCTTCTATGGATTGTTTATTTCCTATAATTTACACAAGATATATGATCTTGTCTTAAATGAAATATATAAAAGAAATTCGTCCTCAAAGAGATGAATAAGAATGAGGCAGTTTGAAAACATAAGCGTTTAGTCCACTACCAACCGCTCATTCAATTTTAGCGATTATAAACTGGTCCAGCAAATAGACTGGAAGTACTGAAGCTCAATCCAAGAGTGTCAGATGTTTGATATCGTTCGTCGTATATGCGTGTAACATTGATAACGTTTTGTTGATTAGCGCTGTGACGCGGAATAGTTACCATGTCTACAACTGTACACATAACAAAGACTTGTAAAGATGCATAGGAAATGATAAAACTATCATCAATATTGTAGTTTTAATGTTTACGATGTCCCATTGGGAAAAGACTCAACATTGGTCCGTCAACTTATTGACATTCCTGACATGGAAATGTGAACCCAACTGAAAGTATTGATTGCTTATGTAAATGGTCTTATTCCATCAAGCCTTTTGATCTGTAGAAATATTTGCTAAAATCTAGAAGTATATGCATATGTATAGACGTGTAGAAAATACACAGTTTAACATAAGGATCATTTTGTTACACGATAATGTCCTTATCTACACTTAATGGCGATATAACTAGTCCATAAATTAATACTACGGTGATCCTTTTGTCCGAAGGGACAGAACCATTCCGGTGACCTAGTGGTTACAGCGTCCGCCGCAGAAGCGGGAGGTCGTGTGTTCGATCTCCGGCTGAGTCATACCAAAGACACAAAAATGGTACTAACAGCTGCCTCGCTTGGCATTAAGAGGTTAGTGTTAGGACTGGTCGGCCTGATGTCAGGATAATGTGACTGGGTGGGAAATCATGTTAAATGTCTGCGGCATGATGTTCCAGCGCTAGACATCACTATAAACTGCCTCACTGCAGACATCGTAACGATATGACTGAATTTTTTTTTAAAGCTACGTTAAAAATCCTAATCAAACAAACAAGCAAACCAAAGGGACAGAAGGTTATGGATAAAACATATCGAATGAGTAATGCCTGATATGAAAGGACAAATGTTCGTGTGATTGACCTTTATTCATAATCAGAGATGAGACCTACATAACCAATGTCATTTACTGTTAAGAATAAATTACATATATAATGTTTGTCTATGGTTGTAGATTTTATTTTAAGATAATTATGACTTGTAGATAAACCCGTTTAATTGGATTTGGGTTCAGGACATTGGGTTTTCCGTCTGGAATCTCTGCCCTACGTGAGTGTTTGTCACGTTCTTTACTAAAGTTTTAGTAATAGACCTGATTCTATTTATATAACAAAAAAGAATTGTTGACGATCCTTCTGGTGGTCTTATTGTATCGTTTGTTTCTATATTAAGGATGTTTACATTAGAACTATTCATTCTTTTATTACCATCTTTCTACTAGAATCGGGTTTTAGTCATGTTTAGATGATTTATTTATTTAAATTTTAATCTAGAATTATAAGGGGATCATTAATGCTTTGGGAATAAATCACTGTCCATGGAGTATATGAATTCATTTAAAGACTTTTGTCATTAAATGACTGTTTCATCAAAACTCTTAGAACAGCAGTGCTGCTCAAGGCTATTGGGTACATCAGCACAATCGCACAATCAAGACTGTTAGCACAGCAGAGCTGCTGAAGGCTATTGGGTACCTCAGCACATTGAAGACTATTAGCACAGCAGTACTGCTGAAGGCTATTGGGTACATCAGCACATTAAAGACTGTTAAAACAGCAGGACTTCTCCAGGCTATTCGGTAAATCAGCACATTCAAGACTGTTAGCCCAGCAGTGCTACTCCATGCTATTGGGTACATTAGCACATTCGAGATTGTTAGAACATCAGTAGTTCTCCAGGCTATTGGGTACATCAGCACATTCAAGACTGGAATTATTTCGGAACGCCACAGAAATTTATTTAAAATGCTCTATACTTTTGAACTTGTGATAGAACTTTTAGAACTATTTTGATTTAATTTAGAGTATTATTGTATCTTTTGAAATTTTCACTGTGTATTATACTAAATACATTTTTGTTGCATTTTAATAAACTGGTTAGTTTTCGTTCTTTTTTTGTTCTTAGTGTAAGGAGATATAGTCGTAACATTATATATAAATTCTGCATATCAGATCAATGGGGGAGAATGATCAAGCTTTCAGCATGTTACAACAGTAAGTTGCCTGCATGATCTATATAATTTATACATATTTTAGCAAAGTGAAAGAATTGGAAGAACTTTCAACAGATCACACCTACAACGACATAATGCTTACATTAATGTTGGATGTGCAAACAAACGGTAATTTTTATATTAAAAAAAAATCATTGTGCTTCTAGATGCTGTTACACTATTGTGCAGTTTTTGTTTTTAAAATACGCTTGCAACCCAAGATACATCTAATTTAATATTAATGTTGATAATATGGTTTTCCAACAATAATACTATACATATCCATCAAATACAAATGCCATCCATGCGTGACAGTCTCTTTTCTTTTCTGTTATTTTAACTGGCTTTATCCGTGTAATAATTTTACCGTAGTCACTAACATAATAATTAATTATTTCTGATTTGTTTTTACATCTTGAAATCTTGAATATGTCGTGAATATTTATTATGCAGGTGTTTATTCTTGTATAAGTTATATATATATATATATATATATATATATATATATATATATATATATATATATATATATATATATATATATATATATATAGCTTTCATACCATACAATAGGAGCATTTATTGATGTTGTTAGGGGGTTTAAGCCGCCTCTCCGCACGATGTAGGCTATAAACGGCGGTCAGTGTATTTGATGAGGAAGAACTTGGCAAAACACCGGGAAGAATCTCGGACTGACTACAAGATACTGGCAATTTTCTCACAATTCCATATTGGCCGAGTCTGAGACTCGAACCGACACGGACAAAGAAACATTTATTGCCTTTTAAAAAAAAATATTTATATTTTTTTTATCAATTTTGGTATAGTTATATATAAATATCTTAATGCAAAATTTGCGAATATTCTGAACGCAGTTTTCATCAGCAATATTTACAAAGATATTCCCCAAATAAATTATTTTCTGCTTGAAAAACGTGTCCAGTCGCAATAATGAAAAATGTTTTATTGTCTACAGCTTTGATACCAGTATACATCTTTAGAATTTTAAGTGGCATAAATATGTCACAATATTTGTTCCTTGGAATATGTTCGATTTTACTTTTTTATATATGAATTTTAATTTAGCGATATAATATATTCCTTGCACTCCCAATCGCTAAGCGAATCGTCGTTTTAAAGATGCAAACTTTACAAATGCTTCAGCATTGACCAATTCGTCAGCCGTCCTGCTATCAGCACCTTACGATGAAATGTCATACATTAAACATTCACTTCATGAATGTATACCATTTGCTTAATACAGATAAGTACATTTATTGTTTTCTTTGGCAATCCTTATCACATCTGACCTGAACCCAATCATTTTAAAATAATATCTAAACAAGACGCAATTTGGGTTGGTTTTCCTTTAATTTGCTACATAATCCATGTATGTTTAACCTTTATCCTTAAGTTTAGGTTTCAACTCCTTTTCATACAGTCTGGATTAATTCATTATCCACATCCATGATTATCTCTATGCCATGACCGAACTTATTGCTTTCACACAAATCTAATGTATGCAATTACCATACGTATTGCTTACACATAGTCCTTCTCTATGCCTTGAACATACGCGTTACTTTTACACAATTCATCCCTATGATACGACAATGCGTATTACTTTCACACAAATCTACCTTATGTCACTACCATATTTATTGTTTTCGTACAAATCTACTTGATGCCACGAACATATGTATTGCTTTCACACAAATCTTTCCTTTGCCAAGATCATGTATTCCTTTTATACAGTGCATCGCTATACCATCAGCAGACGTATTGCTTTCGCACACATCTTCTCTTTGCCAAGGCCATACGTATTGCTTTCACATAACTTTTCTGTATGCCACGATCATACATATTACTTTCATACAAATCTTTCCTTTGCCAAAACCATACGTTTTGCTTTTACACAGTGCATCCCTCTGCCATCAGCATACATATTGTTTTCGTACAAATCTACTTTATGCCAAGGCCATACGTATTGCTTTCACACAAATCTTTCCTTTGCCAAGACCGTATGTATTGCTTTTACACAGTGCATCCCTATTCACTTCTCATCTTTTTTCTGGAATGTGGTTGCACCACATTTATTTAAAACTTTAGTACAATATTTAAAAGCTGGTTTTAAATACTATTCTACATATTTAGTCTGGTTTGCGCATTTTCACCTTATAAGCATCCGACTTTATATTGCCAGTTGGTATATAGTTGAACGATTTAGATAGAGAGGGTTAAAACAGGTGGAATTAATAGACTGGTTTGAAATTAAATGTTATTCTACACACATATTGCCGAATATCGTGTAAACTGTAAACTGTATTCATAGAGGTTGCTAAATTATTTTTTTATTTTGTTTTGCTGGTGGTGACGGTGCAGTGACCTGACCCACAATACGCAGTGACTATACTACTCGTGTTTCTCTTTAAATATAGATTTTTAATTAAAAACAAGATTTTGATGAGTGTTAATAGTTAAAATGAAACTGTTTTGACTGATGTTGATGGTTATTTGTGTGCATAATAAAATTAATTTGTGAGTTTTGAGCAATTAAACAAATAAATGAATCCATTCATAACTAAGGAAAATGCAATATATAATGACAAATAGTACCCGTTATAAATACATTGACCGAGTAATAGAGAAACACCTGGAGGAAAGTTAGATCAATATTCTAAAAGTAAATTATTATTAAAAAGTATGAAAAAAAACTGTCCATACGTGACACGGACAACAACAGCCCTCGTCTTCATTCTGCATTGATATATCCCATAATGATCTGAAGAATTTAATTAGCAATTTTGTCAGTGTTAAGAATCAGCAATTAGTTTGCCAGATCTAAGTATTGTTTTGATATTTGACGATAAGTTTGTATTACCCTTAGCTATTGCATTCTTTGTCTTAGATCACGTGATAACAGATCATGTGACATTATAGATAATTTTTTACTTATTATTAAATTCGGGCTTATTTTAAATCAGCATACACAATTATCAGATCTACAAAGATGCAAGACATTAGATTTTGATTTCACTATCATCATGTTTTATCATGGCTTTCAGGTAATAGATTTTTTAAAACTAAAAGGATCCGACTTCTCCTGAATCGTAAGTAGTACATAATCGGTTCTATTAAGAGTGAGCTTTAAATATTTTCAGGAATATTGTATAGAATATATTCCTTAGAATTGAAAATTTCAGCCGAATGTTTTTTAAAATTGTATGTTAAACAATTTGTTTACAGATAATATATCTCTTTTTAGTTTTATTCTCAGTCCCTAAAATTTCATGAATACCCATATACAAAAGTGAAACCTTACTTAAATCAAAATCAGCGAAAAGATGAGTTAAAAGGACTGATGTTGTCATTGAGGATGTTATTATGAAGTGACGCTTTCCTAAGCATCATATTAAACGGGTTATTTTCTCCAAATTTTGAACAAAACAAAAATATGTTCTTTTTGTTTCGATTGCATACCACTTATTTCCATTCTACTCAGCTTTTATCTGGACAGTATGAATTTAAATCAAACCAGTGAGACCTTTAAATATTTAGTTTTGTGTATGTCGAAATATGGACGCGCGGATCTATATGGGATTAAATTATTTCATTATGGGTGTGTCATGCAGAAGTACGGATCGATCGTCTGTATTGATCATTTGAGCTTAGTTTATTAGGCAGAAGTACGGATCGATCGTCTGTATTGATCATTTGAGCTTAGTTTATTATGCAGAAGTACGGATCGATCGTCTGTATTGATCATTTGAGCTTAGTTTATTATGCAGAAGTACGGATCGATCGTCTGTATTGATCATTTGAGCTTAGTTTATTATGCAGAAGTACGGATCGATCGTCTGTATTGATCATTTGAGCTTAGTTTATTATGCAGAAGTACGGATCAATCGTCTGTATTGATCAACGAATCCATTATCTAAGCTTAGTTTATATTGCAGAATGGACATACCATATGTAAACTTCCTTTCTTGCATCAAATAATTGTCTTGCAAAAGAACTTACCCAGCTTCGAGTATATCAATTCTCATTGTTTGTGTACAGTATAAATTAAAATTCAATCTCAAGGCTTTGGTAGAATTGAAGAATTAATTATAAACCAACCAATAATGTCATTATTTTAGTACAAATCTACCACCAAGCAATTACTCTTATTTTAATGTCATAAACTATAGTTTAAGAAGAGTCTAATCAGTAAAAAGCAAAGAGAACCAATCTAAATGGTAAAAATAGTGAAGAATTTCACAGCAGTTTTGCTTGTATAATTTCGTTGCAGTGGTCACTACAAAGATCCGACGCAATGAAATTCTCTCCATTAGTCTCGAAGCTGATACTCCGAGGACTGTGCAGGCCATCATTTTCCGAGAGCAGGATCCGCAAAAACATGCCTTCTTCAGTGATCACATGGATGTTATGCGAATTCTTTCCGCAAATATAAACATTCGCCTGACAGTCCGTAGTCATCCCTGTAGGGTAATCCAGCTTCTCATGACCAAATTGAAACTTTACTTTACCCTCTAGGTTCAGGCAAGTTACTAAATTGGTCCCACAGTCAGATACGAAAATAAGAGTCTGAATCTGGTTGGTTATCAAATGGTTGGGGCATCTGAAGAGAGGTGTGCCATTTTTTTCATTCGTTATGCACTTTATCTCTTTTCCTTCCAAAGAGAAAAACTTCAGACTTGGTATTGCGCTCGACGGATCACACGTAACAACAAATTTGTGCTCTACAAAGGTGATTCCCCAACACTCGCACCTTGTTTCAAATGAACCGAACGTCTTTAGATTCTTAATGTATGTTAGGACATAGACGGATTTTTCTCCAGGAACTGTCACAGCGACTTTTTCATCGTCTATGTTTGTCACGTTCCAGGGGCTTTGAGGTAGGACGAGTCTGCTGACAACGTTACAAAACTTGTCCAAAAGCTTGACACACCTGTTGTTCCAGTCAGCCAGCACAATCTTACCGTCAGCAAGGTAGCAGCATCCCGATATGCAGCAATCACTCTCATCGTCTGGATGTTTGCAAAAGACCCGATCTAGATCTTTGACTTCTCTTTTAGCAAAGCTGACTTCCTTAGACTGGGACAAGAAGGATGGTAGTTTGGATGGCTGTGGGACTTCGGCAATGTAGGCTAGCTTCTTTGCATTCTTTGTTATAGCTTCATAGGCGGGATCATAAGTCACCGCATAGTCCAGACGTTTGACGGTCAAAAAGTATTTCCGTAATATTTCCTCGTAAACTAGGCTTTTTAATTGAATCTCTCTCTTCGTCTTCGTAAATTCATAATTGCGGTCTTTTACCTGTTTCAGCAGACTCTGCAATTAAGGAAATACATAATGATCAAGCTAATATGCTATCATGAGCTGAAACTATCAACAGAAAGAGGTTTTTTTTTTAGATTCAGGTAACAATTAAATGGAGATATCACTCAGATCATTTAGTCTTCATTGTGGGCATTATCCAAAGAATATATGGAACCAGACTACAGCACAATATAACACTAAATTTATCGATGACCCCAGGATAAAAGCGTCCCATATCAAATAAAACGTGAAGCAATGAGGTACATTCAACAAGCTTTACATTTATATTACTATAACTGTTAAACAAACCGAAAATGAGATTAGTACAGAAATTTCAAGTGACCATGAATACCGAATAGAGATGTCATTTGTTTGCTTATTTGTATGACTAGGATTTTTAACGTAGCTTTAACAATTTTTCAGTCATATTGCTACTATCGTTACAATGTCTGCAGTGGGACAGTTTATAGTGATGTTTAGCGCTGGAACATTATGCGGCAGACATGTAGCATGATGTCCCACCCAGTCACATTATCCTGACACCAGGCCGACCAGTCCTAACACTAGCCTCTTATTGCTGAGCGCCAAATGAGGCAGCTGTTAGTACCATTTTTGTAAGTCTTTGGTATGACTGGGCCGAGGATCCAGTCCCGGATTACCCATTAGGCAGAGTAGGCAACTGCCTATGGGCCCCGCGATTTTTATGGGCCCCATCAGGGGCCCCCATGAGACCGTCTGGGGCCCCATCTGGGGCCCCAAAAGTATGACTGCCTATGGGCCTCCACGGTGCTTAATCCGGCGCTGCGAGGATCGAACCCAGCAAGGTAGCAACATCCCTTCGCTCTAACCACTAGGCCACCGGAGCGGCTTTGAAATGCCATTTGTACATTTCCCCATATCTCTTCAAAATTTGCTGACAGGTACACGGGATAAACAAGCCTATCTCGTTAGATATCGAAATATTTTCTTATTGCATTATCGTGTGCTTTTTAATTCTTTAATCCTTACCTTACTTCATTTATTAGTGGTTAGAGAGTCCGCCTCGGATGCGTTAGGTCGCGGGTTCGAACCCCGGTCAAGTCTACCAAAGACGTATAAAACACATGGTACTAACAGCTGCCTCGCTAAGCGTTCAGCATTAAGATTTTTGTGTTATAACTGGTGGGTCTGGTGTCGGGATAATGGGACTGGATGAGAAATCTTGCTACATGTCTGCATCATGATGACCCAGTGGTAGATATCATTATAAACCGCCACACTGAAGTCTTCGGTCGATGTGACTGAAAAATTTGTTAAAGCTACGTTCAACACACACACACACACACACACACACACACACACACACACACCTTCATTTTAGTTTTGTAACCCCTTTAGTGACATTGTCTTAACTTAACTTACGTTTTTTGTGTTTGTTGACAATCGAGTTTATGAAAGCAAAGAAAGCTATTCAGTACAAAGGATATACAATATATTAGCTTTTGTTAACGTATTCACGTTGCTAATAAACCACCTTACCTTTATTTTACTTGTCACATCTGATGCTTCTTTGTAGAATGATGAAGTGCGTTTGCTCTGACTGTTCAAACCTTGTATGTTGGTCTCATGAATCTCGTCAAATTTCTTGACAAATATGGCCTGGAGAGTCAACAGGTGTGTGATTGTATCTTGCTGGTACTGGTGGAATTGCTCTAAGAGAAGTGTCTTTTTCATCTCCAGAATGTCCCTCTGTTCGATCCTATCTGCCGACATGAGGCTTCCGAAATAGGCGTACTGCGTCATTGCTCTTTCTAGTTTCGTCAACTCACGGGTCTCTCGGTTTCGTTTAGCCCACTCCAACACTGGAATCACACCGTTGCAGCAACGATGGTTGATCATGCAATCCTTTGCGTTCAAGTGCAACTGATGATCCGTGCAGTAATAATCTACCTCAAAAGGATTTTCCATCTGTGTTCTCAATTCAATAAGTATAAGTGCCTTGTCGTTTTCTTTGTTATCTGAATGAATCGGAATAATATGGCCTTCATTACCATCAGGTTTGGACGCTGGATTATCCTCAGCCGGACGTATGGACAGCATTTGTGACTTCAAATAAGATACGTTCATTTCCTCTACCTTAGAGTTGCGACCATATACGGAACTGTTTTGAGGGCGACTTTTGGACTTGACTGGAGTCATCTCTAGAGACCCATCTGATGTGTAACCATTGGAATCTAAACTCATCAGACCAATGGATTGATCAACGTTATTTTCGTCCATGGTCTTGTCCTCATTGCCTGCTTTTCCTAATTTCACGGACATCTTAAGTTAATTGTTTTTATTTGCGCTCATCTGATGAGTTGTGCTCGTACAGTTGTTGCACTCCAATGATAGCAAATGTCTTTTCTAATAGATTTTTTTTATATCCCACAGTTTTCAGAAGAGTCCCGATATTGCTTTAGATCTGACGTGCAATACGTTTGCAATAAGATGAAAAGAAACGGACATTTGAAAGCAAGCGTTTATTCCACTACCAATCGCTATAGAAATGTCAGTGTTTAGAAACTGATCATGTAAATAGATTGGAAGGACTGAATCTCAACAAGTGCGTGTCCAGTGTCTAATAGCATTTACCTAAATAATACATACCTCTACTGGTAAATATATTCACTTATTCTGAATAAAACATGGACAACCTATTGATTATTGTCGGTCCAAAAGAGAGTCTATCAATTACGCCAAAAGCTGGTGATGCTAAGCATTTGTCATGGCTACAGTTGTACACTTGATTATACTTAGCATGATATTTATCTATGATAGTATACATAATTTGCACAATCAATAATGCATTGGTATCGATTTCCGATCCACAAAATCTACACGCGCTTGTCTACACTTGTCTATTACAATGTTCCATTCCTGAGATGGAAATGCGAATCATTGAAACCCATAGCAACTATTAACTTTTATAAACATTTTATTCCGATACTCAAGAAAACGTTTTGCTTATTTCGGTGTCCTTATGATATAAACTATACCCTTCCCCCCCCCCAAAAAAAAGAAGAAAACCACCCCCCCCAAAAAAAAAAAAAAAACAAAGAAAAAAACATGAAATTAGATAACATAAAAACATGCTGAAATGAGGCATGACACATTATTAGGTCTTTAAGTTTGTTCTTGCAGACAAAAAGGTGAGGTTTAAGAGCACTCATGAAAGGGATCACTGTCCTTGTGTCTAATTGCAACAGGCGATTTGTTCAACATTGCTGGACCCTGGTATGCAAAATAATGTTGTACATATGACTTCGTTTTCATAGCGGGAAAAATGAGTATACGATTGTCAGAAGAGAAGCGTAAGTATCTTGCTGATGTATACACATTGGTGAGGCCGTTTAGTATCACGGTACCAATTGTTTTTCCATAGACCTCAATGCTAATGTTTTGTGAAATAAAGATACTTTCTATCCTACTTCAGCATGCATGTCACACACTGTCATAGAAAACAATGTTAGATTGTCAGTTTGACAATGATAGAACCAGGTACTCCATTACATTTAAGAGAGATAACTCTGCTGGAACTAGACAGGGGTATGAGTTATCTAGTCACAACATGCTTATTTTTAGTCATTTGTATCACATTTTCAAAAAATCATAAAAAATACAAAATATGATCTATATAGGAATTAGCATAAATTCACATGTTGCCATGAGGCTAAACTTTTTCTTTAAGCCTAACAGAAAGTACAACTCTTATATAATCCACCACTCATAGCTTGTGTTGTTGTTTATTTCTGAATGCAAGGTTCCCTACACCTTAAGTTTCACCCATCTGTACTTGAGCAATTGGTACCGTTATACCGGATAGGTATGCTGGACTAGAGTCCATCAGTGAAACATAGCACAGAGAACAAATTTTGTGTTTGATTCCGGATCGAATGGATAGTCAGTGTAGGGTACAGAGCAGTGGTGAGGTGTACTCTGATGTTGGTGTCCTACAGATGATCCGGGCAGCTGTGTTTTGAACTTTTCGAAGTTTCTGGAGTAGATTAAGATACAACCCAGACAAAACTTAGTTACAATAGTCCAGTCTTGAAAGTACTAATGAACACACAAGTGTTTCAGTGGCATTAACTGAAAGATCTTTGTGAATGGAGCTGATGCATCTCAGCTCAAGATCTGCATCCTTACATATGTGTATGACATGTTGGTGCGATGTGAGAGTACTGTCTAGAGTAACACCTAGGTTTCATACTAACTGTGTGAATTTAATGTTGTTGTTGCTGATATTCATTGTTTGAAGTAAAGAATGTGAATGATCAAGTCTCTGTGGTGTGATCAGAATGGCTTCAGTTTTACAATCATATATATGCAGCTTGTTACACGTCATACATAATTTCACATCAGAAATGCACCTCTCTATTCCATCAACTTCAGTTGGGTGTCTAGATTTGTATATTTGGTTGTCATCAGCGAGAAACACTGGATGTTGATATATGACACTTGAGTGTATAAAATTAAGCAAACAGTTCCAAGAACATACTCCTGTGGAATGTCACAACATAGATCAACTGAGCTGGAGTGTATTCCATTTGCAGATACAATTTGTGTCCTGTTGACTAAGTAGGACTTGAACCACTGTAAGGCTGTATTGTGAATGCCAAATACATGCTTGAGACAGTGAAGTAATATAGCATGGTATAGTGTTTCAAATGCTGCAGATAAATCAAGAAGGGTCAGGACTGTGATCTTTCCGTTATCTAAAGCAGCGAAAATATAATTAACTACTTTCAGAAGAGTAGTTTCAGGTTGAATCCAGGTGAGATACAAGTTGGGTTAGAACAGCATTTGCTAAGATTTTGTTTATAGGAATGGGAGATTAGAAATTGTGCGGTAGTTCTTTAAATCATTATGGTCAAGTGTTTGGTTTCTTCAGCAGAGCTTTACAATGGCTTCAGTTAGTGAAGGTTATATTGGCTCTAAGCACTCAAGCAGCAGTGATGTTGGAATTGGATCAACACACACACACACACACACACACACACACACACACACACAACATATGCACGTTTGGTTTGTCAATGTCTGGAGCAACCATCTCTGGCGTATGTGTACGCTTGGCTGTCCAGAGCTACCTGGAATTGGTCGATTATGGAACCAACGCTCATTGTTACATCTCTCCTAATTCAATTCAGTGTCAAAATGCTATTACCTAACACATCCAAAACATCGGTTATATTAATTGATATTATGTTGGTCCACATATCTTAGTCTGGTTGAACTCCATTTAGCGAATACTCAACATTTTATACTGTGATCTGAGGAATTTGTTTTTTTGGAAATGTGAATAGGTCGACGTCTTCAGAGCATTTTAAATGGTAATGGGTTAAAGGTAGTACACGCATTTAAATTTTTCTGGAATTTATTGAAGCATTTTAAATGTCTCTAGCCAAATTATTACATATTTAAACACTCGGAAATATAACGTTTGCATTTAGTTTGTTTTCACAAAGTATAATTTTTTTTCCCACACAAATATTAGCTTTCTTCATCGTTGTGTTTATATCATGGAATAATTGCGTATTATTACACAAAAAAAATTTTAAAAAAAATTTCCATGTCCTTAGTTTGCTAAACGACTCCGTATTCCGTAAAGACGGCTCTGATACACGCTATTGTTCGCACAGCCGGATTTTAATGACATGATCATGAACAATGAAGTGCTTGAATCACGAAAAGGATTGACTACAGTTTATGGTATCACGGTACCAATTGTTTTTCCATAGACCTCAATGCTAATATTTGAAAATATAACTATATTTTCTATCCTAATTTAGCATGCATCTCACACACTGTTATAGAGAACAATGTTAGATTGTCAATTTGACAATGACAAAACCAGGTATTCCATTGCATTTAAGAGAGATAACTCTGCTGGAACTAGACAGGGGTATGAGTTATCTAGTCACAACATACCTATTTTCAGTCATGTGTATTACATTTTCAAAAAATCATAAAAAATACAAAATTTGATCTATTTAGGAATTAGCATAAATTCACATGTTGCCAAGAGGCTAACCTTTTTTTTAAGCCTAACAGAAAGTACAACTCTTACATAATCCACCAATCAAAGCTCGTGTTGTTGTTTACTTTGGACTGCAATGGAACCCTACACCTTATGCACCGCCCACCTGGTCATGCGCAATTGGTACCGTTATACCTATATCAGCTGATGCGGTGTCAACTAGGATCCATATAACATTTAGTATTGCGGTATTTAATCTTTAACAAATCCCCGTACATCACCCATAGATGCAGTTTTATTAAAAAGAAATCAGTCCATTGGAGATTTAAAATTATCAACATATAATGTAGCACAGGTCTTTAACTTTTGTCACTGTAAGACAATATGAATGTGACGTTTTATCAATAAAATTATAAAGTACGATGAAATCTCCGACACCACGAACTTACCTTGTTGGTAATAAAATTTGATCATCCTCTATTGATAAAACACCTGACTTCCTTGTGGTAAGACAATGGCAGAACATCATTATTAGCTGAGGGGGAAAAATATATCCGTATATAACCCAAAACACACCAAAAATATAAATATCAGGTCTTTAATTGTCCCTGATCTGATGCAGCTAGCCATGCGTGACGTGATACTGATTGTGCCAGACATGTGATGCAACCAGTCATACATAACATGTAATTGTCCCCGATATATGATGCAACTGGCCATGCATGACATGTGATGTAATTGTCACTGATATATGATGCAAATGGTTATGCATGACGTGATGTAATTGTCCCTGATATATGATGCAAATGGTCATGCATGACATATGATGTAATTGTCACTGATATATGATGCAAATGGTTATGCATGACATGTGATGTAATTGTCCCTGATATATGATGCAAATGGTTATGCATGACATGTGATGTAATTGTCCCTGATATATGATGCAAATGGTCATGCATGACATATGATTTAATTGTCCCCGATATATGATGCAAATGGTTATGCATGACATGTGATGTAATTGTCACTGATATATGATGCAAATGGCCATGCACAACATGTGATTTAATTGTTTATGACATAATGTAATTATCTATGACATGTGGTGCAACTAGCCATGACATGTGATGTAATTGTCTATGACATTTCATGCAGATCAAGCAGTTTTTTTCACATACAAGCACATTTTAAGTGAGCCAAAGCTGTATTCTCTAGAACCTAAATTACACCCGTCAATCATGCATCAAAATAAAGGGAATTAAAAGTTCTTCTAACAACACTTAAGATATACAAAGTCTATAGTATATAGCCAGTATAACCAGTGAAGAAATCCTGGGAAATTCTTTTTCTTTAAAATTCTAACCCAATGCAAAATATGAAAGTGTAGAGCACCACCATATGTTAAAATTTTTGACATGTGATGTAATTAACCAAGAACTGTGGTGTAGCTCATATACTTGCACATTAATTTTGTAATCAGATGTAATTAGCAATATGCTGCAACGTGCATGAGCAAACTTAACCTTTCATTTTGTTGGTGATACAATTTTTGTATTTATCTCTTACTACTATCTCTTATACTCTAAGTGGGTAAGATGCACAAATTGTGCAACTGCTATAAAATTGCCTAATTCCATCTAATTTCTAGCAAGCCTTACTGTTTTATATCTCCCAGTCCCCCATTATACACAGTGAGTCATAAAGTGTTAGGAAACTGATGACTCATCTGTAGTCATTCTTCTTGTTCTGTCTTGTGCTTTTTAATTATGATTATGATTTTATTCTAGATGAAGTTCAACAGCACAAGAGGTATTGTAAAGGGGCTGAGTTTGGAGGAAGCCATTTTTACAGGATATGCTGAAGATGGTGGAATATTATTACCAGAGACTTTTCCAATGGTCACTCTGGATCAGTTAAAAGCATGGTCAAGCCTCTCCTACACTGAGCTGGCCAAACAGATCATTCCAATGTTCATAACTGAGGAAGATATTCCAAGAGAAACACTGAATGGTATATTTTTTATCTCCATTATAAATCTCATCTGGCCATTTGTCTTTGAGTCCCACGATCCATTCATCTCCAAATGAAATGAAACTTGATGAATCAAACATGTGATAATAACTTAAATGTTACTAATTTTACTGCCCAACTTTGTGATTGTGATAATTAGCAAGAACTTATATCTTTTGCAATTTCTTTATAATGAGAAATAGTTGCAGCAACTAGTCTGGCATTTACTGCATACATGTAATTGCCACAAGCCATGCTTTCTTTTCATCTCTAATGCATCACCTACCCACAAGAAGCTACTGGCAACTTTTGATAATGTAAGAACTGTCAGTAATTTTGCACACCCTTGGTGCCAAGCTGTAGCGACATTTGTCGTTCCCTTGGGTCCACCAGCTGCGTGGAGAGGGGGGATCTGCTGCATGGGCAACAGCTGATTCTCCATTCTAGACTGCCCAGGCTTTGTAGCTCCACTGGAGTCTCAGGACACTCCAGCGTCGTCTTAAGGCGTCGGCACAACACGGGAAGCAGCAGTCTACCGGTTATAAGCCATAGCTCGATTGGTGTAGAACTTGGCGCCAGGGGCTGCTTTCGACGGTAGGCCCGCCTCAAGCTGGGCAGCCCCCAGTCAATAAGGTGCTTCCTGCCATGGCCTGCCTGCTTCACTGGGTGTGTGGAGCTTAGAGAACCATCTCGACAAGCAGGCCAAAAAACTCTGCACCAAGCAAGATACAAAGAGGAAACAAGAAGACTCCAGCTCTTCGTTTCGCAAGCTGGAACATCAGAAACTTGTGCCCTGGACTCACCACTGACCTGCAGAAGATCAACGATGCACGGAAGACTGCCGTCATTGACAGAGAACTCTCATGACTGAATGTCGACATTGCCTGTCTTCAAGAGACCCTACTGGCCGACAGCGGCACCATCAGGGAAGCCAACTACACCTTCTTCTGGCAAGGAAAACCATCAGACGAACCCAGGCAGCATGGTGTCGGCTTCGCTGTAAAGAACACCCTCGTCGCCTTCATTGAGCCTCCATCATTAGGCACTGAGAGAATCCTTGCCCTTTGGCTATCAACATCCTCAGGCCCAGCCAACATCTTCAGCGTGTATGCCCCAACCCTCTACTCAAACCCAGAAGAAAAATACCAGTTCTACGAGGCTCTGGATCAAGCAGTATCAAATATCCCCAGTACCGAGGGCCTCTACCTACTAGGAGACTTCAATGCGCGAGTGGGAGCTAACTACGAGGCATGGCCCACCTGTCTCGGCCCGCATGGAAGGGGCAAAATGAACGAGAATGGCCAGCAACTGCTGGAGATGTGCTGCACTCACAGCTTATGTGTGACCAACACCTTCTTCAAATGCAAGGAGATCCACCAGGTATCATGGAGACACCCACGTTCCTGCCACTGGCACCAGCTAGATCTAGTCATCACCAGGCGCGTGGAACTAGCCAGCATCCTTCTCACCCGCAGCTACCACAGTGCCGACTGTGACACGGACCACTCCCTTGTGACCAGCAAGGTGCGAATAATACCCAAGAAACTGCACCACGCCAAGAAGAATGGTTACCCACGCATCAACACCTGCTGTGCAAGCAATCCAGAGAAGACACAGCAGTTCATCTGCAAACTTCACGAGGCTCTCACCAAAGAAACACTTGATGACACCATCGACTCCAAGTGGTCCCACCTCCGAGACGCTGTGTACAACTCATCCATTACTGACTACGGGAAGAAAGAGCACAAAAACACAGACTGGTATGAGGCCAACTGGGAGGAGATGAAACCCGTGACTGAGGCGAAGAGGAAAGCCCTCCTGGCTTACAAGGCTGCGCCTAGCCTTGGTACATTACAGGCCCTCAGGACTGCCAGGAAAAATGCCCAGCAGACCGCCCGTCACTGCGCTTACACCTACTGGCTGAACCTCTGCACCAGTGTACAGATAGCTGCCGAAACCAGGGATGCAAGGGGCATGTATGAGGGTATCAAGAAGGCAACAGGCCCACCCACCTCCAAGATCGCCCCACTCAAGTCCAAGACTGGCGAAGTCATCAAAGACCAGGGCAAACAGCTGCAGCGCTGGGTTGAGCACTATCTTGAGCTGTATGCAACCCAAAACGTCGTCACGGACACCGCCCTAGACGCCATCCCAGGCCTGCCAGTCTTGGAGGAACTAGACACACCACCCACCCTGGAAGAGCTTAGCAAAGCCATCGACTGCCTCGCTTGTGGGAAGGCCCCTGGGAGTGACGGCATTCCGCCTGAAGTCCTAAAGATAGGGAAACCAGCACTAATCCAGCCTCTGCACAAACTCCTCTGCCTCTGCTGGGGACAAGGACACATCCCCCAGGACATGCGAGATGCAAACATTGTCACTCTATACAAGAACAAAGGAGACCGCAGTGACTGCAACAACTACCGGGGCATCTCTCTTCTCAGTATTGTTGGAAAGGCGTTCGCCCGTGTCGTCCTGGTGCGCTTGCAGACCCTAGCATCCTAAGTCTACCCCGAGTCTCAATGTGGCTTCCGAGCAGGCAGGTCAACTGTAGACATGATCTCACTACGACAGCTGCAGGAGAAGTGTCATGAGCAGCAGATGCCCCTCTACATTGCCTTCATAGACCTGACCAAGGCATTTGACCTGGTCAGCCGGAGTGGACTCTTCAGGATCCTTAAGAAGATAGGCTGCCCCCCACGACTGCTCGCTATCATAACATCGTTCCACGAGAACATTCACAGCACAGTGTGCTTCAACGGCGCAACATCAGAGGCCTTCCCAGTCAGCAGCGGAGTGAAGCAAGGCGGTGTCCTCGTGCCAACTCTCTTTGCCATCTTCTTTTCCATTCTCCTCCAGTACGCCTTCAAGGACTGCAGCGAGGGTGTGTAATATACACACCAGGACTGACGGAAAGCTGTTTAACATCGCCCGTCTCCGTGCAAAGACTAAAGTTACAAAGGTTCTCATCCGTGAATTGCTCTTCGCCGACGATGCAGCCTTGACATCACACACAGAAGATGGACTGCAGCAGCTAGTATGCCGCCTCTCTCACGCCTGCAAGGAGTTCGGACTGACCATCAGTCTGAAGAAGATGAATGTAATGGTGCAGGACGCAGACTCCTCTCCCACCATCACCATTGATGGGTACAACCTGGAAGTTGCTGAGGACTACACATACCTTGGGTCCACCATCTCCAACTCACTCTCCGTTGATACTGATGTAAATGGCCGGATTGCCAAGGCATCAGCAGTTATGGCAAGACTGAACCAGAGGGTCTGGGACAATCACAACCTCACCGAGGAGACCAAACTGCGCGTCTACCAGGCATGCGTGCTCAGCACACTCCTTTACAGCAGTGAGGCATGGATCACCTACGCGAGTCACGTGAGGAAACTCAACAGCTTCCACCTGAGATGCTTGCGGCGCATTCTGCGTATCCAGTGGCAGGACAAAGTTCCCAACACAGAGGTTCTGAAATGCACCGGCATGAACAGCATGTTCTCCATTCTCAGCGAGAGGCGCCTTCGCTTGCTAGGCCATGTTAGGAGAATGGACCCAGGCCGCATACCCAAGGACCTGCTGTACGGCGAGCTAGTAGAAGGTGCACGAACGACTGGAAGGCCACGTCTGCGCTACAAAGATGTCTGCAAAAAGGACATGAAGACAGCCAACATCAACATAAACAATTGGGAGAGCTGTGCTGACGACCGCTCAGCATGGCGTCTTGCTGTCAGACAGGGCACTCAGAAAGCTGAGGAGATGAGAAACACAAACCTCGCTGCAAAGAGAGCCAGGAGGAAGGCGAACCAAAATCATCCTCAGCAAGCATCAGCATACACCTGCAGCAAGTGCAACAGAGACTGTCACTCAAGGGTCGGACTCTTCAGCCACTCGCGAAGGTGCAAATAGGACACCCAAATCGGAAGCTACACCATCGTCTCTCAAAGACGGACGGATGCCGACGACGAACGAATGGATGTTAACAGAGTAATAGTGCCTGTTAGACAGGAATGCTTTAATTTGAGGAAGAAATGACTTAAACCTTTTGTATAGAACAGGGAGAAGTGAGAGCTCAACAGGGAGAAGTGAGAGATTAACAGGGAGAAGTGAGAGATTAACAGGGAGAAGGGGGAGCAAAATGAGACACACATTGTATGGGTGGGTGGTGTGGTGCTGTATGCATGTGGTTTTCATTCTCATTTCTGAATTATGCCTTCTATTTCCCAGTCTGCATATTTGCAGTTAACATTGGTTTTAAGCAATACCTTTTTAAACATAATATTTTCTGAGTTTTATCTATATTTTAAATGCATTTTGGTGCATGTTTAAAATTTTCATTCATATGCAGTGTATTTTGGCAATATAATGTAAAAGAGAACAACATTATAAGGAATTTTAACTGAGTACATGTAACGAGAGAGAAAAAAATCACCGGGCAAAGTTGTTTTCACTTTCCTAACAGAAGAAGACGAAGTTTACAATTTTTAGGCGACTTAGTCACCCACTTTGCCTGGTAGCATGACCCCTGTTAGATAAAGATTATTTTACTGTAACAAACATAATTTAAGTGGATACTGTCTAATTTGGACATGGTAAAGAAATAATGATCATATCTGAAAGGGAGACCCAAGTGGCTGATTGGTCTAAAGTGCTCACCGTTACGGATCACTGCCATCTCACCTCTGTCTCTGTGGGTTCGAGTCTTGGGCTCGACCAATGTTTGTATGTGAGAAATCTTGCCAGTAGCTTCTTGTGGGTCAGTGGTTCTTTCCTGGATTTTCCCATGTTCTTCTTCCACCATTTATACTGGCCTCCTTGTGTAACCTATTTTGTGCGGAAAAATGGCATTGATCACAAAGGCTGCTATTCACATGTATTTGGGGATCAACATGTATTGGGCATCAAAACTGGGTTACAGTGACCTATATTCCAGAGTTGATTCAAAATGGACCAGAAATACTTGTTTGATGCAGATCCTAATTTTCATGATAATATTATGGATTATGAAACATTTTCCAGGTCTGCTGGACGCTGCTTTTACAACCTTCACCCATCCAGAAGTAGCACCAATCAAGCACCTGAAAGACAACCTGAATGTGATGGAACTGTTTCATGGAAAGACTTGGGCATTTAAAGACCTGGCACTTTCCTGTGTGGGACAGTTCTACAACTACTTTTGTGAAAAGAGAAAACAACATTTCATCATCTTAGTTGGTAAATATAAGTAGATTGGATTTTAATTATCAGTGGGAAAGGTCTAATGCTGTTAATAATGGAATAGACCTTTGTTAGTTTTAAATAAGCTTTTTGCTACCATCTTGGTGTCTTAATTAAGAATACACTGGCCCCTCAGTATATCACCCTTCATTTTATCACTTCAAGAATAAGAAATTTGTTTCTTATTGCCACAGTGGTCTCCCACTGGACCTCTGACCAGCATCCACCCACTGTATATGGCCAGAAATTCTTGGCATTGATGAGTTTGTATTGAAAAGTGCCCTTTTAAGTGAGTGACCCTCTAACATGGCCAATGACCAGTGTATTAGTGCAGAAACTGTCAAATTTACCTCGTTTCAGCATCCACATAAATAAGTTTACAGAGAGAAATTTCACAAATATTTGCTGACTTCTTAATTCACGTTTATTTTTGCATGTTGATAAAGTACCTCATTATAATCTAACCAAAAGTGGCAAGTAATCCAGTTAATATGCACACTGATTATGATGTTGGATGTTTGGTTGATAGCACAGATTATGACATAAATGGATAAAAGTTAACCAACTGAGAAGCGCTAGTTAGCATGATATCAGATCACTAGAAAGTAAATATGGTATGTTAGTTCTCATGATCTCTCTATCTTGTAAATTATGAAATATTCTGGAAAGGGTACTACTCCAGTGGCCTAGTACTTAGAGTATCCACCTTAGATGTGGGAGGTCATGGGCTCAAACCCCAGCCAAATCATACCAAAGACTTATAAAAATGTACTAGCAGCTGCCTCGCTTGGTGTGCAGCATTAAGAGGTATCAGGATAATGTGACTGGGTGGGACATAATGCTACATGTCATTGGCATGATACCCCAGAGCTTGATATCGCAATAAACTGTCACACTGCAGACATCATATCAATATGACTGAAAATTTGTTAAAGCTGCGTTAAAAATCCTAAATCACACACACACACATACTTCTGGAAAGGGTAGCTGACTAAAACAGTCAATCAAGTGCAAGCTTACTTCCATTGCTTACATTAAGCATTTCATGTAATAACTACAGATTTCCAATGAAGGAACAAGTTGTTGCAAAAAATGCATTAGACATTTTCCATATGGAAGGAAGAATGGTAACAGTTCAGTTAATTGAAAAGAGGAAGAGTCCTTTGATCACAGCTGAAAAATTTTACGTCTGAAAGTTTTTGTGAAGAAGAAAAAAAACATCATTTACTCATTAAGAAGCAGAACTAGAAAAGCCAAACAGATAGTTTCAGTCAGATCTTGATACCCTGATTTTATTAGTAAAATGGTTTTGCACAACACTTGATGATTATTTTTAAGTGTTTTTTAAGAAGCATTGATATTAGTTTTATCCCATTGATTCCATAATTGTTAAATGAAATATTTTTAAAAAAATACATCTTTTATACATTATAGTGTTATGTATTTATTACTCATATCTTTGTGATGCTAGAAAGGTCATGCTTCTTCCAAGGCCACATTCCTGCAGTAGATAGGATGGCTTTGTAAGAGGGGACTAATGGACTTGATTGATTCCAATTTGTTTCCTGGCATGTGAGAACCACGTTTCCTGTGGATTTAAAAAAATGATTGCAAATTTTTTAGGTACAGATATCATGACACTTTTATTGGAACATTACTCTGTTTTTATTTACAGATATCATGACACTTTTTTTGGAACATTACTCTGTGTTTTTATGTACAGATATGACACGGGTTCATTGTAACATTTAATATATTTTCATGTACTGATGTGACACAGGTGTATTGGAATATACCTATGTGTTTTCATGTACTGATGTGACACAGGTTTATTGCCTATGTGTCTTTATGTCCTAATGTGACACTCCTTCTTAGAACATATATCTGGGTTTTTCTGTCCCGAATAGGTGGGGCTGTCAAAAACCACGGAAAACTTACCCGGGTACCCGTTGCGCCGTTTAACGGGTACCCAGGTACTCGTTAGAGCATGGAAGACATGTACAACCCTTGAGCAACAAATTTTTTTCCCACTAAATTACACGTTACGCGTAAACGTATATGGATTACGTTTTTTCAGTATATCCACCTTCCAGAAATCTTGTTTATATCATTAATCCCACAGACCATATTTTAGAAAAGACAGCGTTATGTAACTACAATATACGAGTACATGTACTCTTGTCCGTGGACTTGTACTTTCCTACAGTAACTTGTTCTATTTACAGCAAACCTTATTCTACTTTCTCCATGAATTCTATTTATAGCATCTGTATGGTTTAGTGAGGAGAGAACAGACTATATTTATTTATGTGGCTACTATATAATATGTCCAACAACTTTTGTAAATTTGCTTATTGTCGATATCACGTGACTGTATGACCTAGGTTGCGAGATTTGTGTAGTCACGTGATTAGAAATGCAAATAGCAAGATTCGGGATAAATTTCAGCAATGATGTACTTTCGTCTCGTCTGTCAGCAGATTAAAGGCATAACAAATGCTATGCTCACGATTTTTGAGAAAATAAATCATATTCCTATCAATTTCATGCTGGTATATCTCGATGAAAGATCATTCAAGTTTGCTGGCCGGCATGTAAGCTGCTACCCATGCCGACATCAAATGTTGTCAGCGAATGCCATCTTTTTTTATAGGAAATGCGCTCTGACCCTACACCCCAACAGGAATGTCCAAATATCAAAGATGGGGTGGCAAGGGTCAGAGGAAACTCGGACTAATCAGATCAGTGTGATGCTGATGATATTTTGATAGTGTTGTCGACAAATTTTTTTGTGAACGGGTACTCTTCATTAATTTTCAATACCCAGGTCTTTCGCTACGGTCGGGTACCCGAGTACCCGTTGACAGCTCTACTGATAAGACACACCTATGTGTTTTAATGTCCCTGTTGGAATATATCAGTGTTTTTATGTATTGATACATCAATCTCTTGTTGCCTGTCAGATGTGTAAACAACTAAGGTAAAACATATAGCTGTACAGTGTTCCAGGGTCTGTCTGATGTGTAAACAACCATGTTAAAACGTATACTTGCACAGTGTTCCAGGGTCTGTCTGATGTATAAACAACCATGTTAAAACGTATACTTGCACAGTGTTCCAGGGTCTGTCTGATGTATAAACAACCAAGTTAAAACGTATACTTGCACAGTGTTCCAGGGTCTGTCTGATGTGTAAACAACCAATTATAAGGTAAAACCTGTAGCAGCACAGTGTTCCAGGATCTTGTTAACATGTAAACAACCAAATATGTGGTAAATAGCAGTGCTCCAGTGTCTTGTCGACACTTTAACCCCTAGCACCGAGGTAGTAGCCTACTTCCAAGGTCTGTAGCGTCAAGGTCATGCATGATACACTAAAGTGGGTGGTATTATAGAAAGGTAGACAGATTTAGCTCTACAATGATACCAAATAATCTGGACATTTTAGTTGCACTACAAAATACAGAGGGAAAAACATAATTTTTTGGACCTGTTTTTTTCCACCCCAAATTCACCCATGGTCGGAATTCAATTTTGTGTCCAGATTTTAGGCTTTATTACCTCAGATCAAAGGCAGACTAGTCTGAAGTGCACACAAACTGGTGAACCTGTGCAAAAAGTAGGACAAGGTGGACATTTTGAATAAAGTCTTCTCCATACGAAAATTATGGGTCTGATAAGCACAAAAAAAAAAGAACTCCAACCTTTCACCTTCTGCTCATGCGCCAGCAAACTAACCAATGGAAAACTTTTTATTTAGCACAACTAGGCATTGGTCTAATGGAAAATTTCTTGGAATTCAATGTATTTGGATGTATTCAGAAATAGTCCCCAAAATAAAATGTGTTTTCTACTTGCATTTCATGCAAAAAAGCAAAAACAGCAAGGGTTAATGTGTTAAGATGTAAACAACCAAATATGTGGTAAATAGCACAGTATTCCAGGGTATTGTTGTCATGTAAAGAACCAAATACATGTATATGGTAAATAGCAGTGTTCCAGGGTCTTGTTGACATGTAAACAATCAAATATTTGGTAAATAGCAGTGTTTCAGGGCCTGTCTGATTTGTAAACAACCATATGTTTGAAATTGCTGATCTTGGTCTTTCCAGTTTGTTTAGAGTAATCAGTAGAATAAACGGCATGGACCCTGATCAGCGGGTACAATATGCTGGAGCCAATCTGGATCAATGATGTTTGCAGTTTGACTCAGGTTTCAACTTCATACAGTTTATAATATGAGTAAAATAATTCTGCATAGTACACTAATCAATAGACGTGAAAATAGTTTTTCATATCTATTTGAAGGTACCTCGGGAGACACAGGGAGTGCGGCTATTGAAGCGGTGCGAGGTCTTAAGTGGATTGATATCATCGTCCTGTTACCAAAGGGCCGAATCTCTGAGATTCAAGAGAGGCAGATGACATCTGTTATTGAAGACAATGTACATGTCTTTAGAGGTCAGAGGTCACACCAGACAGATATTTTAAAGCTGTGAACTCATGCAATGAATATATTTAGTTGGAGATTTGAACACTTCTATAAATGCATTCCATTAACACTTGTATAAATGCATTTATTTAACACTTCTATAAATGAATTCCCTTAACACTTGTATAAATGCATTTCCTTAACACTTGTATAAATACATTCCCTTAACACTTGTATAAATGCATTTCCTTAAGACTTGTATAAATGCATTTCCTTAAGACTTGTATAAATGCATTTCCTTAAGACTTGTATAAATGCAATTCCTTAAGACTTGTATAAATGCATTTCCTTAACATTTGTATAAATGTGTTTCCTTAAAACTTGTATTAATGCATTTCCTGAAGACTTGTATAAATGCATTTTCTTAACAGTAACAAGTGTACTGCAAGCAAGAATATTTCATTGCATGTACTTTTGACCTTTTTTGGTGAAATTTGTATGAAGTTGAATTTTTGAGTTCAAAATTTTTTATATATATATATTTTTAAATACAAAATGATGAGGAAATATGTTTTCAGTCATGTGAATGTAAAGGACAGTTTTTCCACAGAAGATCATTATAGGATTTAATTAGCCTAAATGACTGCCTTTAATGACACATTTATGATGTTCATTCTTTTTACATTTTTCATTTATTCTAATTTTCTTTTGGTTAAATCATATTGCCAAAATTGACAGGCAAAACAAACAAAATGTTCAACTTTACAAGAATTGCATTGTTTTCTCCTTTGAATACATTCCCTAATCACATTAATATTAAGAATATCAGATTGCTACCTCCCAAATCCATCCACACTAAAAGACAAACATTTATCTTTTCTGTCTCTATCATATCAACAAAGAACAACACATTTTGCTCGTTATCTCCCCTTGCCACCAGGTGTTGCTAGTTTTTAAACTTAGCTTCCACACAATAACACTGTATGAAACACTTCCCATTAATCAAATTTGTTTTGAATTCTAATCATCCATAGAGAATTCTAGATTTATTTTGTGTAATATTCATCCCAAAATATGTTGTATATATTATTTCAGCAACTTTGCAAATATTTTGTGTTATTTGTCACTTTTGTGGACTTGTAAAACGTGCTGTCATTGATGCACATTGTAATTCAAGCTTTTGCACACACTTGTTTGCCCACTCTATCAACAAGTGTCATTTTAGCTAATTATTAACACACTGATTTATTTTCTTTCTGTTATTTTCTATTTTCAATTAAAAATATTCACTAGATACAACAAATGCAAGTCGTTTAATGCCAGAAAAAGGTGTGTGTCATACCGTATGTATACAAAATGTATATCTTCTTCCCCATGCAGCATGTGTGCATTATGGTTGAAGGACTAATTTTTTAAGTATGTAACCAGATGGTCTTCATATAGATATTACAGGATTCCCTAAAGTTAGATGGAGAGAGCTTTCTAATGCCATAAGTTAGAGAGATCTAGGATAGCTAAATATGTATATTTTGCCATCATCGTTAGCTTTGCCAGCATTTGAACAACACATACGTTGACTAGTGCAGGAGACAGCGACACAGCTTCTTTATTCTGGTCAAAGTTTGCCTCTTGTTTTTCTTCAGTTTTTTCTGCATGTCTTTTAGGTACAATATGGGTGTGTCCATCCAATTTTAGGCATCATAAGACCCTCAGGACCTTTAAGGATCACCTTTGGGCCTGTAAGTCCACGTGCTTGGGGTATTTTTCAGATCCAGTTGATAGAAAATACAGTATGGTATAGTAGTAAGGAGCTGTACCAGACATCCAACAAGCCCAGCAGTTCCAGTCTGACCTCAATTATGGGGATGTAAGTGACAGACCCATCTGTATAACCATGGGTCTATTCTGTAATTTAACCATGGATCTGTCCTGGAATTTAACTATGGATCCGTCCTAGAATTTAACCATGGATCCATCCTGGAATTTAACCATGGATCCGTCCTGGAATTTAACCATGAATCTGTCCTGGAATTTAACCATGGATCTGTCCTGGAATTTAACCATGGATCTATCCTGGAATTTAACCATGGATCTGTCCTGGAATTGAATCATGGATCTGTCCTGGAACTTTACCATGGATCTGTCCTGGAATGGAAGCAGACAATGAACATGAAGCATCACAGTGAGTGTTAAGATTCTTCCAATGGCTCTAGTCTGATTCTTCCATGTAGATGACATAGTTTAGTGTCAACGCTGCCACAAAGTGTTGCCTTCCATCCTTTACCACCACACATGATTACGAGTTTATCGACACTGATGATGAGGAAAACAGCCTGGACATATCTGTGAACAATGGAATGCTAAGATTTTCTTTTCTGAGTTACAAGTACAAGCAACATTTTAATGGCACTGGTACAAGACATATTCCAACACCTAATATACTTTACTCTTAGAGCTGGAAATGTTTTTAACAGTGGTTAACATGTTTACCCCACTATTTCACACAGTAGATAATAACATGTATCACACCACTTCAAAGCTGGCATGGAATGTTGTTGCTATGCCTTTCATGTTGGACTTGGAGTTGTTGGCTATTTTTTGACAGGGAGAAAATCAATCAACCAATATCCCTGAGATGGCCTGAATTGCTTGGGTTATTTACAGAACAGCTTGCTGTTTGATGATGAATGCATATATTGCCTACATCTGTCCTGATACATTGTGATGCATGTTGCTAAAACTACATCATGCTCTCTCTTTGAGGTTGACTCTCTTTGGTTCGCTGTTGTGGTTTGTGGGCAAAATTGAAGAAGTTTGGAGACAGACAATTGAAGAACTACCCCTCAAACTTGCTACCACACCCTCACCCTCATCCTTTTTCAAACCCAGCCATCCTTATCATAATAAAGAGAGATGATAAATGAGCCAAGGAAATTGGATCTTTATTTCCCAAGTGCCATTCATTTGTTAACCTTTGCCAGGAGACAAAAGCCAAACCAGTCTTTGGAAGAGGCAAAACTTAATATATAATCATGTTCAAATAAAACGTCAGATCTTACTGACAAACTGTCCAAGTAAAA
This sequence comes from Unio delphinus, assembly GCA_029339505.1. NCBI lineage: Eukaryota > Metazoa > Mollusca > Bivalvia > Unionida > Unionidae > Unio > Unio delphinus. Next base: position 3,474,334 of record JAQISU010000109.1, on the reverse strand, counting down.
CACAGTAAATATGCAACCATTATCGCCAATGGATAAAAAATATTTCAGGCAAACATAAAGAAAATTTTGAAAATCCCATGTAAATTATCATTTGGGTTATAGAAAACAAAATGTCGGCTATTTCATTAGAAGAATTGATAATTCATCCACTAGAGTTTGTTTTCATAAATAGTGTACAGATTAGCTCTCTAGTCAAGTATCACACCAAATATGGTATTTTACAGTCATATATGTTAAATCAAACGTTTCCAACATGGAGAAATCAGAATATTTCTCCTGGCCTCCCCACCTAGTATATTTTGTACTCACCGAAATTCTCCTGGCCAACTTTTATCTTTTGCATTCACTGAAAATCTCCTAGCTCCCTGGTATATTTTGCACTCATTGAAAATCTCTTGGACCCTGGTATATTTCGCGTTCACTGAAAATCTCTTGGACCCTGGTATATTTTGCACTCATTGAAAATCTCTTGGACCCTGGTATATTTCGCACTCACTGAAAATCTCTTGGACCCTGGTATCGTTTGCACTCACTGAAAATCTCCTGCTGAAAGACCGAAATCAACTCTTACTTCAGATTTCATTTCATTATCTCTTATTTACCGATTACAAACATAGTCTAAAAATTTCAAGAAAAGTTTTGTCGGTTTTAATCCTTTGCTTACATAAATAAATTTGACACTGGCTTTAAATTTACTTTTATGGACTTTGGGAGGCATAGTGTCCCCAACTAAATGGCAGTGATGTAGGATTCATAAATGAACACAAGTTTCACTCCAAAAATGGTTCATTCATGGATACCATACATCTGAAATATGCATGTTTTATCTGTTTTGAGAGATGTCCAGTTACTTTGCACTCATCAATTTTGGCAAATGTGGGATTTCAAATATGCTTAAAATAGAATCATAACAAAACTTTCTAAATCATATGGCCACATTACTCTATTAGTATTTTGTTCAATTGAGATGCAAAAAAACAGTATAATCCTAAATTTACCACAACTGCATTAATTTTAAAAATCCTATTATTTATTTATATAACCAAATGCATGCTACAAGTAGCATGTGATGCACTGTAATTGGATATTGGTAGAGATGTTGCTGCAACAGCAATTAGAAAAAAGAATGCACCAGAACATGTTTTGTTGGTCCAAAATAAAAGTGGTGCTGATATGACAACCAATATGGCCACCATGGAGGCCATCTTGAAAATCTTGTTATAGCTACTACTTCTAAGTGTAAAGTCATTTTGTCAATGTGTTTTCATCAGAAAAATTGTGTTGTTGAGTTGATCCTAAATAATCATGATGCATATTGGCTTTTAATATGGCCATCAGCATGGCCATCTTTTTTTACCGCTCCAAGTGGCCTAGTGGCTAGAGAATCCACCTTGGATGCAATGGGTTGTGTGCTTAATCCCAGCAGAGTCATACCAAAGACTTACAAAATGGTTCAAACAGCTGCCTCGCTTAGCGTTCAGCATTAAGAGGTTAGTGTTAGGACTGATTGGCCTGGTGTCAGGCTAATGATGCCACAGTGCTAGACATCACTATAAACTGTCACACTGCAGACATCGTAGCAATATGACTGAAAATTTTTTAAAAATCTAAATCACACACATATGGCCATGATAAAAATATTATTGACTCATCTCAATTGATGGTTATATCAATATGGGTTTTTAACCAGTAGACTTCTTACAATACCTATATGGTCCTAAATGTATGTGGTTCCAGTTGTATATCCATTTTGGCTGTAGTGAACTACTCTTGGTGAATGGATGGTCATGTGACATGTGGTTTTCACCAATAGACCTCTAATGATGTCATAAAAAAAAGTCTGACATCCAATATGTTCACCAAAGCATCTTGTTTGAAAATCGGGTTATTGGTGAAGAGTAGCAGCGATGATTTCAACTATCTGAAGTTAAAAGGATGAAATGGGTTTATCTTTAATTACGTGATATTCTTTCCAGTAGAGTGTGAGACCCTGAGTTACATGACTGTAAACTCAACCAGAGTAAAGAGAAGCCACAGTTACTAAAATTTTAGGAATGGACTTCAGAATTAGACTGAATCATAAATAACTTCATCATTTCAGTTCTGTTTATTCTTGTGTTTTGTCCTTGTATCATGAGTGTATTTCTTAACCTAATAATGAAAAGTTTTGTCAAAAGCAGATCTTTCCCGGTAAGCTAGACCAAACCTTTTTCCTGTCTGGATTTAATCGGACTCATTGATTTTTGAAAAGTTAACTATAAAAATTGATGTAATCAATTTAATTTATTTCTGTTTTATTCATAAATATTTGTAAATTGAACTTATGGAGGAAATACAGATAGATATAATGATTGGTAGATTGATTGATTGATTGAGTATATTTAGAGATATATAAGTATATAAGATTGAGTATATTTAGAGATATATAAGTATATAAGATTGAGTATATTTAGAGATATATAAGTATTTCAATCTGCAAGTTACCTTATCCACAGTATCATAAGAGATAATGGCCTCATTATAACTGTTAAGTTTTGAATGTTTTAAAATTAGTTTAGCATCGATCATAGCAAAAGTAATAGGTATTAAACACATTGTCAGTTATAAAACAGTTTTTACATTAATTAGTTTTTACATTAATTAGTTTTTACATTAATTAGTAATCATGTTTCCCACTTATTTCTACAATATATTAGACAGGTTATTTCTTATGTCAATTTTGTTGAATGGAGCCAAGTTTGGATGAGTTAATTTAGTGTTAATGAAGCATTTTTACTGACTTTAGATATTTTACAATTATTAATTTTTGCATGTTTCTGAATTGGATGGGTTCTTTATAATGTATATCACTTAAAAGCCAAAGGGTTTTTTACAACTGAAAGCAGACATTTAACTACTGTGCACATTGTTTACGTGATGTCCTAAAACAATAAATTGGTTACTTGAAAGTTTTAACACTTCCCTTTTTCTTCCATTTTTCAGTTGATGGTACATCTGATGACTTGGACAGGCCAATTAAAAATATTTTATCTGATGTGGAATTTAAAAGGCAGCATAGACTAAGTAGTATAAACTCCATCAACTGGGCTCGCATCATGGTGCAGACTGTTCATTACTTTTATGCTTATCTACAGGTATGAGTTGTTCAGTTGTTTATTAATAGTTATCTTCCTTCTCTTCCACCCCATCTCATCACCACCAATGTTAGATCATTATTATTGTAATCACCAAAATCATCATTATTATTATGCCATCACCACCATCATTATCATGACTATAACCACCACCACTGTCATCATTATCATCATCTCCACCATTCTCATCATTATGATTGTCATCACTACCACCATCATCATTATTATTATGATGAAATGTAAAATGTTTAGAAAATTTTATTCACCATCATCATCACCATCATTATTATTATGCAACATGATGACAAATTTCTCCAAAGTATCTCCAAATAGTGTTAATTATTTAAATTAATGCATATTTCAGCTAATGTGGAGACACCTGTAATATGATGTTTTCTAATTTATCTTTATTATTTACCATAAATTTTAATATCATAGCTGCATTTGATTTCATCAACCGTGAAGCTGTTAACCAAAGGATGAGTCATAAACTGACACAACAAATATAATCATTGTGAGCAATTTCATAGCCCAGCCTTTTGATATGAATGTGTGAATTGTTTTTGGCCATATCATTGAAACTAATCAAATGGATTTGAATACACTTTTGTTTTATATAAATTCAAGGCACATATGAAATAAAGAGTTTGTTTTCTTTACAAAATAAATCATCTACCAAATATAAACCTATATGTTCAACAATTTTTAAAATTATAAATTTAATTTTATGGTAGAAATAGCTTTAGGACACATAAATTGAAAATGTGTTTTTTTATTTATACAGATGCCTTTTTAATAATTGCTTCTCTCCACTTGTTTTATACATGTTTGATTTCAAAGACAATGACCTTTGAACAGTATGATCATTTTCCTTGTTTCTACTTACAGATATGTCCCAGTTGTGACAGAGAGATGCAGATTATAATCCCAACAGGGGCTTGTGGAAATGTAATGTGTTAGTATTCATTTATTAATTACATGTGAAACTGTCATTAATAAATAATGTTGTTTTAAAATTCTGTCTGGGATGTTGAAAAGTAATAAGCTGAATCCATGTGGGAATTTTATGTGATAGAGTAATACATTGTTGCAGGTTACCTTGTTTCAGTAATGGTATAGTACTTACATGCTTGAATATATCATATAAATTCAGTGACTTTGATCCATAATTTTAGTAGAGCTGCGTTGAAGTCACAAAAGACGCCATTCTGTTAGCTGTTCGATCTATAAAAAGACACTATTCTGTCAGCTGTTTCTGCCGGTAAAGACAACATTCTGTCAGTTGTTTCAATCAGCAAAGATACCATTCTGTCAGTTGTGTTTCCACTCATAAAAATGACATTCTGTCAGCTGTTTCAGGTATTAAAGATGCCATTCTTTCATTTTTTAATGAAAAAAATTGCTTAATAGCAGAGTAGTCAAAAATGTATTATACATGTGACCCAGGATGGTGTTTGTCATGAGTGATCAATCAGTGCATTAGGCGCATGAAGGGGAAGATAACATCAAGTGCCAGGCCCCTAATAAAAACTAGGCACTCATGGTATCGTCTCTGGATGAATGATATCTTATTCATTTTGTCTGTGCCTATGGTGGTAAATACAATTCGCGAAAATATTAGCATCTGTATGTTTAGGGCCCTCCGCTCCAGTGGCCTAGTGGTTAGAGTGTCCACCATGGAAACAGGAGGTCGTGGGTTCAATCCCCAGCGGAGTCAAACCAAAGACTTACAAAAATGGTATTAACAGCTGCCTCACTTGGCGCTCAGCATTAAGAAGTTAGTGTTAGGACTGGTTGGCCTGGTGTCAGGATAATGTGACTGGGTGGGACATCATGCATCATGCTATATGTATGCAGCATGATGCCCAAGTGCTAGACATCACAATGAACTGCCTCACTGCAGACATTGTAGTGATATCATGTTGCAATATATTGAAAATTTCAGTATGTGGGTTTTATATTGTATGTCTTGTTTGTAGTATTGTATATTAAGTATTTGTTTTTCTTTTGTTTAATATCCTTCACAGAAAATAAACTCCATGACCCGAGTGTGTTGGGTTTGCTTCTTTTTGTACACTTGACTCACAGTGAGAAAATACCAAAAAGAAAAACCTAAAACAAAACACAACAAATTTCTTAATTTACAGTACTAAAACAGAACAGAACAAATACTTAAATATACAAACGAGACATGTGATACACAACTGGCACACTGGTATTTTAATATTAAACAACATGATAACATAAATGACAACTTACCAGACACTTAGTCCTTTTCATGTGACATGCACACTCATGACAAACACACACCTGGGTCACACACAGTCACATGACTTAGGACAATTACTGATTTATGCTAACCAGGTTTCCGTTATAATTTGGTTAAGAAATAAGTACGTTTGACTTGCTAAAATGGGAGATTGTTTAGTAAATAGTGTCCCATGCAGATTTGATAAATACACCCATTCAAATTATTTTAGAAAAACAAGATGTCTTCTTTATAGCAGGATGTGTTGCAAGGAAAATGGGGTTGCCTGTACAATTTGTGTGTGCTGTCAATAAGAACGACATTGTTGCGAGGACGATTGCATCTGGTGATTTCTCCTTGACAGATGTCACACCGACACTGGCCACTGCGATGGACATTCAGGTTTTCAACTGCATGATTTTCAGTATAATAATAACTAATTTGAGCTCTCCAGCTATAATCTGAAAAAGGCCTGGGTGCCATTCCCTCCTCAGAAATTGTTTTATGACAGTCTTGTAAGTAAGAAACGTGTATCATTGTTTGAAATCATTGGCTTGTGATGAGAAACATGCATCAGCATTTGAAATCATTAACTTGTGATAAGAAACAGTAATGCTGTTTGAAATTACTAGCTTGGGATAAGTAATATGTATCATTGTTTGAAATCATTAACTGTTGATAAGAAACATGTATCATTGTTTGAATCATTAGCTTCCCGGCTTGTGATAAGAAACATGTATTGTTGTTTGAAATCAGTAACTGTTGATAAGAAACATGTATCATTGTTTGAAATCATTAGCTTTTGATAAGAGACATGTATCATTGTTTGAAATCATTAGCTTGTGATGAAACTTGCATTGTTGTTTGAAATTGCTAGCTTGTGATAAAAAACATGCATTGCTGTTTGAAATCATTAACTGTTGATAAGAAACATTCATCGTTCTTTGAAATTGCTAGCTTGTGATAAAAAATATGCATCGTTGTTTGAAATCATTAACTTTTGATAAGAAACATGCATCGTTGTTTGAAATTGCTAGCTTGTGATTAAAAAAAACGTACTTTATGGCATATATCTTTGCAAATCAAGTTTATTTTTTTAATTGTTTGCTTAAGATCCTAATAGTTTTAGAATTCTTATGTATCTTTGTAGATACCATACAACATGGAAAGGATCTGGTATTTGTACTCCAATGGTGACACCATGCTAATCAAGAAACTAATGAAGGAGTTTGAGATCAACAATAAAACCCAAGTGCCTGAGGAACTAGCAGCTCAAGTATTTATTTTTCACTTCAATGTGTGCCTTTCATGAAAGTCACTCTCCAAAGTTAACACATTGCATACAGTATATTATGATATAAACATTGATGTAGTGCTTTTGCTTTTATATCAAACTTTGTAAACAGCATAATTCAAAATGTATCTGATGGTCAGGTAATGTCCCCAGTCTGTTAAGTGTTTTTGAGGGCACTGAACCATGCTTTCGATAAATGGTGTCCTTCCCTTTCATTGCTGAAGCCTACTGTTAGTAAGTGGTGATCTTCCTAACTGGTGCACACTGCTGTACATAAGTGGTGACCTTATCTCTTATTTGTGCACCTTACTGTCAGTAAGTGATGATCTTCCCTCTGACTGGTACACCCTACTGTCAGTAAGTGATGATCTTCCCTCAGACTGGTACACCCTACTGTCCATAAGTGGTGGCACTGCTTTGGTGGCTTTGTGGTTAGAGCGTCCGCTACTGGAGCAAGAGGTCATGGGTTCGATCTCCGGCCAAGTTATACCAAAGATTTACAAAAAAGGTACTAACAGCTGCCTCGCTTGGCGCTCAGCATTAAGAGGTTAGTGTTAGGATTGGTCGTCCTGGTGTCAGGATAGTGTAACTGGGTCCAACATCATGCTACATGTCTGCGGCATGATGCCCCATTACTAGACATCACAAAAAACTGCATCACTTCAGACATTGTAGTGATATCACTGATTTTTTTAAAGCAACATTAAAAATCCTAATCAAACAAACAAACCATAAGTGGTGACCTTCTCTCTCATTTGTGCACTCTACTGTTAGTAAGTGATGATCTTCCCTCTAACTTGTGCACCCTGCTGTCTGTAAGTGGTGACCTTTCTCTAATTGTTGCACCCTGCTGGTCTTTAATTTCTGGAGGTTTAATCTGCTGCTTAAGTTAATGCTCAACATTGTTTTCACTTTAGTTGCAAATATTATCTTAACGCACCAGTGTAGTATATAAAATTGCCCATTTTGTAGAGAGGCTGCTCTCAGGAAAAAAGTTACATTGATAATGTGCTAACAGGCTAATAGCACCCTTGTTGTCTGGGTCTGACAGGCAATATAGCACCCTGCACAGCCCAGTGGTCTTAGCCTGACAAGCAAGCACCCTGCCCTGGCTAGTGGTCTGGGCCTGACATTGTATTGGTGTGTTGTAGTCGTTGAAGTGGCAGAAACTCAAGAAACTAGATGTGATGTTGATAAGTGACCATTAACCTTTGCACATGTAAACCTATAGGCATTGACTTTGTTACTTGCAAGGGTGCAAAGTGAGGGTGTTAACATATTGCTACATACCTATTGTTTTTTTAATTTTAATGTACTAATTTCAATTTATTACAAATTAATGAAATTACTTTCCTCAGGGTCATCACCGAATTTTTACATGCCATTGGTTAATTCAGAAGCATGAAAAATTCTGACGGCTATAAAGGTCAAAGATCAAAACGGGTTTGTGTGTGGAGCATGGCTACTATGCAGAAGCTGATTTCATTATAAAATAAACTCAGCTTGAATTTCCATTTGTTTTTTCAGTCACTGCATATCTTAATTTTTTCAATAATTTAGTGAAAGTGCTTGATAAAAGCTTTTAGTGGTCAAGAGAAAATGATGTTTAAACTGAAAATGTACAAGGTGTCATCACTCTTGAATTACTGTCATCACTTTCCTTACAGGTTAGGAAAGCTATTGTGGATACATATGTGGGGAGTGATGATGTTGTCAGGGCAACCATGAAGAGGTGCTGGGATGAGAATGGCTATTTGTTATGTCCACACACTGCTTTAGCTGTTGCTTACTGCTATGACAAAATGAAAAGGTACTTTACTTGTTTTGCTTTCAACAATATTCGTAAAGTCGATATATAGAAAGATGTATTATCTGATTAAGAACATCTGAAAAAAAATTATTTTGTCAGAATACGAAAAATATTTGCTTCATGGACCGGGCTAGCATGAAGTCAGAAATATTATTTACAGAAAGTTGTTTTGGAAGTGGTTCTTACTGAAGAATTTATTATAATATGAGAACAAACAGCTGTATGAATGATTTGAAAGATTATGGGTACATACAGAGTAATAATTTGAAAAGTTATGGGCACTTATAAAAAATGATTTGACGGGTTATTGGCATTTATAGGTAATGTGATTGTGTAAGTATTCTCAAAGATACATAGTTTACTTAAACATTTGTTTTCCCCAGTGATATTCAACTTGCATGCAGTTTTAGTTTTAGCAAATTATTACTATTGTTGAAGTTATGGATACATTTTTCCAATATTTAAATTCATGTTCAGACTTGATATATGGGCATATATCATCAAAATCTCCGATGATGTTGATAATGAGCGACATCCATATATATTATTAATGTAATCTTGTATCTGATTGGCAGACCATATTTCTGATTCAAGTTTGATCAGACTTGTAATATATCCTGACATACTAATGAGGTGATTTTTCATCTGATTCACTGAGCTTTTCACAACTTTGTAGGCCATAATTTCTTGAAGACCATCCTCAAGATCAATAATGAATGAAATGCACTTTTATTAATTGGTTGATCTTGCATCTGATTAAATGAACTTGTTGTATACATGTATTTGAATCAATAAACAGCAAGATCAATGCAAACTACTGAGGTAATTTTGTATCTGGATGGCTCAGCTTATACCATCTCAGGAAGCCACCTTTCAGATCTTATTTTTATCAGATTTGGAATATATGCTTATATCATCGTGATCTTACTCAGGTTTAATAGTGAGATGCACACATATTGATTAGGTGATTGACTGAGCTTGTTTACCACTCTAGAAATCAGAGCTGTACCGATTAATCATCCGTACTCATAATCGGGCCGATTATTAGAACAATCGGTATAATCGGTATCGGCAGTAATAGTCGGTGCCGATGCAAATAAATTTCCAAAATATAATTTCAATTATAACATTCATCTTGACATCACTTGAATTTTAAAACAGAATTAAATAGTGGAAACTAAAGAACAAACATTTGATTTGGGGATTAATTGAAAGACAGTATATTCTTAAAAGTAACTACTGTTTTAACACACTTGCTGTAAACTACTGCTGATTTTTGCTGAGAACACCCAATTATTAATCATTATGTCCTAGATTTTCATTTTCTTCTAAACAAGAAAAGTCCTACATGTTCTCTTGCATCACCTGTGAATTATTGTTGTGACGAAATAATTACTTTTTATAAAGAATTCGCATCTTCACTAAATAGAATGTCACACTACGAATGCTTAACTCCAATGCCATTCCCACGGAAAAACTTACACGAATTAACATCTGGCATTTTTAGACTGTATATACCAATGTTAATTACCATTGTTAAATGTTGTTGGAGCTGTTATTGTAACTGATGTTGTAGAGTTTAACGCCATTTTTCAGCACACGATAGGCTATACATGGCGGCCAGTATTATTGGTATAGGAAGAACCCGGGAACGTAAAAATGAATCTTGTCCCCGGGCTCCAAACACTCGAGCTACGCCTCTGCATCAATGTACTGGTATAGTTAGCGTTCAGAATTCCTCTTGTCACAAGCCAGTTTCAGGCATTTTAATGATTAACTGGCCTGTACTGCTGTCGCAAAACTATAGAGAAATTCACTGACTATCATCAAAGGAGACGCCAAAACATCAAGCTTTCCATTGTGTGGAAAGTTATGATGCTTGTTCAGCCAAAAGACAAAACTAAAATTAATTGATCTTGATCTTAGTCGATCTATATGAGAATTTTAGCTTTTATTATTACCCCTCTTCGTGAGCATGTAAATTATGATGGTTATGTGCCTTGTACAATCAATCATACCTTTTTAAACATATTGCCTCAATTTGTAGGATTGCTTTTATCATTGAAAATGAGTAACTCTTGAGAGGTGATTCATTGTAAATGAAACAGCTATTAAGGACTATCTGAAATTCTATCTAGAAGAATACAATTGGTCGAAACAACGAATAAAGCAAAATCTGCGTCCAATATGTTTGGGAATAAATATGGATTTAAGTGATGCTATGCATGCTTTGCACTGTGCAAGTACTGTACATTATAGTACATGGTCTCCCTGGTCCATGAATTATGAAGTCTGTATTTACCTTTATTTAATTTCGTGTTGGAGAAATCAGAAAATATGCACATGCAAAATAATAACAAAATCAATCATAGTATTTTATAACAGTTTAATAATTGTCGGGTCACCGAAAGTTACTTTTTTAACATGCCTATGTCTTAACTCAGAGAAAAAATTATTGTTTCATGTTCCAAGATTTACAGCCGTTACAGTAGTCAACAAAAAGACCTAAAAATGGTAAAGTTTAGGCATTGGCCTTTATTTTTTCCTAAATTATTAAGCTTATACGTGAGTATATATACTGTGATAATGAAATAATCAGTCTCGTAATCGGTATCGGCAATTTTAATAATCGGCCATACGCGGAATCGGCATAATCAGCAAAAAGTGACATCGGTACAGTTCTACTAGAAATCGTATTTCTGATGTGATTTTGAAATCAGGACTTGTATTGTTCAGGTCTTGGATGGTTTTGATAATAAGTGAGATCCATTAATGTTTACGAGCTTAACTTGTATCTGATTGTTTGTTACTGCTCTCAAAACTATCATTCTGGTTCCATTTTGATCAAATCTGGAATATGGGCTTTTTGTCATAACAATTCTGGACGAGTTTAATAATGAGCATGATCAGTGCATATTAATGAGGTATTCTTGCATCTGATTGACTGAGCTTGTTACCAGTCTAGCAAGATTTTTTTTAAATTTGATTTTGATTAGTCTTTACATCTGAACTAACATGATCTTGCGTGTTATTGGCTGGGCTTGTTATCACTAGAGGCTGTATTTCTGGTAGAAATATGATCAAACTTGGTAAGTAGGCTTAAATTGTTGTTGTAGGGTTTAATGCCGTTTTTCAGCACATGATAGTCTATACATGGTGGCCAGTATTAATGGTGGAGGAAGAACCCGGGAAACCCCCTGGAAAGAACCACCAACCCACAAGAACCTACTGGCAGACTTTCTCACATACCCACATCCACATCTGAGATTTGAACCCATGCAGACAGAAGTGAGATGGCAGTGATCCGTAATGGAGAGCGCTTTAGACCACTCTGCTACTCTTAAGTAGGCTTAAATAATCTTGCTTGAGTGCAGTTATGAGCAAGATCCATGCATACCAGTGAGGTTGTTTTGCAATTGATTGGCTGAGCATGCCAGCACTTGAGCAACTCTTTTTGTGAACATTTTTTTTTTTATCAAACTTGGTGAATGGGCTTACATTATCAGGATATATAGAACCTGCAGTATGTCAGTAGTTATCATGCCAGACTTGTAAATGTAAGGGTGTAGTTTCGAGTTGGACCAGACTGGGTTGCTCACCTTAGTGGATCTTTGGGCAAGGCACATTGCTTCAATGAAATAAACTACTTGTATTATTTTGCTTTAAAACAAAACCAAGATGCACAATGTATTTTATAATGAGCAACACATACATTTATTAATAAGGTAGTCTTGATTGACTCAGTAAAACATATAACTTTCACAACATATTGGATGATTTTTCTTAAGCGATAATTTTTGCATCTGTCTGAGGTTTTATTATTACTCTAAAGACTATATGATTTTGATCAAACTTGATAAAAAGGCTTATGTCATCAGGATCTTGGTTGAGTGATTTTAAGTGAAATTCACTATGATTAATGACATGGCTTTGCCTAGAATTAGTGAATGACCATACCCTCCTGACAAGGACAAGTTCACTTGTCTTGAAACTACACTGTCATGTGCTGTCTACATCGATTCTGAAACCAACTCAAGTTGGCAGACTTCACAAATCATGCAGAGTTATCAGTTGGCAAACAAAATTCAAAGTTCTTCAAAGCCAGTGTATTTTCATTTCATGGACAGTTTACAGATGCCACTCCATGAAGCTGAACAGTTTTCACCTGGGGTGCTTGAAGAAACTGAGTTGCAGTGAAAGTTTGATAATATGATGGCCATCATATGTTTAAAATTAAAACTTTGCTAATGAAAGTTTTATAACAGTTATTGCCCTTTATAATTTGCAGTAGAATGCTGAATAAGACAGAATCTTGTGAGTGCAGATAGTCTTACAGATTTCAGTGGATCACAATAAACTTGACAAATTTAAAGACTGTTATCTGAAGATGTGCATGTTGACAAAGCACTGTGCTCCTTTTAATTTTGTCAGAATTTTACCCTTTTTCCTACTTGGCACCTCATGTACTCTATGACAGAATCATATGAATGCAACTAGTCTCACAGTTTTTGATGGTTTGCCATGAAATTTAATACATTTAGTTATGGACATCATTTCAAGATGCACATCTCAACAAATTACTTATCTCCCTTTAATTGTTAGTTATTGCCCTTATTAACTTGAAACTCAGTACTTTGTATGACAGAACCTTTTGAATAAAACTATTTTAGTTGTTTATGATGGATTAATGTTAAACTTGGTCTGTATTATGGTCATCATTTAAAAATGCAGATATTAATAAATATGTGCTCACCTTAAGTTTGTAAGAGTCATTGCCACTTTTGACCTACAGTAGAATGCTTACAATTCCACTAGTTTCACATGCTAGTGGAAAAATTGTATCGTGGATATTAACTAGCACATTTGTACAAAATTAGACACAAGAAGGAACATGTCTATGAAAATAAATCTTAGGTAAATTGAGATTTGTAAACTGTATTGAAAAAATCCCAAAGTGTACAATAACTACAATAGCCTTGTTGCAAAATTATGTTAATGATAAACCTAGAGGTATAGGCTAACAACAGTTGCTGCTCGTAACAGTGGTGGTGTAAATGAGAATTATCGTTTAATGCCATTTTCAGCAAGATAGGCTATACATGGCAACCAGTATATTTGATAGAGGAAGAACCCAGGAAGACCCTTGGAATAACCAGTGACTCACAGGAAGCTATTTGCATGCTTTCTTACATACCGATGCTGGTCGAGACTTTAACTCAAGTGGACAGAGGTGAGATATGTGTGACATGTAAAGGTGATTGCATTAGACCATCCAGCTCTCTGGGGCATCCTATTGTTCATTAACTTGAATAAATCATAATAGTGTAGTTTATCACCCACCCAATTCACTCTCATCATGCAGAACACAGAGATTTGTTTACAGTGCTAACATCTGGGAACAAAGTTCATCAGGACAAAATTCACATTTCTGAATGTTCCCCCATTAATTTTAGGTCAGGAGCAAATGATGGAGTCCCATCTGTTTGTATAGCAACAGCATCAGCAGCCAAGTTTCCAGAGGCAGTCAAAGCAGCAGGTCTGACCTTTACTCCCTCTGCGGATGTCATAACCTTGCTGTCAAAACCAACAAGGTCAGAGGACATGAACAAGGGAGATAACTGGGAAGAGATACTGAGGAAGAAAGTTGAGGAAGTAACAGCAAATTTTGAGAACAGGATGACTTAAGTGACTAGTCCACAGAAAATAATTATATTTACTCAGGGAAACATTTAAAAATTAATAGTTCCTTCGAAATAAGAATTTTGCAAACAATTAGTATTTTAATTTGTAATATTTTAAAATACATTTACATGTAATTATACGATTTTTAAATTGCATTTATAAATTTTATCGTGTTAGATAAATCAATCCTGTAGATTTGCTGTAGCATCTTTAATTGTATCAGTTCATTTAAAATTTATATCTTCAAATCTAGTCAGAATGGATTATCAACCCTCTGAGCTGAACAGTTTTTAACCAATCTTTACCAAATGATTTTGGGACATTGTATGTGATTAGGGCTTGTATCCTTACCAAATGATTTAGGGACATTTACTGTATATGATTAGATGTGTTATCCTTACCAAATGATTTAGGGACATATACTGTACATGATGTGTTATCCTTACCAAATGATTTAAGGACATACACTGTACATGATTAGATGTGTTATCCTTACCAAATGATTTAGGGACATACACTGTATATGATTAGATGTGTTATCCTTACCAAATAATTTAGGGACATACATTGTATATGATGTGTTATCCTTACCAAATGATTTAGGGACATACACTGTATATGATTAGATGTGTTATCCTTACCAAATGATTTAGGGACATACACTGTATATGATTAGATGTGTTATCCTTACCAAATGATATAGGGACATACACTGTATATGATTAGATGTGTTATCCTTACCAAATGATTTAGGGACATACACTGTATATGATTATATGTACTATCCTCACCAAATGATTTAGGGACATACACTGTATATGATGTGTTATCCTTACCAAATGATTTAGGGACATTGTATATGATTATATGTACTATCCTCACCAAATGATTTAGGGACATACACTGTATATGATTAGATGTGTTATCCTTACCAAATGATTTAGGGACATACACTGTACATGATGTGTTATCCTTACCAAATGATTTAGAGACATTTACTGTGCATGATTAAAGATGATATCCTAAACAAGTGATTCAGGGGCATACACTTTAGATTTTGGTTTCTCTCTTGCATTTTTTTATTTACAAGATAATTTGAAAGTGTTCTATAATTGTTGGTTACTGTTTAATTCAGTTGACACAAACCAGAGTGATTTTATTTAATTCCTCTATCCCCCAACACAAACACAAAACACATGATATACTGCATATATTTGGTTATAAATAGGATCCAACTAGAGACTCAGTTCTATCATCACAATATGTTCCAGTAGATCTCGATTTATGCAGTCTGTTATCACTAATAAGTAGAAAAACAACATAGACCCTGTTCTGACAGGCTCATGTTACTGGTTGTATGTTTGCAGTTCATCCCAACTTACAAACAAATACTTGCATGCATGAATACATACACTCGAATCTCTATCAGCAGGGTCGACCACTCTAGTGGCCTATTGGTTAGAGCATCCGCCTCGGATACAGGAGGTCATGGGTTTGATCCCAGGCCAAGTCATACCAAACACTTATAAAAATGGTACAAGGCACTAGGCACTCAGCATTAAGAGGTTAGTGTTAGGACTGATCAGCCTGTGTCAGGAATGTGACTGGGTGGAACATGTCTGAATCATGATGTCCCTGTGCTAGAAATCACTGTAAACTGCCATACTGCAGACTGAAAAATTGTTAAAGCTACATTAAAATTCCAAATCACACACACACATCTGCAGGGTCAGCAGGAATTGAGAAAGAATGAATTTTTTTTTAAACACATGTCGTAAATTAGGTGAACATTTTCATAATCATTATTCATTACTAGGCCTAGAAATTCCCAAACATTTATTGCTGTTATTCGACAATTTTTTTTAATGCATTCTGAAATTCTAAAGATATGTTACACATAATTATATCATTCCCATTTTATTTTTTGCAACATATTATGGTAGCTTTATTATTGCTAAGACTTTCTTATACAGTATTATCATTTATGGCAAATTGTTCAGTAAATGACAAGTCAGTTATGCCCCTTATATTACCAAGAAGTGTGCAGTTTACAATCTAGATGTGACACTGAAAAATTGGAAGAAATAATCATGCATTAAAAAATGATTGTATACCGAAATTTATGCGTAAATTGGACTTTGTATTGTATTTTTTTAGCAGATAACAGCATATACAAGTGTTTATGGAAGAAAAATAAAGTTCAAGACATAAAATTTGCTGTTTTGATGTTATTTTTGTCCTTATAATGTAACCAGTATGGTTAATTGTCTTTTTATAATACTGTGTATTGTGATTGTCTTTTTATCTTGACCCTTTTTCCTTTCATTTGTAAGTTATTTTTATTACATGTCCCATAAAAACTGACAGGTAAGCATAAATTGAGTTTTTGTGAATCATTATATTGTAATGCATTTATCTGTAAATAGGAACATTGAAAATAAGTGCGCATTGTTTTCAGTTTACAAAATATATAGTCCATTTTAACAGTGCTTTTAACATGTTTTTGGCTTTGTCATGCCAAAGAAATGGGAGTTAAGTGCCCTTTCCAAGGTCACTCTGAGGTCTCCATCCCACACCCAGGCACACCACATCCCACTTTGGTGGCCTAGTGGTTAGAGTGTCTGCCGCAAAAGCTGGATGTCTTGGGTTTAGTGTTAGGACTGGTCGACCTGGTGTCAGGATAATGTGACTGGGTGGGACATCATGCTACATGTCTGCGACATGATGCCCCAGTGCTAGACATCACTATAAACTGCCTCACTGCAGACATCAATATGACTGAAATTTTTTTAAAGTTATGTTAAAAATCTTAATCAAACAAACAAACAAACAAAGCCTACACAGGATGGCCTGGGGAGGTGTCAAGCCTAGGACCCATAGATTAGGAATCTGATGCTCCACTAACTCAGCTACTGTGGATCCCCTTCATAAATAAATTTACAGGTATAACTGTATATCTTGAAAACCATTAGACTAAACATTTTATTATTTGCCGGACTAAAACTGAAGATTTTCTACCAGGTATGCTATCCTTTCATGTGAGGGATGATATTTGCCAAGGTATTGTTGCTTGGCAGTGCAAACGTTATTAATGTGTGAACCATAGTTTAAATACCCCACTTCCACCCATAGGTTTTGACCAGGCTTTTATTTAATCCAAACAAAGAAAATAAATTAGTAATCAAGATGAAATTATTCATGCAAATATATGTTTTCAAATATAATAATTTCATCCTTAACAAGAAAAAGTCTGTTAGGATCTTAATTTCTTAATCTTAAAATAATCATGTAGTTTTCTCAAGCACTAATTAAAATATAATTGATATATAATAAAGGCTATATTAAAATCTGTATTGATGCTATTGTTAATGTCAAATTCAATGGTACTAAATTAAACCAGCTATGGCCTGTACTTTCTGTGAAATATGTTGAAAAATTAATGTCCTATCACTACCAAAACCAGGGAGTAATTTTTTATTTGGAACATAAATATTAAAGACTGAGCCTTTTATTGTACGTTCCATGGTTGGCAAGCCCTGCTTATCTAGTAAAAGTATTGATTTTACTGTGAAATGACAATACCAGTCCAATGACTAAAAGCAATGAAAGGAAATCCCTGAATGCATATCTACCATTATTTATTAATTTGTAACAAAATACTGTGATTCATACCATTTTAATGAGACTGGAATATTCCAAATTTAGCCAGAAAAAATTGACTTTTAATACTTCCCTTGTGAAAGTATAGGATGAAATAGACATGTACTACATGTTTTTCTGTTTAGTGATTAATACATTTTAAGTAATAAATATCGTAATAAAAATTTTTTAGTGAATAGTTTTAATGACATGTTGTTCATTATTGCCAAGTGCTTTTCCAGTTAAACACATATGGGTACTTATGACTTTTATAGACACCTGGAGTAATTGGTCTACCCTTGGGCATGCATTATTTTAAAAGCTGTCATCCCTGGGTACTGGGTATGTTTAAATGGAACAGCATGGAGCCAATCAACAAGAGAAGTCTTAATTAAAAGTAGATGACTATGTTGCTTGACGTGTTGTAAATTCTACAATAATCAATTTGTTACACTGCAGACAGGAATGGAGCTAATTACATAAGCATCAGTTATTCATGGGTCTGTACTAATAAGCCTGCTACTATCAAAATATAAAAAATTACCACAGAGAAAAACTTACTGCCTTCATTAATTAAAGATCTCCATGTTTTGGACAAATAGTCAAGATGTCAAATTAACAGTTCAGTGTTTTTTCTTGATAAAGGAATTTAATTAGTTGATACACAAATTACAACCTAATAAACAGTCCTATGACAAAGGCAATTCAGTTGACTCAAAACTGAGCAGGCTACTTCAGGTTTTGTAATCATCATTTTATCAGATAGATTACATAATTCTGATGAATAAAAAATCTCCATCAGTACTGTAACCAGATACCTGAACACACGAGTATAGAAAGCCTGTTCTTGTTTTAAAATTTTCTGGCATTCAGAGACAAAAAGAGATAATTTATAATGATTTGTCCTCATACAGATCATAACAAAATGTATTAATAATGGTTAATTGATTTAACTACCTATTAATCTAAGGTTCAGAGAGAGGCTTGCATACATTATTAATTAACTGGTGCTCACTCATGTGTGGAGAAATTTCACAAATATATGAAAGTATCAGCTTTGAGGTTAACTATAAAATCTGAGATGACTTCATTTTTTTTCTTTCTAAGAATTTTTAGAGATATTATTAGGCTATTAAATCAGTTAGCCGTTATTGATAAAAAAAAATATGATTATTAATGGATGACTGCTGTTGTCATTAAAAATATTTCTTCATATATACTTTTGAATGTAGAAAAATTGTTGACAAGCAGTATCCTCATGCAATGAATATATATGTTGACAAGGTGAATAAATATGGTTTAGCAAATCTCTCACCTTGACAAAGTAATCATAACAGAATCTGAAGCAGCTTGCTCAACTGTAGTCAACTGAACACTTGTGTAATATCATTGTAAATGTATGGTATAATGACTATTTGACAGGGTTTATTAATCCTTATCTGAAAACATTGTTAAGTGATGAATTATTAGATCCTAATATAACATTCCTTAGTCATACTAAGTAGTATTTTCTATGAAAATATTTTAAAGTTTAAATTTTGTATTGAATTTTTAAACAAAATCAACATTTACTAGACTATAAATAAGTTTGCACATTTAGCCAAAAAATGGGGGAAAGATTCAACTAAAGCAGTTTGAATTTTACACTTAGTAAAATATTGATTGACACACTAATTGACTGAAAACTGGTGAATAGGTTCAGCTTGATGATTTGTTACTTAGTAACCTACACAAACTTTAAACATAAAAAAATGCTATTTTGTTTGAGTGCATAAATACCATAATAATGGTTTTGTTTACCAAATGTTACCAAAGAAGTGCAGTGATAAGTTTGAAAAAGAACTTAAATCTTAGTCTCTGAAATCACTGAACTTCTTCTGCAAATCCTGGGCATTTGAAAATGACAAGCAAGATGCAGGAGGGGCTTTGAAAGGTAAGGTGTTTTAAATATTTTTATTGTCTTTTTTATTCTTCTTTAGTAAAATGATTTATAATACTGTAAAACATTAAAACTATTTTGAAATGTCACTTACATCAAAAACATTGTTTTCATGCTTGCAAGGTAACAATATACTCCTCAAAATAAGTTAATGTCTGTTGCTTCTTCATTTCAACTCGAACAAAACAAATCAGAAATATTGTGTGGGCATAATATTTTCTTAATAAATCAAAAAAATTTAAGCAGATTCTTGCTATCTAGTTTGATATGAAGTCCATATTTCTTTCAGTCCTTCCCTCCATTATTTCTTAAATATTTATATTATTAGCTTTTTTGTGGTTCACTAATTTTTTGGTTTAATTTTCATGTTCAATCTTTTTTATATGTTTACACAGTATTAATCATTATGGCTTGCAAATGTAATGACATTTTAAACCAACATTTTACCAACATTATGAGAACCTAAAGATTGTATTTTCTTTTACTGAAATCATTACACCATGCAGATTTGTATAGCATGTTAATTAAAATTAAAATAAAAAGGTGCAATAATCCAACTTATTTTCATTTTTTTATATTAACACTTCTATATATTCAAAGATTACAAAGTTATTTAAAGTTATCATTTTAGTTTGTTTTAAAATGGTTTTAATTCATTAAATTGGAAAATTACAACAAAAGTGCTTTATTTAAAGTGACTGATAAAGCAGATTTTGCAAACAGATGGTCTCGTGAACAATATAACTTTTCTGAACAACAGCTTTAAGCATCCAACTAATATATACATGTAACACATGCTTTTAATAATAAAAATATTAACTTTAAAATCACAATTACTAGTGATGAAATTCTATAAAACGTGCAGTTTCAATGTTGAAGCTATTGTTGATATGATAGACTTATTCATGTAATTTCAAAATTCAAATGCTACATAATTTCCCATATCTTTTTAGTTATTTTATCGGCATGTGTCTGGAAATTTAACTGTTTTATTAGACCAACAAATTGTTCTCAACCTGGTCAACAACAACAAAAAGGTGGAGAACAATTTGTTGGTCTGTTTCATCTAGTTTCTATTTCATCTATTTTCGTAAGTAATGAAACAACACGTTGTTATATTACTGAACTACACCCATCCACGTAGTATGTATGCAACCAATTATACAAAATTAGATTTAAGTTCGTTTCGGTCTTTTCACTGTGTTTCGGTATTTGTACTATTTCTGTTCGTTTTCGGTGTTTTATTTAACTTGAATACTGCTTAACATCATAAGAAACATTAGCTCGTTCGATATAGTTTACTATTATAAACTGTTACAACGCCACTTTCATGAGGTACATAAATAATTTTGTTAACAAACAAAATAAAACCAAAGGAAACAAATAAATAAAAACAACAATCTGTACTGTACGTTTGATAACAATCTTTCTGCTTGACGAGAAACGTCACTCTTTGTGGTCTGAATAAATGAACGCTTACTTTTATCGTGTTCATGATTTATAAAAGCATTTTTGCGATGACAGTTTAATCTTGATGTCATCAGTTTTTGAGTACACACCTGACATGCGATGGCTGAAGGTGGGAAACTCGAAAGTTTAATGAATTCGCTTGAGCTTATTTTCTCCCAGCTTGTCATGCCATTTCCTCTTTCAATAGATGAAAACAGCATAGTCTTTTTTAAGCAAATTCTCTGATGACAACCGACTTCAAGGATTGAGTAATGGATGGCGTGAAAAATCATACCTGTTTATGGGGTGCGTGAAATGGCCGGAACACAGTAGAAACTCCGAACGTACTTAAATTATTCCATAGTGTATTTTTGGTTTTGTCTAATTCATAACTTTGTTAATTTAATATTAATTGTTTACCAGAGCAATGCTTGCTTTTGTTGTGAAGAAAAGTGACGCAATATAAAATTTTATAGGCAAGAATTGCACATTTTTTTTTAAATGTGTATTTCCGGAACAGACAAGTCTCCAGAATTAATAAACAATTTTTGTTGTATCTAAATATGTAAATAGGAGTTGTATGTTAGGATTATTGAAATTTTTGTACACGATTATGAGGATATCAACATTTATCGTAACTAACCAAAACAAAGATGCTCAGACAGTTGTACAAAAAGAGAAGTTACCAAACAAATGAAACAAAAACTCGCTGATATTACATCTTAGAATTACATTCCAATCAGTTACATCTTGCCTTTCATGTGTTGTTTCACTTTCCCATGTAGGATTTTTTTATTTTTGTTGTGGTAAATTATTCATTTCTTATTACAGGTATGCAAAATATGTACTTTTGAAGAAAATAAATATTACATATTGTGTAATAAATTGTTAAAAAAACAACAATAAATTGTTTAGAAGTAATAGATATGCTATTTATTCAAATAGTTGTATATTGTAAATAGACAGTTTGCATCACAATGACTTCTTGAGTGTAGACTTGTATCCTTTTACAGAGAAAATTGTATATATATATATATATATATATATATATATATATATATATATATATATATATATATATATATATATATATCCAGCAAATGAAGAAATCAATGCTGACATGTATGTGATATTCTGAATCTAATACGAACAGAACAGTCTTTTGCGGAAAATAAAAAATATTTTTTATGAGTATGTTATATAATTTACAGAGCAAATCAACATCTCCTTAGATTATAACTTACAAAAAAATTGTGTGCAAATAAACAATATTTCTACACACATGCATAATGACAGATGCCCTTTCCTTAAAAAGGCAAGCATTCATGTCATATGCATACTCATAAACAATAGTTTTTATTTTCCGCATAAGACTTTGTTTTCTGTTCGTATTAGATTCAGAATATCACATACTTGTCAGCACTGATTTTTTCATTTGCTGGATATAATATATATTGTCTTTATTATAAATAATATAAAAATATGTTTTTAAATTACTAATTATCAATTGATATTGATTACTGATTTGTTTCTAATTAGGTTGCCCATGTTGCTTTCATTCCCAACATAAATTGAAAGTACAAACCAGAGAAGAAAGTAGCAGACTTTATGAAAAATACATTGGACAAAACTATCAGTTATTTTGTGATAAAAGGTTTGATGGCAACTGTACATAATTGTAGAACTAGCTGCCATGTATCACCTTATCTTGCACTGAAAAATGGCATTAAGCCCTATAACAAAAAATCGCTTGAGAATTCATTTAAAGAAAAAGATAACATTAATTTCCCAGATTTTTTTAAAGATCAATTTACTACTATTCTTAATCCATCTACTCTGTTATATAATTAACATTTTGAGTTTTATAAACAAAACCAATATTACACAATGTTACTGTTTATACAATATAATTTTATTGCATTTTCATTGTTTCCACTGCTTTCTGTCTTTAGTGCATTTTGTTTCTATGTGCTGCCAATTTGAGTTATTTTCTCATTTTAATTTAAAAATATTTAAATTTAAAATCACAGGAGTTTATTGAACCAAGTCTATATTTGCTTAAGTCAAGTAAAACTGCAAACAACAAAGATCCTCTTCTGCCGAGGCATATTACACTTACAGATCAGAGTCTATGTTGTTTATTCTACTTATTACATATACTTCTAACACATTGTACAGATCCCAATCTGCTGGTGTATTGTGTGATAGCAGATTAGGGTCTGTGAAGTTTGTAATTGGACACTTCTCATAAGTGAGTATATACAGTACTGTGCTACTTAAAAAAAGACAAGTAAAGAAACCAAAAAGCTCAATAAAAACTACCAAATATCTAATCCTACTGTGATCCACATACTTACTTTTTAGGTGTTGAGTTTACCAGTTAAGTCACTATTATTGGTGACTGCTCCAATGGCCTATTAGTTAGAGTGTCTGCCCTGGTCATGTGTTTGAACCCTGTCTAAGTCATACCAAAGATTTGTAAAAATGCCTTGCATTAAGAGGTTAGTTTAAGGACTTGTCGGCCTGGTGTCAGGATTTTGTGACTGGGCATGCCCCCATGATAGATATTACTATAAACTGCCACAATGCAGACATCATAGTGATTTGACTGAAAAAATGTTACAGCTATGTTAAAATTCCAAATAGCACACACACACATTATTACTGGCTCACATATTGGTGTTGGAGGTTTAAAAAGTGATCTCAGTCCTGCTGCATTGTCACAGCTCATTTGCAGCTGCCAGTTTAGATGATCTTACTCAACATGATATGTAGCTAAACAAGCCTCAGTCTTTGGCAATTTTGTTATTAGATCTAAAGCCTTACAATAGAAAGGTCCCTCTTCAACAGAGGACATGCACTTATTTTGAATTGCTTCCCCATCACTCTTGGCAAAAAATGTAGGTAGACCACTATGGTTCTGCAGAGATTCACTGTCTTTTTAAAAAATTCAGTTTTGATTACTGCTTGTGCCTGGAGTTGTTATCACTGACCAACTTCTGGTTTCTGCCCCATGAGCCTTTTTCTCATCGAACATGGTATTAAACTGGACCTCATTTGGTAGATACGAATCCTTGCAAAGCAAGTTATCTGCATCCAGTGGGAGCTGTATTTTTAAACATGCCATTAATCTCATTGATACGGTAGACCACTAATGTCTGTATTATCATTTTACAACGTCCAGTATAATCAACATCCTAAAGTGAACACTTGAATTACAAGTCACACAAGTATTAATTGAAGATAATTAAATTTTGCTCAGAAGCATCAAACAGAGAGAGAGAAAAAGGATAATTTACAACTTTTAAAAAAAAGTATTTTATAATGTAAGAAAAGAGTCATTTGACTTTATTTTAAATGTATAGCTGATTTATTTATTATGTTTCAAGTAAATGCTATTTTTTATGCATGTTTGAACAGTATGGTGATTAATTATGATATACCGGTACATGCCTGTTATTTGTATAATAGGTTCCAGTAAGGGATTTGGATAGGACAGTCAAATTGATGTTGCTTTTTTATGACATTGCTATAAAATACAAGAAATAAATTCTTGTCATTAAATTTATTACCTACAATTTTCAGTTGCCAGAAGATTATGTTCTCTTTATTTACTTATCATCAAGGAAGATAACTAGAAAATTAAAATAGATATGTCAGTAAGAATTTAATCTTTTTAAGACCACACTAACATATTTACATACATAAACTTTTGTCATCATGTGTAGTGCAATACAAAGAAAAGGCATTTGTTCAAAGATGACATATTCTACAAAAATTATGAAGGGTTCTAAAATTATAAGATGCATATCTTCCATTTAAAAAATGCAATGTTATCAATCATTAAGGTTTAGAAATGTTAGAATCTGTTATCCAGGTAACATTTGTAAAGCTGTAAATGAATTTAGTGCAGTTAAAACAAAAGTGCTTGTGCAGTATTTACAGAAGGGTGTGTGTGTGTGTGGTGATTAGAATGTTTAACATAGGTTTAACAGTTTTTCAGTCATATCACTAGGATGTCTGCAGTGTGGCAGTTTATAGTGATGTCTAGCACTGAGACATCATGTCGCAGACATGTAGCATGATGTCCCCCCAGTCACATTATCCTGACACCAGGCTGACCATTCCTAACACTAACCTCTTAATGCTGAACGCCTAGTGAGGCCGATTTACAGGAGTTAAGCCAGTAGAAATCATCATTGAATTTTGATTAGTACTTTCCAAACTGTCGAAGCTAAAATAGGAATCTGTTTGTGAAGAGAAAGTGGTGTGGTCACAAATTTGGAAGAAAAAACTTGATGCATGTTACAATCAAAAAGGTTGCTTCATTGCTCTGGATAAATCATGATCGGTAGTATTTTCCTATTCTCAGAGCTTAAATATCTTAAAAGTTCAAACTTTCCAGTAATATCACACTGCTTTCATTAGCAACTAATGTTGATCATGTGACATTTTTTTATAAATGTCAAATTAAATATAACATGATCTATCAATGTAGCCGATCTATGACCACTAGAAGTTTGCTCTGGACAACATCATACAGTTATAATCCAAAAAGTCCAAAAAATGAGCTTCCAAAGTGAAATGGAAAAGTATTTTCTTCTCAGAATAATAAATATTGGACTTTATTAACAAGATGTTTTATCTATAAACAGATGATGTTGATCGTGAGGACAGTCCGTTGATTTTTGGTGTAAAATTGGTTGGAGAGAGCAGTGAACCAAACAAACAGGATGTCCGTCTTGGAATCCTACTAATTAGCAGCCATGAGGTGTCCACTTTATGTGTACATGATCTGAGAACCAGACTGCAGAAGCAAGTCCTGTCTTTGCCCAGGGATTTTGTATTCTGCACTGTTGAGGCGTAAGTTAAATTATAAATAGTAAAGGAATGAAACAGTTTCAGGAATACAGTTACAACAAGTTGGTCAGCAAAGTTTACTGTTGACATTTCTAAAAGAAAAATAATTTTTTAAAATCATTATATTTTTAATTTTTATATTTGGTTCATCATTTGATTCATCATTGTCTTCATCTATTATTATCATCTTGTGCAAAATTTAAAATCATCTTGCCATGGTTATAAATGTGTAGTATCATGATGCCATTAATGTGGTGTAAATATGAGTAATGTATTCTGTAATTGTCATCCACAATTCCACCTTGTGATGTCACATGCTGTTGTGAATCTTTATGTATCATTGGCAATATAGTGATGCGGTTTTTATTTTGTTAATTAAATTAAATTAATTAATCATTAAAATTATTATAGAGTTTGCTTTAATTACTTCACTGTTTGCTTTACTAAGCAAAGCATGGCAAAGTGATGGATGTATATGAATGCATTTATTCTAATTCTTTGCTATTCAGTTTACATTGTTGTCCAAAGTAAAATCATTATATTTTGTATTTATTATGCAACATATTTGATTTTTTTTAAAAATAATAAATTTACACAGACTTCTAGTAAATTGAGCCCTTATTTTAGATTCTTTTTATCTTTGTTTTGTTGTAATGGCTTTTATTGTTGTCCAACAAATAACAAATATTGGAGAGGGCATGGTATCAAATCACACTTTTAACTTTGCATCCATTATGTCAGCATTTGGAAACTCACATGCTGTAGATTTGTGATGATTATTACTGTATGACATCTTGAATCTCTTAACATAAAGCCCCAGTGTGGGTCCATGCATGGCGTAGTTAAATATTAATTGTGTGACAGACAATTCAGGTTCAGCTGTACTGTGCATGGACCCACATTCAGGCTATATGTGAAAAGATTCAAAATGTTACTCTTCACATTTCTCAGTATGTTTGCAAAACAAACTAAACATTAAAATAAATCCAGTTGTACCTAGAGTATAGGATTGTAAGAATCCTGCAATGCTTTTTACCATTGTCCCACTGAAAACATGCTGGGATGCTGTCAAAAACTGCAATTCTCTTTGTCTTTGTTAGTTGTTTGAAAGTAGCACTGCCGATCCTTGTTTATTTTTGTATGCCATGTTGTTGCAAGGTATGACATGGACTGCTAAACTGCCAACCTGCCAAAAACACCATACTTTTAAACAATTGGAAAACCAGACTGTCAATTGTGCCTGGTTATAAGAGTCAAGTTTGATTAATGAAGTTAGATTGCCAGTCTAGTGAAGAACACAGCATTGATTTTTAAAAAACTATGCATCACTGATTATGTTGGTCTCAGAACAGATAAAAATGGTTTTGAAATGTAAGTTTTAATTTCAAACTCCAGTACTTTTCATTTTAAAATTCTTCTTTAAGACTGAAGTTAAGTTAATATACCTTCCAAAATTTTGCAACCTTCCTTTCTTAATAATTACTTAGTTGGTCACCATGTCCTCTGAAAATGTCATCCATGGTGCAACACTACTTCTAGAATTTAAAAAAATAAACATTTAGTGAACTGATAAAACTATAGTTTTATTGAAATATTTGTAATCAGCATGTATAACCCTGGTCTGGCTTCAGCCACAGAAGCAGAAGGAATGAAGAAAATAGTTCAGTGGTTGAAGGAGTAATTTACAGTATACTTGCTGTTAAGTATAATCCAACTGCAAATTGCAAAGACCAGCCATCCCATAATGCACTGACAGATCTGCATCTATGCAGTTTGTTGGGAGTAATCAATTGATGCATAATGCACTGACAGATCTGCATCTATGCAGTTTGTTGGGAGTAATCAATAGATACATAATGTACTGACAGATCTGCATCTATACAGTTTGTTGGGAGTAATCAATCGATGCATAATGCATTGACAGATCTGCATCTATGCAGTTTGTTGGGAGTAATCAATCGATGCATAATGCATTGACAGATCTGCATCTATGCAGTTTGTTGGGAGTAATCTATTGATGCATAATGCACTGACAGATCTGCATCCAGTTTGTTGGGAGTAATCAATCGATCAAACGTCCTAGATCCTGATCTGCCTGTGAATTATTTGACAGCAGATCATGTTTCATGTTTTCAGTTAGACTTGTAAGCGATTATATATGGTAGCTTAAACAAAGGCAAGCGAATAATCTATAATAATAATGATAATATTTTAATATCAGGTTGGTAATATCTGAGATTGTTTTATTTTTCAGATGGCCGTTGTCTTGGGAACAGGAGGGACAACTCAAGATCAAACAAATTGTGACAGAAGAGAGATCTATCTTTTTGAAGAGGAAGTATGGTAAATTAAAAGGGTTGTGGAACACATTCTCTGCACGTCACAGCATTCTGAATATTTGGATACTTTTTAGGATCCACATTTGCAACAGTTGCCCGTATTCGCCTCACCAGTGTATGATCTCTCTCTACGACTATTCTACATGTGGAAAAATATCCAACTTAAAGGAATGCAGTAGTGGATGTTATATATAAAAACTATTATATTTGTAATGTCCAGTATAGTGGGCAAGACTGACTTACAATAGATTGAACTTGTAGGCCTCAGATATTTTAGGCAAGACTGACTTACAATAGATTGAACTTGTAGGCCACAGATATTTTAGGCAAGACAGACTTACAATAGATTGAACTTGTAGGCCTCAGATATTTTAGGCAAGACTGACTTACAATAGATTGAACTTGTAGGCCTCAGATATTTTAGGCAAGACTGACTTACAATAGATTGATCTTGTAGGCCTCAGATATTTTAGGCAAAACTGACTTACAATAGATTGAACTTGTAGGCCTCATATATTTTAGGCAAGACTGACTTACAATAGATTGAACTTGTAGGCCTCAGATATTTTAGGCAAGACTGACTTACAATAGATTGAACTTGTAGGCCTCAGATATTTTAGGCAAGACTGACTTACAATAGATTGAACTTGTAGGCCTCAGATATTTTAGGCAAGACTGACTTACAATAGATTGAACTTGTAGGTCTCAGATATTTTAGGCAAAATTGACTTACAATAGATTGAACTTGTAGGCCTCAGATATTTTAGGCAAAACTGACTTACAATAGATTGAACTTGTAGGCGTCAGATATTTTAGGCAAGACTGACTTACAATAGATTGAACTTGTAGGCCTCAGATATTTTAGGCAAAACTGACTTACAATAGATTGAACTTGTAGGCGTCAGATATTTTAGGCAAGACTGACTTACAATAGATTGAACTTGTAGGCCTCAGATATTTTAGGCAAGACTGACTTACAATAGATTGAACTTGTAGGCCTCAGATATTTTAGGTAAGACTGACTTACAATAGATTGAACTTGTAGGCCTCAGATATTTTAGGCAAAACTGAATTACATAGAGTAATCATGCAGACCCCATATATTTCAGACAAGATGGAATGAGAGCTTCTTGATAACTTGTGTCAGAGATGAGAGCTTCTTGATAATTTGTGTCAGAGATGTGAGCTTATTGTATAATAACCAGTGTCAGAGATGTGAACTTTTTGTATAATAACCAGTGTCAGAGATAGGAGCTTCTTGATAACTTGTGACAGAGATGTGAGCATTTTGAGTTTTTGAAGTTCTGCTTTAATTTGTATTACAGATATTTTATTAAAAAGTAACGTTTTAGTTCTCTACTGATCATAGACCAAATGAGCTTTTAGGGTGGTCTGTTGTCTACCAGTCATAGAACAAATGAGCTTGTATGATGGCCTGTTGTCTACCAATCATAGGCCAAATGAGCTTGTAGGATGGCCTATTGTCTACTAATTATAGACCAGATGAACTTATTGGATGGCCTGTTATCTACCAATTATAGAATTGATGAGCTTGTAGGATGGCTTGTTGTCTACCATAGACCAGATGAGCTTGTAGGATGGCCTGTCATCTACTGATCATATACCAGATGGCATTGAGGTTGTAGGATCACCTGTTGTCAACCAATCATAGACCAGATGAACTTGTAGGATGGCCTGTCATCTACTGATCATATACCAGATGGCATTGAGGTTGTAGGATCACCTGTTGTCTACTGATCATAGACCAGATGAGCTTATTGGTTGGCCTGTTGTCTACCAATCATAGACCAGATGAATTGATAAGATGGCCTGTTGTCTACTGATCATAGACCAGATGAGTTTGTGGGATGGCCTGTTGTCTACTGATCATAGACCAGATGAGTTTGTGGGATGGCCTGTTGTCTACTGATCATAGACCAGATGAATTTATAAGATGGCCTGTTGTCTACTGATCATAGACCAGATGAGTTTGTGGGATGGCCTGTTGTCTACTGATCATAGACCAGATGAATTTATAAGATGGCCTGTTGTCTACTGATCATAGACCAGATGAGTTTGTGGGATGGCCTGTTGTCTACTGATCATAGACCAGATGAATTTATAAGATGGCCTGTTGTCTACTGATCATAGACCAGATGAGTTTGTGGGATGGCCTGTTGTCTACTGATCATAGACCAGATGAGTTTGTGGGATGGCCTGTTGTCTACTGATCATAGACCAGATGAATTTATAAGATGGCCTGTCATCTACTGATCATATACCAGATGGCATTGAGGCTGTAGGATGGCCTGTTGTCTACTGATCATAGACCAGATGATCTTGTAGGATGGCCTGTTGTCGATCACCCATCTTTCAATTAGAACAAGTTTGTTATTGCCACTCCTCAAAAACTACTACTGTCAGGATTTTGATGAAGCAGTAAAGACATATTCATCCCAAGGTTAATTGATTGTAAATGAAGATAGTGCTGCTCAGACCTCCAATATGGCTGCAACATTGGCCATCTTGAAAATCTTGTTATAGCTACTCCTTCTGTATATCAACATGGAGTATTTATTTAAAAAGACTTCCTTCAGTGTCTGGTTGGTCCCAAATGAACAAAGTGTCAATCTGACATCAAAAATGGTTATCAAATCAGTCATCTTTAATAATTATTAACATGATTATCAAATCAGTCATCTTTAATAATTATTAACATGATTATCAAATCAGTCATCTTTAATAATTATTAACATGAGGCTTTTGCCATAAAATTGTTGTGATATCTAATTAATCTTGGATGAAAATTGTGCTCACCAAAGTTAAACTTCTTCTGATGGTTATATTGGTAAACGTTTATTCTCTAAAAGACTTCTTAGACTTCTTTTTGATCCTAAATGAAAATGGTGTCCTCTAATTTAGCCACCACAGCAGTCATCTTGAAATTCATGTTAGTACTAGTCATTTTCACATAAAGACTAAATGGTTGTAATTAAATTATTCTGACATCCAATATGGCCACTACTGTAGCCATTTTGAAAAAAAATATTATTAAATAAATATTGTTATCACTACTAAGACTAGATAGAAAGACATATTTTCATTGGACTTTCATCAGAAGACTTATGATATCTAGTTGGTTCTAAATAAAAATGGTATCAGTCAGATGTACAATATAGCTACCAATTTGGCCATCTTAACAATTTGTGATCGCTACTCCTCCATCATTGGTCAAATTGAGATTTTCATTTATTATGTTATCCACTTGGTTCTAACTCAGACATGATTTTTCTCCATTTTAAAATGGAATTCTGCTTTTCTCCTGACTTGAATTCGATTTTTCTTTATATAGTCCGTTTTTTAAAAATAATGTCCAATCCATTTTTTTCCCTGGTTTTTAACCTTTCTTTTCAGTCCCATTCCGCAACAACCCTTGTAACGTATTCGCTCCATATATTAGTTAGCCCGTGACTCTTGTGAACAGTATTCTGTAGTGTTGTTCCGATTATCGATTATAATCGATCATCAGTTGGTTGAGCAAACCGATAAGATAATCGATTGTGAAACTCCATAAATGATTGTGTGTAAAGGGAGACAACTTTTTAGGTGCATGCAAAGCACAAAATTTAGTAAAACTCCTAGCCACTAAAGTTGACCTGAAATTTATTAATGACTTCACAACTACAAATAAAAAGTCTTACGATTTATTATTAGGAACATATAGTCATTATAACATGTTCAAGTTGTTAAATTGTTGAGTTAATAAAATTTAAACACATTTTGTTGATTTGTTTAAGTTAAATTGCAATATCTTTTGTAGTATTTATAAACATATACAAACAAGTAAATCATGTCCTTCTATACTTTAAATTATAGACACATCACATATGAACGAAAGAATTTCGGGGGATTGTAGCAGTATTTCAGTTACATATGACTGATCAGCCATAAAAAGTTGCATTCATTTAACAAAGTTGTAGAACAAAAGTAACACAATGTATTTTTGTAATATTATTGTCAGGTTAATGTATACATGTCATTAAAATAGATTACTCCTGTATATTTATAAACATACTGAATTCTTGATCAAAGATACAACTGTGTAACAAAAATTAAAATTTGCTCTTAGTAAACCGATTATAATCGATAATCAGTTGGTTAAGGGGAATCGATTATCGATTATGAATTTCTGACCGATTCCCATCACTAGTATTCTGATTGGTCAAAAGTTTAAATTCATCCAATGAATCTTCGCATAAAGGAAACTGATGGCAATGGAAGGTATAACGGTACCAATTGCGCAAGTCCAGGTGGGTGGAGCTTAAGGTGTAGGGAACCTTGCATTCAGAAATAAACAACAGCACTAGCTATGATTGGTGGATTATGTAAGAGTTGTACTTTCTGTTAGGCTTTAAAAAAAAATTTAGCCTCTTGGCAACATGTGAATTTATGCTAATTCCTATATAGATCATATTTTGTATTTTTTTAGGATTTTTTTTGGTGGAATACCCCCAAACCCCCTTTTCCCATTTTCATTTTTTTTTTTAAACAGTCAAAATCATGTCTGCTAACTGCAAATGGCATGAGTCAATATGACCATCAGTGTTCCAGCTAGGATTTCAAATGACAGGTGCTGACAAAGGCACTTTGAGTGGGGTTTGACAGTGTTTCAAGATCTGAGCACTTCATGTGTGAATGGCTGTCATATAGTAACCAATAAAAAAAAAAAAGAGAAAAACAAAATAAGTAACTTTGACTCAACATCATTTATTTATCAAACTATTGTAACCAATATGCAACTAAAATCCAGATTTCTTCTTCATTATATGTTTTAGGTTTGGGGTGTGTTGCCATCTCATCTATCCTGGATTCCTTGTTAGGTTCATTTTGAGAGAATCAAAACCAAATATGAATGGTCATTTTACTCTTAATGCTCCAAAAATATTTATATAATTCAAAGTTTCAAATTTGTGATGAAAATAATCATAATAATAATAAAACAACAACAGTAATTATAAATGTTCGTCTCGACCACACAATTTAAATAATTTAAATAAACATAAGGATTCAAAATTTATGATTTTGTTTGAAAGTTACATGTACCATTCATAAATACAGTTTCTGCATGCAATGCTATTTGTAAAGTTATTGTTTTTTATATTGAATTTTAAGAGAGGCCCAAGGTTGGAATTAAAGGAAGGGATGGACAACCAATCGGATTCATCTTCTCAGATTTCTCAGCACACCTAAACCAAGCAAGGCAGGATGTGTATGAACAGGTATTGTTCTTTTACGTTTCAAATATCCTAGTTCTTATGAGGTTTTTGTATGGATAGTGCGTTTTGTGTTACAGAATTAGAATTGAACTGTTTTGCTTTTAAAATTATTCTTTCATAACTAGCTCTTACAGTTCTTTTCCTTCTTATTTTTACTTTTTTATGCTCAACAGCACCATTAGCATCTGTTTCTTGACTAATTAATTACCCCAGAAAGCAGTTCCACTATGATTAATTATTTGCTGGTATGGAAGTAAATAATGCCCAAAAAAAACATTTATTTATTTTCCTGCGTTGTTTTGTTGGTGTTTGTTTCTATTAAAAATTTTATTCATTTAGATATATATTTATCTATTATATTATTATCCACTAATACATGTTGCTTATATCTCTGTATCTTTTAAAAGGGTTATCCATTTATACCTGTTCTTTTAATTTAATTCAGTGTGATAGTTTATACCTGACCCTTATACGTAGATTAATATGATTGTTCAAGTGATCTGCATCTATAGCTGTCCCATGGATGCACCCATGCTCTAAGCACTTGCACCTCATTGACTACATTATTGTCAGGAAGAGGGACAGGCAGGATTTGCGTGTGACCAAGTCATTGTGCGGTGCTGACTGCTGCACAGACCACCGCCTCATCATCATAAAGCTCAACATCCGCATTCAGACCAAAAGATGCCCACAGGGAAGAAGGCTCCTCAATGACTGAACAGCACCAAGCTTATATGCACTAGTACCAAACAGTCTCTCATGGATGCCCTGGAGGAATGTCTGAAATTCACCTCTCTAGACAATCAGAATGTGGAGACCAACTGGGTGGCATTCAGAGAGCTGGTTACAGCATAGCTTCGAAAATCCTAGGGCCCTCAACCAGAGAGCATCAAGACTGGTTCGATGAGAACTGCGATGAGATCAAGCAGTTGCTGGATGAGAAACACTGCCTCCTTCAAGCCTACAACCCCAAGTCCACCTCTAGGAAAGATGCGTACAACAACATACGCAGAACTTTACAGCAGAAGCTCCGTCAGATGTGAGACACATGGCTGATCAACAAAGCTGATGAGATCCAGTGCTGCTCAGACCAGCATGACATGAGAAACTTCTACAGTGCCCTGAAAAATGTGTATGGATCTACATTCTCTGGATCATCACCACCTTCTCAGCACAGACAGGAACACACTAATTACTGACAAAGAGAAGATTCTTCAAATATGGGCTGAACACTTTGACAGTGTCCTGAATCACCCTTCATCCATCAGTGATGAAGCCATCAGTTATCTCCCCCAATTACTCATCAAAGAAGCACTCGATGACCCTCCAACCTTGCTGGAGACACAGAAAGTGATAAGTTTGCTCTCCAGTGGCAAAGCACCTGGTTCAGACTCCATCCCAGCTGAAGTCTACAAAAAAGGAGGCACAGCACTGATAGAAAGGCTTCACCAGCTGTTTTTAATGATGTAGCAGCAAGAGACAATCTCCAGGAATTCAAAGACACTTCTATAATCCACCTGTATAAGTGCAAAGGGAACTGCCAGGCTTGCGACAGCCACCATGGTATATCCTTACTCTCCATTGCAGGAAAGATACTTGCCAGAATCCTACTGAACTGCATCACTACACACCTTGACCAGGGACCAGTGCCAGAAAGCAAGTGTGGATTTTGAAAAGAACGTGGGACCATCAACATGGTGTTTGCTGTGTCGCTGTGAGGCAGCTACAAGAGAAATGTCACTAGCAAAACACTGATCTTTTCTTCATCTACATCAACTTGACAACAGCCTTTGATACTGTCAACAAAGAATGCTTGTGTAAGGTTATGGCCAAATATGGATGCCCAACTAATTTTATATCCATGGTGCAGATTTCCACGATGGCATGCAGGCATGAGTCCAGGACAATGGAGAGACATCTGAGCCATTCCTAGTAACCAATGGCGTCAAGCAAGGTTGTGTTCTGGTGCCAACACTGCTCAGTCTATTCTCTGCCATGCTGACTAATACTTTCAGAGACAGAGAGGTACCATACAGATGGAAAACTATTCAGTCCCAGGAGGCTTCGTGTGAAAACCAAGGTCATGACTGACAACCATCAGGGATATTTTATTTGCTGATGACTGTGCCCTCAATGCTGGCTCAGAAGCTGACGTGCAATGCAGAATTGACAACTCCTGCACAAGCTTTGGTCTCAGTCCTGCATCAACCAGCCCCTGGAAAGCCCTGTGTTTATCCGAACATCACCGTCAATGGCCAACAACTCAACGTAGTGAACCGCTTCATCTACCTTGGCAGTACACTGTCACAGCGTAACTATTGATCGAGTCACTAGGTGTTTCTCTGTTTACAAAGGCACCAAGGTGTGAAAATCTAGCAGGAAAACAGCTGTAGAGATGAAGAGGCAAGTCAGAAAAGCACGTACCATCAACCTTTTTGGAGATGTCCCACTCATCCCCTGTCCCTTATGCAAATGAACATTCCGTGCAAGGGTTGGCCTCATCAGCCACCTGCGCACACAGACCAGAACCATCCCCTCAAACCCTCAGATGACTAGAGAGGTCCTCATTGAATCGACGGATGAACAACATTGTATATGTGTCTGTTTTCATTTCTTCAAGTCTTGCAAAACTATTGGATTTATGTTTGATTTCATTTCCTCAAGTCTTGCAAACCTACTACTATTGGAAAATCATCTTATTTCATTTCCTCCAGTCCTTCAAACTTACTGTATTGGATATATGTCTAATTTTGTTTCCTCAAGTCTTCAGACCTTCTGTATTGGATATATCTCTGATTTTGTTTTCTCAAGTCTTTCAAACTGTCTGTATTGGATATAAGTCTAATTTTGTTTCCTCAAGTCTTCAGATCATCTGTAGTGGATATATGCCTGATTTTGTTTCCTCAAGTCTTTCAACCTACAATAAAAACGTTCACCTATGTTTGCTATGTCTTAAGTTTAAACCCTGATTTGCTAGGAGTCCATTGCTCACCAGTATAAGCAAAATTATAATAAAGCTGTTAAAAGGCAAAACAATATTGTCCACTGAACTCAGTCATGTTGTCGAATTGTATGAGATAATAGACATCTAGGCCGTTTTTCAGGTGTTATCTTACAAGGGCATCTACAGGAACTTTCAGTTTCTTGATCCAAATGGCTGGCCAGTTAGTGCTCAACAAGAGACAGTGCTGACTGTGATGGATATTTTGGTCGGGTCTTGTGTCACAGTGGATGTAAAGTTAGAGCCATCACCAAAGAGGGATGCAGAATTTTCACCACCTGATAGGCTTCCTATTAAAAGACTTAAAGGGTCAGTATCACAGAAAAAGGTATCTCACTGAGATCTCTGTTAAAGTTACTAAATGTTGCATGATTGATTTTTTTATCACTGAAACTAATAACAAGCACCGCCACCTGATTCTATGGATGCGATAAAAATTGTTACTCTAATCCAACTCTTTCATGTCATGCACATCCAAGATTTTTTTTTCTGCTCAGTAAACTTTTGATTCATTCTGTGAATTAAAAACATCTTTTGTTGTTAGCTTTATATTGGGAAGAATTAGATCAAGTTCAGGTTTTAACATTTTCTGATAAAATTTGACCATTTTATGGCACCCATTTGAATTAAAACTGCCCTTGCACATTGAACAAAGCTATCTTCATTTGTATCATATTTGTAAACCAAAGTTCCTATTAACTAATCTGTTACAACTTGTTCTTGACAAGCATGACCTGGCAGTTTTAATTTAATATCAGCAGGTTCAGTAATTTCTTGGACTGCTCTGATGGCCTAGTGGTCAGAGCATCCGCCTCTGATGCGGGAGGTTGTGGGTTCAATCTCGACCAAGTCATAACCAAAGACATTTTAAAAATCGTACTAACATCTGCCTCACTTGACGC
The DNA here is from genome assembly GCA_029339505.1 of Unio delphinus. Lineage (NCBI taxonomy): Eukaryota > Metazoa > Mollusca > Bivalvia > Unionida > Unionidae > Unio > Unio delphinus. Next base: position 3,436,761 of record JAQISU010000109.1, on the reverse strand, counting down.
TCAGCATTAAGAGGTTAGTGTTAGGACTGGTCGGCCTGGTGTCAGTTTTTTTTTTTGTTTTTTTATGGTTTAACGCCATTTTTCAGCACAATATATAGGCTATACATGGCGGCCAGTATTAGTGGTGGAGGAAGAAACCGGAAAAACCCCGGAAAGAACCACCGACCCACGAGAAGCTACTGGCAAGCTTTCTCACTTAACTACATTAGCCGAATCTTAGACTCGAACCCACGCAGACAGAGGTGAGATGGCAGTGGTCCGTAACGGACAGCGCTTTAGACCACTCGGCCACTCGGGGCCCCCCTGGTGTCAGGATAATGTGACTGAGTGGGACACCATGCTACATGTCTTTGGCATGTTGCCCCAGTGCTAGACATTACTATGAACTGCCACATTGCAGTCATTGTAGCAATGACTGGAAAGTTGTTAAAGCTACGTTAAACATCCCAATCACATCACATCATTAATTTCTTCCACTGAAAACATAAAAATCGAGATTTTGAATGGATTGTAAAATAATGAGCTTTCTATGTAAAACAGAATGTATTTGCTCGTGTCCTGAAATTTGCTTGGAAGTAGAGTGTGTGTGTTCATTATGTTGTAAAAGAAAAGGGTCTTACTGGTCCAAAACCTATGCTCTATTAGAGAAGTTAGAAGAAATCTACTTGCCTGTGATTGCAATTCAGTACATTCTTATGTTCTGTAGAACAATTTTGAAAACTTCAGAGCTGAATCACAATTGCGGCAATGCAGACAGATTGATGACACAACTGTACAGTATATATTTGGGTCTAGCCCTGTTATGTACGTCACATGCAGGACTGTACATCACCTTTCATAAAATGCAAAATGCCTAATTTGTATTTTTAAAAGCATGCATTACAAAAATTGAAGAGAATGTGGGACTGAAAAGGGAGTAGTTATGTAATAACTTCCAAGCCACTTTGTTGCAAGTCGTTGGAAATTACTCATTTGGAACATTAGGAACATGAACTTGGCCTGACAGCCTGGACATATTTTAAATCAAACTCTTTCTTTCCACCCACTTGCACCAAAACACATTTGAAGTTTTGTTTATATATGTATGATTTGTATGACGTGTCATGAATGCCAGCTTGGTGGACAAACTAATTTAATTAATTTATTTTCTCCAAATAATGACATGGCAATAATAGGGTTCATTTCGCTATAAAGCAGAACAAAATATTTTTGATCTATTCACAGGCAGAAAGTAAACAAGTGTCAGGCCCCAATCCAGAACATTAAATTGTGGGTCCTAAAATAATACAGTGGTACATATCGCAGCACATTCAGAAATATCGCAGTACAGAATTGTTATGGTATCCAGCTCTGTTGTTTAGCATGATTAGTGATTATTCAGATTTCTTTAGAACTAAAGGTTAGAAAGGAAATGAAACCAATTTATATTCATTATGTTCTGTTTCCTCATACCAACTTAAAGTCATAATTTTTATTCTAAAATTATTATTTTGCATGTCAGTCTATATGAATAACTTGTACATATCACATATCTGACTATGAATCTTTAGATAATATATGAACCTCGAAAAAATTAATTTGATCCTGAAATTAAACCTAGAAAACAATTGACCCGTAAATTTATCTTTAAAAAAGTGGGGTAACCATGTATGTAGGGCTTTCCTGGTGCAGGTTGGTGCATCTGTCATCTTGATACTAATTGAGAGACCAAAATTGTCACAAGCAAAAAAAATGGTTCATACTGTATTGCATGTCAGACTCAGATTTGGCATTCATGGAACAGTCATCTGCAAATAGATAAATGAATCGTGTAACTTTATCCTTACCTGTAGTCTCCTCATAATTTGTCATCAGTCTGGCATGGGATATTAATCCCAGTATTATCGTCCCATAAAAGCATCAATAAGCATGACAGAGAAAATCATAACAAAGAGGGTTGGGGAAACACACATCGTTGCTTGACTCCATTGGTTACTGGGAATTATGTAAATTACTCAACACTATTCACCGCATGAGTGAACATGACTTCATAACATACTGAGGACTTCATAACAGACTGAGGACTTCATAACAATCTGAGGACTTCATAACAATCTGAGGACTAGCATCCTTAAGTCTTTATATGGTTCTTAGACCCTGACATTAAGTGTCCTTTGAAAGAAATCTGTCTCAGTAGCTGGAAATAGCCTAATTACTGTAAATTATAACATTTTTGTCCTTTCAAATTTGGAATTATGAAGATGTGGCTTTGTTGTAAAAAGAAACATTGGTCTGAATGATCAATGGACTATATTGTTTTGGTAGTCTATCAATCTTCTATGAAAAAATAAAAACAATCCATAAAGGACATAAATTTATACATTTTATAAAGGTAGAATGTATTCGTATGCATAAGGAAATGGCTAATTTGACTAACATTTTATGCTTGCCCAAATTTGTGATTTATATAAAAAAAATTTGTTTTTAAGGTTAAGAGATCTGTCTTTTCGGTCCAGTAAGGATGTCGAAAGGCAGCAGAGTGCTGACTCCAGCAACGTTGGTGTCACAAGTAGTACAGTGAAACAAATTCTTATCAGTTATGTCAGAGCTGAGGCTGCAGAGCATGCAGTTACACTTAAGGAAGAGTTGTCTGCCCTTGGATTTAGTGTGTATCTGGTAATAGATATCTTGACATCCTGCCTACACAAAGTAATTTAACCATTGTCTAATGTCGTTTGAAGATGTAGTATTCTCAGTAGTTGAATTTTTAAAAATTAATTTACATGTAGAAGCTGCAGACATAATCAGTTTATATTTTTCTTTTGTTATTTACTTTTAGTTTAGTAAAATGCATTTCTGTAACATTGTTTTTTTGGAGGTTATTTACTTACTTGTACAGTAAAAGTTTTTTTGCACCACTTAGTATCATTTATTTTCGTTGGGGTCTATTTTCGTGGTTTTGTCAAAAATGGCATTTTCATTGGTACTTAAATTCGTGGTTTTGCCTGTCAAAGATTGCATATTATTAGGTATTTAATTTCATGGTTTAACCTCTACAAATACCCAAAATAAAGACTATACACAAGAATAAAACTATGACGATGCAAACGGAGGTCACATTAATGTTTAAAACAATCCCTACCACCTGTACAAGTACAAATCAAAGACCTAGCAAGTTCAATACTTACACCGTGCTTTGACCATGTGAATAATATCAGTCGAAGCCGATGCAGCCAAAATCACTAAAACAATACTCCCATCTCTATGAACACAAATAAAACACCTGTCAAGATTAATCAGTTTCGCCATGTTTTCGTTTGAGTGTTCAGCATTAAAGGAAGCCAGTGCAGCCAACAAAACCAGACCTATCAGTTATTAAAGTACATATGAATGATCTCTTACTTAAACCACTGTCCATCAAGTTGCACCATCAATACTTTCTGACTATCATGGCATTAACACAGTGACTTAAGAGTGGTAAAATTCAACTTAGATCACCCTCGGTTTCTGGACTTCCTAACCCATCAGAAGCTGCAAACCCGGTGCATGCGCTTGCTTACCAGGCAGCTAATTACATTTTAGAACCCTTGCTTCAGTCAAATGAAGGATCAACTTGAATAAGTATTAAATTTAATTTTCATATATTGTTATTATGTATTAATTTTCCTTTCATTTTTAGTTTTACTATCGTTTGAATACATTATGCTTCTTCTATATTTTCTCTATATCCTTACTTCACATATCGATTTAAGGCAGTAAATTTAGTATAAAATTACAGCTATCTGATACTGTACCTTATCAAACGTGTGCATTGAAATAATATAAAACAATTTTTAACTCTTACTTCAAAAGGTTTTAAAAAATAAAACAAACACATGTAAAAGCTAATATTTAATTACCAAATTACAGTATTGACCTTGATTTATCAAATACATGTAGCTGTGTTAATCTTTAGGAATGAAACACTGTAAGAAAACGGATGGGGGGTGTGTGTCATCATACTAGGTGACTCACTTTTTGTTGGGGATTTAAATTCATGGTTAGAGGCAACAATGAAAACCACAAAAATTGGTCCCCCATGAATATTGATGACGCTGCAGCATGTTTTTGGTCAATATTTTGCTTATATTTTTCGTCTCTTTGAAACATCAATTTTGTATAATGTAGTGGATACTGATTAATCTGGATGTAATACATATTTGTTTATTTGTAAATAAACTATGAAGGGGACACTATATGCATTAGTCACATTAAATCCATTCCTGATGTTAATGTTTGATGAATTGAGAATGGTTTAGGAATGGGTTTTTTATATTAAGAAGATTCGAACTCGACATTTTTATAATAAAATTTGACAATTTTTGCACATGCTTCATTAGAATGTTGCCCTTGCATATTTAACAAAACTTTATCTGATGGCACTATATTGGTGATGGTATCTGTGTTTTATGGACACATTACTCTTCTTTTTTTTTTAATTCTGCAGGATGTGCACGAGATCAGCTCAGGTGTAGACTGGCAAGATTCTCTGAACTTTGCAGTCAGCAACTGTGAGACATTTGTTCCACTAGTAACACATAGATATGGAGAGACGCAATGGACCAATAGAGAGGTACAGAGGTACAATTGACCAACCCCTATAAACTCTGGAACAGGAATGGCTACAGTCGAGTAGATGACAGCTAATTCAATTCTTTTTTTTTAAATGTACCCAGCATAAATAGTTTTGTGGAAACTTTAAAGAAAACTGATTGCCTTTGAAACACCAATCATTCGGTATAAATACTAAGGAATAGAAAATATATTTGGTCTCGATCAGTGTTCTACATTTATTTGTTGTTGCTGCCACAATAACAAATAGGCATTTGTTTGGTCCCCCAAAGTTGGCCTTTAGTCACACCTTGAATAATACATACACCCTTTATCAAAGCAATCTGACTACAATATTCTATAAAAGCAAATCACCTTTCATGAAAGGAAGTCTGCACCAAACTCAAATATAAGTATGGAATCTGATGGATTGTTGCAGTTTCCAGAGTGACTGGAACATGTGTATTGTGCTGTGAAAGTTTCCTTTTTGCAGGAAAAATGTTTATGCTTGCAATTACTACCAAGGGTGGTATAAAACACGTATTTCCAATCTTTTGAAACCTTAGGTATCTGGCCATCAAGTTAATTGAAACTGGGGCTTCTCACAAAATTTTTTGTGAAACGTCTTATTTTTTTACGTTTTCATGTGTTTGTTGACAATGGTTTAAATATCAAACAAGGACTACCATTTTTAAAATATATTTATTTGTGTTTTCATCATTTAATGCATTATGGATTATACCTCACAAATGTAAACTGTCAATATACAAGTGTATTTCAGAATAGTTTCCCTTCATTTAATTAAAACACATATTTTTGCACCCACTTTTATCACACACACAATGATGCCATTTTATGGGGTACATTTTCTTCATCTAACCGACTTGGTTGGTTATAACATGGTTCAGTACATAATACATTTGGGTTCTATGGAATTCCAAGCCATCATGTTGTTACAGGATTTTCTGGGTTTTGTTAGAGAAAGGGCCATAATATCATAAACTGTTCATTTCAAACAATTTACCTTTGAGCAAGAGATTGAAGATTTTTTTCTTCCTGGTACAATATTTTTACAATCTTCATGGCAAAATATTACTACAATCTTCCTGTTACAATATTACTATGATATTCCTGGCACAGTATTACTACAATCATTATCTTTGTGTCTTGCTAATATACTAGGTGAAGCTTGCAGACGTATTGGGGAAGTTTATTATCCCTGTGTCTTTCCTGGAGACTTGGCCCCCTCGCTGCCTGGCCATCCAGTTTGCCAGCACACAGTACATACTCTGGAAGCCTCTAGATCAGCTGAGTCCTGGTAAGTTAGATTTGAGAATTGTTAGGATCCATTTTGCAGTCATGTATTAATATGAAAATCCCATTTCATATTTATATATAAAAAAATAACCACATACAGATATTTTCTCCTTTGTAGCTTTGAAGACAATTAAATATAAGGACTAAAATTATGCATTATCATTTTAAAAAGTGTCAGAGTGAGTCTTCACCAGAAATGTAATCAAAATCTATTGATTTCAGTTTGGGTAAATATTTCTGGTTTGATTATCAAATACACTTGCAATGTTTGTTACATGTTGAAACTACACAAATTAAATTGTTCCATATTTCAAGATTAGTTTCAGGAGTTTAAAATGAAAGGAAATGATGGTTACTATTTTTCTGAAAAACAGCTGTAATTTTTTTTTTTTTTTACTAACATCAGATATCTATGCAGTGTATTCCAAAAAATTGTTTTAGATTTTCCATTTTACTTTTTCCATATCCTAATGATAACTTTTTAACAATCATGTGTATCCACAAGACAGGAATATAGTTAGTAACAGAGGTATATAATATTCGTAGATTTAATCGATCATCATGATATGTTGTAAGATCTACTTTCATTTTAGCTATATTTAATCATTTCATGCATGTATTTATCAATACAGACATGCCTTCGAACAATGATATTAGAAAATGGGAAAGGAAGTACATACAAATGGTGGCAGGACAAATTGGTGATAGAGTGAAGAAGCTCAACATGTGTACACAGGATGCTTTAGAAAGAGTTCCATCATTGATTAAAAGGGTACAAATTACTTGCTATTATTAAATCCTAATCTAAATTGATGAAGGATATTGAAATGATTTGGTTGAAAGAATATCCTATGTTTGTTGGGGCAATACATTCTTAGTTTGAATAATGATAACTGTGTTCTTGATGGTTTTTGTAATGCCACCTTTGGGAGAAACCTATATTATAAAGTACAGGCATTTAGATAAATGACTATTACATTACATCACATGATTGCTATTTAAGATTTACTGTATATACTCGCGTGGAAGCCTGTATACCTCTAAGCCGACCCCCAAACTGAACAGGTATAAACACTAAAAAGTGCATGACCCACATATAAGCCTTCCAACAACTCCAGGACATCTCAAGATGCACAAGTAAGTTCAAAATGCATTTATTTGCGCAAACTAATCTTTAAAAAACATTACATGTATACTTTTCTCGAGGCTGGCTTGTATGATTATTAACCAGAAATGGTATAATATTGTTTTAAAAGTACTTATTTAATTTTCTGTTTTCTTATTGTTTCTGCCAAATTAATTTTTGTGTATAATTTGATCAAATGATGAAAAGTATTCAGCAAGTTGCTGTAACACTACTTCTCACTGTTGGCTATTATTGATTATTGTTTGTTTATGCATTATTGCCCTGGAAATTTTCTATCAGTGCATCAGTGATTAGATGTTTACTTCACTTTGAAATTGTAAATATTTTTCAAGAAATGAACACAGGCATTTATCGAGTTGTTCTGCTGTAGGAGGTAAGCAATTTGTTACGTTTGCTTGGATGTCATGCATTTGTTTGGTTTTGTTTATCATACTGAGGTTTCTCTTAGTAGCAAATAAAAGTGGAGGGTTAGGGACTGTTACGTCCAGATGTCATATAATACAGAGGTGATCTGATACAAGTTCATAACTAGTTGGGTGGGACATCATGCTACATGTCTGTGGCATGATGCCCCAGTGCTAGACATCACTATAAACTGCCTCATTGCAGACATCGTAGCGATTTGACTGAAAAATTGTTAAAGGTACGTTAAAAATCCTAATCAAACAAACAATCATTTAAACTTATATGCTCTTTTTTCATCTTTTTACATTCGAACAGACTAAATGATTTTAAATTTGATAAATTTTGCTCCAAAAAACACTTTGTATCACCTAAGTTGTTTTCTCGAAATTTAATTTTACAGAAAACAATTTTGAAAAGCTGTGCCTGTGTAACAGAATCTAACTCTCAGGCTGTCACTTCTGACAGGGAGGGACATCCACTGATTGTTGTTTGTCTTCATCCAGCAGAGAAAGAATTTGTGAGTTTTGTTCTGATTATTTTTGTATTAATAATTGTTTTTAAAAAAGATATTTGATCATTTAACACATTTCATCTTGACTTTAAATTAGTTTTTAGTAAATCTTAAGTAATGAGTCTTAGTTCTTTAATTTGTTGTTGTTTTGGGTTTAAAGCTGTTTCTCAGCGTATGATAGGCTATACATGGCAGCCTGTATAACTGGTGGAGGAATAACCCAGGAAAACCCTGATAAGAACCACTGACCCTTGAGAAGCTTTTGGCAGCTATCTCTTATACCAACATTAGCAGAGCCAGAGACTCAAACCCACATGGAGATGGCAGTGTTTGGTAAAGGCAAGTGCTTTCAAGCACTCGGCTACCCAGGACCCCTTATTCAGTTCAAATGTTGCTTAATGGTGTGTTAATTCTTTTTGACATTATATTTGTAGATCAGATAAAGATGTTGTAGATGATCTATACATAGATAGGATGAATAGGAATACCCATATGATTGGATTACCCTTTAAATGGAATCACTCTGTTGATGGGATTACCCTTATGGTGGAATATCCCTCATGATGGGATTACCCATATAATGGAATCACCCCCATGATGGGGTTACACTTATGATGGAATCACCCTTATAATGGAAAATCACCTTCATGATGGGTTTACCCTTATGATGGAATCACCATTATGATTGGACCACCCTCATGATGGGATTCTGGTTATAATCATGTCCAAGTTCAAGAGCTTTATTATAATTCCAAAAAATAGTTTATATGTGAACTGCAAACAGTATTATCCTACTTTTGTAACACTGAAATGGAGAAGCAGTGGTAGCATCTAAAGTTTCCTATGTTAGCTATCATGTTCACAGTGTTATAAATTCATTATTTTTCTTTGTTAGCTATCATGTTCACATTGTTATAAATTCATTATTTCTCTTTGTTGGCTATCATGTTCACATTGTTATAAATTCATTATTTTTCTTTGTTAGCTATAATGTTCACATTGTTATAAATTCATTATTTTTCTTTGTTAGCTATCATGTTCACATTGTTATAAATTCATTATTTATCTTTGTTAGCTATCATGTTCACATTGTTATAAATTCATTATTTCTCTTTGTTAGCTATCATGTTCACATTGTTATAAATTCATTATTTTTCTTTGTTAGCTATCATGTTCACATTGTTATAAATTCATTATTTCTCTTTGTTGGCTATCATGTTCATGTTATAAATTCATAATTTTCCGTTGTGTTTCAGTAAATTATAGACAAGTCTTAAACTGATAGAAAAAGATCAATGATAAAAATTACTTTATTTCACTTTTATGAACAGACAAAATTAGATTGTTCTAAACATTTCATGGCTTCTGAATATTTTAAGGGTGCCCAGTTGCAAACGTTTCTAGAGACAAAGAATTACGATGTTTGGTGCACAACAGAGCTGCAGATAGATTATGCTGACTCCATTTCCGCAAGTCAGGAAGGTTGGTACACCGATCATTCTTTTTTAACCGACCTATGTTGGATGATTGTGACAAAATCTCAATTGGCTAACAATGTACTAAGCTGTTTAATGATTTTAGTTGTATGAACATGGCTAATAAAAATTAGAGAAAAACTTTAAAAAAAATGTTTTGGCTTTCCTTTTAGTGATGTTGACAAAGACAAAACATTCCATTAATTTTAAATATTAGTTGGTCCATTATCAGTCTGAATATGTTTTCTAACAAGACAGCATCAACAAAAATGTTTTTGCTACAAGCAGTTAATACAGGAAGTAGCTTAGTTTTTAAGAGGCAAGAACAATTTGCCAAAAGCTAAGGTAACAGGGGTATTTTATTAGCGGATCTCTTTTGCATTTCGCTAAATGTTTGTTACCTGATTGTTGCACCAAAAATTACCCAAGTATGAACATCTTTCCCTGAGAGTGATGGCCTGGGTGGGTGTTGATCCCATTAATCTTGAATTATAAGTCCTATGCTGTGGCTCCCTGGTTTTTATTGCTAGAAGTGCTACATGATCTGATACATAACTCAATCATTACACATTCAAAGAACAGGAAGTTAGATGAGAGTGTCCTCCCATTGAATTGAGAACTTTGGTGCCAAATTAGCATTATTTTGCAAGTTTTGACATTAGAAGAAAAAAAAATGTTACAGAAAAAGTTGGAAAATATGCTGCTTTGCTTCTGATGTCCTAATTAACTTTTCTCTTTCAGTCTACTCACAGTCTACAGTTGACAACCAGCAACTGGCAAGTCTCCAGAGGTTCCAAGAGAAAGCTGATGAGGCTGGGGTTATTCTGTTTGTTCTTTCAAAGGCTTTTGCAAAGTCAAGAACTTGTCAGCAACAGGTAGAAAATTAAAAGTTCCATTTATTTTTTAAGAAATTATATTTTACAAAATCTTTGCTTCAATAAATATTTGCCTAGCCTGAATAAGCAGATGGTTTGAAATAATCATCAACTCTGTTAGAATGGTTGCATTATTTTCCTTGTCATTGGTTCCGATTCTGTGTTAAAGTTTTGAAATTCAATTTTTTTTTCATCATGTTATAAATTTCAGGTAAAGTGTTTTGTCTTTCACCATCAAACACATTTCCCAAGCACATTAACATTGGGAAATAAGCTCTCAAATGTATGGAGTGAAACTCTTCAGCTTGTATGTAAGCTTGTATAGAGTGTAATTGTACAGAAAAACTAGCACGCTGTAAAATATGTGGTAGGAAACTTGGTGAGTGAATTCCAACCGTTGACACATTGGTCATGCTACGGCATATTGATTGTAAACCTCGAATTGTTTGCCAGGACAAAAGCTTTCAATATGGACATTTCTGTTAGCATCACTGCATGCATCCTATATTTGCAGTATAAATACATGACAGTTTTGTGCACATAATTCTATAACAGGAATTTTATGATTTGTCACAGGATCAGATATGCCTCATGAGGATTTTTACTTTTGGGATTAGAACTGCCTCTGCATGGTTTGTATTTCAAGTGCAGTGTTTTGCTGGACAAAATAATAGAAGCTGTTACCTGGCATGCAGAGTAAACCTAAATTTGTTATCTCCAAGATCTGGCATCACAGAGACAAGAATTGAATATAGTGGGTCCACTGGCTGTGGCCTATTTGACCTACAGACCAATCTGAGTTTGGCACAGCTTCACTTTGGACATTGTATTAGTGGAATTGCCTAGTGCCTTTGCTCAGTAAGGAAAAGTTGCTTTTTTCTTCTTATCTGTGTATGGTTGTATGACCATTTAATTTGCTGTCTTCATGTTAGGAGTTTATCCATATAATATGAAATATTCCCTGTCAGTGCTAGAGGCTGGATGGCAATGCATTTCCTCCTTCTCTTGTCAGTCTTTGTTATATTAGAGCTATCAAGGAATGTATTCTGTGGAGAAAGTAAATTCTTTTGTAAATTGTTTCTCTAAGAAGACTTGTTTGATCACATTGCTATTAAACCCTTCCACCATTCACTGCAAATGCTAGCATCCTTGTTTCTGTATCAGAATATTCAGATATTCAATATGGCAGATGGCTACATGTCTAGCGTGTGGTAAGGGGAGATAACAAGTAAGAGTTGTATCCATTTATGTATGGACATGCATCACAATTAATTTTACTATATGTTCTCTAAATATATTTCTCTGTACTGACCTTTCCACTGTGTGACAATCAATACAACTCATATGTTAATCTAAAATACCTCCAAAGATGACTTCATGGTGAAGTTCTTGTCAAGGGTTCATCAGCATTTTGTTTTAGATGCTGCACTGTAAACAGAACAGCATGTAAAGAGCACATATTTCATTTCCGGATCATCACCAAGTCCTTATTACTCAATGTGCACTGTCGCCGAAATACACACAGACAACCACTCTCATTCTTGAGTTTATATTCTCAAGAATAAACAATTACCTTTGAATCCCTACCAAAAATGCATCAATATAACTCTTCTATCACCACCAAAATGAGATAGGAAAAATGTTCTAAAATTAGACTAGAACTACGTTTGTGGGTACTGAACTGGAAATACTCAGTGTGATGCAATTGCATATGGTCTAAAGATGTAAATGATAAAACTTTTGTTCTCCCAGGATTGCTAGTTGAGAGTTTGTTTTGGATTATTTTCCATACATTGATGTGATTGAGTTGTTATTCATGAATAAACTTAATTTACTTTAAAAAATTACTTTAAAAAATTACTTTTTAAAAATTACTTTCTGTTTTCTTGGATGATGTTTCTATGTATAGAATCTCATACTCAAAAATTAATTTTTCATAATTAGAATTATTAAACTGGATTTTTGTTTCGGTATTCTTTTTTGAGGCAAAATATCAGAAAACAGGTTTCTGATTACTAATATAAGCACTTAGCATACTGACTTTATTTCTGTATTTTACATATAAGTTCCAAATATTAAGGCTGTATTTATAAATCATTAGCCGACACTAATGGCTGTCATGTCTATGCTACACCCTCATGTTGTACAGCAGCCCCTTCTGCACCGGGAAAGTAGCCTTATAAGAGGAATGGCCTTTCTGATGGAGGACTACATTTGTGTGTATGTAGTAAGAAAGATAAATGTAAAAAATTAAATATTTTAATTTAAAAGTCGCATTAATTATTTAAAGATTTTTCTTGTATGAAGAATACAATTTTTTCAAGTGTACATACCTTAATAGATTCTTATTCTTAAGCACAAACTGTGAGTGGAGCATGGGTGGCATGCATATTTCCAAACCATCCAGAAATGTCATTTAATTCTTGGTACAAATTTGCTTGGCATTTTGAATAATATTCTTTCCATTTACTCCATTTTCCCACTGCTGCAGTATGACGTTTTTTAACTTTCCCAATTGCATACATGCCAATCATTATGCACTTGGTGTAATGATTATGATTTTTTTCAAACCAAATTGCATCTTATGATGGAATTTATATGGAGTATGCTTTTCTGGTACATTACAAATTGAAATAAAAATAAAGCAATATTTTTTATTAATATCTCTTTAATACCACTCATCATATAAATATGGGAAATTTTATTACAAAGAAGTCTGCTGCATAAGAATATATAAAAGTATATATGTCCATCCTATACATAAATGGGCTTTCCTTATTTTCTATTTATAGCAACACATTTCCAAAGAAAACATGTATTTCTTCAATTTTAAACTTTGCCTGGCAGATTAATTATATTGATAATATAGTAGGTTAGCAGACCTGTCTGTACGTTTAAAGAAAATGGGACAAAATGTTAAGTGAAACAGGTATTAACCATGTGACTTTAATCATGTGACTTGGGGATGTACTGTGACTGAAAATCAGTAAGAGCAGATGGATATTTTCAAAACAGGTTAGAAAAAAGGACAAATTAATACTATTTTAAAATTTTGAAAAGAAGAATATGAGAGTGGTGCAATAGAGCACTCAGATTGAGTAGGCTATTGTTGTGCACATTGCAGAATTTATGAACTTCATGCTCAGTTAGCAAAGTTAGACATTTAGACCAGTTAAAGTAAGTGTTGAATGTCAATAATTTGTCATTATGTTTTGTGTTTGTATTCTTGATCAAATCGAAATGGATTTTGCCCATTTGTGACAAGATTTTTGACTAGATGCAAAACCAGGTTAATAGTAAAAGAAAACTTAAATTTTTTAATATATTGTATTGCAATTATGGCATGTAATATTTTTTGTTATTATAGATAGTCAGATTATGTTATTTTGCCGCATATATTAGTCATATGATGATATAGTGGAACCTGTCTTGAAAGACCACCTCTTTTGCCAACAAATTATGGTCTCTCAATACAGGTGGTCTCCCATAACAGGTCACAAACCTATATAATCAATAAATTTGTGCATTGATAATGTGGTCTCTCAAGACAGGTGGTCTCACATAGCAGTGGTCTTTCAAGACAGGTTTTACTGTACTGCTCATGGGGTTGGCATATGTGTCATTGTTATTCAGTTGAATAATTTTTACTTTCTCGTCTAAAGTAAGAATTTTATGTTCATGTGATGACATGTTAAAGTTTTGTGATAATTTATTTCTTCTTTAAATACTTTACTCAATCGTAATACCATAGGAAAACTACTACTACCTTGCAAATCAAGCCCTCCCTGATAAAACTTGTAGATAAAGGGAGCTAAAGGTTATCTGTGACCTAGATGGTGGTTGGGCAGAGTGATCTTCCCTAGATATAGGAATTTGTGGCAAAACCCGTGTATGTCTCGGTTACTAATTCTGCACATGCCGAGAAGCACAATCTCATCACAAGAGACTTTGTAAAACCAAAATCAATGTTTGTACAACTTGGAGGAGTTCGCACTTCACAAAGAAAGTATACTCCATCAATGTTTCCAACTTGTTTTTCTTTTTTTCTTGACAAAGTTCTGCTTTTACAATTTTAGTCCCATTTTGTTGTCATTAGATTTAAATATACTTACTACATGCACTGGTAGCCTATGCGACTTCACAAATAAATACTTTTAATTATGTTAATGTGCCTATAGAAAACTCTTTAATTCCACAACAACTGACTTCATAAGTTTTCTCTGCAAATCATGCTTCAATGAATTTACCTTTATCCTCTCACAGGTAGTATGATGAATTATTCTGGTCTTTACCTCAACACTTCATACCTTAATAAAATTTGCAAGCTATTTCCAATAACACATAGTTATGCACCAACTTTGTGTTAAATGATAAGAGACAGATGCAAAGCTGCAACAGTTTTATAGTTTTTAACAGTTTTCTGCTCAGTTTATCTTAGACCATGGGCTATGGATGAAGACATTATAAGCTTACGTACTGACCTGTCCTCAGTGCGGGAATTTTCGGCTGATAAAGGAAATAAATCGACAGTTACAACATGTTGGAAATCTAATTGATCAGAGACAGCCTTGGCACCTTTGTCACCACCACAGGCTTCCTCATTTCTGGCTATATCTTTTGGTCTTGCCTTCTCAGGTTTCCATTATTGAGCTCTTGATGATAAAAAATGAACAAAAAACTTAAAGTATCTTTTTGCGCCACTGATACATGACCGGCTACATGAACCATTCATCCTGTAATCCATCGCAGCCTTATGACTCAGACAAGGTTTTCCCTACAAACATGGCCTATTTCTGTTTTGACTGGCCATGTCCATTTTCTATCATACTCTTGGATATGTACCATAATAGTATATTCTTTGTCCCAGAACTTATATAGACAGAATAGTCTTGCCATCCCATGGTTTTCATTCAGATAAGTCACCCAATGGGACAGACCACTTGTGGACCTGTTTGCGAAAAGGTATAATACCAAGCTCCCAACATTTGTCTGACTAGTCCCAGATTCCAAAGCCTGGGCTGTCAGTGCACTGTCCATTGATCAGAACTGTTCTCTAACTGGTATTATTAATGCCGTGTGTTGGAGATCTGAGTGTATATTCTACAATTTCTACCTCAGAGATCTTTCATCACAATGGACTCAACTTTGTCAAGGTAGAACTTGTAACCCTTGTTCAACAGGTCACCTTTCCAGGTCATTTGACAGCTATATAGATCGGCTTCACAACTCCACTGGATTTACTTGAGGGAAATTTTTTCCTTTTCGAAGCTGCTTCTCAACAAATTTAGTCTTATCCAGTCAGGATACCTAGAAGCTGTCTCACATTCTTCAGGGGACCAGAGATCACACCTTCCAGGGGGAGATCACTCTACCCAACCATGACTTTAGTGGACAGATAACTAACTCTATTAGCTAAAAGTTTTATCTGGGAGAGCTGTATTTGTGAAGTAGTAGTAGTTCTCCTATTAGGATCAGGTAAATATTCGTAAAGAAACATATTTTACTAAACAAAATTGTTTCTATGTTTCTGATTGTACTTACTTTTATCAAACTTTTATAGAGGAGATGAAATACCTTGTTCGTAAAGGAAAAGATTTGTAATTTCACATGGTTTTTCAGTCATGGTTTGGTATCCTATTTTTGTCTGTACAAGGTTCATTTTGCTGTCTTTGAATCCTGAAAGGTTATATTGACCATATTGTGATTTTGACAGTTACCTCCAGTCTGATTCATCAAAGAAAAGAACTCGATAACTGTGTGTAGCCCAAAACCCTATCACAAGATTGTTGAGCCCATTTTCTGTAAACATCAAGGTTTGTAGATAATGAGATAATATTAACTATTTTGGTACAGGTTATAATGTACTGTAGCAAACATTTCTGTCAGTATTGGAGACCTGACATCAGTAGAGATAATTGGATTACTTACCATACAGTATGAATTAAATATTGGCTTTGAACACAGATAAAATGTGGCCACTTATGAGGGGTAAATCTGACATTTTCTATGTTACATTTTGGACACATGCCACATCTGTGGGGTGGCTGTCGATGATTGGTACTTTTGTACGCAAACTAGTCAGTTCCAAGAAATCTGGCCATGTAGAAGAGATGACAGTTGATGAAGTTGGTTGAATAAGATAAGAGACCACTGTAGTCATTCTCATTAGTAACACTGACAGCATTGGTGTTAGTAAATAATCATTTTTTTTTTATGTTCAAGTCAATATATGTTAAATATATGTTAAAGTGAGATTTGCTTTCTTGTCACAGCTTCATTTCTTGTTATTTGTGTTAACAGATATTTTACTGTGAGCATCGTAAGCGGGTTATTCCCATACAGTACGAACAGTTCTGTATGCCAGGCTGGATGAGAATGTTGATTGGCACGAAAGGACAAGAGGTAGGCAACATGGAATAATACATCATTTATCGTCCTGAAAGAGTGAGAGAAATAGGGTTAATTCTCTTTGAGGAATAAAACACATGAATAAATATATACATATCTATGCACACACACACACACACACACACACACACACACACACACACACACACACACACACACAACTCTTGTATATGCAGCTTATGCTAGAATGTGCTTTCTAAGATCAACCCAGTTCATAAGATGACTAATATTACGTCAACATTTAGGGCAAAGTTTTACTCAGTAACCAATACAGTTGTCACTCATTGTAAAGTCCCACAGTATACAGCTATTATAACGCTGGTATTGCCATTGATCCCATTATATTGGCACCTCATTCTAAAGCTCCTCCTAAAGGACTGACCCTTTCCTCATATTGGAATGATCAAAGATTTATTTATAGTGGTACCTTGCTATAAAGTGACCCTTTCCTAATATTGGAATGATCAAAGATCCCATTATAGTGGTACCTTGCTATAATGTGACCCTTTCCTAATATTGGAATCCCATTATAGTGGTACCTTGCTATAAAGTGACCCTTTCATAATTTTAGAATCCTATGATAGTGGTACCTTGCTATAAAGTGACCCTTTCATAATTTTGGAATCCCATTATAGTGGTACCTTGCTATAAAGTGACCCTTTCCTAATATTGGAATGATCAAATATCCCATTATAGTGGTACCATGCTATAAAGTGACCCTTTCATGATATTGGAATGATCAAATATCCCATTATAGTGGTACCTTGATATAAAGTGACCCTTTCATGATATTGGAATCCCATTATAGTGATACCTTGTTATAAAGTGACCCTTTCCTAAGATAAATTGTGTCTTTTTTTATGTCTCTGTTTACAGTGTTATAAAGAGGGACATTAATGTGTGTGGTATTAATGTTCCTGTATTATTTGTTAATGCACTTTTTTTGCATGGTTTGGTATTACAGTAGAATTGAGTTGTACCGTACGTAGTTCAACGTCTTATTAACACAATTATTGAAGCCTAGTTGTTCGACACAAAGTATATATTCAAGTACATTTAATTTGCATGCTTGATAGTGACTATATATATCTCATTCTTTTAGATATGATACTATTATGGACCTTCCACCACATTGTTGGATTTTTCTTGTTTTTAGCATTCCTTATAAATTTATTCTAGTTAGATTTCCTTCCCTTGTGTACACTTTCTTTCAAAAGAGAAAGAATTTTCTTAAGGTGATGTAATGTTGACCACTGTGGCTATGCTGTCTGTTACAAGGCTTTTCCCTCTATGTTTAAAGTGCTCTGTGTGCAAACATTTTAATATCACAAATTAAATGCTATTGAGTGGACTAGGTCTTTAAGAATATTCCACACCTAGATCCATTTGGTCAGCCAACATGCCACCACCCTTCCCCAAATATACTGATTGAGTGGACCATGTCTTTAAGAATATTCCACATCCAGGTCCATTTGGTCAACCAACATGCCACCACCCTTCTCTAAATATACCTATTGAGTGGACTAGGTCTTTAAGAATATTCCACATCAATTTGGTCAGCCTATATACAAATTAACCTGATCATTTTAGTGGACTAGTCCTAAAGAATACTCAAGAGCCTGTTTGTATATAAAACCTGCTTGCCTTAAAGGAATAACAATACCAGACCAATTATTCAGCCTATTTAAATAAAATCTGCTAATTATAAAACAAATAAAACAAAACAAAGATAACTTTTCAGTTTCCAATCTGTTGATAGCAGTTTTTCATGCACTCTCTAACCCCACATGCTATTGTGTACCATATTTTCGCGTATATAAGACGAGTCTTATACAACATTTTACACACCACGCAAACATGATGCGTCTTATATATGGGTGCGTCTTATGTAAAATATTTTTACACAAATCGGCAAAACCCGCGTCTTATATACGGGTATATGCGCGAAAATACGGTAAGTATTTTTTTTAACACGAACGAACGGTACAGTGTGTGATATTGAAGGACGATTTTTGCGGTCGATATTTATGTTTCACGATTTTCATTCCTAGTTGTAAAAACAATTGGGTAAGTGTTCAGTAATTACCACGTGTACCAATCCAATGCAGGCCACTTAAAATTTAAAATCCTGTCGTTTCAATGTTTTGTATATTGTAGTTATTGCAGATCTACGTTTAGTCGGAGTAAATGTTTTAAATTTATATAATATAGTATGTTTAAATAGTTTTGTTTATTGTTATTAATTATCACAGCAAAAACAACTACGGCGGCTATATTACCTATACATCTTGTTCTAGAATCTAGATACCAGGTACTCAACCCATCCGCTATTGGCCCGGCGGCAGATAAGAATAAACAATAATCGTTGCGGTCCTGCCTCAGACAATTCTTTGATCTAAACTAAAAATGGTAATGAAGCCTTGTTTACATCCGACGGGTGATGAAACATTGGACAAATTTTCATTTATGATAAAGGAAAGGAAACCACTGGATATAAATTGCCCAGTGCGGCAGATGGCAGGCCGCGTGCGTCTTATGTAATTTTTTTAACACAAATCGACAAAACCCGTGTCTTATATATGGGTGCATCTTATGTAAAATATTTTTACACAAATCGGCAAAACCTGCGTCTTATATATGGGTGCGTCTTATAATTGGGTGCGTCTTATATGCGCGAAAATATGGTACTGATCAGAAGTGTTGTAAAAATTTCTTTCTTTCATTTTACCTCTTTTGTGTGACGCAGACAGTGAGTGATGAGACCCACAAGGAAGCTTTGCTATGCAGACTGAGGAGAGCTCTGGATCCAACTGCCAGGGAAAGTGCTGGAGCAACCATGAATGAGGCCAAAATTAGCTGTGCTGTAAGTTTATATTAAATCTTTTTTTGGGTCATGTTTCATTATTTTCTTGGTAATTGATGTCTTATTAATTATCTCCAATGCTTGATTAATCTCCATAGCACAGGACAGTAAGAGTTTGGATTAGATGGTTTGATCCATCCCCATGGCACTGACCAATAGGAGTGAGTTTGGATTAGATGGTTTGATCCATCCCCATGGCACTGACCAATAGGAGTGAGTTTGGATTAGATGGTTTGATCCATCCCCATGGCACTGACCAATGAGAGTGAGTTTGGATTAGATGGTTTGATCCATCCCCATGGCACTGACCAATGAGAGTGAGTTTGGATTAGATGGTTTGATCCATCCCCATGGCACTGACCAATAGGAGTGAGTTTGGATTAGATGGTTTGATCCATCCCCATGGCACTGACCAATGAGAGTGAGTTTGGATTAGATGGCTTGATCCATCCCCATGGCACTGACTAATAGGAGTGAGTTTGGATGAGATGGTTTGATCCATTTCCATGTCATTGGCCAATTGGATTGAGAGAGTGGGTTAGATAGTTTGATTCATCCCCATGGCACTGACCAATGAGAGTGAGTTTGGATTAGATGGTTTGATCCATCTCCATGGTACTGGAAAATGGGAGTGAGAGTATATGTTTGATATTTGATTCATCCCCATGACACTAGCCAATGTGAATGAGAGTGTGGGTTAGATAGTTTGATCTATGCCCACGGCACTTTCCCATGGGAATGAAAGTGTAGGTTAGATGATTTTCATGGATTTATAACAAAAATTAATAAATTAAAACTATCTTGCCTTGCTGCAGAGTTCTAATTAGATTATGATACATCATACATCACATTTTTTTAGATATATTGCTAAATCATAATCCTTTAAGAGTACAAACACTATCTTGTAAATCCAACCCTCCCAAGCAAGTTTTTAATTACAAACCTAAAAGTCATGGTTGGGAGTCAGTCCAGTGTGATCTCTTGTTGTGTAGATGGATTGGCCCTGAGTTACTTCTTCGAATCCACTCGTGCTTGGAATCATGTTCTTTTGGAAACATTGCACTCAAACTAGTACTTGCATTATTCCATTCAGTATTACATGCCATAAGGTTATTCATATAATTATTATAAATATTTATGTTTGCATCCTCTTCACCGCTTTGGTAGCCTATGTGGTTAGAGTGTCTGTCATTGATGCAGGAGGTCGCAGGTTTGTTACCTGGCCAAGTCATACCAAAGACAAAAGTAATACCAGCAGCTGCCTCACTTGGCACTGAGTATTAAATGGTTAAGTGTTGGAACTGGTTGATCTGGTATCAGGATAATGTGACTGGGTGGGATATGATGCTACATGTCTGTGGCATGTTGCCCCAGTGCTAGATGTCACTATAAAGTGGCAAATTGCATTGTAGAAATATGACTAAATAATTGTTAAAGCTACATTTTTAACAAATGCAAAGAAAACATAGTAACTTAACACAATACTTGACTGATTTCACCTGTATATGACATCTTGTTCCTTATATTGGATGGAAATAAATACATGGATGCTTTAAGTTTGCAAACGATTACCATGTTCAATATGTACTGGGTGTGATTTGAGCCATGTATGTGACATTGGCACACACTTAAAGAATCTGCACAACCATCCTGTCCTGACAGTGCCCTTGAGCTAAATTGGAAGGATGAGGAATTTCACCCTCTAGGATGGAGATGCCATCCAGGTTACTGCTCAGCACATACAAGGAATCCACATTATAGCCCAGCACATACAAGGAATCCACATTATAGCCCAGCACATACAAGAAATTCACATTATAGCCCAGCACATACAAGAAATCCACATTATAGCCCAACACATACAAGAAATCCACATTATATGCCAGCATATACAAGAAATCCACGTTATAACCCAGCACATACAAGAAATCCACATTATAGCCCAACACATACAAGAAATCCACATTATAGGCCAGCATATACAAGAAATCCACATTATAGCCCAGCACATACAAGAAATCCACATTATAGCCCAGCACATACATGGCCATACATAATGTTCTTGTAGATCCATTGCTTTGTTGGAATCAGCTAATGCAAACTGAATGGTCTTTTCATCCCTTTGTATGTAGACAAATCACTGCCTACTGGAGTTGACTCTTTTTGAATTTATTTTTGAGGCAGTGGAGTGCATGCTATCAACCATTTTGTCTCTCCAGTTCCAGGTTCAAAGGCCTGGACAATTAATAAACTGGAACAGTCTAGATGTATACAAATTATATATTCCCACTAGTGCCTTTGATCACAAGGTCTTGTAAATAGCAAGGGAATCAGTTTTCTGATCATGACTCCCTAAGTAGGAAAAATCATAGATAATGATGAAGTAAGCTTTGCACTGGAAATTCTAAAGAAAATTTGGTCATTTTTCATATGCTCAAGCAAAGTTGAATTCAGGTGTTTCATCCAGACACAGTACTGTTGAACCTACATGTTGGGGTCAGCGGCTTGGGAACAAATAGTTTTTGGAATAAATTGGTGGAAAAAATGAAAAGGATTATGAAATCTGAAAGCATTCGAGAGGAAGAGCAGCAGGAACTTAATACCACAAATACATGTCCTCCATGAATTTTTGCTGATTCGTTGGCACTAATTACTATAAAATGCCACCATCCACATTCAGACATTTCATCATCATGAAAGGAAATATATAGACCACCACAAGACCTCTTTGACCTTCAGGTCAGTATTAACTTGTCATGACTGAAGCTTTGTTCTTTTGTACAAATGGAATCTACCATGGGTTCTGACATGGCTGTTCAAGAATTATTTGAACCACTATCTAGAGCAGAGGTCTCAAACATGCAGCCAATGAAGTTGTTTCCTGCAACCTGCACTGACACCCCAGAGTTTTAAAATAATTAATAATGCAAATTGTTTTCTTCACATCCAGCCAGTTTTGATAAAACTCTGATTGTTATATCATTTTTTTCTTGTTTCCAACATTTCAACTGGCTGCTGTGTATATGTGCCCCATTTGCTGTATAAAAAGGTTTCAGTGATGTGGTCCCTGGGCCAATGTATTTGTCCTCATGTGGCCTTCATGTTGAATGAGTCTGGGATCCCTAATCAAGAGCAGCTTAGCTCATCTCGTTTATAAAACCTGCTTCCTGGTCATTCTAGCTACAGCAGCCAGGATCATTGGGATACACTCCTTGTTGGTCAGTCCAAAATTATCAGCATTTTTGTCTTATGCTCCGATATAACTTGTGATGGTCCGTGCTTTCACTGCTAAGAACGGGGCTCATACCAATCAATCCTAAGTTGTAAAACCAGTTTCCTTATTGGACTCTTGGACCACAGAAATATCTACAGGACCATATAAGGGTTTTGAAGTGGTGCCTGAAATAAACAACTGGTATGAAGTGGAGGTTCTTATTTATTTCTACTGTTAAAAGGAGGAAAGGTAGATACTTCAGCTCAGGCTCTATCATTCTGAATACAGTGGGTTATTTGCTCAACATGTAGAGAAT
The DNA here is from genome assembly GCA_029339505.1 of Unio delphinus. Classification (NCBI taxonomy): domain Eukaryota; kingdom Metazoa; phylum Mollusca; class Bivalvia; order Unionida; family Unionidae; genus Unio; species Unio delphinus. Next base: position 3,413,661 of record JAQISU010000109.1, on the reverse strand, counting down.
TTCCAAGTGAATATAAAGCTCACAAGGTTAGTATAGTAGCCACAAGCATAGTATTCTAATGCAGTTGTTCTCTGACATCATCCAAATTCTGGGATGGCTGCCAGGTACAAGTCATGGGATGGTAGCCAGGTACAAGTAATGGGATGGAGGGCAGGTGCAAGTCATGGGATGGAGGGCAGATACATGTCATTGGATGGTGGTCAGGGACAAGTCATGGAATGGATTGCAGGTACATGTCATGGATGGCTGCCAGTTACAAGTCATGGGATGGAGGGCAGGGACAAGTCATGGGATGGAGGGCAGGTACATGTCATGGGATGGCGGTCAGGTACAAGTCTTGGGATGGAGGGCAGGGACAAGTCATGGGATGGCAGTCAGGTACAAGTCATGGGATGGATTGCATGGACAAGTTTCTTTGGCAGCCCCACAACCAGCTATCAAGCACCAAGGTTGTTCAACAGCTTCACAGTGATATGGCCCCTCAACTTCATCTGAATTGGGGTTGGGGGGGGGGGGCATATTTGTCTCTGTTGGTCCACTTATGGGCACTTGGAGTCGCTACTGTAGCCCATATATTTCACAAAATTTAAAGCTGCTTCACTTACTTTAAGGGATCAGAGATGGGAGCCTTCCCCCCGGGTAAAGAATGTGACTCCCTCCATCTCTTATTGATTCTTCTTAGGGATTTTGTTTGGGTAATCTTTTTGAAGAAGAAATAGATTTTAAAGTAAAAATTATTTTTATCAATAATACTTTCTCACTTACAATACATCCTTCCAACCTGACCCCAGTTGCATCCTGCTGACAAAGCATGCAGTTTTCCATTCCATTAGTAAATGAAATATGGACAGATTCAGTACCATTTTGTCTATCCAAAGAGAGATCACTCTTAAATTACTTGTACCTGTTTGAGCATTGCTAAAATCTAGCTTAGGAGTAATGGATTTGCATGATTTGATATCATAATTCATCAAAGCAGGCATGAAATGCATTGTTTTCTTGAATGACATGCATATGGATGTTTGGTAAGACTGATTTGCAATTTTTCAGGTCGAGAGGCTCAGACAAACCCTTGATATTGACACATGTGTATATATTGCTGGCAGTACTAAATTCTACAACCAGTCATCAGAAGCTATCTGCAGGTAAATAATCATATCATCTGGATTCTTTTGATCTGATATTGAGTTTTCAGGTTACCTTAAATCACATTACTTAGACGTTCTAAACTCAGAATGAATTCTTTCAGATGGAAAAAATGCAAAATCTTTAGAAGATCACTAGATTGCAAATTTCTTCATTTTTTTGGTTTCCATGATGGCAAAGATCACTGTTGGCATGAATCATCGGCTTTTTTGTTTGTCCGTCCATCTGTCCTTTTTATTTTTCAAATGATAGCATTGTTAGAGTACTGCATACTTAGACCGGATGCGAGAGTTCGCGAGTGCCAACCCAGGCCGAGTCCTATTAAAAACACTTAATACAAAATGGTACTAACAGGTGCCTTGCTAGGCACTCAGCATTAAGTGGTTAGTGTTAGGACTGGTCTGCATGGATAATGTGTCTGGGTGGGACATTATGCCACATGCCCCAGTGCTAGACATCACTATAAACTGCCACAGTGCAGACATCATAACGATATGACTGATTTTTTTTTTAAAGCTATGTTAAAAATCCAGACCACACACACACACATATGCATGCATAGCCAAAACTCTTCATGGATTGCAATTGAGTGTGTGAAAGATTTATGGTCAATGTTACAGTTACTAAATAAGAGAAATAATATCTACAACATGATAACTATTGATATATGTCTTACCATTAGAAATATAGCTGTTTCCATTATCTCTCTTTATTATAGATTATTTATTCAAATGGATATTGGCTATGCTTAAATTTTAAATAACTGAGAACTGCATAAAATAAATCAATTGCAGTTTTATCATATAAGTACTTATCTTTGCCTTCCTGACTTACTGATTTATGTATTTCTTACTGATCTCTGTATTCCTTACTGATCTCAGTATTCTTACTGATCTCTGTATTCCTTACTGATCTCTGTATTCCTTACTGATCTCAGTATTCTTACTGATCTCTGTATTCTTATCTCTGTATTCTTACTGATTTATGAATTCCTTACTGATTCTCTGTATTCCTTGCTGATCTCTGTATTCCTTGCTGATTTATTTATTCCTTACTGATCTCCATATTCCTTATTTATGAATTCCTTACTGATCCTTGCATTCCTTACTGATCTATGAATTCCTTACTGATTTATCAATTCCTTACTGATCTATGAATTCCTTACTGATGTATATATTCCTTACTGATCTATATATTCCTTACTGATTTATCAATTCTTTACTGATCTATGAATTCCTTACTGATCTATGAATTCCATACTGATCTATGAATTACTTATTGATCTCTGTATCTTTGCTGATCTCTGTATTCCTTACTGATTTATCAATTCTTTACTGATCTATGAATTCCTTACTGATCTATGAATTCCATACTGATCTATGAATTACTTATTGATCTCTGTATCTTTGCTGATCTCTGTATTCCTTGCTGATTTATGAATTCCTTTCCTTACTGATCCTTGCATTCCTTACTAATCTATGAATTCCTTACTGATTTGTATATTCCTTACTGATATATATATATATATATATATATATATATATATATATATATATATATATATATATATATATATATATATATATATATATATATATATATATATATACATATGTATATATATATATATATATATATATATATATATACATATGTATGTGTGTGTGTTCCTTACTATTCCTTACTGAACTATGAATTCCTTACTGATCTATGAATTCCTTAATGATCTCTGTATTCCTTACTGATCTTTGAATTCTTTGTCTTTTTTATTCATTACTGATTTCTTTTCTTTAGTGATCTCAGCACACATATCAGTTAAATACATTGAGTGGGAAATGAAGAGTACAGGATACTGTGCACATAAAAATAGTGTAAAGTGCTTTATATTTGTTTTAATTATTTTTAAAATGAGTTACAGTGAATACACATAGCAGATAGTAACTGTTTTTTAAAAGCTGAAGTTGTATTATCAAAGAACTAAGCAATGTTATCGGCAGTATTAGGAATGAATTAAAATGTGTTACCACAAGACAAATTTGAAACCAGTCTGTTCCTTTATTGATACTGATTGTCTGTTATTGTTGGCATATGCATCCATAATATGGCTATTGTTTTCTTAATTTAGATCAATTGGTGTTAACCTAGCTGCCCTTGACATGGTTACCTTAGTGACAGGTGGTTTCTATGGAGTAGGAGAAACAGTAGGAAGGTCTTTTTATGAAGAAAGCCAGAGGTTGTTTCATCAACATGACACATGGCATATCTTACCAGAATATGACACACAGGTAAGGTCACTGACATTTGTATTAATGACATGGGTAAGATCACTGACATTTGTCTTAATGACACAGGTAAGATCGCTGACATTTGTCTTAATGACACAGGTATGGTTACTGACATTTGTCTTAATGACACAGGTATGGTTACTGACATTTGTCTTAATGACAGGTAAGGTCACTGACATTTGTCTTAATGACACAGGTATGGTTACTGACATTTGTCTTAATGACACAGGTATGGTTACTGACATTTGTCTTAATGACAGGTAAGGTCACTGACATTTGTCTTAATGACACAGGTATGGTTACTGACATTTGTCTTAATGACACAGGTATGGTTACTGACATTTGTCTTAATGACAGGTAAGGTCACTGACATTTGTCTTAATGACACAAGTTAGATCACTGATATTTGCCTTAACGACATATGTAAGGTCACTGACATTTGTCTTAACACGTTAACCCCTGGTGCTGTGTTTATGGGGCAAGTGGCAGTAGCCTACTGCCAAGCTCTATAGCATCAAGGTCATGTATGATACACTAAAGGGGATGGTATTATGGAAAGATAGACAGATTTAGCTCTACAATGATACTAAATAATAACAAATATTCATTTTCTAACAGTGATTATATCTTCTAAAACAAATATTCATTTTCTAACAGTGGTTATATCCTCGAAAACAAATATTCATTTTCTAACAGTGATTATATTCTCTAAAACAAATATTCATTTTCTATCAGTGATTATATTCTCTAAAACAAGTATTCATTTTGTAATAATGGTTATCTTCTAAAACAAATATTCATTTTCTAACAGTTATTTTATCCTCTAAAACAAATATTCATTTTTTAAACAGTGATTATATCATCTAAAACAAATATCCATTTTCTAACAGTGGTCTAAAACAAATATTCATTTTCTAACGGTGGTTATATCCTCAAAAAACAAATATTCATATTTTAACAATGGTTATATCTTCTAAAACAAATATTCATTTTCTAACGGTGGTTATATCCTCAAAAAACAAATATTCATATTTTAACAATGGTTATATCTTCTAAAACAAATATTCATTTTCTAACGGTGGTTATATCCTCAAAAAACAAATATTCATATTTTAACAATGGTTATATCTTCTAAAACAAATATTCATTTTCTAACGGTGGTTATATCCTCAAAAAACAAATATTCATATTTTAACAATGGTTATATCTTCTAAAACAAATATTCATTTTCTAACGGTGGTTATATCCTCAAAAAACAAATATTCATATTTTAACAATGGTTATATCTTCTAAAACAAATATTCATTTTCTAACGGTGGTTATATCCTCAAAAAACAAATATTCATATTTTAACAATGGTTATATCTTCTAAAACAAATATTCATTTTCTAACAGTGGTTATATCCTCAAAAAACAAATATTCATATTTTAACAATGGTTATATCTTCTAAAACAAATATTCATTTTCTAACGGTGGTTATATCCTCAAAAAACAAATATTCATATTTTAACAATGGTTATATCTTCTAAAACAAATATTCATTTTCTAACGGTGGTTATATCCTCAAAAAACAAATATTCATATTTTAACAATGGTTATATCTTCTAAAACAAATATTCATTTTCTAACAGTGGTTATATCCTCAAAAAACAAATATTCATATTTTAACAATGGTTATATCTTCTAAAACAAATATTCATTTTCTAACGGTGGTTATATCCTCAAAAAACAAATATTCATATTTTAACAATGGTTATATCTTCTAAAACAAATATTCATTTTCTAACAGTGGTTATATCCTCAAAAAACAAATATTCATATTTTAACAATGGTTATATCTTCTAAAACAAATATTCATTTTCTAACAGTGGTTATATCCTCAAAAAACAAATATTCATATTTTAACAATGGTTATATCTTCTAAAACAAATATTCATTTTCTAACGGTGGTTATATCCTCAAAAAACAAATATTCATATTTTAACAATGGTTATATCTTCTAAAACAAATATTCATTTTCTAACTGTAATAAGTCTTATTAAATATTTTTTTAACTTTTAACACTGATTATTTTATTGTTCAACAAATGTTTATTTTTAACACATTGTGAATCTCCAAAAAGGACTTAATTTTCATCTTCTATCTACTATGTTATAGGACCGAACCTCACAAGCTCAACAAAACAAGGATGGTACCTTTCAGTTGATAAATTATGGCAAGACTCTCTTCCTTGGAGACAGTGTGAGGGAGAGAGAGACCATTGTAGCACGAACATTCAACATTTGTATACTAGTAGAGGGTAAATAGAAATAACAGTTTATCATGAATTAAAAGAAATTCATAATTATTTTCAATTTTGCCACAGTGTTATCAACAACATCTTATTTTTATTTATGGTCATGCAGGTTTTTCAGAACCAAGGATTACACTGGCACCTGCAGACCTAGTTATCTAACCATCAGGAATGAGAATTTACCAGAATTCCTAATTTGAAACTTTATATGAAAAGCAAATCAAAGATCATACCCTGCCTTACATTTGATTTTCATAATTGTGCTTTAGAACCTAGATAGTCTTGTACTGCTCACAATACATTTGAAAGGGAAAAGGGGGAAAGGGATTAGGGTGGGTGTGTTAGATTAGATTAGATTAGATTAGATTAGATTAGATTAGATTAGATTAGAAAGAAAGAAAGGGAAAATATCTAATTTTATCCTTTCACCATTGTTATTACATTAGAAAGGTGAAAAGAAACTCGTGCAAAATTCTTATGGTAACTCAAACATGTGAACCAGACCCTCGGATTACAAAATTCAAAATTTATCTGGAAAATTATAATGCCTGAAGCATACTATTCAAAGATTAGGCAAATTTATTACTCTAAGTTAGATTATATCATGATGACAATGATCCAATATCCTTTTTGTAATTCTTATTAACAACAAAGTAGCGGACAGCTATTGGCAGACAAGTGTGGTTTAGACATCAGTAAAGCAAGGCTAAGTTGTCACAGTGACTATTGTCCTTCATCTTTTGATGGTGCCAATAAAACAGTATATTTTGATTTATTTTATACAGGTGGTCCAGGTGCTGCCCATGAAGTGGACGAGTTTTCTTGGAATGATCATAGTGTTATACCTGTACGCTGTACTGGTGGGGCTGCAGGGGGATCCTTCAATGTACCAGACAAAATATTTGAAGTATGACATCAAGGTTCATGCTAGACTAAGATTTTTTTAAAGCAAAAATATACTAGAAAAGGGTATTCTGATGGAAAAATTGAGACAAGCAAATGTGGAATGGTCAAATTTTAGAATGTTTAAAATCAATTGCTTTACAAAATTTTTTTGTATTCAGAGTAAAATATCAATTCTGGTTGGGGTTTTCTTGTTTCTGTTAAATGAGCATTGAAAAACTTTCTTACAGTTTAATGGAATAATTTTGTGTGCGTCTCTAAGTACCATTTCAGTCTATGAAATTCCCAACAAAGCACAACACAGGGCTTAAAGTAAGTGAAATTCCATGTATTTTTTGTAGTCCAGTCATAATAAATTAGGACTTTTTTGGATGTTTTCAGGTTGATTTCTAATGAAATGAAAGTAAACACGTTTATTTTGTTGTTGTTGTAGGGTTTAACGCCATTTTTCAGCACACAATAGGCTATACATGGCAGCCAGTATTATTGGTGGAGGAAGAACACGAGTTTATTTTGTATTTTATCCAGTAAAAGTAGGATGCAAGTAATTGTAGTTAGATATTTGTCTCCTATTTTCAATAGAAATCTATTTTCAAAATTACCATCTTTTCATACAGCAATTTGCTAAAAGAAACTAAGACTGTAGTCTCACAAAGGGATTAAAACTATCAGCTGAATTTTTTTTGATGAAACAAGGTGCTTTTAACTTTTAACTGCTGAGTGTTCAAACCATCTCCGATATTCTTCAGCAATAACAAGAATTTCAAATTAGCTGCTGTTGTGGACATGTTGAATGTCAGATTGGCACCATTTTCATTTTGGGAATAAACAGACATCATTACATGTCTTGGTGAAAGTCTCATGTGAATATGACCATTCAATGAGAGGGAGTAACAACAAGAATTTCAAGATGACTGTGATGGCACACCTGTTAGATGTAAAACTGGCACCATTTACATTTAGGCTGAACAAGGCATGACAAGAAGTCTTTGTTGATACTGCTATCCCTCTGGCAGAAATGACAATTTTTTCAAAATGGACACCATACTGTGGCCACAATGAGGATCCATTTGCATCATTCATATCTAGACAAATAAGTCTTCGAACAGTAGGCGCCTTAGATACGTCACGTGATTGAACACAGTCTGTAGTGATACCTAATTTCGCGTGTCTTCGGTGTGAACTGTAGGCGCCTTAGATACGTCATGTTTACTTAGTTACATTTGGTTCCCGCCTTGGTTACGTCAAACAATCGTAGTGTGAATTTGTACATCATGTGATCGAACAGTAGGCGCCTTAAATACGTCACGTGATCGAACACGGTCTGGATTGGCTGAAACTATGATGACGTAAATCAACAGCTGTATGAAATTCATAATCGGTGTACGTCATGTTTACTTAGTTATGTTTGGTTTGCACCTTGGTTACGTCAAACAATCGCGGTGTGAATTTGTAATAGTCGTTACAAAGCATTACTTTTGCTGTCTAATCAATTATGCCACCTAAACGAAAAGCTATTGGTCGATCTACACCTTAAGCATGAAAGATAAAGGCATCACGAGCTTCAGAAACAGACGAGCAACGGAAAGCAAGATTGGAAACCGTTTGAGTTTGCACTGCTCAAGCCTGATCATCTGAAATAGACGAGCAACGGAAAGCAAGATTAGAAACCGTTTGAGTTCGCACTGCTCAAACCCGATCATCTGAAACAGACGAGCAACGGGAAGCAAGGTTGCAAACCGTTCGAGTTCGCACTGCTCAATCCAGACGAACAATGCACGCTGATTTAAATCTTAGTGTATTCCATTATAATGCAAATTATGATTACAGTCTTCATCCAAGTGTGCTTATTGGAAAAATGGATAAATCATGCGTGTATTGCAATGCCCTCAAATTTAAGAATGAAACACCAGGAATGTGCTGTGCGGGTGGAAAAGTGAAATTGCCAGAATTACATTCACCACCCGAACCATTATCAACGTTGGTATCAGGTGACACAAGCCAATCGAAACATTTCTTGGCAAACATACGGAAGTACAATTCATGTTTGCAAATGACATCATTCGGTGCAACAAATATCGTGCACGAGAATTACATGCCAACATTTAAAGTGCAAGGGCAAATTTACCATCGTGCAGGATCACTACTACCACTACCGAACGCAGATCACAAATTTCTTCAAATTTATTTCATGGGAAACACTCATGAACAAATCGCTCAACGTTGTCAATTCAATACTGGCACTAAACGAGAAATAGTCGCTGCATTACAAACTTTATTCGATCAACACAACGAATTAATTTGATTGTTCAGAACTGCCCTTGGACAAGTGCCAACTGATGACTACAAAGTCGTAGTTAGAGCAGACAAAACACCTGTCGGCCAACACGAAAGACAGTACAATGCACCAACAATTGATGAAGTGGCGATCGTTATAGTTGGCGAAGAATTTAACTCACGTGCTATAATTCTTCATCGCACAAATGGTGATGTTCAGCGAGTCGATATCGATTGATGATTCGTGAAAATGCTGAAAATCATATCTTGAAATGTCGACAATTGTTACATCAATACATTGTCGATATGTATGCGAAAATCGAAACCGAACTACTCCTCTACATTCGATTAAATCAAACCATGTTGCGTTCCGAAGAGTACATTCATTTACGTGATGCAGTTGTTAATGATGGCAATGTGAATCTCAATGAATTCGGAAAAATGGTCATACTACCGGCCACATTTACAGGGAGTCCACGGCACATGCATGAATACGCACAAGATGCAATGACATGTTCGCGCATATGGCTGTCCAGATTTGTTTATTACCTTCACATGCAATCCGACGTGGGATGAAATACAAGAACTTTTGTTACCTGGACAATCATCATCGGATCGTCATGATATTTCCGTGGTTGTGTTCAAACAAAAATTGAAATCTTTAATAGATTTCATTGTCAAGCATCATGTTTTTGGACAGACACGCTGTTGGATGTATTCCATTGAATGGCAAAAAAGAGGTTTGCCACATGCACACATTTTGATATGGTTCATCCAAAAAGTTACACCAGATCAAATTGATCAAGTCATCTCAGCAGAAATACCAGATGTCGATATTGATAAAGACTTATTTGAAGTCGTCACCAAAAACATGATTCATGGTCCATGTGGCATACTCAACAACAATTCACCATGCATGTCTGATGGGGAAATGCACGAAACGATACCCAAGACACTTACTTGCCGAGACTATCACTGGTAAAGACGGATATCTACTCTATCGTCGGCGATCAACTGAAGATGGTGGGAAATCCATAACTTTAAAAGTACGAAACAATGATGTTGAAGTCGATAATCGTTGGGTTGTGCCATATTCACCGTTACTTTCGAAAACGTACAAAGCACACATCAATGTCGAGTATTGCAATTCGGTGAAATCTATCAAGTACATTTGCAAATATGTTAACAAAGGAAGCGATATGGCAGTTTTTGGAGTGGGAAATGCAGATGCATCCATCGATGAAATCTACCAATATCAAATGGGACGCTACATTAGTAGCAATGAAGCAGTATGGCGCATTTTTTCTCATTTCCAATCCATGAACGACATCCAACAGTTGTTCATTTGGCAGTGCACCTTGAAAATGGACAGCGCGTATACTTCACAGCAGAAAATGCACATGCAAGAGCATTGTCACCACCACCAACAACGTTAACTGCATTTTTCTCATTGTGCGGGAATGATATGTTTGCAAAGACGCTACTTTACTCTGAAGTGCCAACATACTACACATGGAATGCATCAGTGAAAAAGTTTCAACGTCACAAGCAAGGTCAAGCAGTTGAAGTACATCCCAATTTATATTCGACCGACACATTAGGCCGTCTATACACTGTTCACCCAAACAATGCAGAATGCTTTTACTTGCGATTACTGTTAATTAACGTACGTGGACTGACATCCTTCCAAGAACTGAGAACAGTAAACGGTCAAGTATGTGCCACTTATCGTGAAGCTTGCCAAGAATTAAATCTTTTGGAAAACGATACACATTGGGACACTTCACTCGCTGATGCATCGAATACTGCTCAACCACAGCAAATACGCACGTTATTTGCAATCATATTGACAACGTGTTTCCCATCCAATCCAAACGATCTTTGGGAAAAATACAAAGACTACATGAGTGAAGACATCTTACATCGTTTGCGTGCAACAAATCAAAATCTGGACCTTCAATTCACACCAAACGTGTATAATGAGGCATTGGTTTCGATTGAGGAGATATGTATGTCAATCGCTAACAAAGCATTGGTACAATTGGGAATGGCTGCTCCGAAACAATCTGCAAACGACCTTTTCGATTGTGATTTGCAACGAGAAACACACTTTGATGTCGACGAATTGGGTACATTTGTTCAAACAAATCTTCCGAAATTGGTTCCAGAACAACGCATAGCATATGATAGAATTATGCATGCAATTACAAGCCAAAGCGGTGGATTGTATTTCCTAGATGCGCCCGGAGGCACGGGAAAAACTTTTCTCATTTCACTTATTTTGGCAACTATACGATCACGACACAATAATGCACTGGCAATTGCATCATCTGGAATTGCAGCAACTCTTTTTGGATGGTGGTCGAACAGCGCATTCAGCACTGAAATTGCCGTTGAATATGCAAATCACCGACACACCAACATGCAATATCAACAAAAATTCTGGAATGGGTAAAGTACTCCAATCATGTCAACTCATTATATGGGACGAATTTACTATGGCGCACAAAAAGGCTTCACTGTACACTAAAAGATTTGAGAGGAAATGAACAGCTCTTCGGTGGTGCACTTATTTTATTGTCTGGTGATTTTCGACAAACTCTACCAGTTATACCAAGTTAAACAGCTGCTGATGAATTAAATGCATGTCTCAAATCATCAGTTTTATGGTGACACGTGCAGAAATTGACTTTGAAGACCAATATGCATGTAGAACTACAATACGATGCATCCGCTGAACATTTCGCAAAACAATTGTTGGATATTGGGAATGGGAAAATGGAAATCGATGAATCTACACAATGTATCACATTGCCAACAAGCTTCTGTAAAATTACAGGAACCACAGACGAATTGATTCACAAAGTTTTCCCAAATATCGCACAGAATTACAAAAAACATTCAGTGGCTCAGTGAACGTGCTATATTAGCAGCCAAAAACAACGATGTTAATGCCATCAACTTCAGCATTCAAAAAAAATACCGGGTGAAGCGACAACGTACAAGTCCATAGATACTGTAATGAATCAAGACGAAGTTGTCAATTATCCAACTGAATTCTTAAATTCCCTTGATTTGCCAGGCATGCCGCCGCACGTTTTAACATTGAAAATTGGCATACCTATCATTCTTCTCCGAAACATAAATCCACCACGACTTTGCAATGGTACCAGGCTTTCAGTGAAAAAGTTAATGAACAATATCATCGAAGCTATAATTTTAAATGGAAAATTTAAAGGAGAAGATGTACTCTTGCCACGCATCCCTATGATTCCGACAGATATGCCATTTGAATTCAAACGTTTGCAGTTTCCGGTGCGACTCGCAGTTGCAATTACCATAAACAAAGCACAGGGACAATCGCTACAAGTGTGTGGACTAAATTTGGAAAATCCATGCTTCTCACATGGACAGCTGTATGTGGCATGCTCACGCGTTGGAAAACCTTCTGATTTATTCATACACACCAGACAGAAAAACAAAAAATATTGTGTATCCAAAAGCACTTCAATAAACAGAATAGGCTATTTGACAGTATGAAAAAAATGTATGTTTATTTATTTCTTCGTTTGTGTCGTATGCATTCCTATACCGTTCATCCGATTGCGATAAAACTTTGGTGAGTATCAACAGCTGTATGAAATTCATAATCGGTAGCGATACCTAAAATTGCGTGTGTTCGGTGTGAACTGTAGGCGCCATAGATACGTCACGTGATCGAACACGGTCTGGATTGGCTGAAACTATGATGACGTAAATCAACAGCTGTATGAAATTCATAATCGGTAGCGATACCTAAAACGCCTTCGGTAAGGTAACCACTTATTGTGGGCTCAATAAAAACCACTAAATAATCTGAGATGCATTCCAGAAACCAGTCAAATAGTCTATTAAAACACAAACACTTTCTTTCAGTGGCATTGCAACGCATGCCGGGTACTTGCTAGTTTGCTAAATAAAACTATGTCAACATTACTTTCAAGATGGCAACCAGAGTGGCCATTTTGGATGCCAAATCAGCACCATTTTCATTCATAACCAATCAGGAATTATAATAAGTTTTCTGGTGAGGAACCCATTTTGATAAACTATTCTGTTTAGGAGGAGTTAAAATGGAAAGAGTTTTAAGATGCCTGCTTTGGTGGCCATATTGGATATGAATCTGGCATCTGTTCATGGGACACGATTAATACAACAAAAGTCACAACCACCAGTGAAGTTAACTCAGATGGTTTTACCATCTACTGAAGTTATGCCTGCAAATGTCAGTAAAATAATAAATCGAGCTGCAAATCAAAATTTAGCAATTTTGCCTGTAGACACACAAAGAAATTTAACTGCAAATTTTATAGCCAGTGGTCTTCCAGTTAGACAATAATAATTATAATAAAATGCAATTATCAATATTATTCTTATGATACACGTCGATCAAATCAGCATGGAAGAATTGAACTACAAGTTCAAGATATTAGTAGATATTTTTTACCATCTCAAGCGTTTATTGAAGTAGAAGGCAAACTTGTAACAAACATTGCTGCTAATACACCATATGCTACTGATGCTAGCATTGCATTTAATAACAATGGTATTATGGCGTTGTTTGATAGCACTATATACATGATTGATGGAAAAAATATTGAATCAATTCAAAAAGATATTGATGTTGCTACAATGATAATTGGTCTAGCAAGATATTTTCTGATACAAAATCAGCTGGTCCATCAATAATATTAACAAAAGATGTTACATTCCTGAGCACAAAAGAAACATAGAATTGTTTATTTTGATTCGTATAGACTGGCACCACCAATAGAATTTTTAAAATATGTCACCGGAGTGCATAGCACTCATCTTCATAATATTACAATCTGGTATTCAACATTACCAACACAAACAATGACAGATCTGCCAATATGTGGCCTTGATGTATACTCACTGTACTCAACGCTATATCTTTATCAACAGCACCACCTCATAAAGTTTACATTGAATATATATTAAACACGTATTACAAATATAATGGTAGATATTTACAGAAGATCTACTCAGAGTAAGGCCCAGAAGGGTGACATGCCTTAATGTGCAACTCTTGATGAGGTCAAGGATGAACTCTCAAGTCTTACAAATGTAGATACAAATAAAGTGGTTATATTTCAAGATAAGCAAGGAAAATTAAAAACTAATAATATTTCATTGCAAGTTATTATCATTAAAATTAATGGAGTAACCAAAAACAGCATAGCTGTATTTGATAATAGTGGAAAAATTAATCCTGGTGTTATTATGTCAATGATATTAGATAATATTCGCAATAGAGTTAAGAAATTCTGTGCTAAAATATCTGGTAACATTAACATGACTAATAATAAAGTTACCGGTCTTGGAGAACCAGAATAAAATGATGATGCTGCAACGAAGAAATATGTTGATGATAAAAACATCCAAGTTACGGACTCGTTAACAACAGACAAAACTGGAATGACCTTATTTATAACTGACTTTTCTAGTCACTTGAACGCTTTTTTTGCAAATCCAGCAGTTGTTGATATTAAACAGGTTGACATAAAAAAGATCACCAATAGTGTAGTGTATACAGTAGCATCTGGATAAGTAATATGATCACTGCCAAATAAATTTATTATACACCGCGCTGAGGTTACGGCTCGCCCTTTCTGCGGCTGGTTATGACCAGATAAAAAATCTGATCAATTTTGTCAAGAGAAGAAATCAAAAGAAACTATCAGTCCTTTTTGTGTGACCCAAAACATTTTTTTTGACAGAGTTGTCTCTTGCTAAGACTCAATAAAAGAGAAATATACCCTAAGAGACAAAATGTGCTGACTCAGGCAGATTGTACTACAACATCATGCAGACACATTGACAAATCTTATTCAATTAGCATCAGTGCTTATACCTAACTGCTGACTCTGAGAGAGGATTCAGCAATCAAACTCGAAACAAAACTGCAGGAAGAAGCCATCAAGGAGAGGTTCTCAACAGACTCATGATTTCAATTGAAGGACCTCCACTGATAGACTTCAACTTTAACAAGGCATTGGTAGAGTGGAGGATGAGGAAGGACAGGTGGCTATCTAGGAAATAGTGATCATATTTGCAGAATAATGCAGTCACAATTACAGTCAGCCTGGTGCGGTTAAGAGTAAGATTTTAACATAGCTTTATCAATTTTTCAGTCCTATCGCTATGATGGCTGCAGTGAGGCAGTTTATAGTGATGTCTAGTACTGGGGCATCATGCTGCAGACATGTAGCATGATGTGCCACCCAGTCAATCATATTATCCTAACACCGGGCCGACCAGTCCTAACATTAACCTCTTAATGCTGAGCGCCAAGCAAGGCAGCTGTTAGTGTCATTTTTGTAAGTCATTGGTATAACTCGGCCAGGGATCAAACCCATGACCTCAGCTTCCACGGCGGATGCTCTAACCACTAGGCCACCAGATCTGTTAGTCACTCTGGATGCAGCTGTCTGTATTTTCCAGTTAAGAGTTTACTTCTATAAAACTGTATATATACTTTCCATAATAAATTTTTGAACTTTGGACTTTTCCTTAAAAAGAATTTTTTTCATCCATCAAAGGAAAATATGTGCTCTTCTGATCTTTCTTAGTATGAATTTGTAACCAATCTGAATTGAGCATTTGACATGCAGGAAGTACATGATGCTGATTTTTAAGAATGGCCAGAGAAGTGACACTGTCTGCAATCTATGGATTGATGCTTTAATGGTTACCGGTAGTGATAGATAGAATATTGTTATTAAAAAACATAAGACATTCATTTCAGTTTTAAGTGTTATACTGTAATATACAGAAGACATGATATGCATTTAATGCACTTATACATGCCATTGCTTTTTTTTGAATACATTGAGTGTTTTTTACACCATACTCGAAGGTGCCCCCCCCCCTTTTTTTTTCTTCTTCAGATTTAGTGCAGGCAAGTATCCACATTTATCAAATCCTAGATGCAACACTGCATGCATCTCTTCCTTTTGTGATAAAAGAAGTACTTAAGTATTATAAGATGGAATACAATGCATTTCAATATTTGGGAGGGCAACATAATGAATAAATTAAAATAAATAATTAAATACATTTCTTACAAAAGATGATTGCAGTTAATAATTTTTATGTTATACAAGCTACAATATGCCATTGATTCATCCATCTTTTATTACAGGTACCAAGGGGGGTATCTGAAACAAACTGGAGTGTCCTATCTGACCAATCAGCTTCTCCTGACAGAATTGGAAAAACGGTTGCTAAAATAATCCAAGATCTTCAGAACACAATGAAGGCAGACACATCCAGAGAGTTATCAAGCCCTAAATCAGAGATGCCTTGGGCAACCAACCTTCACAGACCAAAATGCAGGCAAAACATTCAGTCTAGTAACCAGTCCATTCCTCAATCAGACACATCACCCCAGAGACAAAGAACCAGTCTGACTAGAATGAATACTCTAATATTATAAATACCGTATTTACCGTATGTTTTCGGACACTGTATGTTTTCGGACACCGTTTTTTTTCGTGGAAAAATCATATTTAAATGCCTTGTAAGTTTTCGGACGCTGCTCCGCTATAATTGTTTCCACAATTTATGTTTTCGGACACAATCTTGGAGGATCTGCTTCGTCGTTTTAATGTAAAATTTACAGCGTGTTTGCCGTTAATTTAACTGATACAAAGTTCGCTTCATTTGGTCGCCAATTATTTAATGCGATCATGAACGTCCATGAACTAATATAATTTAAAATTATTAATCACATGTAATTCGGGATAGTGACAACACCTGCTGCATTAGTCGGAAGGGTTACACGAGCTCTAAAGTGTATATCAACAACGGATTGTCTTGTTAAATCAAGATGTTCCAACGAAAAGTAACAGATCGGATATAGATTTTTGAAATCATGTTGTGATATTTGCAGACCGGTATCGACATTTTGATCGCGTCACATATATGACAACATACGATGATACATGCGTGCTATTTGATTTTGATCAGACTCGTCATCTAGAGCAGCTTTCTTCGTAGGCGGTTGTTTTTGTGATGCTTCCTCAGAATCATTAATTCGAGGTCGCTTCTGTGGACGGCCTACTGGTCTCTTTGGAGACGATTTTGGCAAGGGCGAGTCCCTCCAAGAACTAGGCAGTGCCTCCTCACTTTTTGCATAACGTATGATAAACTTATCCATCAAATTTATTACAGTACTAACAATATTATGTTTCACAACGATAGCTATCCAGTATACTAACTTTTGTATGTGGTGGGTATTTTATTTATACTTTTTATTTTAATAGTTTGATTCAGCTAACAAAAATATGATTGGTTGTCAGTATAGACATTGTTACACACGAAACCACTTCATACAGGTGTGACAGTTATGGCTTTGATTAGAAACCATGACCCCTGCCTTATATCATTAAACAATAAATACATCAGAGTCAGTATGGATTAGTAAAATTCATTGGCATTGTCCAACAAAACAAACCCCTTATCCCTGAGGCATTATATACAAAGGTTTAAACATAGTTATTGTTCTACAGGTAATAAACCTCTTGGTAGACGATATATTTGATTGTGGGTGCTAAATGTTAGGTACTTTGTGTGCTCTTTTAATAAAATCCAGATGGCTGCCTTTTATTTCCGAACACATCTGTCAAAGAAATCCCACCAGTTATATTATTAACAATTAACACCCAGACACTTTGAAATCTCTGACATGCATCACTGCAATCTTCGAGCAGTAGATCGTTTCCAGCCGGCAAGCTTTGCTCATTTTAATCTACCCTCGGCTAGGTGGAAAAAAAGAGAAGAGAGAACCACAACAAATGCATCACCTTTATTTTAAAAAAAAATATCAACATATTAATCACGCCGACTCGTATATTGCAAATTGCTTTTTATTTTTACCCTTCGTAGGCGTACATACAACACTCACCCCATTTGGAGCCTCTCACCCTTGGTGCTCTAAGAATAGCCATCATACATGTACCGGTGTTTCGACTCTCGATACTAAAATGTTTCTGCCCAAAATATCTTAAGAATTATAACTCCAAAATCTTTTTATTTAGTTTGTATTAATATCTTAATTACACAGAAATAAAGCTTGCGTGCGTTTGTAATGTAGATTTTAATGATCATTAGCAGAAGGTTAAACTGGATTGCAAGATTACTATGTTAATATGGCGGTTCTTTTTGGAAAATACGCACACAATCGTGGCTCTAATACATGTATGGCTTTGTTTTCTGGTGGATGAACATGTATCAAATAGACAAAATAGGCAAGTAATGCCCATTTTTCATTAATTATCCTTTCCGTGGTGTTAGACAAAATACTTGTTTTACTTCATGGCAGCACGTTGTCATGTGAGCTAACGGTAACTTCGTTACGGACGGGGAAGGGGGGGGCGGCGGCATAATTCTATCTTCACTTGTATGTTTTCGGACACCTAATCAAAGAATTTAATATGTATTCGGACAACAAAAAAAGTAATTATTTGTTGCAGTCCGAAAACATACGGTAAATACAGTAAACCATGAATGGATAAAATAAATGGGGACGGGTTCTTCAATGGATACAATTATTGGGGAGGGCATGAAAACACAAACATTTTAAAAGTTTGTTTAGGGTAGGGGCATTGTTATGCATAACCTACGTGGAATGTTGCCTTTTTTAAGATGCATTTTGTGATATCTTTGTTAATTTTTATCCACTTCTTGTTGCGTATTTATAATTTAAATTTGTCTCATTTTTAATCCCGATCCATTTACTATGTAGAAAAAGAACTAGTAACAGCTGTCACATAGTTTTGATGATTTGGGTATAACAGTTCTTGTATGAGCAAATGTCTTTACATAACTCAGTGATGATCTTTTTATGACATATTTAATAAAGCAAATTAATTAATTTAATCTTGCTGATTAATAAAGCAACTGTCAGCATGTACCTCAACAGTTGACTCATTTTATGCCATATATGCATTCGTCATTGATTTTTAAAAGCCCTAAAATAACGAGCGAAGTGAGCAGCTGTGTGAGCACAGTGACAGCCAAGGCAACACTGACCTCTCTCAGTGATCAATATTCTTGCTTGCGCATACATGAGCTGGCTCAGTTATGATGAGACATGCATGTACATGAGCTGTGTGTGAGTCACAGCATGTATGCAAATTGAATGTTATTTCTTTTTATAAACGGTGTTAAAACGAAAGTATGTAAATAAAATTGGCAAATAAACTGTCTTCATGTGTCTTAGTTATGGTCCTTGTACAACATTTAATAAGTCTCTTATGTAATCTGTCTTGTGTCAGTTATTTAATTTTGCATTGTGAGTCTTAAAGTACACAGGCAACATTTTAATGCATTTATTATTTTTTAACACTGAATATTTTATTCATTACCTCAAAACATGATAATATTTGCTTACATATTAAAAGTAATGTTATGTCTGAATTTTCATCTGGCCATCATTAATTACATTGCAGAATAATTCTAATGTCTGCATTGACATCTGGTCATCATTAATTACATTGTAGAATAATTATAATGTCTGCATTGCACATCTGGACATTATTACATTGTAGAATAATTTTGACATTTTACAGTGACATCTGGCCATCATTAATTACATTGTAGAATAATTCTAATGTCTGCATTGACATCTGGCATTATTAATTACATTGTAGAATAATTTTGATATTTTACAGTGACATCTGGACATCATTAATTACATTGTAGAATAATTTTGACATTTTACAGTGACATCTGGCCATCATTGATTACATTGTAGAATAATTTTGACATTTTACAGTGACATCTGATCATTATTGATTACATTGTAGAATAATTTTGACATTTTACAGTGACATCTGATCATTATTAATTACATTGTAGAATAATTTTGACATTTTACAGTGACATCTGATGATTATTAATTACATTGTAGAATAATTTTGACATTTTACAGTGACATCTGGCCATCATTGATTACATTGTAGAATAATTTTGACATTTTACAGTGACATCTGATCATTATTAATTACATTGTAGAATAATTTTGACATTTTACAGTGACATCTGGACATCATTAATTACATTGTAGAATAATTTTGACATTTTACAGTGACATCTGGCCATCATTGATTACATTGTAGAATAATTTTGACATTTTACAGTGACATCTGATCATTATTAATTACAATGTATAATAATTTTGACATTTTACAGTGACATCTGGACATCATTAATTACATTGTAGAATAATTTTGACATTTTAACGTGACATCTGGTCATCATTGATTACATTGTAGAATAATTTTGACATTTTACAGTGACATCTGATCATTATTAATTACAATGTATAATAATTTTGACATTTTACAGTGACATCTGATCATTATTGATTACATTGTAGAATAATTTTGACATTGTAAAGTGCCATAAGGCCATCATTAATTACATTGTAGAATAATTTTGACATTTTACAGTGACATCTGGTCATGATTAATTGCATTGTAGAATAATTCTAAAATCTGCATTAACATATGGCCCACATTTTTTACATCGAAGAATAATTTTCATGTTGTATTTTACAATGACAGCAAAGAATTTCACTTTTCAAATAGATTTAGATCTTGAACAAAATTGATTGATGTGCCATGTTAACAGTGTAGTCCTTTCTTTATTTACACTTATATTTTGTGCTCCAGTTGTTACATGGAATTGTTTTACTGCCTGAACATTACTTACTTTATATTTTTTCGAAATAACAAAGTATACAGTTAGCACTATAAATAAGGAACTCTTTATATCATTTGATTACAAATATTCTGCAGTGAATTAAAGGGGCATTACTCTGTATATGATTGTGTCATAACTGGTTCCACTCTACAACTAGTGCAGACCCTTTATTGTTCAGCAGAGCATGGTCAGTGTAGTTCCTTAGTGGAAGGAAAACCAACACGTCAGTCAGTTATCGTAACTAGATCTGTGCTATTCAGTTTACATTTTGCCCAATATGGTTTTGTTTCTGAATCTTTATATAAAAAATATTTTGTGAATGCATCTAAAACTTGTGTAGTGACTGTTGTTATACACGTTAAATCAGTTGTGCATGAACATCTAGCCCAAACAAATATAGGGCCACAAGTGGCCGAGTGGTGTAAAGCGCTTTGTTACGGATCACTGCCATATCACCTCTGTCTGAATGGGTTTGAGTCTAAGATTCGGCAAATGTAGTTTTGTGAGAAAGCTTGCCGGTAGCTTCTCGTGGGTCGATCTATCCGGTGGTTTTCCCGGGTTCTTCCTCTACCAATAATACTGCCCGCCATGTATAGCCTATCGTGTGCTGTAAAATGGTGTTAAACCCTACAACAACTAACAAAATGTGATAAAATATGTCTTGCTGCCTGTGTTCGTAAGGACTCTTTTTCATTTCATGTGTACTTTTTTTCTCATGAAATTTAAACAATATTGTTTTTACCTGTGTACGATTCACATTCAGGCGCAAACATTATAGACACCATAATTAAACTGTGTAGACAGATTGTACCAGTAGAATCTTTGTCAATGCTGTTCTATTTGTGATTTCAAATAAACAGAATAGACTCCAATCGGCATCATTAAGGAATTAGATCAATAATTATTAAATGAGCAGTACCAGTCTTTAGATTTGGGATTCTGTGTGTAATACTTAGAGATTGGATGTAATATTGGTGTGCAACCTGTTATTTGTAATTCTTCAAGAGAGAATTAAATCATTCAGTACACATTCATGCTCTTCATCAACACTGCTCAGCCTCCAAACAAGAGAATATAAGATTTAATTTGATGGTTGATAAAATTAGCAAGTATGGTAATAACATAGGCTACAAGAACATGACACCAAAGCAGTCGCCATCAGATCTTCATGTATTACAGTCAAGACCTAATTTTAATCAGACTGGGTGATACCATGTTACCATGGTGACATGCACAATATAAACCAAGCTCTGTTGACATTATGCACTGACAGATTATTACCATTCACAATCAACATTACATTATGCAGGGGTTTGCATTATATGGTGGTATGTATTGTGATTGATGACACCTTAACTGTGATTATGAAAACTGTGTTGTATGCATCAATAACAACCATTCTGTCTTTAGTAGGATAGCAAATTTTCGGTACAAATTCCACATTCCATTTCATGTCGATGAAATTCTGGAGGTAAACTTGTGAACAAGTTTTGTATGTGGACATAGGTGTGAAGAAATGTACTTTGGTACCTATATTATATTATATTATATTATATTATATTATATTATATTATATTATATTATATTATATTATATTATATTATATTATATTATATTATATTATATTATATTATATTATATTATATTATATTATATTATATTATATTATATTATATTATATTATATTATATTATATTATATTATATTATATTATATTATATTATATTATATTATGGTATAGAGAATATAGTTTAATAATAGTATAAAGGGGCCCCGAGTGGCCGAGTGGTCTAAAGTGCTCCCATTTACGAATCACTGCCATCTCACCTGTCTGCATGGGTTCGAGTCTAAGATTCGGTTAATGTAGTTATGTGAGAAAGCTTGCCAGTAGCTTCTCGTGGGTCAGTGGTTCTTTCCAGGGTTTTTTCCGGGTTCTTCCTCCACCAATAATACTGGCTGCCATGTATAGCCTATTGTGTGCTGAAAAATGGCGTTAAACCCTACAACAACAAAATAGTATTAAAAAAATTGCATAATAGAATCCCAGTGTCTTCCATTAGATTTAAAGATGAAAGGTGAGTTGCTAAAGGGGTGGGGGAGGGGTTGCCAGGTGTAAAGTAGAAATAACTAGTAAATCTCCCTGCTCCAAGCTAATGAGGAAAGCTCAGGAAGACCGTCACTTTGACTGTAAATAGTTGAAACATTAAATGACAGGAAAAGAAAGCTATATAATACGATGATAAATAATTATGGTTATTGCATTGGCTAAAAATGTTGATGCCATTCATTGTTCTGGAATTCAAGATTTGCTGATATTATTTATTTTCATTGGAAAATAATAATTACTGTGTTTAGTCATATAGGAAGATGCCGTGTGATTGTATAGATGTTTAAACTTTGAAACTTTTTTTTAACACCTTAATGTCTGCTTAATGCTCAGAGAAAACCCCATAAATCCAAACCAAATAATAAGAAAAATAAGAATCTACAGTTGAGATGTTTAATGAAAGTAGGCTTTAATTTGTTTTAAGAAAAAAAATCCTGTTTTTTTGCAGTTTCCATGCATACATGTATTACTAATTTTATTTTGAAGAAAGTTAAATATTTGCTTTCATGTTTAGAATGGCCAAATTTAGTTAGAAAAATAAACTTTACATCAGTATATGTGTACTGAATGTTTATTATTACATGTGAGAACAGATTTATCTTACATCAGTATATGTGTACTGAATGTTTATTATTACATGTGAGAACAGATTTATCTTACATCAGTATATGTGTACTGAATGTTTATTCTTACATGTGAGAACAGATTTATCTTACATCAGTATATTTGTACTGAATGTTTATTCTTACATGTGAGAACAGATTTATCTTACATCAGTATATTTGTACTGAATGTTTATTCTTACATGTGAGAACAGATTTATCTTACATCAGTATATTTGTACTGAATGTTTATTCTTACATGTGAGAACAGATTTATCTTACATCAGTATATTTGTACTGAATGTTTATTCTTACATGTGAGAACAGATTTATCTTACATCAGTATATTTGTACTGAATGTTTATTCTTACATGTGAGAACAAATTTATCTTACATCAGTATATTTGTACTGAATGTTTATTATTACATGTGAGAACAGATTTATCTTACATCAGTATATGTGTACTGAATGTTTATTATTACATGTGAGAACAGATTTATCTTACATCAGTATATTTATAATGAGTGTTTATTATTACATGTGAGAACAGATTTATCTTACATCAGTATATGTGTACTGAATGTTTATTATTACATGTGAGAACAAATTTATCTTACATCAGTATATTTATAATGAGTTTATTCTTACATGTGAGAACAGATTTATCTTACATCAGTATATTTGTACTGAATGTTTATTCTTACATGTGAGAACAGATTTATCTTACATCAGTATATTTGTACTGAATGTTTATTATTACATGTGAGAACAGATTTATCTTACATCAGTATATGTGTACTGAATGTTTATTATTACATGTGAGAACATTTATCTTACATCAGTATATTTGTAATGAGTGTTTATTCTTACATGTGAGAACAGATTTATCTTACATCAGTATATTTGTAATGAGTGTTATTCTTACATCTGAGAACAGATTTGTCTTACATCAGTATATTTGTACTGAGTGTTTATTCTTACATCTGAGAACAGATTTGTCTTACATCAGTATATTTGTACTGAGTGTTCTTTCAGACATGTGAAAACAGATTTTTTCTACATCAGTAGATGTATAGAATTAGTTATGTTGGTAATTGTAACAAGAAGCTGGTCAAGACATGCTTTCAAACTTTGATAATGAGGTTAATCAAGGGTCTTGACAGATGCTAATGCATCAGCAATTGCTATATTGGGCTTCTATTATGGGCTGTTCCATTTAAACATATATGGTACTTTTAAAATATCTATGCCAGGCTTCTCCGAGTTCGTATGAAAATGATGCAAAGTTTTAAATTGCATCCATGGATGACTAGCCTTCCATGGATTATATTTTACAAGAACAGCCAATAAATCGATTCAACAAAAGATGTTAATTATTCCTGTTTGATATTTGTATACATGAGGCAAGTACCTTGCCTTATGGTTTAGAAGAGGATTCGTAATTCCAATCATTTTGTGATTTTAAAATATTTAATCAAAAAAGCTTACAAATCATCAGTGTGTTTAAAAATGTACTGTTGCGCACTTGAACACTGTATATGCTTTATTCCTGATGACATATTTGCCTAGTTTGTATGCCTAGTGTGTAGATAGAAAAAAATAACAGTGAGAAATCATCTATGCTTTATTTCTACAAATTAGCTGTGCCATACGAAATCTTATATTTACTTGAGAAATTTCTTATACATTTCTATAAATTCTTTTAGTTGATTTATTTTACTCATGTGCTAGATATTTACTATAAAGTGCTTTCTACTGTTTTATTCAGCTATAGTGCTAGATGCATGTATTACTAAGTGCTTTTTATCTTTTAAAAATAGTATAATTAAACAGTTGCTTTATTTTCATATAAATCAGTAGTTAATAACGTTTCATATACCTCAGTTCTTTATAATTCTGTTAATAAACTGTTTTCTAACATGTTTTGTTTCATTTTTCTTTTCTCCTTGTATATTTTTATTTACTTTATTTTCTCTTCGAGATAAATCTTTTTTGATATTTGCAATATTGAAAAAATGTTGGTTTTCATCTACATAATACATTGAGACTCTTGATACAAGCGTTGGTACCAAGTTTTCTCTGCCTCTGCTGCATGTAAAGCACGGAACTCAGGGGGTGGGGTGTTTTCATTATGAGGTGGCACTACTTACCCCAGGTAACCATTTGAAACCAATGGAGCCCTCATCATCCAAAATGGAGGTATCAGTTGTAATACAAAACATTTTTTTTACAGCAGTGGTTGAAAACAGAAGTTAAGGTGACTGAAGAATGTAAAAGTGAAGATGCCTTTATGTTTTGCTATACATGTATATGTACAGGTTAAAAAGAAAACCTATGACCAAATGCCCAAATAACAAGAATTTTCAGAACAGTACATTGACAAAGCATGCTGGATTGCCAGAATACAAACAGCTTATTGAAGGTCCATTACACCAGGCAGATTTGAATAGTTTTACAAATTACATTCTTCCAAACAAGACAAAGCAGTGAACGTGTTACTAGTGTACATTGAGTGTAGAAGACACCCCTTTTTAAAATCTCCTCTTAATTTAATACATGATTTAACGGCTGAAGAATTTGATTCCATTTTGAAGAATTCAGAGAGAGCTCATCAAATGTTGTTAAGGATAGTCTTATAGGTAACCTGCAAAATTTGCAATTTGTGACAGCATTGGCAGATGAAAGCACTGACATAGCCAACAATAAATGCCTTGTTATATATGCTCAGATTATTTCTGATGACATGAAACCATCAAAAAGATTTTTAACAAATATAGAATGTTCAGATGCTTATGACAAGGGAACTGCATACTAAAGAAATTTCAGAAGAGGGGAATCGGACCAAGAAAGATTATGAGCTTGGGGTCTGATGTGGCATCAGTGATGACAGAAAAAATAATGGCAAGTTACAACTCCAATCCGTAGTTTATTCTATTTTCATTATTATATGAAATGCAACGGTGCAGTCAATAATTTTTTTTAATCTTGTGATTTAATGTTTTATATATATATATATATATATATATATATATATATATATATATATATATATATATATATACAAAATGAAAACAATTCAGTTTTATAGAGATCATTGCTATACTACTGTTAACTATGAAAAATGTAATTATAGTTATTACTAATGAATTTGAATCCAGTCTGTACAAAATAGTGTTCAGGCTGTGCAGCAATAATGGTGCATAAAACCCCTCATGTACAATGTCCATTGTGTGGCTCACAGATCAGCATTAAGCACTTCACAGGCACCAGAACACATCCCTCAACTGACGCAGCATCAACAAATACCGACTGATCTGTTTTATTATTTTAAGGTGGGTTTATTCAATTACGTCAACTAGAATGTTTTTATTTGATTATTATTGATGATTCAGAATGTAAATTATTTTTATCATTGGCTGTTGTAGTTGTGTTTGTAATCGTACTAATTTATGAAAAATATTCTTGTGTTAAAATGGAAATAAAATATTAATTATAATAATTATATATCAATCCTAATAACTCGATTGTAATTTTAATGTTTAGTAATAATTAATAATTAAATACAATTCATAATTTTAGGGCAGTGCAAAGAGAGCAGGAAGGCTACATCGGGTACAGGAGATCTATCTATTAGTTCATTGACGCGGTCACACTTGACTATTAAGCAACGGGCGGTGCATGGTCAAAGATAAAGTAAAGATGGTAAGAAGAGTAATGATAGGAAAGGCAGAAATACATAAAAGATTGTCACTGTACGTTTACGTCCAATCATACTCAGACCAATCCGGCTACCGTAGCGGCAATAAGATATAGAAACGTCAATTGGCATAGCCCTGAGAATCACTAGGTCTTACAAATGCTCAATATTAGAGAGATACATTTTGTATGGTGGATGTCATTTTAATGTCCTCACCAGTTTTTTTAATTTAGTCTCCTTGACATATCTATTAGACTGCCCTTTCATATGGACTAAAGAAAAAGATAAGTAAAATTGTTCATCTCCATTGTAACACTTATCATTCAAACTACAATACAATAGGTGATGATTAAAATAACTGAATGTACATATTCATCAAAAACATTCATCAAAACAAATAAATATTAGGGATTTTTTTAAAATGTAAATTCATTGAATGTTCTACAAAATCCATGACATGAAAGACATATCTGTTACTTTTTTTCTCATTCAATGCAGATTGCTACTGATACATTCATATCCATAACCTACCTGATGATGGGTACCATGGCAACAACAGCAACTATCATTTCACAATTTTTCCAGTCTGAGAACGGCGATATCAAGGTACATTCCAAAATTAAATCTCAACATAGTTTCGGTTTGAAGTTTAAGCATTGTGTGTTAAGTTTCAATTGTATAAATCCAGCCTAGCTATAAAATCTAACTAGTATTCCACAACCATTCTGTAGTTAATGATAGAGTCCTATATTTTAGCTTTTGCTAAAAAAAAATGTATCATATTTGTCATCTTATAACTTATTGGTCAAGTTGGACTTTTGTGTAAAAGATCTGGAGAAACTCAAGACCATGGACACCACACCTGAAAAAAAAAGATATTTCACAAGTCACTTTCAAACAGGAGCATCATATCACAGCAAGCATTTTCAAGGTACAGAAGATGGCAGAGGAATTTGCTGATACTTCTTTTGTTTGGTTATATCAAGTAGCATAATTTATTTATCAGAGCTTTTATTATCTCGAAACATCAGATGGATGAATGAGCCAGATATTTTAAGTTTAATTTAAAACCTTAATTTTGTTTCTTACCATAACCAATATTTAAATGTTTTGCTTGGTTTTACATGGTTCCCATGCATTTCTAAAGATAAATTTCCAGGTCATTTCCTGGATGAAATTACTTTTCTCAAGGCTCACATATGGTCAGTACTAAATGTAACTAAAGAACATTTTAGATTTTAAAATATGGATTTTCTAAATCTAAAGATGTTTCTTTTTCAGGACTCTCAAATCAGAAAAACATGAACATGTAAAAAAAAACTACAAAAACAAGTTTGACTGCATTCCTATAAATTTGCATGAAAAGTCATTTCAGTGAACAGAGAAAAAAAATAATACTTTATTTTGCTGCATTATGTTCCCAAGAGGGAAAAACATAATGAACCTAAATTATGTTTCGTTTCCTTTCAAACCCTTAATTATAAAGAAAGTAACATTTCCTATTACAGTATTAAAAAACAAAAACAAATGCAAATAATAACATTTTGTCTTGTAACAAAGAGAGTTTAACCCCGATTTATCTGTGCCAATAAAATCCCAAACAAGATTTTTCAAACAACCTAATCTCCTTAAGATGTTCTGGTTCAAAATTCATTATTTAAAAAAATATTCATAAGGTTTGATTTAAATTTTGACAGCAGACTTTAAAATTATATACTGTTCCATAATCAACTTGTCTTCGTAAATCAACTTGTAATTCGTTAAGCCAGTTCCCAGACCTGTATTGATACACTGTCAGGGGCTCATATCGTTTTTGAATATAAAATACAAGGGACGAGAATTTCTCATTTAAATTCAGAGATTTAAAAATTTTTACTACAAATTTATAGCAGTCCATTATCTAATCTGAGTTTCCTCTGAAAATTCCCACCCCATTTATCATATTTGGACATTAGGTTGGGGTGTGGGGTCACTGCAACTGCATATCAAACATTTGGGATTTGCCACCACCGAATGTCAGCAACATATGGTAGTTGCTTACAAGCAAGACTAGAAAATTTTAACTTATTTAAATTAATTCATATCTGCATGAAATTGATAGGAAAATGATCTATTTTCTCAGAAATGGCAACTATTGTAATCATTATGTCCTTAATCGGCCGACAGACATGGTGAAACTACGGCATAGATGAAACCTGATGCATTCAGCAGACTAAAAACATAATGATTTTAATACAATTTCTGAAATAATAAGTAATTTTCATAACAATTTCATGCATGTATCACTCAATCGTACAATGTTTAAGTTCTCTAGGCCATCTGGTAAACTGCAATGCTTTGCCACCATCATGTTGCCTCTTGTGATGCTAGACTGGTTTTTATACCTTCCTAGTAAGATAAGATAGGAAATTGAGCTTTGAAAATAAAAGTCTACTTGACAAATATAATCCACTGGTGTTTCGACTGACTCAGCATATATATTTGCAAACAACCAAATGGTCCATATCCTCGGAATATTCTGGTTAGAACTCGATAAATTTAACTCACAAACAGTTTAGATATGACTCAATTATTGTATTGTTTCTGGCGTCAAGTGGTGGCAGAAAATTCCCATTTTTTGTTGTTGTTACTTTCATCTTTAATTGATGAATTAAAGGACTTTTCAGTCGGATATTTTTTATTTCTCTCGACTTTTTTCCGTTTTACCAGTAGCATGGGAACTTTTATGGTACAGCCCAAACCATTACTTGTAAGGAGGATGAGGGAAAATCGGCAAAAGTATCAGAGCTCTTGATTGACCCAGATCAAACATGTGGCAAAAGCAGAGCAATATCCACATGATCAAATGTGGAAAACTGGTACCTTGTTAACAAATATCACAAGGGTGATGTCTCTAATATGTGTACCTTGGACAAACTTGCCCTCACCTGCAATGTGCACACTGCTGGATGCGAAAGAGGATTCTCTGTCCAGAACAGGGTCTTAACCACCTTTAGGCTGGGGATTGAGAAACAGAGAAACCTGATGCTTTTTTTTAGATCGATGGGGAAGACAGAAGTACCTTAAATTTTGAGGAAGCTTTATAGAAATGAAAGAAAACATAAGAGAGGAGTCAATGAATTTAAAAACATGAAATGATTTGTTAAATTGTGAACAGTTTGCCGAGTTACATTTCAGAAGAGTTCCTCAGTGAAAACATCACATGATGTATTGGATAAGCTCTCTTCTTCCTGATAGTCACTACTACATAGTGTACTGTCTGCTTTACAATTAAATACATTCTAGTCACTACTACCTAGTGTAATGTCTGCTTTACAATTAAATACATTCTAGTCACTACTAACTAATGTAATGTTTTCATATATAAAAATATTTAGAAAACATGCCTTATTGGCTTTAGTCACATTACATAAGTTGATATAAACTAATATTTTTGTTGTGTATTTAAAAAATACTTTTTTTTAAAGGTACTGAAGATTGATCATCGGCTTGAATAAGACTCGTAGGTTTGGATTCTGACTCACTGTTTTTGACATGATGAGTTAAATGACTTACATGAAGCTATACACTGCACAGGACAGTTTGACCTTTATTTCCTGACCTTTGACCTTTTTACCAGCAACACTATTCAGCAGTACTGCTGATATGGTTCTGCTTTACAGCGGATATGGTAGACTTCACAGTTAGCTGATACCTTGTTGATTCCGATCACTCGGTTCTATTCTTTCTGATCAGCTGAAAATATATCTAACGCCATGTACTGTGCATGACACAGGCACATTTAATGGAATGTAATGACGTTACATTGGTAAACTTTACATATACATATAATCTGCACAATTACAAAACTGTGAAGTGGTTTTCATGTCAATTTTGGTTCCCTCACTAGTATGTTACTACAGAGATAATTAATGTTATATGTACAAATCTCAGAGATAATTAATGTTATATGTACAAATATCAGATTTTATTCTGATATTTGCATGTCCCTTATGATCATTTTTACCAGTCTTCACTAGATGTTTAACAATAGACTGTCAATAATTTGCCTGTTTTTATTGGGTAATAGGCAACAGACTGTCAGTAATTTGCCTGTCTTTATTGGGTGATAGGCAACATACTGTCAATAATTTGCCTGTCTTTATTGGATAATAGGCAACAGATTGTCAATAATGGGCCTGTCTTTTTTGGATGATAGGCAACAGACTGTCAATAATTTGCCTGTCTTTATTGGGTGACAGGCAACAGACTGTCAGTAATTCAGCCATCTTGATTAGGTAATTAACAATAAACATTGCCAATTACCAAGTGTATACAGGTAGACCCTTGGTAATTGGCAATCAGACCCTCAACAACTCACCTGTCATCACTAGATAACATGTCATCACTAGGTAACACGCCATCACTAGGTAATTGACAATAGACACTATGAAGTATTTCCAGTCTTCACACAGTTCCTGACAATAGACATTGTCAATAATTCATTTTTATTAAGATACAGCTAAGTCTAGTTTCCCACTAGCAAGGACAATAGAGGATTTAAACCAATAACATGAATTCTACATAACTGATCTGGACCACAAAATGACATGCACATGGGATAAGGGAGAAACCTGTCAAGTTTGGGATCAAAATGCCTATGTTTAAGGTCATTGACTGAAAGAATACCACTACTTTCCACACTATCACTTGAGTTCTACACCTGGACTAAAAGTTGTGGACAGCTATTGTTCAGTAAAAGGCCTACTGATTTGGGAGTCAAACATTAAGGTCATTGGCTGAAAAATAAACTTTAGTGATTTATAAAAACTTTAAGACAAGTTGCATTCACAAGATGGCCCAAGGACAAAAAGGGCAATAACTCTAGCACACAATGCATGAGCAAAGTGATTTGTCAATATGTGAATCTTCAAATCAACTAAAATATTTACAAAGTTTCATGTCTGCAGTATAATGCCCCAGTGCTAGACATCACTATAAACTGCCTCACTGCAGATATCGTAGTGATATGACTGAAAAATGGTTAAAGCTACCTTAACAATCGTAATCAAACAAAACATGTCAAAAAGGGCAATAACTCTAATATAAAATTGTAACAATAATGAGTGTGTGAGATTTGGATTTTTGACATAGCTTTTTTTCAGTCATATGACTACGCTGTCTGCAGTGTGGCAGTTTATAGTGATGTCTAACACTGGGGATAGCTTTTTTCAGCCATATCACTACGCTGTCTGCAGTGTGGCAGTTATTTTTGACATAGCTTTTTTCAGTCATATCACTACGCTGTCTGCAGTGTGGCAGTTATTTTTTACATAGCTTTTTTCAGTCATATCACTACGCTGTCTGCAGTGTGGCAGTTATT
This sequence comes from Unio delphinus, assembly GCA_029339505.1. Taxonomy (NCBI): domain Eukaryota; kingdom Metazoa; phylum Mollusca; class Bivalvia; order Unionida; family Unionidae; genus Unio; species Unio delphinus. Next base: position 3,381,218 of record JAQISU010000109.1, on the reverse strand, counting down.
TTTGACATACCTTTTTTCAATCATATCACTACGCTGTCTGCAGTGTGGCAGTTATTTTTGACATAGCTTTTTTCAGTCACATCACTATGCTGTCTGCAGTGTGGCAGTTATTTTTGACAGCTTTTTTCAGTCACATCACTACGCTGTCTGCAGTGTGGCAGTTATTTTTGACAGCTTTTTTCAGTCATATCACTACGCTGTCTGCAGTGTGGCAGTTATTTTTGACAGCTTTTTTCAGTCATATCACTACGCTGTCTGCAGTGTGGCAGTTATTTTTGACATAGCTTTTTTCAGTCATATCACTATGCAGTCTGCAGTGTGGCAGTTATTTTTGACAGCTTTTTTCAGTCATATCACTACGCTGTCTGCAGTGTGGCAGTTATTTTTGACATAGCTTTTTTCAGTCACATCACTACGCTGTCTGCAGTGTGGCAGTTATTTTTGACATAGCTTTTTTCAGTCGCATCACTACGCTGTCTGCAGTGTGGCAGTTATTTTTGACACCTTTTTTCAGTCATATCACTATGCTGTCTGCAGTGTGGCAGTTATTTTTGACATAGCTTTTTTCAGTCACATCACTATGCTGTCTGCAGTGTGGCAGTTATTTTTGACAGCTTTTTTCAGTCATATCACTATGCTGTCTGCAGTGTGGCAGTTATTTTTGACATAGCTTTTTTCAGTCACATCACTACGCTGTCTGCAGTGTGGCAGTTATTTTTGACAGCTTTTTTCAGTCATATCACTACGCTGTCTGCAGTGTGGCAGTTATTTTTGACATAGCTTTTTTCAGTCATATCACTATGCAGTCTGCAGTGTGGCAGTTATTTTTGACAGCTTTTTTCAGTCATATCACTACGCTGTCTGCAGTGTGGCAGTTATTTTTGACATAGCTTTTTTCAGTCACATCACTACGCTGTCTGCAGTGTGGCAGTTATTTTTGACATAGCTTTTTTCAGTCGCATCACTACGCTGTCTGCAGTGTGGCAGTTATTTTTGACACCTTTTTTCAGTCATATCACTATGCTGACAGTCTGCAGTGTGGCAGTTATTTTTGACATAGCTTTTTTCAGTCACATCACTATGCTGTCTGCAGTGTGGCAGTTATTTTTGACAGCTTTTTTCAGTCATATCACTATGCTGTCTGCAGTGTGGCAGTTATTTTTGACATAGCTTTTTTCAGTCACATCACTACGCTGTCTGCAGTGTGGCAGTTATTTTTGACACCTTTTTTCAGTCATATCACTACGCTGTCTGCAGTGTGGCAGTTATTTTTGACCGCTTTTTTCAGTCACATCACTACGCTGTCTGCAGTGTGGCAGTTATTTTTGACACCTTTTTTCAGTCATATCACTATGCTGTCTGCAGTGTGGCAGTTTATAGTGATGTCTAACACTGGGGCATCATGTCCCACCCAGTCACATTATCCTGACACCAGGCTGACTGTTCTAACACCAACCTCTAATGCTGCCTGCCTAGTGAGGAAGCTGTTGGTACTATTTTTTAAAAGTCTTTGGTATGACTCAGCCAGGGTTCGAATCTGTGACCTCCCGCATGCACTCTAACCACTAGGCCAAAGGAACAGTGTAATATTACTAATAAAATTGCATGAACACATTGATCTAACATGACCATAATATTTACCTAGTTTCATGTCAATAAAACCATAAGCAGTTGGACTAGTTGTACAAAACAAGATTGTGCCATACACTTCACATACATGCCAACCCCTGACGAGACAAAAGCGTAATCCAGGTGGTCAAAAAGCGGAATCCACATATAACAAACTAAAATTTCAATAAACAATGATTTATTTTGCCCCTCTTCATCTTCTAACATCCTTTACTGTTTCAAGTTTTCATATGTAGCACTTTTAGCTTTATACACACATCAATTAGAATCCCTCTTAAAAATTTTAGCGCTAAATATTAAAATTCTTTTCACACAGCCTGTAATAGGCATCACATAATGCTCCACTCGTGTCTTCATATTTGGAAGATTCTGTTATTTTTTGTTTCTGTGCCTTTTTCTAATCCATCTGTGAAATGTTTTGAAAGGAAATATTTCTGCTTTTAAATATGTATAGACTAAAATAAAATATACTTATTAGCACCAAATACCTTTAGACTGGTTCTGCACTATAAATGAATTAGAACAAAGAATCTGCACATAAAGATTAATCTTAGAAAACCAGTCTGTTCTCTCCTCACTAAGCCTCACAGATGCTATAAATTGAATTCAAGTTTGAAAATACCAGGATGTTTCTTGGTAATAGGATAGTTGCTATAAATAGAACAAGATACTGTTAGGAAAGTGCACGCAAGTTCATGAACAAGCATATTCTTACTTTGTTTGTAGTTATGTAAAAGCCGTCTTTTCTAAAATATGGTTTGTGGGATTAATGTAATGTTAATAAAAATGAGCAAACAGACAATTAAATTCTTTGGAAGGTTATATATTGAAAAAGCATAATCCATATATGTATACGTGTAACTTATTGGAAAAAAAGCGTAATGGTTGGCATGTATGTATGACCTGCATTAAGCTGGGAAACAAAAGGGAAATTATCAGTTATATGAACAGTGCCAAATTGCACGGCAATCTCTTAGCAACATGCCCACCCAGTCATTTTATCATGACACCAGGCCGACCAGTCCTAGCATTAACTTCTTGTGCTGATAACCAAGCAAGACAGCTGCTAGTACATTATTTACAAGATTTTGAGATGACTCAGCAGGGTTTCAAACCTGTGACCTTGTGCATTTGAGTTAGATGCTCTAACCACTAGGCCACAAGAGTCCATGTCAAATAAGAAAAGAATGATGTGCACATAAATTTAACTTCTTACTGCAAGGTCAATAATCTCTACATGGATGATATAACGTTGTATTTTGCTGACCGAGTGCTGAAATATTAGTTTTTATCAGCAATAAAAATGCATAAATTGATAACCCTGTGCAAGACTGCTAAAAAAAGTGCTCCCTATTATCAAACAGGAGTTACCTCCCTTTTAACAGCAACTAGATATTATATCGACAACATTACTAGAACATACTTTACAAACTGACTCAAACATTTAGTTCTATAACACCATTATGTAATGTAAGCCTTACCAGTAACTGTGATGAAAATGTGTCTCTTGTCTAATTTCTACAAAAAACGAATACAAAAAAGTAAAATGATAAATGCTACGAGCTGTTGGCAAGCACCAGTGTATTGTATTATTCATACTCTGACTTAGGAGAGATTACACTTCAAAAAACTGGACATTGACAAACCAAACATAAGCCTGAAATAGCCATTTACGGGTTCCAAATATTTTATTCATATGGCGTATACTGAAGATCAACAACAATGTATGATCCTTTAACATGATTACCTTTTAAGTTTCAATGCATATAAAATGAACACAGATTTTATTCATTACATGAATACAAGTACCTTTCTTATGATGCTATGTGAACGTGCAATATGCTATGTCACAAAATAATGTTAAAAAAGAATGAATTGGCTAACTAGATGATTTCCTTAACTATAAGTTATGACATTTGTGAATTAATATATTTTGAAATGTTCAAAACCTTTTACTGTCAATTTGCTAGATGTGCAAGAGAATATATAATGAAAAATGGTCATTCTCATTCTGGCATTGGTTTCATGAACTCAATATATACATTTTTTGTTTCAGGGAGAAAAGTTTGAAATTTCAGGTATGACAAATCACATCTCTTTCATTCTAATACTCTACTAGGCATGTGCAGAAAATAATTCCTTGACATAAGTCTTCACCGATAAAATTTGAAAGTATCAGCTCCTTAATTCAGCCTTTTGTTCATTAACAGTTTCTGAAGATTCAGCAGGTTTACTAATTTGTAACTTCATTTCTGAATCTATAATTTCAGTCTGATGTGACTGTGTTCCTGTCTTTTCATCATTAGTACTGTCTCCAGCACATGACACATTCTGTTTATTTTGGAAATCTGATATATGATTGGCTGAAGAAGATAAATCTGGCTGTTGGCTAGTTGTTTCAGAAGATCCAAGACAATTTCCATCACTGCTTGATCCCTACAATTAAAATAAGAAGTATAAGTATGCTGTAAATAGTTAAAGGCACTAAAAAATTATGCATTTTTGGGTGGAAAAATTATGATGAATTCCTTCTTCCAACTAACCTTTTGAATGTGCAACCCAAATCTAGTCAACTCCTCTCTCACTTGCCTTCATTATGCTTGTATTTGAGGACTGGCTAGTATTGCGTCACAGACCATATGATCTGTTGTCTCATCAAAACTCGGCAATTTGCGGAATCATGGTATCTTTCAACAATATAATCACTACCCGCCTAAGATATTTAATTAATAAACATTACAGTTGAATTAAAATTTGTTAGAGAATTACATGCATAAAAGGAATTTTTAATTCCTTAAATGGAAACAGCACATAAAATACATTTCTAAGTTTAAAGTGAATTTTATGTTTTTATTAAAAAGAAGAAGAAAACAAGAAATTCGTGATCAATAATTTGTTTTCAGAGATGACGGCTTTTAGTCTACTGCAAAAAAATTTTAATAATTATAATATTCAAGAAGGAAACCTTTGGGACCTAAATAATATTTTGATCTCGATGGGACTTGGGTGTACTGTGGATTCAGTTTGCAGGGTTTCATTGTACATACAAAATCATATTGGGGCATTTTAAAATAAAGTTAAATATAATATATATTAAAACAAATATATTCTTGTACAGTAGTCTCTCCAGGGTATGGTTGTACGTTTTTTTCTAGTACATGTAATACTATATATTGGTACCCCTGTTGACAGTCCCACAATAAAAGGCATCTCAGTGTAACACGGTTATAGTAATATTATATATATCATAATCCCTGTACAACTTTCCTCTCACTATAAGGCATCTCAGTTTAACATATAGTAATATTACATATCATTATCCCATTACAATATGCTGAAAAGTGTTAAAGTGAGGGTGCTGAATGCACTATATATAATTAGGCTAGTTCCATGGTCTTATCATGAGAGAAGTTGGCTAGCCCAATAGTCTTATGATGTGGGGAATTAGTCTGTATTGTGGGCTTATCATATGATAAATACCAAATGCACATTACCTCTTTGAAATCTTGTTTGACTGTCCCTTGTGCTTTGTCTGATCGTTCATTGTCATAAGTATGCTTAGTCAGGGTAGCCATCCACTGCATCATGCTAAAGTATCCAATTAAAATTAGCATTAACATGTAGTCTCGAAACCATTTTAATAAATCATGTCCTAAGTATGATCAAAACTGGCGGAATTTTTTAGAGAAGAAATTTCAAATAATGTTCCAACCAGTTGCTGAGGAAGCCACATCAATGCTAGAGGACCAAACTTTTGATAAAGCATGTTGTAACAAATACTCCTAAAAAGTTAAGTCAAATTTAGCTCAGCTGTTCTGGAGAAGATAAAAAATAGGTTTTTCAGGGTGGTTGTTATTATTGCCAAACTATTGCATTGGGAGCCACCTTGGAGAAAGGTTTGATAAAACATTCTAAGAAACATTCTTCCTGAGGTTTTAATTGAAAACTGACCTGGCCAATCTTAAGAAGAACAACAACAGTTTTCAAACTAATTCTTAACGAAGCCATCCTATTGCTGGAAGAGCCTGTCTTAAGGAAAGTTCCAATTTTGACTGAAAGTGGCCCAATGTAAGAGAAGCTTACAATAACATTGTGAATGGATGACGCCTGCCAACCAACAGATGATGAAGTGGCACATGATGCATGACAGATGATGCATGTAAGCCATGGGTGAACCAAAATAAACTGTAGGGTACCTGCTGAATACAAAAACCCTTTGATCAATACACAACCATATAATGCCATATTTCTCCACCTGAACATAATGCTTATTGTAAAATCCAGATTTCATTTTTGTCATAGAATTTATACCCCGAACTCTACCATCAATTTTCACAATATCACAAAGTTTGTACTGTCACCATATTGGATGAAAATAATGCTGCTTTGTAATTTTCATCCATTCTGTTGGGTTTTAAAAAAATATCCCTCAAAGTTTAAATATTGAGAACTTGTAACTTAAGTTTACACATTGTCACCAATGTCAATTCAAATGCTGAAGCAGACATAACAATCATGGTCTATGTTGTTTGTGACACTGATTACTCCTAACAAACTGCATCAGCCCAGATATGCCAGCTCGTTATGTGAAGGCAGATATGGGTCTGTGAAGTTTTATCCGACTTAAATAAATGTATATGCAGTATCGTAGCATGACCTTCAGTCCCTGATGACAGTGGCATGCTTCCTGAATTTGCAACATTTATCAACCATTTGCTAATGAAAATCAAAACAATTGTCAAACAGCAGAGAACCATTTCCGTAACTTCATAACATTTATTGTAGATTAATTAATTGTTATAATTAGGATTTCAAATAAGCAGCATGGACATTGGTCTGTTGGCACATTATGTGAATACACATTTGGTTACTACTGTTTACATTTGGGTTGATTTTATGCTGTTTACAGTTGGGGATATTTGAGAATCCTGAGGTAACTATCTAATATTAAGTTACAAATGATTTTTCATTAACTTCCAACATTTACTTCTCTTGCCATAAATAAAAACCAATTCTTTTTATGCTGATCCTGTTGATAGGAATCTCCTCTTAATCCCACTTAAACAAATTCATTTCTTATTTTATTAAAGTCCAATGCAATATTTTGCTTCTGAATTGAAAACTCAAATGTATAAAATCCTCACAGGCAATACATTCACACGGTAAATATAAACAATATCTCATAATAAGGTAGCAAACAATATCCCATAATAAGGTAGTAAACAATATCCCATAATAATGTAGTAAGTCAAAGACTATACTGACTTTTTTTTCATGCACGTATCATCAATTGCACTGCTTTTTTGTCAAGGTTTTCTATCAAAAGAAAGCATTATTCTAAAACTAATCTAGCCTTTCTATAACTTTCCATAGTTAGGTTCTTGTTTTTTAACTGATAAAGTCATATCTGGAAATTATGACATGCAATGATGCATCCAAAAGAAAAATAGTACAGCCTCGGATTTGTTTTCACTTTCTTTGCCAACACATCTGGATACTACTTTTCTTCTTGTAACAGCAGGCCAAAAGGATGTCAGGTGGGTGGTGGGGTAGTTTTAACATAGCTTTAACAATTTTTAGTGTTATTGCTAAAATGTCTGCAGTATGGCAAATTATAGCAGTCAAAGGCCAACAGCACCAATCTGTCCTCATATTGTGCGCCAATTTATCAAGATCATCACAGTTCTAGTTACAATTTTAAGTAAACAGACTTGTCATAATGCTTTGCTTCAACATATCAGGACCAACAGTATTTTGTAAAATTACAATTTCAAAAGCAAACAGCACAAACCCAAATGTTTTTTTCACACTATGTGCCAAATATCAGGGTCAACAATATTTGTTCTAATTACAACTTCAAAGCAATATATTTTATACATAAATCGATAAAGTACTTTCATTTCCTGATAATGGAACCCAAATGAAATGCTTGTGGCAAGTAATTTCCATGCTTATGGTTAAAGTAACACATAACAAAGAAATCTGAAATTAACAAACTGCACATGCCTTTGAAAGTTATTCTCAGACAGTAAACCTTTAATCCCTTTTATCCAAATCTGGTCATCTCTCTTTCTCGGTTAAGTTTGTCCCTAAGACCCCAACGCCAAGGGCCCACTTGTGCGTCACCACCATCATATGCCTCATAGGTAAGGTGATTCATAAATGCCATCCACCGCATCATGCTGAATACAGATTGTGAAAATCTAAGGCATGTAAATAATAATGAGGACTTTGTATAGCGCCTAATCTTTAGAAGCTCTTAGCGCTTTACAACATCTATAATGATGTGACTACAAAGAAAAAAAACCCATGAAATAAAAAAACATAAAAATTGCTGAAAAATTTAAGGTAGGAAACAATATTAGATCTTTAAGTTTGTTCTTGCTGTCAAAAATGGTGAATTTTATGAGCATTCTTAAAAGGGATCACTGTCTTTAGGTCTAATTTCAATGGGCAATTTGTTAATTTTTGTTCCGTTTATTTTTTGCGTTTTTATATGTTTTTTGGTAACAGGATAGTTGCTATAAATTGAACATTATACTGTTAGGAAAGTGCAAGCAAGTCCATAGACAAGCGTACTCTTATGTTGTAGTTAGGTAGAAGCCGTCTTTTCTAAAATACGGTCTGTGGGATTAATGGAATGTTACTAAAAACGAGAAAACAAATAACTGATTTTTGGGAGAAGGTGGATATACCAAAAAGGTGTAATCCATATACCTTTATGCGTAAGTTAGTGAAAGAAAGCGAGCTAGAAATAATTTGTATTTAATGTAGATTGGCCTGACGAGATTTAAAGCTAGAAATAATTTGCATATAATGTAGATTTACCTGGTACGTAATGTAAAGCTAGAAATAATTTGTATATAATGTAGATTTGGCTGGTAAACCTATTTCCTTGTATATTACTTTAATTTCAAAACTGATATAACAACAATAAGAATAAAGATCTACTTCTTACAATTTTCTTTATATACTCCTTATTCTTTAGAAATTTATTTAAGGAGTCCTGATACATTGATAATAGAGTCACATATCTGAACTAAGTACAATGTTTAATTCTTTTAATATAGTACATCTTCTGTCAGTTAACCTGATATTTGCTTGTCTTTTTTATGTAATGGCATCATTTTCTGTAAAATAGCACTAAAATTTTACTTTTAAAAATGCCTTGCAGTCATCTCAGATTCCTACTGGAACAAGTCAAGCATGTAAGGTAAATACAAAAATGAGAAAGATTACTACAGTAGAACTTGTATTGAATGACCATCCCTTCTGCCAAAAAATAATGGTCTCTCATAACAGGTCATAATGCTATACAATGAATAAATCTGTGCATGGAGGCAGTGGTCTCTCAAGACAGGTTTTACTGTATTATTTTACCAATCTCAATCAATTTCTTTCAGGTAAATAATCTGCAAATAAATGCAGTTTAATTTCTAACCTGTGATGGTTCTCTGACTCCAAAACTTATGCTAAACAGCAGCAAGAAAATACCAAGCTATGCAGTAAAATTTTTAACTTTTTAAGATGTTTGACACTAGCACATTCTTTCTTTACAACGACATTTTGAACACAAAATTCGATTAAAGATGAGTTCATCACAAAGTGTCCTGATCACTACATGGACGTTTGAACACTATTAATAGTGGAGGCACCACAAAGGGCCTTTTAACTCTAATTTGTTTCACTGGGCCTTAAACTGAGGAACTTGTATCAAGAAATTAGTTTGGAAATTACAGGCATTCTTTTCCAAGAACAAGGTGATTTTAAGAAAAACTTCAATGGATTGATCAATCAATACAGTAACATCAAGTATTTGATTAAATAGAGACATAACCAAGTTCAAAATGGAATAAACAAGATAAAATCTAGAAAAGGACATATTTAGGTTCATGAAATAATTATTTCCCATGTGTGTGTATGTGTATATATGTATATAATGGGAATTCCTTCCTCTGTTGCAGTGAAAGCTTAATTCATTGAGTTTTACTCATGAACTTCGTCACACAAATTACTTTTGTAATAAATCACTAACCTTTTTTCTTCCTTCTCTGTTTTGATGATGTCTGTAAAAATGTATTCCTCTTTAAACTTCTTTATTTCATCCTGTAAATAATACATGTATTCAAAGTAACGATACTGAAATTTTATGTCATCGTGTAGATAATACATGTATTTAAAGTAACGATACTGAAATTTTATGTCATCCTGTAGATAATAAATGTATTCAAAGTAACGATACTGAAATTCTGTCATTCTGTAAATAATACATGTAATCAAAGTAACAATACTGAAATTTTATGTCATCGTGTAAATAATAAATGTATTCAAAGTAATGATACAGAAATTTTATGTCATCCTGTAAATAATACATGTATTCAAAGTAACGATACTGAAATTTTATGTCATCCTGTAAATAATACATGTATTTAAAGTAATGATACTGAAATTTTATGTCATCGTGTAGATAATAAATGTATTCAAAGTAACAATACTGAAATTTAATGTCATCGTGTAAATAATACATGTATTCAAAGTAACGATACTGAAGTTTTATGTCATCCTGTAAATAATACATGTATTCAAAGTAACGATACTGAAATTTTATGTCATCGTGTAGATAATACATGTATTCAAAGTAACGATACTGAAATTTTATGTCATCGAGTAGATAATACATGTATTCAAAGTAACAATACTGAAATTTTATGTCATCGTGTAGATAATAAATGTATTCAAAGTAACGATACTGAAATTTTATGTCATCGTGTAGATAATACATGTATTCAAAGTAACGATACTGAAATTTTATGTCATCCTGTCATCTTCTTTAGTTCAAAGACCCTTTCTTAACATTTTACAGACAACCACATTATAAGCTCCCTTCAAATAACCCTGTGGTCCTCAGCCTACAGGTTCGAAACCTCTGCTGTAGAAGATAAATGAAAGGAACAACATGGAAGCTGATGCCACTTGCTGTACATTTTCATTTTTAGATTTGAAAGAACAGTAAAACTGGGATGATGCTAATCACATTTATTCAACAGTATTTAAAAGGAATTACAAATTACAAATGGAATTATAAATTTGTCATGCAGTGTGCAGCTATCTTCTGCAAATAAGGATTTTTAATGTAGTTTTAACAATTTTTCAGTCATATCGCTACGATGTCTGCAGTGAGGCAGTTTATAGTTATGTCTAACACTAGGGCATCATGCTGCAGTCATGTCCCACCCAGTCACATTATCCTGACACCAGGCCGACCAATCCTAACACTAACATCTTAATGCTGAGCGCCATGCGAGGCAGCTGTTAGTACCATTTTTGTAAGTCTTTGGTATGACTCGGCCGGGGATCAAACCCATGACCTGCTAGGCACCAGAGCAGTAAATAAAAATAAAAATCTGAATGCAACCATGACACTGATTCTGCATTAAGATGTTAAAGGAAGTATGAATAATTTGTCAAATATACAAGATTACCTAATTTTTAAAAAGATACAAAAGAAGAGCCATGATGTAGGTCAAAAGTTCATTTCTAGAAAAATCTAATTTGTAAACAGATAAAATCTGTTACTATATTTAAAATAAAAAACATGGTAAACATAATGTCCTTGACCCTGACCAAGATGAGGATCTGAACTCAATCTCATAAGGAAATATTAACTACGTATTATTTGTTTACCAAAATAAAACAAAATCAGTGTTCACAGTCCAGTACACAGTGAACTTGATTTTAGATAAGGTCAAGTCCAAAATACAATTATACATAATGTATATTCATGGAGAAAAAAAAACTAGATACAAATTTAAATTAAATTAAATTTAAATTAAATTAAATATACATAGCACAATACTGTAAAGTAAGACAACAACAAAATCTTTCACTAAAATGACCAGTACCAAAGGTGAGACAACAAATCAACCATTACCAAAGGGGAGACAACAAATCAACCAATACTGATAGCAGGACAACAAAGCATCCAATATGAAAGTGAGACCAGCATAAAACAACTTAAAGAAATACCTTGTACTTGTCCCACTCTATTGGTTCATGGATTCCATCCTTTCCAAACTTTTTATTGTAACCATCAAAATGCAACTGAAAAAAATAAGGAAGCATATGTCTAAATCACTAAATTACATTTAGTTAGCAAAACATAATCCCTGGATATTTTAACCAAGGTCAATTTACAGTGTGATCAATGATAATAAAATGACATCAATGAATTTAATTACTAAGAACTACTAGATTGTCTAAAATAGCTTAGGAAAGGTTTCATTGGAACAAACTGTGCAAAAATTTAATCTTATAGCTAAGATATTTTTAAAAAAAAGGTTTTGGCTTTAATATGCATGCAAGCAATTTCAACACATATGTGAACCAAGTTATGAAGAAAATACAACTAAGATACTTCTATCAAGAAATGTAAATGTAAATATTGAAACAGAATTTGCACATCAGGTACATTTATATTTAGAATTTTTCAGTTAATCAAACTACAATCACAAGATCCTGATATTGTTTGATATTCAACAAATTAATCCACTTTAAATGTTAGTACTGTCAACTTTGAGGAAATTAAAGTTTAGAATCCAATGTTACCTGATCAAGGACCAACCCCAGGCCTGGGGCCTTTGGTATGTCAACCTGTAAACATGTAACATTGAAAATAAGTAATATTATGTGAAACACAATACTGAAAATATGCAACATATTGTAACACAACAATTCAACTATATATAATATTAGGTAGAAAACAATTAAACAGTACAATTAAAAAAGAAATATTTACAAAAACAATTACTCCTATTGAAACCTGAGAATAAGTGAGTCAATATACACAGTTTTAACAATAAATGTGCACACAGACTTTTTAAAACAGCTGTCTTTTATTGACAAATTAAAATTGGTATTTCTCTAAGTCAGAATCTATTTGAATCATTAGAACAGAAATAAAGGCAATTATATTTTTTTCCATGAAAATTTTCTGACCCTTGCACATTACAACTAAACATCACTGAAACATGACATACTTTATTATTAGATTCTGATAAAACTTTATTATTTATACAAAAATTTAACAAAACATCTATTAGAATATTATACACAAGTCTTTACTAATATCTTAAAGGATGCACACGTATTAACCAGTTTCCTACAGGAAATTATGTACTTGTATATAAGTATTCACTTGTATATTGTAGGATATTATGTACAAGTCTTCACTTGTATCTTGCAGGATATTATGTACAAGTCTTCACTTGTATATTGTAGGATATTATGTACAAGTTTTTACTAGTATCTTGTAGGATATTATGTACAAGTCTTTACTAGTATCTTGTAGGATATTATGTACAAGTCTTTACTAGTATCTTGTAGGATATTATATACAAGTCTTCACTTGTATCTTGCAGGATATTATGTACAAGTCTTCACTTGTATATTGTAGGATATTATGCACAAGTATTTACAAATATCTTATAGGATTTTATGAACAAGTATTTATAAATAAAATTATGTATGTCTTTACTAGTATCTTACAGGAAATTATGAACAAGTCTTTACAAGTATCTTACAGGTTAATATGTACAAGTCATTGCTAGCATCTTGTAGGATATTATGTACAAGTCTTTTTTGTACAATATTATATAAAAGTCTTTATAAATAACTTACAGGATATTATATGTAAATCTTCACTTATATCTTGTAGGATATTATGTACAAGTATTTACTAGTATCTTGTAGGATATTATGTACAAGTCTTTACTAGTATCTTGTAGGATATTATGTACAAGTCTTTACTAGTATCTTGTAGGATATTATGTACAAGTCTTTACTAGTATCTTATAGGATATTATGTACAAGTCTTTACTAGTATCTTGTAGGATATTATGTACAAGTCTTTACTAATATGATAGAAGATATTATGGAAGAGTCTTTACAAATACCTTATAGGATTTTTAAAAACAAATCTTCACCAGATTGTGTACACCATCATAGTTGCCTGCCAACCACAAGCTAATCCTTGATTGATATTTTATTCACTGCTGGCTATAAGTTAATCATTGATTGATATTTTATTCACTGCTGGCTATAAGTTAGTCCTTGATTGATATTTTATTCACTGCTGGTTATAAGTTAGTCCTTGACTGATATTTTATTCACTGCTGGCTATAAGCTAATCCTTGATTAATATTGTATTCACTGCTGGCTTTAAGTTAATCCTTGACTGATATTTTATTCACTGCTGGCTGTAAGTTAATCCTTGATTGATATTTTATTCACAGCTGGACTACAAACTTATTCGAAATTGATATGTTATTCATATCGGATAATCGTTCACCAACCTTGTCAGCTTTCCATGCCAATTCAATGACATCCTCATTACAGAAACCTCTGACAACTGCAATAGTCAGTCCTGGTTTGAATCAAAATGAAACAATATTAAAAGTATTAGTACATAGAAAACTTTTAACATTTGGGAATCCATCTGCTTACTAATCTGAAAACTTGGTTTCTATCCTCATAAGAATCATTAAGTAATTTGTAATGTGACCAGCAGTCATGTATTATTACATCTTATAACAAATGATATACAATACAAAGAAATACAATTTATACTCACAAGTCAAGTCCAGCTGCAAACTGCATTGACCCAGAGCTGCCATCGCATAATGCACCTGCAGATCTGGGTTTGTGCAGTTTGCTCTAAGTAAGCAGTAGAACAAATAAAAAATATACCCCAACCCGCAGGCACATTATGTTATGGCAGATCAGGGTCTATGTTTGACTGGACATAAAATCGAGTATAGATGGTAATAAAGATTTAGAGAACCATTAAAAAAAACCAGTATGAAGACAAAATATGTTCTAAAATAGTTTAAAGAAAAGAGCATGAAAATTGATAGGGTTATTATTACATCCTTTCTATCAGAGAAATATGTCAAGAGAACCATTCTGAAAAGTACAGCAACCTGTGTGGTCCTCCATTAATATGCATGAATCCAATTAATAATTATCATAATTCTCTATTTATCCAAATAAGAAATACGGCTACCCATGTGGTCGACTTACCAATCATTTTCCTGATATGGTGCATCATGAAACTCTGTCCTTTTACCGTCAATATTACAAATTCTATACCCTCACGCACAAATGGATCTCCACACTGAAAAACAAATTGTGAAAGATAAGGTATCTGCTATAGGCAAGGTAACCTGTATTTGGACTCTGTTGTGTGTGACCCTGACCTTATATCCTAATAAAATTCACAAAATAAAGGTCTTTGCATGAATGAATATCCTACCCAAGTAGCCAATAAAAAAAATATTAACAGAAAGTGTTAAAAAGAAGACTGGGAAGATACCCTTTGCCAGGTAACATATTAAGGAAAATAAGCGAAACTGAGGCTTTATAAGAACCATACAACTGTGTTACTCTGTATAATGTGGTCACCTCAGTATTGTGTAAAATTTATAGAACTGTGATAATCTGTACAATGTGGTCACCTCAGTGTTGTGTGAAATTTATAGAACTGTGATAATCTGTTTAATGTGGTCACCTCAGTATTGTGTAAAATTTATAGAACTGATAATCTGTTTAATGTGGTCACCTCAGTGTTGTGTAAAATTTATAGAACTGTGATAATCTGTTTAATGTGGTCACCTCAGTGTTGTGTAAAATTTATAGAACTGTGATAATCTGTTTAATGTGGTCACCTCAGTATTGTGTAAAATTTATAGAACTGTGATAATCTGTTTAATGTGGTCATCTCAGTGTTGTGTAAAAATTATAGAACTGTGATAATCTGTTTAATGTGGTCACCTCAGTGTTGTGTAAAATTTATAGAACCATGATAATCTATTTAATGTGGTCACCTCAGTGTTGTGTAAAATTTATAGAACTGTGATAATCTGTTTAATGTGGTCACCTCAGTATTGTGTAAAATATATAGAACTGTGATAATCTGTTTAATGTGGTCACCTCAGTGTTGTGTAACTTACCGAACTGTGATAATCCTTTTTAAAATAAACAATATCTTCAAGAAATGGCTAAGCGTGTCAGTCAAAGCAACCATCTTTCAATGAACTCTGACTAAAATCTTTAATACAGCTTACAATTATATTTCCAAAGAATATTTTCATATGCAACCATATGTCCATTACAATACTTACCGTAAAATCAATTATGTATCTCTTCGCACTTGGATCTTTTGGTTTTCTATATAAAGAGTAAAAGAAAATAGAAACATTTTAAGTAACAACAAGAGGTCCAAGTGGGACTGATATTGCTCACCTGAACAGTCAACACGTCAGCTATTGAATACAAATTCACTTGCATATTTAAACTGTCGAGGGGGCTGCTACAGTGGCCTAGTGGTTAGAATGCCTGTCTCAGATGCAAGAGGTCATGGGTCTGAACCCAGGCCAAGTCATGCCAGAGACTTATAAAAATGGTACAAACAGCTGCCTCACTAGGTGCTCAGTAGCCTGATGTTAGTCTTGACTGGGCCATGACTGTGTTAAATCAGACACACACACAACAATGTTTCTATCTTGACTGGGCCATGCCTGTGTTAAATCAGACACAAAAAACAATGACTCTATCTTGACTGGGCTAAGCCTGTGTTAAATCAGACACACACATAACAATGTTTCTATCTTGACTGGGTCATGCCTGTGTTAAATCAGACACATAACAATGATTCTATTTTGACTGGGCTAAGCCTGTGTTAAATCAGACACATACATAACAATGTTTCTATCTTGACTGGGCCATGCCTGTGTTAAATCAGAAACACACATAACAATGTTTCTATCTTGACTGGGTCATGCCTGTGTTAAACCAGACACACACATAACAATGTTTCTATCTTGACTGGGCCATGCCTGTGTTAAATCAGACACACACATAACAATGTTTCTATCTTGACTGGGCCATGCCTGTGCTAAATCAGATAACATAGCAATGCTTCTGTCTGAATCAGGGTGAGGGTATGGAAATTATGGACTGGCACGTGGTATGGAAATTATGGACCAGTGTGAGGGTATGGAAATTATGGAACAGTGTGAGGGTATGGAAATTATGGATCAGTGTTAGGGTATGGAAATTATGGATCAGTGTGAGGGTATGGAAATTATGGACCAGTGTGAGGGTATGGAAATTATGGACTAGTGTGAGGGTATGGAATTATGGACTAGTGTGAGGGTATGGAAATTATGGACCAGTGTGAGGGTATGGAAATTATGGACCTGTGTGAGGGTATGGAAATTATGGACCAGTGTGAGGGTATGGAAATTATGGACCAGTGTGAGGGTATGGAAATTATGAACCAGTGTGAGCGTATGGAAATTATGGATTAGTGTGAGGGTATGGAAATTATGGACCAGTATGAGGGTATGAATATTATGGACCAGTGTGAAGGTATGGAAATTATGGACCAGTGTGAGGGTATGGAAATTATGGACCAGTGTGAGGGTATCAAAATTATGGAACATTCTGCAGGTATGGAAATTATGGACCAGTGTGAGGGTATGGAAATTATGGATCAGTGTGAGGGCATGAAAATTATGGAACATTCTGCAGGTATGGAAATTATGGACCAGTGTGAGAGTATGGAAATTATGGACTGGCACATGGTATGGAAATTATGGACCAGTGTGAGGGTATGGAATTATGGACCAGTGTGAGGGTATGGAAATTATGGACCAGTGTGAGGGTAGGAAAATTATGGACCAGTGTGAGGGTATGGAAATTATGGATCAGTGTGAGGATATGGAATTATGGACCAGTGTGAGGGTATGGAAAGCAAATTTTTTAGTAAATTATGTTTCTCCGAGAATACTTACCCAATCACATTACTTTAGGATATTAGCCTGCTACCTCGCGAATCCAGCCCTACCAAAAGACGAAAATTCGTCTTTCCTGTCTATGTCATATAGACAAAGGGCAATAACTCTTGCCCATTACCTCCCCTTGCCGCCCGTTAGGTGTCGCTTCTTTAGTTTTTAAGCTGAGCGATATATAAAACAAGAGGATGCTCGCATGGCGGGGTGGTTGGGAGGGTTTCTTAGTAATGTGATTGGGTAAGTATTCTCGGAGAAACATAATTTACTAAAAAATTTGCTTTCTCCTTTGAATACGTTCCCCAATCACATTACTTTAGGAGAATAAGTAATAGGAGGAGGGACTGCGGAGCATCCGACCTCCACCCCGGGTATCCTTTAGGGAATGATGGTTGGATTCCCCATGTGAATGATAACCCGGTCTCCTAATTTTCAATCAGCAACACAGCCCAGGGTCACGTGATATGTGACCCTTTTATGCTGTTAAGAAGATAGTTATTGAAATCTTCTTACCTACGAAAATTTATCTGGCGAATCCAGAGAAGCTAATAGGCTGTGCTGATTGTTGCAGATGGGTCTGGTGGGCGTCTGGGCTGCCCAACACCGGACCTACTAGAATCAATGTTTGCCTCTGCGAGTACAAACTTGAAGATAAAACTGTAGAAGGTTGACTCTGCAACAGCTTCTATAAGGTGACTGATTTGCGAATTCTCAGAGTACGCCGAGCGTATAACCCACTACAGCCATGAAGCAAGGGCTTGAATGGTGATATCTCATATCCCAGCTATCACCAGAAGAAAGAGGTGCTAGTATGTGACCTGACTCACCTCTATGCATTGAAATGGTGCTAGAGTGCCCAAACAGGATCTTACATGGCTGTTGATCCTGACTTATCTATAAAGAAAGCGAGCTAATGACGACTCGTTGATCGCCATGTATGGTAATCTATTTTGGACTACGAAGCCTGGCTGCGTCAAGAGGACCATCAAACCCTCTGATCGAAACGAAAGAGAGTTCGGGTCACTAGAAAGGACATGTAACTCGCTCACCCTGCATGCTGAAGCTAAGGCTATCAAGAAACCCAATTTGTATGATAGTAGCTTTAACTAATCGTGGGTTAAAGACTCAATACTGTCTGAATCGAGTCATGTTAAAACCCAGGACAGATTCCATTTGAAAACAGGGTGAGGGATATAAGTCGATTAAATTTTTTTTTTTTTTTTTTTTTTTTTAAATGTCTAAAGATCTGACAAATCTTTGTCATGGCTGATAGCACATGTACCAGAATGGCGGAATGTGTCTGATATCATGGAGCGGTAACATTTGAGAATAACTGGAGCCAGATGTTTCTCCTCGAAAAGCCAGAGAAAAGTTGGCCAGTTGAGGGATTGTGACACTCAGAGGAACAATGTGAATGATATGGTACCAGTCTCTGAAAGCATGCCACTTGCCCTCGTAAACCTTCAGAGTAGAGGGCCTTCTTGCTCTCGAGATTCTCTCCGCAATCAAAGATTTAAATTGTTTGTCTTGCAAGGCTGTCTGGACAAGAGCCAAGCTTGAACATAAAGACGGTCCGGACAGGGGTGGAACACCCCTGGCCGCGGTTGCTTGTGAATACTTGTGCTGACTGTAATCTTCCTGGGTAGATCTATCGCCTAGATTGAGTAGATCGGAGACCCAGGAGTTGTTCCATCTGAGAGGGGTAATCAGAACCATCTGACAATTCTGACCCCTTAACTTCTGGATTAATTCCAGTACCAAGACCGTGGGAGGGTAGGAGAATGCCCACAACCCTTCCCAGGTGATTGATCGAGCATCCACGACCCAAGCTTCTGGGTCTGGAACCTGTGAGATGAAAGGTGGAGAACTTGCGATTCCATCTTGTTGCAAAAGATCAATCATCGGACGTCTCCAAAGTGTGTCAATTGGAAGAAAGTCCGATTGATGGAGTGACCATTCTGTGTGAATGACTAGATAGAGTGTCAGCCAAGACATTGAGTCTGCCAAGAATGTGTCTGAATTGTACATTGAGGTGGAGATTGTCGAACCAATGTAGAAATTGCCAGTTCAGATTGCACAGGTCTGGTGATTGGTGTCCCCTTGTTTTGAGGCAAGGCACCACCACAATGTTGTCTGACATAATGAGGGCAGTTTGTAATAAGAGTTGATCCTGCCCGAAATGAAAGGCATTGATGACAGCCATTATTTCTGAAAGGTTGATGTGGAAAGGGCTCGCCCCTGGCACCCACGTGCCGCTGACAGTATCGAAGTTCGGCAACAGGTGGGCACCCCAACCGTAGGTATTAGTGGCGGAACATACCGTTATCCCCTTGGGGTATCTCCAGAGTAATCCCTGTGGACAGCCTACAGGGGTTGTGCCATTGACTCAAGAATGATTGTATCTCTGGCGTGAGCATGACTGTTTTCTGGGATCGAAGGGACTTGAAAAGAGCGCAATTACGCTAGCAACGTCCTTTGTAAAGGGCGCATAAAAGGACGGCTGATCGGGATCAAGTCTGCTGCCGCATTGAATAATCCGAGGATCTGCAACTCTCTCGCTAAAATGCGCATCCTGTCGGAAACGGACTCTACGAGTGCAATTATCTGGATAATCGCAAACTCGAGGAAGCCTTACCAGATTCAGATCGGGAGAAACTCCACACCCAGATGGACCAAAATCCGGATTGGACAGAGATCAAACTTTATCCAGTTCACGAGAAAGCCTATATGACGTAAAGTGATATAAGATCGTTTCTGCCTTTGAGCAGAATAGAACTTGACAGATGTTTCTGGAGGATGTCATCCAAATATACTGCCGACGCAATAGATGAAGTCGAGCGGAACAGGGTGACGACGTAACCCATAACCTTGGTACTAGCCCAAGTGCTTAAATTTAGGCCAAAAGGTATGACATGGAACTGATAAGCCTAGTCCCGACAAGCACAACGGAGAATGTCCGCTACTCGTGGGATAGGGACGTGAAATGTGCGTCGGTCATATCTAGCCAGCTTATGATGGGGTTTAAGCGACGTGCCCTTCAGACATGCGTCACGACGTATCAGGTCTAGGTTGGCAGAAGCAGTCAGCGCATTGGCCATGGAATGGTGAGCTGCCCTGTTAAGAACCCTAGCTAACCGGGCCGTCGAATCCCAAGCATGTTCATTGCCAGATTTTTCAGCGATCCTGAAAATGGCTAGGGAGGCTAGGTCTAACAGTGAAGACGTAGCGACTACATTCGAACCAGCTTGGACGTGGCATTGAACACAGTTTTGTCCACTTTATAAGACAATCCCGCAGACATATGGACTGCTGCCCTATTTTATCCCGAGCCAGGACCTCAGTATTGAACGCATCGGAGTGAGTTTGTACCATCGACCTGAAAACGACGCTGGTACTTGGCTTTCAGAAAAGAACGCCTTAGCATTTCCTGGATCCCCTATACGTGTCGACAGACGGTCATTAATTTCCTTAATTTTGTCGACTGGGGAAGGAGGCGGAAGGATAGAATCTCTTCCCCTTCATCCAGATCGACCGACGCACTAACCCTATAGTCGGTAATTGCAGCAGGAGGTGGAGGGCATTCTGAAGGGGCCTTAACACCCTAAAAATTTCCTCCACTGCGGCTTTGAAGCTGAACTCAGTCCGTTCCATAGTTGGATCTGCATACAGCTGATTTGCCTGTGATTCATCGCACTCACTATGTGCATAATCTTGCTCTGGTAAAGCATCCATATCGGGGTAATGCATACCAGGTGGCATAGATGACTCGATTCCGTCATCTCTAAAAAAGGCATTCACTCTCCCTTGTGGATGAGTTGATAGCCTATGGACGGTCGGCAATGCCGAATGAATTGATTGGTATATGTTTGACCTGAACGCCTGCGACGGGCCGGCTATGACCGGCACCGACCGCTCGAATGGTCGGGTTGGATCGAGAGATTCATCGCCAACATCAGAGTCATGGTAGTGATATGTAACCGGTAGTACGGATTGACAGACGGAAACATCACTAGAATCTTCGTCAATCCGATTTGTGCGGATTGCGGTATGATAAAAGTCCCCGTGCTGGTACAGCGGTACAGTCGGACGGACTGGTATATGACTAAAATCTCCATACGGTTGGACGACCGGTGCCTGTTGGGCTGGACGGCCGGAGCCGGATGGACTGTCAGTGCCGGCAAGTGTCGGCTGGACAACCGGTGCCATTTGGGTTGAACGGTCATTGCCGGATCGATGCCCGGTGCCGGTTAGTGCCGGCTGGATGACCGGTGCCATATGGCTGAACGGTCATTGCCGGATGGACGCCCGGTGCCGGTTGGTGCCGGCTAGAAGGTAGTAATAATTACATAATGCTTATGTAGTGCGGCCAGCACTGTGCACCCATCTACCATTCGCTCAGAGGGAATGTTGGTTCTGGTATAGCTTGCATATCTGTACAGCATACCAGGTGACCTAGATGACGCAATTCTGTCATAATTGACACTTTCACTAAATCTCCCTTGTGGAGAAGCCGTGAACATATGGACGGACGGCACTAACGGCTGATTGAACTGACGAATGGTCTGCCTGAAAGTCCTGTTCTGGTAAAGCTGCCATATCTGGGTAGCGCATACCAAGTGGCATAGATAACTCAATTCCGTCATCTCTGATAATGTCACTAATTCTCCCTTGTTTTAAAATCACACCGACACGTATTTGACGTGACGGGAGGTGTACACCGGCGATACCGACTGATTTGTCTGGTATATGGTCGGCCGGAATGTCGGCGAAGGTCCGGCTATGACCGGCACCTGCCTCTCGAATGGTCTGATTGGACGGAGATACATCTATAACATCTCTCTCATGGTAGTGATATGTAACCAGTAGTACAGATTGACTGACGGGTACATCACTATAATCTCCGTAAATCAAATGTACAGCCGGTGCAGGTTGATGTCGGCTGGAAGACCGGTGCCATTTGGGCTGAACGGTCGTTGCCGGATGGACGGCCGGTGCAGGTTGATGCCGGCTGGAAGGTCGGTTGCACGACCGGTACCATTTGGGCTGAACGGTCGTTGCCGGATGGACGGCCGGTGCAGGTTGATGCCGGCTGGAAGGTCGGCTGGACGACCGGTGCCATTTGGGCTGAACGGTCGTTGCCGGATGGACGGCCTGCATAGGTTGATGCCGGCTGGAAGGTCGGCTGGACGACCGGTGCCATTTGGGCTGAACGGTCGTTGCCGGATGGACGGCCGGTGCCGGTTGATGCCGGCTGGAAGGTCGACTGGACGACCGGTACCATTTGGTCTGAACGGTCGTTGCCGGGTGGACGGCCGGTGCCTGTTGATGCAGGCTGGAATGTCGGCTGGACGACCGGTGCCATTTGGGCTGAACGGTCGTTGTCGGATGGACAGCCGGTGCCGGTTGATGCCGGCTGGAAGGTCGGCTGGACGACCGGTGCCATTTGGGCTGAACGGTCGTTGCCGGGTGGACGGCCGGTGCCTGTTGATGCAGGCTGGAAGGTCGGCTGGCCGGCCGGTGCCATTTGGGCTGAACGGCCAGTGCCTGTTGATGCCAGCTGGAAGGTCGGCTGGCCGTCCGGTGCCATTTGGGCTGAACGGACGGTGCCGGATGTATGGCTAGTGCCGGTTGGTGCCTGCTGAAGTGCCGGCTGAACTGACGGTGTCGGCTGGACGGACGGCTGGACGGACGGCGAAATAAAATGGATCCAATTGATCCAGCCTAGACTCCATGCGTCCGGACTTACAGGCCCGAAAGCCATGCACGGACCTGCGGTGAAATTTACATCCACTGGGCAGCCTAAACCATGTCAACATAATTTCCTCCATTTCCACATTGCCAACACCCATTTTGCCATTCATGCCTTCGTTGTCGACTTTGCTACTGAAACGACAAAAGAAGAGAACAAAGCACAGATTAAAAAAAAAATTCAGCATATTATTAATTCGATAATACTATAACCGTTATTAACGGAGTAGTCAAATTATTCCGTGCCATGTTAACTCTTAATGACCACACTAGTTATCACCGTGAGCATGTTGCAATAGGTCGTTCAAGACGAAGTCTACTGAAACGAAAAGATGATAAACCAAACCACAAATTAACAATTCAGTACGCTATTAAGTCGCTATTCCATAACCGTAACTAACGAAGGAAGCGAAATGATTAAGTGTCGCGTGAATTCGTGACTACAACACGAAATTCCGCCATTAAATAGTCGCAATTGGTCGTTCAGAGACGAAGTCTACTGAAACGGAAAGAAGATAAACAAAGCACAAATTAACAATCAGTATGCTATTAAGTCGCTATTCCATAACCGTAACTAACGGAGGAAGCGAAATGATTAAGTGTCGTGTGAATTCGTGACTACAACACGAAATTCCGCCATTAAATAGTCGCAACTGGTCGTTCAGAGACGAAGTCTACTGAAACGGAAAGAAGATAAACAAAGCACAAATTAACAATTCAGTACGCTATTAAGTCGCTATTCCATAACCGTAACTAACGGAGGAAGCGAAATGATTAAGTGTCGCGTGAATTCGTGACTACAACACGAAGTCCGCCATTAAATAGTCGCAATTGGTCGTTCAAAGACTTTTTTGAAGTCTACTGAAACGTCAAAGAAGATAAATACAGCACACATTATCAATGCAGCACGTTATTAGTCGCTAATATCGTAAACGTTACATACGGAATAAGCGAAATTATTGAGTGCTACATGTATTACATGCTTTGACCACGTTGCAACCTGGTCCGAAGTCTAGAAAAGGTGACAAAGTCACTCAAATTGGAAAATATTGTAAAATAATGTATACGACCTGTAGAGGAATGATTATCCAACACAGTAATTCCAATTTAACTTCGGATGGTCAGAATTTACACTAAGATGGCTTGGATTCATTGGAGGTCTAATTGTACGTGTTTTCGCGTAAGCGAAGCTAAAAAACTAAAGAAGCGACACCTAACGGGCGGCAAGGGGAGGTAATGGGCAAGAGTTATTGCCCTTTGTCTATATGACATAGACAGGAAAGACGAATTTTCGTCTTTTGGTAGGGCTGGATTCGCGAGGTAGCAGGCTAATATCCTAAAGTAATGTGATTGGGGAACGTATTCAAAGGAGAAATTATGAATCAGTGTGAGGGTATGGAATTATGGACCAGTGTGAGGGTATGGAAATTATGGATCAGTGTGAGGGTATGAAATTATGGACCAGTGTGAGGGTATGGAAATTATGGACCAGTGTGAGGGTATGAAAAGTATGGATCAGTGTGAGGGTATGAAAATTATGGATCAGTATGAGGGTATGAAAATTATGGATCAGTGTGAGGGTATGAAAATTATGGAACATTCTGCAGGTATGGAAATTATGGACCAGTGTGAGAGTATGGAAATTATGGACTGGCACATGGTATGGAAATTATGGACCAGTGTGAGGGTATGGAATTATGGACCAGTGTGAGGGTATGGAAATTATGGATCAGTGTGAGTATGGAAATTATGGACTGGCACGTGGTATGTAAATTATGGACCAGTGTGAGGGTATGTAAATTATAGACCAGTGTGAGGGTATGTAAATTATGGACCAGTGTGCGGGTATGGAAATTATGGACTGGCACGTGGTATGGAAATTATGGACCAGTGTGAGGGTATGGAATTTATGGATCAGTGTGAGGGTATGGAAATTATGGACCAGTGTGCGGGTATGGAAATTATGGACTGGCACATGGTATGGAAATTATGGATCAGTGTGAAGGTATGGAAATTATGGATCAGTGTGAGGGTATGGAAATTATGGATCAGTGTGAGGGTATGAAATTATGGACCAGTGTGAGGGTATGGAAATTATGGAACATTCTGCAGGTATGGAAATTATGGACCAGTGTGAGGGTATGAAATTTATGGATCAGTGTGAGGGCATGAAAATTATGGAACATTCTGCAGGTATGGAAATTATGGACCAGTGTAAGGGTATGAAATTTATGGACCAGTGCGAGAGTATGGAAATTATGGACCAGTGTGAGGGTATGAAAATTATGGATCAGTGTGAGGGTATGAAAATTATGGATCAGTGTGAGGGTATGAAAATTATGGAACATTCTGCAGGTATGGAAATTATGGACCAGTGTGAGGGTATGGAAATTATGGACCAGTGTGAGGGTATGTAATTATGGACCAGTGTGAGGGTATGAAAATTATGGATCAGTGTGAGGGCATGGAAATTATGGACCAGTGTGAGTATGGAAATTATGGACTGGCACGTGGTATGGAAATTATGGACCAGTGTGAGGGTATGGAAATTATGAACCAGTGTGAGGGTATGGAATTATGGACCAGTGTGAAGGTATGGAAATTATGGATTAGTGTGAGGGTATGGAAATTATGGACCAGTGTGAGGGTATGGAAATTATGGATCAGTGTGAGGGTATAAAAATTATGGAACAGTGTGAGGGTATGAAAATTATGAAACATTCTGCAGGTATGGAAATTATGGACCAGTGTGAGGGTTTGAAATTTATGGACCAGTGTGAGGGTATGGAAATTATGGAACAGTGTGAGGGTATGGAAATTATGGAACAGTGTGAGGGTATGAAAATTATGGATTAGTGTGAGGGTATGGAAATTATAGATCAGTATGAGGGTATGGAAATTATGGACCAGTGTGAGGGTATGGAAATTATGGAACAGTGTGAGGGCATGGAAATTATGGAACAGTGTGAGGGTATGAAAATTATGGATCAGTGTGAGGGTATGAAAATTATGGATCAGTGTGAGGGTATGAAAATTATGGAACATTCTGCAGGTATGGAAATTATGGACTAGTGTGAAGGTATGGAAATTATGGACCAGTGTGAGGGCATGAAAATTATGGATCAGTGTGAGGGTATGGAAATTATGGACCAGTGTGAGGGTATGGAAATTATGGATCAGTGTGAGGGAACGAAAATTATGGATCAGTGTGAGGGTATGAAAATTATGGAACATTCTGCAGGTATGGAAATTATGGACCAGTGTGAGGGTATGGAAATTATGGACTGGCACGTGGTATGGAAATTATGGACCAGTGTGAGGGTATGGAATTATGGACCAGTGTGAGGGTAAGGAAATTATGGATCAGTGTGAGGGTATGGAAATTATGGACCAGTGTGAGGGTATGGAAATTATGGACCAGTGTGAGGGTATGGAAATTATGGATCAGTGTGAGGGAATGAAAATTATGGATCAGTGTGAGGGTATGAAATTATGGAACATTATTGAAAAATTTTAGGTTTTCATGATATTAATAATGTGTATTAATATAAAAAGGAGAAAAGCGTAGACTTACATGCCAGAAGTGAAGTTATGGAAATTATGTGTGCCCTTGAACAGCTTCAAAATCTCATTCACTCTGTTGATGATCTCAGCTAAAGAAAAAAAAGGTGAGTTTAAAGGATTGCTGGGACATAATGGTATAGAAGATTGATGTATGTAAAACACATAAACCCAATGAAAATCAAGTGTAATTAGAACTATGTTTGTAAAACAAGTATGCTCCTACTGCAAAACAGTCCAAATTAAAAAACTTACAAAAACCTAAAATGCAACTCAGGATGGGAAACTTTGGTTTCTGACTCATTGGTCTTGGAACTGAAATCCTTCACTGTGCAGCTTTCATAACCAAAGTAATGGCCTTAGACTAGTAGAGTAAAAGCCTTAGACTAATAGAGTAATGGCCTTAGACTAATAGAGTAATGGCCTTAGACTAATAGAGTAATGGCCTTAGACTAATAAAGTAATGGCCTTAGACTAATAGAGTAATGGCCTTAGACTAGTAGAGTAATGACCTTAGACTAATAGAGTAATGGCCTTAGACTAATAGAGTAATGGCCTTAGACTAATAGAGTAATGGCCTTAGACTAATAGAGTAATGGCCTTAGACTAATAGAGTAATGGCCTTAGACTAATAGAGTAATGGCCTTAGACTAATAGAGTAATGGCCTTAGACTAGTAGAGTAATGGCCTTAGACTAGTAGAGTAATGGCCTTAGACTAATAAAGTAATGGCCTTAGACTAATAGAGTAATGGCCTTAGACTAGTAGAGTAATGGCCTTAGACTAGTAGAGTAATGGCCTTAGACTAATAGAGTAATGGCCTTAGACTAGTAGAGTAATGGCCTTAGACTAATAGAGTAATGGCCTTAGACTAATAGAGTAATGGCCTTAGACTAGTAGAGTAATGGCCTTAGACTAGTAGAGTAATGGCCTTAGACTAGTAGAGTAATGGCCTTAGACTAGTAGAGTAATGGCCTTAGACTAATAGAGTAATGGCCTTAGACTAGTAGAGTAATGGCCTTAGACTAATAGAGTAATGGCCTTAGACTAATAGAGTAATGGCCTTAGACTAATAAAGTAATGGCCTTAGACTAATAGAGTAATGGCCTTAGACTAGTAGAGTAATGGCCTTAGACTAATAGAGTAATGGCCTTAGACTAGTAGAGTAATGGCCTTAGACTAGTAGAGTAATGGCCTTAGACTAGTAGAGTAATGGCCTTAGACTAATAGAGTAATGGCCTTAGACTAGTAGAGTAATGGCCTTAGACTAGTAGAGTAATGGCCTTAGACTAATAGAGTAATGGCCTTAGACTAGTAGAGTAATGGCCTTAGACTAGTAGAGTAATGGCCTTAGACTAGTAGAGTAATGGCCTTAGACTAATAGAGTAATGGCCTTAGACTAGTAGAGTAATGGCCTTAGACTAGTAGAGTAATGGCCTTAGACTAGTACAGTAATGGCCTTAGACTAGTAGAGTAATGGCCTTAGACTAATAGAGTAATGGCCTTAGACTAGTAGAGTAATGGCCTTAGACTAATAGAGTAATGGCCTTAGACTAGTAGAGTAATGGCCTTAGACTAGTAGAGTAATGGCCTTAGACTAGTAGAGTAATGGCCTTAGACTAATAGAGTAATGGCCTTAGACTAATAGAGTAATGGCCTTAGACTAATAAAGTAATGGCCTTAGACTAATAGAGTAATGGCCTTAGACTAGTAGAGTAATGGCCTTAGACTAGTAGAGTAATGGCCTTAGACTAATAGAGTAATGGCCTTAGACTAGTAGAGTAATGGCCTTAGACTAATAGAGTAATGGCCTTAGACTAGTAGAGTAATGGCCTTAGACTAATAAAGTAATGGCCTTAGACTAATAGAGTAATGGCCTTAGACTAGTAGAGTAATGGCCTTAGACTAGTAGAGTAATGGCCTTAGACTAATAGAGTAATGGCCTTAGACTAATAGAGTAATGGCCTTAGACTAATAAAGTAATGGCCTTAGACTAATAGAGTAATGGCCTTAGACTAGTAGAGTAATGGCCTTAGACTAATAGAGTAATGGCCTTAGACTAGTAGAGTAATGGCCTTAGACTAGTAGAGTAATGGCCTTAGACTAATAGAGTAATGGCCTTAGACTAGTAGAGTAATGGCCTTAGACTAATAGAGTAATGGCCTTAGACTAGTAGAGTAATGGCCTTAGACTAATAAAGTAATGGCCTTAGACTAGTAGAGTAATGGCCTTAGACTAGTAGAGTAATGGCCTTAGACTAATAGAGTAATGGCCTTAGACTAATAGAGTAATGGCCTTAGACTAATAGAGTAATGGCCTTAGACCAATAGAGTAATGGCCTTAGACTAGTAGAGTAATGGCCTTAGACCAATAGAGTAATGGCCTTAGACTAGTAGAGTAATGTGCTAGCAAGGTCTTTATAAGACAAACACTAATTCAGTTATAAGACAAGCTAAGTCTGGCATGCAAATATCTACTACTTTGCAAAGAACATAATCAAAACACTGGAAAATTTAACAAAATGCAAACAAAAACTTCTGAAATCTTACGTTTTTAATCAATGCATACATTTATTTATTCATTATTTTTTTATTTATTCAATTACCATAAATGTCAGAAAATGATATATTTAAACTTACAATGATTCTTAATTTTCACAAATATGATATGCATTCAATTTTTACATTCTTATTGTATTATGTTATAATTAAAATCTTAACCTTTACTTAGACTGGATTTCCTAAAGTGCATAATATCAAGTGATCAACACACATTTTCTCATAAAAAGAAAACAGAACCAGTCCTCTTATTTTTTTCATAGTCAGTATCCTTTTGGAACTGAAACATTTGCCATTCAGTTGTGCAACAGGTACTGCATAGGCTTCTGAAGATAAATTCCACATGCTTGGTTTTGACCTGCTGATAAATTAAACAATTGATAACACCATAGATTACATGCTTTGCTGTGGACAAGGAGGAATGCCAATGTCTGATTGGCATAGCTCAAGCATAGACTGGTGTGCTGCATACTATTTGGAAATTTGGCAATTTTTAGTTATGTTATAACACCAGTCTTATAATATTAGACAAATGATTTCTGTTTGCATCAATGCAATTGCATGACTTTTTAAAGGATGCTTTAATGAGGTAATGCCATGTTGCATTCAAATTATTGGAAAAATTAGGAAGTATTACAGGTCCAACAGGCAACTGTTGATGATCTATGATGGGTCTGTGACCAAAATAGACCAGTCCCAGACACTGAACCAACATAATTTTCTGGCCCTGTATAATGGCATGAAAATATAATCAGGTTAGCTATATGACCAGCAAATTTCATTTTTGTATACTATGAGTAGATTTTAAGAATGCTGGTCTGTGCTTAAAAAAATGAAAAGATAAATGTGCTATGAATGCATATATACATCATTATCTAACAGACAAATTAATGTGTGTCAGTGATTTGGATTTTTAAAGTAGCTTTTAAAAAAATTCAGTCATATCATTCCAATGTCTACAGTGTGGCAGTTTATAATGATGTATAGCAATAAGGCATCATGTCATAGATATGTAGCATGATGTCCCACCCAGTCAAATTATTTGGACACCAGGCCAACCACTCCTAACATTAACCTCTGATTGCTGAGCACCTAGCAAGTCAGCTGTTAGTACCATTTTAAAAAGTCCTTGGTATGACTCTGCTGGTGTTCGAATCCGCAACCTCCTGCATCTGAGGCGGACACTTGGACAGATTAATAAAACTTCTCAGCGGCTCTATAACACAATATTTCATTTGTATATAAAGCATGTGCACTCAAAATGGAGGAAACATTTATGTACTTACGTGTAATCCTGTATTCATCTGTTAGGAACTGCAATGAGGGAAATAATCTCATGACAGAAAAGTAAATGACTTACAATGAGAAGAGAAAAAAAAGTTTACAGGAAATCATGCTCTTACTCAATATGTGTGTGTGTGTGCGTGCATATAAAAATTTCCCTGAATGTGTAGGTGTAATATTACCCTAAATAAAATGTAGTCTTTCAATATGTGTACCCTGAACAATACAAACATTCAATATGTGTAATATTTCCCTCAACAAAACAGTGATTCAGTGTGTATGTGTAATCTTTCCCTGAACAAAAGTCATTTATTGTATATGTGTCATATTTCCCTTAAAAAATGTAGTCATTTAATGTGTGTATGTAATATTTACATGAATAAAATAGTCATTTAATGTGGATATGTAATATTTTCATGAAAAAAATAGTTATTTAATGTGTCATATTTCCTGAAGAAAATCCCTGATCAAAATGTAATAATTTAATGTGTGTAATATTTCCCTGATCAAAATGTAGTCATTTAATGTGTGTGAATTTAATATTTCCCCAATCAAAATGAAGCCATAAAGTATTTAATATTTATTTCAAAATTCCTAAAACAAACAAGATTTCATTACTACTTCAAAACTAAATGTAAATAAATAGATTTTGTTTGTTGTAGCATTTAACGCCAATTTTCAATACACGATAGGCCAATATTATTGGTTCTTGGTGGAGGAAGAACCCAGGAAAACCCATGGAAAGAACCACTGACCCACGAGCAGCTACTGACAAGCTTTCTCACATACCCACATTAGCCGAATCTTATGCTCAAACCCATGCAGACAGAGGTGAGACGGTAGTGATCCATAACGGAGAGCGCTTTAGACCACTCAGGGCCCCAAATAAATATATAAATAAATGTCAAATTAACAAGGTTACAGTTCATAATCTGGCGAAGACTAAGGTTACACTAAACCATCTGGTGAAGACTAAATCATGAAAATCCAAATGATACAAAGTAACTCTTTCAAGTATCTTGACTGGCTGGCTTATGAATGCAAACAGCTCTTCATGGGACATTTTTGTGTCTACAAATACTTATGAGCCTGACTTCAAATAAGTTGCATTTTAAAAAGTGAAGATTTAAAAAAAACTTGTGCACAAATGAAGATAAACAAATGGACACCAACAAGACAGTTTTCAGATTATCTGTATGGGGGTTGCCTAAAGCTACGTCCAATTAAAAAAGTAATGCTAGTTAAAGAGGAAAAAATGTATTCATCAAAGAAACATTTGCACTAATGCAGTAAAACTCCCTTACACCAAAAAATATCTAGACAAAAAATAAGGCTGATTTAATAAGGTGGTCAGCTTGAAAAGGTTTTATAAAAGTATTAGAAAAGCCACAATGAACCAAAATATGTGACTAGTCTACATTATTACTAAAGCCAAACTGAACAAAAATATGTGACCAGTCTACATTATTACAAAACCCAAACTGAACAAAAATATGTGACCAGTCTACAGTTGAAGAGGGGTTATTGAGGGGCTGGTATAAGGAATTTGTTCACTACATGAAATTTAAAGCTGTTGAAAGAAACTAGTCTGTTGGATATCTCTAGGCAAAAAAAAACATTAAATCTATACCAGTATTTATCCCTCCTTAATTATTCTTTATAGATAGGTTTCAAAGTAGACCTTGTCCAGGTCTAACTTACTTGCATAGATATGATTCCCTGTGTAACTTACCTTCTCAACAGGCGCAAAAGCATAGCTTGGAGTTAGATAGAGGTAAGTCCGTGAAGAGCAGTGATTTTTGCTGTTAAATCCCTTGGTAGTTCTTTTATGTCCTGTAAATGCATCATCACAAAAATGTAGAAAAAATTTATCAAATGAAAAATAAGTTCAAGGATCAAGAATGCCCCTTCATACAAGCCATGTGGCATAATTTAACCAGACAGACAGATGCATGGACAAACAGAAAATGGTAATGATATATGCCCATTCCACGTTCACTACAAATCACCTAAACAAATGTATGGTCTCCACACTCTGATAATAGCTGTAACACGAAAGACATGTAAAATTTGTATAATCAGTCCTGCCTTAATGTGTTTATGTTTACCACATATTTAACCACCCGCAAAAAAATCTCATGAGCTGTTGTTATTATGTCCTATGCAAGTATAACGATTAGTTTGTTAAAAATTCCCATGAGCTATTGTTTTTATATTTTATGCAAGTATAACAAATACTTTGTTAAAAATTCCCATGAGCTATTGTTTTTATGTCCTATGCAAGTATAACGATTAGTTTGTTAAAAATTCCCATGAGCTATTGTTTTTATGTCCTATGCAAGTATAACGATTAGTTTGTTAAAAATTCCCATGAGCTATTGTTTTTATGTCCTATGCAAGTATAACGATTAGTTTGTTAAAAATTCCCCGTTTTTATGTCCTATGCAAGTATAACAATTAGTTTGTTAAAAAATCCCATGAGCTATTGTTATTATGTCCTATGCAAGTATAACAATTAGTCTGTTAAAAATTCCCATGAGCTATTGTTTTTATGTCCTATGCAAGTATAACGATTAGTTTGTTAAAAATTCCCATGAGCTATTGTTTTTATGTCTTATGCAAGTATAACGATTAGTTTGTTAAAAATTCCCATGAGCTATTGCTATTATGTCCTATGCAAGTATAACGATTAGTTTGTTAAAAATTCCCATGAGCTATTGTTGTTATGTCCTATGCAAGTATAACAATTAGCCTGTTCCTTTCGTAAAGTTCTATTGCTTATTTCAGTCAAATAGCGCCCCACCTTAATGCACTTTTGGTATAGTTCATTTGTTTATTTCACAATTATCTCCCCTTCTTAATATAGTTTCATATAGTATTTATTTCAGTCAAACAGATCCCAACCATAATGTACTTTTGGTATAGTTCATTTGTTTACTTCAGTCCAATAGCCTGACACCTTAATGCATGTTAGTATAGTTCTGTTTTTTTATTTCAGTAAAAATACTGCCAGCCAAAATGGAGTTTTATATAGTTACTTTGTTTATTTCAAAGTCAAACAGGTCTCCACCTTAATACAGTGGGAAAAATAACATTTCAACACATGATAAAATTAATGACAGGTTACACTAATTTCATGTGTAAACAAATTTTACAGAATGCATTATCTAGAGTAAAGAAGTACACTCTATGGCAAGACAAATACATGTATCTGGTATGGCACTAATAATGTCTAAAATAACATTTGCAGACAAGAAATAATTGACATACAAGAAAGTTTTGATAGAAAATTAGAGCTGATCAAAATAATCAATCCCACTGCAAAGTATCCCATTTGGAATAACTCTGGGTTTTCTGATGTGACCAGAAGGCATGACTGAAGGAATAAACATACATTTTGAACAAGTGAGGCAACATGAATACAGGGCATAATGCATAATATGCCAGGAATATAACACTTATCTGGTTGTGTCAAGAAAACACACCCCAAAAATATCTTATAATAAAAGTCATGAATTTGTAAACATGCAACACCTAACAATTCAAATGCAAACCCAAATTTTAATTGGAATGTAGTTTTCACATCAGAAAAAAACAAAAAAATTAACACATTGTAATATCACAAATATGTTTATGACATATTTACAGCATCATCTTAGATTGGTGCTCTACACAGTTTTATATTTTGCAAGTGGTTAAATTTTTAAAGAAATAATAAATCCCCCGTTTTCCTCACTAGTTATACTCTAATTGAATTCCCTTTATTTCGGTATATAATTGATGTGTGTAATATAGAGATAGAGTGGCCCTAATTCAGATTTCAAAAAATTGATAGCTTTGCTTGGTCACTTTCACTTCCTTGACTTCATAGGTAATGATGCAAGATGGATAAAATATGACAGTGACTTAAATTTCTTATTTCAGAATCTTCAAGCATTTTTTTTAAAGTGTGCTCTGACAGGAGAATTACTCAAACCATATTTTGGTTTGGTCTGGTTTGGTTTCTTTACAACACATTAACCCTCTTCAGAAAAGCAGAGCAAAGTTTCTTGCCAGATAACACATAATATTTGCAAATCTAGGTTGAAACAATTTTTGGAAGTGAAATCTGGTCTGGATTTCAACAACTTAGCCACCACAGTTATCCATATCAATCGTTACCTGTCTATAGCATGAACATATTTACAGTCTAACCAAGGTCTACTGGCATATTATGGGAAGGCAGTTGAGGGTCTACTCCTTTAAAACCAAACAGTATAGACCCTGATCTTCTTGTGCATTCTGTCCAAGGTATACCTTGGTGCACTATGCCCTTGCATAACTGGGTACACCTTGGTGCACTATGCCCTGGCATAACTGGGTACACCTTGGTGCATTATACCTTGACATAACTGGGTACACCTTGGTGCATTATGCCCTGGCATAACTGGGTACACCCAGGTGCATTATACCTTGACATAACTAGGTACACCTTGGTGCACTATGCCCTTGCATAACTGGGTACACCTTAGTGCACTATGCCCTGGCATAACTGGGTACACCTTGGTGCACTATGCCCTTGCATAACTGGGTACACCTTGGTGCACTATGCCCTGGCATAACTGGGTACACCTTGGTGCATTATGCCCTGGCATAACTGGGTACACCCTGGTGCATTATACCTTGACATAACTGGGTACACCTTGGTGCACTATGCCCTTGCATAACTGGGTACACCTTGGTGCACTATGCCCTTGCATAACTGGGTACAACTTGGTGCACTATATCCTTGCATAACTGGGTACACCCTGGTGCATTATGCCCTGAGATAACTGGGTACACCCTGGTGCATTATACCTTGACATAACTGGGTACACCTTGGTGCACTATGCCCTTGCATAACTGGGTACACCCTGGTGCATTATACCTTGACATAACTGGGTACACTTTGGTGCACTATGCCCTGGCATAACTGGGTACACCTTGGTGCACTATGCCCTTGCATAACTGGGTACACCCTGGTGCATTATGCCCTGGCATAACTGGGTGCAACCTGGTGCATTATACCTTGACATAACTGGGTACACCTTGGTGCATTATGCCCTTGCATAACTGGGTACACCCTGGTGCTTTATGCGCTGGCATAACTGGGTACACCCTGGTGCATTATACCTTGACATAACTGGGTACACCTTGGTGCATTATGACTTGGCATAACTGGGTACACCCTGGTGCATTATGCCTTGGCATAACTGGGTACACCTTGGTGCATTATGCCCTTGCATAACTGGGTACACCTTGGTGCATTATGCCCTTGCATAACTGGGTACACCCTGGTGCATTATGCCCTGGCATAACTGGGTGCAACCTGGTGCATTATACCTTGACATAACTGGGTACACCTTGGTGCATTATGCCCTTGCATAACTGGGTACACCCTGGTGCTTTATGCCCTGGCATAACTGGGTAGACCCTGGTGCATTATACCTTGACATAAATGGGTACACCTTGGTGCATTATGCCTTGGCATAACTGGGTACACCCTGGTGCATTATGCCTTGGCATAACTGGGTACACCTTGGTGCATTATGCCCTGGCATAACTGGGTACACCCTGGTGCATTATACCTTGACATAACTGGGTACACTCTGGTGCATTATGCCTTGACATAACTGGGTACACCCTGGTGCATTATGCTTTGGCATAACTGGGTACACCTTGATGCATTATGCCCTTGCATAACTGGGTACACCCTGGTGCATTATGCCTTGGCATAACTTGGTACACCTTAGTGCATTATGCCTTGGCATAACTGGGTACACCCTGGTGCATTATACCTTGACATAACTGGGTATACCTTGGTGCATTATGTCCTTGCATAACTGGGTACACCCTGGTGCATTATGCCTTGGCATAACTGGGTACACCCTGGTGCATTATGCCTTGGCATAACTGGGTACACCCTGGTGCATTATACCTTGGCATAACTGGGTACACCCTAGTGCATTATGATCTGGAAAAACTGGATACACCCTGGTGGATCGTGCCCTGGTAGAACCAGGTACACCGTGGTACATTATGCAAAGTCAGAAATGGGTACACCCTGGTGCATTACATTATGTCTTTGAAGAACTGGGTACACTCTGGTCATAGTTTTCTTTTAATTATAAACAAAAATAAGCATCTGTAGCAAGTATCCATATGTCAAAAGAGTGAAAAACAAGTTATTAAATGGTCCTTACCAAACACTTTGATGGACTTGGGCAGGTAGTCATTTATCTTCTGTATCAAGTTTTCTTGGTGTAACAGCATGTGTAACGAGAATGCAAAGATACATTAAACAAGGGATATATGAAAATTTTCATAAACAAAATTCATTGCTGTATTAACTTGCATCAAACATGGTAACAGTCTTGACAAAGTTCATTACAGGAAAAATATCAGTAGTTAAAACTTAAAATTGCTGTAAATTATTGATGCCAATTTAGCAAATGTCTTATGGCTCTTAAGATTGTCTAACTATTTAACCAACATAACCATAAGAAAAATACAATGAAAAAAAAAACCCATACCCATGGCACTTACATGCATGCCAAATTTCTAGAGAACTGTTAGGGGGATACATAGCTGCCGACAACCGAGTACAAAAATACTGACTTGTGACAAAAATACTGATTTTCAGGAACAAATACTGATTTTTAAAATTTCAATCCATATGTAACTATTTACAACATATCCAATCATCAGTAAAGGTGGATAGTGCCTTACATAATTATTTAATGTCAAAGATGCATGTTTCACACTTGTATCTTCTGGATGGGCACCATGTTCCATTCGGGTGCCCATTCAGAAGATGCAAGAGTGCAACACACTCAAACGCAAGCTTTTTATCGGGGCCCTTTCCACACCTTGTTTCTTTTTCAATCATCGATTCCAATGTAACAACTTTCATTGATTATCTCAATTCTGAGATTTTCTTATTGAACTCATTTCGCTCAAGCATAAGAGTTATCCTTTGTGATTTTAATATCTGGAAAACGTGTTCAAAATAAATCACCAGCAACACTAGTAGCTTAAA
Organism: Unio delphinus; assembly: GCA_029339505.1. Taxonomy (NCBI): domain Eukaryota; kingdom Metazoa; phylum Mollusca; class Bivalvia; order Unionida; family Unionidae; genus Unio; species Unio delphinus. The sequence continues at coordinate 3,343,534 of JAQISU010000109.1, read as the reverse complement.
AAGGAAGGTTTATTTCTAAAAACAACAATGTAATAAATCAAATTTTGATCGCTGTACATTAAGGTTCTCTCTGGCATTTATCTATGTCATAAGTTCAGGCTGAGCTGTGTGTCATGAAGCAGGAAGCTGATGTTTATTAGCTATACTATGCTCCTGCATTTTATGGGCGCCTCCGTGCCCAATAGCAAAATCACATTACACAATTTGCAAAACGTGAAGTTTTCTCCTTTACTATATGGTTTCACAAATCTATACAAGACGGAACAAATGTCCTTCCAGTTGTTTCCTTCTACCGTTCCTGGAGAAAATTCTGAATATTCCGCTTTTCTATTTAACACGATTAGAAGCTGAATATTATGAAGACGAGATACAGCAACAGCAGTAACTATTGCGAAATCAAATATGATGAATAGTGACAGGCATGGTAGTGGTGGCCTTGATTTCGAATGAACCAATCGTATTGTAGAACTGTATTCGTATATACATGTGATATATTCTATCAAAATAGAACCAAGTGCCCATTCTAAACTGACAATTCAAAAGAAATTTTATTACTATTTTAATTTTAAACAAGTATTCAGGTCCAAAATATGGGAAAAATACAGAAAAACGGGACAGTTTGCAGCTATGGGGATGGGATAGTTTCATGAGAGATTTACAGTTACAGGCATCAGCATTACACATGGCTAAAGTAAATGACAATTTACAATGAACAGTGTTTTTTAAAAGTGTAATAGGATCTAAAAGCTCATCTGATTTTAAAGATTATACATTTAGGATAACATAGTAATACAAATTATTTGTTACCTAAAATAAAGACTGTTCTGGACAATCAACAGTAAAAAAAACAGTATGTCAAAAGCTATCCTAAAATCCAAGTGGCAGTGGAGCTATTGTTGCTGTATGTTTTATGCCATACCTGCTTTAGCTCACTCTGCAGTAGCAACAGTGGAGCTATTGTCTCTGTATGCATCTGTCATACCTGCGTTAACTATCTTGGCAGTAGTGGCAGTGGAGCTATTGTTGCTGTATGCTTATACAATACACATTAGCTAACTCTACAGTAGCAGTAGTGGAGCTACTGTCGCTGTATTCTTATGCCATACCTATGTTAGCTAACTCAGAAGTAGCGGCAGTGGAGCTATTGTTGCTGTATGCTTATGCCATACCTGCGTTAGCTAACTCGACAGTAGCGGCAGTGGAGCAACTGTCGCTGTATGATTATGTCATACTTGTGTTAGCTAACTCGGCATTAGCGGCAGTGGAGCTATTGTCGCTGTATGCTTATGCCATACCTACAAGGAATGATGTTTACATGTGGACAACACCAATACTTTGAAGGGATGCATTTATTAAGGCATACTTCAATGGAAAAGAATTACAAATATATGTCTCTATCAAAAAAGATTCACTACTTCACAGATATCAAAACAATCAAATCAGACCTGTCACTATTTGACCGCTGCAGTGGCCTAATTTGGTAGAGTGACTGCCTTGGATGTGAGAGGTCATGGGTTTGAAACCCAATATAGTTATACCAGCGGCTTTTAAAAATGGTACTAGTAGTTGCCTCACTAGGTGCTCAGCATTAAGCATTAGTGTTAGGCCTGGTGTCAGATAATGTGACTGGGTTGGACATGATCCTATATGTCAGTTTCATGCCATTTTCCAGCAGTCAATATGCTTTATATGGTGGTAAGTATAACTGGTGCAGAAAGAACATGGGAAAATCTCAGTAAAAACCAGAAAGCCATGGAAAGCTAAGTGCAAGCTTTCTCACATACCCACATTGGCAGAACCTAAGACTCAATCACATGTGGACAAAGGTGAGTTGGCAGTGTTCAGTAAAGACGAGCACTTCAGATCACACAACCATCTAAGGCCCTCATCACTTTAATCTATTTATACTGTTGTAAAAATGTTTTGCAAGAAAAAATAATGTGTTGAAAATACTTACTGACAAGAATTGTGTTGAAAATACTTATTGACAAGAATTGTGTTCAACAGATTTGTGAGAACTGATAATTAGAAACTTATCTTCAGTGAAATGACCTGACCAGCTGCTGACACCCCTTTATCTGTCCTTGAAGCTCGCTGGAATGACATCTGTACAACAAAAAAAATATTTCCTATTAAAAAATTGCTTCTGTATTCATTAGATACTAATTTTTTTAAAGTCTGCAGTTGCTATTCTCTTCCCCAAAATTTAAATAGTGACAAAATTACCCACTTGCAAAATAAAAAAATTGCTTTCCACAAAATCTAATTGTACTGTCTGAAAGTTGTTGCTACTTGCTTACAACAATGAATCATTATACAGAATATTCTCTTAAATGTGCTTTCCTTGAGCTTATAGAAGATCCCCTTTCTATAAATGTTAGTGACAACCAGCAGAACAGTTTGGACTAGATCGATGACAGTGTTGCATGATTTTAATAATCTTTTTTTAATCACATTTTGTCTAACCTGAGGATTTGAGAGCAATTTCCTCACAAAAATTCATTACCCACCTGCCCCAGATCCTGACTCTCTCAAATCTGATCAACCAGCATAGACATGCGAGTACAATTACTGGTCAACAAGCATAGACATGTGAGTACAATTACTGGTCAACAAGCAGACATGCAAGTACAATTACTGGTCAACAAGCATAGACATGTAAGTACAATTACTGGTCAACAAGCACGGACATGTAAGTACAATTACTGGTTAACAAGCATAGACCTGTAAGTACAATTACTGGTCAACAAGCATAGACATGTGAGTACAATTACTGGCAGAGGTCTCAGAAATGCATAATTACGCATATTTGGATACAAATTTTTAATCTGTGACGCAGAAAATCACCTAAGCAGGAGTCCTCCATATGCATGCAAATAGCTGGCTAGCAAATTCAAAGGCTTGCCAGTCCTTAATTCAACAACCTACTGTGTAGGAGTATGTTGATTATTGGATCATTTTAGCTGTGCTGATATTTACAACGACAGAATTCAGTTGTTAAAAAACCAAAATGTTAATGCTGTATTTAGTAGAGTACATTAAAAGAACATGATGCAATAGCTGGGCAGCGACAAATTCAAAGATTTCAACCAGCAGCAAAATGTGCTGATATTGACTGAATTTAAAGACAGAAAGATCCTGTGAGATGTACATGTGGTTATTTTAAAGCACATCAGAACTTTAGCTTCCATTATTGTGTTCATTTCTGATTGTAGACAGACAAATAGTGCATCTGACCTTGAAATCAAGACACATCAAGACTTGGACAAAATGTTGTTTGCAAATTTGGATAAGTATTTGGGGGTTAAATGGCAAACTGACAATGGTTTTAATGAGATTCAAAAGAATGGTGAAGTTGCTAGAACTGATAGTTTGGATGGGATAGTAGCCAAGTGTAAGAAAGCGCGTGATGCTTGGCTTAGTGTTTGGAATAAGAAAATTCCTTGGAATGACAAAATTCAGTTTCACCCCAAAGGACTAACAAGAGTTACACTGCTGTCAGGCTATTCTGTGCATCTAAGGTCACCAATATTGGCGAAAAACCCATACCAAATTCAATTGAAGAAAATAAATAATTCTGTAATTGAAAAGCGGCAATTGTCACCAGAATATTCCATTCCAAATAATACTAGTTTTGGATAAACGGTATACCACCCCTATGTTTTCATGACAGCGGACTATTATGCACATGGCTTTGAAAAAAGGTATGTTTATGCATCAGGCTATGGAAATGAAATACATTACTTTTGGAATCTTTCTGTCTGAATTACAGCCAATGTTACAGAAATGACACATCGTTGTGCAGAATTACTAAGTAGGCTGACAAAGTTGTACAGGTAAGTGTTATAAAGAATGTGGAAATTACTCAATAGAAACCAACAGTTCTTCTAATCTACAAAGTTCAACATGTTCTGGGATGAGACTGCAACTTTTGCTGGCAGAACTCCTATTATAACCAAAACAGGAGTCCTGGACTACAAGTTTTAAAATCCTAGTGAGACATCTAACTGGTCAACATGCATAGACATGTGAGTACAATTACTGGTCAATAAACACAGACACATGAGTACAATAATTACTGTTCAACAAGCATAGACATGTGAGTACAATTACTGGTCTACAAGCACAGACATGTAAGTATAATTAATGGTCAACAAGCAGAGACATGTAAGTGCAATTACTGGTCAACAAACATTGACATGTAAGTACAATTATTGATCAACATGCATAGACATGTGAGTACAATTACTGGTCAACAAACACAGACACGTGAGTACAATTACTGGTCAACATGCAGCGACATGCAAGTACAATTACTGGTCAACAAGCATAGACATGTGAGAACAATTACTGGTCTACAAGCAGAGACATGTAAGTACAATTACTGGTATACAAGCATAGAGATGCGAGAACAATTACTGGTCTACAAGCACAGACATGTAAGTAAAATGACTGGTCAGCATAAAAATCTTTTGATGACAGATTCATTCACTAAGCTTCACAGCAATCAATTGAAAACTGCAAGAGCAGCTGCATTTACAAAAATCTGTCATGCACTGCATCCAGCCAGAAGGCAAAAAGGGCAATAACTCTAACAAACACTGAGCACAAGGATTTGACAATGTGCAATTTTAGATGACAGGGCTCGAAATTAGTGGTAGTCAGCTAGCCCGAGGCTAGTAATTTCCTGTTGGACTAGTAACTTTCATAATGTTAATAGTCCGACGGGCTAGTAAGTTTTTGGTTATCAACAGTCTGCGTTTGTTTACTCAATACCCTAATAAAGACGTGACTTCGGCCAATATTCTTTAAAATCAATGCAGTGACTGTTGTAAACACAGTCATAAAATATTAGCATGTGAAGATGAAGTCAATTTCTGCCTCGGAAATGTGTTTCTATTACAAGAAGCCATCTGATTATGTGCGTTTCACTTAACAGCGCCAATTTAGGTCCCGTCATTAACAACGGAAGTTTGGAAATTGATCAGTATTAATCTGATAGCGAATCAAATGGTATCACGCTTTATTCACGCGACCACAGTAACAAATTACGAAACGTTACACCACACAAAAGAACATAGCATCAACTATTCAAAGAAATTAGTTTACATGTTTGTTTCTTGAAGGTACTTTTTTTTTTGCTTGCTCCGATTCACAAACGGGTAACTCCGATTCACAAACGGGTAACTCATATTTTACGTTTGCATCAAAATAATTAGAAGAATTAGATCAATTTATTATGATAACATTACTGACACATCATTTTCCAAGCAACTATTTTTTCTATGATAATAAGAATAACTTTATATTTTTCCCCCAAAACGATTGAACAAATAATTGAATACACGTGGAGATATCCAAGCATTTGATGGGAATTAAAATCTCACATGGGCATCTAAGATTGAAAATATTCACGCTTATTATTAATTTCAACAATACACTGAGGTTCGAGCACCTGAGTTAAATACAACGCGCTGAGTCAGCTGGCTTCGTTTGATGGGAGCACACATTTTCCAAGTTGAAACTAACATTATCTTTTGATGTTAATATTTTATAACCGTGTTTACTTTAGCCACTACTTTGATCGTGCAGAACATCCGCTTAAGTCAAGTCTTTATTTGGGAGAAGCCATTTGATGGAAGGGGGTGTGTGTGTGTGTGTGTGTGCAAAGGCACGTGTTTTTAAACGGGTTTCTTGCCCGGACTTTTTTTTATATAAAGGACACTGTGTCATTCCTCTCCTTACTTCAAATAATTCACGTCAGTTATACTGTAACATCTCATATTTCAAAACGAGGCACAATTCCCGCCTTATAGGACAGGCAAAATGTGGGGTTTTTTAGAAGGTGTTCAGCCTCCTGAAAAAAAAGCAAAATTTATTCTGTTATATTGCAGTTACAAAGACATCTATGCTTTGACTTAGCCCACAGTTGTACAATCATATGCTGCTAGCGACTGCAAGAATATTCTGGCATTGATTGACCTCATCCTGACAATCCCAGCCCACTCTGCTGATGCTGAAAGGGATTTCTCAGAGATGAAAATGGTGAAGAGTGACTGGAAATCGTTTGCGACCTTGGGTTCTGTCCGACCTACTATTCATCATGTTTCATACAAATGACATTCCAACATATGATCCATTATCAGCAATAGATTTGTGGAATGTTTCAGGGAGACGGATCAGGAGACCAGAACAAACCCCATATGGACCCAGACTGCAAGTGGATGACGAGAAAGGACACCTGGATCCCTTTCTGGAATTTGATCCAGATTATCTTGATAAACAAGAAATGTGAATTTATTGATGATTTAAAGTAGAATTTATACCTCTGTACTTCTATATTTTATATGATAATGCTATTTATGAAATAAAATTGTTGTTAATCTCAATACGAGTGTGTGACATTGTTTTGGGGACAGGGCTAGTAAATGTTTGGCTGGGCTAGTAAATTTCTCAGTACACAAGTCCTTCTGGCTACCAGAAAATTTGTGTTAAATTCAAGGCCTGGATGTGGGCAATAATATGTACAGACATTCAAAGCTTTCCATAAATTAATCCCTATTAAGTTGTATCCCCAAGAATATATCTTACATTGTATTCTGCTGTGGAAAATAAAGTGTCAAAATTGGCAAAATCTCATATCTTCATAACATATGCAAATTTTCTAGATGTTTGTCTCATAACTGTTTTGTGTTCACCACATTCTGTCATATTCTACATCTGGCTCCAAGTCAAAAAGGGCAATAACTCTATTAACAGTGTAACAGAATAGTTACTGAGTGGTTGGTGGACTAAATGAACAACACAAACACAATATTTGAAAGATGATATAAATTTATGAAATAAATTATTAATGAAAAATAATGATGTATCAACACAATAACTCATGCGTTCAACCCAAGATCACATTTCACAACCATTCACAATTTAAAAATAAATTAAATATTAATACAAAATAAACACAGATCCAAGGAACCTCCTGGACTACACAAATGTTTCATATAAAATGGAACCTTTACAAAAGTTATATTATCGCACAACAAATACAAACATCAAATTACATTATCGCACGTATGGATTGCGACAACAAGTACAAACATCTACATGTATTAAATCAAGTTACTAACAGTTATTGAGATTCATGTAATCCCTTGGAATCCTACAGATTCAAAGTAACCACGTGTAAATATAACAATGTATTCAATTGTAAACACAATTGAAACACACACATGCGTCTCGACCCTGTACAACCGTACGATTCACCAACTGTTGAATCGTCGCACAGCTTCTTCGAATACCTAGGGTTGGCCCAATACTTTTATCGGCCGCTTGCCTTTCACTGTTCCACTACAGTTATACGTACAGACAGCATACAGCATCTACTAGAACCACCGGTCCCAAACACTTAGATACTACCCCGGACGTTTACACCTCTAGACAGCTCCGACACTCGGACATTTAGACTTCTAGATTTCTGGATATTTACACATCTCGGCAGACGTAGACGGACAGACAGACAATCAGATACCTCAATTTGATCGCACAATTAAACAGCATAATCATGGCACAATCAATCACATTCAGCCCTTTTGCTGAAGCAATCAATCACATTCAGCTACAATAAAGAAACCAAACTAATAATAGTTGTTTCTAAAACAATCTAAAACTTAGATTACGCTATTGCATTTAAAGTCTAATAGTGACTAGTAATTCCAAATATTCAATGGTTTAAATCTGCATTGTAATAAAGGCATCATTACATGAAATGATAAACTGAATAAAATTCACAATAAAACGAAATATAAATTTAACACTCACCCCTTTGGCTGGAGAAAGAATGACGAGCTATCTCTCCTTTGACAAGATACTTTTAACTTGTAATCTTTTTAGAAATATTCTGCCTTATATGTCCTCAAATAGGTGAGCAGAATTCACGGCAAAATTCCTGTGCACCCCGTGATTATAATGTTCCTGACTTCAAGTGATTTGTAGTCAGGCACATGCAAATCGCTACACGTCGCTTACCTTGAAAAACACTTATGCACCCCAGGTAACGCATGTACGACGAAACAAAAAAATGGTGAAATTAGTTTGTATTCAAGAAGAAATAAATTCAATTTTCGCCTAATTCTGTGACAAACAGACATTTCTCACTGGGATTGACTCTCCAACAAGCAATGAGAATTTCCAAAGTCTAGATAGAACCAGTTCTTATTTTCAACTGCTCAGAGCTGAAATCATCTATGACATTTCTGTACATAACAAGTGATCCAAAGTAACCACTGCCAGTCACACTGGATGTAAGATCATCATCATTTTTATTTAGTTTCATGGGGTTTCAATGCAGTTTGTCCACACATATTAGTGACCCCCGCCCCCTTTTTCCTTTTAAAGTAATGATAACAATATTTCCAGGCTGGCCACATTGGATATCAGATCACCCTGATCTTCAATTTGGACCAACAATATCAAAAGTCTTTTGGTGAAACCCACATGTCGCTACCACTAGTTATCCAGAAACAGTGGCAATATCTAGATTTTAAAAATGACCATGTTAGAGGTCACATTTGCACAATTTTACTTTTGGAACCATTTAGATGTCTTTCTGATCAAAACCCAATATTGATATGGCTTTCTGCTGAGGAAAAATGATGACTAGATTTTAAAGAGAACAGCAATGTCAGCCATACTGGATGTCAGACCAGTATCATTTTCATTCATGTCAAGCCATACTGGATGTCAGACCAGTATCATTTTCATTCATGTCAACCATACTGGATGTCAGACCAGTATCATTTTCATTCATGTCAAGCTAGATATCTTAAGAAGTCTTTTGGAGAAACCCATAAAAACAGCAATATGACAGGGCATCTAGGAAGAATTTCAAAGATTTTCAAGATGACAACTATCACAGCCTTATTAGTGGTCCGATCAGTGGGAAACTAGACACCATAATAAGTATTTGTTAAAACTTCATTTCATTATGACTTTTCACTGAGGACTTGCAATAACAAGATTTTTAAGATGGTTATAATAGTGGCCATGTTCGTTTAGAACCAATGTCAGAAGTCTTTCAATGAAAACACCATGTTGATACAGTGAAGTTATAGCAGGGTTCATACTGAACTATGGATGATAAATTCAAAGACTTTTCCCAAACTTTCAAAGACCACAAACTGAGATTTCCAAGACCTATTTTTGCTAATATTGTGTATACAGGTTATATGAGAAAAATGAATGCCAAATACTACAATATTGATTACTGATTAAAGTCAAACTATAATTAATTTCCTATAATTGTATTATAATTATCTGGAAGATAGGTTAACATTCGTTGTTCTTTCAGAAATATGTAACATACGTGTCAGATTCAATACAAAATAAATTGTTCTCTTAACAGACATCAGCATTGCTTTAAATGCATTATTATATTTGCATTCTTTTCTCTTCAATCATTTTGGAATGAGACGCTACCACTGTCATCTCTTCCTCTGCTTTTCTCCTAAGTGCATTTGACTCTGTGACATGCACAATGGGTCCTTTTAACTCTGCCTCTTCTACTTTCTGTACAGAGGAAGCATGTAGGCTGGCAATGTTAGCTTCAAGAGGCAGTTTTCTGGCTTTAAGTTCTTCCACTTCATCCAGGGCTAACTCCCGTTTCTTTCCTTTTTGGTTTTTCTCATCCTTCTCTGCTTTCTTCTTATCAAGATAAGCATGGTACTTATGTCTTGCAAAGGAGACATGTGTCACCTGCTTTTCTCATTGTGTCAATGATTAGCCCTTGAGCTCTGAGGCTTTCTCTGCTGAAGTTCTCAACAGATACCTGTTTGTTGACAGAAAATCCTCTCTCCACTGTTGCCTGCCCGTGTAACAATACCATTTTCTGGAGACCACACCAATATTCGACATATTCCTTTTTTTTGGAAAGGACAGAATAAAACACTTCATCAAGGTTGGGCGTGTTTTTTTTCTCCATTTTTTAAAAAAGAAACATTATCTATAAATCTAGTAATATTTCAAGCACTTCAAAGTACTGGGCAAAATGGGCTCAATTATAGTCTAACTATACCAACCCGTTTGTTTCTTTGGAAAGTCCGTTAATCATGAAATGTGCAGGAGATGGCAGTATTTGTGCCATTCTGGTCACATTCAGGTTAGAAATTATAAATCAATGATTCAGTTGCCTAAGTTCTGTGCACTTTTTATCATTTAATTATTTTCGTTATTGAAATCGATAGGGGTACAAACAAACGGGGATGTATAGTCAGTCAGACAATAGATACACAAATTTCGGCAATGTGATTTTAATTTTTTTTTTAATATCATTGGGGAAAAAGTTGAGGGTCGGCAATGAGAAACGGGGATATTCCGTCAACTGTAAATACGTTTTTTTAATTCTTTTATTTATTTACCTAATCAAATGACTTGACTTATTACAGTTAAAGCTTGACAGCACACGTTTTTTTTATATACTCACAATTCAAGAACAACAACTCTTGCTTAACTCTACTATAGTGTACGCATGCGCACTTTGAAACTGTATATCTGTGAATTGAATTTATTACAATGTATGTTTTTATATTAAACCAAGGAACATTATTATGTAGAACAAAATTTTCGAAAATGATTTTTTTCCCCTCAAACGTGTCAAATAAACCGACGGTATAAGTAAATTTAAACGGGCCCTCTTTTGCCTCTTTTGCTCTTCTCCCAAATCATCACATTAAACAATATCTTTTTTTATACCCGAAGAGTAATGAGTTAACATTATTTTGCCCAAAATTACCAATAGCTTATACTTCTGCATCTTCGTTCCACTAAATGAACAGTATGTAGTTACTAATTTGCACGGACTCCTTCTCCAATTGAAGCCAAGTTGCTCGTCTTTTTACACAATGTACAAAACGTCTTTCGCTTACATAATTTATCCTTTTGCACCCATTCCTTGTATTTCTCTTGTTCAAGCCAGATATCGTTGAAAGACCAAAGACCTGGCATTTTTAAACACTGAACTTGAAGATGTAAATCGAATGAACAAATTTTCAATTCTCGAGCGTGTTACTTTCGCGAACTTTCTACGTAGAATTAGCGTAATTAACATTTTGATTGGCTAAAACTGATGGACTCGTCCAATCAAATTGAACTATTCGTCAAACGAAAGAAGCCAGGAAAACCAGCTATATCCGAAGCTAACGACCTTGGGCAATTTTATTGGTGAAGTGTGTAGCGGCATCGTATTGCTTTGATGAAGAGTGCATGTGTGATTGAAGTCGCCGCCGAGGCATACTATGGATGGCCAAACAAAACAAAGCCTCTTTTGTTAATGCGGCGGCAATAAACTGAATGGGTCATCAAAAGAAAGAAACCAGGATAACTAGATTACATCTGAATCTAACAACCTCAAATAATTTTATTTGTGATTCTGGAAAGAAATTAAAAATGTTGGGGTTTATTTCAATTTTCAAAGACTTTTAAAGACCTCAGGGTAATATGCTCGATTTTCCCAAACTTTCAAGGCCTTGAAAATGCTACCTCATTTTTCCCAAACTCTCAAAGACCTTCAAAGACCGTACGAACCCTGCATAGTGATAACCTTTTTCAAATGGCCTCAATGACGGCTATATTGAATATCTAAGAAGCACCAATGTTATTGAGGATCAACAAGACCCTAGGATTACTTTGTCCATAAAGTTTCATGACAATCCCCGCAATAGCTCAGGAGAGTAGTGACTAGTGGTTAGTGTGCTAACGGTGTGCTAACGGACAGATGACTCATCTTTTTATAAGCATTTATGGTTCATTATCTCAAATGCAGTGATTTGCTGACAATGCACATCTTTCTGATGATCATCGTGACAGCTCTCAAGTTGTCATGGTGATCCAATTAAATCTGTAAGACTAGTTCCTTACGGAGATTCTGTTATAAACTACATTCAGCTGCACGACAAAAGAGCAATAACTCAAACAAGACTTGCAGCACCAATGTTATATGCCGACTTTAGCATCTATAGTTGATGAATATAATATTTTGCCAAATTTTATGACAACAATAAAAAAATTGCAGGACTATTTGAGACTGCAAGATTGTCTGCAGGATGGAAGGAAGGACAGACGTGTATGAGGATTACTATTACCCCCACCCCTAAAGAGGCAGTGGTATAATAATAGTTTAATACCTTTGACATGTCATCAGCATGCTCTTGAGGAATGCACTCAGCTTTCACCAAAGCTTGGAGAATGTCACGCTCAATGGTCGGCGTATCCTTGTTGCTGAAAAGAAAAAGATTATTTACAGCAGAGTAGTGGAATTAATGTACAAGTATTGCAATGCCTTTCTTTCTTGTAATATGATTTTTTGCTGTACAGGTATATTTTTTTTTATCTCACATTCACATAGCTGCCAACCCCCGAGCACAAAAATACTGATTACTTGTGACAAAAATACTGATTTTCAGGAAGAAATACTGATTTTTTAAAATTTTAATGCATATCTAATTTTACGTATACAACCATCAGTAACTGTGCCTTACATAATTATTTAATGTCAAAGATGCACGTGTTGCACACTTGTACGATTTGGAGTTGCACCATGTTCCATCAGAGTGCCGATTCAGAAGGTGCAAGAGTGTAACACTCTCAAATACAAACTGTTTATAGGAGCCCTTTCCATGCCTTGTTTCTTTTTCAATCATTGATTCCAATGTACCAACTTTCATTGATTATCTCAATTCTGAGATTTATTTATTGATCTGTTTTCGTTCAAGCATAAGAGTGATCCTTGCGATTTTAATGTTTGGAAAACGTGAGAAAAAAAAGTCGCCAGCAACAATAGTAACTGAAAAAGGAAGGTTTATTTCTAAAAGAAATTTAATAAATCAAATTTCGATCAATGTACATTAAGGTTCTCTCTGGCATTTATCTACGTCGTAAGTTCAGGCTGAGCAGTGTGTGATGAAACAGGAAGCAGATGTTTATTAGCTTTTTCATGCTCTTGCATTTCATGGGCATCTCCATGCCCAATAGCGAAATCACGTTACACACTTTGCAAAACGTCAAGTTTTCTCCTTTTCTGTTATGTTTTCACAAATCTAAATGACAGCACAAATGTCTTTCTAGTTGTTTCCTTCTATTTTTCCTGGAAAAAATTCTGAATATTCCGCTTTCCTATTTAACATGATTAGAAGCTGAATATTACGAAAACGAGATACAGCAACAGCGGTAACTATTGCGAAATCCAATATGGCAGATAACGACAGGCATGGTAGCCTCGATTTCGAATGAACCAATCGTATTGTAGAACTTTATTCGCATACACAAGTGATATATTATATCAAAATAGAACCAAATGCCCGTTCTAAACTGACAATTCCAAAGAAATTTTATTATTATTTTTTTTAAATTAGAAAACGTATTTTTTGCCAAAAAAATTGTACACCCGTATTCAGGTCCAAAATACAGGACAAATACGGAAAAAATGGGACAGTTGGCAGCTATGCATTCAAACTGAGATTGAGTTTAAACGGTTAGAAGAAAAAGAATCTTCCAATTATTTGTAATTAATTATCTCTAAATTTTCTAAGTCAAAAGAAGATTGCACCCAAAACTAAAACTCACATGAATTATCAAATAAATAATTTTTTAAAAACATCTTTTTATACTCTCATGAGAATTTGTACAACTTTTAAAAAATATCTCTTTATAACTGCTGAGTATTGAAACAGGGTTCATACTGAACTATGGATGATAAATTCAAAGACTTTTCCCAAACTTTCAAAGACCACAAACCGAGATTTCCAAGACCTATTTTTGCTAATATTGTGCATACAGGTTATATGAGAAAACAATGAATGCCAAATACTACAATATTGACTTGACTGATTTAAGTCAAACTATAATTAATTTCCTAAAATTGTATTATAATTATCTGAAAGATAGGTTAACATTCGTTGTTCTTTCAGAAATATGTAACATACGTGTCAGATTTAATACAAAATAAATTGTTCTCTTAACAGACATCATCACTGCTTTACATGCATTATTATATTTGCTTTCTTTTCTCTTCAATCATTTTGGAATGAGACGCTACGACTGTCATCTCTTCCTCTGCTTTTCTCCTAAGAGCATTTGACTCTGTGACGTGCACAATGGGTCCTTTTAACTCCGCCTTTTCTGCTTTCTGTACAGAGGAAGCATGTAGGCTGACAATGTTAGCTTCAAGAGACAGTTTTCTGGCTTCCACTTCATCCAAGGCTAACTCCAGTTTCTTTCCTTTTTGGTTTTTCTCATCCTTCTCTGCTTTCTTCTTATCCAGATAAGCATGGTACTTATGTCTTGTAAAGGAGCCATGTGTCATCATTTCATTGCTAATGATGATTTCCAAAGGTCCACCTGCTTTTCTCATTGTGTCAATGATTAGCCCTTGAGCTCTGAGGCTTTCTCTGCTGAGGTTCTCAACAGATACCTGTTTGTTGACAGAAAATCCTCTCTCCACTGTTGCCTGTCCGTGTGACAACAACATTTTATGGAGACCACACCAATATTCGACATATTCCTTTCTTTTGGAAAGGTCAGAATAAAACACTTCATCAAGGTTGGGCGTGTTTTTTTTCTCCATTTTTTAAAAAAAATAAACATTATCTATAAATCTAGTAATATTTCAAGCACTTCAAAGTACTGGGCAAAATGGGCTCAATTATAGTCTAACTATACCAACCCGTTTGTTTCTTTGGAAAGTCCGTTAATCATGAAATGTGCAGGAGATGGCAGTATTTGTGCCATTCTGGTCACATTCAGGTTAGAAATTATAAATCAATGATTTAGTTGCCTTAGTTCTGTGCACTTTTTATCATTTAATTATTTTCGTTATTGAAATCGATTGGGGTACAAACAAACGGTGATGTATAGTCAGACTATAGTTACACAAATCAATTTCGGCAATGTGATTTTAATTATTTTTTTTAAAATACCATTGGTGAAAAAGTCGAGGGTCGGCAATGAGAAACGGGGATATTCCGTCAACTGGAAATAAGTTCTTTTTTAATTCTTTTATTTATTTACCTAATCAAAAAATGACTTGACTTCTTACAGTTAAAGCTTCACAGCACACGTTTTTTTATATACTCACAATTCAAGAACAACTCTTGCTTAACTCTACTATAGTGTACGCATGCACACATTGAAACTGTATATCCGTGAATTGAATTTATTACAATGTATGTTTTTATATTAAACCAAGGAATATTATTATGTAGAACAAAATTTTCGAAAATGATTTTTTCCCCCCTCAAACGTGTTAAATAAACCGACGGTATAAGTAAATTTAAACGGGCCCTCTTTTGCCATATCTCCCAAATCATCACATTAAACAATATCTTATTTTATACCCGAAGAGTAATGAGTTAACATTATTTTGCACAAAATTACCAATAGTTTATACTTCTGCATCTTCGTTCCACTAAATGAACAGTATGTAGTTACTAATTTGCATGGACTCCTCCAATTGAAGCCAAGCTGCTCGTCTTTTTACACAATGTACAAAATGTCTTTCGTGTACATAATTTATTCTTTTGCAGCCATTCCTTGTATTTCTCTTGTTCAAGCTAGATATCGTTGAAAGACCAAAGACCTGGCATTTTTAAACACTGAACTTGAAGAAGATGTAAATCGAATGAACAAATTTTCAATTCTCGAGGGTGCAACTTTCGCAAACTTTCTACGTAGAATTAGTGTAATTAACATTTTGATTGGCTAAAACTGATGGACTCGTCCAATCAAATTGAACTATTCGTCAAACGAAAGAAGCCAGGAAAACCAGCTGTATCCGAAGCTAACGACCTTGGGCAATTTTATTGGTGACTTTCATTTGATGAAGTGTGTAGCGGCACCGTCTTGCTTTGATGAAGAGTGCATGTGTGATTGAAGTCACCGCCGAGGCATACTTTGGATGGTCAAACAAAACAAAGCCTCTCTTGTTAATGCGGCAGCAATAAACTGAACGGGTCATCAAAAGAAAGAAACCAGGATAACTAGATTACATCTGAATCTAACAACCTCAAATAATTTTATCTGTGATTCTGGAAAGAAATTAAAAATGTTGGGGTTTATTTCAATTTTCAAAGACTTTTAAAGACCTCAGGGTAATATGCTCGATTTTCCCAAACTTTCAAGGCCTTGAAAATGCTACCTCATTTTTCCCAAACTATCAAAGACCTTGAAAGACCGTACGAACCCTGTGAAAGTATTTCAGATTTTTTCGGCAATTACAATATGTTTTAAATTAGCTGCTATGATAGCCTTTATGGATCACAGACTACCACCATTGTCATTTCAAACCAAACAGATACCATTAGGAGTCTTTTGGTTCAAGTCCCATGTTAATATGACTATCAAGGAGAATCGTGTCAAGATTTTCATGATGGCTGGCATGACAGCCAAACTGGATATAAAATTGGAACTATTTTCATTTTTAGGACCAACGATGTGTCATAAAACAATCCACATGTGAAAACCCAATGTTGATATGGCTGTGTTTAGAAGGACTAGAGATAACAATATTTTCAAGATGACCATGATGGTGGTCAGTTTCCATCAGTTTCCTTTCAGATAATCTAGATACTGTACAAACTCTACTGGCTGAAACCAAATGTTAAAATGACTTTTCATAGACATAACAAGATGTTCAAGATATCCGCCATGGATTGTTTTTTTTTAAAAATGGTTTAACACCCTTTTAAAGCACAATATAGGCTATACATGGCGGCCAGTAATAATGGTGGAGGAAGAACCCGGAAACCAACAACAACAACAACAACCCCGGAAAGAACCACTGACCCACGAGAAGCTACTGGCAAGCTTTCTCACATAACTACATTAGCCGAATCTTAGACTCGAACCCACGCTGACAGAGGTGTGATGGCATTGATCCGTAACGGAAAGCGCTTTAGACCACTCGGCCATGGTGGTCATACTGGACAAATGATAGGCACCTTTTTTGTTTGGGACCAACAAACAAAACATTTTAACAAGTCTTCTTTTGAAAATAACACGGTGATATGACGTTCCATCTTTGCGGAGTAACAATAACAAACTTTTTTTTTTAGCCATGGTGGCTATATTTGATATCAAATGGGCACCACTTCCTTTCAGAACCAATAAGACATAAGAAGTCTTTTGGTGAAAGCACAATGTTGACATGGCCGGCCATCATGGAGAAGTAGTAAATAACAAGACTTTCAAGATGGTCTTTGTAGCAGCCATATTGGCAGTCAGAATTTTTCCAATAAAAATCAACTTGACATCACAAGAAGTCTTCCTGTGAAAATCTCATGCAGATTTGGTCATTCATTCACTGTGGCAGCCATATTGGACGTGAAATTAACACCATTTTCATTTAGAATCAACTAGACTGCACAAGAAGTTTTTAAAATAGCCACTATGGGAGTCATAGTGTATGACAAGGCAGCACCATTTTCATTTAGGATCAACTAGACTACACAAAAAGTTTTTAAGATGGCCACTGTGGAAGCCATAGTGCATGACAGGGCAGCACTAGATCAAGTTCATGGCAATTCTCCAAGTAGTTTATAAAGTCATGATAGTAAAATTGTCCTAATAAATGGATGGAATATTAATGATATGTCACATGACATAGACAATCTCAAAAACATTCCCCATTATAAAACACACAGAACTAAAAATTACAATACAAGCCACAAGGAAGTGCCTGTACATGTAAGAATTTATATGTATGCCTAGGCCATCAAGAGTACTTGTATATGTTAAAAGAATTTATATGTACACCTAGGCCATCAAGAGTAACTGTATATATTGTAACAATTTGTATGTACACCTAGGCCATCAAGAGTAATTGTATATATTGTAACAATTTGTATGTACACCTAGGCCATCAAGAGTACTTGTATATATTGTAACAATTTGTATGTACACTTAGGCCATCAAGAGTAATTGTATATCTTGTAACAATTTGTATGTACACCTAAGCCATCAAGAGTACTTGTGAATACCATAAGAATCTATGGGTACACCTGATATAATTAAATAATAAATATAAATTAAAGTGTAATTTAGTGAATGTGTGCAGCATACTCACATTTGCAGCCCATGGTAACCTTTCCCACAATAACCAAAAAGGAGAGCTACTTTCTTCTTCCTGTCCATTCGACACTGTAGTCATGAAATATGAGAATAGATGATTTCACAGTGCAGTCACAAAATCTATCCATAAATGTTAATATTGGATCTACTGCTGAACATATGTAAATCACCATCATGTGTGTTATGAAGTGTCTCTCAATACATGTTTTATAATCTGACAAAATAATACAACCAACCTGATCCCAAACCAAAACGCAAATTGGACAATAACAATGTGCATAAAAAAAATTAATTAACAATGTACTTGGAAACTCACTTGCCCGACTCAAAATGGCAAGCACTGACTTAACAATATTTGTCTCTAATAAAGAGTAAAATCTGTCGATAAAATTACAGACTTTGATCACTTCATACTTCAGAAATTTGTTTTCCATTTCTTTTATTCTATCCCATACAAGTATTTGCTCTCACCCTTCAAAACCAAAATATATTAAGAGGAAGAGCAAACGGGTCCCAATTTTTAATTACTTCTTTTTTTGTCTTCAGGCTCTTAATGACACCAGAATTCTAGCCATGTATGATGTATTCCAACTCCTCATAGCATTTAAGCAGGAACTCTGGTAAGCATGAAGAAAAGTCTTTAGGTGTGCAAAACAGTCTTAGAAAAATTCTGCTCCATCCTTATAGGCACATTTGAGGAATCATTAAAAAAAAAAACATTAAGATAATGTAGTTTCATTGCAGATTCTAGTCTGATTTAAATTTTTAAAAATTTAAAAAATACACTATTTACACTAAACATTCAAGTGATACAAAAACCAGACATATATCTGATAATTTATTGATGTACTGAACTGCACAGGTCCATCACAACTATAAATTGGATATAACAGGCCCTCCACTCTCTGAATAAACACTAAAAATGTTAAATTTCTAACTGGATTAAAAATAGTAAGGACAATAATAAACTAAACGTAGATACATGTATACATGTATTATAATTAAACAGCTGTGTATTTAAGAAAAATGCAGAATAAAGAACATGATCCACAACATGCCCCCATCCACCCCCTGCTTGGCACTCAGGGTGGTTGCATGTATTGCCCACTACTTGTGATGATTGTGGAATTGCAGTATACTATAACAACTCTAGGTCTTAAAATATGTAACACAAAAAGTGGTGAAACAATTTAAGTAAAATAAACAAACATTTTATTTCCTTAGAATACAAAATGAAAATTCAACAGTCTCTTTAAGTCTTGTGAATTAAATTTCAAATAATCATAAATATCCCGACACAAGTATACAATGTTTTCATTGTTCATTTATCATTACTATAATTATCTTTAGTTACAATTTGCAAGATACAGACTTGTGGAACTTGACAAAATTAACTGTCAGTTTCTCAGCTTGGCTTTGGTAGTGTCAGATAATAAGAAACAGCTATGAAAATGATTTGGCAACCATTATGTAACAATGCTATATCCAAATTTGTGCTACAACATGTGCAGGCTACACATGTATTATGGTGCTGCTTTATTATATGCAGCTTTCACGTATTCTTTTGCCAGTGAATTGAGAGTTATTGGAAATAAAATCATTACCTCTAACTTCTGTTTCTTGACATCTTCCTCCTCTCCATCCTTTTCATGATCCCGCTTTACTGAAGCTGGTTTCTCCGGTGTCTGAGAAAACAATCGGATCCTTTTCAGATAAACATTGGTTAATGCATGAAAATCAGATATAAATGCTATTTTAATCACATGTAAAATATGTTCAACCTCCAAGTTTAAAATATACTTGCATGGTTAACAGCCTTTATATAGTCTAACCTCATCAATTTTGTATCTTATGGTTTTTCATATACAGTCGTCCCTCGTTTATCGTGGTTAATCAGTTCCAGTCTCTACCACGATAAGTGAATTTCTGCAAAGTAGGATTCTTTATTTATAAATCAAATATTTTCACAGTTAGAGCATAGAAAATCTGTTCATGACCCTCTAAATACGGTTTTTAACATATTTGAAGAAAAAAACGCCATAGAGTGAAGCAGTGAAAGCAAAAGTGTGAAGTGACGACTGTAATATAAATGCTATATTAACCATGTGAAGAATAATTTAAACCTCCAAGTTTAAAATGTACATGTATGGTTCTGCTTTTATATAGTCTAACCTCATCAATTTTTGTATCTTATGGGTTGTTCATGTCATAACTACCATCAATGTTGACACATATCAGCTATCACATAATATGCATGTAAACACTGAGATGGGCAAAAATATGACCCACTGTTTGATCCAACTCATTGTGTGTGGCCTTAAAAAAAACACTTTATCTGACCCCCCGCCCTGGTGAAAGTTGCCTTCTCTAAACTGATTGTTTTCCTTCATAATTTAAAGCCCCTACATGATGACACTATGCACTCACACATCTAGGTCTGGGATATTCACAGTTGAGCACACCACCTTCTCTGAGGCCATAAAAAAAAAATATTTGGAATTCTTGTTACCCAACCAACCCTATTGTTCCTGCTGACCCTTAATTTTTTAAGGAAAATAAGAAGAAAAAAATTGAAAAACCTAGAAACAATTTAGAATAAAAGGAATGAAACTATGAGGTCAAATTCTGGATGCAAATAAAGTTTATTTTATGCTTCATTTAAATCCACCTCAATAAAATAAAGACACAAAATGCAATAAAAAAAGAAGATTGTACCAATTTTTTTTGTTCAATGTAACCATGGCAACATTAATCTTTTTTATCTGGCCAGACCATGAAGTGAGTCTGATTAACCATATATCTTTTTTTATTTGGCCAGACCATGAAGTAAGTGATTGACCATATATCTTTTTCATTTGGCCACACCATGAAGTGAGTCTGATTAACCATATATCTTTTTTATTTGACCAGACCATGAAGTCAGTCTGATTAACCAGTTATGACCTTGCATTACAAAAGAGTATCCGTGAGCTCCATTTTGATTTGAACTTGTATGTACCAGGGTGTGTGTGATGATACCCAGTACGAGTTCCTCTCATCAGAGCTAGTTCAAGTTCCTGAGAAAATGTGTTCTATGGACATGAATATTTGGATCACAAGTAATAAAAATAGTCTGGACTAGTAGGGGTTGTATCGTAGTTTGTGCTGTGTATATTTTATTTGAGTGTGAACATGTTAAACAAAAACTTTAAAAAATCTCAATAAATTTCCTATCAATAAACTGTGTGTATTTTGTGAAACTGTACACCTAAATGATCTCAGGATTCTTTGTATCTTTCATCTCACACAATACACACATACCTGAATGCATTTCTGTGGAAAAATCTTTCATATCTGACAATACAAACATACCTGAATGCATTTCAGTGGGAAAATCTTTCATATCTCACAATACACACATACCTGAATGCATTTCAGTGGGAAAATCTTTGAATACTAAACGGACAGTCAAAAGAGCATTGTGCATTATAGGCTGAGCCGACAAGTAAGTTCCACACGATGTAGAGGGCATCCATTATTACATAATTATATTGCCGTCACTTTCTAACTGGGGCAATAAAACTTAATCTGTCCACCTTTAGCCACAATATGGACAATCCCCAATGACTACTACATCCAATCAGTGATGGGACAGGATTAAGGTCCACGTGGATATTTTTTCTACTTAATCTGTGATGCATGTATCTTATTTTCTAATGCAAAAGACAAAACTCACAAACCTTTTCTTCCATTGATTGTACAACAGATGCCATTTTCGGAAGTCTGACAAGTCGGGATAAACCTTGGAATGCTCGTCTAAGCATTAATCCTCACTAACATAAGTTTGGCACAGAACTGAAACATAAAAAGACATGTTTATTTTAGCTCCTTCTTAAAAATCTACAAATGCATGTTAGCCCAAGCTTCTTCTGACATTTATGTCACACTTCAACAAATATATAAAAATATATAATTTACTTTCTCAAAAATTGTGATCATATCATTGTTCATGTCTTTAATACATTGATAGAAGAGACGAAAGTATGACATTGCTGAAATTTGACCTGGATCTATCAGTCATATTATCATACAAAACTCGCAGCATACATGTCAATGAGGTCATATAGTCACATGAACATGATATGGACAATAAACAAATTTCCAAAGTAAAAATGGGGTAACAAGGGTCAGAGAAAACTTGGACTATCTTTTTGTTTGCTGGTGAAGACATTTTCATGATGCTTTGTCAAATGGTAATTCAAATAAAGTGTTGGTGGCACGTGTGGAACAAAATTCCGATTAGGCCCCAGTTTCTCTTAAAAGCTTTTGGAAAACTTTATATATATATTAAAATGCACTAAAATGATTGCTACTGGGTAAACTGTACCAATCAGATATAGTTCACTAATATTTAATATTGCGACCAAGAGTACCGGACTATTTCAGCAACTGTTGATATCACAACTAGCGCTTAACAGGAAATCAGTTATTTTCTTAAATATTATAAATAATTGAGAATTGGGGAATTAGTAATTTTTTTAAGTGGGGTGTATCTTAATCACTGAAAAAGCAGTGAAATTCATACAAAAATCATGAGGGTTGGCAGCTATGCCAGTATTCTAACTGAGGTGCATGTCAGACTTGTCAAAAAAAAAATCTAACTTGCCTGAGAAAACTTTGAACATGGAAATATATTATCAAGATGTTGACACACCACCTGCAATAACAGTGGCAATTTAGAAAAGGTTGAAATTTGAAATATTAAAAAGGTTGAAATTTTGGGCATGAAGAAATTGGATTCTGGATTTGTGGTATTTCAGTCAGAGCTTTGTGAGTTTATTCAAGTCACCAGCCTGGTAATGTGTCTTAAAAAAATCCTCCTTGAGCACTGATATTAATTATATAGTGTTATGACCTGTAATAAAATATCACCTGTTTTAACACCACAACTATCTAGCAGAGGGATTGGTCTTTCTTGATAGTTTCTACATTAAACATAGCTTGTTGTATGATGGATTTTACATTAAGACCCCATCACTGCCATGGAGTTAAGTATGATGTTTAAGAAATCTCCAAATCACTGTCTTTGTGATTAATAAATTGAATAACTATCATGGTGTTATTAATCCTATTGGCCAATGTAAGGGTGGAAAATAGCACGTGTGTTAGGAATACCTTGGGTAACTGTCAGGATTGTGAGTATGAGTACATGTGTCAACAATACTCAGTTATGAATATGTTGTATGTGTTAGTGGTGCATGTGTTAGGAATTTCCTGTCACTGTAAGGTTTCGAGTATGGTAAAGGTGTTAAATTTGTGAATATGGTACATTTGTCAGAAGTCACCCTGGGTCACCATCAGGGTTTTGAGCATGGTAAACACATTAGGAATCCCCAGGTCGTTGTCAGGGTTTTGAGTAGTGATGGGAATCGGTCAGAAATTCTTAATCGATAATCGATTTCCCTTAACCAACTGATCATTGATTATAATCGGTTACTAAGAGCACATTTTAATTTTTGTTAAACAGTTATTATATCTTTGATCAAGAGTTCAATATGTTTATAAATGTACAGGAATAATCTCTTTTAATGACATGTATACTTTAACCTGACAATAATATTACATTATGTGTTAATTAATTTTGTTCTACAATTTTGTTAAATGAACGCAATGTTGTATCATTTATGGCTGATCAGTCATATGTAACTGAAATACTGCTACAATCCCCCAAAATTCTTTCATTCACATGTGATGTGTCTATAATTTAAAGTATAGAAGGACATGTTTTTCTTGTTTGCCATTATTTATAAATACTACAAAAGTTGTTGCAATTTTACTGAAACAAATCAACAAAAAGTGATTAAATGTATTGTCAACAATTTAACAACTTGACCATATAATAATGACTATATGTTCCTAATTATGAATCATAAGGTTTCATATTTGTAGTTGTAAAGGAAATTAATAAATTTCAGGTAAACTTTAGTGGCTAGGAGTTTTACTAACCTTTGTGCTTTGCATACACCTAAAAAGTAGTCTCCCTTTACACACAATCGATTATGGAGTTCACAATCGATTATCTGCCCAACCAACTGATGATCGATTATAATCGCTAATCGGAACAACACTAGTTTTGAGCATGGTAAACACATTAGGAATCCCCAGGTCGTTGTCAGGGTTTTGAGCATGGTAAACACATTAGGAATCCCCAGGTCATTGTCAGGGTTTTGAGCATGGTAAACACATTAGGAATCCCCAGGTCGTTGTCAGGGTTTTGAGCATGGTAAACACATTAGGAATCCCCAGGTCATTGTCAGGGTTTTGAGCATGGTAAACACATTAGGAATCCCCTTAAATCACCATCAGTTTTGAGCATAGTGCACATCTTAGGAATCCCCTGGGTCGCTGTCAGGGAGGGTTTTGAGCACAGTGCACATCTTAGAAATCCCCTGGGTAACTGTCAGGGTTTTGAGTATAGTGCTCATCTTAGGAATCTCCTTTGTCACTGACTAGGTTTTGAGTATGGTGCACAAATTAGGAATCCCCCATTTCACCATCAGAGTTTTGAGCATGGTAACACATTAGGAATCCCCATTGTTTCTTTTATAGGACACTGTAAATCTATTTAAAGGCTAGTGTTATTCCAAAAATCAATTATAATCAATCATCAGCCGGTTGAGCAAACCAAAATAAGATAATTGCTTGGGAAACTCCATAATGATTTAATCAATTGTTTGTAATGGGAGACAAATACTTTTTTGTAGCATGCAGAACACGTTAAGTAAAATAGGGCTTCCATTCCATTGAAGTTGATCAGAATTATTTATTCCGTTCACAACTTACAAATATAAAACCATACTGTATTCCACTGGTGTAAACTATTATAATTAGGAACATGTAGTCATGATTACATGATTAAGTTGTGATACTGTAGAGTTAACACATTAAAATCTGGAGGTTTTTGCTGTTTTCGCATGTAGGAAACATGTTAGGGACTATTTCTGAATACATCCTAATACATCGACTTCCAAGCAATTTTCCACTAGCCCAATGCCTAGTTGTGCTAAAATAAAATTCCATTGGTTAGTTTGCTTATACATGAGCAGAAGGTGAAAAGTTGGAGTTCTTTTTTGTTGTTGCTTGATGGAACCATAATTTCGCATGGAGAAGACTATTAAAGATGTCCACCTTATCCTACTTTTTGCACAGGTTCACCTGTCTGTGTGCACTTCAGACCAGTCTATCTTAGATCTGAGGTCATAAAGACTAAAATCTGGACACAAAATTGGATTCCGACCATGGATAAATTTGGGTGGGGAAAAAAATAGGTCCAAAAATACAAGGTTTTTCCCTTTGTATTTTGAAGCACAACTAAAATGTCCAGATTATTTGGTATCTTTGTAGAGCTAAATCTATCTACCTTTCTATAATACCACCCACTTTGGTGTATCATGCATGACCTCAATGCTACAGACCTTGGAGGGGCTCCGAGTGGTCTAAAGCGCTCACCGTTACGGATCACTGCCATCTCACCTCTGTCTGTATGGGTTCAAGTCTAAGATTCAGCTAATGCGGTTATGTGAGAAAGCTTGCCAGTAGCTTCTTGTGGATCGGTGGTTCCTTCCGGGGGTTTTCCTGGGTTCTTCCTCCACCAATAATACTGGTCACCATGTATAGCCTATCGTGTGCTTAAAAATGGCGTTAAACCCTACAACAACAACAACAGACCTTGGAAGTAGGCTACTACCTCATGCTCCGTAAACTCTGCACTAGGGGTTAATGTGTTAATAAATTTAAACCAATTATAATCAATTATCAGTTGGTTAAGTGGAACCGATTATCGATTTAAAAATTCTGACCGATTCCCATCATAATAATACGACATTCTAAAAGCACTACCAACATTTTAATCCTGATGTATTTAACCCTTTGGAAAATAATTCTACTTAAAATAAAGACTCAGTTTTTCAAAGAACATATATGAGGACAAAAATTAATGATGTGGCAGTATTGAAAAGATACAATCTCTGCTTCACTGAGAGTAATCCCAATCATAAAGGAATTCCAAAACATTACAAAATCCAATATAATATTGTTTTCCCATATTAACTTTCAATGACAGTAACAGTCATTAATATCACTTTGGAATAGTGAATGTTATCTTTATGGGACTATATACAGTTAGTCCTATATTGTAAGACATAGCACATTAATTTTGTTTCAGAGCTATATCTTACTACCCAAATGACATGCTTGTATATCGTGTACCGATGTTGGCTGACATCGGAAACAAGTAGTCAATGTTCCAGGAATATCTCACTCTCTTGGCTATCCATATCAACACTCTTCCACAAATTGATATGCAATTAATATACTTATTGTGCTGTTTTTATCCTGGTAGAATCAAAATGTTACACTATCAAATGAACACATTTTCATGTTCCACAGACATACATTTGATTTTTTTTTAAAATGCGACAATAATCGAGCTATGCCAGTGTATCATCAAGTAGGTTCATGTGGGGGATATGTTTCTTGAATGAAACAGAATGCTGCTTGCAGTTCCAATACTACAATAGGCATAATATATAGAGGATATTTGCTTGAAACGAGTGAATAACGGATATATTTCATCGAGTGGATGAAAAACTCTGTATTTTCACGAGTGGCTTCGCCACTCGTGAAAATACTAGAGTTTTTTATCCAAGAGATGAAATGTATCCGTTATTCACTCGTTTCAAGCAAATATTCTTTTTATTTTATGCTCACATACGTTGGCTACCTCAAATCTGCTCTTTCACTCGTTTATTCACTCGTTTCAAGCAAATATTTTGACCCAAAAATGTAGTTCCTGTAGTGAAAAAACATTATTTTTTCACTGTTATTTTTTCACCGCAGTGAAATATCAATATTATTTTAGCTAGAAAATCAAGTAATTCACTGCTGAGCATAAAATAAATTTGTATTTGTTTTGTTAAAGAATGATTCAACCTAACCCGATTTTGGCACTCATCGCTTTCCAGCCAACTGAAATATCGGCCAATGAAACTTAATAAAAGGTTCCTTTCTTTTGTAAGAATTTTAATTTATTAGAGAAAAGCCAACAGAGTAAGTAAAGTCTGACTCAAACATTATGATATTACTTTGTAGAAAAATGTTATTTCAGTTGCCAGCTGTGAGAGATATTCCTGAAAATTTGACTTTCGTTACAATGTTAGTCGACATCAAAACACGCTACACAGCCCCCTTAGTTAGGCTGTAAGACTACGACGCCTAAAACATAAATATCAGCGTCGAGGTCTTAGTTACACGTAGGACTAACATAATGTATTATGTGCACTTTCTGGCCAATCAGGATTGAATTTCATCATCAAAGTTCACCTGAGCATAATAAAATAAAAGGCTGAACTCTTATATAACAGTTAAATCCTATATAGTATCCCACAGAAATGCCTTTACCAGCTTAGTTAATGGGACCGCAAATATTGCGGAATCACGTCGCACATGAATTTTTCAGAATTGTAAGTTTTCCTTAATATAACCTTTAGCTTCCTGTCAAAATGTTCAAATTTTCACGTGATTACGATAAATAGCCAAAATCTTTACGACTTCCTATATAAATATATAGAAAGTATACATTCTCTTACATTTACCATGTGGTAACGGGCGCTGACATTTTGGCTGTGGAATTGTGGGAAACAGTAAGTCTAATAACTAAATAAAGTATTGATTACCAGATCCGTCGTTTATAACTTGTGAGTAAAAAATAAATCCAGCAAATGAACTTAATTAATCAATTATTATTATTATTATTATTATTATTATTATTATTATTATTATTATTATTATTGTTATTATTATAACGTCAATAATAGAACAACAACAACACGCACTCACGCACACACACACACACACACACACGTACGTACATACATACATACATACATACATACATACATACACACACACATATATGTGTGTGTGTGTGTGTGTGTGTGTGTGTGTGTGTGTGTGTGTGTGTAAATAATTGAAGTGTGTTTTATTATATTAGAATAAACCTGAAAACATAAATAAATAATGTAAATTGTTTTTTTTTAAAAATGATCAGTAAAAGGTAATGCTAATTAGTTCAAATAATATGATACATATAAATATTTACTGATTTTAATGATATATTCAAAAGTAATGTTAACTGTTTAGATGATATAGTATAAAGTAATGAGAATTGGTACAATATGTTAAAAATTAATGTTGCTAAGAGGATTGTATTGCTTAATGGAAATTATATATATAGTATATAAATAAATAAATATATAAAACAGACTTCAATTATTTACATTCTCTAGGATGGATCAGCTTCATTGTCTTGAAAGTTCCTGTCAACGTGAGCATTGTTGTGAATAAATTCCACGAAGTGGCTTGGATAAACAAATTGTGCTCAAAGCAGCGTAGTCTTTTAAATTATGTCTTAGTCGCAGCATGACTGATTCGGACCAGTTGTCAGGCTGAATCGGATCATAACAAACAATATAAGAAAATTGCAAAACCTGATTTTTTTAAAAATTATTACTGTTTTTGCATGCATAGGAAGAGAACGTAAACGGTAGGTTTACGTCTCTTAATTGAGATATTCCTCAATTTCTATACGAAATTAAAACATAACATATATGACCTAGCGGACATAGATTACTTTAAAAACCAAAACTCTCTGCAATGTTTGCTATAAAGAAAACATAAATGTGTTCTTTGTACTTATGTTTTAAGAAGAAAAAAACATATTAAAACTTTTCAAAATTAGGGCCAGTATGTATATACATTTACCCATGGCATTTATTAATTTCCCACGAAAATAGCATTTTCTTCATGTTATATTCACCAAGTAAATATTGGGTCAAGAGGTATTGATCAGTAAAACGTCATTTAGAAATCTCTTTGTAGTATAAATTAAGAGGGAAACCTCGAAACAGTAAACCAGTTTTTGTAATTTTCATTTCAACTTTTGAGAATTTTGCAAATAGTAATGAACGCAAACATTTAATTTCCGAGAACATATTAAATTCATGATACTTTACTTCTGGAAAAAGATTTTATAATATTAAAATAATATCATTTTGATGTAGCCAAAGATCACAAAGGCATGTTTATCATCAGCATTATAACTTGTGTTTTATGATGGTATTATATTCCGCAAAATGAGAACTTGTTCGGAACATTTTATGATCAGTTTCTTTATAACTAGATTGGAATTTTCCATTGGAATAATTCATATCTAGGTTATGGTGAAAATGTATTTAAACAGGGGTCTGATAAACAAATAATTCATTTCTGTTTTAGGACAGTCTGTGTGAATCCATTTTGATCAGAATGTATAGCTGTGTTCAGATATAGTTCGAGAGGAATTAATTATTTAAAATATTAATTAGAATTACTAAAATTTTCATTCATTTTTGGAAGTATACACGCTATTTTGCATTATTATGAATCTATTCAAAGACAATTGAATTGCATCATTGTATTACATCAGGACATTCAATACTATATATATATATATATATATATATATATATATATATATATATATATATATATATATATATATATATATATATATATATATATATATATATATATATATATATATATAGCATGGACATTTTCCACATTATCTTGTCATTGTGAGTATTTAATTTCCATCAGAATGAATGATGCAGTATGAATTCAGATAATACCAAAGTCTTTTAAAATATGTTTCATATGTCTAAAGAGATAAAATCAATAATTTTGTTATGCTTTAAGTTTTTATAACTATTTTTATTACCGAATCCACACAATTAGCAGAATACGCCCGTATAATAATGACGTATGACATTGTTTTGAATTAAATCATGGATTTTACAATAACCCAATTTTGTGTTTTTTATGTAGGATTATTTATCCCTAATCGCATATAGCACAATATACAAGACAGAGATACATTTTTACACAAATTTAACAAAAGATTTAACATACTCAAACTAATTAAACATTATCAATAGACGAATGAGCTGCTTTTAAAATATTTCATTACTAAATTGCCAATGCAAGATAAAGTCTTTAAATATTTGATTACTAAATTAGAAGTGCAAGATAAAGTCTTTAAACATTTGATTACTAAATTGACAATGCAAGATGAATTGTCTTTCATAATTTCGTTAGTCATCCAGAGCAGCTGCATTAGCTTGCATTCTATCGAACTTTTGTCTTCTTAAATGCAGTTTTGATTTGAAACTTTTGAAACAGTAGTGCTTGTTACGTTTAAATCTAAGACGAAACTTATTAATATTGTATATGGTCCAAATCAGAATGTAGTATGGTCCGATGGTTTCATCCTTATAGACCGAAACGATGTCATGAGCTTCTTAAACCACAACAGTAGATTTCTAAAACCAACAAAAATGATTTCTCGCTGGAACAGAACCGTATAAACCACTCTTTGCTCAAACGAAGATAACCTAATCTAGCACTCTTTATTTCTAATCTCAAACATGATTTGTTTACATTACCCCAGTGAAAGCACCATTTAAAGGACGTACTATATTCAATGTATAGAGTGTTGAAAAATATTGATCAGATATATCCATAGGCCAGTTCCATAAACTATACGCATACCGACTGTTAAATTGTTACTCCACTATAGTATTAGAGAACATGTCTTCGTCTGGAATGTCCTCTGTTTACCGTGGAAAATCATTGAACCGAATCTTGTCAATAAAAACTCTTGTTTTTAATGCTGCACATTACTTCTAGACTTTAAATGTAATAAAATGTAATAAAGGAATCAAAGTCTCTTAGACGCTTTTGTAATCATGAAGAAAAGAAAACTGTATTGCTACAAAAAGAGGGATTGGCAGTAAGGTTTCATAAAATATTTCAGTAGCTGCATGCTTACTCCTAAATTGCATACATTAAAAAATACGAAATTAATCCATATTTAAAGTTGGCATATCGAGCTTCCATCTAATTAATTCCAAAAGAAAGACCCTAAATATTTCTTACTCTGTGGTACGTTCACTGACAACAACCTGAAATACTGTACATACATATATACTAATGAAGAAAGAAAATTTTCATACATGAAAATTCCAAACCACATAAAACAAGAAACGTCTTTGGATTTGTTTCTTGTATATTCGTAGTGTCTACCTTATATAGGATCTACACAAGTATATTTTTCAACACGATAGCAAATCGTTGACTTTGTAGTTTGTTGTAATGAGACGAGCACGTGCAGGTGGTTGGTTCCAGTATAACTTATTTGAGTCACTCGTGACTTTAAAATGACTGCAAGATGGACACTAAGACAAAGTACTAGAATTATTACTTGTAATCAGGCACTCTACGTTATTGTTTACCGCTAGCAGGCAAAACTGATTACTGCATTCTTTTCCACATGTTACTAAATTGAAATATTGTTCTGGGAGTACCTTTTATTGGACAAATTAATCCACTAAAGCTCAACTTTGCCTTTATAAGATAATACAGGCTGACATATTCAGAAGCTGGCAATAATGTTGATGGAAGATACAAATAAATTAACTCAAGCGCTGCTCTCAATGAAAATTCGTTATTTGGTTTATTTTATTGCTGACACAGGAATAGGAAATACATAAGCAATTTTTTTCCAAATTACTAAATACGTGTTGCTCAATGATTTCGTTCCCAAAGGTCTCATTGTACCCTAATCAGAGGAATAATGAATCCCAAAATAAATTGTTTTCCATTGTTGTAGGATAAAATTTAGACATGTTTGTCTGCCTGTTGCACAACACTTCACTTTCAGCATATGGGCACTCCGAAATTTATTTAAAAAGATTTGAGCATTCGGAATATGTCGTGAGAGGGGAAGTGTATCCAAATGAGAGTAACATGATGTATTTATATACCCTTGCTATGTGGCAACTGATCTTGCACCACATTCAGGTCAAATCCAATCCTATAATTATCTTTAAAAAGATGTTGATAATGTTAAACTCACTGGAAGCAGTGTGTCTTTCGATAAACATGTACTCACGCGAGGAGTTATTGGGCATGTTTCCTGTCATCTCTAATGCTTTCAGGGTGCCTGGTGTGTTTAAAATGAAAATATTTGTTCCTCTTCACTTTCCTTATTTCCTAATTCATTTTTTTTAAAAAAAAATTCAGATCCTTCCCTGGATTTATTTTCCACACAGCGATTAGCAATTTTAATTTTTCCACACAGCGAAAGTTTTTATTTGTTTAAATTTTTTCATACAGTTTAAATATCCACACTATAATCAGTCATTTTAACTTTCCACAAAATGATAAGACATTTTAACGTCGAACTCGTCAAGGGGATACTGGTCTAACTTGTTTCTATGACAATGCGTATTTCGCTGCTAATACAAGCTCAATCATTTTATTCATCTAATTTGTATATAGCGCTTAAAGAATGAACATGAAGCTGCATTCTGTACTCTTTAACTCTGCATATCCATTTAGTTTCTTAACTAATTTCCTCTCTTTTATAGTCCAATTCCATCTTCGGAAATTTGCAAAATTTGTAACATGAATCTAATAACAAGCAATAGCATTTGTGTGCTAGTTCTGGACTGTGTGCTTATTTATAATTAATTGTACAGAAAACGTTTGATGGAAAACATGTTAACATTTACATAGGTCTGACAAAGTACGAGCATTCTGTTAATTACACGCCTGTAAAACGTATCCTAACAAAGATGTGTTGTTGAGAAGATTACCAATTTACTTGTTAGGATTGAAAATATAGCAGATATGTGCATCAGGTTTTGACCAATGTAAATGTTGATTAACCGATATGCAGACCGTACGTAATGACCATGTTATTATGTACACCTTTTGTTATTTATCTATCAAAATCTAGTCTCTTTCAGACAATGAAGTTGTTTCAAGAAATATTTCTGCTTTTGACTAAACGCTATATTCTTTTTAGCCAAAGAGACGAATATTGGTATGTTTATACGTTTGAATGTAGCTTGTGTCGGGATAAAACGTAATTAATTTTTTTCTTAACGCTAAAAATGTGCAAAATATGAAGTTGTCATAATTGTCTAAATAACCGAAATTTAGTACCTTTTTGTATCATGTGTTGAAAAGTAATTCATTATCGTTCAGTTTTTTTCTACATAAAATATCAATCAAAAGCAAGTAGCATTCCTTTGAATAGCATGGGGAGGGTAATTTAGTGATTTCACTGATTTCTTTAACATATTTCATCCATTCAATTTTTTATGATCCTAGTGTTTTTGTTTTCATAAATATTTCAGAATCTTTTATGTCGCTATACTAATGTGATAAGATTAGCACTAAGTCCTTCATGTACGTATGTTACAAATTTAGAATATACTATTTCCTGTATATAATTACGAGGTCAAGCATACGTACATATAGATAGACAGATACGTAGATATACATACATGCAAGCAGACAAATTGATAGGTCAATTCTGCTATTAACTTCGACGTAGATGACTGGCCTATATGTAACGAAAAAAAAGATATTAGTTTATATTGCCTGCTATCATTAATCACATGTGGTTTTTTCCTCGTGTTGCAACGTAAAAAGGAAATTCACCTTTGGTTTAGCTCTCGAGGCGTACAAGACGTCTTTAATAAGATTTGTGTTTGTTTGTTTGATTGATTAGGATTCTTAACGTAGCTTTAACAATTTTTCAGTTATATCGCTACGATGTCTGCAGTGTGGTAGTTTATAGTGATGTCTAGCACTGGGACATCATGCCGCAGACATGTAGCATGATGTCCCACCCAGTCACATTATCCTGACACCAGGACGACCAGTCCTAACCCTAACCTCTTAATTCTTAATGCTGAGATTCAAGCGAGACAACTATTAGTACCATTTTTTAAGTCTTTGGTATGAATAGGCCGGGGATCGAACCCACGACAGCCCGCTTCCGCGTCGGACGCTCTAACCACTAGGCCACAGGAGAGGTCTATCTTTAATAAGGAATGTATGCGGGATGTGTTACTCATATATTAAATCAATATAACCCTTTACAGAAAGATGATCGATTGTAAGATATGTATAGTTTTAGAAAACGGGGTAACTATGATGTCTTCCAAACAGAATCAAAAACACAACTTACCTGTTTGCAACCAATGTGCATACATTTTAACCAGGTCTCCGTAAGGACTGTTTTCTTCTTTCTAATTCAATGGAATGTTATTTATCTAATACATTAAGTGAATAATAAAACAGAGGATGCCGATCTTGCCAGCATTCGTACTTAAAATGTAATGTCAGGAATTTGCAGACTAAATAATTGTACAAGAGAGGCTACTTAGAACGAAAGACGAATCACATTTGCAGGGTATTTATTTGTAAATGTGTTGCGGATTAGAATGAAAATTGAATTACTTTTGTACATTATCAATCTATATATTTCATTCTAACAAGCGAAGCTCGTTTACACATCATCAATTTAAAAGGTGATTCTCATTTTCATTATAATCCGTGTTTCCTTTACAGCGGAAAAAAACATAACTTTCTATTTCTCACAGAAAAACTATTCATGTTGATAAAACTTGTTTTTTTTTTGTAGTTCTTGATTTATTGTGTGTGTGTGTGGTGGTGGGGGGGGGGGGTACAGTTATCGGATTAAACATATGGCTTAAAATCTGTCGTAGCTTTCTTTACTGTTCATGTTTAGTGATGTATTGAATTTTCTTTTCGTCTTTTCTAATAAAAAAATTATGTATGTATTTGGCTTTACATATATTTTTTTTCAACATATGCATGTGCATATTCAATTGCTATATGTCTTTATACTCCTCCTGCACGTGGTTGTGTTGTTTTGTGTTTAGTCTTTGTGTTCTGAACAAGAAAGATAAAACTAATGAGATGTGATTGACAGCCGCATATTGTCAATATGTGTAACGATCTTCAATGCCCCGAAAACCTATCATATTATAATTCTATCATATTTTATATAAACTGGAAGTTCTCAACTTGGTATATGCAGGTGGTTACTATAACGAGAGAATTAGTAGAGAGGATCGACCTTGACCGATTGATCTGAGTGAGCATCAACGTGCCACGAGACTTACTTGAGTTACAAATTTGAAAACATTTTTCATTCAGTGACGATGGAGTTTTATTCTGTGTTAATGTTAGGGTCAGTCACGTTGATTGGCCCTACGATAGCTGTATTATGTACAAGATATACGTAGGCAGATTCCAAAATCGTGATCCCATATAAATGCATGTCCAATTTTATCTTGTTTAGTGTGCATAAATGAATCCAATCTAACCTTTATGTAGTTCAAACATGTGGTGTCCATTCTAATAATGCTGTGCGGTGCATACTTGAATCTATTGTAATCTTGTTTGTATTTCTTAATTTAATCCATTCTACTCTTATTTGTGTTGCAACATCAAGTCGTCTGCTTTAATTGAATCCATTCTAATCTCGTGTGTGGCACATACTTCAATCCATTCTAATTTCGTGTCTGGCACATACCTGAATCCATTCTAAACGTATATGTATGGATTAATTGAAACCATTCTAATTTTGTTTGTATTGCTTAACTGAGTCCATTCTAATCTTGTTTGTATTATTTACTTGAATCTATACTAACCGTCTTTGTATTGATTAATCGTATCCATTCTTCTAATCTTGTTTGCACTGAATCTATTCTAATGTTCTTATATTGCCTAATTTAAACCATTATAATCCTGTTTACATTGCTTAATTTAATCTATTCTAATACTACTATATTGCTTACTTGAATATATTCTAATTTTATTTGTATTTCTTGATTAATTCATTTTAATCCTGATTGTATTGCTTAATTGAATCCATTCTAAACTTGTTTGAATTACTTAATTGAATCCATTCTAATAATGTTTGTATAACTTAATTGAATCCATTCTAATCTTGTTTGTATAACAATTAAATCCATTCTAATCTTGTTTGAATAACTTAATTGAATCCATTCTAATCTTGTTTGTATAACAATTAAATCCATTCTAATCTTGTTTGAATAACTTACTTGAAACCATTCTAATCTTGTTTGTATTGCTTAATGCATTATACTCTTGCTGTATAACTTAATTGAATCCATTATAATAATATTTGTATTGCTTAATTGAATCAATTATGATCTCATTTGTATCGCCTAACTTAATTATAATATTGTATAACTTAATTGAATCCATTTTAATATTGTTTGAATTGCTTAATTGAATCCATTCTAATCTTGTTTGAATTACTTAACTGAATCCATTCTAATCTTGTTTAAATTGCTTAAATTAATCCATTATAATCTTGTTTATATAACTTAATTGAATTCATTATAATAATGTTTGTATTGCTTAATTGAATCCATTCCAATCTTGTTTGAGTTGCTTAATTGAATCCATTCTAATCTTGTTTGTATAACTTAATTGAATCCATTCTAATCTTGTTTGAATTGCTTAACTTAAGACATTCTGATATAGCGTGCTTTGTAGAAACTTCTCATCTGATGTCTTTTAATCATCGACTGATCTGCTAACAGAAAGCCATTCTATTGAAATATAAATTTTAAGTTAATGCAAACATTTTAAAAGCAGCCATCATAGGAGACAGCATTTCCTTCGGAACCATAGTCTTCTGTGACTGCTGAGTTGTGTAAGTGGTTTAATGCCTTTTGATTTGGTCGGTTTGAAATGAACAAACTTCGTAGGGACTGGATTGATAAGAAGATACCCGGTCTTGTCGATGTACTCACGATTGATCGATCTATCGATTGGATCAGGCATGGAAACGATGGTCTTAGATCGCAATTATCCGCACTTCCCTAATAAATGCATTCAGAGGTATATGCGCCTTACATGAAAATAATATATTTCTTGATCAGTGACAATGACAATGCTTACAGATAATGTAGGCCATATGTCCATAGCACTACAGTTGCACAAGAAAATTTAGCGCAAATTACAAAATGAGCTGGGAGAAAAATTGTAGAAGAGATGTTGATATAACTACATAGTTGTGATCTTCCATATAGGTTGAGGACAAATAAAACAATATTATAATTACGTATATATTTGATCTATTCTGTGGATGCTGAAACGATGCGCATTATGCATGCTGAACATTGTCAAAGAACTACATTTTTCGTAGTCAGTAATTTAGAATTTGAGAGCAAATGTCCTTCATATTGCTTGCATAAATCCTACACATTGAATGGATGGGACTTTGGTCACACTATGATAGCTAAGCATAAAAATTTAAGAAATTTGACAGCATTATATTGACAATATTCTTGTCAAATTCTGAGAAGCATTTTGTCAGATGGATAATCAGCGTGTTCTTGAAAAACATAATGGTAAGACAGGTTGTGGATATTTTTTTTGTATTGTAAGATTTTTAATTGTATTTACTTCATTGATGTGTACGTGATGTGTGTATGAGTATCCTGCTAGACGGACAGACTCACCAAAATGAGAATAGGATCATTTCGACAGAGGTTATCGAAAACTTCCTTGAACGGTCTTAAGAAAGCACATGAACGGCAATCTAATTAAAATCATATCTATGCTGTCCTACGTGACGGACGGACTCACCAAAATGAGAATAGGATCATTTCGATAGAGGTTATCGAAAACTTCCTTGAACGGTCTTAGGAAAGCACATGAACGGCAATCAAATTAAAATCATATCTATGTTGTCCTACGTGAAGATTTGACAGCGACCTATATAGCTGTGTTCTGGAGACCTATAATAGTACCATAATATCTAATCTTATTAGCCAATCAGATGGAGTCTTATATCTTCGTGTTTGTGAGACTGAACGGCATGGGTCAAGATCATCAATGTATGCCTATCGCTCTTATTCACTTTCGAATTTCTGAATGTCGCATTTCCATTGGTTAACTCAAAGGTCACCAGAACATGAACCCTATGCGATCGATGTCAGATCACCCAAGACAGTGGAGATCTGATTTTAATTAAATTGCACAAAAAACAATGTTTTACTTTCAGTAAACTCTCGATTTGATGGGAAAATGCTTGCATGCTCCTTTATATTCATACCATGTCGTACTTATATTTTAAGATCTTGCAAGAACTACTAGTCCGTAGACAGATAATATCATATCCTTGATAGTACACGTTCTTTTACCTTCAAGGTCAGTTTAGGTATAAAATTCTTAGACAAAATTATAAACTGTTGACTCTACTTATGAAAATAAGAATTACGTCTGATTTTTTTAAAATTAAATTATAAGAATCGGTACCACTGAAATTAATAAATGTTAATTTAAATCATCGCCCACTCGATTCATATATGTCTTGAGCATAACCCTATATGTTACGACATAGATTTACGGGAAGACATTACATAGAGATGACAAGATGCGGTTACAAGATTTGTGAATCGTTGTGATAGCTTTTTGCAAAAACTTCTTTGCATCTGTACAATGCTATGATCCAAACAATATTTATAAAATTAGATTCTACAGTAATACGGGATTAGCAAGACACATATTCCATAACTTTAAGACATTAATAGGACACTTTTTGACAAAACATTGTGAACTAATCAGGACAAGAAATCCATGTCTGTAACAATGAAATGAATACATATTGATTTAAACCATCGCCCACTATTTCTTGATCATAACCCCAAAATATTAATGTATGATATCACGAGAAAAACATTATGGTGAAAATGCCATAAAGAAAATAGATTCCATAGTTTGTACGACATTAATAAAACACTTTTTTGACAAAAACATACTGAATTAATCATGACAAGAAAGAAGGTATCATTTACTCGATAGCATTTGTTGCTTCCCCAATCATAACTGAGTGGATTGAAGAGAGACGAGCTTTCGTGCTTAGCCGGTTAAAGACTGTTTTTAAAAAAAAATTAATAATTTACTAAATACTACTTTTTCATTTCCTATATTATTCTGTGTACATCACGGCATATGCAAGGGTATACAACTTTTCTGATGAATATTGGGAAATATCTGAAAAAAATCAGAACGTCCTAACTTTAGGTCGAGAGAATACAAATAATCCATAGATTTCGATGTTTTTCACAAGTATTAATGTTAGTTGTATAGATCATTTAGCTTCTGAGCGCAAGATGAGGGAGAAAATTCTGGAAGGATC
Source organism: Unio delphinus (assembly GCA_029339505.1). NCBI lineage: Eukaryota > Metazoa > Mollusca > Bivalvia > Unionida > Unionidae > Unio > Unio delphinus. The sequence goes on along the minus strand of JAQISU010000109.1, from coordinate 3,304,281 downwards.
GAAGACACTTGAATTATTCCCGTCTATATTCCGCCTTTCAACACACCAGTCGTGATTAGTATGCAGTTATGCATTATCATCCTGGTATCTGATGTCAAAATCAATTAAATCCCTTACTTTATACTTTGGCCAAGAGCACCGGCTGTCTCGTTCAATCTGAGCTCCTCGCTTTGACATGTACTATTAAGAAATGTTTGTGATGTACATCAAAACCTTAAGGAAACGTCAGTGTAGCGACTGCAAGCAGAATGGAAGGGGAAATGCAAAATTAAAAGAGAAATCTTTACCAATATATAAAATTGGGAATGTGTTTGAAGGATAAGTGGAGTGAGGATGTTAACCGTCTTTTTACTGTAGCACAATGAAGACTGGCAACAGTAAAACTACTCGACCAATAATAGATACATACTCGAGCAAAGAACCATAGATTTATGTCATTTTATATGTAGCGAAGGGTACGTAGGTATATATCACAGTGTTGATACACTGTTATAAAAATTGTCAGAAGATACGGTCTCAGAATTATTTAACTAGAATCATTCTTACTAATATATATATATATATCTATCTATCTATATATATATATATATATATATATATATATATATATATATATATATATATATATATATATATATATATATATATATATATATATATATATATTATCACAATTTCTCTATTTCCTACCTCCACACCACTGGAAGATTCTCGATAAAAAGAAACAAAATGAATTTTGCATATTCGAATTGTAGTGAAAGAAGACAAAAGCTACACTGATATACGTTTTTGGTTTACAAGACAAACTAACTGACAGAATTATTATATTAACCAATGCAGATCGCGGATTGAAGCTCGTAGAATTTGCCCTGATTTTTTAAAATTTTAATACATGTCATTCTTTGTGTGCAGTTGTTGAACACATTTTCCCTGGGTCATTCCGTACGCAACTGTTTTGTTTTACCGAGATACCTAAGATAATGTAAAAACCGGAACGCAGACCATTTGTAAAAGTGGCGTGAATTGTGGCACAGTTTAAGACATTTCGCCAACTTGCTCAGTTTAACGCGTTTTCTGTGTGCAGGTATTTTGCTCTTTTTCTTTCTCCAATAATTGTATATGCTACTTTTAAGTTAAAATTGTGTGATATCGCATATAAAGCAATGTTCATACCTTTACAATATATTTCCTACAAATAGGTTACAGATCGTTAAGACAGTTAGCGGTACAAATATTAATCTCACACGAGATTCTAAAAGGTGCAAAGGATAAGAACACGAAACAATCCCCCACCCTAAAAAAACCCAATTATTTTTCTAAACCTCGTGCATACTTCACTTTTTGTCCACTCGTCCGTGTGTTTACACACACACACACACACACACACACACACTTTTCCAATCATCGCAATTTTTCTATATAACACAATTAAAAGAAAAATAGTATCGCCTATAAAGCAAATCTCTCTCTCTCTCTCTCTCTCTCTCTCTCTCTCTCTCTCTCTCTCTCTCTCTCTCTCTCTCTCTCTCTCTCTCACACACACACACACACATTGATCGCAAAATGCTACAATCTGCATCAGTGCAACTCACAGACGCACTCAGAGGATGATTGTAAAGTCTTACAGTTTGCAAAGAGTGTGACACACACACACACACATACACACACACACACACAGAGGAACATCGATATTTTTTAAAAGAGGATATTTGCCCAGGGATAAAGTAAAGTTTCGACCAGTGGTGAGGCCCGCAATACAAATGTTAATTTATACTCTCTCTCTCTCTCTCTCTCTCTCTCTCTCTCTCTCTCTCTCTCTCTCTCTCTCTCTCTCTCTCTCTCTCTCGCTCTCTCTGACACACATACACAGAGGAACATAGTCTTTTCTTGAAGAAAATACTTCTGGCAACCTTAATTAATACATTGAAAGTGCTTTTAATTTCAAATTTACAGACAGAGAATTCAGTAATGACACTCTACACGTGAAGACCTCGTTCTTGAATGTGTCAGATTTTGATCCTGGTCAGACATTGTTAGTTTCCAATGACCTTAAATCATTTAACATGGAGTCAGTAAACAATATAGAGTTTTATCTCAAGTAGCCAGATGAAAACTAATTAATAGACTATGTGTAATGTGATTTCATTTGTGTCACTGCACTTGTTTAATTCGATAAACAACTGTGGGGATGATCAAAGACATCAGCACGGCCTGCTCCCGTTTGCAGTTTGGGAACTTTGTCAGTTTCTCTCTTCAAGCACATATGCCCCAAATAGCAAAAAATGTAAATCAGAGATAAGAGATCCCCCCCCCCCCCAGAGAATCCTATTTATGAGTTCTTTATCCACCTGTAATTTACTCGACATATATGTGGACGCTATAGAAGAATAAGTAAAGAGAGATGGTTGTCAATGATTATATTCGTGAATAATAATATTGCGCGTTCATGCACACTGCTAATTACAATGGCGAATTTCAGGCAACATTTAAAAAAGAAAAATAACTCTGTCCTATGAACAGTTACTTTCTTTGATATCATCATTTATCTATCTTAAATTTAAGTTTGAAATATACAACTAGCCTTGTCGCATTATATATTAAATGAGCACAAGGTAAATATGGCAAGCATTAAGTCACATGAATTACTTTAGAAATGGGGATGTAAGTGACATAAAATACTTAAAAATTTCTCAGAGAACATAATTGTAAAGCCACAAACTTTCAGGACATTCACTGAATAATATTGGTGGGATACAGAATCAGGAGAGGTCATCACCGTTAGACATTGTGATAGAGACCTTAGTCATCCGACTTAAAGCATAATATTTAACACAGCTAAAAAATATCTCACTGCTAACCACAATTACTCAGAAATGGTTAATTGTATAAACTTTATAGATCTAACTTAATGAATATTACTGGAATAGAACCCTATATATTGACCAAAAAATTTACCTTTTCCATTTCGTTGGCTTTTTGCTTTGACAACAACAAAAATTATTTTGAAAGATTCCAGATATTTTCAGAGTTTATGCCATAATCTGAGCAAGAGCAGTAATTTTTTTTTATAAACTTTATTTGTGACAGTTGCTAGACGTAATATTGAAGATATACCTATAATTGTTGGTCAGCAAAATAATAACGAAATAAGCTGCCTCTTTTGCACAGTCTCTTTATTATAATTGAACTCCTTGTAACAATTTTCACTGTGTATCAATTATGACAGTGAACCAGTCTAATTGTGGTGCAATAAACAGACTGGTTGTCTGGAATTGTTTCAAAAGTATGGTCTTTAATCTCATCAAAATTGACGAATTTTTAAACAACCATTAGGCTGTAGTTCTTACACAAATCTATTGAAATTTCGCCCCAGTTATCAGAGAAAACTATAAAGCTAAATCATGAAAAGGTTTAAACGAAAAATTTCTTAGTAATACGGTATGCTAGGAAAAAATAGGAAAATGGACGAGAAGCTTTTATACACATAACATGGAATGAAAATATTAATATTATTTATTTTGTCTAAAGCAGACGAGTGTTTTCAAACAGGAAATTAGTGATATTCTAAATTGGCTGTCCATTTTAAGACACAAAACTGGATTTATAACACTCTGAACAAAATAAGAGCGATAGAATAGAGAAAAAATGAAAAACTCCACAGTTGATAACTTAGTGATATCTACAAATGACAAACCAAGGTAGAAATAGTACGCGCTATTGAAAATAATTGTCACTAGTAAGAGCAGTTTTACGTTGGATGGTATGCTACTTTGTTGATTAACTGCATCTTGATTTTGTACACTTACGTGCATATGTTCATCTGGATGCACATTTGGTTCATTGTCCCATCTATGCTTTATTTTAAAACATATTTTGGTGTACAACGCTAATAATACAAGGTTTATAATGGTATATAAAACCACCAAACCAAATCTATAGACGTAACGCAAAATGCTGTGTTCATACATTGGCGAAACCTCGCAAACGAATACATTTATGTTGGCACCTTGACTATTCTTCATAGATCGTTCGTTAGTCCCACACATGATCACCGCTGGAAAGGAAACCGCTATTCCTAAAACCAAAACAAGGACGCATAGGAATATTAAAAGTTTAGTGTTCAATTGGTGAGCATTGCAACGCGCCACCACTGGGTAACACACGTGCAGGTACCGATCTATTCCGATTACCATGAGACAACACAATGCGGAAACAGCAACAAAAATATTCATAAAACACTTGGATTTGCAAAGAATATCTTCCTCGAAGGAGAAATAGTTTCTGTGTTTCACGATTTCTGATGGAATAATAGTAACACACGTGAAAAGATCTGTAATTGCCAAACAGATGACACTCCACTGGAAGTGTTTATCCTTGAACCTTTTGCTCTTTCCGTATATTAATATCACTGCAACGTTGCCGAATATTCCGATTACCGCTAAAGCCCCGAAAAAAATCGTCAACGGAAGTAAGGCATCACCATATCGTTTATTTAAATCTGCCCTCGTCTCCGTAAGAATAAGAACAGTTCCATTTTTATCAGACGTACTGTCATTGATGCTCATTTTTGCTGAAATATGTCAACAAGTTATATCCAAAAGGCGGATGTTTTGAACAGTGCTGCGGAAAGATCTAGGTGAACCTAAACATTTATCCTGGTCAAATGACATCCATAATACTTTTAAGAAACGTTACCATTGTTTTACAGTTCCTTTCATTACCATTGTTGATAAGTCTTACATTTTTAAATATTTTTCAGTCGCTTTCCCACTGTAAATAAAAATATATTTTTTGGTACCACATGAAACTTTAAGAGTAGAGTCTGAAGCCTCAACACAATCTGAAGATCTTAATATAGTTTTTGTCACTTTGTTACTTAAACAGACAGTACGTTAGTGAATAAGGACTTATGGACTGAAGAATGCTGGCCCAGTTTCCGCCATATCGGCAGTGTGTATTCTGACAATGCACTTTATTTATCTTAACAAAATATAATTTTCCAAAGTATCAATGGATCGCCAAAGCACGCTTTTCTTAACAAAAAAACGTTTTCTCTCCCATACGCTTCTACGCCCAAAGAACATGCATTTTTCATATATCCAGTGAAAGCTCTAATTAAAGGCTTTACTCCAGTCTAGAATGTGAGTCTTCAGGAGTATTGAACAAGTGTATTCATCTGCTAGCTCTCTGCATAAATCGAATGCATACCGTTCAATAACTTGTTATTTCACCATAGTATTGGAGTACTTATATTCGTCTAGAATGCCTTCTGTTTCAAACATTGATTTGAATCTAATCAATGTGCATTTCTCGTTTTTATAAATTATAGACGTTTTAGTGCCATCCGTTGGACCTACTCGAAAATTACAATATTAAAAAAAATATCAAAACAGTTTTGTAATAATGAAGGAAAGAGAATCTGCTTTTGACGGTGAAATCTCATTTCTTTTCCTACATTCAGTGAAATACAAGACCGGACCTTCAATATTCCTTGCCGCGTGATGTGTTCGTTGAAAATATCATCGAATCATGCACGTGTCCACTATAGAACAAGTGTACGCATATTTAAAAAGAGAAGATAGAACATGGACGTTGATACGTCACAATTCTAGAAAAATATTAAGCAATTTCTGCCAGATTATTTTGGGTTTCTTTTCTTCTCGGTATGTATTGATTGCTATATAGTACGGTAACTACTTCAACATATTTTCAACTCGATAACTTTGTTGTCTGTCGTAAGAAAAGAATATAGCTGCAAGTCTTAAAGAATATCTTAGCAGTTGTAGCACATTGGTCACTCACGCGTCAAGTTTGCTGACCATTCAAATAAAAAGTGTAAGATGAAACTGGTCAAGAGGAAAATACCCTAGCATGATAATTGATAACCGGTTAATTACAATGTTTTAATCGTCAGTAGACAACGCTACTTCAGTTCTTTCCAAAGGCTTTTAAGCTGTATAATTCTTTAAACCATTATGTTGGGGATAGAATGTCCTCTCAAGCTCTGTTCTATCTTTTGAAGCTATTTCGGATGACACCAACAACTATCTTGATGGAAAACATAAAAGATTAAACTCCAGTCTTGAATCGTTTGTATTTTAACTCACTTGATGCCGACAAACAACAGCAGGTTTATCCAAATTATTTGAAATTGTTGTTCATTAATTTCTTTTCCAAGGATCTTATTATACCCTGCTGAATTGAATAAACTGGAATAATATGTCTCGCAAATTAGAAGTACATACCTCAAATGTGTAAGTCTGATTGCTGCACAATACTTAAGTTAAAGAAAATACACACACCCATCCAGTTCTGTGCATTTGATCACTAAGAAGCTTTCTGGAATATGTAGAGTATCCAAATAATCCTGTACGACGTAGTTCTGTAACGCTACTGGATTTCACCTTTCACCTTTCCTGTCAACCCCAATCACATGATTCCCATAAAGAGATGTAGATAACCGTAATCTAACTGGGAGGAATGTCTGGCTTTTGATGTATCAGACATGTTTTCACTCGGACGATAATAAGACGTACTTCCATTCCTTCACGGCGATGTCAAAATCGTCTGATGCGTTTAAATAGTGTTTATTTCCGTTCTTTCATGTATTTTTCACAACGATTATCTGTTTTAACACTGCGATGGTTAAGAGAGTATAGGTTTTATTTCAAATCGTTTCTAAGCTATGTCGACGTAGATTTCATCACAAAATATGCATTTAGATTTATATATATATATCGCACCGAACACCTTAACTATACCTGTATAACTAGTCCTGTTAAAAAATTCACGAATTCAATTCCCCTCAATTACCCACACAATTCTCCAGAAATTAGGCGGAATTTTCCCCACAGAGCGTCATGACGTTAAAAACAATTAAAGGTAAGGTGTTGTTTCGCTCATACCGTACACCTTGCCAGCAAATACAGTATATGCCTTTCCCTCCTGTTGAAATGTGAAATTCGTTGGGCTAAAATCGGAACGTCTAATTTCGTGTACATTGCCCTGGTGGATGGAGGGGGAGGTGGACTTAAGATATATTGCTCACCTGTCGATCAATCTAACTTCTGCCGCGAGAAAGACACTTTGATGGCTACTGAATACGTTATTGTATTATTTGACCTTAGCCGAAAGTTCGGCTCATTTTCAAAATCACAACTTACATATTGATTAGCTGGTCAAATTACAAGTTACAAACCGATTTGTATGTAATGTGCACAGGCATTTTCTTACTGCGTGAAAATAAACCCTCAGACATTTTCTTGTTTTCAGTTCAATGAGACTTTATTTATCTTAAATCAAACTAAGCAAAATAGAGAATGATAATGTTACGTGTGTAGTTACTGAAATATAACGGCAAGAACTACTTTTTATTTAAAGTAACAACGCATTTCCATTAGTATCAACCAATCAAAATAGGCATCATCTACATCTTGGCAAAACTATAATTGTTTATTCGGTTATAAGAAAGGCCACACAGAAGTCAACATCCAAAATAGCTAAGTCTTTGGTTCTGCGCCTGATTGGATTGGAATAAACACTGGAGCTATGACCGTTAAGAGCTGCTTAGAAAAAACAATCTTTGTCATGTTGATCAGTCGTTGATACTACATACTAAATTTCCCTACTTACGAGAAATATGAGTAATGTGGTCTCCATTCAAGATCAATGAGCAGAGATTTGCAATTTTAATAAATAATCTAGGCTGTGTCACGAACGTAATATTAAGGGGTTCATTTTCACCACTACATGGACAATATATGCATTCCCTACGTTTTAGCCTTATTTAATGACCAGTTACAAACACATTCAACAAAAAAATGTAATGAAAACAAAACCCCGAGTTCTTCTTCTTCTATTATTATTATTATTATTATTATTATTATTATTATTATTATTATTATTATTATTATTATACGTTTTGTGCGATTCTTTCAGAACATGTATCTGTCGTGTACACACACACACACACACACACACACACACACACACACACACACATTTATTCATTCGGCCATGAGCAATTTCTATTCAGGAAGTAATTCAAGGAGCAAGACTATTAATCTGTAAAAGTGACTAATATTTAATTCCACCCCGAGTCTCACTTACAGATAAAAAATCTGCCATGGTGACTCTTGTTTCACCATACCAAAGCGTGTCTCACTTACAGATAACAAATCTGCCATGGTGACTCTTGTTTCCCAATACCAAAGCGTGTCTCACTTACTTGACAACTTTTATATTTACCACGATGACTTCTTCTATATACCATGATGACTACTGAAATGTATCATGATGGCTTCCTATATGCACCATAATGACATCGTATGAAGAAAAAATTATGCGTTATATGTATTGTTTGACAATTTGTTCAATACAGCTTTAATCAGTTCTTATATGTTCCGTTCTTTTCTACATGATATCAGAAGCGAAGCGTGCCACTTTAGCGTCAAAGGAAACCCCAGTCAAAAAGGTCATGGACCACTATTGCGTCAAAATATATAATATCAATGGATGTTGTTGTTGTTGTAGGTTTTAACGCTATTTTCCAGCGCAGGATTGGCTATACATGGCGGCCAGTATTAGTGGTGGAGACAGAACCCGGGGAAAACCCCCGGAAAGAACCACCAACCCACGAGAAGTGACTGGCAATCTTTCTCACATACCCACATTGACCGAATCTAAGATTCGAACCCACGCAAACAGATGTGAGATGGCAGTGATCTGTAAAGGAGCGCTTTAGACCATTCGGCCACTCGGGGCCCCAGTGTCAATGGAAAAGTTGGGTTGTTTTATAATGACACTAGGAATGGAACAGGTGGGGTGACGTCACGGTACTGAATATTGGTAACAATGTAGCAAGTGGCTGAACTAAATACCCCCTACTCTATAGAAAGACAAATACAAATATTTGCACTTCAATAACAAACTGGTCGGCAACAGTATGTCTACCTAGATAATCTCTTGACGTACGGAACAAACGCCAACAACATATGTCTGGGTGCCTGCTTGAAATGGGAACCTAACGATGCGAAAAAAAGTTTGAAACAATATCGGATAATAATGATGGATTTGAAGAGAAAAGAAACAAAATGAAAGATGGAATGATTTGAGAACTAATGGATTGCTTAAATTTGGACATGTGGTTGCAAGAGAAGTACTTGCTGAACGGAGTGGATATCTAAACAGTACCGCTTTCGATTTGTTGGTTGATGCTGATGATTACAAAACCAAAATCGAAGAAGACAAACTCGACATGCGACGCATTGAAGTGTTACCTAAAGTGGGAAACATCAGTCACACTTTGAGCAATACGGCTGCAAAGTAATCGATCCGACGAATGGAACTGAAAACATTCACCATTCCCAGCGTACAGTCATCCATTATTGAAGATTGTCTGTTCCAAGGACAGTTACCTAAAGGTTTAGTCATTGGCATCGTAAATAATTCAGCCTTTAACGCAGCCTTCGGAAACAATTCTTTCTTCTTTCATCACTTCAACGTGTCCAAGATCGAAGTTAGTCATGATGGCAGGACCTTGTGTACCAGACCTTTAGAACCTGACTTTAAAAAGAAGAATTACTTGAGATCGTACTTGTCCCTATACGAACCCACTGAACAGTTAGGAACAAACGCCAGTAACGACATTATGTACGAGGATTATGCGGAAGGTTACGCGCTGTGGGTCTTTCATTTCACTCCAGACCATGGCAGCGACGAGGGACATATCCACTCATTAAAATCCTACCAGATTCGTGTAGAACTTAAGTTTGCAAAAGCACTGGACGAGACGGTGAACGTCATCCTGTATGCCGAATTCGACAATACGATAGAAATTGACAATTGGAGAGAAGCCATTCTAGATTATTAGAATGGTTGAGAATTGTATGGAAATGGAATGGGAGGATACAGTGGAAGCAGAATCCCAAGACAAATATGAAAAGGGCATAGTGATGAAATCCAGATGGCCAGAATAAAAACAATATATAGTCTCTTGTTTTGCCAAACATATAGCGGATAAAATTACGGAAATAATCAAGAAAGATTGTTATGGATGTACAAACAATCAATCCAGTCAAAGTCACCACCATAAATTTCTGATGATATGTCCAGAAGAAAAATGGACGAGTATCTGGACATAAGATTGGAGTCTAATCTCAGAAGAAGCCATGTTGCATTAGTGGTATAAAGAATTGCGTTATCCTTCCTCTCCTCCTTTGATCGCTCTACAAATTCATCAGATCGATGCTCTCTTGGCTCAGAGTGCAGATGCGAAGCGAATAAACGCGATCTTCAAGCAAATTGTTCGGATTGAATTGATGACATGATATAACCTGTGAAAAAAACAAAACAAAACAAACAAAAATGGATACCTGATAAATGTGTTACCTTTTGAACCACAGTTCATACACTACTCCTTGGAATCTTGTAGTGTGTGTTAAAAAATAACTTCCTCATTGCAAACATCAAGACTATCAAGCTTATGTCATCAACATGGACGACAGTCGTCTCCCGGGAACTCACTGCGTAGCAGTCTACTTTCCCTGTGATGGTTGTGCTTGTGTGGAGTATTTTGATTCGTGATTCGTATGGAGTATCACCTTTGGAAGACGGCATCATCGACTTTATAAAAAGAAATGACCAGACGATACGATTCAATTATGTGAAATTACAAGGCACAAATTCCACGGTGCGTGGACAAAATTGTGTGTTTTTTTTCTTCATCAAAGCAGTCTTGGATATTCTTTAGAACATTTAGTGACTTATTTTGATCGTCACTCTTTTAGAAACGCGACAAAGTAGATCGACAAAATAGTGGATGGAGAAGTACAGACTTCAGAAGCAGATAGAGCAGAGAGAACAGTAGCAACAACAGCGGAAACCAGAGAAAGGTTTTGTCGACTGCCGTGTGGACACAAAAGAGTTCTCCTTCTCTTTCTGAAGAAGTAGGCCCTATCCTGCGGGAACGCCTGCCGCAAGATGGGGACGCAATCTTAGACCCCCCAAAAAAACAGGTTAAGCCATAACTCACTGTCCACAAAAACAACCCTTTTCAGGGCTATCACAATACTTTAGAAAATACATACTAATTCAATTGCCAAAAATGTGTGTAGTTGTTTTTGTCTGTACGTTAAAAATAGAAGTGTGTCTACAAGCACTTCGTTTCTTTGTTTCATGTCAAAAATAGAAGTGTGTATATCAACGCTTGATTACAGTAGCTTGTCAAAATAGTCTGTGCTTTTTTTTGTAGTTTGTGATTGTAGGTAAAACGTGAGTGAGTGTTTCTCTAAAGCTAATTTTTGGGGTAATGATAAAGAAAATGTAAGTTTTAGTGTCAAGCAATGTTTTCCTTCACGTACGTGCTTCAAGAATATAAGGCAAAGTGCTCGTCAGTCTGGCTACCCATCGTTGATTCGACAACTTGAAAAGCTGACTAGTTGAACAGCGAAACTATTGGAACTTTCAAATGCACCTGGAGTATGACAGGAGAACGTCTTCAGGGTCCCGCAAACGGCAGCTTGGGAGGATGAGGCTATTCAAGCTGCTTCCGCACGTGTTTGGCTAGTAGATAGTGTGTTTGTTTGTATGTGTATATATATATATATATATATATATATATATATATATATATATATATATATATATATATATATATATAGGTGATGAACCTAAGTGTACGGATTTAACACCCAGCGATTACTCCATCAAGTCGTTCCCCCGCAACTCTCGCGGAGGTGGAATGGAATTGCTGTAATTACAAAGAATTCCATGATCAAATGCCTTAAGTACAACACAACCTTCAATTTATGCCACACATTATTTGAACTAGTCCAAACAAAGCTCACACTGGAACAAAGTTCAGTCCATTTTTTCTGTCTCCACCGTCCTCCTCCTAGTAGAAAAAACAAGCTGACTGAACCTCTCTTTTTGGAGCAGTTTCCAAATCTTCTAGAGTATGGAAATTCGATAGGTGGCAACCTAATTATTCTTGGAGATTTCAACTTTCACTTTGACTGTCCTGGAAAACCATACACGTCAAAACTCCTAGATTCCATTCATGTTTTCAATCTTAAACAGTCATTAACCAACCTACCAACCTACCCATAACTTTGGTCACATTTTAGACTGGTTTCTTTATAGACCTGATGATAATATTCTGCAATCCACCCTTGTATCCCACGAACTTGCATCGGATCACCTCTGCATTGTATGCCATCTCGACATATCAGTCCTTAACTCTCCACCTCTATTGCAACTAAGAGAAACCTCCGTATGATAAATAGAACCAAATTCATGCAAGACATCCAAGAAAACCTAACAACTTTCTTACATCCAACAGCGGAACAACTTGATAACTGCCTGCGTTCATTGCTTGAAAAACATGCCCCAGCCACCAAATGCAGAGTATCAATAAAAAAAGTTCTCCATGGTATAGCAGTATTAGGGACCAGCTTCGCACTGCTATAGGACATCGCCAAAAAGCAGAGACTTTGGCTTTCCACCAGACTCACTATTCATAAACAAATATACGAAGCCGCTAAGAAGAACGTCACAAACATAGTCCATTTAGCAAAATCATCCTACTACACTACTACGATCACGGTGAGTCCCAGCTGCAAAGAGCTCTTCGAGATAACTAACAAACTAATGTCAAGGAACAAATGTACAACACTTCCATCAACTTTCTCTCAACTAGACGTTCCAGACCAATTTGCAAATTTCTTCCGTGAAAACATTCAAACCATTAGAGATTCGCTTGACAGCACAATTTCAACTGATTCGTCACCATACAGTTATGATGCAGAATTTCAGCGACAACCGTTAGAAGCATTTAAACCTGTTTCTATTGATTTAGTACAGACAATCGTGATGAAAAGTGCACCAAAGTCTTGTGAACTTGATCCAATTCCGACATCACTGCTGCTTGAGTTTTTAGACCCAAGATTGCCTTCACTAATTTATGTTATCAATCTCTCTCTCTCTCTCTCTCTCTCTCTCTCTCTCTCTCTCTCTCTCTCTCTCTCTCTCTCATATCGGAGGAATTCCCATCATTTTTCAAAACTGCCATCGTAAAGCCACCGCTGAAGAAACCAACACTTGACCATAACGATTTAAAGAACTACCGCCCAGTTTCTAATCTCCCATTCATATAAAAAAATCTTAGAAAAGGTTGTTCTAACTCAACTTGTATCTCATTTGAATTCAAATAGTCATTTTAGCAATGTACAGTCGGCATATCGCCCTTGCCACAGTACGGAAACTACTCTTCTGAAATTATTTAGTGACATTCTCTCTGTTTTGGATGGTGGAAAGATTACAGTCCTCACTCTCCTGGATTTATCTGCAGAATTTGACACAATAGACCATGATATATTACTTCACCGTCTCTAGCATGTATTTGTCATTCAGAATATAGCCTTACAGTGGTTCAAGTCCTATTTAGTGAACAGGACACAAATTTTATCTGCAAATGGAATACACTCCAGCCCAGTTGACGTATGTTGTGGTTTTCCACAGGGATCTGTTCTCTTAATTCTGCACACTCAGCCGCTCTCAAGTGTCAAGATCATCACCCATTGTCGCACCAATTGTATGCTGATGACACCCAAATATACAAGTCTTGGCACCCAACTGAAGTTGATGCTACCATCCATGGAGTAGAGAGGTACATTTCTGATATGAAATCATGGACATGTAACACGCTGCAGATGAATGATGATAAAACTGAGGCTATTCTGATCACAACACAAAGACTTTCTCGTTTACATCCTTTACCTCAGACAATAAATATCAGCAACACTAACATTAAATTCTCACAGTCAGTACGAAACCTAGGCGTTACTCTAGACAGTACTCTCACATTGCACCAACATGTCATGAACATATGCAAGGCTGCATATCTTGAATTGAGACGCATCAGTTCCATTCGTAAATATCTTTCAGTTGATGCCACTAAAACACTAGTGTGTTCATTAGTACTTTCAAGACTGGACTATTATAACTCAATTCTGTCTGATTTGTCACAATATTTACTCCAGAAACTTCAAAAAGTTCAAAACACAGCTGCACGGATCATCTTTAGAGTACCTCGATCAGAGCACACCTCGCCACTGTTCTGTACTCTACACTGGCTATCGATTCGATACAGAATCAAACACAAAATTTGTTCTCTGTGCTATGTTTCAATGATAGACTCCAGTACAACATACCTATCCAGCCTCACCGATGTGTATACACCAGCTAGATACTTACGCACTTCTTCTGATAATCGTATACTCATTGTTCTCAAGGTGAAAACAAAGTCATATGGACAACGTTCGTTTGCACACCAGGGCCCGGCGACGTGGAACGAATTGCCCATTGAAATTAGACACAAAGACACAGTGGTCCCTTTTAAGAGTGATCTTAAGACTCACCTGTTTCGACTGCAGGGACAAACTTAGCGACCTAATCATGTTTTGTATCTTATATGTTTTCAGTACGTTTTTATGTTTTCCAATTTCATTGTTTTTGTCATCTGTTGTCCTGTAGTGTAGTCATATCATTATTGATGGTGTAAAGCGCTTAGAGCTTCGAAAGATTAGGCGCTATACAAAGTCCTCATTATTATTATTATCATATATATATATATATATATATATATATATATATATATATATATATATATATATATATATATATATATATATATATATATATCACACGCGCGCGCAAACACACACACACACACACACACACACACACACGTTTCATTGGAGCAAGATGCTCACCTTTAAGTATCAAACACACAATGCTTAATAATTATCCTATTCATGTGATGGGAATCACAGAAAAGTATCATGAACCTAAATATTAAAGAATAAGAACCTAATGCTATAATGTCAGGCTGATAAATCCAATCAGAAGTTCCATTTATACCAATACATGTGAAGTACTTCACCAACCCCTCCATAGAAGACTTCAACTGGAATAGTTATGTTAAATTGTTGACATCCGTATTTCTGCGATACGGTTTAACACGTGCGATGCAGTAATGTTATTTATTGATTAGAGATACTTATCGCTAAAACCGGTTTGAAAATAATGTGCCAGCATGACCTTTTGTCACCAATATGATTTTATTTCCAACCTACGCCACTTCACATAAAAGTCCTTGTAATTGAATCTAAACGTATTCATCACAGGTCTATGGATGATAAAGATCAGGATGCTTAATGAAACTGGACAGATCATTTTTGCTGGGAGGAACCCGCAAATTAAAAGGCAAGGTATATAGTTGAAGCCGAGTTTTTAATCTTCTCTATATTTTAGGTATCTTTGAACTTAGCCAGACTTGAAGTCTCTATACAATTTAGGAGACTGCGATATAGGTATCTAATTAATCTGTGGCCATATATAAGAAAAATCTATATTTATCGACTTTTGACTAATACCATGGCTGAAAAAAAATTACATTACGTAATTACTGTCAAAATATAATTCCCTCTATCCATGATGCACAAATATAATGAGTTGTAACTTAAATTTCTCAACATTTTTACATGGATTTTTAAGTATTTGCTAGAAATAAATACTTATTCATTTGTGGTTGTACATGACATGAGATAATGAGCACGTGTGGTTATCTCAGCCCATGCGGAATGTCACCTGACTGAAATAAAGTCATTTAGCCAATCGCCCCATCAAAAAAAAAGAATTTAGAAACAATGTAACTTATACGCTTGTAATAATTTACCTCTATGCTGTTAGATTCCCTATTTCTGAAAGTTTGTAATTTATTACACTTGCACACATTCCTTATTTCTGAAAGTTTGTAATTGATTACATTTGCACACATTCCTTATTTCTGAAAGTTTGTAATTTATTACATTTGCACACATTCCTTATTTCATAAAGTTTGTAATTTATTACATTTGCACACCGTGAGATGTTGCATTTGACTCAATTGTGAAAATATATGTAATAAAAGATATTATAACTCCTACATCTTAAACAAAGTAACAAAAAAGAGCAAATACCAACGAATGTTGTAAAATTCAATAAACAACTTTTTCCCCCAAAATACAAGTGAAATTGTAAATCAAACAATTACGATATTGTAAAGTAAATCCCAAATAATCATAGAATCTATAACCCAAGTCATAATTATCAATATGCTGGATAAAAAAACTTTAGTGGTATTCTTTTATTGAATCGCAATAATAGCATCTGATAGTATGTAATTGTTTCACTATAAATCCAAGTCTCTAATTTATAGAATGTTATTTGAGATGAACATTTTGTATTTTCAGTGAATAAATAATTTTAATAAATAAATTCTAGCCCAAATTAATTGCTGGACACAACAATAAATTGATTTCTGCTTCAGATGTTATTGCAGGAATACATATTTTTTTCTAATGACAAAATTTTAAACTTTTTCTCCCTGATCTGAGTCACAATGAGCACCTTGTCTTAAAAAAATTCAAAAGTACTTCAAAGTGGACAATTTCATTCTAGAAGGTTTCAAATGTTTACACGATAAAATCTTAGTTACAATTAGAAGCTTTGTTACTAATATTGTGGCAAATACAATGTCATTGAATCAAACCAAGATCATAATCTTAATTTTTATCATTTGGTCAGACAAAAGTTTTTATTATCAAAAGATGCAAATTAAATATACATACACAAAATCCATAACATTATCTTTCGATGATAACATTAATTTTGTTCTTTAAATTTATTATTATATATAGAATTTAAAACTGAAATTATCTTATAATATACACTTCCGAATTAACGATAACTAAAATATTATTCTGCTATTCTGATCACTAAATGTTCACGATTTCATAAATGTAATAGCAAATAGAATAATACAAGCAAAATTCAGTCCTCTTAAATTCGTTCCGGAGAATAAAAATTCCTGTAAATTGTTAAAACGTAAGCAAGAGAAAGAACATGGTACAAGTTCTCATTTACGTGTCATTGACGCCTTCTAAATTTAACGTAAAGAAGTTCAAAACACATTTGACACTCTTTTGTACCTGTCTCATTAATATACATTTTGTATTGTTTACTTAAAGAAAATGAGTAAAACGGTAAATGTAGATACGGAGAAAAATACTGTAGAACTGTCTTAGCATTAAATATGTATTTAAGACTTTATTTTAGGAACTTGTGAATGGACGGCAAGACATCATAATTTGCCGCATGGAACACACTATCCGCCTCAAGAATGATGCAAAATTACACCACATATGGGAAAGAAATTTCAATATTTGTATAGTTTACAATAGGAACTGGTGCATGAGTTCATATTTTGTCATTAATCGGTTTCCTAAGCTACACTTAAGAGTTAAATATGACCTCGTTGTACAATAAGATAAAATTCAACATGATGATGGCAAAACGTGTCGAGCTAATAGAAAAAGGAGAAACTAATGTGCCACCATACAAACTTATATAAAAGCAAAATGCTTTTTTGATTAATTATCAAGTATATTAAATATATAATGAAAAGCAAACATTACCATAAATAAATTTCAGACTTTGGAAAGGACCTTGCCGTTATTTGTTGATGCTGCTGTTAAGTTTGGGGGGGGGTAGATTTTTGTGAGGATTTCTTTTATTTCTTAATCGTCTTCACGTCATTTATAATCGGCATTACTATGTATTTAATTTAAAATCTTTTCATATGAGGTTTAAAATTTAACACACAAGAACCATGGGAATATTATGGGATATTATTATATAACACGTGAACCAAGGGTAACATATTTGATCTGTTTTTGTTATTATTACAAACAAGGGAACCGTGGGCACCATGTTTAGTCTTTTTAGGTAATTATTATATGCACGTGAACCATGGGCACCCTACTTAATCTTCTATGTGGGTTATTATTACATACACATTAACGATAGGTACCATGTTCGATCTCCGACGGGTTTATTATTCATACATGTTTACCAATGGTACCATGTTTAAATGCCTTTAAGGTCTATAGTTTCATAAATGCTAAAAATGTTTTGATCTTCAATGTGGAGTTATATTTGAGACATGTAAATCATGGATACCATGTATGAGAAACAAAATCTGTCGGAAAATGTAATATAAAAAAGTATCGCAGACTTCGAAAATCAATGTATACTTTAAAATCGAGAACACCATGTTGTATACTCCATTGACTATAGCACTGTCTATTACATTATTGCACGTCGAGCGTAATTGTATCAATCTTGAACGTATGGATGAACGAAATATCCAAGTACAATTAAAAGCTTTCATCAAAACAATATACGGTCATGATATTTGATTTTAGCAGCACGTGCAGCTGTCAATAGCCAAAAGACCAATTTAATCAAATACCGGAAAGACCCACTTGAAACAAGTAATGATAAAGAGTACACTGTTGATGAAACGCATTACAAATGGCTACCAATAATCAGAAAGAGTTAGAAAAACGATGCCATGCAAATGGTTGAGGCAAATAAATGTGATTCCAAAAGTCCAAGTTTCTGACGTCAATTAGCCATTGATGTTATGATGATGACGATAGTTAATGACAACTAGTCTCTCTCTCTCTCTCTCTCTCTCTCTCTCTCTCTCTCTCTCTCTCTCTCTCTCTCTCTCTCTCTCTCTCTCCACGTATCTGAAGTGCCATCTGAACCAACAAACTTACAAAACCTGTATCATTCGCTTACTTGCTCTCTCCTTAGCTCCAAGATACATATACAACATACGAATACGCAATAGAAACAGAATACAATGGTAATATTTCAAATCTGGAAAGATTACTTACAAACTCAGTTTCAGGGGCCCCGAGTGACCGAGTGGTCTAAAGCGCTCTTCTTTACGGATCACTGCCATCTCACCTCTATCTGCGTGGGTTCGAGTCTCAGATTCGGCCAATGTGGGCATGTGAGGAAGCTTGGCGGTAGCTTCTCGTGGGTCGGTGGTTATTTCCGGGGTTTTCTCGGGTTCTTCCTCCACAATTAATACTGGTATATTAAAGCCTATTTTGTGCTGAGAAATGGCGTTAAACCCTATAACAACAATAACAACAATCCTAGGATTAATTGCATTTCAATGATATAGATCATCCCGAATATTAAATATATACATTTATTTAGCGGTACACGAATGTAAATGTAATATAATTTGTGTCCCAAATTATTTTGTATTTATTTGTGTTTGATCACGTGATAATTCAGAAGGTTCTGTACTATCACAAAGAAGCTGTGTACAGAAAATGGATATATATATATATATATATATATATATATATATATATATAATAATAATAATAATAATAATAATAATAATAATAATAATAATAATAATAATAATAATAATAATAATGAGGACTACACTAATGAGGACTTTGTATAGCGCCTAATCTTTAGGATTAGGAGCTCTAAGCGCTTTACAACATCTACAATGATATGACTACAAAACAAAAACAACAACAAAAACAATGAAATTAGAAAACATACAAAATCCTGAAAATATTTAAGGTAGGAAACATTATTTGGTCTTTAAGTTTGTTCGTGCAGTCGAAAAAGGTGTCTTTTAAGAGCCCTCTGGAAAATGATCACTATGTTTTTTGTCTAATTTCAATGGGCAATTCGTTCCACGTTGCTGGACCCAGGTATGCAAAAGAACGTTGTCCATATAACTTCACTTTCATAGTGGGAATAATGAGTATACGATTGTCAGAAGAGGAGCGCATTATCTTACTGGTGTGTATGCATGGGTGAGGTCTGAAAGGTATGATGGACTCCAGTAAAACGTAGCACATATAACAAATTTTGTGTTTGATTCTGAATCGAATGGATAGCTAGTGTAGGGTACAGAGCAGCAGTGAGGTGTGCTCTGATCGTGGTACTCGAAGGAAGATCTGAGCAGCTGTGTTTTGAACTTTTTGAAGTTTCTGGTGTAGATATTCAGACGAACCAGACAGAATTTAGTTACAATACAATCATGTGTGTGTGTGTGTGTGTGTGTGTGTGTGTGTGTGTGTGTGTGTGTGTGTGTCTGCTATCAAAATAAACACATTTACAAGTTGATATTGATCACTGATCTTAATTCTAAATAGAAAGGCAGTAACGACTCAAATAAAATGCGTAAATACATCAATTTACAAAAAAAGGTTCTTTCTCATTAATATGACGAGAAATGAAAACTGGAAGGGCGCCAGTATATGTATGTATGTATGTATGTATGTATGTATGTATGTATGTATGTATGTATGTATGTAAGATGTATGTATGTATGTATGTATGTATGTATGTATGTACGTACGTATGTATGTATGTATGTATGTATGTATGTATGTATGTATGTATGTATGTATGTATGTATACTGGCGTCCTTCCAGTTATATATATATATATATATATATATATATATATATATATATATATATATAAAGAGGAACCACTATATCTTTTTGCATGAGAGTAATTATTTATAACTATTGCGGGCAATATTTATTGATAGAATTTAGGAATCTATAGGTAATACTTCTATGATAGCATTTATAAATCTATAGCAACTACTTCTTTTGATAATATACATAAATGTATCGGCAATGCTTCCATTGATAGAATATATAAGTCTGTGGGCAATACGTCGTTTGAAAGTATACAGAAACATATGGCAATACTTTTGTTGATAATATTCAGAAATATATAGGCAATCGATAATATTCAGAAATATATAGGCAATTGATAATATAAGGAAATATATAGTCAATTGATTATATAAGGAAATATATAGGCAGTTGATAATGTAAAGAAATATATAGGCAATTGATAATATAAGGAAATATATAGGCAGTTGATAGTATAAGGAAATATATAGGCAATTGACAATACACACACACACACACACACACACACACACACACACATCAGCGTGCATATACATTATATCAACTTTATTGTCTCTTCACCACATGATCATTCATCCATATATATAAACCCAATAGTCAATATACAATTAATACCAAATTAATGCCAAATAGATAGATATAATGTTTTATGATGCCCGAGGGCATGCATGAATACGAACATATTTGTCTTTATTCGTTTCATTCCAAAATGCACATACTTCATGAAACATGTATGATGTATGAGGTTAAGTCCGTAGATAGGCAGATAAACAGGTTGATTGTCATACAACTAATAAACTAATAAATACAAGATCTCTCCCTCCCACACAACACACACGCACAACTAAAACAGTATAAGGTGGTCAACTGCAGCGTACTGAGAGCAGACCTCAGTCGGAGAGATAAGAAGTTTGGTTAATAGTTTTCGTTCTTGTATATTATCCTTTCAGTTGCATCCAATTAGTAGTGTCGTACCAGATCGAAATGATAAGGCATAATCAAATACGATTATTTTCATAGGATTTGCGTGGAAGTGCTTATTGCTATATCGGCTAACAAAATATGTAACCTCTGTGCTGGCTCGACTCCTAGCATACGTCACCAACGTACCCTTCTAGAATGAGTCACATCATATTTTGACGCAGTCTGTCATCTTATCGGTGTCAATGCAGCGGATAATGTTCTTTTGTTCGTGTGGAATTATACAGTACGGCGTATAATGGTATTTTAATCGTGTGGAATTATACAATGCAGCGGATAATGTTATTTTGTTCCTGTGAAATTATACAATAAGGCGTATAATGTTATTTTGTTCATTTGGAATTATATAAGACAGCGGATAATTATATTTTGTTCGTGTGGAAATATACAATAAGGCGGATAATGTTATTTTGTTCATGTGGAGTTATATAATACAGCGGATAACGCTATTTTGTTCGTGTAGAATCATACAATACAGCGGATAACGCTATTTTGTTCCTGTAGAATTATACAGCAAGACGGATTAATGTTATTTATTCTTTAAGAATTATACAATAGTACTGTACCCATGTACAATACTGTGGAAAATCATAACCGGTACGATATAATTTAATTTCCCCAAAACAACATTTCAGCACTGTGTTTTGTTAATCGAGTCACTGCCGTCACATTTAGAAACTGAAAGATTATATGGTATAATATGGGGTACAAACTATGTGTCGTGTTATGTATCTCTCTATCAATATTTTAGAAAATAACAACAATAACAGCAACATATTCTCTGACGATTTATAAGCTGTATCAAAATTTGGATATTTTGATGTATCAGGATATATTATCAGTTTGGAAGTGATATCAGTATCCGTCATCAAAACCTACAGGAAATACAAGTAAGTGATATATATATATATATATATATATATATATATATATATATATATATATATATATATATATATATATATATATATATATATATATATATATATATATATATATCAATGATTCTATCGAGCATTAGAATAAGGAAAAATACAGTAACTATGTTAATATATATATATATATATATATATATATATATATATATATATATATATATATATATATATATATATATATATATATTAAACGCAATTTCATACTTTACAGAAAGTTTCTAACAGTATGTATATAATCACCCATGTCCTTGTCAAATATAACATGACTACATAGATTTAAATATTTGATCTAATATTTTAATAGAGTGTATCGATATTCGTTTCTTGGTTACTGTTTGTAAATACAAGTTTATTGTGGTGTGCATAGATGTGATCGTCTACGATCATACCAGCTGTGTCAGGTATTCGATTAAGAGAAATCATAAAATTTATTTATTTATTTTCACCCACTCCTCGAGTATTTGTTTTCAGGAGAAGCATAGTCCAGATTACTACTCGACAAATTAACCATGGACACGGAGATCATGAATTCAAATGGAAGCATTGATGACTTGAATGGTTCTGCAGCCGTAATCAGCATGCATAATAATAAAACTAATAGTTCAGAAACAGTGTCAGATCTTAATTACCGCTATGCCAATACTTTATTACCCTTTACCGTCATATTCGGACTCATAGCTGTGATTGGGGTCATCGGAAATGGTGCAGTGGTTGTAGTATATGGCAAAGGCGGGAAATTCAAGGACAAAAATTTTCGTTGGTATGTTGTTTGCCTGGGAATCATTGACCTCGCTACGTGCATCATCGTGATACCACTAGAAATGCTAAAGCATCGGCACTACTTTTCATTCGAGGAGGATTCGCTGTGCAAAACAAAATGCTTTGCCAACGTCTTTGCCGCGTCGTCGATGTCCTACTGTCTTCTTGTCGTGGCAATCGACCGATATCTTCAAGTGTGTCACCCTCTTGTGGCTCGTTTCAAAGTGCGAGAAATTACTCCGAGATTGGCGCAAAAACTGTGTGCCTTGGTTATAGTTCTTGGACTATTAATGTCCGTTCCTGCGGCCATTATGTGCGGATCTAGGGAAATACCCATGAAAAACCGGTATAATGTGGAAATAGAAGTATTTATCTGTGAGGCAGCGCGGGAATACAGAAATACTAATGCAAGATATATTTATCGATTCACCCTTTTCGTATTACAAATCGTCATTAGCATTATTTTAGTAGCATTGTATACCAGAATTTGTTGTAAGATGAGAAATCGGTGGAAAGAATCACGAAAAAGGGAAACTGAACTGGTACGGGTTAGTCTTCGAAGTCGAGATTCATCCACTACTCAACACGTACCAACAAATGTTAAACTTCTTGGTTTTGTGACAATTGTCTATATTATAACTTACATTTGTTATCTTTTATTATCATTTGTAGATATAACTTCGTTGGATCCGCTGAAATTCGCGTTCTTCTCATTGGTGTATAGATCTTACTTTATTCAGAGTGTAATCAATCCATTCCTTTGTGTGAAAATGGATCACCAGTTCAGAAAATCTATTACATCGCTAAAGATCTTTTCCTAACTTTTCGCGAAATTTTCGTTGAATTTTTGTGAATGAATTCAGCAGAAAATGAGAATTTTTAACATACATTATCAATATCGTCTATCGCCATTAAGCCCATCAGTTTTGTTGTTTTCATAATTATTATCTTCTCGTTCTCTTCATAGTCATTCTTGTTCTTTATATTTAAAAAAAACCTTCTTTAGCTGTAAATAAATAAAACTAATGTGATTTATCTATTTCCGTCTAATCAAAGAAAACTTATCTTTAGTCAAACAAAAGGGAACAATAGATATTAGTATTTATCGTCCATCGAAATTGAAAGAGAAAGCCAAAACAGTTTCAAATATAACACAATTTTTATCATCATAGTCGAAAATATTTTGTATATGAAACACGTGTTTTTAATTTACGTCAAAACGTAACGAAGTCCAACTGCTTGATCACTATATTCTCTTTCGGTGCCGCGTAAATATTAGGATATTAGGACAACTAGGAACTAGAACAAAAGTCCAGCAGGGTCGTCATTTCAAAAACCAATAAATTCGGGGCGGGGGGCGACTAAACGGTCTTGTTAATTTTCATATATAGGCTACATCAATTTTACAGCACATTCAACAACAAAAATTTGGCCGGGGGGGGGGGGAGGGGAGCAAATGTAACTGTTTCTTTCTGGTGCGTAGTCATCTTTTCGATGTTAAACTTACAAAGTATCCTTTTGCAGTCGATTGCCTCCGCCATTTTCGGCCGATGTACAATGCATCTCTGTTACTCGTAAATGGTTAGTTGGCATTACATGCTAAGGGAGGCAACGCATGAAAGCCAATAGCTGACGCTAGAACAAAGCACTAGAATATCTGTTCGATCTGCCGAGGTGTAGATAGGGTTAACATAACGGAACCTTGGATAACAAAGATGCCAATGGGCATGTCCAAAACACAATTCGCTTTGACAAAATATGGAATATTAATTTCATGTTTAATAAAGAGTAATTTCAACGGTAGGTGACAAATTAAACACTATATTTTTAAAAAAAATATAGGTTCCTCAATGGCCCATGGAATTTAACTCATGGCGCATGGACTACATGGAATTTGAATCATGACACATGGGCTACATGGAATTTGAATCACGGCACGTGGGATACATGAAATTTGAATCATGGTACATGGGCTACATGGAATTTGAATCACGGCACATGGACTACATGGAATTTGAAGCAGGACATGTAGAATCTGACGCAGGATTTGTGCTATTTTTGTATAAGTCACCAGGCCAGCGCCTGTGTTTAAAAACAAATTCTTTGAGCAATGACAGTGTACATGATGACATCTTCCAAGTTTCGTTTTGAACGAGACTAATAGGATTTATGTTGGGATTTGTAACTAGACAATGAAATCCAATAGAAGAATTATGTCACCCGCGAGGATCTGCAGAGCGGAGAGACAACGAATCCAACCCATCGACTTGAATTTCCTGTTTCGGTGCAAACCACAATATGGATTATTTTTCTCAACCAATTTTTTCCTTTAAATTAAACGAACACTTCAATTTTTGCAGTATAGGTTCAGCAAATTTAACACGTATATTATTTAATAGCTACTATTATTTGTTTGCCTTTTCTTATAGGACATTAGTTCTTAAATCTAAATAGTTGTACAATTAGAATCACAGGATATCTGCCACTCTTTAAAAAAGACAAACTATGTTTTTTTATTAGTATTTTTTACGTATTCTGCGTATTTCACGTTATGCGTCACGATACGCATGTCATTGTTTATTAAACGCAGTCCATTAATAGGAATATGTTAGCAATAACATTTGCGTCAATGGTCGATCGGAAGTACACAAGTTCTATGCGAGAAACTAACAAAAACTACTATTGAATCAGTATCACATTTAATCAATGGATGTTTTTTTGAAAATAACAAATAAGTAATTTTATTTATCATGAAAATTTTTCAACTTTAAAAAAAAATTCGTACGGATAAGTTTTACCTTGTAAAAAAGTAGTTCTAACAAGTGCTCTGACTAACACGTGGACACTATAACTGTGACAACAGAGTCGAGATTTAAAAAAGCGGTAATGTTAGCAATTCCTGGATTTGTCTGTCCCATGAGTGAGAAAAGAAGTCTCATGTACACTGCTATCTGTGATGAAAACTTAATGTTTCATTCATTCTCTATATAATTTTTAATTTAACGATGACACTCCAAATATCATTCTTTTTTATTGTTTGGTTGGTATAATAATAATAATAATAATAATAATAATAATAATGATAATAATAATAATAATAGCAACAACAATATAAATAATAATAATGTGATAATAACAACAGCAACAGCAACAACAACAACAATAATAATAATAATAATAATAATAATAATAATAATAATAATAACAACAACAATAGAAAATAATAAACAAATTGGTTTAATATACGTTATAAACGCTACTTGTGCATTTACTGAATATATCAAATGTAAGTTTGTATACCTACAGAAGGCAGTTAAAAAGTTGTGTGTGTTTACGTAGCCTTGCATATATTTAGTTTTGTTGCGACCCTCTCTTACACAATAATGAACACATAGCTGGAGACTGAATGGCATACTTGCCACGATAACATTTCACGTTATGTCAAGCAAAGATTCGCGCACTTTGAATATTGAAATTTACGCTATGACCAAAATGTTAAGCAGCAATTGTGAATTATAAACATTATTAAACAAGCAATATATTGTGAATTCGAAATAACAGTAACATTTAAATCCCAGTTGTATATTGAATAAATGTATTGGAGAAACTGAATGTTAAGTAATTCTGTTATGTTCGTTTTCTTTTTTTTATATCTGTGTTTTGTACAAACACAGGATTTTGTTTTCAGCCATAAAGGTGTTTTAATTGTCTCAAGTCTGTTAATAAAATTTTGTTTGCATTGTATTGTTCTTTAATCTTCTTCAGTTAGCAATTTTTGCTATGCTGGTATCAATTTTCAACTCTTGATTATATATACGTTGGATTCTGGGTTCATTTTTTTATGTTGTCGATCTCGAAAAAGAAATTACCCTTCTTATAAATAAATAAATATGCTATTATATCTGGAACTGAATAAGATAGTTCAGGAGGATAAAACTAAATAGGATTGTATTTAATGTAATAAATCAAAATATTATTGGAATATGTGTTGTATCAATTGAATCTCTCTAGTTACTTATTTTTGTTCAAACGAAAAGCTAACTGTATGTCAATATCAGTTCAATTTGGGCCCTATACGTTAAATATGTGGTGAGAGATAATATTTAACATCTATAATACATTTTTCCTTACTGATGCGGACACCTTAGGCATTCTGGTCCAAAGTTTGAGAAAGGATTATCCGGTCGGTCGATCAATTAGTTAGTCAGTCAGCTCATCATGTATGATGATTTCACATCACGTACGGTTACGATGATATATTTAATGACTAGCTGTGTATGTGTGGTGGGGCTGTAAACAAGAAACTTAACTCGATATAATTTAAGGAGTTGCTAATGTTTCTTGGGGTGGGGTAGAGATGGTAAAATTTGGTTTCGTGTTTTTCAGCACAGCATCTTAATAGAGTAATTACTGCCGAGGCAGATTAACAAACCTTGTACTATGGACGCACCATGGTTGCTTACTCGTGTTGATCTGACGGTAGGATTCTAACTCATATCGATATGGTTACATGTCCGTATCGTTAACCACTGAGCTACCGGGGTTTTGCTAAAAAAAAACAAAAAAAAAAACATGCAGAGTATTTTTTTGTGTGTGCAAAAGGAAGATATATATATATATATATATATATATATATATATATATATATATATATATATATATATATATATATATATATATATATATATATATTGTGAAATTATAATTTAGAGACTAACAGTAATACATATAACTACATATTATATATATATATAAAAATCTATACAATTTTATATAATGCCTTAGTATTAAGGCCATTGGGATAAACAGTATCTAACCGATTCATCCAATAACTTTCTTTAATGAGTCTGTTCATTTCTCCGTGCACAATATCGATTGGCATGAAAGAAAAATCCCTTAAAGAGTGATTATTTGTATTAAAATGCATTGAAACATTAGAGGAGAACTGAGGATCCATATAATTTTTTATATGAAAGCGGTGATTATTCATTCTCTTAGAAACTTGTTGAAGTGTTTGTCCAACATATTGCATGTTACATTTTTTACAGGTTATCAAATAAATTACATCAGTTGATATATCTATCGCGCCAAGAAGATGGTGTTGAAAGAAGGTCATTCGCTTTCATTATTTCCAGGAGATTAGGTAACCATACAAGCGTGGATTCAGCGTTATCTCCTATTCGCTACTGTTCTATTTATACACTAATATCCATCTGCTACAATGATCATCAATGCCTATCGGTTTTTGTCTGTCTCATTGTAATCCCATCACTGCAAGTTCAATCCACTCAAACTGAAGAGAAGATTTTGGGTGAGGCATTTTAAGAGGATGCGCCTCTGTGTGTGTGTGTGTGTGTGTGTGTGTGTGTGTGTGTGTGTTATACAAAGCGATTTCATACTTTACAGAAAGCATATAAATTTACTTCATGCAACAGTACACTTGCATAAAATCTTATAAACGCAGCCGGACACTAAATATAAATTAGCACAGAAATTTACTACGTGCAGCAAGACACTAAATTTGTGAACTAAAAGGTTAGCAAATTTTGCCGATAGCCTGAAATAAAGTTATGAGTGATACTAATCAATCATTGAAATGATCCATATTGGTGTTTTCACTGAGTCAATTAATTCCTAGTCGAGGGGTTCAATTATCTTTTCTCCATCGATGCCATGTCAAACAGGTTGAAAAATAGTGTAATCTCTCTACTGTGATTTCCTTGTCTCAGTGAAAATCTCAATATAGATTATTTCTCCCGCCCATTTTTCCCCTTACAAAATCAAAATAACCCTTCAGATTTGCAACATTGATTAGCACTTTCAACACAACCAGTTTTATCTGGTGCGTATATCGTCGCCTTTTTCTACAGGCAATTAGGTTATAAAACGTTCTATGAAAATCCAAATAATTATGTACTTAAAATCACACTATACTTACCCGCTCTTACAAAATAGAATTAACGTGATTCAAAATTTTTTAAAAAAAAGTAATTCAACGCAGTATCCATGTTGTCTACACTGCAATAAGAGTTACGTGCTATTGTTTTGTCAACACTGTGTATTAATAAATAATATGTTAAAAAAGCAATGGCGTGACCGGTCGATCAGAAGTACACGTTTCACGCGTGAGTAAATAACAACAAATAAAAATTGATCATATTGCGAGATTTAATCAGTAAATGTCTTATGAAAATAATAAAGAGATAATGTATTTTCTAACAGTAAAACTTTTGACTTTGATAAAGTAGTTTGCAGGAGAACTTTTAGCTTTGAAAAGTAGTTCCTACGAGTGCTGTACATGCGAATGGACACCGTGACTGAGACAACCGGATGGAGATAAAAGAAATGTTAGGTCAGCAAATCAGCTAGATTCCTCTGTGGAATGAATGAGAATTTGTAAGCCTTTATGAAATGCTTTTTAATAAATTTCTATATCGCAAAGTCTAAAATTAATGAAGGCACTATTTTTGCGCCCAAAAAAAGATTTTGCTCTTAAAAGATGTGCTTGTATTTCATTATATATCATAAATGGGGAAAATACGATTGCTTTCAAATTGCGTTTTTGTTTTCGTATTTTTCTTTTATATCAATTAATCTAGATAAGATTCCATACGATGAGCATAGCTTTTTTAAACTTATTGTTATTGTTAATGAAGCAATATTTCATTACATATGTTACGGGGTAAAATTACCGCAAACAACAACATCCAACGCAAAGGTATAACTGATATCAGTTGAAGTACGGAACTAATACCGGCAAGCCAAAATTGTTTTCGTATTTAAGTTTTGTTTTTAAGTTTTTTTTATCTCCAAAGAATGGAAGCTACCTTACATGTTGCTTTACGAATCGGACTGCATTGTGAAATTTGTTCTGTATTTCACGAAACCAGTGTGTGGGTCAATCTACTGCTTATAAATAACATTGTTTCCGTGTATTTACTTTCACCCCGCCATTTAGACAAGTTTTTCAATTAATTAATTTAGGTAAAGTCAATAATTCAATACATAAACACAAAACAAAGCATGATCATAACCGGCTCGCAAGAAAAATATGACCTTTAAACGTCAGACTGTTTTTTGGCAACCACAAGTAAAAAACGTCCTATGTTGTGATAAATCATCCATCATATACAAATACCAGACGTCAGAAATCTGAATATATGCGTCCACAGTATAACGAAGAGTCTGAGAAAGAATAAAACACAAATGCAAAGAATTACACAAAGAAAATTTAAGATAGATTGCATATTAATTTACTTTAGATCAACATATTCCTAAGGTGATATAGATTGTGTTAAGAATGCCACGATCTAGAAAGTTGTCACTCTCACGGGTAAATTCAGAATAAATTGTTTGCGAGGTAGCGAAAGGTAATCAGGTTTGATGCTATTTGTAACGCTGATGGATGAAGAAACAGTTACGCTTTACTAACATCAAAATAATATTCCGCATCTTTTGTATGTATGAAAACAAATAAAAAGTATTCCATATTATGCTAAAAATTAAGTTTTTCGTCGATTTTCCGTATTTTAATTTTTATTAAATTAAAAAAAAAATACTTTTTTAACAACAAATCTTTGACCATAAATACCAAAAAAATCAAACATTAATTACTTTTAAAGTACCAATAATTAATTTCCGAAAATTTCTTGTCGTTGGGCAGGAAATTGGAGGAAAGACAGTATTAATCACAGAATGAATACTATACTAATAGAGATGCAATAATGGCCAACACAAGATAACCTGTCAGTATACAGTCAGTGTCACTCGATATTATTCAATGTCACATCATTACAAAAAACACGAGAATTGTACTTTATGAAAACTAAGAAAAGTGAATTTTTAAACGATGTTAACGCTACTTTTAGATACAGACATGGCATGTACGAAAAAAATCTTCAAAGAATAAAAATGTCGACTTTAGAATTTACAAAAAAATAATTTCATACTTTGGTCAAAATGAAGATAATTCTAATGAATGCAGATGCGGTTATGCTGTTTTATATCCCTCGAGTAATTTTTATAGGCTTTTCAATCTAGATAAGTTTGCCAAAAATAGACAAGCAAAGGAGCAAATGGCTTAACAGTTGGTAATATACAATAATTTCTAACCTTACAAGTTTCAGGGGAGGGGGTGTTTTTTCCACAATCCTTTCACATCTTTTTAGGCAGTATGGGATTAAGGATTGTGTTGAATATTTTCTTACCGTCGAAATTAAAGAGCTTGACAACCTGCAAAAATTACATACATTTGAACATGAGCGCTCCGTACATAGGGCAATGTGGTACTTGCGCCATCCTTACCCACATCCCACTTCATCTCTATCTCTAAGAATGTTCTGGCCTACATCCGTAAATCTTAATAGTTGACCGCTAGGTGTCTGTCAACCCCGGAAATATTTCTGCAGTTGTCATTGCCTTGGAAATTGAAGATTTGATAATAGGAATGTTCCAGTAAGATTCGGAAATGTTACTTTTAGCAAAACGGATTGTGACAAACGTTTAGCGAAGAATTTTAATTACTTGAAAAACTAATAGAATCGAGCTTATCAAGTTATATTAAAACCAACAAGTGAAGAGGTCAAGTGTTTGTAGCATTTGTGTTAGACTCCTAATATAAATACGTGTCCGGTCCGCCAAGCTGTTCGGTGTATGAATACTGCCCACAACTGGACAGTAAATCGTTTTGATAGCTGGGATGGTACAGAGTAGCAAAGAAGGAATCACTTATTACATTTCTATAAGACTACAGGTAGGAAAGTCACATGTCTATATATTAATAAAAGAATCACTCTATGTAACATATTAGATGTTATGAGTATTTGATTGACATAAAGTAAAAAGAAAACGTCTGTTGACTTGTCTTCTCCATGTTACCATGTATTATCTATCTATCACTGACTGATACAGAGAACGGAAGATGGATCAGGTATCTCATATTTAGGGCACTGAACGGAAGATGGATCAGGTATCTCATATATATATATATATATATATATATATATATATATATATATATATATATATATATGTATATATATATATATATATATATATATATATATATATATATATATATATATATATATATATATATATATATATATATATATATATATATATATGCACTGAACGGAAGACTGCAACACTGCAACATTCATCCAGTATGTACAAAATCTAATTTATGAATAACTGAATCGTAACATTCCTGTTAAATTAATTATTTTTATTTTTTTTATCTAATTTAAAATTATTTTGTACTAATTTATGTCATATTATATCATTTTATATTATTTATTAGTTTTGAACAAGAAGATTGTGCAGTAAACTTTATTTCAGTCTCCTTGGAAAAGTTGATCTAGTATGATGTCTACAGTAAAGTTTATTCCAGTACCTTGTGGAAATATTGATCTAGCATGTTGTTTACAGTAAACTTTATTTCAGTACCTTGTGGAAATATTGATTAGGCATGTTGTTTACAGTAAACTTTATTTCCAGTACCTTGTGGAAATATTGATCTGCAAATCGTATTTCAATATAATATATTTAAAAACTCCATACAGTCTATTGTTTACAGCAAACTTTATTTAAATATCTTGTAAATAAATCGAAATAGTATATTGTCTACAGCAAACTTTATTTCAATATGTTGTAAAACAAACAGGAGACCCATGATGAGCCTTTTTAATAGCTCGGGTAGCCTTGTCATTGAAAACACTAAGGACCAAAATATCTTATTAATTTTCATATAATCCCGATGGGAAAAAAATTAAGGTTAGGGTAAAGTAAATTAAATTTTTCTTAAAAAAACACAGAAACTACACATCAGGGGGTACACATCAACACATAAACACTTTTTTTAGTTTTTTCAAATAGGAGAAGGGGACATCTGTCTGGTGTCCCCCCCCCCCCCAAAAAAAAATGTAAAACAAACAATCGATATAGTCTAATGTTTACAGCAAACCTGTTTTTAATATCATGTAAAAATATCGATATAATTTATTATTTACAGCAAACTTTATTTCAATATCTTGTAAACAAATCGATTTTCTATTGCTTACTGTATTTCAATATCTTGCAAAAAAAATATTTGATCTAGTTTATTGTTTACAGCAAACTTTATATCAACATCTTGTTTAAAAAATTCGATCTAGTCTATTGTTTACAGCAAAATTTATTACAATATCTTGCAGAAAAGTTTATCTAATGTCTACGGTTTTTTTGATATTATAATAGATAGGAAAGCATTTGCACAAGTACTATAAATAAATTTTGTAAAAACAATTCATCTAGTCTATTATTTATAGCAAACCTTATATCAATATTTTGCAGAAACGTCCATTTAGTATATTGTATAATGCAAACTTTATTTCAGCACCTTGTAGAAATATCTATCAAGTATATCTCTACTGCAAACTTTATTTCAGCATCTTGCAAAGATGTCCATCGAGTCGTTTTCTACTGTAAAACTTTAAAACTTTATTTCATGATCGTGCAGCAATATCCATCGAGTATATCTCTACTGCAAACTTTATTTCATCAACTTGTAGAACTCTCCATCGAGTCGTTTTTTACTGTAAGTTAAATTTCAGCACCTTGCAGAAATGTCCATCGAGTCTATTTCTACTGTAAACTTTATTCAGCATCTTGCAGAAATGTCTTTTTCTACTGCAAACTTTATTTCGGCATCTTGCAGAAGTGTAGATTCAGTCTAATGTCTATGGTGATAATTGATATTGTGATAGACAGGGACGCATTGTTCACAAGAATTATGAATAAATACAGAATATGGGTTGATTCAGTCTTAACTTGGGTTTGCTTTAATTGTCGAATTTCGCGTGCATGTACTGGTGAAAGTGCCTTTGTTCTGACTTTTTATCTTACTTTCGTAATACAATTCACCTGTCGCCGTAACATGATTTCATTATTTTTTGTTACGAGATGATGATAATAATAATAATAATAATAATAATAATAATAATAATAATAATAATAATAATAGTATTATTATTATTAGTAGTAGTAGTAGTAGTAGTAGTAGTAGTAGTAGTAATAGTACAACATGATAATTATAATAACATTTTCTAAATTCTAAATACGTCCAAGTGTTATTTTAAGACTGTTTTTATGAGTGGTTAGCGGGTTTTTTTTTTTTTTTTCTTCTCATTACCTTGGATCATATTTCTCAACGTCTCGTTCAATTTCATAACAAGCCAGAACGGGTGGAAAAAGATACAAAAGAGGAGGACTAATAAAGACGCTGAATTCAACAGTTTTGTTGCCCTTCGCATGTCTTTACTTGTAAATAAGACGTACAACTGGTGTATCTAAATACCATAAATTTATTTGAAATAGCATCAAAATGGATACAAAGTTTCTTATTCGGTAACATTAAGGAACACCACAGCCGTGGGCATCAGTCGACATATTTTCCATTTCAAAATGTCAACACTGCTATCACGCTCAGCTTCCGCAACCGGATGTAATAGTACGCACATGCACAACAGAGAAAAAAAAGCCAACACCATTGTTAAGGCTTGGTAGCGATATAATGTATCCTGCACCGTACGAAAGTATACGTTAATGAGGTTTGAAGGCCTGAACAATATCAACAATTCTAGGCTTTGTAGGCTGAAACAATTGGCGTATCGGGTGAAATATGCCATTTCCATTGTCTGCTTACGAGAAATAAAGGCGTATTTTGGAAAGTTGCAGGTGTCAGAGATCACCGACACTATTCTGCGGCATTTTTCAAATCATACAGTAAGTTTGAATTGATAATAGAAAAGTAACTCGGCTTCTTGTTGTGGAATATAGTCTGAATTCTGTGTTGTAAATTAGAATATTTTACATTTTCCTTATCATATCAGCATATAAATATCTTACAATATTAGTAAATTAATTATTATCATATCAGTATGTTAATATCGTATGATATTAGTATGTTATATTAATAAAATAATATCTTATGATATTGGTATATAATATTGGTATATTAATATCTTCTAATATTGGTATATTAATATCTTATCATATCAAGATATTAATATCGTATGATATTAGTATGTTATATTAATATAATAATATCTTCTAATATTGGTATATTAATATCTTATAATATTGGTATATTAATATCTTCTAATATTGGTATATTAATATCTTATATTAATATTTTATCATATTATTATGTTAATATCTTAGAGTAATATTTTAATATCTTATCATATTAGTATGTTAATAACTTATGTTAATATATTATATCTTATCATATTAGTATGTTAATAACTTATGTTAATATATTAATATCTTATCATATTAGTATGTTAATAACTTATGTTAATATATTATATCTTATCATATTAGTATGTTAATAACTTATGTTAATATATTAATATCTTATCATATTAGCATGTTAATAACTTATGTTAATATATTAATATCTTATCATATTAGTATGTTAATAACTTATGTTAATATATTAATATCTTATCATATTAGTATGTTAATAACTTGTATTAATATATTATATCTTATCATATTAGTATGTTAATAACTTATGTTAATATATTATATCTTATCATATTAGTATGTTAATATCTTAGAGTAATATTTAATATCTTATCATATTAGTATGTTAATAACTTATGTTAATATATTAATATCTTATCATATTAGTATGCTAATAACTTGTATTAATATATTAATGGTATATTAATATCTTATAATATTGACATAGTAATATCGCATCATATTAGTATATTAATATCGTATAATATTAGTATATTAATGTCTTATCATATTAGCATAATAATATCTTATCATATTAGTATATAGCCTGCTAAATATATTGACTTGATAAGATACCGTTCATGAAAGACTGCTTTATCACTTTTAGTTTAATCACAGCTGTGTGTGTGTGTGTGTGTGTGTGTGTGTGTGTGTGTGTGTGTGTGTGTGTGTGATATTTTGGATATTTAACGTAGCTTTAAACAATGTTCAGTCATATCGCTACGATTGCTAGAGCTTGGGCATCATGCCGGCAGACATGTAGCATATGCCCCATTCAGTCACACTATCCTGACACCAGACTGATCAGTCCTAACATTATCCTCTTAATGCTGAGTGGCATACGAGGAAGCTGTTAATACTATTTTTAAAAGTCTTTGAAATGACTCCGTTTTAGTTCGAACCTGCGACCTCCCGCGGTCACTCTAACCATTAGGCTACCGAAGCAGACCCGTTTTTAGAGAAAAATTATATATTTAAAAAAAATTGAAAGGACCTGCAGATGGTAAATACTCTAAACTGATTTAAAATAGTATTAGATTACGAAAATTACTGTAATCAAGATTACGATAATTACAGTAATCACGATGTTGTTTTGAGTTTAACACCATATGTGGTGATTGATATCTGAAATATAAAACCCAATTTTGTTTTAAAAAAACTTTTCATTAAAGTTAGGAGAATGTAGGTTTTCTTTTGCTGTCTATATTTAACAACGATGATTTTGAACTAGTAGCAGTATGCCTCGTTTACAAACTTGCAAATAATATTTAGGATTAGAAACCAGATGGTCCTCCACTCAAACAAATTTATGGTGAGAGTGGGTTGGAGGCAAAACAGCGTCTGCTAGTGACTTGAAATGAAGCTCTCATGTACAATAGTTTCTTGAGAAACATTTAAAGTGTAATAAAGCAGAAAACAATACATTCCTTCACGATTCTAACGCCCGGATTCGGCAGCAGGGGGATAAACAATGCAGAAACTTATTATTGCTGATTCTTCCAATGTTTACACCAATCATCGAGCAATGCACTTAAATAACATCTTGAGACTGGCGTGTGAGATGTCTGTGGATTTCTGATACAAGTTGTACCCACAGGTGCTCGACGCGAGCTTGATGTGAAGAAGAAGAAAAAAAAAATCTAAAGGGAAAAAAATCACACAAAGTGACAAAAAATACCTTAGATTACCCGCATGACCCACTCTGACACAGGACCATTTCTATCATACTATATAAAACTAGAAGGTTCGTAACATCCAAATACTTGGTTCCACCCATGACTCTAGATTTCCTTCTGAAATCTCCGTCTTTAAAGACACACGGCCATTATCTATGGATTGTTTTACTCCCGAGATATTTTTCTATTCATCAAGCCATAATTGACTTTACTACGTTGTACCAAACTGAAGTTACGGATGTGGGTGCATGTGTGTGTGTGTGTGTGTGTGTGTGTGTGTGTGTGTGTGTGTGAAACGTGACATACTGAACAGGTGCTAGGCGAGGGTTTCATAGGATTTTTAATTTCACGTTTTACAAAGTCTTTAGGTTTTCTTTAAATTATCAAGTAGCAAAGCAGAACAGATTTGGTTTGAACTAATATGATAAGCTTTTCAAAGAGTTGATAACATAATTCTTCAAAAGTATGTCGTAATAATGATATAGCAATGCACACCTACCCGTCAATTTGTGAACAAGGGAGAGAAGAAGAAGAAGAAGAAGAAGAAGAAGAAGAAGAAGAAGAAGAAGAAGAAAAAAAAACAAAAAAAAAAAAGAAGCAAGGAAAATTGTCCTATGACTTGCAGGTTGTCTACATCATGAAATGTATCATATTAGGTTCCGAGCCTTTCGGCTCACTCAAATTGAGTACGCAGCTTCCATAGTGTTATCTTCCCTTGTCAATAGATGGCGCTTCTACCTAATACTGAAACTATTGTCTTAGCCAGTTTTGAGAGAGAGAGAGAGAGAGAGAGAGAGAGAGAGAGAGAGAGAGAGAGAGAGAGAGAGAGAGAGAGAATAAACAAATGAAGGGTCACCGCACATGCATGTTGCAATATGTTTCACTATTTATTGTAAATTTTCTATGTAAAAATGTTTAATGTCATTCACTCAAACATTTGATATTATGCAACGCATGTGAACGAAAAATGTTGAAAATGTCTGAATTTGTGATTTAGAATATTCATATTTATGACCAAATATGAAAAAAATCGAATTTTTAATTTATTAAAAAATTCTAATGTCATGTATTGTATGTGATTTGTATGAAAAAGAACGGTTTACTAAGATAACACGTTGTACTTTCTATCTTTGATTTCCATGATTCCAGTACTGATCGTCTGACAAAATCTGACCGAATAAGATGTACACTAAACACATTTTTGTCTTCACATGATAGTTTTAAATTAACTGAAGATTTAATATTGGGAGAAATCATATACTGATTTTTTAAAACTGTAAAACATTTAATTCAATAATACGCTGAAATTCGTTTTATATTAAAAATTAATAAAATTGTTCAGATCATGAAATTCAAAATATTTATTTTGAAGACTAAACAAAATACTTAAACGTAGCCTCAAATGCTTTTATATAACAAATGTCATTACGCACAATAAATTTGGGAATATATATCGTTAGCCGCGTTGAATATTACTTTATGATAATATTTTGATAATATTACCGTGCATTTTCCTGGTTTGACCTGAAAACCTCCCTCCGTTTTGAATCACGTGATTTGTGCATTTGCACAAGAATGTATTGATATGCCAGTTTGGGTGGGAATTAGGTATCACTGGATAGTTGCGTATTTTGACACCTAATAGTTAATGTAGAAGGCATGCGCCTAATTATCACACTCTTAGCACTTTTCAGTCCACACATAAGCTAAATCTGTAATGTGATTTAGAATTACTTTGAGTTAGGCTTGGAAATGGGTTGACTTGTTGGTGACTGCCTGTCACAGTTAGACTAGCATTGGAGATCAAATGCGTAACTTGGGCTTCTAATGAGCAGCAGACTTGGCTTAGCCCTACGCATTTACTTGTGTCTGCTACAGTGGTAAATATCTAAAAATCTAGATGGTTCAGTGATGATGAAAAGTATGCTAATTTGTTACAGTACTAGTGAACTTTATTCGTGCATAAGGCACATACTGATTCTTTCAGCTGTCTTGACACAGGAAGATATTCAAAATATGTATTTCCTGTATATAAAAAATGAATGTAAAAAAGAGGGGTTGGTAGACGTGTTAGTTTAGTATAAAAGCCACTAGTTGCATACGAAATTAACTTTAATACCTCAGTCAGAATCTTACAAGCATCCTTTCAAAAAAAATCATTAGTTATTTTTATATTTGTACCCTGTAATATTATTATCATTTTTCTGCAATAGGTCATCGTCGGACGAACATTTGCCCCCAAACAAAAACTGTCCAGTGAGACCTTAGGAAACCACGACTAACGTCAAGTCTGGTTCTTTACTACATATGCTCCTAGCGCTGCAATTCGCTATACCAATAGCGGAGTGCAACGCAGGGAACATACGAAGTAAAGAACCAGATTAGAGTATCGTTGTACGCTACACGGGAGCTACGGCAAAGTAAGAAGCATGAAATTGTGAGTATGGCCGTACACTACGTAGGGAGTTACGTTAAATCCGACTTAAACTTCGGGATACACGATTAATTGCTAATTTCCACTAAACAAATCTCCCATTGCTTCCTCCGTATTAATCAAGCAAGCTTTCGTCACATGGCACATCGTAATATCCTATTTCTTTTGATGTTTTGAGACCACCTGAGGAAAAAGTGTATTTCTTTGCTAAACCAAATCTTTAATGTCTCATTAATGATTAGTCAAGAAGTTGATTTATTAACCTGTAAATGACTAATGCGTCCATTTTCACTGTCGGGCTTTTTTCCATTATAGTAGTCGCTTTTATAAAAACGTATAACAAGTAGAGGTCAGGAAAAGATGATCGAAGTTGAAGTATAAAATTTGTTGCCCTTAAAACTACATATACACTACCTTTGCTAATTAAAGTCAATGTATTATTTAATATTGTCATCAATAGTATCATTAGTTTCTAATTTTTAATGTTTATTCTGCTTGTTGAAAGGTCCAGTGACACGAACAAGAAGGTTGGAGTGGGTCCTGTTATGTGCTTAGGCTCGAATAAACAGTAAATTAGAAAGAGTGAAAATAACAAGCTTGTAAACCTTAATGAACAATTTATTGAGCACAAATATTTTCCAGAAAAGAAAAAATAAGCTTACGGTTTTAAGAATCAATTCCAAAATTAATCCAAAATAATTTAAAATATTATCCGCTAGAGAAATTGCAAAAGTCCTGATAATAAAATGTCCAAATAATTCCAAGTTCGAATCCCAGCGAACCTTTCAGAACAAATTTACGTTTTAAAACTCATGTACCCACCATATGACCCAAATAAAATAAAAAGATATTTATACAAAGCTCCATGATGTCCTTGGAACCAACCAATCATTTTAAAGCTTGTTTACAACTCTGATGACAGGTCAGAAATGAGGTCAACACCTGGTGTTTATTCTGTAAAGTACATGTCACCCCCCCCCCA
Organism: Unio delphinus; assembly: GCA_029339505.1. Taxonomy (NCBI): domain Eukaryota; kingdom Metazoa; phylum Mollusca; class Bivalvia; order Unionida; family Unionidae; genus Unio; species Unio delphinus. The sequence goes on along the minus strand of JAQISU010000109.1, from coordinate 3,263,845 downwards.
TGAACGAATCTTAAAACTTAAAATGTCAAATTTAAATCTAACAAACAAACAATAGAAATAAACACTGTTCACCTTCCTATAATCAGTGCACATACGGAAAGTTTTATCTGGTTTTGGAACAAGTATGCATGGTGAACTCCATTCACTGTTACTGGGCTCTATAAAATCATTCCCCAGCAAATATTGAATTTCCTTTTCTAAGTATTCCTGTTTGAGTGGATTCATCCTGTATGGATGTTGTTTAACAGGTTTGGAATTTACAATTTCAACGTCATGAAAAATTTTGTTTGACCTTGTAGGAACATCTGGAAATAAGTGCTCATATTCAAATAATAACTGTTTCAGTTCATTTCTTTCTTGCACTTGCAAATGTGAAAGTGTCTGGTCAAGATCTTTCATAATTTCTGAATTACAAAGATTCGTCATTTCAATATCAATAGAATCTGATGATATTCCTTCACTGAGTGGGACAGGTACAACTAAATATATTACATGGCTTAACATGGCTATCTCTTTCAATATACTCTTTTAGCATGTTTATATGGCAGAGTTGTTTTTGTTTGCGCCTCCCAGTAGTATTTATGATGTAATTAAGTCATTAATTTTCCTGTCAACTGTGTAGGGACCATAATATTTAGCCTGAAGAGGATTTTGTGGCATTGGTAAGAGAGCCAGGACTCTATCACCAGGCTGAAAACTCCTTTCCTTCGATTTTTTTAATCATATCTTGATTTCATTTTAGATTGAGCAGAGTGCAGATTTGCTCTTGCGACCTCACAAGTCTTTGACAACTTGTATCTAAAATCGGAAACATAATCAAGAAGATTGATCTCAGTATCTTCATTAGAGAGAAGTTCCTCTTTTAATAACTTCAATGGTCCACGCACAGTGTGTCCAAAAACCAGTTCAAAGGGACTGAAGCCTAAAGATTCTTGAACTGATTCTCTAACCGCAAACAATAGTAAATGAATGCCTTCATCCCAATCTTTATTCCTATCAAAACAATACGATTGAATCATATTTTTCAAAGTCTGATGGAATCTTTCTAATTCCCCATGGCTCTCAGGGTGATAGGCAGAAGAGTGAATTGTTGAATGCCCAATTCATGCATAACTTGTTGGAAAATTCCAGACATGAAGTTTGAACCTTGATTAGACTGAACAGATTTCGGAAGGCCATACTGAGTAAAAAAACTTTATCAAAGCTTTTACTATTGTTTTAGATTTTATATTCCTCAACAGAATTGCCTCTGGAAACCTTGTTGACGCACACATAATGGTCAACAGGTATTGGTTACCTGACTTCGTCTTCGGTAAGGGACCTACACAATATACCATAATTCTACTAAATGGTTTGTCAAAGGCAGGAATAGGTTGTAGATGAGCCTTAGGTATCTTCTGATTGGGTTTTCCTACCTTTTGACAAGTATGACAAGATCTACAGTATTTGGCAACATCACTTTTGATTTTTGGCCAATAGAAGTGAGTCAAGATCTTGTGATAAGTCTTATTAATCCCAAAATGACCAGCCAAAGGAGTTTCATGGGCTAGGTTAAGTATTTCGTGTCTGTAAGGTGTTGGAACTACTATTTGATAGTTCACCGACCACTCATCACCAGCAGGTACCTCAGGAGATCTCCATTTTCTCATAAGAGTTCCATTTTTAATGAAATAACAGACAGGAACTTCAGTGGCTTCAGTCTCACTTATGGCCCTTTGAAACAAACTGGAGATTTCAGAATCTTTCTCCCGTTCGACGACAAGTTACGTTCGTTTATCACCCTGATTAGAATAAAGAGAATGAGTTGTTAAAAGAAGATCACTATGATCAATACCTTCTCATTGCTCCAAACAAGGAGTAAAAGTGACCTCATCAAAAGCCTGACCTATACACGTGTCAGCTAAAGGAATACTGGCTTCATCAACATCATTCTGAAGAGCTTTCTTTGTCATAGCTCTGGTAACTGCACAAGCTTGAAATATATCAGGGAATTCTTTTTCAATTGGATCAACTTTCTGATCCAAATCAGGCTTGTCAGTTACAAGTGGATTAACCACAACCTTGTCTCCAGCTAAGTCGTTGCTTAGAAATAAATGAATGTCCTCAACGGGTAAAACCGAGACTGTTCCGACTGTCACAGGTCCTGACACCAAGTCTGATGACAGATTTACACAATGGAAAGGAACATTAACAAAGCCGCACTCTACTCCCTGAATAAAAACACTTTCATTAGAAGAAGACTTCTCAGAAAAAAAGCAAAGTACCTGACAATAAAAGACTCTGAGAAGCACCTGTGTCCCTTACAATTTTAATAGGGGTGGGAATGGCTGAATCACCAAGAGTGATATAGAACCCTTTGATATGAATGGTTGGTAATTCTCCATAATAAAATCAGACTGGGGTTTATTAGACCCAACAAATGTATTGCTTTTAATACATGACCGTGACCTTGACCTCTTATAAATAAGAGCATTTGAAACAGGTCTCTCTTGATTCTGATGCCTTTTTTTCAATTTTTAGCATTCAGAAATAACGTATCCTTTTTTCTTGCAATAGGTACACGTCGGAAGAGAAAAGGATCTAGAATCAAGCTTCTCTGAAGTTTGATTTTTGAAAGTTGTACTAGTTTGAGTTTTAAAAGGGCTGATATTAGGCTGAAATACTTTTCTGCCAGAAGACTGTTGAGTAGAAATCGTGTTAACAAAATTAACTTTATATGTCAAAGAATATTCGTCAGCAGCTCGAGCAGCATTCTATAAGGTTTCAATCTTATGCTCATCGAGATAAGACTTAACGTCACTATGGACACAGTTTTTGAACTCTTCAATTAATATCATTTGCTTGAGATTTTGATAATCTTGTTCAACTTTCTTGGCTAAGCACCATCTATAACACAACTGCTCTTTTTCTCTAGCAAATTCAACATAAGTTTGTCCAGCTTCTTTTCTGTAATTTATGAATTTTTACCGATAAGCTTCAGGGACTAACTCATAACCCCTTATAATGCATTCTTTAACCACATCATAGTCACCACTTTGGTGAACTGAAAGTGAAGTGTAAATCTCTCTAGCCTTACCAGTGAGTACACATTGCAATAACTGAGTCCAATGTTCCCTTGGCCACTTTAAATTTTCTGCAACTTTTTCAAAACGAATGAAGTATTTGTCTACTTCTTTTTGTCTGAAAGGGGGCACTAATCTAATATTCCTTGTTAAATCAAAACTTAAATTTGGATTTGAAGTATGATGGTGTTTTTCACTTGGCAGCTCTGTTTCTTTCATTTTACATTGATATTCCCTTTCTTCCTTCTCTCTCTCTTTATCAATTTGTTTTTCTTTTAACCGAATGTGCATCTGCTCTTTTTCATATTGTAATTGTCTTTCTTTCTCCTCTTTGTCATATTGTAATTGTCTTTCTTTCTCCCTTTCCTGTCTCTCTCTCTCCTCTTTTTCATATTGTAATTGTCTTTCTTTCTCCCTTTCCCGTCTCTCTCTAACTTTCCTGAAATTCCAGCTTCTTCAACTCTAATTCCATCTTAAATTTTAATTCTGATTCCTTTATTTTAATGTCAGAGTCTGATCCAGACTTACTGACCGAAATCAAAGCACTTTTTTCCAAAACATTCTTTTCTACCAAATATTAGACAAAAATCTTTTTGATATCTTGTTTCGTTAAAGAAGCCTTGACTGCAGAAAAATCATATTTTCTGGCAATTTGAATCAACTCATCTTTTTTGAAAAGATCTAATTGCTCCTGAGTAGGATTAGAAAGAAATATTTCTACTTTAGATGTCATTTTAATACAAGCCTGTCAATCTCGATAAAGATTTTAAAAAAATTAAAAAAAACTAGGGGAATTCAAATTTACAACAAAAGTTTTCTGAAAAAAATTCTACCCAAATTCCAATTTCGGACGAGGCCCCAATTTCTATGTTACGTGCTTAGGCTCGAATAAACGGTAACATAGAAAGAGAGAAAAAGTGACAGTTGATCTCATTTATCATTTACCTGATTTTTTTCTTCCCAACTAAAATAGAAGATGTTTATACAAAGCTCCATAATGTCCTTAGAACCAACCAATCATTTTAAAAGTATGTTTACAACTCTGAAGCCAAGTCAGAAATGAAGTCAACACCTGGTGTTTATTCTGTAAAGTACATTTCACCCCCCCACCCCCCAATGAACGAATCTTAAAACTTACAATGCCAAATTTAAATCTAACAAACAAACAAACAATAAAAATAAAGATAAATTACTTATATCACATATACATAACAGTCCTTTCAAGTAAAAGTAAATTGAAGATTAAAGAATGGTAATTTTCGTTCAAATGAGAATTAAAATCAGTATAATTTGTAAACCACTAGAAGAACCAACACAAAGGAAGAAAAAAATCAGGTAAATGATAAATGAGATCAACTGTCACTTAAAAATTCCCAAGGTTATAAAAATTGATATCAAAAGTTTATTACGGAATTTGATTTTTTTTCTCTCTCTCTCTCTCTCTCTCTCTCTCTCTCTCTCTCTCTCTCTCTCTCTCACACACACACACACACACACACACACACACACACACACACACATTCACACACGCACGCGCGATTTTCTATGTTTACTATTACCACTGCTTGATAATACGATAAGGAAGTTTTTCTTATTAATGATTAAAAGTGGTTTACAAATGAATCGCACCAATGAAGTGATAAAATGTAAAGTCCAATATTCCGAATGACTTCCAAAATAATAAATCAAGTATTTGCTACTGTTACAATATAACACAAATCTTTACATCCATAAGGGTACTTGATGATTTATTTGTTATGCGATATTCGTTGCCAATCCAATATTGTCAACAAAATAATAATTTAAAGGATGACAATTTAAATCAGCTAATCAATCATTATAAATCGGTAACACTTACAAGCAAGTTAAATTATTCATATCGCACGCCTTAAATACTTTTCATCAGGCAAGGTCGAATTTTAAAAGAGGCCGAATTAAATAAATAAGGATTTCAAAGACATGCAAAGATATCTTGGGATGTTTAATTCAAAAGTTGTCATAGGAAACTGAAATCATAGTCTGTTGAAGACAGATGAAAGTATGAATAGTTGATATTATAGTGAAACCGGCCATAAAGGTCATTTGTTCACTGGTTTGAACCATAAAATTTTATGATGGTTGGTTTCCCGTGGGGAAGGAATGGTGCCACATCCCCACGGGAATTTAACGCACAAAGTGTGTTTGTTAATTTTGGCTGTCCCGTCATACCACTAAAATGTGGCTAATTATGTGAATATAAGGCCCTAGGTGAGTGGGAATAGACCCAATACACACTCAACCCTATCAACTAATCAGAAGTAACGTACTAGGGGTGCAAAAATAGTTTTCTCATATCGTCAGTTTTGTTGGAGTCCGGTCGTTGAAAAGGAGGAAAAGATCCCGGAAAGCCAGCCGTTGTCGTATATGGATGTCGTTTACGCCCCGGAACGCCCTAGCCATACTTATTTCAAATTCAGTCCAGTTATACAAATGAAGAACCTAATACCAATAATGTGTAGGCCACCTGTAAAATTGTACCAAATAAATGAGTGGTAGAATTTTTCTATAACTTCCTAACTATTGTAAGTTTGTAAGTATACAATATGAGGACAGATGAGCCTGCATTAACATAACGGCCTGCATTAACATAACGATTAACATAACGGCCTGCATTAACATAACGGCCGCCGTCCTGGATTGGGCCTGTATTGAGAGAAAGTGAGATTAATGTTAAAAGTGATGAAGGAATTAACATTGAGGGCCGATATAGGTACAGGGGAATATGTAATGTTAAAAACATCCAATGGATACATGGTAGGCAAATATATAGTCAAGGGGCAATACAATCTAAATAACGCCTATAAGTTTGACACGGTGGGCCAGTATGGGGTCAAGGGGAAATACAATCTAATAACGCCTATAAGTTTGATATGGTGGGCCAGTATGGGGTCAAGGGGAAATACAATCTAAAGAACGCCTATAAGTTTGATATGGTGGACGAGTCGGGTATCAACTGGACACGTAATCTTAAAATGTATGTAGGTTTTAAAAAGGATGGCAAAGTTGTAATAATAAGCACTTACACCTCCTAACCAATAAACCATCTAACAGACCAGTGCCCCCCCCCCCCATCTGACCAAATGCCCAACACACAGTCGTACTGACCATCAACATCCACTTGATCAACACCCATTCCTACAGACCAGCATTTACACCTAAAAATATAGGCGTAACTGGCCTACTGTAAAGTAATACACTAAAGAAATATGATTAACACCTAATTTGAAAGAGATGATATCCATTATACAACGCACACACACACACACACCAAAACACCTTTATATTATTGGTTTCCTCCCTCAATTGCGACTAATTACAACATTACATATTTGCAAATTTATCAACACCGCCAACTTAATCGGAGGTATAGGTAACGCTTTCGGATATTGTCAGTCTATTTAGTGCTTTTCAACACAATATTTTGGAGGTTTAGTCGCCCTTACAGGTATATTCAATATCAGGTTCTGAATTATTATACTACTTCTAGTCTAAGACAGAATGTTAACATTTTTTATCTGGATGTTGTTAATTATCCGCTAATATCCGTTTTAATTTCGGAATGTTACTGTTATTTTTGGCTCTGCCTTTGTTATGCTATTCGCAGTATTTTTAAGTGTCCGCTAAAGTCGGTAATATTATCGTAATTTCAATATTAATCTACTTTCAGCCATTTTATTTTGGATGATTTAGGGTTTTTTCATGTTTCGTTGTGGTTTCGTAGTTTTAGGATTAGTTTGAACCTTGGCATAAATGCATGAGTAAGCTCCCTTGTTATATATATAGGTGAGGAGGTGTTAGTATTGGACACAAACTCGGTATTGGTTAGTAAACGTTGGTATTGGTTAGTTAATGTAAATATGAGTTAGTAAGGCTGTGTAGGTCAGTACGGTGTGGATACTGGTCAGTACACTTTGTGTCGGTCGGTAGGCTTGGAGAGAGGATGGAGATGCAAGTCAGGAAGTCTTTACGTTAGTGTAGATGATGGCCAGTAATACCGTGTTGGTCAGTCGGCGTGGTTGTTGGTCAGATAATTGGACTGCTAGTCAGTAAGATGGTGCTTTGGTTAGTAGTGCGAGTGTCGGTCAGCAAGACTGTGGAACAGTCATGATGGGTATTAGTCAATAATCACAATACTAAATTCCCTTTTCCTCCCTAATGCCATCCAAATATACATCCATGGATACACCCATGGACACATTTTAACATTATATTTCTTTAGTCTCCATAATGGCTCACTATGCAAATCGCATGGACGTCTATAATATTCTCCTTTCCCTGTACTGACTCTACGTGTAAAACATAGAGGTTTGTAACGTTATATCTATCCCTGCTCCTATACCGATTCAAAATATTGATACCATGGACTTCTTAACATTCAATTTCCCATGTACCCATACCGGCACAATCAAATATGCAGCCATAATGTCAAATTCCATTGTTTCTATACAGGCCCAATTATACTACTGATATATATTCTATGATAATGGAGCAGTTATGTTTCGCGCTTTTCCTGTCATTGTTCTGGAAGTCTCTCATAAAAAAAAAAAGGTCAGGTTAATTTTCTTCTGGATTTTTCTTCCAATCAAAGCAACCGCTACATATATACATAACGGACATGCTGGATCTGTCCAGTTGACCGGACAGAAACTACGATAAATAGACAGAATTACCTATGTATTATTTTTTCGATCGAGCGCAAAATACGAGTATGATACAGCGTAGATATGTCGAGGCCGCAACTAAGTTCCTATGCCGTACCAAACGAGTTCTTTTCCAAGATTCGGAACACAATACTTATGTGATTGTGTATTTATTACATATCCACTTTTAATTTACACATTATTTTAAACTTTAAAATCTATACTTTATAAAAGGTGAATTTGGCATTGGCGTTTTATAAACGATTTTGTACAACCCATTTCTATGTACGTATCCGGGGGCACTGTGAAGCTGCGTTCTCGGTCTGTCTGCATTGCAAAATACGATGATTAGCTTTGCAGTTTAGAAATGTTGTATGTGACATTTATATATATATATATATATATATATATATATATATATATATATATTCAATAAATAGATTCATTCTTACCTCTCAAAGTAATATAAGATACAACCTCGTCGTACACTACTTATTGAATAGACATCTCCTTCCAAGAAATATTCAGGGCAAATTGTAAGGTCAACAGTAATTTAATACATTCAAGTTTATGCTAAAAGCTCAAGTGTTTACATTCAAACTCTCTATTTGTATGTTTTCATTTAAAACAAGAAATAATGCAGTGATCTTAAAGTGATAATTTCAGCATATCTTTTTTAAGAAATCGAAGGTTCGGTCTCGTACGAACAAGCGGACAAGATCTGCAATATTCTTTGAGATATAATTAACAAGTGGATTAAAAACCATCTTGTTTTGCTGTTGTTTTTTTTTTTCTTTTATTTTCTTCTTATCTTTGTTTCTACTTTAAACAGTCACAATAATTTAAAATGTAAACATACAGCTTGCTCTATGTGAACCTGTAATGAAAGTCATATTGTTACAAGATGTGATTAGTCTAAATTTGATGAAAACGCTGCTGCTGTCTACCATGTTACAATTGTTGTCAATTTAATTTGCAAGTTTTAAACCAAATCGATTCGTATGTAATATTAATAGACAAAATGTAAGTTCCTCCACATAAACCTGCTCCTGAAAATATATAATTCAGCAGACAGTATTTTTAAAACTGTAGCTGAAATGGCTTTTCGCTACCTTTGGTATTTTAGATTATTTACATTCGAGGCAAGATTTCTACGGTAAAATTATATTTCTTCTCTCTCTCTCTCTCTCTCTCTCTCTCTCTCTCTCTCTCTCTCTCTCTCTCTCTCTCTCTCTCTCTCTCTCTCTCTCTCACACACACACACACACACACACACGCACAAATGCACACACGCACAATATATATATATATATATATATATATATATATATATATATATATATATATATATATATATATATATATATATATATATATATATATATATATATGAACTTGCGTTTTAGTTACTGTTCACTGTCATCCAATGAATTGATGAGTACAAAATGAATTATATCAATAACTTCAGCTCAATAATAGCTACATGATGCCAATAGAGAATACAAAGTTCCATTCGTTTATGTTTCAAGTCTCGCCCACATACTGTATTTAAGACATTTTACACGATATTAAGATATCACATTTTATTGTGTAAGGGTATTCGTAGTTTGGTTCGTACAGGGTTTTAATTTTCTCTGACTCAGACAGAGTTATCGGCTGCTATGACTTGTTTGTTTGTGGAAAAGACTGCATTAGCGGTTTCAGATGACTTTATTGGTAGACAGTGTTTTTCCCCAATATTTTTTCTTGCCTACAAGATCTCTCTCTCTCTCTCTCTCTCTCTCTCTCTCTCTCTCTCTCTCTCTCTCTCTCTCTCTCTCTCTCTCTCTCTCTCTCTCATATGCACTTTCTAAAACATTCTGTTCAAGATACTATGATTTCCTATGTTATTTTGAAAATATAAATATCAACGATAATATTTATTTTCATTGCCACGCCGTATTATAAAATTGTAACAAAGAAACGGACAGCTAGTATCCAAGTTTGTTCGCTAACGGCAAATTAAACTGATATCACTCAATCTCAAGAATGCATCACTATTCATTCTTTGAAAATGGACTACTAGTACACCAGGTCAAAACTAAATAAAATCACTGTCCTTATAAATGGAGAGCATTAGTGAGTTTATTTTCTCGTGTGAATTTTCTGCGATTAGGTAGAATAACGTTTTCAATTCAGCGCATTTGATGGCAATACAATTTCCGCATATAAATAAATTAGGATGATTTGTCCAATGTAGATACTACTCGAAATAAAAACAAAGTACACGTGTTCGACACAATCAGCTATCATTTCGTGACGAATGATGTCTATCATGACGTTAAAACGCTTATAGAAGTAATAATAGGGAACTATCAAATCTATGATATACATTACAGATGTCATTATGAAAATCTATAGGAATTTAATATTAGTTGGTAAATCATTACAGCGACTAATGGGAATTGAACAGCACTGATATCACTAATGGGGACAATAGGAGGTTATTATTAATTTTGGGCTGAAATGGTGATTATGGAAATTAAACATCACTTTTGGGAATGAAGCATGCCAGAAAGGCAGAAGTTACCCTGATTGATAATCACACATTTTCGAATAAGGAAAAATAGTGGATATTTTCAGTGATAATTCTATGTTCTAATTATATCTATTTACACCGATAGGATGGTTGACCTTATTTTACGAACGCAACTGCAATATTACATCCACTATGTCAAGAGCAAATAATGCATTTGTCTTTTTTTTATATATACCGCTCTGGTAGCCTACTGGTTAGAGCGTCCGCCTCGAATGCAGGTGGTCACGGGGTAGAGCCCCGGCCGAATAATATCAAAGACTTATAAAAATGATACTAGCAGCTGCCTCACTCAGCGTTAAGAGGCCAGTGTTAAGACTGGTCCACCTGGTGACTGGTGTCAGGATAATGTGACTGGGCGAGATATTATGCTCTCTCTCTCTCTCTCTCTCTCTCTCTCTCTCTCTCTCTCTCTCTCTCTCTCTCTCTCTCTCTCTCATACTATTTACATTGTTATGTTAGCTCGCGCGCGCGCCAGACGAGAGAAAAATTAAATGAATAATCACAATAGGCCAAACGCATGTGTGCATTTGTGTAAGCCAAATCTTGAACAGGACCATGCTAAAAAAAAAAACATTGTACAGGAAGAGTGAGGATTTGAGCAGTTCCCTCTCTTCCTGTTCAATACACGAGTTCTGAATGGGGAAAATTAGAGAAAGCATTGAACAATACAAAACATAAACAATTATGAAATAACCTATTTACAGTGTTTACAACGATGGAAGGGATTATATTGGTTACACGATCAACGAATTAGATGTGTCGTTTTTTATTTATATATTTGCCAAAGATTCCAAGATAAATATAAATCCAATCGTAGAACAAAGAATGATATCATTATCAGAATCTTAATCCTTTTTCCATTGAAGGAAGTATGCGATTCTTCAGCATCGTTAACGTTTTCAAAAACAATTCAGAATACGTATTGGCACCCAACAACCCTTTGCGGTGTCCAACCTCCCTAGGGGTGTAATAATAGTAGTCATACCTAAGCTAATTGGGCCCCATAAAATGACGTTACTTTCGTAACTGATAGTATACATTAACAGAAAGGTCAGAATGGGTCGTATACAATGGCTCATTAAACATAAGTGTCTGATTACACAAGAGGCTGCTCCCAGTTTTTTCTTGGTAAATGTTCCGGAAATTGATATTACATGACTCAGATATGTTTCGGAGTCAGGAATTTGTAAAGTCTGTTGGGCGTTATCGCAAACCATTAATAGTTTCTTAACTTATGTTTAGTCTATCTCATGAGAGCTGGTAAGACCTCGAATTTATACAGACAGTGAAGTTTCAAGTCCGAACAAAGCAAACGAGTTGTTCTCTGTATCGTATGAATATGTGGATGGCTTTTGCCGAAGAAGAGAAGGAATATCAGTCCATTTGTGTGTGCGACAGAAAAGTCAAATAGATTATATACTACTTACTTTGGTCGTCAACAGAATACCATTTAATTCAGGAGAAAATGGAATTCACCAATAAAGGTAACGACACTGCAATCCTTTACGGAAGTGTTGAACCCGATACGTCTGGGAAATCTCTGACAGAGGCTAATATTACAGAAAACACAGTGCAGTTCAACCAACGTTACTCTGACGCTCTCCTTCCTGTCAGTGTAATTTTTGGCATCGCGTCTTTTCTTGGAGTGATTGGTAACAGTCTCGTACTAGCGTCATATATAAAGCGTCGTGACCTCAAAGATAAGAACTTTCGGTGGTACGTGTTTTGTATTGCGTCTTTGGATATCGTCACCTGTTTGATATTGATTCCGGCAGAAATCGTGAAACACCGGTTTTTCTTCATTTTCTGCAGCAACGAACTTTGCAAGGCCAAGTGTTTCGTGAACATTTTTACTGCTGCTTCGTTGCCATGTTGTTTTTTGGTTTTGGCCGTCGACAGGTGTATTTGGGTATGTCGCGCTCTCAAGGAGAACTTTCCGAAGAAGATTACACCCGAGCTGGCTTGTAAACTATGTATCGTTGCAATTGTCGCGTCTTTAATGATCGCTGTACCGGGCGGAATAATGTGTGGAGCAATGACAATAACTGTATCGAACAAGGCAAAGGAGGCAATACTTGTTTTCGTCTGCCAAACTGACGAGGTTTATCAAGGCAGTGTGTTTAGATTAATATATCGACTTGCCCTCTTGGTTTTTTTTATTGTCATTGGGATTTCTCTCCTAGCAATCTGCATAACAATATATATTATGCTTCATCGCAGCAAAATGGCGGACCAAACGACCAGTCAGACTGAGATGCGCGTGAATAATGAATCTGTGTTGAATTCTGATTCGTCCTTGACCTCCAATGTCAAGTTAGTAACAGCCATGACGGTTACTGTCATCGTGACTTACTTGTTTCATATCGGACTCTCATTTGTGGATATATCTAACATGAGCGAGGCCAAATTTGTCTTGTTCAATCTAACGTACAGAATCTACTTCCTTCGCTGTGCTGTGAATCCACTGTTCTTTGGAATTTTCGATGACACCTTCAAAAAGTTCTGGAAAACACTGTATTGTTAGCCACTAGTACTTTCAAAATGTGTCATTAAGCTCACACTATTATTCTGAAGTCTGTGGGTTTTTTTTATGGCTATACCATGTGACCAATCAGCACTGGCTAATAATTTATTTTCCAAACGTTGCTGCATGACATGTAGAACCGTATCCGTACTAGTACAGAGATACCTTTAGGACATTTTTACTATTGATAATAGGGCAGGGCACGACCCGCAGACTAGATCACACAGGAACGTGTTCTGCTGGACCCTCGGGGTAAATTAAAACAACACAGAAATCTTGCCAGTTAACAGTAATTTTATTAAACAAATGTGTTAGCGACACTCGAGTGGTCTTCGAAAATGCAGTCTGGCCTTGGCCGAGAAATGTTGTGCACCCCTGATATAAGGATATATTATGGACACCCCGTTTAATGTAATTATGTTCTTTTGCGAACTGCTTGACATTTGCGAGGATATATAATTATTGCATCCGCAAATTTAATTGTTTATTCTGTACATCAGTCTTCCGTGTAAATCTGTCATGTTAAAGCAGACCATATCCCGATAATTTGTGTGACAACAAACTATCAAAATCGGGCCAAAATTTGGTTATGTAGAAATTAGCGCGAGGTATGTCTCGTGTCGTAAGGTCTGTATCGTTATGCATATTATCTCACACTGTATAGCTTGTCTTAATCTCTGTATTGTAGAGTATTTTGTATTTTAATGTATGCATTGTAATCTCTGTATAGTAAAGCATATTGTATTTTAATGTATGCATTGTAATGTCGCCAAAAGTAGGGTATGGCGGTATTAGAGGGGTTAAACACTGCCCTCATTTCAAGAGTATATGTCAGGAAGTTGGTAACATGTATATATAAATCCATCCATCCATCATTCATCCATCCACAGATACATACATACACACACACACACATACATACATGCACACACACATACATACATACTAGTGTTCGCAAAGATATTCGTGTGTAAACTAAATTTAATTATTAAAACGAAAATGCTTCAGACTATACGAAAAACTATAAAATCAGGAAGAAGAAAAAAAGAAATCAGACGAGCTGAGTTGTATATCTTCTATAATTACGATTACAATAACTAATTAACTTCCAATACAGTATCCTACTAGATGTTAATGGTTGTAAAATTACTACAGAAAAGTTAAGATAAAATGATATTTAAATTAGGACAGTTTCTCTTTTGCGAGACAAGGGATCCAGTATTAATAAATAATGATGCATACCCTTAGTACCTGTTTCACGCGGTCGTTATAATCAGTGACCTGTTAGCTATTTAGAGATCTTTCATGGACGTTCATGGAACATAAATAATCAACCCAACTAACATCAACGTAGAAAACATCTTTCTCTGCCAGTCCAGTTGAATAGCAGTAATTGGATAATCTTGTATCTTATTTTTCGGTACATCTCTCACTGCTTAATGTAGGCTTTTCTTACTAATACAGCTATTTTGCAACAATATCATTTTCTTGAGATAAAATGTGTTCATATTAACTTCAGTGGCAAATTCAGACTAGGTTTATCAAAAGGAATCATGGCTTGTGTTTACGTACGAGAAAACTGAGTAACTTGATTCCGTCCCTTATTCACTGTAACTACAAGCACGATCTTCTTTACAATAACACACACACACACACACACACACACATCCTAAGCACAGGTGCTCGACGCGAGCTTGATGTGAAGAAAAAAATAATAATTTAAAGAAAAAAAAACATACAGAGTGAGAAAAATACCTTAGAGTACCCCCATGACCCATTCAGACATATGACCCCCTCTATATTACTATATAAAAAGAGAAGGTTCGTAACTTCCGAACACTTGGTTCTACCCATGACCCTCGATTTCATTCTGCTATTTCTTTATTTAAAAGCACACGACCATTCTCTATGGCTTGTTTTACTCCTGAGATATTTTTCTATTCATCAAGCCATCGATGACTGTTCTACGTTGTACCAAACTAAAGTTATGGCTTCCGAAACGTGCGATTTTCGCGAATTTTTCATCTGTGGACAAGTGCGAGCAACTTTGACAACCGGTGAAAAGAGCTAGATTTACCATGTTTGCGACTCTACGACGTATGCCTTCTTCAATTACAGAACAGTGGTAAATGCAAAAGTAACTTTTTACTTACCATTAACTTGATTCAACTTTAGAAATCATGTTCCATGGAATAATTAGACATTTTCTTCTTCACTGCACAAAACTTAAGCAATCGACTCTATTTTCAAAACAGTTAAACTATGTGGCACACACGTCAACGCCGAAATATGATTGGCTCAAAAGGTTATACTTAAATAACATCAATGCACAGCGTCTGTTTCACGATGCAGATTATTGTGTATCCAGGCAAAAATAGGTATTAGCATGATCTCATTATGTTATAATTAATTCGAATATGCCAACTTAATGAGAGTATAAATTTAGTATTGCAGATACTTATTTGCATAAATTAATTAACAACTTTGTCATGATGATCGTGTTTTAGTTTTAGTATCACAATCGGAATTTTCGGCACTTATCGACTTACACTGTTTTGGCATATCGCGGGATGCAGTCAGCTTTAAACGTGTTACAAAACTTGAAAAGCTTTGGTCAATGAATATATGCATACATTTTTTTTTTGTGTACATCATATTTTCAGTTTCTGATCAACATTGTTTATTGGGTTTTCTTTTGACAAGACTTTATTTTCGTAACGTATGATTATAAATGCTTTCTGACGTATTCATTAGCAGACAATCTTCTGCAAGCTTCTTTTAACACCAAAAGTGGTTATTTTGTACAAGGCATAGTGAGGCATTTTGTTTGAAACACTGTATTGTACTTTTATACATTTTAAATAAGAAGCAGTTATTTTCACTTAGTTTGGTTCTAGGCATTTTATTAATTTTGAATGACATTTCCAAATGCTTCTCTTTTGAATTCTTTATTATAAATATGTATTGTCAATTTACTCAACTGCAATGGGATGTGGTTGAATCATTTAAAAGATCAGGTTGCATGTGGCATATTTGAAATTAACATACTTAGGTAACATGTTTTAAACTTCATCAGTAAAATTTGTTTTAAGAAAATACTTGTAAGAAGTAGACAATCGTGTTTAATTTAAAGCAAAATGAGGCATTTTGTCTCATTAAAAATGGCCATAATGTGTACATTGGAGGGCAGGCAGGTACAGGGAAAACCTTCTTGTTACAAGAATGTGTAAAATATTTAAGAGAGGAAGGCAAAATTGTATATTTAACATGTACAACTGGCATTGCATGCACCAATTATCCCTCCAGCATTTGTGCAGAGACAATACATAGGTGGTCTGGAATTGGAGATGGGAGGCTACCATGTAAAGAAATATGTCATTTCATTACAACAAATAGCAACATGAAAACCACTTATGAGAAAATAAAATCTGCTGATGTTTTAATAGTAGATGACGTCTCAATGTTTAGTAAGCAACATTTTGAGAACATGGAATCTATTTGTTCCTTAAAGTACCCATCAAAATTATTTGGTGGGATGCAGATTATTTTTTGTGGAGATTTGCTATACAAGTTTTCATTTAAAGACCTGTCTACCCATCCTATCACAGGTGATCAATCCATACCATTTATTTAAGCCTGTGTGCAACATTAAGATATTGCACTGGCAATGAACATTTAGTTTAATAATTACATTTATTATTACAACTGGAAATGCACAATAATTGTATATTTCATTTTGTTGCTCATATTGAGTGTTTCACAAGTTTGTTGACCTATAGCGTTTCCTGTGAACATTTAATGTCATTATATTTAGAATACTATGAACAAACTTCATGCATATGTATTTTCATATATATCCTTCTTTTTTCACATAATATTACTGCTGCATTTCTGTATCTTAACCAATTTAAGAAATTTCTGTTCTGTTTTATCTATTCCAGCGTCTGCAACTGACCCATCTCAAAATTTAAATTTCGCGCAACTATTTGGTTGTGAAAGTGGGTCAATTCAGGGGAATTAATTAAGCTATGCATACTAACTATTATACAATCAATAAAATAATAATTAGTGCACTACGTTAAATTAAAATTTACAGAAATACGCTAGATAATGACTGAAAATATTTATTTATCTTGTGCATTGATGTTATTTAAGTATAACCTTTTGAGCCAATCATATTTCGGCGTTGACGTTTGTGCCGCATAGTTTAACTGTTTTGAAAATAGAGTCGATTGCTTAAGTTTTGTGCAGTGAAGAAGAAAATGTCTAATTATTCCATGGAACATGATTTCTAAAGTTGAATCAAGTTAATGGTAAGTAAAAAGTTACTTTTGCATTTACCACTGTTCTGTAATTGAAGAAGGCATACGTCGTAGAGTCGCAAACATGGTAAATCTAGCTCTTTTCACCGGTTGTCAAAGTTGCTCGCACTTGTCCACAGATGAAAAATTCGCGAAAATCGCACGTTTCGGAAGCCATAACTTTAGTTTGGTACAACGTAGAACAGTCAACGATGGCTTGATGAATAGAAAAATATCTCAGGAGTAAAACAAGCCATAGAGAATGGTCGTGTGCTTTTAAATAAAGAAATAGCAGAATGAAATCGAGGGTCATGGGTAGAACCAAGTGTTCGGAAGTTACGAACCTTCTCTTTTTATATAGTAATATAGAGGGGGTCATATGTCTGAATGGGTCATGGGGGTACTCTAAGGTATTTTTCTCACTCTGTATGTTTTTTTTTCTTTAAATTATTATTTTTTTCTTCACATCAAGCTCGCGTCGAGCACCTGTGATCCTAAGGCGTATGACATTTCTTGATTTCTTCTTTAACTTTCTTTCTTTTCTAATTTCAAGAAAACAAGGTTTTAAAAACATGGTAATAGTGTAATAGTATCATTCTGGGACAATCAATCTGAGAACGAATCAATTTATCGGTCTATCAATCAGTCTATCAATCGGTCTATCAATCAGATTTTCTCGTTCTTGAATATTCGTCTGAAAGTGGGAACTTATTCAATAGTTCTGCAAGGATAGTTGGAATTCCTAAAGCCATGCATTCAATTTAATCGCCATTACCATCATAATGGAAAAATTACCGAAAATTGCACGTTTCGGAAGCCGTAACATCAGTTTGGTACAACGTAGAAAAGCCAATGATTGCTTGATGAATAGAAAAATATCTCAGGAGTAAAACAAGCCATATAAAATGGTTCTGTGCTTTTAAATACGGAAATAGCAGAATGAAATCGAGGGTCATGGGTGGAATCAAGCATTTGGAAGTTACAAACCTTCTCTTTTTATATAGTATATAGAGAGGGTCATATGTCACTATGGGTCATTGGGGTAATCTAAGGTATTTTTTTTATCACTCTGCATGATTTTTTTTCCCTGTAGATTATTGGTTTTTATTTCACATCAAGCCCGCGTCGAGCACCTGTGCCTTTTACAAGGTGCAGCTCGCGAAATTTACCACATCTTGGCTGCAGACGATGCTGACGACTACGACGCGCTCAAGGCTCTTCTTTTCGGTTGACCACTGAGACACACCGTAAACTCGACAAAGAAGACAACGGGAACCCACTCTCACTTCCACACCCTTTTTCGAAGTTTATTAGAGAAGTGGATGAAGCTGGCCGACGTCAAACGATCGTACTTAAACAGCCGCCTACGTATTACAACTGCACGCGTTCGGGGCATTTTTGCCATGGAGTGTCCCAAAGGCAGGCATGCCCATGTGAATGCCGTCGCTAGGAAAGAATGAGAGCCGGAGGCAAGCTGTAAACCAGCAAACCTCACGCTCGCAACTATCAACGGAGAAGATGCCACCATCTTGTATGATGTTGGGTGTTACGTTTCAGCTCTTGTCGACAAAAAATACGTGAAGTTTTTCATTCTCGTTGTCATTGACTTCGATTCACAGTAAGTGAGAAGAAAAAATTGAAGATGCGTGCTTGGCTGGACTATCACATGACGTCATACTGGGATGTCGTTATTTTTTGCCACAACCGAACCCCGAAACCTGCACACCGGTGAGTGCTGTGGAAACCAGGTCCAAGAGTCGACAGACGAAAGCGACGCATATAGAAGTTACGTCGACACCGGTTAGTAACGTTCGTCTGACCAAACTGAGGAAGCTTCAGCAGGAAGACGCAACTCTAAACAAAAACGTTGCCGAAAGAACTGATAACGAAACTCCAAATGGCGCGAAGAAGTTCGCGTACAAGAAGTGGATCTTGTATCGTCACGCTAGGAAAGGCCACGAACACAAAGCAAATCATCGTGCGAAAAGAGAAGCGAGGTGAAATGTTAAAACTCGTGCATACAAGTATAATGGGAAAAACATGAGAACTGCCAAGACGCGTTGCCGTCTTGTCAAAGCAAAGAATTGTACTGGCCAGGGCTCCAGGGAGATGTTAAACGGTTCTGTAGTCAAAAGTCGGAGTGCCTGGCGAGATCCTGACCAATCAAGGGACACAATTCATGAGCCGCTTGATGGCTGAGATGAACCGAATGATGTCGATTAAAGACCTCACGACTATACCGCATCACCCCCACCCCACCCCTAACGTAACAGACTGGTAGAACGGTTTAAAGGAAAATACGCTCTAGAAGCTGTGCGAAGGCCGCCAAAAAGATTGAGAAGTGGATGAAGATGGCCAACGTGGAGACCAATGCGCAATACTCTTTAATCATCTGCTTTTTGCATACCGGGAAGTAGCACAAGCGATTTTAGGGTTTTCTCAGCTCTTGTGGGACCGTACGTGGCCCATTCGCCGTACTGAGACAGCTGTGGACGGACAACCACTTTGTCGAAGAAGTACGTAATACCTATCAGGACGTCGCGGTCTTAACAAAATGGATATTTGTTCCCTCAAAGAGGACAACCTCAAACGAGCGAAGTGCGTCAGGCGAAGAATTAAACAAACACGCAAAACCACGCTAGTATGAGGTGGTGGACAAGGTATTTTTGCTGTTGCCCCATGAACAGAAGCTGCAAGTTTCGGGACGGTCGAAGGTTAAACCTATCATATAAGACTACCGATTAAGACGAAGTTAGATACAGAGATATCCCTTTAGAGACCCCGGGAGAATACGTCACCGATTTTATAGTCGCCACAGAGAAGGTGCAAACACTGTCTCGAGCTGTCCGTTAACTAGGGCTGAGACTCCTTTTGACGTGGAGTGTGACACAGTATTGACTGCGGTACACCGGGAATAGATAAAGGCATTGATGGACGAATATTATGATGTGCTTACGGAAATACCCAGGACAACATCACTCTCCGGTAGTCCTAGTAAAAACGAAGGATGTCACAAGTCGGTTTTGTGTCGACTGCCTGAAGCTGAATCAGGTGACCGAATTTCAGGTTTAAATCCTACCTGACCCAGAACATATTGTTGCTTCTGTCTCGAAAGACTATTGACGAATTCCTGTATGTGTGTGATTAGGATTCTTAACGTAGCTTTAACAATTAGGAAGCATTGCCTGCTAAGTACAATAGAAGAGGGTAGAATCAATATCCAATCGGAATTGAGAGAGGGTGCGATTACCATTTCAATCCGTATTAAATTTAGTATTTTCGAGCTAGGAACTTAATACCTGTCAAAACATCGTGCTGGAAAGGTTATAAAGCAATACTCGGGGAAAGCCACTCGTAATTTGGTGGGAGAAACTTAAGAAATTATAAGAAAGACAAAGCTTCGTAAAGTTATTGACTCGATTGTTGCAGAATATTACAGGATTGTAATTGTAATTATGTGCAGTGTGTATACTTCATTACTAGAATTGTTAGGAAATAGAATTGCCTTTGTAGTGTTTAATTTACATGCATATTTGAGAAATGAGCTATGATTATGAAAATATTTATTTAGCTGGCTCGTGGTCATAATTAATATTGTAATTCGCTATTTTTTTGGTTACTTTGTAGTAAACTAGTGCATTTATTCATTTGATATTCTAGATTTTGAAATTGTTGAATTGTAACTTTGGAAAATAGTTGCAGTGTGTAAAATTAGTTACTATGGATGTAAGTATATATCAGAGCATGGCTATTTGAATATTTGTGTACACGTTGTAGGAGTATAATGTACAGAAACTAGTCTGATTGTTGTGATAGTGTTGAGCATAATGAGATTAAAATATATATACTAATGCGACGCAATTTGTTGATGTTTGTACGATAACTAGATGACACCTTGTTTTAGTACGACCTTGTTTACCATACAAGAATGTATGGGTAAACCGATGTGTATGAATGTGTGACCGAAAAATGTAATAGCCTTTATCTGATGAATGATTATTGGTTAGCTTGAGACAAAATGACTAAGGAAATATGCTAATGTCCCTGTCTTTAAACAAGAAGCATATAGTGGACAGACTTCCGGTATAGTTTAGTCCCGAGTGTCAAGGAAGGAGATGGAATAAAGACTTGTGGAGAAGTTGATTGTGAATCGAAGGCTAGTCAGAAAAGGAGTCGAGGAGGAAAAATTGGAGAAAGAGCAGTCAAGCAGGAGAAAGAGTTAAAAGGGAAGTCGGAAGGAGATATACATATAAGTACAAAACAAGGACAGAGAAAAAAGCTATCTTACACTATAAATCAAATGATGCAATAGGCTATCACTTGGTCGAGAGGAAGAAGATTGGTTTGGGAATTATTTTCATTTGACTAGTGAATGCTATTAAATTGTTATTCACTTTTTGTATTCTCAATAATTTAACTGTCGGCATTGATGATTGGGGACTCCTCGGAGCTTTACATCTCTCCATCACAAAGTTCACTTCCTACAACATCGTGTGGGAGTTCTATAATAATTTAAATATATACTGAGAGCACACCACCCCAACCATCCATAATAACACACCCACCACAGTAGAGGCATAACCTGTCACATCACTATATATATATATATATATATATATATATATATATATATATATATATATATATATAGAGAGAGAGAGAGAGAGAGAGAGAGAGAGAGAGAGAGACTTTTATTTTTCTGTCACAAAATAATCTGAAATTTTTCCCCTATGAATTTGTCGCTGTTTAGTCAGTATAAAGTGAAATAATAATAATAATAATAATAATAATAATAATAATAATAATAATAATAATAATGAAGTTAATAATAGGTCTGAAAATATGATACTAAGTGGTCACTATCTTAAATGTTTGAATCAAGAATTTTTTTTAATTAAAATATTTTATTTCGTTAATTTAAAAAATAGGATTTCAAGATTAATGAAAGCCTGATACTGTTAGAGAGTATATCATCACCAGAATGATACGAACGCTTTATGATATGGTTTCAGATGTCTTAACATTCGGCATTTATTTATTTTAAAAATCTTTTCCACATAAAAAGGTATACCTTGTCACAACAAAGATACAAAATACCACTGATACGAAAATTATTTTAAAGATATTGAAACGATACGGGCGATGACTGATTCTAACTCGCACAGACCTTTTCTTCGTTGTGATTATAATTCCCTGTAGATATTAATAGACAGTAATGAACATTATTATATGACATTTTTTTTTCCTCTCCTAACTTTACATGTTGAACCCTAACTTCATGTTGAACCCATGTGTGAAAATTGTGTATTAGGAACTACTTTGTAAACAAATCATGTACTCATAGTAGACGCTTTACGTTTTGGTTGATTGAATTTGTTTCTGAATGAACTAAACAAGATGTTTCGTGGACTGCCTCATACTACTCTTTTTGTTGGATAGATATACTGTGCTCCCAAGGTTCTGCAGTATTTTCTTCCAAACAACTCGTTCATATTTTTCCGCACAAATGCGGTACCTATAAATTCAGATGCAGCGCGGTGTAAAATTGTTGCAAAAATGTTTATGGAGCTCGTGCCTTATCAAATCTTTAGTTTCTGAGTTGCATAGAATTACATGTTGTTAAGCTCTTCAATTTTGGAGGCCAGTAAATCTTACATGCACACCGCAATACCATAATGCCAAGATATAATGTATCGGTTTTGAGAATCACGGGAACTTGTTAAGTTTGAATTACAACTGGTATGGTTTAAAATGACCGCTAGTAATCTGAACCAAC
This sequence comes from Unio delphinus, assembly GCA_029339505.1. Lineage (NCBI taxonomy): Eukaryota > Metazoa > Mollusca > Bivalvia > Unionida > Unionidae > Unio > Unio delphinus. The sequence continues at coordinate 3,240,925 of JAQISU010000109.1, read as the reverse complement.
TTTTCAATAGTGCCCATAATCGGACAGTAACTTGTTAGTTTGTGAGTGGAATATTTTCAAAACAGCTAGCTTAGAAATTTTCCAGTGACCTGCAGTAATATGGCTTGTAGCTTTACATCAGCGAGGTGTACAATGGGAAATAAGTATACAACGATTGAAAATACATACGTATATAGTTATATCGGAACATCGCTCGGTCATTTTCATATAGTTTAATAGAAAAAGAAACATTTATAAGAATATAAATATGTTGCGATTGAAAACCGACTGAGGTCAGGTTGAAGTTGTAGTTTCTAAGTGTCTCTGGTGACATACCAGCAAAACTTTCTATCTTCAAATAAAGTCTGAATACAAGCAAATGTATGCTTCCTCAGCTCGTGTTAATTATAGCAATTTATAATTCTTGGGCTCCAGTTAATTATAGCAATTTATAATTCTTATGCACAAGTTAATTATAGCAATTTCCTCGAACTCGTTGAATTCGTGAGCTAGCAGCATACGTAGTTAGGAAAGCGTATGAAATATAAAGTAATTGCTAACTTAAACGTTCTATATGACTGCTACAACTAAATTTGGCTTAAAAACTCTGATTCGGAGTTCAGTATTGATGTGACTGCATCTACGATAACTTACGATGCCCATGGGATGAAACTGCCTCCGAGGACAAGTTAATCCAACTAGAATGCAATGTTTACATCTATTTCTTTTATTCAGATATAATCTTTATAAGAGAACATTCATCAAGCAGAGGTTTGTATACCTCAAATGTCATCCTTATTAAGTTCAATTATGTTTAGTGACAGTTCACAACCGCTGTTCGTCCCTAGTGGTATTTGTCTTTGACGGGTTCCCAAAAAAGACGTAAATACCCCAATGCGTATATATGTCGCACGTTACATTGATTGACTGCTGCTGAGGCTGACGCATTAGTTGATCAGCAATAGTGAAGCTATATTCACAGAGATCATAAACAGAGTTAAATATTTTTTTTTTCCATTTCTTTTGGGATTGATAAATTCTTTTATTATATAACCTTCGATTTCATGTATTCTGAATTGTTAAATAGACACCAGTTGCTTTGCTTAAACACTGGTAAATCTTTGAAGGAACCACAGTTAAACTCAGAAAGTGTACATAAAATATCGAACTTAAAAGTCTTGTTTTTATCATTTTAATTTCCTATTTCTTTTTAAATGCTTCTTTATAATAGCATGAGAACAGCACTCGCTTGAGTTTGGTGCTTATACCCAAAATAATTTCAATGCAAACGATGATAATTAAGATTTTAAATCATATTATAAATACACAAAAGGAATATAAATATTTAAAATAAAAATTCTAACTACTATTGCTACTTATACTACTGTAGTTACTACTACTTTTGCTATAACTACCAATACCACTACTGCTGCTGCTATTACTACTACTACTACTATAGTAATAATAATAATAAAAAGAGGATCTCAAATGGTTTTGAGTTAATGTTGAATTTATATAACGAATCAAATACTGTCCAGCGAGAACTGGCAATCAAACGTTAAAAATTATTCAACAAGCTTGATAAATTGAATGTTAAATCATTACACATTTTAGATTTTTTTTAAAACACGGAGTTTTATTTTAAAGAAATTAGTTTCGAGAAAAAGAATGGCAAATAATTTCGTTTATTCTAACAAAGGTGATGAACTGTTAATTTTGTAGCGCGTGACGCAGTTCTATAAAAATCAATATTTTTAAGTATTTTTTTTTACAATTATAACTCAAAGAGCAAATGCCCTTTCTAATAAACAGAACATTTAACACAGACAAAATCATTTTTCAAAAATCTGTACTCGAAATGTTGACAGAAGAAAAGAATGTCCAATGGAAATTCCGTGTGATGTCACAGTTCGACTCTTGTTACAGGGTAGACTATCAATGTTCATACCTAAAATATGTCATTTTCACCAATAAACGTTTCCTGTTTTCTAGGGCGAATAAATCATTCCGTCAATGTCATTTCTACTGAGACCATGACACATTTAGACATCTTTAGATAAACCACCACACCCCGTTGTACCTATACATTACTAACCGAGTTATACCAGTTGGTAAAATTCTCAGTGAAGAGGATTCACAACTTAATTACAACGAATAAATGGGCTTCACTCCTTGTCTTAACTAAGTTACTTTGCTAACTAGTGATTCGTGTACATACATTTCCATAGAAAAATCAATTATCAGCATACCTTAACCAAAGCATGAAATCTTTATGGTACAAATCGTTGAAGACAATTAAGATAATTTACTCCTCGCAATTCGTCAAGAGAAATGCATGAAAGGTTACACTAAATAATTTCTATTCATACAAGGCCACTACCGTAGTTCCGAACTCATTCATATAACAAAATATTTTATGACTTTCATGCAATACTTTAATCATATATCATGCACGGTTATTCTGAACTCAAGGAGAATATCAAGTATGAATTTAAATGAATAAATTAAAAAGTCATTGCAAACTTACATCAGTGAACGAATTTGTATATAATTGAGACTAACCTTGCCTTTTCGAAGCCTCGCTTGCGTATCATTAGAGAATTCCCTGTCCTTCTCGGGATCTGGATCACTAAAATTTCCAGAACCCCTTGTCACTTGGAATATTTGTTTAACGAGAGAAATTACTTATTGATTTTCCGCAGAGTCCCTCAGACATTTTCCCCCTCTGCAGAAAATCTGTCTAATCTTGCAAGGGGACTACTTTATAAGCCTAAATTTCATCTGGGAACACACACGCGCTTGTTAAGCTTAGCCAAGCAGGATTACTACTTTAACCGCTAAACATTATATCACTCCCATAGCAGTTGGAATAAGCCTACATAGTCCGCCTTTATTAATGACTATTCTGAAAAATATCATTTTATGACACCTGTTTGAATAAATCACAGCTTTCTAAACTGTTTCTGTGCTTCATCTCAGCAATTGTCATTTTACCGCTATTGACCTTGCGTCAACATTGCACTATTATGTAGCTCTAATCGTACCATGTGAGCTCTAATTAAAATGAAATTCATGTCCCAGGCAGTGCAGAATCTCTGCAGTCAACAATTTATATCGAGTCTAATCTATACGTCAAACTTAATGTTTACTTGTCACACTGACCATGACAGAAATCACTGAAATTATTCTACAAAGACTATTCTAGAAAATTTTGCAACATTACATAGACAAATCAGAAAGAGATAATGTGATATTTCAACATATTTCATATAAAAAATATGGAACTCCACACGCCATAAACTGAACCGACTATAATGATAATGAAAGACAATTTTCATATTTTTATAAGACAGTATAAAAGCTCAAATTTACCTTAAACTGAAGGCATGAACAGACATGAAAAGAGCTGATGACAGGATACACAGACAGATTGACTATTAGATGTAAGTTACATGTGACAGATGCTCAAACACAATAACTTACTCTAAACAGAACATTGTCTGCTTATGATGTAACAGAGTGGAAGTCAGATGAATCTTATATCTTTCTGGTGAGCACCTGTCAGGGTGATAAATAGAGAATCACAAATGAGTAATGATTACATATTGAATTTATGAAACGAGTTGATGTATAGACATTGAAATCCTTGGAGAGCGAAAGCTGGAAATTATTTCCTAAAATGCAATATTAAATCGTTAAACATTTGATATTCTTTCTATCACAATTTTTTTATTTCAGTCAAAAATTATTTAAAAAGAAAGAAGAATGGATAGTTTTGTTTATTCAGACAGATGATGCTCCTTTCATTTATTGTGGGTACAAAATAGTCCCAAGTAAATTTGAACTACTATTAACTTTTAAAATGAAAGAACAAGCAGCCTTCCAAAAAACCACAACATTTTACACTGACAAGATCGTTTTTCAACACAGAATGTCCTTGTGTGTGATTTCACATTGTTGGATACAGTACCATGTAGAGGACAGTAGGTGATTCATGTTTACTTTAAGTGTTACTTTCACAACTAAACAATGTTGCGATATTCATGTAAAAGGAGGATGAATGGATGCTGAAAGTGTCTTGGTGTGTTTGTGTCTGTGTCTATAAAGAAATATGATATATTAAATGACTTTTAAAATTATATTTTATTATGGAAATACATAAATGACTTGATACAAAGGTAATGCAAGTTTTTTAAACATGTGCAAACTGATATGTTTTGCAAATAATTTGCTTCACACATATTGCACATCATTTTAAAATGGTATAAGTTCATGGGGAAACGTGATGTTACAAAGCGAAAAAAATATATTTCTTCATACTCTTGAATGCTCATATGTGGATTTTACAATACAATTTGTATGCTCTGGCAAAGTGAAACTCATTTTTAAACTGTTCCCTTAAGGAACAAAACGTAGTTTAAGTTCACTATACAATGCATGGTTTTCTTCGAAGACATCAGCTACAAACTTGGCTAGATATATGAACTCCTATCCTTTGAAACCGGACTCGGCCTGCAAACCTTTCCCAAACTTGCAAATAATTTTCACATCATTGATGATGCCATCATAGGTCAGATCTCGGACTTGCCATGATCCTGTTTGTGGATTTGAAATCTGGACTGTTTTGGAGGTGCCTGGATAAAGTGTAATTCGGTCCCTTTGCCGGGAGCCAAGAGGAAATATATCAAAAGTGTTGCCATGGAAATGAAGTGAATGAAGTCTGTCTCCCATGGAGTGGAATCTGAACTCGTACTTTTCGTCACCGGTGAAATACTGTTCAGGAAATCCATCCGGTGAGTATCCATTAATAACTAAGAAAATGATAAATTTAATATATTACATGAGGAAACATAAAAGTAATTGCATATATACAAAGTAAATGCAACATACTTAAGCTTCAACACTTATGTTTTGATGGAGATTTGTTTTCTTTAGCATAACCATCAATATACATTTTTCACATGTTTTATGTGATAAAATTTTTATTTCTTATCATAAAGAAAGTCAGTTTTAAAGTTTCTTAGGACAACTATTACCAGCTTCTAAATATGTCGGAGATAATTGTTGGCAGCAACATAAATTTACATTATATGAAGATAAAATGTTTTGAGAAGTTGATGGTAATTGTCCTGAATAAATTTTGTCAGATTACAGATAGAATAAAGCATAACCCCCAAAAATGTTCTAGAAAAAAAAATATTTGGAAAAAAGTTGAACTAATTTAAAAAAAAATTAAAATGAATAATTATTACTTTGAAAATAAATGTAGTTGTCAGTTAGAGACAATGGTGCTGAGAGGTTGATAATTGTGGTGAGAGTCAACGTGTCAATAGCTCATGATCCAATTTATACAAAAAGAAAATCATGTTGGAAGTCTTCGTCTCATTATCTGATTGACTGGTTATGGATTGTAAAGCACACCAACACTTTTAGGCTATAGAGTGCCACAACACAGGTTATGTGTCACTAACTCAGAATGCATTTCATGCAAAATGAACTTCATCGTGGTGCAAGTCTGTATGTCACAAACTCAAAATACATGTTATGCAAAAAGAGCTTAATATAATATCTTGTTAAAGGTTATACCGCATTACAGAAAATGAATTGTACAAACTTACCATTATATACATGTGAACCACTATTATTTCCTGGAGGAAAATACCAACTTCGACTTTCATCAATTCTTCCAAGTATAAATGAAGTAGACCTCACAACGCCATCATTACGTGTATCAAACAGAATCGTATCTGAAATGAGTGTTTAAAGCATGCTTCAATTTGAAACCTTTTTTTCTGTTTTGTTTAAATCCAATGCTTTTTCTGTAGATTTCCAAAAATAAATATTAAAAAATTCTAAAGTTTATGGTCACACAAAATTCTTATGCACAGGGGTAAAATTTGTTTGGTATCTATATATCAAAAGTGGTCCAGTCTGCATTATCACCTTCACTCTAGCTTATAGAGCTTTGTTGAGTCACAGGTTAGTGAGCTGGACTTATAATAATCAAGTTGTAGGCTCGAATTCTGCACAGATAAACTCAACACGGCTGCTGCCTATTGCCTCGGCACTAAATGGTCTTTTTTGTGCTTACGTGTCATTAAACTAAACATGTTTAAGTCATTGACTTTGCCTAGAATAATCATAACTATAAATAGAATTATATATGTACTATAAATAGGATATCAGATTATAACAGACACTGTCGTTCTCATGAATAGTAGACACAAATATATACTCTGTTCACAAAAGAGTGCAAATAATATTCATAAGATATATTTACACACATATGTCAAATTCTTCATGTGACAAATTGCAAACATATGCATCCTCTGTAAACTTGCACAATATCTGGAGAAAATTGCCCCTTAAAAATTGCACATGTAAACTTGACTGGCATCTAGATTTCAGTATTTGAATGCATAGCAAAATCTAATTCAATTCATTTAATGAAAAGATAGTCAAGAAATTATAAAGTGATTACTTTTAGAATTCTACCCAAGTTTAATATCAGAGATGAATCTGTTTTTACAAGGTTGATATTATTAACAAGTCTTATCGCACGTGTTGACTATGTTCTTGTAGCCTTTGTTTCTTTAATAAATACATGCGGTTGTATTAGACTGTCTATTTTAGGAATGTAGAAAGGATTAACGTTGCATGATTAGATGGGTACATAAATATTTTAATGTCAATTTTAAGAACAAGGTGCTAAATAGTAATCAAATATTCATCATGCCAAATCTGGGCTGAAAACCATTATGTTTATAATGTTATGTATATTTAAATTACATTTTGTGCTTGACCTTTTTCTGTGATTGTAAGTAGAGTTCTGGTATTATTGTCATGGCTGAGGGTTGCATCTCCCTGATTTTATCATGATATTTACTCAAATTTAAGTTCGTGAAGCAAAGAAGAAAAACACACCATTGTGTCATAGATCAGTTCAGCATTTAAACAATGTGGCAAACAAATTTATTCATTGCTGTTTTAAGTTCAGTCTGTGGAATCATTTATGTCATGTTCAGATTTAATTTGAAAGAATTCATTGATTTAAATTATTGATTGGAATTACAAAAAAATATCATCATTGACTATTTGGAATAAAACACTATTTTTAGATTTCTGTGCATTCATTCAAAGATATTCTGGATTATGTCATTGTGATATATTAAAACTATTGGTACATCAGCACATTCAAGATTTGGAATTCATTTGACACATTCTATAGTTTTGGAACTGTGATATAACATTTAGGGTCATTTAGGATTTAATTTACAATCATGTGCTGTTTTTTTTTTAATTTTCACTTTAAATGTCAGGGGAAAAGTTATTTATTGAATTTTACTTTCGCTTTCTTTTTGTTACATATTTTAAGACCATAATGTTATAACAATTATATTCAAGTTAACTTTATTTTCATGATGGAGTTGGCAAATAAATTGAACACTGAGTACCTAGTCATCTTGTGAATATCTTTACCTCAGACAATAAATATCAGGAACACCAACATTAAATTCTCACACTCAGTACGAAACCTAGGCGTTACTCTAGACAGTACTCTCACCTTGCACCAACATGTCATGAACATATATACAAGGCTGCATATCTTGAATTGAGACGCATCAGTTCCATTCGTAAATATCTTTCAGTTGATGCCACTAAAACACTTGTGTGTTCATTAGTACTTTCAAGACTGGACTATTGTAACTCAATTCTGTCTGGTTCATCATAATATTTACTCCAGAAACTTCAAAAAGTTCAAAACACAGCTGCATGTATCATCTTTAGAGTACCTTGATCAGATCACACCTCACCACTGCTCTGTACCCTACACTGGCTATCAATTCGATACAGAATCAAACACAAAATTTGTTCTCTGTGCTATATTTCACTGACAGACTCCAGTCCAACAGACCTATCCAGCCTCACCCATGTGTATACACCAGCTAGATCCTTACGCTCTTCTTCTGGCAATCGGATACTCATCATTCCCACTATGAAAACGAATGCATATGAATAACGTTCTTATGCATACCAGGACCCAGCTACGTGGAACGAATTGCCTATTGAAATTAGACACAAAGACACAGTGGTCCCTTTTAAGAGTGCTCTTAAAACTCACCTGTTTCGATTGCAGGGACAAACTTATAGACCTAATATAGACCTCTTTATTGTGTTTCAAGCATGTAGTATCTGTTTGTTTGATTAGGATTTTTAATGTAGCTTTAAAAAAATTCAGTCGTATTGCAACAATGTCTGCAGTGAGGCAGTTTATAGTGATGTCTAGCACTGGGGCATTGTGCCGCAGACATGTAGCATGATGATCCACCCAGTCACATTATCCTGACACCAGGCCGACGAGTCCTAACACTAAATTCTTAATGCTGAGTGTAAAGCGAGGCGGCTGTTAGTAACATTTTTGTAAGTCATTGGTATGACTCGGTCAGGGATCGAACTCACGACCTTCCTCTTCTGACGCTCTAAACATTTGGCCACCGAAGCAGTTAGTATATGAACAATGGGCAAACATCTAATGAATATCAAGCATGTAGTAAATAAACACCATGTACTCATATTGTGGTGTATCAAGCATGCTGTATAGTGTGGTGTATCAAACACAGAGGTCTCGCTAGGATTTTAAAACTAGGAGTCCAGGACTCACATTTTGGTAAAAATAGGAGTCCCACCAGCAAAAGTTGCAGTCCCATCCCAATTTTTTTTAAAACTTTGCAGATTAGAATAACTGTTGGTTGCCATTGAGTTTAATTACCCCATTCTTTATAACACTGACATGTACATGTCAACAGTATCAGCTTATTCGGCATGTCTGGTAATTCTGCACAACAATACATCATTTCTGTAAATATTTGATAACATGCCTTTTTGGTAAATTTTTAAAATTTGTTTTGGGCTGAAATGCAGACAGAAAGATTCCAAAGTAATGTATTTCATTTCCATAGCCTGATGCATAAACATTACATCTTTTCAAAGCCATGTTCAGAATAGTCCATAATATCCGTTCTAGCAACTTAAGCACAGTTCTGAATCTCATTTAAATCTTCATCATTTTTTCATTTAACCCCAAAATACTTGTCCAAATTTGCAAATGGCATTTTGTTCAAGTCTAAATGTGTCTTGGTTTCGAGTGCCTATTTATACAGCTACTATCGGAAATTAAATCAATTACAGGATCGTGGGGCTTCGCCAATGTAGCAAATTGCGATTCTGTTTTCCTTTTTGGTGACAAAATATACCATCTGGCGATATTTGTGGCAACACCAATTTTGGCTGATAAAAACTGTATATACAGTCTTTCGTTTGGAGTAGAGAAAATCAAAGGCACCATGACAGGAAGCAGCGACCTTGGATATAACAATGCACTGTTATATCATAATCCGCTTATACTGATATCTGGCCTTATTACTGTATGCTGTATTAAAATCAAAATAACTATGCAACTGACTAGTTCAAATCTAACACCTCTGAAGGCAGAAATGTGAAATGAGTACAGTCAACCAGATGATGCAAATTTTTAAAAAAATACCAGATGGAAGAAAAAAATAGTTTTGCTGACACTTCAAAGAAAACTGATTGCCTTTGAAGCACTGATGTATACTAAACAAATAAAACAAATATGTCTCATTGTTCTACAATTATCTGATGTTGCCCTGATGTCATGTATAGCACACGATTCATATATATGTATATATATACAGTCGACTCCGGTTAACTGCATACCCTCGGGCCCGTCACGAGACCATGCAGTTAACCGGAGTATGCAGTTAACCGGAGTATAGTACAGTACATTTTTAAGCATTGGGGAAAAAACGGGATCGACATGATTATGTGCAGTTATCCGGAGTTTGCAGTTAAATGATGTGCAGTTAAGTGGAGTCGACTGTATATAGGGCATAACCGACATTTTATCCGGAAATCGGATTCCACCGGATAGTATGAACTTCCGATTAATCGGAGTCGGACAAAGCAGGAGCGACCGATTCAGATAATAAAAATAATAAAGTTGAATTTCTATAGCACCGTGTCTAACACTGCGTGTCATTCGATAGTGCATTAATAAAGTTAAATAAGAAGTCAGAAAAGTCCAATATGGTCAACACAACCACGCTGTGAGACAATCTATTTGAACTGGCGGGTGAAAACCGGAAATGAAGCCGGATATGGTAAAGTACCAAGTAACATGCTAGACACGGCAAAACCAGATACCAGAAACCCGGAAACGGAAGATGAAATTTTGTAGAAAAAAAATATACGGATTTAGCATTTCCGATTAATTGAATCGTATCCGGAATCGGAAAAATTTCATGCCCAAAATCCGGAATTGGAAATCAGTATAAAAATGCTAATCGGTTATGCCCTAACTATATATATATATATATATATATATATATATATATATATATATATATATATATATAGATATATTGATTGTCAAACTCGTAATGCCCAGGCTCCATGAACATTGATTTTTAACAGGTGTCTGCTACATGCAGCTACAATTGTGAACAACAAGAAAAGGCATAGAACTACATTTTGTAGCAAAAATGCGTGGAAATATAAGGAGTTCATTCACTCTGTCAAAGCCACAGTTGCCGGAGCATATCTTAATTCTGTTCAAGGGCAAAATGTGTGTATTTGCGCATGTTATAAATAAAATATACTTTATAGTTTTTACCCTGTATCATTGATATACTGTATAGTAAGTACCCTGTATCAATGATATACTGTATAGTATGTACCCTGTATCAATGATATACTACTCATATAAATTGTGAATAAATAGATCAAGCCATCTTCAATCTCTGATCATCGTGAGTAAATAGATCAAAATGCATTCAATCACCAATCAGCCTGTATGTAATTAGATTAAGCCTCATTCTTTTTAATGACAAATTTATACATCTTGTAGTTGATCATACATGCATGCATACATACATACATACATACATACATACATACATACATACATACATACATACATACATACATACATAAGGATGAATTTGCACAAAAGGAGACAGTTTAAAGTATGACATTAATGTAAAAGTCTAATATGAGTTAATATCAAATGTTTATAAATTGAATTTTTCAAAGACGATTTTAAATTCATTTAGAAATCCATCAGCATTGTCCAATAATTCAATTTCTTATTTCATCCTTTTATTTTTTCTGTATGTCTGTTTAATAATGAACTTCAAGTCCAATCATTAATCTTGATGTCTATTTATCATCTCATAAGGAGAATTAGGTGTACTGTTTTATTTCATTCCTTGAAATATTTTAAGATGCCATTGTTTTCATCATCAGTGCTTTTACAAAGAGGCATTTCATACAAAGCGTTTCTGTTTATTAACCAAGTGCTGCTCTTTGAAGAAATGTTACACGATATCTGGCTGTATTATCAAGGATTACCTTTCTTACAAATGATGAAAACTCCATACAGGCCACTGTTAAGATCTCTTTCCTGGTCCACAGCAGAATAAAACGGATAGAGTACGCAGCTGGCGTCATTTGCACTTGGGCCGATTGTTTCTGGAATACGCAGCATATAACTGAAGACTTGTCCTGGTGCAACCTCGACTTTTTCCGTGTCAACCCCATAGTTTGCTCCTTCATTTTCTTTCGTGACTTGCAGACCTTGGGCATGGAATGAATATGATCTAGATGCCTTGTTCTTGAAGACTGAAAACAAAAAAGAAAGAAATCTGCAAATGAACAAATCAAGAAAACTCAATGAAAATATCTGAAATCTGTTCTTTTTTCAGAGAGAAACAATCTGAGAGAAAATATGTACAAAAATTCTCTTGGGTTACTGGCAACAATAAATATATTGGATGATTAAGTTTCTCCATTTTATCTTTTTTGCATTCACATAAAAATGACCATCCTTGATAAGTGATGAATAAACAATGAAAAGTAAAAATAAAAAATAATAATAAAAAATAAGAATCCTATGGAGCTAAAAAGAATTACTACATATTTGGATTGGCATTTACTTTTACTGTGTTGAGGCACAGTACCTTCCTACGGATGTGACAAAGTGCTCAGAAGCTGTTGTCTGAACTAGAAAACACAAAAATAAATAAATAAGCTGTACCGCTTTGTGTAAACACTTTCTAATGGATGATAAAGAATTTTGTCGGGGGGAGGGGGCAACAGTCTCAGCAAATGTGTGTCTTTATAAGACGTTCTTTCAATTAGAATGACCACATTTCTCTTTGATTTTTCCATTAAAAGCATACTATTTTGATCCACAAAAAAACTGACAGCCTCCCAACTCAAACCCATTATTAATCCATCACTGTTAAGTTCCCATTTCAAGGCCATTCAACATCAAGAACCCATATACCTAGTTAAGAAGGAAACTTAAGACGGCATTTTTAAAAGCATAAAGCCATTATAATTAACTTAATACACTTGCTTAATACTGTAACATTCACTATACAATATTTATATTCATGCAGTTGTCACAGATGCATAAGGTATTGTGAAAGGTTCTTCGGGCCTAACAGACAAGAAAAAGCTTGAGAATAAGGAATGTTGACAGTAAATATTGAACTTGATGCAAAATGATGGTGTCAGCTAATACTGGTTTGGTTTCCGTACCACAGTACATGCAAACATAGAGTAGTAGCATGGTCATATTAAACAATAAGACAATCTAAATAGTCACTTACCGATCTCGACTATTGATGGTCCAAATAATCCTACTTCGTCATTGCCTTTGGATTTCACTATAAAATCCTTATCATCATACTGTCTGAACACTGCCTTCTTGTAGCATGTTGACGTGTTACATCCATTGGGTCTGAAAAGAATAATACCACAAAAAGTATCCTATTACAGTTGGTTAGATCTTGTTTGACCACAATACTGACAGTTAAGAATAAACGTCCAATCATATATTCATACTATCAATTTTGATTTGGGTAGAGGCGGCCTCAATTTACACCAGTAAATATAAAGTGCTATTTTTGTGCGTGCGCTCCACAGATATTATAAACTTCTGAGAAAGTGGAATTGTAATGTGAAATTGTTTACATTTGCAACATGCATGTTGACATACCTCTTTATTACTTTCACATATTACGACTTAAATTTCTTTCATGTTGTACATGTGGAATATAACACACACACACACACACACACAAAGTTATCAGCTCTTTTTTCAAACATTTTTCTCTCAAGTCCAAGAAGTAAAGATGGCCAAGCAGAGCTAACAGTCTTTTTCATGGGTCCATAACTAAAGCAAGACCATTAAAATCATTAAATCAATAAATTATATTACACCCTCGATTAAAATAAAGGGAATTAAAAGTTCTTTGAACAATACCTAAGATATACAAGGTCTTTTTAATATCCAGTATTACCAGTGAGGAAATACAAGGGAAATCTTTTTCTTGTAAAAACTAACTGTATGCAAAATATGAAACTGTAGAGCACCACATTTAGTAAAGCATGTCTCTTGGAGCACATTACTGATCGGAAAAAGTGACACATGACTGTTTTTTAAAAAAAAAGAAATGAAAGAATAGTATACTGTCGCTGCAAAACGATCACTACAGTAGATGAAAAAGCTAATCTCAAAATGGCTTGAGCAAGGAGTATGTGACGCAAACACTGTAACTAGATACAAGCTGGCAAAAGATTCAGTAGCAAAGTGTGAACCATTATCATCTGTTTCAATTAATACCTTAATCAGTGAATGGTATTTAATCAGATACAATTTAATTTATGGAAGCTGAGTGGATACTAATGGAAGTGAGAGGATTTCTTGTGGGAAGTGAGAGGATTTCTTGTGTGATGGTCATAAATTACTCACTTATTTTCAACAGAAAATAAAAGTGGATTCTGAATCATTATACGAGTATACTGTTACTTGTGGTAGCAGCTTGATACAGTCTACAGAGTTGAAGTATCTGGCGGATAGATAACAATTGAACTATATATAGGCACCATTTCAATTATCTTTTACATAAAGCGTTTCTGACGGAAACGAGCAAAAACAGAATACAAAACACAAATGCATTTATTGTAACTTTTTTCTGAGATGGATTTGGAGTTAAATGTCACTGCCAGATAAAAGTAGTTTTTGCTTTGGTGTGGCAGTGCAAAATGCTTTGGCCAATCCTAATCTAAGACATATGGTTGCACCTAAGGAGTGAAAAGTTAGCGTTCAGGTTTGAAAATTTGGGAACTAGAATAAGAATCTCCAGAAATCCTTTGACTAATGTTACAGACTGTAGTGGCCTTTATAACATGCCATGTAAAGTGTTATTTTTTCAGTGTTTTTATCTTTTGTGCTCTCAGTCCATCGTATTTTGTGCAAAATTTGTTGCAATTGTAGTGGGAAAAAAAACTCCAAAAACAACATTCTTTATATTTTAATAAAAATTGGAAACAAGCAGATAAATCAATAGAACTAGTTCTATTGATCTCACATAACACGTCATATGCATCAGAGAGGTCAGGAGTAAGGGTGACTTCTCTATAAAGCTATTCTAATTAACCCCTTAAAAAACGGAGGTTTTGCCCCAGTGGCCCTTTTTGTGGTCCTTCCACCCTTCACTGACTCTATCCGCAATACATATTAAGTCAATAAGTGAACGTTACTTGTTGATCACTGTTAATTTTGACCATACACACACATATATACACACACACACACATAATTACATGCAATGTGAGAGATGCAGTGATGGGAGGGGGTAGAGACTTGTCAGGATGGAAGAATCCCAGTGGAGACAAAACACAGGTCCTTCATACTACTCTGTGATTGAAGAAATAAATTCCACTGATTGGATTTATTCAGGCTAGCATATCGTGCCAATCAATACACCCACTTTTGAACTCAATAAATGAATATATGTACTGACCTTAAACTATGCTATGTCTACCAAGGCTTTGTACTGATTTTCCTCAACAGCAATACTACAGTGTGGTATAGTTTCTATAATATCTCTAATTATTTTGTACAGACGAAATGCTTATGGTGGTTTATCCTGAAATAATTATTTGAAAGGGGCTGATTTACAGCTACAGTTACTTCTGCTAACACAACGGTTTGTTCTATAAAAGACCACCGGAGACTTATAACAGGATAATACAAGAAAGAACAGTATTGCGACTAATTAGATATGCTTATGTATAGGTATAGAAAGCTCAATGACACAACATGTAGAAAGCTGTCGGCCTTGGAAATACGAACTCTGTGGCAGAATATGCCACAATGAGTACTGTAAAACAAATGCAGGCGTGATTGGGATGGTTAAATTGCATGACCCCTTCTTAAATGTGGCATCAGAGTCAAATCACATAATCAACATTGCCAGCCGTGTGGATCTGTTTGTGAATACCATAAAGCTAGCATAAGTAAATCAAAACCAGAACACATATGCTGCACAAGCACAAACACAACACCAATAGACATTAAAGCAGAAATAAATGAAATCATTACCAGGATCGAAGCAATTGTAGTTTCTGATCCTGATAAAATACCAAATATAAAACAAGCCATCGATAGAATTTCATTATTTGAAATACCCTTGCAAAAACTGCAGCTGTACTTACGATTGGGTAAATAATGAATACGGACCTAAACAGCTGTACTTATCATTGGGTAGATGAATACGGACCTACGCACAAAGGCCGCCAATAACTTTGAGGACTTTTTTCTAGCTCATGTACATGTAACTGTTAGGTGCCTGTGTGTATTTTCCCTGCACATGATGAATAGACAAGACAAGGTCTGCTTGTCTAGATTTGAAATACACAATTATATTATTAATAGAATAACTACTAAAGACATTCAGTCATGTGTAATGTCAATAATGATAGGTCCAAAACAAATCAAGGGCTAAAGAGTTCTGTGATTTTCAGGCGGTCTCCCTCCTATTTACAACTTATCAGCTTCAGCACTTCCTCAACTTAGAATTTTGTCTCCATGTAAAAGCTGTATAAATTCAAATTTAAGGTCCATATTTCGGTGCTAGCCTAAATAATAACTGGTTTGTATATGTTATATATAATTAGCCTGCCGTGTTTTCAAATACAAACCCTACAAAATTTTAACTGACATTTTGCTAAGTTAAAACGTTTCATGAATGTGGCACCAAGTTACAAGGTGAATGACTGAAATACGCATTCACGAACAGATGGGTGCAAGTACACACTAACGTACGAATATGATCTATCACAATATATCTCCAAATGAGCAGATGATGATGATGATGGTTATGAATCAATTCAGCATTATTTTCTTACAGTTCTCCATGATTGTAGTCCCAGAAAATTTCCTCTGCCGCTATGTAGTAAGTTTTTTCCTGTAAACTGTCTGGAGCTGGTCGATCATCAACTGGATTCACAAGGACAAGGGCACTAACACCAGCGGAGAGATGGGGCATAACTCTGTCCACTAATGCCCATTTATAACCCACGTCTGGAAAACATCATTATATAGAATACGTACAAAAAGGACTCACAGTAAATTTGTATGTATATCTATATTTTTGTAACTCATGGAAAATGACTTTGTCTAATTTTATATTTTTTTTTTATTCATAGGTGTAAATAGTACAGAAAATCTTTAGTTAAATTTTGCATACATGATTAAAGTATCCTAAGAGTGTAGGAGTTACATAGGATCTATAAATATAGGATTAGTATGTGTTGAACATTATTAATAATAATGTTAATAATAAAATTTAAATGCACTTGTGCTTAATTTCTCAGAGCGAGAGAAAGAGAGACATCACCAAAAAAAAAAAAAAAACACTCAAACAACAGGCCTACCTGAATCAGTGTGGAAATTTACATTTAGGGTTGCCGTCATGCCTGGAGGTATTGCATACACTGTGAACGTCTGACCATTGACGTTCATGACACGTCCGTGGATGTAGACGGTGTGAATGTCAGTGGATGATCCCAATGACATAACATGGAACTTGTACTCTTTCCCGGGGAAAACGACTAGCTTGTCTACGTTTCCGTACATGTAACCATTGATGCCTGTAATGCATAGCAGCCTGTGTTGAAAATTTATGGAGCAACCCTTTGGAATTCATAGGAACTCTGTGCTCAAACTGCTCCCCATATAACGTTGGTAGAGTAGTGAGAACACTACCATAGGGAACAGTTTTCGATTTGCCTTCTATACAACTAAAAGTGACAACTGAAATCGAACTCAACTTACACTCAAAGTCTGGAGTACCTGTGTATTTTATATACAAATAAGCTGTCTTGGCTCTTTTTAATGTATTCAAACATCATTTTTCTTCTATTATATCTAAACTGAGATAATCTTTGGTACACTACCTATCAGCTCTGTGCTGTCTTAATACCTACACTGTAAGGGCATGCGATGAATTGCTTTATTACTCAAAATCAAAATTTCGACAATAAGTTCAGAATTTTGTGATTTTTCTGCACACTTCTCACGTAAACAAACATAAGCTTTTGATTACCTACTTTAGTCCAAATGTAGACATTTTTTGCAATGTTAGCAGCAAAGCCGGAAAGATAATGGCACTGTTTTCTTTATACATTTTATGCATAACGAACTTTGATGCAATACAATGACTTTCTTCGATTATCTCAATTCTCTCGTCACCTCACTCCCCTCCATAAGGTCCAAATAATCAAAGATTTGGGGACATTGGTAGTTGTTAGTAAGTATTTATGCCACTACTACTACTACTACTACTACTACTAAAACTACTATCATTAACAAAACAGCTTCATGAATACTGCACTAAAAAGAGCATAACTTCATCATCACCATCATGAACCACCACCAAAATAACAATAATAACAATAACAACAGTAATAATATAAATAATATCATACATACAATGCATCTGGTTGGAAAGCGCAAAATCTGTGGACGAAATATTGTAGGTAGAAGGGTTAGAGAAAACCTTGATGTTATCTTGAAGATACCAGGACTTGTTCTCATCCATGATGGAAAACATTAGAACAAATCGACGTTTTTCTTCCTGTGTAAATTGTAAAGAGATTTATATAACGTGGTGATACAATTATGAGCCAAACTCTCTCTATCCCTCTTTTTTTCCACATGTACATCTCTCACCATTCATCAATGTAAATATGTATGTATTTGATGCACTCTGCACCATCATCTAATAATTCATCCCATCGATCCCAAATCTGTTTTGATGTCACCTGTTTATTAAAATGTGCAATTTTGCTGCATTCAAATCTTTCCGAAACACACCTGTGTATATATTAGACACTTACCGATATTTAGTAAGAGCCATATCAAGCGCAAAATTCAAAATGGCTAGAGGACAGAAGCTTGTGTTATTTCATGTGGATTTTCAGGTCGCCAAAATATGATTTGGTCCAGAAATAGTACATATGTACATATTGCAAAAAGAACCCTTCAGCCGACGGTAGTTCAACAGCCGCAAGAAGTACCAGTAAGTGTATAAAATATACACCAATGTGTGCAGACAAAAGGTGCAGCAGAATAGGCGATATCATCCCCATAACCACCAGTCAATAATATAGGTGTGGGGCTGATTTATTGGTCTATTTGCACCATAGCTGTTATGTAAGCATTGCTGTTATCTGGTAATTTACTTAATTATGGACATACAATCCTACACCGACCAATTAAGATTAAACAAAATAGTTCTAAAGACTTAGCTCCATTCTTTTCTTAAATTTTGAAATTCATTGAAGAAAACATAACAGCTCAAAGCAACTCTTTTATATAAAAATGCAAAATCTGATCCTAATTTAAATCAATTTTAAATCCAAATAACCATATTTAATAATTCTGATTTCATTTCCAGATTTTATTCAAACAAAGAAAAGGAAATGGACCCATACCTGAGTGTCAAAAGTTTCTTTCTTACAGATTAAAATTGGACCGATAAGCCCAGAATGGAAGTCACGGACATAATCAACAGCTGAAGTGTAGTAGCGCAGAAAACAAACTTCGTCTTTCTCCATAGGTCCGAGATATTCTGGTACGGTCCAGTAGAATGTTTTCTGTTTTCCCGGTTCAACAAAGTCATAAGTTGGATCAACTATAAATTTGAAAATTGTCATTTAACATTTTGTGATAATTTTCTTGAATAAAATTATTTTGTCTGCAGGCTTTTGATTACAACATGAAATTTAAGTAACATTTTCACACATATATGTATTTGTTGGATTAGCCTAACATCAACTGGTTTCAAAAGAACTATGATAATAATAATAATAATAATAATAATAATAATAAATAATAAATAATATGTTTGGATGGAAATGTAATTGAACTTTATTATTAACTGTTTGGAAACAATATTTGATGCAACAATTCGTTTTAACAGAAAATTAGCAAAGGTTGATCTCCCTTTATAAATGGCTGATGGAAAGATCCATACATTTGACATATTTACACAAGTGTGCGGCGAGAGGGGAGAAAGACAAATATATACTAGAATTTTGAAAAACAAGTTTTTTAAATATAAATTCAACAAATAATTTATTTTCTTGTAATCAAAAAAGAAAACTTACTGTAAATTAAATCCCAAACAATCATAAAGAAAATACAGTATAGAGTATTCTGAATAAATTCCACTGGAGTTCCAAATTAATTCAAATTTTGAATGTGCTTATATGATAACAGCCTGTAAGTGTTGATGTGCAAACAGTAATGATTCTTGATGTATCACAATGATAAAATCCAAAAATGTCTATAAATGAATTTAAAATAATCCCAAAATAGTGATTTAGTTCTAAAGTCAATGATCACTTTGTAATTCCAATGAATAATTTAAATAAATAAATCCTCTCAAATATTAACTGAAGCACAACTAAAATCGATTCATCTACAGACATGTTAATAAGAGGTCAACTTAAAGAATATTTCAATCAAAATGTCAGCAAAATTCGTTTCTGAAATCATCAAGGGTCAAAATTAAGGCTGTATCTCAAAGTCATAGCCATGTAAACATGTTTACCCTACATTATATTAGGTATGTAGGCCCGGAATTATGAACAAAGGTCAATCACACAAAACAAATTTGTACTTTCGAGGGGAGGAAATCAGGCTGTCATCTGTCATATTCAGCTTTCATTGTGAGACAAAACTATCATGTTTGAAGTGTTGCACATGCACAAGATGTTGTTTAACATTTTGTGTTTAGCATTTGTCATTGATTAAAACAAGCCTGAGAAAAATAATTTACCATTAGAGTCATTGTAGCTGTAGCCTTCATTAAACTTGTCAAAACGGACCCCTTGGGGATGAATGGAGTAGGGTCTTGAAGCATCGTTTAGAAGCACCACTTTAAGTGTATCCCCTACATCTGCCCCTAAAATGGGACCTATCAGACCATATTCGTTCATTCTCCTTTTCTTCCTTTTGAATGTTGAGTCTGTGTATTCAACGTAACGTGCTTTCTTATACTTGCCACCGATACGACCATTCTCTTTTGAAAAGTATAGATACGAGTTACTGAAACGGCAAGAAAATGCACAGTTAAAGTAGTATGTATGTATGTGTAAATAAATAATATATATATATATATATATATATATATATATATATATATATATATGGGAAAATGGCATCACACGTCGTCCTCAAATTTTCCTTTGAATAACGTCAGATTAAGCTTTGATTATGTGATTATCATATAAATATTTCTTCGTCATGGTGTTCTATTTATAAAAAATGTACAATATTTCTTAATGGCATATAGGTAAAGAATGGATAAGAAAACCAATCAAATACAAATCTACATATTGGGCAGGACTTATTAATAACGAATATTAACTGTAAGCCAGTCAGTTGGGATCATTCAATTTATGGCTAGACAAGATACTGGTTTAAAATCATTCACAATAGTGATTGATTTTCAAAACATTTATGTTGTTACATACAACCCGAGCGCACTCGCACGCAAACACATATCACTCCCCCTTACCTGCCCTCTGAGGTCAGATCATTTTCAGAATCAAATTGGTTACCGTCTGGAGCATAGTCCCATTCAAGCTCTTCAATCTTAATGAAGTGACGTCTGATTTTTCCGTACACCGGTTTAGTAAAGTGTTTACCGGAACACTTGTTGATCTTCATAATTGATTCTAGTCCATCTGAAAGTATTGTAAAAAAATTCAGCCTATTCACTACATTTGTACACAAATCTTGCCAGTAATCACTACTCATTTGTTGCTATGATTACGCAAGCTGACCAATGCTAAAAGAATGACTGGCTATAGTTTTAAAAATTTAAAAATTGTAATAATACTTTTGTGTGAATGAAAAATCTGTGTTCCCATCAACGAATTTTGATAGATTTGACATGTCTTTGATGATCAAAGTAAATTTTTTAATTGTTTTAATGTTAAGTATCTATACAAAATCAGACCATTTAAGAATATATGACAAAGTACATACATACATACATACATAATTTGATATTCTCACTGTATATAAACGGCCATTTTCATCAAATGAAATGCTTTTGCACTTGAATGTTCACTGAGTTTAAAATTCAAACAATAATTACAAAAGCCAATAGTTTATTTTATCAATTTCTATATATATGTAAGATTTATTTTGGTGTGTGTGTGTGTGTGTCTGTCTGTTTTTGCATATGCAAACCCAGGGACAATGAAGGAAAGAAAGGTCTTATTAACAAATGCCCAAGCTTAGACATGGTCATGAGAGAGAGAGAGAGAGAGAGAGAGAGAGAGAGAGAGAAATTACTGTTAAAGTCGTCGACGGATTGTGTTCTTATTAACCACTGTCCCAGTTCTGTCATTAACATTTGTGCTGTGATGGTCTCTCCGGATGAAACAGGTATTACATCAAGTCTGCACAGAAAAATAAAATAAAGATCACAAGATCAAGTGCATTGATTAAGTTGATTGCAAACTTGCAAGAGCATAAATTATTTATGGATGGTTTGCATTTCCACATGTCTTGAATCTAATCCAAATAACTTGCATAAAAGTTAAACAGGACAAAACTGTCATGTCTTCATGCTTTGTTTTGCTTTTAAGATGAATTGTCATACTGAGCACCAGTATGCTCTCTCATGACCTTAATAATATGTTTAAAGAGAATACTGGTATACTCGATCATAGTCTTCTTCAAAATATTATATTTTAATAATATATTATATTATACTCAATCATGGTCTTCTTATAATGTGTGATGGTACTCAATACAGGTATACTCATCCTTGGTCTTCTTATAATGTGTGATGGTGCTCAATATATGCATACTCAATCATGGTATTATTATAATGTGTTATGGTACTCAATACAGGCATACTTATTCTTGATATTCTTATGTGTGATATTACTGAATACAGGCATACTCATCCTTGGTTTTCTTATAATGTGTGATGGTACTCAATACAGGTATACTCAATCATGGTCTTCTTATAATGTGTGATGGTACTCAATACAGGTATACTCATCCTTGGTCTTATGATAATGTGTGATGATACTCAATAAAGCTAAACTTATCCTTGGTCTTCTTATAATGTGTGATGGTACTCAACACAGGTATACTCATCCTTGGTCTTATGATAATGTGTGATGGTACTCAATACAGGTATACTCAGTCATGGTCTTCTTATAATGTGTGATGGTACTCAATACATGCATACTCATCCTTGGTCTTATGATAATGTGTGATGGTACTCAATACAGCTATACTCATCCTTGGTCTTTTTATTAAGAGTGGTTGCACTCAATACAGGTATCCTCATCTTTGGTCTTCTTATAATGTGTGATGGTACTCAATACAGGCATACTCAGTCATGGTCTTCTTATAATGTGTGATGGTACTCAATACAGGTATACTCAATCATGGTCTTCTTATAATGTGTGATGGTACTCAATACAGGTATACTCAATCATGGTCTTCTTATAATGTGTGATGGTACTCAATACAGGCATATTCCATCATGGTCTTCTTATAATGTGTGATGTTACTCAATACAGGCATATTCATTCTTGGTCTTCTCATAATGTGTGATGGTACTCAATACAGGTATACTCATCCTTGGTCTTCTTATAATGTGTGATGGTACTCAATACAGGCATAAATCAATCATGGTCTTCTTAAAATGTGTGATGGTACTCAATACAGGCATACTCATCCTTGGTCTTCTGATAAAGTTTTATGAGAATGAATACCAACATACTTAACCATGCTCTTATAATGTTTGAAGCGATGGAATACTGGCATACTCAAGCATGGCTTTGTTTAAACAAATTTTTTAAGAGACAGAGTAACAGAATAAATGCTTAAAGAGTCATTCATTCCTGGAAACGTATTCATGTTTGTGTAACTTCAGTCACAGTAAAATCACACACACACACACACACACACACACACACACATATATATATATATATATATATATATATATATATATATATATACTCAACAAACCAACATAACTGGTGAATGTGAGTCTATAAATAAAAGCGCAAACATCGCACTGGCAGTTAGATAGTGGTGATAAATGCTCAAAGTAAGCGCACATCACCTAAATCCAACTTTCAATCATCGCACTGGCAGATTGCTGTCAGAGCGGCAAAGTATAAACACAAGTAGGTACAAATTTTGGCTATGTATTCTAAAACCATCAATTATATATTTGTAAATAACCGATATTATTTTTCGCACTTTAAAACTCCCCAAACTGAATTAAATTGTTATGACAAATTTTAAGTGGATTTATTCCATGATTGCTATTGAATTTAAATGCCTTATACTTATTATATACATGTAATTCTTTTATAAAACCGCTGTTATCTCAAACCACACTACTCTTTAGTACAATTTGTTTCTCTTTCATTGAGATCACGCTTCTATGAATGTGCTACAAACTAATAGATTTAGCTGTTAATATGTACAGGTCTATTATAGCATTATGGTTTGGCATTTAGACAAACAAGTCTGCCCTGTATTATTAGAATTTGATAGTGGTTACAAATACGAATATCACATTCATACCTGCGTCCATCCAAGACAAATGAATGTCCATGGATACGAATGGTTTTCACTCCTCGGTTTTCTCCCATTGTTCCAATGTGCCACGTGATATTGTCTCCAATACAGAAGTTAAACATTGGTCCATTCCCAAACGTAAAACCATTGATAGAATGCATACGATTGCTTTCTTTGAAGTCCGGGTCTTCAACTCGTGCTGGGTTCACATTTCGCAAAGCCATGTTATTCTCAATGTACCAACTTGAGTTTTCATCGAAGACGGCAGGGAACATGAACTGGTTGTTTATTCTGGTGGTATTTCTTCCTATGGTACCTAAGAAGTAAATTGCCATTATTTAAATTATCACAGCATATAAATATTGGCTATTGACATTACAGCCATTTTATACAGCGAGACAAATGCAAACAGCCTTTTAAAGGTTTAAAAGTTCTTTGGAAATATATATATATATATATATATATATATATATATATATATATATATATATATATATATATATATATATATATATATATATATATATTAGTAGGATTATTCGATAACACGTAGTGTTGATAAAAACCAAATATGCCATTTATATAAGACATTTTCTTATATACACAAATTACGGTAATGTATTTTCCTTTCGACATATTGTTAAATTCGAAAAGCTGTGACCTGCCTTTTTTGCAGACGAGTATGAACCCAACTAGGCCACTGTTGACATCTTTGTATATGTTGACGTCCGAGTAGTACAAGGATGATACACAATCTGGATCTACGTCGCGTGGACCTGACGTTACGTTCCAGTGGTACGTAAAATTTGATCCCGGTTCAACGAAAGCACCGCTAGCACGAGCAGAATCATGATCTTTCCCGTAAAAACTTCCTGTATTAATGCAAGAACAAAGATATTCATTTTAAACATAAAGAAATTGCTGCAACGTTTACAATTATTCTAATCCGGGGGGGGGGGGGGGCTGTCTGATAGCAACTGTACTTAAGCCAATTTTTTTGTACATTAAGATCATTTTTTTCCTTGTCCAGGTAATTCTGAATGGATTGACAACGCGATAAGCTATTCCAGACTGCATTGTGTTCCGTTAGCTTACTTAATACGCGGTGACTTGTGCAACACATACCTGTTAATGTACAATATCAAATGGATAACCATTTTCAATGTTCCATATATAGATTACCATAACTTCACCGTGGTTAGCAACGATACAATATAGTCCGGTATTTTAAAAAATGTATGTGCACTGATAGGATCAGGAACAGTGAAATTAAGCAAACAAGTAGACACTCTTGCTAGGGACAATGGCGAAAATTTAATTATTCTAAATGGACGGCATGCATATAACAATATAAAGTCAATTAGCTTGTATAATTTTTTTAAATTAAAAACTGTTCAAACTTCTGTCTGTCACACTCGCACACGTACGTAGTCACGCACACGCATAGACACAATCCTGACCTTCACTGCTCTTGCTGTAATGAAGATCTTGTGGATGAATAGAGTAATTCCGAGTCGCATTGTTCCAGAAATGCACAAGAATCGTATCCCCTAATTCTGCTTCAATAATTGGTCCCAGAAATCCAAGATACTCCAAATGATTTTTCATCGTCGTGAATGTGTCATCTTCGTATTCTCTAAATACAACTTTCTTGTACGTATGACCAATGTACCCCGGCTCTGAACTCAGGTATGTCCTCGAATACCTACAAAATATTATGGATGTAACTAACAAAGACGGTCATTGTGTGGCTGTATGGAAAATTAACATTGCTCGATCACTGATGGGATGCTTGGCCAATAAATCAGCCCATCACCACGACGATATTGATAGTGGGTTAGGGGCTGATATCACCTATTCATTAAAACATGCAAACATCTACAACCAGTTATGGCTACACACAGCGGTCTAAACTGTATACACTTACCAATAATTCACACTGCTGTGGAGCTACCGTCGGCTGAAGGTTGTTTGTGTGTGTGTGTGTGTGTGTGTGTGTGTGTGTGTGTGATGTACATTATATTTATAGAGCAAATATTGTTTGGTGACTTGTAAATCACCTTGGTATAGCACAACCCTCTGTCCTGTGGCCATTTTCAATTTCGCGCTTGATATGGGTGTTACCAATTACCGGTTTGTGTCTAAAGCGTTCCAGAAAGATTTGCATGCAGTAAAATTGTACATGTTAATGAACAGGTGACATCATGTCCACATCTCGTCTATCAGTATCAATACAGAAAGGGGTGGGGGTGGGGTATTTATCGGACTATTTGGTTGCACGAGAATTTAAAATAACAGGACAATATGGGGATTAATGAGAATTTTGCACTGAGTAAGGAGTATGAAAATTAACATTAATAGACCACTTTTGGGACGTATGAGAATTAAATATGAAAGCACACGTGGCCATCTTTGGAAATTGACATTACTGGGCCAATAGAATCCCATTCAGAAACTGGACAATATCTATCTTGAGTTTCTAACGGATCACATTCAAATGGCACTTTTCTGGGCCACACATTTCTAAGTAAGGTTCTACTTATCACAGATTTCCAACATCGTCATAGAGAAGGAGAACAAAATCATAGATAGAAAACAATGCACTATATATTTGTTGCTTAAAAGTATATAATAGTAGGTGTAAGGTTACGTTGCTTCCCGTTTTGGAGTGGGGTGCTCCCAATTTATTTAAATTAATACAGAAGACCCACCCTGGCTCGTTTTTGTCAGAAATTGAAGTAGTGATGGAGAGATGCAAAGCTCTGAGCCCCCAGTCAGCGGTGCCGACAGTTAAATTAATGAATACACAAATTGAAATTGTAAGTAACAACAATTTAATATAATTCAAGCAGTAATCTCTCAAATACAATTCAGCTAATATCATATCATTCAACCAAGTGACGGCATAGTTCATCCTTTGAATTAGTGTGTGAAATTTTCCCTTCTTTCCTGAGTCCTACTCATCTGTATGTTTCTTCTCCTTTCCTTTCTCTTCTCTTTTCCTCCGTTCTCCCTTCAACTGCTCCCTCTGTCCTCCCTTCTCTCTTTTGTCTCCTAGAGACTCGGACCACTGCTGGGGTAATTCCCTCTGGTCCCTAAAACTTCCTTCTAACTTCTCTTTTGTCTCCCAGAGACTCGGACCACAGCACTGAGTACTTCCCTCTGGTCCCTAAAACTTCTTCTCTTTTGTCTCCTAGAGAATCGGATCACAGCACTGAGTACTTCCCTCAGGTCCCTAAAAGCTTCTAAAGAAGACATACACGGACATTAGCAAAGCATATACCTTTTGATACGTAACTCACACAAACATTAATATCATCAGATAGGCCATTACCATTTTTTGTTGACGCATTCGTGCCCATCGAAATACACATTCTCCCTGCTAAGCGTACACGATAATATATATATATATATATATATATATATATATATATATATATGTACTAAATTTTATTATATACAAAACAATATCATATAATCAACGCATTTCTGTACATTGCACCTCTACAAGTGTACACAGATATGAACATCCATGCTCTGATATATCCATACACATGATGCTCCTAGAAGTATACACAAATAGGCAAATCCTATACTAATGTTGCACACCGTAACTTTATACAAAGTTTATAATTCAATTCAACATTTGCAAATATATAATATCAAATGAATACATGCATGAGGTTACTACGAATTAACACAATAACGAATTACAGTATTAATTCTACACATCACATTGCTCATATCTCAAAATACGCATGTATATCAAACACTACGAATGAATCAAACTACAATGGTGATTTTATATACTCAAATATATAGATATACTGCAATAATTAAAGTACACATACTTTCCAGTAATATTTCAGAACAATCGAGCAAATAATAACTAACCTGTTTCGAAGCTCCCTTATTATTCCCAGAATAATCCCGCCAGTACGAATGGTCTCAGAATAGTTTTATTTGCCTTGTCCCGCCAAATAATTGTAACATTACTAAAAGTTTGGTTCTCAAGATGATATATTTAAACTTAAGATTCTAATGTCTGGCACGCCTAACTCAATTCCGATTGGAGGATGGTTCCTAAAGATCAGACATTGCTCCTCCCAACCGTCTGTCAAAGATGTTTACGATACAATTTGACGATTCCTAGTTTCAAACGAGAAATCACCACTTACCTGTGAACAAGGTTATGTAACTGACGTGCTGGACACCTCAGACATTTTGCCGGCGAGAAATTATAGCCTCAGGGTTTAACATACCCATGCTAACCTTTGGTTTCTTCTATACCGTGACAGTAGGAAAATGCAATCACTTCCCCACGCTTTATGCTTTATATTACATATCCTTATCCACACACCCCTCTCCACATAGATCCTGTGTCTGACATTGGAGTCGTAATCCATGATCTGTTAATAGAATGTGCTCTCTTCCTCCAACAAATGTTGGTAGAAAGTATGGTCAGAAAAACCTCTTCCTTTTACCTCTTCTCACAAGCTGAGGTGTGAAGGGCGGACTTTAAGCCATCCCCTTTATTCAGGGCAACGCATGTACAATGTTTTGTGGATTGTCGCCCAGCAGTTCGTGGGGATATGCAATTACGATGTGTATGTTATTGTCACTTATAAGCTCAGTGAATTATAAAACAAACAACAACAAATTGCAACCTGGGACTGGTGTCTTCACCGAAAGGTCAGTCAGGCCTGGTTTTCAAAACTCTTTCACAAAAGTGAGGACACATTGGTTGTCAGATCGGCACCATTTTAGTTCGTAACAAATTATATGCTGCAGGAAGTATTTTCATGCAGATCCATGTCAATGGTACCATTAACTGAAGAGACCTATAGTGACAATACTTTTTTCCAAATGGCCACTATTGTGTCATGTTGGAATTCAAATTAACACAGTTTTCGCTCAGAACTCGTACCATATTGCTATTGTGTAAGAGTAAAAATTTCACATCGATACGGGGGCCCCGAGTGGCCGAGTGGTCTAAAGCGCTTTCCGTTACGGATCACTGCCGTCTCACCTCTGTCTGCGTGGGTTCAAGTCTAAGATTCGGCTAATGTAGTTATGTGAGAAAGCTTGCCAGTAGCTTCTCGTGGGTCGTTGTTTCTCTCAGGGGGTTTTCCCGGGTTCTTCCTCCGCCATTAATACTGGCCGCCATGTATAGCCTATCGTGTGCTGAAAAATGGCGTTAACCCCTAAAAACAAACAAACATACACATCGATACGACCATCCATTTAGAAGCAATACCCGTGCAAGAGTTCGTGGTTGCTGTCAAGACTGCCATTTGGACGATGTAACTGTATTATTTTAGTTCTATTAAATGTACGAACGTACCAATTTTACTTTCAAACAACATTAAATCACGCGTTTAAAATATTTAAATCTCAAAACAAACTTAATATAATATAATATATACGAATATGTATAAATAAAACAAAATTAAATAGACTTTGCTTGCCTTTGTCTGACTTTTTTCTATTAAATGTACGAATGTACCAATTTTACTTTCAAACAACATTAAATCACGCTTTTTAAATATTTAAATCTCAAAACAAAGTTATTATAGTATAATATATACGAATATGTACAAATAAACATACTTTGTCTGCCTTTGCGGTGTTTAGTAGGACCCCTATCAGAGAGAGAGAGAGAGAGAGAGAGAGAGAGAGAGAGAGAGAGAGAGAGCACTAACGGTGAGTTTGGGTAAATCCGAGACTTTCCTAACGGAGCGTAATCCCAGTCTATTTCTACACTGGTCAGATAGTAGACTCTATGTTCACCAATCACGGACAGAATCGCCGATTCCACCAACAAAATCACAATACTTCCCTGGCAAATCATTCTATCCTACTTTCACTCAACTTCACCATGTCAATGACAAAATCTTGAAAGCAATGGCTTACTTATCAGTCACTTATCAATTGTCAGCTTCCCGTTCAAATATAATTTCATCCGCTTATTAAGGAAATGTTGGTACTCTACTGATTACTTTTCATTCCGCAGCGACTTGTAACATTTTTGATTTTGTCTTTGGAATTTATTCTGGCAAATACATGGGTACAACTGGAATAAATCTAATGTGTGCTCATCTTTTTATGTTAAGAACATTAATATTCACACAAACTGACAGCGATCTTAAAGAATAGATCAACATACTCTGATCATATTGGGAGATGTTTGGATAATATTATTATGCAAACTATAGTGTATGAAAGTACATCACTGAATTCGTAAGCTATATTAGAGCTCGTGGAACTTTCATGGTTGTAAATCGCGTAATTTGTTGTAAACCGGGATGAACTCTAACGTCAGTAAATGAATTGTAGGGCGGACCCTAAGATGTCTTTTAATAGGAAGAGTAAACAAGCAGGCGATGTGTCTGTGAGACGGAAACTCCAATGGGGGCTAAAGAACGAAGCCTCATGAATCTCTCGCACTTTGGACGTTAACAGGGCATGATTTTAGGCAAGAGAAAACTTATTTCTATACATATACAGGTTGTTTTGCGCACATCGGGAGCGGGAAGGAAAGAAGGAGTGAGTGTAAAAAAAAGTAATCCGTTTTTTTTCTTCTATATAGTAGGTCTCAAATAAAGTGGGTGGGGGTGTCCTGACGGAGAGAGTGAAAATAATATCATGCTTTCTTTCATTATTACATCACCCAAATATTAAAGACCACATCAGTGAGGAAAAAAGATATATAAGATGGTTATCAATCATTTCGTGCAATTTATTGATTTGAATCAGAGGAACTTCTGACCTGGTACATTACGCATGGTAGTACTTTGTATCTATTGTAGGCACTCTCAAATAAGTCGAGTCAAACTACGAAGATCCTGATCTGCCGTAGCACAATCCGCTTGCAGACCAGGATCTATTTCTACGATTACTCCTAACAAACGACACAGATACATTTACGGGCCCATTATGAAATATAAAAGATCTGGGTCGCTGTTGTTTGCAGTTGGATTCGACTTACATAACTCGACATATAAGCGAATACATATGATAACTAACACAACACCATTGGATAACGACATATAAGCGAATACATATATGATAACTGACACAACACCATTAGATAACGAGGCTTAGCTTGTACTCTTTAATTTTATTGTTAAAGTGTGGTATTGCTAATTTGCTGACTATTAAAACTGAATCATACTATTTCCATATATAGCCACGAAAAACACAAGGGTAACACTCTCCTTTCTTTCTTGAGGATAATTCGGACGACTAACCACGCCCTCAAGGAAGTAAACGAATATTCCAAGGTGTGTGGACTAAAATTAAATCTTGGAAGGTCTTTGATCTAATACGGACGATATAAAAATGTTGAAATGATCTCGTTTAAAAACTAATGTGTAGATATTTAGAAATGTGTGTTTGTTCAAGTCAAAGCACAAAACAAATTTGGATAAGACAATTTGACAGTTGATACATGGATAAGCAGCTAAAATATATTACTCGGAAAAGTGATAGAAATAAAATGCATAGCCTTATCTAAATTTATATATTCTGTCGGAAAATTATCACCGTTATGTGAATATGTTCTGTATGAAGGCGAATACATTTATTGATAACGTTTTATGGAATGGTAACAAAATCATTTTTTGAATACTGATATCAATAAAGAAAGAATGGAAATAAGTATAAAAAGAAAATTAATTTGCTGTTGTTTTATTGCCCAAGGTTGCAGAAAATAAATGGCAGATATCTACAGAATAGAAAAGATTTTAAAATATCGGCTTTTAAAATGTTCATATGCGTGTATGCAATTGACAATAATTTTATCAATTATTTGCAATAATTGTCAGTAATGTTGTATTTGCACTCTTTAAGGAATTATTAATCAATATGACCATATGTCTTTTTTCAGTAAGTGACCTTTGCTACTGACCTGAAATTTTAACAGCATGTGTGACCCTAGCTACTGACCTGAAATTTTAATAAAACATGATCTTACCCAAATGTATGCCATCCACGAATTTAGTCCAGGTATGTGAAGTAGTTCAAATGCCATTATGCAGAGACCATTTTTCTTTCAGTCAGTGACTTTGATCTTTTGTCTCCAAACTCAATCGAGTTCTTTTTCTACCAACTAAAAGCCATCCTCAAAGTTTGGTAAATGATGAAGAACTCGGTTGTTGTGCAGAAACCATTTTTCTTCTTTAAGTCAGTGTCCTTGACCTTTGGATAATTTCGACAAAAATCTAAAGATTATTTTATTACACCTTGTGCAAGTCATCCACTTAATGTAGTAACTGTAGAAGAATGTAGTAACTGTATATTATGGAGAATACAAGTTATTGTATAGAATGCATTTTTCTTACTGCAGTCTCAGTAACCTTGGGGGGCCCCGAGTGGCCGAGTGGTCTAAAGCGCTCTCCGTTACGGATCACTGCCATCTCACCTCTGACTGCATGGGTTCGAGTCTAGGATTCGGCCAATGTGGGTATGTGAGAAAGCTTGCCAGTAGCTTCTCGTGTGTCGGAAGTTCTTTCCGGTGGTTTTCCCTGGGTTTTTCCTCCACCATTAATACTGGCCTCCATGTATAGCCTATCGTGTGCTGAAAAATGGCGTTAAATCCTACAACAACAACATCAACAACAATAGTAACCTTCACATTTGAGTTGTTGATCCTGAAATCAATAAGATTCTGCATTAGTACAAGTGCAAGCCATCTCCAAAGTTTTGTAACTGTATATGGTGGACAATATCATAATACACTGTGCATGTATTAAAAAAAACGACAATACCGAACAATCGAGGTGACTTGCTGAAGTGAGATTAGAGTGACTCATGGTTATTAACTATACAACACATAGCCATTATTTCAACAAAGAAAGACCAAAGTAATGTCGGGTTCTTGTTAACTCGCTTGCACAATGGAATTCACTATTCTTCATGGTGGTAACTCACACATTGGCATTCATTATTCTTCATGGTAACTCACTGTACAATGGAATGAATTATTCTTCATGGTGGCAATTCACTGTACAATGGAATTAATTATTATTCACGGTGGCAATTCACTGTACAATGGAATTAATTATTCATGGTGGTAACTCTATGAACAGTGAAATTCATTATCCCAGAGGCGTAGCGATGATATTTTGCGCCCGGGGACGAACTATACAATTGGCGCCCCAGCGATCTTATGACCGATTTATTACCCTTGTTTACTTATTATAATGCAACGTTGCAAGCCTCATGTACCTTGGCGCCCGGGGACATATGTACCCCCCTGCCCCCTCCCCCCACAGCTACGCCTCTGCATTATCCGTCATGGTGATATCTCGCTGTACAATGGAATGCATTATTCTTTATTGTAACAACTAAGTGGTACAACGCAATTCTTAACTCTTCATTGTGGTAACTCCCTCAAAATTCACTGTACATTGGAATAGTTCTTCATGGTGGTAATTTAATGTACGTCGGAATTAATTATTCATGATGGTACCAATTTTCAAGGATTCAATGATTATTCAAACCATAAATTTAAATCCATAAAAACAATATAATTTTTGTTGTGGTAACTTACTATACAATGGAATTCGTTATTCTTCATGGTGGTACCTCGATGTACAATGGAACTAATTATACTTCATGGTTCTAATTCACTATAATTATACTTCATGGTGGTAATTCACTGGAATTATATTTCACGGTGGCAATTCACTATAAATCAGAATTCATCATTCTTCATGGTCGTAACTTAATCAACATTGGATTTCATTCTTCTTTATGGTGATACTTTACTGTACATTGGAGTTAATTATTCTTCATGGTGGCTACTTACTGTACAATGGAATTCACAACTCTTTATTGATGTAACTCACTGTGCATTGGAATTCATTATTCCTCATGGTGGTAATTCATTGCAAATTGTAATCATTTTTCATGGTGGTAATTTAATATACATTGGAGTTATTATTTTTCATGGTGTTAATTCACTGTACATTAAAATTCATCATTCTTCATGTGGTAATTCATTGTAAAATAAATTATTTTTGTATTGTGGTAACTCAATGTATATTGGAATCATTACTCTTGATAGTGGTAACACTGGATATTGGAATTCATCATTCTTTATTGTGGTAAAATTGTTCAATGTACATTAGAATTAATTATTCTTCATGACAGTAATTCAATGTTACATTAGAATTAATTATTCTTCATGACAGTAATTCACTGTTACATTAGAATTAATTATTCTTCATGGTGGTAATTCACTGTTACATTAGAATTAATTATTCTTCATGGCAGTAATTCACTGTTACATTGGAATTAATTATTCTTCATGGCAGTAATTCACTGTTACAGTGGAATTAATTATTCTTCATGGCAGTAATTCACTATTACATTGGAATTAATTATTCTTCATGGCAGTAATTCACTGTTACAGTGGAATTAATTATTCTTCATGGCAGTAATTCACTATTACATTGGAATTAATTATTCTTCATGGCAGTAATTCGCTGTTACATTGTAATTAATTATTCTTCATGGCAGTAATTCACTGTTACAGTTGAATTAATTATTCTTCATGTCGGTAATTCACTGTTACATTGGAATTACATATTCTTCATTGTACCAATTTCATGGATTCATTGATTGTTCAAACCACAAATTTAAATCCATAAGAACAATTTTGTTGTTGTTGTGGTAACTTGCTGCACAACATAATTCATTATTCT
The DNA here is from genome assembly GCA_029339505.1 of Unio delphinus. NCBI lineage: Eukaryota > Metazoa > Mollusca > Bivalvia > Unionida > Unionidae > Unio > Unio delphinus. Next base: position 3,206,230 of record JAQISU010000109.1, on the reverse strand, counting down.
ACAGTGATAATTTACTGTACATTAGAATTCATTATTCTTCATGGTGACATTTCAATATACATTGGAATTCATTATTCTTCATGGTGGTAAGTCACTGTACTGGTGAATTCATGATTCTTCATGGGGTACAAATTTTCAAAGGTTGCTCAAACCATTAAAATTTAATTCCACAAGAAAAAGAAAATCATTTGCATAAGTATCAAAAGCAATCATCCAATCCACACTGTTTTCTCCATGTAAATAACAAGCAATTATCCAAAAAATATTTCCTCTGTGTGAACAAAAGAAGCTTCCATATTACAATGTTTCCTCTTTGCAAAAAAAACCCAAGCAATTATCCAAAACAATGTTTCATATGTGTGAACAAAAGAAGTTTTTATCCATCGCTGTGAATACAACAGAAGCAATTATCCAAACAATGTTTTATAAGTGTGAACAATAGAAGTTTTTATCCACCCCTGTGTAAACAACAGAAGCAATTATCCAAACAATGTTTTATAAGTGTGAACAAGAGAAATTTTTATCCACCCCTGTGAAAACAATAAAACCAATTATCAAATCAATGTTTAATCTGTGTGAATAAGAGAAGCAATTATCCAAACAATATCTCATCTGTATGAATATAATCTTTTATCCAATCCACTATTTCCTCTCTATGAATGATAGGAACAATTACCCAATCCACCATGTTTCCACTATGAAAACATATGGAAGCAAACTATCTAATCCACAAATTTAAATACTGACAAATATTTATCACAAAAATCTATATATAAAAAAACAAAACAAATTAATTCATAGTGACAACCAGTTTAACCACTGCTCAAAGCATAGTCAATGTTAATGTTAAAGTCAATGTTAATGTTAAAGTTAATGTTAATGTTAAAGTCAATGGTAATGTTAATGTTAAAGTTAATGTTAATGTTAAAGTCAATGGTAATGTTAATGTTAAAGTTAAAGTCAGTGTTAATGTTAAAGTTAATGTCAATGTTAATGTTAATGTTAAAGTTAATGTTAAAATTAAAGTTAATGTTAAAGTTAAATTTAATGTTAATGTCAATGTTAATGTTAAAGTTAATGTTAAAGTTAATGTTAATGTTAAAGTCAATGTTAATGTTATTGTTAATGTCAATGTTACTGTTAATGTCAATGTTAATGTTAATGTTAAAGTCAATGTTAATGTTAATGTCAATATTACTGTTAATGTTAATGTCAATGTTAATGTTAAAGTCAATGTTAATGTTAATGTCAATGTTAATGTTAAAGTTAATGTTAATGTTAATGTTAAAGTCAATGTTAATGTTAATGTTAATGTCAATGTTAATGTTAAAGTCAATGTTAATGTTAATGTTAAAGTCAATGTTAATGTTAAAGTCAATGTTAATGTTAAAGTAATTAACAATATTAGCCACTACAACTGAGACCATATGTGAACAGCTGTTAATGTCAATGTTAATGTTAATGTTAAAGTCAATGTTAATGTTAATGTCAATGTTACTGTTAATGTTAATGTCAATGTCAATGTTAATGTTAATGTTAAAGTCAATGTTAATGTTAATGTCAATGTTACTGTTAATGTTAATGTCAATGTCAATGTTAATGTTAATGTTAATGTTAAAGTCAATGTTAATGTTAATGTTAATGTCAATGTTACTGTTAATGTTAATGTCAATGTTAATGTTAAAGTCAATGTTAATGTTAAAGTCAATGTTAATGTTAAAGTAATTAACATGATTAGCCACTACAACTGAGACCATATGTGAACAGCATGTGAAATCAACTCATCTAACTCAACACACTATTAATGTGTGCAGGTAGTTTTTAATATGGAAGGTTTACTGCTGAATAAGCATATTAATCCTATTTTTAACTGTAATGGTCATAAAGGGTTGAATATAACACAAAAATCTGTGGTCATGAGCTAAACATAGATACTTAACACCTGTCAATAAAGCATAAAATGTATGTCACAGTTACCATATTTGGTTGTATGGGTGCAGTATTGCAGAGGTGCATCTAACTATCAAGTTTATGGATTTTAACATCAAAAAGACTCAACAAATGACTTTTATACACACAGACTTTCAGTAAAGTTTCTGAAATGTGAAAAAGGTAACAAAGACCACAGTGTACTTATCCTCATAAATCATCCCTTCACTAAGATTCTTGATTCTAGGTAGGTAAGGATGTGGTACTAACAGATGCATATTGTTATCAATATTCACATTTCCTGCATGAATAGTGCAAGAGAAATAAACATCAAACAATTAAGTCAGTGCTCTGTAAACTATGGGACATAATTACCTAGTCACGAACGGCGTTTGGGGGTGGCAAGTTGGGCGACTGCCCCAGACCTTGCTCTTGAGGGGGCCCTGTGCTTCAGGTCTAAGGTCGTCTATATGTGTTTGTCAAGCTATATTCTCCAGTAAATTGGAAACACTGATGATGATAAATGAAAAAAAAAAAAAATTGTGTGCCAAATCCCGAAAGTTGATCTAGTATAGCAGTACTCATCATGATGTATCCCTTCATAAAGTTTCACAATTCCAGGAGTAATAGTATTTATGATGGATAAAAAAATTAAATGTCGCCCTGACCTTATTGTTAGAAAGTTAACCTGTGCCATTAGAATGTAAACTGTTGGTAAGAGTGTGGTAATAGTACAGGATATATTTATCAAGTTTAATGATTCATGCTTGGTGAGAACTGGCTTGAGAGTAATCCAGCAAGGTATGAAATGTAGGTCAAAGTGACATGTGATTCAGGGTATAGTACTCAAGATGTAAACTCTCACCAAGATTCATCCATCTAAGTACAAAAGTATGTATACAGGGTGCAAAAAAGCCTCATTTGGTCAGAAGTTAAATGCTAATTCTTAAAATAAGCCAGAAAAATATGAAATTTGGGTCACAGTAATCTTTGTTGTGAGAGTGTTGTACCAACAGAGATGCATAAAACCACCAAGTTGTATGATTTTAGTATGAATAAAGCACAAGAAATAAGCTTAAAATAAAATGTAAATGCCAGTCAAGGATGTTATAAGGTGACCTACTTTTGATTGACGAGGTTGTAGTACTCACAAAGATGCATCTTCTCACAAAGTTTTAAGATTCTAGGAATGACAGCATGTATACAAGGTGCAGTAACCCCAAGTCAAATGCAGCCTCCTGATCAAATTTTTTTTTCTACCAATCAAATATCTAAGACTAAAGAAGTTTCATGATTTGATTTCTAAAATAATATACAGTGACAACACAAATATGAAGTAATGAATGTCTCCAGTTCTTAGTTTTGAATCTGATACTCTCATCAATAACTTAAGATCATAAAAACTGAGAAAAGCCTTTTAAAAACACAAATATGAGCTGTCCCAAACATAAATTCCTTAATTATGAATGTAAGTAAATTTTACTTTCTGATTATTAAAAGAAGCATTCAAAAATCACTAGTTCTCATTTTGAAAACTGTTTTCGTTAGAACCATTATTTATTTTCATAATGCTTCAGGGGCCCTGAGTGGTCTAAAGTGCTCTCCATTACGGATCACTGCCATCTCACCTCTGTCTTTATGGGTTTGAGTCTTGGCTTTGACCAATGTAGATGTGAGAAAGCTTGCCAGAAGCTTCTAGTGGGTCGGTTGTTCTTTCTGGGGGTTTTCCCTGGTTCTTCCTCCACCATTATTACTGGCTGCCATGCATAGCCTAACGTGTGCTGAAAAATGGCGTTAAACCCTACAAGAACATAATGTTTCATTTCTAGAAAATGTTTATTTATGATCATAATGATGAAATGTTTTATGTCATCACCCTGTCCATTACATCATAGACCTATTATCTGAGGCAAAACTCTTCTTCAAGCACATAAAGATCAAGAAAAAAGTGATACTGTAATTCATGATCTAAAATATTCAATGTAACTGATCAAATTAGTGCTGTATAGATGATCTTTCTGTGACAGACAAAACAAACAAAAAAACAGGGAAAGTCATGTATAGCATGAAAATTATCTTAAATGAAAACAGATACTGTAAGAAAGCAGTAAATATTGATCTCTATTTGATTTTATTTTTCTTAGGCTTTTTGGTTAATGTAGCAGAAAGATGGCTAACAAGTTATAGAGTTTTCATCACATTGTTGCTGAATTCCTTTGGAACATGTCATTGATTTCTACTGTACATGTTAATGGAAATGACAGCTATGCATAGGCAACAAAACACGTTTAAAAAAAGAACAATTTTTTTAATAGGAATTTTAACCAAATATTTTTTTTTTTTAAAAATGTCACTAATAAAGCAAATTATGGAATCAGCACTACTGCACAAGCACATTTATGTCTAGCCAAGTGACCCAGCTAGATATTAAAAAAAATAGGCACACCCCTCTACAATGCAATCCCTTCTGCTATCAACATGCTTTTAATTCTGGCAATTACTCCATTCAAAAGAACTCCCCTCTACCTCTTTCAAGATCACAAAAAAAAAGACTTTCATAAATCTATACTGTTTTCAATCTAGTCCACTTATGTTTCTTTTTTTTTTAATGAGCAACAAACTTACGAACATACTTCTGTCCATTTCAACTTCAAACAGAATAAATTCTAAATTTTATTACTAAAGATGTCTTTATTTTTGCCAAAAAAGTCTCATTATTACAAAAAGAGCCCCTCTTTCTCACCCGACTGTAAGAAATTCCTAACTGGTAGTCAGGTACAATGACCAACCCAAACAGGATGTACTTGTCTTATTATAGAAAAGACATTCTTACCACCTAAATTCATCTTTATTTGTTTGGCCTCTGTAACATATGTTTGACTGTAAGTCACACAGGTCATGTAAGGGCATTTACTTTTTAAATTAAATATAAATTGTTTCTTTAAAATTTATCACTAATTTTCTTTAACCAGTCTATTCAATACTGATTAGAGAATGCTCTTCACCTTAACTGTCATCAAGAAACTTCTCTATGGTATTTTACAATGGTGGCCATATACTAAACTTTAAGCTAGAAAAGAGGACGTCAAGTGGAATCCTCACAATGCAATTCTGTGTAGATTTCATTGTGACATCAAAATGCGTGACATTCAATTCAGATTATACTAGATCACACCTTTAGGTTAATTTCAACCAAATATGTCCACATACATTAGCATTGATTTTGCCAAAAGCACTTCTCAGGGGCATAAAAATAATGACCTTCCAAAGGAATGTGGATGTATAAGAATCCAAATGAAATTAATACTTGCCACTTAAAAGTATGTACAATCAAATTCTAAAAAAATGAAACCTATTAGTGAAATAGTTGGAGTTGAAGGTGTACATGACCTATGTGACTTTTACTATAACAATTGCCTCACACAGACTTACAAATATACCAAAATTAAAATTAAAATTAAATCCACAATGAAAACTGAATTTTGTACAAATCTACGTTCTTGATGAACATATTCATGTGATTCTATTCCCAGTTAAATTGATGGTGTTATTTTAAAGACACAAATTAAGATTACTAATTCTAATTGTAGTGGTAAATTATATCAACATTTACATAAAAGCTATTTCTACTATTTCTTTGATATATACTAGCAACCTCATTTTACCAACAAATACAGAGAATGATAGCTATGGGATGGAAGTAATGGCTATATGTAGTTGTAAAATAACAAGTCCAAGCTACAAATAACCCAATTAAAAATGATATCAAAGCTGTACTTTTATCATTGAATGAGGTTGCTACTAAGGTGCCTTCTTGAATGAGATGCTGTTGTGCTATTATCTTAAATATACATTCGAACATAGAGAGGACACAACATGTATTGATCAATATCCACTCAAGTCTATATGGCATACCCTGAAGTACACTGCTCTGCATGATGAAATCTCTATGATTTACAGGTGGAATCAGGTCTTAGCCCCACAGTGCTGATGGATAGTAGAATTTACTGATTATGACCCATGACATCACCATTGCTGTTCTTTATGGATATATATTTAGCCCACAACCTGGCCAGGATAATTCATCTGTAAGTTTGAAAATCACCCCTGATCGCTGAAGCACAGTTAGAGACAGGAAATGTCACATAGTTCACTAACTAGACTCAACAACACACCACTAGCACAATTAATTTTTAGCCAGTATAATTCATGCATATGATAAGCTGAAGGTTGCCTCCCTTAGGAAAATACTTGTCTGTATAAATTTTTTTAATGATTACAGCAACTCATTATGGAAATAAACCTCTATTAAACCAAAAATTGTCTATCCTCTCCTCCAAGAGATGGCTGCTTATACACGTTTCAAAGCTAACTGGATATGCACAATACTAACGAAGAGCTGAAAATCTAGTGAAATATACATTTTCATAATATACCAAAATAAATTCTTTCTTCTGTTACCATTGATTAACTACAGCTTTTATTTTGCATCTGCATCTGTGTTGGTTCTCCTGCTCCAGATTTAAAGCTAAAAACTGATCTGACATGGTTCACTGTTTTGGTGTACATTGTATCAGGGTCAATGAACACCAATCTGCCATCATATGAAATAATAGCAGATCTAGGTATATTTGGTTCACAGTTTGGGTGTGTGTCATATCAGGGTCAATAAACACTTAACTGCAATTATATTAAACAATAGCACACTAGGTATATGTGATTCACTGGGTTTGTGTTGTATCATAGTCAATAAGCAGAAATCTGCAATTACATTAAACAAGAGCAGGTCTAAGTATAAGGGGTTCACTGTTTGGGTACATGTTGTATAAGATTCAGTACAATACTTGCAATAAGAAATCCTTTTCTCACAGTAGAAAATTACTGCTGAAAAAGTTACCAGTCTTCTTTATTTACACAATACATATACTATCTTGCAGGGCTGCAGAGTGGTCTAAAGTGCTCTCCATTATGAATCACTGCCATCTCCAACTGTCTGCGTGGGTTCATGTCTCAGATTCGGCCAATGTGGGTATGTGAGAAAGCTTGTCAGTAAACCTCTTTCCGGGGTTTCCTGCCTTCTTCCTCCACCATTAATACTGGCTGCCATGTATAGCCTATCGTGTGCGTTAAACACTACAACAACACACTATCCTGCAAGCTGGGCTAAGTAACTGACAGTATCCAGTGATCACAGTAATGTCAGTGTTTCAGAAAACCAAACTCATATCTTTCAAAAATATCTACCATTCTTATTAAACAGACTGAAGGTGAAAACATATCTTTTACTCACCTTTCAACTTGTGCTATAAAACATTGTTTTAAAACATAATTAGCAACAAACACAAATGTTATCAGGAAAAGTTTTTGTAAACTAGATTGAATCCTGTGAATCTGAGCTAACCTAGATACAGTACAGCTGACCTTGGAGAACACTTTTATAAAATAGGCAACATTTATAATCCATCAATCTTAATTTTACATCTAAAATCAAACTCTATTATAAAACGGATGCCTGTCCAACAAAGATAATGCTCTGTCCACCAAAATCAATGTGCTGTCCAACAAAAAAATAATGCCCATCAGATAAAGATGCTGCCCTCTCCATAAAATTTAAAAGTAGTGTGGTCCCTTGAGTGTCTTTGAGGATTGATTTCTCTCCTCAGTATGTCCGAGACTAATGCATAAGTGTAATAGTGATGGACTTTGCACATTATACAGTCACAAACTGTCATCAAATACAGAGAAATGAAATACTGCTTTTCAGTTTAAGATTCTATATGAAACAGAGATCCACTAAATGTATTGTGTCATGCCAGGAATATTATTAAAAGATTTCTAAATTAAATTCAACTTAAAAACAGGATTCAATACTTTTTAAGCATGTTACAACCAGTCAAATAAAAAAAAAAATCTAAATGTTGAAAAAAGGACTCAGATCATTTAGACAATCATCACATGAAAATAATATAGCAAGTTAGCATGAAAGAAAACAAAAGACAAGAATACTAAAAAGTAAGCAATCTTACTTCATCGGATATAGAAATTTGAATGGCAAACAAATATTTATTAAACCTTTGCTGTACAGATTTACGATGTAGAAATAAGAGCAGAAAATATAAAGAAAAGCATGGTGAATATACGTTTGCAGATTGGGAGATACATATGAACGTACCAGTGTCCTACATGCATCATTTCACAGAACTTTATTTTCAAAGAATTAAGGTCCATAATTTTGTCTATAAAAACAAGGATCTTACATAATTATATTTTATCAATGTCGCTTACGTAATACAAAAGCCATACAATATGATGAAACTGCTCTTATGCATTTTCATAATTCTTTCCAAAAAATGTAAATTTTGTTTCCATTCTCTTGATCAGTTGATGATAATAGTTCAAAATTGTACAGGATCAGTGTTCATTTCATACTGTATTACAAATTTCCAACACTGTAATCTCTTCTACCCCCAAGTTCATATTACTGTAATATGTTGTTTCCACATACATAATACTTTTGTAAGGGGCAAACATTGAAATGTAATTATTAATAACTTCATAAAGGATGCAATAGAAAGTTATAATAACGATGAATATGGGATTTGCAGATGCTATAAATCCAAAATTTGTTTAAAAAGAAACCTCCACATCTAACTTTAATGAGACTGCATTACTACATATAAATGATAAATGACCAACATTCACTCCTGACAACTGCTGATAAAACAAGCTTGGAATTTCTGTCTAAATTTCTTCGAACTTACAACTGTTCATTTATGAAACTGTTGTATAGAGTCTACAGTGTAATTGTTTATTAAAACATCTATTTCCATTAAAATATTCATTTATCCAGAAGTCATTTTTGTGCCTGTTTTCTTGCTGTATTTACATGTCTTTATGCAGGTAGTCAACAAGTTAACTGGCATATATCAAAGTCCACTCAGAGGCATAATCGAGCCCAGGCTTACATTACGGTTGATCGGTACAGACACAAAACAATGAATAAAATTCTATGTGTACTTTTTAAAAGCCACTTAGTTTTCTTCTGCTTGTTAAGAACAGAGGTCAATCATAATCTACTGCCTGATTCATTGCACCAGCCTCTTTCCATGATGTGAATTCTGTGGTCTCTCTATGCCCTCCTCTTTTACCTCCTCTGCCTCTAGTGTTGTATGGCTGAAAACGTTCTCTCATTCCTCCTCTTCCTCTACCTCCTCCTCTACCTCCTCCTCCTCTTCCACCTACACCACGTCTCCAGGATGTCAGGTATTCATCCTCATCAAAGTTAATTTCATTCATGCCCCAGACATCCCCACTCTTGCGTGAGAAACTTGGTCCTGGGCCCCCAAAGTTAAAGCCACCCCTTCCACCACCTCCAAACCCAGCACGATCTCCTCTCCATCCTCCTCTTTGGAAGCCTCCTCTTGAAGGTCCCTGAAGCATAGGTCCCTGTGGCATAAATGTCATTGCCATTTCTCTCTCACGACTGAAGGAGACAGAAAACAAGAATCAAGAAAACTATCCTCATCAGAAAACGGAAATGGATTATGTCTTCAGTCACAGATAATTATACAATCACAACAGTAGCCCATATATGGACTCTGAAGGGTAAGGTATAGTAACTGGAATTTCAATGGTCTATTATGATGGAACTCCTCAATATTTATTAAATATTTTCATAATGATTGAACAATAAACAATACCTTTAAAGACTCTTTTCTAGTATTAAAAAAACCCACCTATAAATACCATCACCTTGTATAACATGAACTCTCATATAGCAATAATGTCCAGGTACAAAACAATCTCTTTGCATAAGATGAACTCTCAAATAAAAGGATCCAATTATAAATACCCTCTCCTTCCATAGCTGCCAACTCCCGAGTACAAAAATACTGACTACTTGTGACAAAAATACTGATTTTCAGGAACAAATACTGATTTTTAAAATTTCAATGCACATATAACTATTTACAACATACACAACCATCAGTAAAGTAGGACAGTGCCTTACATAATTATTTAATGTCAATGCTTGTGTTCCACACTTGTACCATCTGTAGTTGCACCATGTTAAATGCGCAAGCCCATTCAGAAGGTGCAAGAGTGCAACCCACTCAAACACAAGCTTTTAATAGGAGCCCTATCCACACCTTGTTTCTTTTTTTCAATCATCGATTCCAATGTACCAACTTTCATTGATTATCTCAATTCTGCGATTTCTTATTGAACTGTTTTCATTCAAGAATAAGTGTTATCTTTTGCAATTTTAATGTCTGGAAAATGTGTGCAAAATCAATCACCAGCATTACTAGTAACTAGGGCTGTCAAAACCATGGAAAACTGACCCAGGTACCCGTTGCGCCATTTAATGGGTACCCTGGTACTCGTTGGAACATGTAAGACATGTACAACCCTTGACCAACATTTTTGTTCCCACTAAATTACGCGTTACACGTAAACGTATATGGATTGCGCTTTTTCAGTATATCCACCTTCCAAAAATCTTGTTTCTATTAACATTCCATTTATCTCACAGACTGTATTTTGCTTTACATAACTACAATATAAGAGTATGCTTGGACTGTATGGCTTAATGAGGAGAGAACAGACAATATTTATTTATGTGGTTACTATATAATATGTCCAAATTATATGTACAACAACTTTGGAAATTTGTTTATTGTCGATATCGCATGATTGTATGACCTCTGATGTCCTTTACAAGTAGGTTGCGAGATGCATGTAGTCACATGACTAAGAATGCAAATGGCCAGATCCGGGTCAAATTTCAGCAATAATGTACTTTCGTCTCGTTTGTCAGTGGATTAAATGCATAACAAATGCTATGCTCATGATTTTTGAGAAAATAAATCATATTCCTATCGATTTCATGCAGGTATATCTCGATGAAAGTTTGCTGCACCGGCATGATAGGAAATGCGTTCTGACCCAACATGAATGTCCAAATATCAAAAATGGGGTGGCAAGGGTCCAAGGAAACTCGGACTACTCAGACCAGCATGCTGCGGATGATATATGATATTTATATAGTGTTGTCGACAACTTATTTTTGTGAACGGGTACTCGTCATTAATTTTCAATACCCAGGTTTTTCGCTTCGGTCAGGTACCCGTTGATAGCCCTACTAGTAACTGAAAAAAGAAGGTTTATTTCTAAAAGAAATTTAATAAATCAAATTTTGATCGATGTACATTAAGGTTCTCTCTGGCATTTATCTGCGTCATAAGTTCAGGCTGAAGCAGGAAGCAGATGCTTATTAGCTTTATGCTCCTGCATTTCATGGCCGCCCAACAGTGAAATCATGTTACACAATTTGCAAAACGTCAAGTATTCTCCTTTACTATATGGTTTACAAATCTATATAAGGCGGCACAAGTGTCCTTCCAGTTGTTTCCTTCTATTTTTCCTGGAGAAAATTCTGAATATTCCGCTTTCCTATTTAACATGATTTGAAGCTGAATATTATGAAGACGAGATAAAACAACAGCGGTAAATATAGCGAAATCAAATATGGCAGATAACGACAGGCATGGTAGCCTCGATTTCAAATGAATCATATTGTAGAACTGTATTTGTATATACATGTGATACATTCTATCAAAATAGAACCAAGTGTCCATTCTAAACTGACAATTCAAAAGAAATTTTATTATTATTTGTTTAACCCTTAAAGTGCGTGTCGCGACTATAGTCGCGCTGTTGTTTGTGGTTCCGTAGTGCGTGTCGCGACTATAGTCGCGCTAGAGGTGAGCAACACTGATCGCATTCTGTAACTTCATCTTGCCATAAATGCCTGTAAAACTATATTTGATTGGTTTAAAAAGGCCTGGAATGAGCATTCTGCAGTACTTTACTATATTATTAACGATGTAATTTTACAAATGCTCGCTTCTAAACACATGGTACTTGTGCAAAGCTAAAATGGCCGACACTGAATACGACGGTGATTTCTTGCAACAAATATTCGCTTCTGATAGTGATGCTAATAGTGATTTTGAATAATTTGAGAAAAATGACATTATTGGAGCAAGCGAGGTATTGATGGAAATACACATGAATGATTTTGAGCCAGAAATTTACGTGGAACTGGAGTCGGATGTACATGCTCGCTTGACGTGAAAAAATGGCGCGCCTGTCAACCCCCATTCACTGGTAATTCAAAATTAAATGTCGAGATGGTGAAAAATGAACCTACGGACTAATGAAGACTTTTTCTTAGATGACGAGCTATTTCATCTGATAGTAGATCAAACAAATCGTAATGCAGATCAGAGAGTTCATGGGGCAGACTTAATCGAAAAAAGTCGCATGAAGAAATGGCGGCCTGTCTTACCTGAGCATCTAAAATGTTTTCGCATCGATTAAAACAATGGGTTTGGTACATATGTCTGTTCTTGATTCCTAATGGGCTATTGATGATGTGATATCAACCGCATACTTTAGCAAAAAAAAAAAGTATGGGATAGATTTCAAGCTATTCCAAGCAATTTACACCTGTCAGACAATGAGAACAATTAAGGTGACTCTTCACAAAATCAGCCAAATGATTGAACAAAAATAAAGCCGTTGCTGAGGTTTAATCACCAGATATGGACCTCAGTTTGATGATATTATAATAAATAACAGGTGATAGTTTTTCATGAACATTAATTGCTGACTGGTGGGTTTAAACATACATCTGACATTCATGGAGTGGATTTTTGCAAAACTTTCACCTTGCCTTTACCTGTGATTTTCACAATTTATATTTAACATTGTGACAGACATAACATGTGCATGTTTGGACTACTAAAGAATATAACATTTCATAGATCTATTTGAACTTTTCCATCAAAAACAAACAAAAATACTGATGAAATACAATTGTAACTTGTCAGTTTACCTATATTTACACCTGTACCTGCAAATATGTTAAACCTACACGTGTCTTGATGCTAATCTTAAAGTATAGACACATACCATCATTTTTTATACAGGGGTTGTCTATCAATAGTGTATATTTAATGAAATACATGCAATTTAAAGACTGTGCAGTTTTCTTCTTTTCTTCCCTGAAACAATTCAGCACTGAGGGACCTTTTACTGCAAAACAATGCAGCACTTTAAGGGTTAATTAAAAAACAATTTTTTGCCAAAAACACATATACCCGTATTCAGGTCCAAAACATAGGACAAATACGGAAAAAAAGGGACAGTTGGCAGCTATGATCTTCTATAAACATAAATAACACCTCCTAGTATCACATAAACTCTTGTATAACAATAATGTGTAAAAAACTGAAACAAAAAGGTAGGTAAGTAGGTTGATAAAAATGTACTTCGGTAGGTAGACAGAATATTGCTTTTTTTCTATAATTTGATCCTATAGATGCCGTCTCCCCCACCTCAAGAGCAGATGCCACCTCAGCAAAATCATGAATCCCCACCATCATCAAAGTCAAGTCTAATGATGGGTCATAGTCAAGTCTAATGATGGTGTGTTTAATTGTTTTCTAAGTAATAACTGCCACAAATCCATCAACCATTAACAACATTGACTACATTGTCACCATGTTTCAAAATTGGTTCCTAAAACAAAGGCAATGTGTATCTGTTGCAAAGCAAAAGCAAGTCATGTCAGCTACAAATGTATAACATGTCAACTACAAAAGACAGGTCAACTACAAAATAAAGATAAGGCATGTCAACTGCAAAACAAAAGCAAGACACATCAACTACAAAATAAAGGCAGGACATGTCAGCTGTAAAACAAAGGCAATGATGTATCAACTATGAAACAGACACAAGATACATCAGGAACAAAACAAAGGCAATGATGTATTCGCTATGAAACAGGCAAGATGCATCAGGTACAAAACAAAGGCAATGATGTATTCGCTATGAAACAGACACAAGATACATCTGGAACAAAACAAAGGCAATGATGTATCAACTATGAAACAGACACAAGATACATCAGGAACAAAACAAAGGCAATGATGTATTTGCTATGAAACAGGCAAGATGCATCAGGAACAAAACAAAGGCAATGATGTATTCGCTATGAAAAAGAAGCAAGATTCATCAGGTACAAAACAAAGGCAATGATGTATCCACTATGAAACAGGCAAGATACATCAGGTACAAAACAAAGGCAATGATGTATCCGCTATGAAACAGAGGCAAGATACATGAGGTACAAAACAAAGGCAATGATGTATCCGCTACAAAGCAAAGGTGACCATGTATCAGCTACAAGATAAAAGCAAGACATGTACCAACAACAAATACTTCCAGACAGTCCAAAAACAACTCAACCCTCCAGCCACCACATTAACACAGAAATCAGAAATGTCAAACTGCAATTCATAAAGTGTCTGGAAAATACAGAAGCAACAAAAAAAAATCCCCCAAAGATATATATGCTAATCATTATCATAACAACCCTAATTTTATACTTCCAGGTGAAATTTGGGCAAATAACTTTTTTACTTACAGCTTGCCCCTTCTGTGAAGGTCATTAATGTAATTCTCTCTATCAATTGGGTGAAACCTGGCCTTGCTGAATGCTGAAAAATACCAACAATAATTAAACTACATGCAATGATGTAACAGTATTTAAAGTGTGATATATTTCTGTCTTCCATCAATTTCGTCATGGCAAATCAAAAATACTAAGCATCAATAACAGCACTTTAGGTCTGGCTTGAAACTAAATACATGCAAGAATAAAATATGAAATCAGTTGAACAACGAATATCATCAGTCTTTAGTAAATTATGTTTCTCCAAGAATACATATCCAATAACATTTTATATTAGGAAAATGAATTCAACTACCATCCAAATCCAGCCCTGCCAAAAGGAAGATAAAATTTGTCTATTTCATCTACGGTACAAACAAATAAGGGAAGGAACTCTTACCCATCACCTCCCCTTACCACCACCAGCAAGCTACCTGTGAACTGGATGTTTAGGCCACACACAAAATGTCTATTCCAGCTATTGCATTGGTTTTAAAATTATGGTTATTATGATAATGATTTGCATATATAATGTACTAAGCACTTCATTTACTGGGCATAACCAGCTCAATTAGATGCACATATCAATTAATGGAATTTTCATATCTAATTTTGTTGGGAGATAAATAGTGTGAAAACTAGTCCACATTCAAAATTTCTTATGATGACTTTAATACCTGACAAGACTTTACAGAAAAAATCCTGGCATTAAAGACCTTTAAATTTTTAGAATGATGTCAGTCTAGCAACAGCTTTGGCTGCCATTGATAAAAACAATTTTCTCTTTTAAAAAAAAGCACTTCTCAGAAACTGCTCATCAGGAATTTAAGAAAGTTGAGTTTTCTATGGCCCATTTTTAGGTTTCTTGATTTTGGATCTCTCTGAAGCTTGGTACTTACCTAAAGATGTGTATATTAATAAATCTTTGTAATCCAATAATTTCTGTTAGAGTTTCCTTTGATTTCTATCTTGAGATAAAATATTGCAGAATTTTGTGATTTCACATATTGCAATTTTCAGCGTAAAATATCTGTGCAAATCTGAAGCCAATTTCCCTAGTAAAATAGGATTGATCAGTCTCATCTGTACATATATGACACCAATTTTCCTAGTAAAATATGACATCAGTATCATCTGTACCTATCTAAAACCAATTTCCCTAGTAAAATATGATTGATCAGTCTCATCTGTACATATATGATGCCAATTTTCCTTGCAAAATATGACAGATCAGTATCATCTGTACATATCTGAAGCCAATTTTCCTTGCAAAATATGACAGATCAGTATCCTTTGTACATATATTAGGCCAATTTTCCTTGCAAAATATGACAGATCAGTATCCTCTGTACATATATTAAGCCAATTTTCCTAGTAAAATGTGTTTCTTTGAGAATACCCAATTATACTATCTTAGGAGAGCTACTACTACCTTACAAATCCAGCCCTCCCAGATAACAACTTTTAGCTGATGGGAACTAAATGTGTCTGCTGACCTATGTGTCGGTCAGGCAGAGTGATCTCCCATTGAGTATAATACCTGGGGGTGGGGAGCAAAGCCTAAGAATGTGTCAGTTGCTACTGGAGCTGAATGCACACTCTACTGACAGAAAACCTTTATGTCACATGGCTCTGTGTGAAGTTAAAAAAAAGTCAGTTTTGATCAATGACAGACTAGTTTATTCTAGTTTTAGTAATGACAGCCATAATCATTTGTATCAACTTGCAGGGTCATTTTGTCAAGATGCTTTTGAAAAATTTTGTTTTAAATTCTGTTCAATGATTTTTCATCACAAGTTTTAGAGTTTTTCTTCTTTATTTTAGTAATGGCAGTCATGGATCAACATCATCAGTATAGTTTTGAAAGACTTACATTACAGGAAGCTCTGCCAAATTTGGTCAAAATTAGTATTGTGGGTTTGAGAAGTTTAAAACAGCAACTGAAGATAAAAAGAACCATGCATGCAAAATGCAGGTAGATGCAACATAAGTTAAAAATTGTGAGCAAAGTGATTTACTGATACATATATTTGTAGACAGAAGAACCGTGAATGCCAGATGCAGGTAGATACACCATAAATTAAAAATTGTGAGCAAAGTGATTTTCTGATACATATATATTTAGACGATGACCATAATCTTTACTAACTTACAGGCAATCCAAAAAGAACTGACAATTGGTTGTACTAACAAGATTGTGAGCCAGATGGATGGAGAGACAGATAGAAACAAGCATTCATATTTAAACCCCCCTATATTAGGAATGGAATCAAACATAAAAAAAATGTCCCATTTTGAAAGGTCTTACAAATGATTGTAACAAATACAATTAGATACTGTATTTTTCTGATGATTTACTACTGGTGATCTATATCATGGTGATATGCCAATAGTTCTTTGTTGGATCACAATAATACGATCCAAAAATTCAATCATTATGTGAAAATTCAAGTCTCTATTTCCACAAATTTGAAACTTGACAAACACATATTTCTTCAAGTGAACAATCTATGACAAGCTACAAGGTCTAATATTTTATTATGATGTTACAAATAGATGATACTCCATGTAATGTAGCCTTCTCTGCTGCTTACATACTTGAACATTTAAACATCACAAGATGACTCTACTATTACTGTTACCATCATAAAATGATGCTATTACATATTAATGCTGTGATCCTTGTCTAATGAGACAACCTATATCTAGCAATGTTTTATCTGGTGAGACACCCTGTATATAACAATGCCTTTTTTGGTGAGAAAACACTTATCTAGAATATATATCTAGCAATGCCTTGCCTGGGGAGACAACCTTTACCTACCAATGATTTGTCTTGTGAGACAACCTATATCTACCAATGCCTTCTTTGGTGAGAGAACATCTAGTAACGCCTTGTCTGATGAGACAAAAATGTTAACAAAATTAATCCTCCACAATCATGTTATCTAAGTCAACACTGCATACCAGTCCTGACCATACAAGTCAAAGTGACCTACATTTGCCAGGAATGCGATGTACTGCCATCAAGTTGAAAGGCTATAGAAGTAACAGTTTCAGAAAAATGAACTTCAAAATCTATATGTTGCTATCAACAAGTTACAAGTATTTAAAAAAAAATACATGTCTCAGAAGTGATACACAGCCAAATGAAAAAACACATAAACAAGAGTTACCATCAACTGCTTCGTGTGACTTCCAGCCCAACACATCCATCAGAAATCTGTAAGTACAGCATAAATTGCAGTTTAAATCTATATTAGATTTATTCTAGTTTTTTTTAACTTTTTATTTAAAATTCAGTAAATATTAATTACAATTTAAAATGTAAATCAGACAAAGGAAAAACATTTTTTCTGGTCATAGTTTACTTACTGAAAAACGATAAAAGCCTCATCCATCTAAAGTTAACATATATACTCACTTGTAAGTCGAGCCAAACTTTAAACAAGATAAAACCTGATCTGCCTGCACATAAAGTACAGGTAGATCAGGGTTTATATTGTTTGTTAGGGCATAACCGACTTTTGATCTGGAAATCAGATTCCACCGGATAGTATGAACTTCCGATTAATCGGAGTCAGACAAGGCAGGAACGACCGATTCAGATAATAAAAATAATAAAGTTGAATTTCTATAGCACCGTGTCTAACACTGCGTGTCATTCGATAGTGCGTTAATAAAGTTAAATAATAAGTCAAAAAGTCCAATATGGTGAACACAACCACGCTGTGAGACAATCTATTTGAACCGAAGGGTGAAAACCGAAAATGAAGCCAGATATGGTAAAGTACTAAGTAACATGCTAGACACGGCAAAACCAGATACCAGAAACCCGGAATCGGAAGATGAAATTTTTTAGAAAAAAAATACGGATTTAGCATTTCCGATTAATCGAATCATATCCGGAATCGGAAAAATTTTATGCCCATAATCCGGAATCGGAAATCGGTAGAAAAATGCTAATCGGTTATGCCCTATTGTTTGTTGTACTAATTCTTCCTAACAAACTGCACAGACCCAGATCTGTTGGAACACTTGGAAGCAAGTACATGGTAAACCAGTGATTTTCCAAAACATAAATCTTGGTGTCATGTGATAGCTCTGTAGAATTTGTAAGAATTTAAAGTATAAACAAATTTTCATGTCAACTCCATCTGAAATTTTTAAATTGATGGAATATATTAATTAGATTATGATTGCAAATATTATGAGGTCCTGACCTGCAGACCATGTAGCCAGTCCTATTTACTCCATGAGTGCAGTGAATCCCTATGATATAATCTGAAAGTACAAATAAAATGAGTTATACATGTATCGGACATTATCTGGATGGCTATTTGCAACTTTCAAAATAATATTAAATGACCACTCTGGTGGCCTAAGTGGTTAGAGCATCTGCCTTTGATACAGGAGGTCATGGATGGCACTCACCATTAAGAGGTTGGGATTGGTATTAAGATTGGTCGGCTTGGTGTCAGGATAATGTGACTGGGTGTGACATGATGCTACATGTCTGAGGTACGATGCCCCAGTGCTAGACATCACAATGAACTGCCCCAATGCAAACACCGTAGCAATATGATAATGACTGAAATTGTTTTTAAAGCTACTTAAAACATCCAAATTACACACACACATTAATATTGTAATGATGCAGCAATGAACAACTGAAGATAACAAAAGTCAAAGTTTGATTTTACTTTTACCATAAAAGGTTAATAAAAAAGCATCTTTACCAGACTTAGCATGAATTTATGGAAAACAATTTCATTTCAGGAGATCTGATGATAATTTGTGACACAGACGAGACATGTAACATATTATACCTAACAGATACTATCAAATACTATAAATATTTTCACATTGTGTGAAATAAATTGTTGATTGCACACAAAAAAGACATCCTGCATCCCCTTAAAAGATAATGGAAGTGCCAAAGTCCACTATGTATCATCCAAAGGCACATGTATGATCACAGAATTAGGTTACAAGCTCAATATCAAGGTAAAAAAAAATGAATAACAAAGCAATCTTCATATATGTTTTGAATTATTTAAGCAAAAATTTATTAATTTATTGATTTAAAGGAGTTTTGTTAATAATCTGCTTTTTACCATTGAAAATTAGGTTTTAAAAAAAGATGCAAGAGCATAAAATCTCAAATTTTCCCTGGTCAAATCTAAGAAAGATAAATCAAATCCATTAACATGGGCAAAAGCATAACAAAACTATTACAACAAACCATAAAATTCTGTCCAATGCTGTGGAGATATTTTGAAAGAAAAACAGTTTTACAGAGAATTTTGTTCAAATGAGCCAGTGTAAATTCTATTCATTTGTAAATTCAATCTGTCTTGTCTTATTCAGGAAAAGCATTTGACAAGTTCATGCTAAAAGAGGGATTTCAATTGTTGAATGAAGTAGATTACTATACCAATAACAATAAAACATGAACTTATGGTACAACATTCAACACTAATTAGGTGATATCAAGGCACAGGTAATATACTTACTGTTGTCAAAGTTGACATGCTGCTGAAAAGTGTTTATGATGTCAAACAATCTGAAAAGAAAAAAGATACAAAGATAAAAACTACATTTAAGAAACAAAAGTACAGATGTACAGATTCTGGCCTAATTATTGATCATAACTAAGACAGGGAAGTGCACTAGCCAAATAAGTTCAGTTCTACACGATCGTTAGTATATATATATATATATATATATATATATATATATATATATATATATATATATATATATATATATATATATATATATATATATATATATATATATATATATATATATTGTGGCGTCCCGACCCAAAATTAAATTAGAACCATGTGTTATCAAATAAGTCGGACAAGCCACTGTTTATTGTGACACATGACCGCAGGCTAACACCATCCCTTACGTAAGTTTGCCATAGTTAAGAGAGGAAGCTGACCAAAGCCCGTCAGATGTGTAATTAGCACCTTGGGCTGGAAGGATGTTTTGTACATCAAAGAAGCTGCCAGAAGGAGTGGGCGTGCCTTATCTTCTGGATACGCTGACGGACCGCCAGATTGAATAAGTTGAGTGGATAGGGTCCCAGCGCTACCCAATCAGAATCAAGATAGGGGTGGGACCCTGATTTATTTTAAAATATAATATCTTTAACCGGCCGACTAGCTTTAGTTCTCAATCATCCGTTAGAGATTGTTTAAAGAATTGGAACTCCGTGCTGCCATACGTTAATTGGCGGAAAAACCTTAGGAACAGGATTCTAAGTGTAGCTTCTAAAAAGGTCAGTGAGCTATTTGTTCGATCTTTGCTGTCTGCGACTGCATTTAATTGTAGATCGGGTATATACGTATTATTACTAAAATCGTAGTAGGAGTAATTATTTTGTGATGTTGATATGTTTGTATATTTTGAAGAATGGGTTCCTATTTGTAAAGAATCGTATTGCTTGCTAGCCGTCGTAAGAATTAATACTATTATAATTCGCTATGTGGTTATTTTATAGTACAATAGCACATTATCCATGTAATTATAGAAATTGAATGGTATCTTTGAAATGATTTCATTGTGAGAAATTAATAATATGAATATTTGAATATTTGTGTACGCTTATGGGAGTGTAGTGTACAGACATACGTCTGGCTGTCGTAATATTGTAAGTACAATGAGTATATATATATATATATATATATATATATATATATATATATATATATATATATATATATATATATATATATATATATATATATATATATATATATATTAGGTATACTTATGTGATATGATGTATGGATATATGTATGATATCGTGCTATTACGCCATTGTTTCCCTGTAAGAGTGTGTGGGAATTTTGATGTGTATGTATGCGTGTCCTAAAAGGTAATAGCCTTATTGGTTAATTGATGATTTAGTGTGAGGTGAGATGTGATAAACCCTATGTTAACGCCTTGTGATTTTCACAGGAAGCTTCGAGAGACAGACTAGTGAGTGGTCCCAGTGTCTCCGTTATAGACGGAAGAAAGAGAAGGAAAGAGGGAAATCTGGAGAGGAAGTTTCGGGGAACAGACCAGGGAAAGTGGTCCCAATAGTCGTGATAAAGAACGGAAGGAAAGTGAAGGGAGGAGAGAAGTCGGGAGAGGTGGAATCCAGGAGGAGTGGGAGGATCGGATAAATAGATGAGTACAACCAAAGGCCAGGTGGAAAATCGAACTCACACTGAAAATCATAAGATGAAATAGGCTATCACTTAAAGGACGAGTGATTGTGTGACATTTAAATTTATAGGCTTCATTAAATTGTTATTGTTGAATTTCATCTTCGTGTTATATATATATATATATATGTATATAATTTAACCGTCGGCAGTGCTGACTGGGGGCTCAGAGCCGTATACCTATTTGGTCTTTAATTTAAATTTAAATTCACGAGCCAGGTGGATCTTTCATAATATTTTAATCAATACTTTGGAAGTACCCCACCCCAACCTTTGCAGAACGCTACATATATATATAAGCAAAGTTCATTTCTATAAGAAAAAAGTAAACCAAAATTTGAATAAGGTCCCCTCTGGCATTTATAAATGTCACAAATTATGCTCAGCTGTTGAGGATGAAGCAGCAAGCTGATGTTTATTATCTTTTTTATGCTGTATCATGTCATTGGCACCTCTATGCACAACAGCAAAATTATTATTGCACAATTTGCAAAATACAAGGATGGCAAAGCTGTCCTTCCATTTCTGTTTTTTCATTTTCATTGATGGTGAAAACTCTGAATCTCCAGCTTTCCTTTTTGATGTGATTAGAAGTTGAATACTACGAAAATGAGATACAGCAATAGTAGCAACTGTTTGCGCAATCTAATAAGAGGGTTAAACACCGGCATGGTAGCCTTGATTTCGAATGAACTGATCATATTTTAGAACTTGATATCCTTATGTTCATGTGATAAATTTACTCTCTGAATGGAAATGGGTGCACGATGCAAAATAGAAAATTCAAAGAAAATTTTTAATTACAATTTTTTATTTAAAAAACTCAGATTTTCAAGAAAAATGTACAGCTGTATATTTTGGTCCAAAATACATAAAGTTACTGATAATTTTTAATAAGAAAAACGTACAGCTCTAATTGAGTCCAAAATATGGGACAAATACGGAAAAATGGGACAATTGGTAGCTGTGTCTATCTTCATTTATTCATCCACGTCGTTTGATATATCACACATTCAGTAAACACTGCACCTGCATGCATTCTTTATCTGCCTAACTGCATATTGAGCTAAGCAACAGAATTATCAGCTGATCAAAACACTTAAAACAAATTCAGTATAATAGGTCAGTAGTGTTATTTTGTGTTTACTTAACCCAGAGATGAGTGTATATCAATTTTGATTTCAATCCAGTTAATTAATGAAAGGAACATCAGTTTCATGTAATGTAGGAAATGACACTAATGATACGTTTAACTTTTAACTGCTTATTCCAAGAATTATTCTCTATCTGTGATATTGTACCTGAAGTGAAACAATTATAATAATTAAGAATCTGCCTTTATATTTAATTGAAAAAAAAATGTATCCCCAGTATAAGTAGTTGTCAAGCATAGTGTCTCCACTAAGTGCATAAAATGAGTTTAGAAAATATTTAAAATTTAATAAAATAAATATGGCTTTATAGTGGGAACAAGCTTAGTCAATCAGTTGCAAAATCGTCTCAATTACATTTGTCAATCTCGCTTATCTTTAGATTCATTGCGATATTGAAGATACAAGCCCACATTTAAGTTTGATAAAAATTAGATTAGAAATATGGTCGCCGTTTTTTTTGTTTTTTTTTAAAAACAAGATACAAGCCCACATTCCAAGTTTGATCAAAATCAAAAGAAATATGACCTTCTAATTGGTAATGGAAAATGGGAGATGGCTTCAATAAGCTCTCCTGGCTTATCTCTTCACAACAAATTTGGAAAACTAGCCTCACTAAATTCCTTTGTTTTCAGCTCACAACATTTTAAAACATATGCTGTTTAACAAATGAAACTCGTGTACAGTCTACTTTGACCAGAAAACTTGTTCAAAAGTATATGATCTTAATGATCATTGGAAACATTTTACTTTGTTCAAACTTTCACAAATTCTTTAAAATCTGAGTCACAAAAGTTTGCTTGTTTCTCACTGGGAACCTTGATGTTCAATAAATAACTAAGACCCTGATCTTCTGATGTATAACACATTGATTACTCTTAACAGTCTGCATAGACATAGATCTGCCAGCACATCATGTAATGGCAGATCTCAGTCAATGAAGTTTATACTTGGATCTTACTTGTAAAGGACTTTATGCTGTAAGCAAATGTAAATGGTCAGATGGATACTTACTGATAGACAGCTTCATCTGATGGAACACTGTGACCCTCAACAAAGATTTTCTGATAATATATACCCTTGTTTGTGAACTCCTGCAACAAAAAAAGGCAGTCCATCAAAACAGTTTGAAATTTATGGTTTAGTCTGTTGTACGAGAGAAATATTTTGTAACCATCCTTAAAAATATATTTTAAAGAAAGCAAATTTTTTTTTATAGTATATTATGATCTTCTGATAATACTTATCACATTACATTAAGATAACTTTCTTTGCTAACTCTGAATCCAACCTTCGTGGAAAGACAGAAGAACATCTTTCTGTCTAAATATAATATAGACATGGGAAGCAACTCTTACTTATGGGTTAACTCCCCTTTATTCCTGCACAGTGGCCATATGTAAAATAATAATAATAATAATGAGGACTTTGTATAGCGCCTAATCTTTCGAAGCTCTAAGCACTTTACACCATCAATAATGATATGACTACACAACAGAACAACAAATGACAAAAACAATGAAATTGGAAAACATAAAAAATATGCTGAAAACATATAAGCTACAAGACATGATTAGATCGCTAAGTTTGTCCCTGCAGTCGAAATAGGTGAGTCTTAAGTGCACTCTTAAAAGGGACCACTGTGTCTTTGTGTCTAATTTCAATGGGCAATTCGTTCCACGTTGCCAGGCCCTGGTATGCAAACGAACGTTGTCCATTTGACTTTAATTTCACCTTGGGAACAATGAGTATACGATTATCAGAAGAAGAGCGTAAGGATCTAGCTGGTGTATACACATGGGTGAGGCTGGATAGGTATGTTAGACTGGAGTCTGTCATTGAAACATAGCACAGAGAACAAATTTTGTGTTTGATTCTGTATCAAATTGATAGCCAATGTAGGGTACAGAGCAGTGGTGAGGTGTGCTCTGATCGAGGTACTCTAAAGATGATCCGTGCAGCTGTGTTTTGAACTTTTTGAAGTTTCTGGAGTAAATATTGTGATGAACCAGACAGAATTGATTTACAATAGTCCAGTCTTGAAAGTACTAATGAACACACAAGTGTTTTAGTGGCATCAACTGAAAGATATTTACAAATGGAACTGATGTGTCTCAATTCAAGATATGCAGCCTTGCATATATGTTCATGACATGTTGGTGCAATGTGAGAGTACTGTCTAGAGTAACGCCTAGGTTCCGTACTGACTGTGAGAATTTAATGTTGGTGTTGCTGATATTTATTGTCTGAGGTAAAGGATGTGAATGAGAAAGCCTTTGTGTTGTGATCAGAATAGCCTCAGTTTTATCATCATTCATCTGCAGCTTGTTACATGTCATCCATGATTTCACATCAGAAATGCACTTCTCTACTTTATGGATGGTAGCGTCAACTTCAGTTGGGTGGCTAGACTTGTATATTTGGGTGTCATCTGCATACAATTGGTGCGACACTGGGTGATGATCTATGACACTTGAGAGTGGCTGTGTATACAGAATGAAGAGAACAGGTCCAAGAACAGATCCCTGTGGAACACCACAACATACGTCAACTGGGCTGGAGTCATAGCTGCCAACCCCTGAGTACGAAAATACTGACTACTTGTGACAAAAATACTGATTTTTAAAATTTCAATGCATATTTAACTATTTACAACATATACAACCATCAGTAAAGTAGGACAGTGCCTTACATAATTATTTAATGTCAATGATGCATGTGTTCCACACTTGTACCTTCTAGAGTTGCACCATGTTCCATTCGGGTGCCCATTCAGAAGGTACAATAGTGCAACACACTCAAACACAAGCTGTTTATAGGAGCCATTTCCACACCTTGTTTCTTTTTCAATTATCGATTCCAATGTACCAACTTTCATTGATTATCTCAATTCTGAGATTTTCTTATTGAACTGTTTTCGTTCAAGCATAAGAGTTATCCTTTGTGATTTTAATGTCTGGAAAATGTGTGGAAAATAAACCGCCAGCAACACTAGAACTGAAAAAGGAAGGTTTATTTCTATAAAAAAACAATGTAATAAATCAAATTTTGATTGATGTACATTAAGGTTCTCTCTGGCATTTATCTACGTCGTTCGTAAGTTCTGGCTGTGCTGTGTGTGATGAAGCAGGAAGCTGATGTTTATTATCTTTTTCTTGCTTTTATATTTCATGGGTGCCTCCATGCCCAATAGCAAAATCACGTTACACAATTTGCAAAACGTTAAGTTTTCTTCTTTACTATATGGTTTCACAAACCAATATAAGAGGACACAAATGTCCTTCCAGTTGTTTCCTTCTATTTTTCCTGGAGAATTCTGAACATTCCGCTTTCTTATTTAACACGATTAGAAGCTGAATATTACGAAGACGAGATACAGCAACAACGGTAACTATTGCAAAATCCAAGATAGCGGATAATGACAGGCATGGTAGCCTCGATTTCGAATGAACCAATCGTATTGTAGAACCGTATTCGTATATACATGTGATACATTCTATCAAAATAGAACTGGGTGCCCGTTCTAAACTGACAATTCCAAAGAAATTTATTTTATTTGTTTAAAATTAATAAACATATTTTTGGACAAAAAAATGTACACCCGTATTCAGACCCAAAATACGGGACAAATACGGAAAAAACGGGACAGTTGGCAGCTATGTGGAGTGTATTCCGTTTGCAGATATAATTTGTGTCCTGTTGACTAAGTAGGACTTGAACCACTGTAAGGCTATATTCTGAATGCCAAATACATGCTGGAGATGGTGAAGTAATATATCATGGTCTATTGTGTCAAATGCTGCAGATAAATCCAGGAGAGTATGGACTGTAATCTTTCCACCATCCAAAGCAGAGAGAATGTCACTAAATACTTTCAGAAGAGTAGTTTCCGTACTGTGGCAAGGGCGATATGCAGACT
This sequence comes from Unio delphinus, assembly GCA_029339505.1. NCBI lineage: Eukaryota > Metazoa > Mollusca > Bivalvia > Unionida > Unionidae > Unio > Unio delphinus. The sequence continues at coordinate 3,179,482 of JAQISU010000109.1, read as the reverse complement.
GTACATTGCTAAAAAAAGACTGTTTGAATTCAAATGAGATACAAGTTGAGTTAGAACAACCTTTTCTAAGATTTTTTATATGAATGGGAGATTAGAAACTGGGCGGTAGTTCTTTAAATCGTTATGGTCCAGTGTTGGTTTCTTCAGCAGTGGCTTTACGATGGCCATATTGAAAAATGATGGGAATTCCCCTGATGAGAGAGAGATATTAATAACATCAGTTAGTGAAGGCAATATTGGGTCTAAAAACTCAAGCAGCATTGATGTCGGAATTGGATCAAATTCACAAGACTTTGGTGAACTTTTCATCAAGATTGTCCGTTTTAAATCAAAAGAAACAGGTTCAAATGCTCCTAATGGTTGTTGCTGAAATTCTGCATCATAACTGTATGGTGACGAATCAGTTGAAATTGTGCTGTCAAGCGAATCTCTAATGGTTTGTACTTTGTCACTTAAGAAATTTGCAAATTGGTCTGGTAGGTCTAGTGGAGAGAAGGTTGCTGGAAGTGATGTACATTTGTTCCTTGACATTAGTTTGTTAGTTATCTCGAAGAGCTATTTGCAGCTGGAACTCTCCGTGATCTTAGTACTGTAGTGGGATGATTTGGCTAAATGGACTATGTTTGTGACGTTCTTCTTAGCGGCTTCGTAGATTTGTTTATGAATAGTGAGTCTGGTGGAAAGCCAAAGCCTCTCTGCTTTTCAGCAATGTCTTTTAGCAGTGCGAAGCTGGTCACTAACACTGCTATACCATGGAAAATACTTTTTTATTAATACTCCGCATTTGGTGGCTGGGCATGTTTTTCAAGCAATGAACACAGGCAGTTATTAAGTTGTTCCGCTGTTGGATGTACGAAAGTTGTTAGGTTTTCTTAGATGTCATGCATTAATTTGGTTCTATTTATCATACGGAGGTTTCTCTTTGTAGCAAATAGAGGTGGAGGGTTAGGGACTGATACATCGAGATGGCATACAATGCAGAGGTGATCCGATGCAAGTTCGTGGGATACAAGGGTGGATTGCAGAATATTATCATCAGGTCTATAAAAGAAATCAGTCTAAAATGTGACTGCTATTATTGTGCTCAGATTATACTTTTTTGCCACATATGTTAGTAATAACTATATTTATATCTCTCTTGGGGCTTGGCATGTGTGAACCAACAACAAAACAGTTATGGTTCACATTAAATACAATTTCCCTTTGCTTGGGTACCGGTGTAACCAATCATTAGGATCGACAGGTACCCAGAAGTTTCCTAAATTGTTGACATCTCTTATGTTAGCCTAAAAAAAATTAATAATTTGCCGGGCAAGTAAAATTTTCTCACCTGCTTTGAATTTAATAAAGAATATTTAGAAAACAACCCAGATTTCTTCTATTCAATTTTATGAAAATCATAATTTCTGATATCATATATATGTAAATATGATATCCTCCTTACCTCTGGATTGTAATATTTTGTTGTGAAGGTCAGATCTATGATCAATCCAAGAGTTAAGCCTCGGTCATTTAGCATATCTATCAAAGTCTGTGGAGTGAATCTGCAAGAAGAAAATGTTAATTCTATACCAGTAATCTTGATACAGTTACTATATCAACAGGCACTTGTTAACAATACTAATTACAGGAGGCTAATATACTGTTGATAAATTATTTTGTTATACTCAGCATGCGAAAACTGTGATATCTAGGATCATTCAGTAAAGAAATTTTCTCAACCTTTTTTTACATAGCTTTCTTCCTTAAATCTATTTTATTCCAGCATTTTAAAGGACAGATTTACTTTTTTATGTCTGTATATGTATACTGTGATTCATTTTCAACAATGATTTTTTCAAGTCTAAATTTACCAGTCGATTTTTATTATGTAATTTCTCTATATAATTTTGTTTTTTGGAATGAAAACAAAAATGACTTGAGTTCAGTTGTGTTATTTCTAACTGTAGCATACTGTAGAGAAATGCAGGGGAGTTAATCATCGCTGTGCTTTGATACTATATGGAATCACATCACAATTAATACTTCCAGTTCAGTACCCACGAATGTAGTTCTAGTCTATTTTTTGAACATTTTTTCCTCTCTCCTTTTGGTGGTGATAGAAGAGTTATATTGATGCATCTTTGGTATGGATTTAAAGTTAATTGTTTATTCTTGAGAATAGGAGCTCTGAGAGTGGCTGTCTGTATGTATTTTGGCAACAGTGCACACTGTGTAATTAGGCCTTAGTGATGATCTGGAAGTGGAATCAGTGTTCTGTGTACATGCTGCTCTGTTTATAGTGCAGCCACTCAAAAAAAATGCCGGTCAACCCTTGACAAGAATTTCACCGTGAAGTCATCTTTGGGATATTTTAAATTTTCATATGATTTGTATTGATTGTCACATTGTGGAAAGGTCAGTGTTGAGAAATATATGTAGAGAACATATAGTAAAATTAATTGTGGTGTATGGCCTGTACAGGCAGTTATTATTAAACTTTAAATTGCTATAAAATTTTTATTATTAATGATCAACACATGAAATTTGAAGGTGTTTTATATATTAACATTTAAAATTGAAAAATGACATTAGAATTTAAAAATTGATTTTATTTTTTAAAATTTTAATAATTATTTTTTAAAAAATTAAAAAATTAAAATTTGCCCCTTAAAATGCACATAGATAATATTTTTGGAAATTATATCAAATGATATCAGCATATTTATACTCCTACACCATATACAAGCTACAATGATGGATATTTGTCAAATTTTGTCAGAGAAAATATCTTTGTAAGTCAAAATGAGTCATACATTTAAAATGTATTAAAGACAGATTCTATTTTGTATTGATCATTCAAACTATTTATTAGGGGTCCAATCAGTTAATTTATGTGTTTATGATGGGGTGACTTCTGAGTAACACATATCTGCTTATATAACCTTTAGTAATTGTTAACAAATATAGTTACAGGGTGTTTAGTGAGAGGACAGTGATGAAAACTTTATACTAGAACCTACTCAAGTTCTCTACTAAATCAGTTTAAACTTTCTGAGAATGAAATGCAGGCTGAAGGAATAAAATACTTTCCACATGTATATTTACCCTTGGATGTAAGAAAACAGCAAAATGATGTAAGTTGAACACAAAATGCATTCAATTTTATTGTTCAATTTGGTTAAGATATTGATTAGTGAAGTACGGCATTGTGGCCTGTATGATGTTATGTGAATTCTAATGATCCATCTTAATTTATGCATTGTTAATTACTAATAATATTTGTTAACTGACACTCTAAAGATTGCATAAGATATATTCAAACAGATATTTTGAGTTTAACTGTGTACAACTGATCTTAGCATGGTTACATATCCCACATGAACAAATATTCACATATTTTAGAATGTTTGGGATCCAAAGTTCACATTCAGTATATCATATAGGCTGACATTGTACCTACAGTGAATCTGTAAGACACATTTCTGGCTGTGTGCACTAAATGTATCCCAAAATGTTATTTTCTTCATTAATATGCCCATGTATGGTAACATATTTCAATTCAGTACTTGGATAGAGTGCGGTATTGTAATATCAGCTGATATCTGATTCTATTGAACCATTGAGGTTAATAATCCTTTTGGTGGTGATAGAAGAGTTATATTGATGCATCTTTGGTATGGATTTAAAGTTAATTGTTTATTCTTGAGAATAGGAGCTCTGAGAGTGGCTGTCTGTATGTATTTTGGCGACAGTGCACACTGTGTAATTAGGCCTTAGTGATGATCCGGAAGTGAAATCAGTGTTCTATGTACATGCTGCTCTGTTTACAGTGCAGCCACTCAAAAAAATGCCGGTCAACCCTTGACAAGAATTTCACCGTTAAGTCATCTTTGGGGGTATTTTAGATTTTCATATGATTTGTATTGATTGTCACACTGTGGAAAGGTCAGTGCTGAGAAATATATGAAGAGAACAAATAGTAAAATTAATTGTGGTGTATGGCCATATGGAAATGCAGGGGAGTTAATCATTACTGTGCTTTGATACTATATGGAAATGCAGGAGAGTTGATCATCACTGTGATTTGATAAAATGGTGACCTGTACTCTAAGTCACTACTGAACTCACTGTACAATTCAATGCTGAAGAAATTAAGTGCAAATTAACACAATCAAACTTTTTTATTTACCTTTTTGCTTCTTCATACTTGTTACTCAGGGACTGAAAAAAAAAACAACAGATCAAACAAAAGCATTAATTATTATTTCAACAAACATATATGTGACAAATGGAAACAAAAGAGAATATTCGAAAATAAAAGAAACAATTTCTTTATGTACTATATCAGGATTTGATTATAATCAAAATGTTAATTGTAAAAACCATTTTGTCCAAATTAAATCATGCGATTTTTTTAATTAAAAATCTATTAAGAAGCTAATTTTTTCTCATCAAAAATGTGAATTCACTGCAGAAGAAATGATGTTAATCTCATCTTGCATGTGTGTGTGTGTATGTGTGTTTTTGTATGTGTGTTTGTACTTGTGTGTGTGTGATTTGAATTTTTAATGTAGCATGAACTATTTTTCTGTAATATCGCTATGATATCTGCAGTGTAGCAGTTTATAGTGATGTCTAGCACTAGGGCATAATTTTGCAGACATATAGCATGATGTCCCACCCAGTCACATTATCCTGACACCAAGCCAACCAATCCTAACACTAACCTCTTAATGCTGAGCGTCTAGTGAGGCAGCTAGTAATACCATTTTTTTAAAAAGAAGTCTTGGGTATAATTCGGTCAGGGTTAAAACCAAGAACACTCAAACTTAAGAAAACATGCAAAAAAGGGAAACCAAATTTTTGTTTATTTTGTGATTTATCCACAACATATGTGATTATTCTTAGACACAAGTCTAGTGATGAGCAAGGCTTAACTATTTGACAATTTAACATAACTGCTATACAATGTTGTTTTTGCATGGGTTTGTTAATTCAAAACATGTTTTTGAAGAAAATAAAAATCTGTAAAAGAGTCAGAAAGCATTATATATTTCAATGCAAATATATGTATACACTATTTAGTAAATGGACAAAATGCAAACATTTGTACTTAAAAATATGTCTTCTGAAAGTTCAATTCAATTTATGAATTTTTAATTCAAAGGTACAACAAGACTGTTTTCGCTGTTTTTTTTTACAAACAAAACAATGTAACATTGTGTCAATCTAGTCTCCTGGTGTATACAAAGTTGCTAAGTATATGATCTGGCAACTATTGAATTCAACCCTCATGCCATGGATTTTTTTTTTGTTAGTTGTGATTATCATTTAGCAAGAATCAGCTTTAGTGTTGATGATTTAAGGTGATCTTCACCAGTAACATTTTTTAGGTATGTACTTTATCTCTCCTTATCTTAATATAGATAGTAAAAAAATTAGGCATTTTTTGTGCCCTTGATTTCTTTATTTCAAAAGAAAAAATGTAAAAAGTCATTAATTGTAGTTAATTACTTTGGTCATTAATTGCCAACTATTTCAAATGAAAATGTGTAGCTCTTTATTTCATCCTTTTTTAAAAATGATATGAAAAATTTATTAAGGTCTACCCGGTATTTGGATTTATTTACAATGCTTTTTTAAAAAATCCTGAAAGGAGAATTGAAATGAAGAAACTCTGGCTATGAAAGGAATGCATCAACAAAGAAATATCAGATTTCATTAACAAAAACGTTTAGCTTGAAAAATGTTCAAATGAGAAAGGTTTCTGACAGAATGTTAAAATGGGTATAAATTAACCTATGGGTCAGGTCCTGAAGTCATAAAACTGACCATAATAGCTAAACTAACACATCAACTTCAAAGTTAAAAACCAATCTTAGCACCTATATATATATATATATATCTATATGTTGTAAACTGGGTATGTAACTATACATGAAAACAAGATGATTTTACTCAAATAGAAGTTACAGGCTACTGTAATTTCTGAAATGTAAACACATTTGCAATTATTATTTTTTAAATTTGGTAATGAACCAGGTGTTTGTTGTTTCATATAAACTAGTTAAACATCCCAAAAAAGCTGAATACATCCTTAATCTGTTTTAACACAAAATACAAAAAATTAATACTGAAGCATTGTCAATCTGACTTCTGTTTTCCATACTGCTGAACTGGATGAATTGAGTGGGCCAAGATGTGAAGTGAAAGATTATAACTTAATATTGCCTTTGCTACTACATTCTTCAGCATGGTTAATTAACTCAAATTTGCAATTTGTCTTGAAGTATCATGTATATACATAAACAATTCTTAACTGGGCTTCTTACCTCTTTCAAGGGAACTTTCAAAGGCAGAATGCATGTTCTCTCTATTACCTCACCAAAGGGGCAGTAATCTTCCCACCTGTAATGTAAATGTCAGCTTTACAATTTTTTCTCAGGTCATAATTTGATGTCAATATCTGTCCTCCATATATATATATATATATATATATATATATATATATATATATATATATATATATATATATATATATATATATATATATATATATATATACATACACACTTACACACACACATACACACACACACAAACAAACATATATATATATATATATATATAAATATATATATATACACATACACATGAATTGTTTATCATTGTTTCATCATCTGTGACGGAAACTGTTTCATCCAATTTACTATGAAAATTGCATATCTGACAAAAATCAAGCTTTTCCAGTTGTATACCTTGGAGATATATATATATAATATGGCCACACTCATCCACTAGTGCAGTGTTAAGTCAAAATGGTGGATTATGTTGTTGTAGTGTAGTGGAAAACCCCTGGAAAGAACCAATGATCCCTGAGAAGCTACTGGCAAGCTTTCTCACATACACACATTGGCCAAATATGAGACTTGAACTAATGCAGACAGAGGTGAGATGGCAGTGATCCGTAATGGAGAGTATAATAAAAAGTATTTTATTTATTTTTCATTTTTCATTTTTTTATTTTCTATCTCTTAATTTTCTTCACATTTCTGATTTCCCTATAGACAGCCTCATTTCCTCATTTTTCCCAATTGAATTCAGTGAGTTTATCTCATCTGTTAAATCTTGCAGTCAAGACTTGTTTCAACTGGAGCAATCTGGTTAAAGCTTTAGACCTTTAATTAATATGTACATAGCATGTGACTCTTGTTGCAATGGACATTATAATTAAAACAAGTATGGACTGTTTACTCTGTCAATTGATAAAAGAATATAGCAGTGCCTTGAACAAGAGTAAAATCACAAGCATGTTAGCATTGGTGATGCAATATGGTATCTCATACAGTGATATCATTAATAATCATGAAACCAGAAGTTACTAGTGTCAAAACCGAAACCAAGTGTAAAATATGAACCCAATTTATTGACCTGACATTGTCTTATATGGGTGAAGGATGGAAAATTTGTGAAATCAACTTATACTCCACACCGACGTGTACGCCAGAAAATACATTATGTGAAAATGCAAAATAAAATAGTTGGTGGTTTTTTACTCAATACTGCTTAGGATTAGTGACTTTCCCAATCTACATATACAGTGGTACCCAGCTATAACGCAAATTTGGATATAATACGGTCATGGTGCGGCTCCCGAAATTTCGTATATTTATTCACATGATTTTTTTCTCTTCCTTAAAGTATGCGAAATTGTGTTTAAGAATTTACTTTCATTTTAGGGAAGAGATCGTTTATGGAGAAGAGATTACATATGAATTCGAATAAAATATGATTGTGGTGTGGTTCCTGAAACTTTAATTATATGTATGTGTATTTTTTTTGTATTTGGAAATGTTTTAATTTTAAGTATGAGAGATAGAGTGTAAAACACACATGATTTTTTTTCCTTCAAAGTACATGAAATTGAAATAGTGTATTATGGATTTATTATCTATTTGGGGAAGAGTTTGCGTTTAAATTTTGATATAATACGATTGTGGCGTAGCTTCTTAAATTTAACAATTTTAACAGGTTCTTGAAGTGTTATGCCAAAATAAACATGATGTGGTCTTCAATTAATTCTATATAAAATTGTTGCTCAAACAATTGCTGATGTGTGTTCTTTAGCTACACACACAACCCTGCAGCAGACAATGCACTGGTTGATACAAGCTTCTCACAGTTTAATAAACATCAGAAAACAAAAGCTGCCAACGTTTTCTGGGCTTGGTGATGTTATTGGACACAATCAGTTGACCAGTAAATAATGTCTGCTTTACTAGCTGGAAATTGAGAGAGTATGAAATTGTACATGCGTTCAATGCGTTCAGCTTAAAACCAATTATAAAAGTGACTTGTGACCATTGCAGGCATACTGCACTTAGTTTTCGGGTTTTACATGTGTATGGGGTCTGCTTATGAAATTGTTATTAATTTCCCTTTTTTTTATTTAAAAAAATATTATGTTAAAGCAAGTTCACAAACGGAAGTCGTTCAATGCACATTGCACAAAAAAGTTTATTATGATTTTGGGAAAGAGATTGTGTATGAATTCTAATATAATACGATAAAATACAATAAATACTGTGTAAAATGCAGCTTCTGAAATGTATTAATTTTATCAGGTTCTTGAATTGCTATTCCTAAATAAACATTATTGGAAATATTACTTATTATTGATCCAAGAGTAAAGACGTGTTCTTAAACTGCATACACAACCAAGCAGCAGACAATGTGGTGGTTGATACAAGATTCTCACTGTTTAATAAACATAAAGAAAAGAAAGCTGCCAATATATTTTCTGGGCTTGGCGGAATTATTAGAGGGAATCATTTGACTAATAAACAATGTTGGCTTTGTTAGCTAGAAGTTGAAAGGGTATGAAATTGTACATCAGCTTAAAAAACTTTATATCAGTGGTGCGTGACTATTACAGACTCACTGCATTTAGTTCTCAGATTTTATGTGTATGGTATTTGCCTATGAACTCATCAGTAATTTCCTATTTTTTGTATATATAAAAAATATTTTACTGTTATGAAAAATCAAGTTTACAATTTGTATAGACACTGTTCATAGACTCTGGAACGTAAATAAACATACACACATGCATGGTCTTTCTTAACCTAATTTTCTGTTAATTTTTCCCCATTGAATTGAGACACATAATGATTTGTGACAAAAATATTTAATAGTTTAAAATACGTGTGCAAATTTTGCAATGGAATTACAGATATTATGGATTAGCTGCATGCCACAACGGTACTATATCAGATGGTAAGTAAACGGTGTTAATACACTGTTCATGCTATATATTCATGCCACAACAGCACGATAGTAAATGATCTTGATACCCTATTCATTATATAACATCAGTAGGGGTATTATCAATCAACATGTATTTTCGGAAAAAACTACAAAATTTAGTAAAAGTATAAAACAATGTAATAACCTATAAATATATTATCCGTCCATTGTTTTGAATAAGTCTTATTACTGCATTCCATTTAATATTTGTCCGATAATACTCCCAATTTTTTTTTACATTAGACACAAGTACGCGTATATATGCCAATGCGGTATTTGCTGAAAAAATTTAAATATTGTAAAACCCTGCATTAATGCAATCCAATTTCTACTGTACATGTCATGTGCCTTATCATAATTCATGAAAATGGTGATAAAAATAAGTATATTTTAACAAGAATTTGTGAAGTGATCCTAGAGACAGCGAATATTTGAAAGAATAAATCAATGCACTGCAAATGTTTCATATATTCCAAACTAAACTTCACTTTTTGTGCAATATATTTCTTTTTACTATTCTGAGTTTTATCTGACCCTTGCTCCACCATTTTTTTTATTTGGACATTTATGTTTGGGTGTAGGGTCAAAGTATTAGTACTTAGAGACCGATAAAGTTTTAATTTTAAAATTATGATTGAAATATCAGTTTTTTTTTACAATATTGCTTTTTTTCTTAATAATTGACCTAGTAAAAAAATATTATCATTTGTACATTTTAATTATTATTTTGAATCCTTTTAAATGATTCTTTCTGTCTTCTATAATAATAATAATAAAAATAATAATCTACTGCCCCCTTAAATGCATTCAAAGCATTGATAGTTTAAATAATACTTATTTCTTAAATTTAAGAAAAAGATCATAAAGCCAATTCTTTTATTCAGACTGGAATATTTTCAAATGTGTGGCATATACTTAACAAAAAGTCTGTTTACATTACAGTTGTATAATTCAGTTAATGTAGTTTCATCCCTTTCATTACAATTTGATTACAGAGGTTGGTCATTTGCAAGTTGCATATGGATACACGCTTTATTTTTTACCTGTGCAAGCATCACAATTATGCACTTAATACGATGTATATTAGGCTGCTTCATGTACTAAAAACAGCGATTTATTAAAAATAACACTCACTTTTGATGACTTTATTTTTCCCAGTTGAAAAGTATGACCTGACCGAACAAAGTATGGCTTGATATTATGAAGGTTTTATGGAATTATATAACCCTCAGCTACAGTGTAATAATGACATACAATTCACAATTCATACAACTAATAAAACCAAGATCAGAAATCTAAGAGTGGTAATTAACAGTGGTGTCATTATGTTCTATTTACTATGTTAGTAATCTGATTCACTTTTTTTCATCAAATTGTATATACAAAGGTATTCTTTTGTGCATTCGTCTTCTTAAAAGCTTAACAAGTTAGCGTAATTAGTTTTTAAAACTGACTTCCTTATGAAGATACAACTACAAACGCTTAATAACAATAATTTAATTAAAACTGTCTGCAGCAATCGTCAAAACTGACAAAAATAGGAGAGGATTATGGTTGTGAATAAATTACACTAACGAAAATTGGGTACTTTACCCCACCCCTTTAATTTTGTAAGTAGCGAATACTCAGTATAATTTTGGGTAAGACTTTTTTAAAAAAAAATTCTTAAAATATTTATAATTTAATTTCTTTACGAATTATGCTTTCATCCCTTACCCGTCCGGTAATTTTGATTTATTAGGCATTGTAGCGCTAGAAATTTAGCTCGAGTAACCGGAAGCAAACCTAAGAACGTGAAGAAGTGTATAAAACAAACCCGAAGCATTTCATTTTTTAAAAATCCTATAGCGGAATATCATTCAGAGCTGGAGTTAACATTAAAAATTATAGGATTATATTTATTTTATAAACTGAGAATGGAAGAGCGCGTTCATAACATGATAAGTTTTATTTTGCTAACAATTATCAGTTTTGCAAAAAAGTTTTGATGAAAGACACAAGTTGTAATTGACACAATACATAGGTCAGGTAATAATTAATCTATCTGAACACAGGAGTCTGACGTTTTATCAATAAAGTACGGCGAAATTTCTGACAACATGAATTCCACTTATCGGTAATATAAAGATTTCGCTATACTTTATTGATAAAAACATCAGAATCCAGTGGTCTGAAGCTGAAATTAATGCTACATAGGGGTCGGACTATTTGAAGGTATGTTTTTGCTTGTGGTTTTTTCTTGTCATTATTTAGTGTTATTTCGATTCTATGACTAAGGAATTTTTGTATTGTTTTGATCGGATTTTTTTCACTCAAATAGTAACTATTGCACAGTACGTGTGTGATAAATCTAGCTACACACAGCACCGACCTTAGCAAACGCGGGGCCCGATTTGGATCGTATTAATGGGGCTCCTTTTGATCACGGTATTTGTTAAAAAAAAAAACGTTAAAATAAGTTTTATATGCTATTGAACATGAAGTATGTATGTATGTATGTATGTATGTATGTATGTATGTATGTATGTATGTATGTATGTATGTATGTATGTACGTACGTACGTACGTACGTACGTATGTATGTATTTACAGACCTTCTGCCTGCTACTATAATAAGTTAATACGTCAAGTGATGCAATGTTGACATCACACCGTCAAGTGTTCGTGACCAGGGCGCACCACAAAGGCGATGCTAGGGGGGTGCAGGGATGTACATATGTCCCCGGGCGCCATACTAGTGGGGGTGCCAAAATGGGCTTTGCAATATGTTGTAACGGGTAATGGTGATTTTATTGATGAAAATAATGGGTTTCAGAGTTGAGGAGGGGAATGAATATTGTCCCCGGGCGCCAAACACTCTAGCTACGCCTCTGACGCACCATGTGTACTATTGGATGGCCGATCAGCTATGGTTCGAAATAAAAGTGAAGGCAGATCTCAGTCGTGACTGGCCATCTGCCTAGGAGAGGGAAACACTGTTATAAAACCTACGGCCTGCAGACCTCGCTGTCATCGTTCTGGCTTGCTGGAACATGGCAGATGAACCCCAGGTTTAAAGGGTGGGTGCAATTTGCGCAGACTGCACTCTAATTAAAAGCTCAATTGTGCAGGCATGAAGGAACTGTCTACTGTTCATGTTCGGCTCTATTAAGCCCTGCAGCGATGGGAAAGGGGCGAAAACGGCAGGTGAAAGATGTCACTGAAAGCCGTAGTCCCAGTTATATATGCACGCAACTCAGTCGTTTGGTCGTCATCTGGTGTTGATTCATAGACGACACCATCACCCGGCAGCAGCCTAAGTGACCAAGCAGCCGTATCTAGGGACAGCACTGCTTGCTCCACATGGATAGGGGCCTAGAAAAGGTGGCCTAACCAAAGCTCGTCTACTTACACACACACACACACACACACACACACACACACACACACACACACACACACACACACACACACACACACACACACACACACACACACACACACACACACACACACACACACACAGTTTGCCTGGCGCAGTCGAAACATAACAGGAAGAAGGAAAACAAAAAAAACTAAGGCATGCCCTACTTGCCTCATATCGTGGGCAAAGACTAAAACTGGCTTGTTGGAACATCGGAACAATGTTAGACCCAACCGACAGCAACATGTCAGAACGATCTCTGCATAATAGCACACTTACTCTCTCGCCTTGGTATTGGCATTGCTGCACTTTGCTAAGTCCGCATTTCGGAGGAGGGGAGTCTGAGAGAACTCGGTGCTGGATACATCATGTACTGGTCAGGAACACCAAATACTGAAAAACAACCTTCAGGAATAGGCTTCATGATCAAGGACTCAATCGCCACAAAGTTAACAAACCTTTCCACTGGTCACACCGACCGCACCATGTCCATGCGTTTCCCATTAGGGAACCGAGAACACGCCACACTCTTCAGTGCATATGCTCCAACGCTCCAGACAGATTCTTCTGAAAATGAAAAAGTCTACGCTCACCTGTGCAGACTTCTTAAGAGCGTCCCAGAGAGAGACAAAATAATCATCCTCAGAGATTTCAATGCTAGGGTGAGCCGAGACTCAGAAGCCTGGAAATCCGTTATTGGGGAAAATGGCGTGGGTGGCTGCAGTGACAATGGGCGCGTGCTTCTTGAATTTTGCGCACAATTACAGCTCACCATCACTACTAATATAGTACATCATAGTACGCCAGAGGGACTTAAACGATGGCATTCATAACAGATTGATGCCCAGAGCAGAGTGCCACACAGATCTTCATCTTGTCAGATGCAAACTCGACTTCCACTTTAAGCCCAGGCCCAGGCAACAAGGAGGTACTCCTAGAAGAAAGCACCAGATTAAAAACCTTTTGTGTGTTGAGGTCAAGGCAGATTTTCAAGACAGCCTGCAGTCTAGACTTGAAGAACCTAATTTTTCGTCAGATCTACTTCCGGATAAGATGTGGAATCACATCAAGGCTGCCATTCTGCAAACCTCAGAAGAAATCCTTGGTTTCACCGATAAGAAAAGCAAAGACTAGTTTGATGAAAACAACCACAAAATCCAAGAACTGCTTGCCAAAAGGTGATCAGCGTACTAAGCCCACCTTGGTCAACCATCCTGTCCACAGAAGGAAGCAGCCCTCCACCTCATCTGCAGCTCCATTCAATTCAGGCTTAGCGATATACAACATCAATGGTAGAAAAAGCTTGCAGAAAGAACCCAGCTGTATGCTGACACTGGTGACTACAATGTGTTCTATAAAACGTTGAAAGCAGTTTATGGTTCTTCCTTCCAAATACAGAGCCCCCCTATGGAGTGCAAATGGACAAGAACTACTCACTGACAGGGAATCTATCCTAAACATCTAGTCAGTGCACGTTCATACAATCTTCAGCACTAGCCGTACACTCACATTATCACCATAATTGTCTTGACCTAGTGTGGTCATTGAGGCACTGTGCTGCTGAACATCTGACCAGTTCCCTCCACTTGTTTCGATCATGTGCCAATGCCTGCATCTCTGCAAATCTTTTCCAGGTCCATTCTGTGATGTTGTCAGTCAACTTTTTTCTGTCAATCTCTCCTTTTGCTACCTTGGACGCTGCCCTGCAGTACTATTGTGGATAGAATGTTGGCTCTAGTGACATGGCCATACCATTTCAGCTTTCTTTTTTTTTAACAGTGGTGACGAGATTTTCATATTGGCCTACTTTGTGCCTGATTGTGTTATGCACTTCTTCATTTGTGATGTGGTCCATGTAAGAGATGCCAAGGATGGTTCTGTAGTATCTCATTTCAAGTGCCTGGATTCTTTGTTGTAATTCTGCTGTCAGGGTCCAGGCATCATATGAATACAAAAAGATTGAGATGAATAGTGCTCGCAATAGTCTGATGTTAGTTTTTAGACATATTCTTTTCTCTCTAACTGCTGACACCCATTGAACCAGGCAAAGGATGCGAACAAGAAAACCCTTTTCTACAACCAGAGCGGCCCCAGTCCTATCATCACTCATATGCAGCCTGCATCATGTCATCCACAACCTCACACCAGAAATGCACCCCCACTCCCCGGACAGCAGCATCAACCTCAGCTGGGCGGCTAGATTGCCCATTTGGGTGCCACCAGCGTACAACTGGTGAGACATAGGACGACATTCCACGACACCCAAGAGTGGCTGAATGTATATAATGAATATAACAGGTCCAAGAACAGACCCCTGTGGAACACCACAAGACAGATCAATTGGGTTGGAGTGTATTCTATCTGCAGACATAATTTGTGTCCTGTTGACTAAGTAGTGCTTGAACCACAGTAGGGCTGCACTGTGAATGCCAAATACATGCAGAGATGATGAAGCAATATATCATGGTCCATTGTGTCAAATGCTGCAGACAAACCAAGGAAGGCAAGAACTGCAATCTTTCCACCAGCCAAAGCAGAGAGAATGTCAATAACTACCCCCATTACTGTGGCAAGAGTGACATGCAGACCGCACACTGCCAAAAGTACTGTTTTGAATTCATATGAGACACAAGATGGGCAAGAACAACTTTCTCTAAGATTTTCGATTTGAACGGGAGATTAGAAACTGGTCAGTAGTTTAAATCGTTATGTTTGCGTGGTGGCTTCTTCAGCAGAGGCCCCACAATACCAGCCCTGGAAATTGACAGGAACAAGAGAGGTACCAACATCAGTCAGTTAAGGCAACATTGGATCCAAGCACTAAAGCAGCAGCGATGTCGGAATTGGATCAAGTTCACATGAGTTTGGTGCACTCTTCATCACGACAATCCATACTAATTCCATATAGACAGGCCCAAATGCTGCTGCTGAAATTCTGTATCACAACTGCATGGTGATGAGGAGTCAATTGAAAAGGTTGTTAACTATTTGCAATGGGCTGTTTCGGTGCTGTAGTGAGGACGGTGTGAAGACTGGAATTAAAATTCAGATCAGATACAAGTTGGGACAGAGTAACGTTTTCTAAGGTTTTTGACAATAATTTTTTAACAACTTAAGATTTCCAAGGCAGATGGTTCTTTATTATTTAGTTTGCTTGGGATAAAACTTCTTGGGAATAGCATTAACCCAAAAATTATTCTTTTTACAGACATTACCAATATTTGTTGCAAAAGCCTATTTCCAGAAAATTTGGGATTTGCACAACCTAAACCAGCCATGTCAATATTAAATGCTGCCAAATGTCAGGATTTGCACAACCTAAACCAGCCATGCCAATATTAAATGCTGATAAAATGATGCTGCAAGATTAGATTGGATTGCCTGCAACTTTAAGATAATTGTTATATATCGAGTCAGAATTAAAATTCAAAGCAGAAATTTAATAAAAGCCAATTCACCATGGACATCCAAAGTCATCAAAGATATTTAACAACTTTTATTCCTTAATTGTTTCTTTCTCAAAAATCTCAAACATAAACCACACTGATGCAAAGATTTATTTCCCTTTGAAATATAACAGATGTTCAATGACATCTTTATTATTGCATTTTCCTATACGAAAAAGTCATTTAGATAAGGGCAGAATGTTGAATCACAAGAGACACATCATCAGTATAGTCATAATTTTCAGTTTCCTTGCAACGTGTTTAAAATATATTTTAAATCACCTGGTCTGTTTTTAGATGCGCATTTGTATTTTTTAAAGTTGTAATTCATGTGAATCACTTATAACTTTCAATGAAAATTATTAATGGTTACATAAAGTACCTCAGGTAGTTTATGTCCCTGTCTCAATAAATGTTTTGTTTTATGCTTGGTCTCCTTGCTTTGCAGGCAAGACATAAATATTCCTATTATTGGGTGGGCAAAGATCAAAGGTCAAAAGAGGTAACTTGGTAATTTATTAATTATACCATGGCAACACTATTGTAGGTGAAACAGTAAATGAATGTATTAAAATTGCTTTTACATTAAGGCAAAAAAGTGAATGAAGCATCTAAATTCTCAGATAATTGGATTTCAAAAAAATATTGTTAACATCCATTGTTTAATTAATTATTAATGAATCTATCAGCTCTAGGAAAGAAATAGTGCATTAAAAAATTTAATCAAGGGCTTTATCTACAAAATTGCCTAAAAGTAGAAATGTGTGCTGAATGAAAACTAGTTTTGATGACCTGTTGAATAATTATGAAATTAATTAAAATGCACTATTGAGTTTTTAAAAAAATGCCAATGTTTTATTTTTTTGTTTGTTTGTTTGATTAGGATTTTTTAACGTAGCTTTAACAATTTTTTAGTCATATTGCTACGATGTCTGCAGTGAGGCAGTTTTATAGTGATGTCTAGCACTGGGGCATCATGCCGCAGACATGTAGCATGATGTCCCACCCAGTCATATTATCCTGACACCAGGCCAACCAATCCTAACACTAACCTCTTAATGCTGAGCATCAAGCGAGGCAGCTGTTAGTACCATTTTGTAAGTCTTTGGTAAGACTCGGCCAGGGATCGGCGGATGCTCTAACCACTTGGCCACCGGAGCGGTTCCAGTGCTTTATACTGGTTCTGTTTTAATATAATTAGAACCAGCATATGTAAATCTTATAAAGTCAGCTATGGTACATCTTTAGACAGCACGTAACCTCTGTTACTGCAGGATTTTATGGTGACATTTAACATTATGCATACAAGAAAAAACCTAGATTTTGTGCATTAAAATTTCGAATTATTTTCATACAAGTAACGAAAGTATTTAACTTCATTTGTTTATCACTTTGCTCACTGAGTAGGATCTACAAATTTGAGAAAGACTTTGATTTCCTTTGCCTTTGTGTAGTCACGATTATTCTTATTTTATTTTATTTCATATCTAGATAGTACAAATCAGTTCCACATGAGAACATGTATAAGAAATATTGCATGAAATTGACCTTTTTCAAGACTCTAAGCAATAAGATGACTTGACACATTTTGTAAAAACTCCTTTAAAAAATGTAAGAGAGAATAATACTTGATCAAATTTGGCTACATTATCTTATGAAAATGGCTTTAATGTGATTGCATTTTCCATATTTTTACTTCATAGTGTTGGCTGTTAACTTGGTGTCCATTCAGTGTCTCACTATGTTCTCTGTGGCCCTTAACTATCCTTAAAACAAAGACCCAATTAAACTCGGCCTTAACTTGAAGACGTCTCTGTGATACTCAGATGAAGTCGGTAATTCTGACTATAAGACTGGGAATAGGGATGAAACACAGATTAAATTTAGTCTTGATCTGATTTATTAACAGTGACAATATCATTAGTAAAAATGTAAGACTCAAATATCAGGTGCATCACTTCTAAAAAATAATAACACTGATTTATTATCACAGTGATAGTGTGCATTTTGACATCAACAGTTAAAAATATCAAAGTTTTCATGTGCTCATTTTATATTAAAACTGGTGCATAGTGACAGACTTAGAAACACTGGCTAACATTTACCTAAATTCATATGGGTTAACTTCAAACAGTGCCTTTAAAAACACTCAATGGCTATAACAATAATAACTGACAACCTGTGTACAATACCATGAGAAACTGGCCTCTACTCCATCTTCTTCTTATCTGATTTCCTATTTCTATTGAACTGCAAAATGTTACAGTATTATTATTTTAATAAGGTCTGCAAAAATACTTGTCCTTATAAAATCATGACCTGTCTAAACTTAAGAAAAAAGTGTTATTTTTCCTTGCAATTATTAATAATGACATTGTGAAATAACTAAATTGCTGATTCATTGACAAAAAAATAAACAATATTTTGCTAGTGATAACATAAAAACCTTAATAATTGTGATTAAAAGCTAGAGTGCTTGAGTTAAGTGAGCACACAATGAATATGTCTAAATGGTCCAAATTTGCAATTAAAAAAGGTTTAGTTTTATATTGCATGACACCATAAGCGTCCATTAAGTGATATAATAAGGGCAGTGTTCCATATATGCAATGAAATAATGAAGCTGATAGCTAGCAGAGTTATACTTTAATTCATGACATAACACGATAAATTTGAAGGGTTCAAAGGATGATCAGTTTACATGCGAATATGAAGCATACCATCGTTTGGTATTGGATAAACGTAAATATTAATGAAGAAATTAAAACTGACTGTAAATGTTGAACACCCACCCACTTAGCTACAATGTCGTAGCTCTGACCACAATGTACAGGAACTGGTATTAGTACTACCACTCAATCCATATTACCACTGAGAATTTTATGATTAACGAACTTCATATACAATTTTTTTAAAAATATAGAGGCTAGACTTCCTACTCATTACACAATAAGAATCCACAAAAAGAACACCCCAGCAAGTAAAAATGTATATAATTCTCTTAATGTTTACAACATTATCTTTTTAAGGCTATCTTTTCAAATGTGAACAGTGTGAAATTCCAGACAGGTGGATTGCTGGATGTTTAACAAAGTAACTGATGATGTCCAAATTATCAAAAGAAATAAGAGAATATTCAACAAAAACCGTTAATTACTTACTTAATTAATTAACAACATTAATTACATTGATGTCCCCTATTTGTATCACTTTATAAAACACATACTTATCATGCAAGTCACAAAAACAAATTATTACATTTATCTTTAATTTGTTATGCAAATAACAATAATTA
The DNA here is from genome assembly GCA_029339505.1 of Unio delphinus. NCBI lineage: Eukaryota > Metazoa > Mollusca > Bivalvia > Unionida > Unionidae > Unio > Unio delphinus. Next base: position 3,160,050 of record JAQISU010000109.1, on the reverse strand, counting down.
AAACCAGGGTAAGTATCAGACATATACATAAACACCTCAACCCTAATGTATATTCTATAAAATATGACTACTCTGCAGTCACATTCAGCAATATTTTTCCAGAGATAACATAAGATAAAGTGATTAAATCACATTCATAGATTTTTCAAATCAGGTGAACTGTGTGCTTCCAGTTTTGAGTTAAACTTTGCATTTGAAAGGACAAAATCAATTTAACTGGAAAACTCAATGCTTCATCTGGATGTTTTAAAACTCTACTTTGCATAGCTCAAAAGAGGACCCACTAAAGGTCATATTGCCTAAGCATTGCATTATGCATGCACCAGCTGCACTATGTATGAGAGTGACTGCTGTAGAGATATTTAGTGCCATTTCATATACTGTTTCATTGCATTTTCCCTATAATGTGAGTACTGTTTTAAAATTATTCATGCTGATGAAAAACAAAAATCATCATTTTCATTAGGAACTCAAAATAAACTATAAACAAATTTGAGACAGATGAAAACCTCATGTCAAATTACATTCTGTTATAGAGCCCTGAGTGGCCGAGTGGTCCAAAGTGCTATGTGTTACAGATCACTGCCATCTCACATCTGTCTTCGTGAGTTTGAGTCTCGGATTTGGCTAATGTGGGTATGTGAGAAAGCTTGCCATTAGCTTCTCATGGGTTAGTGGTTCTTTCTGGGGTTTTCCAGGGTTCTTTCTCCACCATTATTACTGGCTGCCTTGTATAGCCTTTAATGTGCTGAAAAATGGCATTAAACCCTACAATAACAACAACAATATGTTACATTAATCTTAATTCAGAAAAAAAAAAAACATCATAAGAAGTTTTTCAGTTAAAATTTAAATGATGATGACAGAATAAAAGTATTTCTATATTTAACCATTCACATCCTAAGAATTAAAATTACAAGTAAATATCTGATAATCTGATGATATAATTACAGGACAATGTTACACCATGAATTAAAACTAACAATCACAGCTCTGACATTACAGAAGTTTAAAAAAGTAGTATCTACTTATTTACATGTAAAATTAATAAGAAATATTGTAAAAAGTATAAATTTTAAAGCATTGCAATAAATATGCATAACAGATACTTAAAAACAAATTTTAACTCTTCACAATCAAGTCTCTGTAAACATGAGTATTAATTAACGGGTATTACAAATCGATCAGAATAAAAAACCACATAGGTTGAGTCAGATCTCCTGGGCTGGATGCAACTCTGAGTGCAGTTGATAAAACATGTTAAAAGGCGTGGTAATAAAACTGTAACAACCACCTAAACTTATTCTTCCTTCTTTGGACCAGTCCAAGACAAACAAGGTATTGAATATCACACCGGTACGTTAAAAGTTCTGTCGAGTATAAACTAACTTACACAATAAGGCATAATGTTACAAATCAAAATAAATACATGCAGATAGTCAAAGCATCATGCCATTCAGCAATGGAATAACAATGTGTCAAATTAGCTGAGTTTAATTACATGAATTTTCTTATTATCACTGGAGCGATTTGTTAAGAGCAACTGGTTTTTGGTTCTGTTGTATGTGACTGCAGCAGGGTATTGTGGAAGCTCAGCAGTGAAGATCTGAAGAACAGCGCCATCTGGTGATAATTGATGAATATTCTTAGACTGTTTTCCCACAACATATACATTATCATCCATGTCTAGAGTGATACCATAGGAACCCTTCAGATTTTCAGGGCTGTAGACAAAGATGGGACTTCCTGCAATATCAAAACAGAATATTGAATCGTTTTCCCATGTAGAGATGTAGATACGTGTCTTGGATGCATTTAAAGCAAGGTAGCTGTCATTCAATGCACTGTCCCAATATTCATGGTAAGACATCTCCTTTCCTCTGTCATTTATGATACTCCAATAACATTTACCACTGGCAAAGTTTGGTCCTGTCACAATGGTACTTTCCTTCTCAGCAACAGCGATACCATAGCATGGTAGTCTGGTCTTAATTATCCGGATAGGTTTGATTGTGTTGTCTTTGACTACTAAAAGCTGAATTTGATTTTTATTATTTAAGGTCACTGCCACTTTGTTGCCATCAAACATACTGACTCTCCTTGGTCTGTTTGGCAGTTGGTAGCTGGATATGTTGTTAAATAATGAATCCAGCAAAATGCATCTATTATTATTACTATCTATCAGCATCACCTGATCTTCTGGCAGGCAAACTAAGTCAGTATATTGTGGATTCTTATCATCTGGACCTATGACCTTGATGACTCCAGCTGCTTCCAATGTGCAGTGCATTTTGGGCTTCCTCACACTTGTCAAATGGAAATCACAATCTTCTGTCTTTGTCTTAAGTTTCACAATTGTACCATCTGCCACATGCTCAGGGTAGTTAAGAACAGCTGCATACTTCAAATCTTTCTGTGGGTTGCTAGTGAGCTCCTTGACAGGAACTATGGTGTGTGGACCCCTGCTATCCCCACTTTTGCAAGAGAATCGTGGTACTGGGCGTACAGAGTCAAAGCCAGCACTCCCACCTGGTCTAAACCCACCTGGTTCACGTCTCAATCCTCTTCTTTTGAAACTCCCTCCTGAAGGTCCAACCTTCATTTCTCTCTCATGACTGAAGGAGAAAGAAAATAATTCATGATAACTATCCTAATCAGAACAAGGAACTGGAATAGCTATGCCTTCAGTCACAAAAGGTTGTACTATTATGGAAGTGGTCCTTATATGGATACCCAAGGTTAATGTACAGTAACAGGAAATAGATACAGTGATCTTCATATTTTTCATTTATTTTTTGACAGGGACAATGAACAACACCTATATATAATCTCAATGGTATTCACACACACACACACACACACACACACACACACACACACACACACACCATCTCCTTGTATAACATGAACTCTCATATAACAACATTATTCACCAATAAATACCCTATCCTAGTGTAACATTTACTCTCATATAACAGTAGTATCCACCGATACTCTCTCCTAGTGTAACATGAACTTGCATAACAATAGTGTCTACCTATAAATACCCTATCCTAGTGTAACATGAACTTGCATAACAATAGTATCCACCGATACTCTCTCCTAGTGTAACATGAACTTGCATAACAATAGTATCCACCGATAAATACTCTCTCCTAGTGTAACATGAACTTGCATAACAATAGTATCCACTGATAAATACTCTCTCCTAGTGTAACATGAACTTGCATAACAATAGTATCCACCGATAAATACTCTCTCCTAGTGTAACATGAACTTGCATAACAATAGTATCCACCGATAAATACTCTCTCCTAGTGTAACATGAACTCTCATAACAATAGTGTCCACCTATAAATACCCATAACTAAAAATTGGCAACAAGGTGAAATATATCTTTGTCATGACCAATATCCACTCTGCCATGGAGCATGAAAATGTTAGAAATCATGGATGGCAACTGGGGCTAACTTTGTCTCCTGAACACCTCCTCAAAAAAGAAAAATAATAATCTGCCAGCTGCAAAAGTGAGGCACTCATGCTATTGACTTTGCACTAGTCTGAACATGAACATGATCCATCCCCTTGTAAGCAGTCAATTCTCTCCACAATCAAAGGCTGTAAAAGGCAAGACATACCATCTACAAAGTAATGCAAGATATGTATTAGGTATCAAACAAAGGTATGACATGTATCAGCTACTATACCAAGGCAAGACATGTATCAGCTACTATACCAAGGCAAGACATGTATCAGCTACTATTCAAAGGCATGTATGTATCAGCTACTATACAAAGGCATGACATGTATCAGCTACTATACAAAGGCATGACATGTATCAGCTACTATACAAAGGCATGACATGTATCAGCTACTATACCAAGGCATGACATGTATCAGCTACAAAACAAGGCAATATTAGGTTTATTAACTGAAGCAAATCTGTTTATTTGGGTCTGGGTTTAGGTTATTGGGACTCCTCTAGCATAACTGACATAGTTTATTTTCTATATTGCAGTTTCTTTAACAGACCTTTTAATTATGACTAAAAATGGTTTCTGTGAACAGGTAGAACTTTCCTGATAGGAATTTTTAATTATAGTTTTTATTACAATTTCTACATGTGACCTGAAGTCAAGTAGGAGACTATATAATCTTGTCAGTGGAAACAGTATTAATTCGTACTTTAAGATATAACAAAATCAATTCATTGTTTTGTCCAGTAGTTAATTTAAACTGGAATTTATTTCTTAAATTTTTCAATTTAAGTAATTTTTCTTTAGAAATACACATTAAAACAAATGTTCTTGGACAGACATTCACTGGGACTTAAAGTGAATTCAAACCTGGAATTATATTACTATGATTTTTTTTAAATGTTGGTACAACATCACACAGGTCACCACAGCCACCACTATACCTTCACCACTCAACTTAATTTGGATTTCCACAAATGTTTAATCAGAAATTTAATTATTAGGAGTTGTGTCTGTAATTCTAGGTTTATTTGGGATTTAATTCGCAATATTGTAAATTTTTATTTTTACATTTTCACAAATAAATTATTTGTTGAATTTTACAAAGATTGTTGCTTTTCACTCTTTTCTGTTATTTTAAGAACACATACTTGTAACAGCTATAAAATAATGCTAAGACATTTTTCAGCTACAAAACAAAAGCAAGATAATATCAGCTACAAAACAAAGCAAGACATGTATCAGCTAAAATACAAAAGCAAAACATTATCAGCTACAAACAAAAGCAAGACCTGTGTTAGATACAAAACAAGGGTAAGACATGTATCTGCTTTAAATAATTCAGACAATCCCACAAAAAATCTACCTCCTAAGCATCAAGTTAATACAGAAAAAAGAAATTCTCAAACTACAACTCATAAATGATTCCACAATTACACCATACTTACAATTTTCCCCTCCTGTGAAGATTATTAACAAAATTCTTTCTGTAGATTTGGTGATGCCTGGCCTTGTTGAATGCTACAAAAATACCAACAATATTGAATAGCTGTGTGTAGTGGTATAAGAGTTCCAATGGTTGATGCATTTCATCTTCCATCAACTTATGGCAAAAGTAAAACCTTCTAAGTATTCATAATAGCCCTTCTGACATTACCAGCATGCAAAACATCTTTAAATTTTTTTAAAAAATATCCCATTACCTCCATTACCACTACCTAGTGGCCAACTATCAACCAGATGAAAATTGCCATGCATCGCTGCTTCCCTCGATGTAATGATTAAAGTGGGAGAGCATATGACCAATATATAATTGCAAACTGAATGCAACCTATTCTTAGCTAAAATGCCTGACTGATGGCAACCTATCCTTAGCTAAAATGCCAAGTTGATGGCAACCTATTCTTAGCTGAAATGCCTGACTGATGGCAACCTATTCTGAGCTAAAATGCCTGACTGATGGCAACCTATTCTTAGCTAAAATGCCTGACTGATGGCAACCTATTCTTAGCTAAAATGCCTGAATGATGGCAACCTATTCTTAGCTAAAATGCCTGGCTGATGGCAAACATATTCTTAGCTAAAATGCCTGAATGATGGGAAACTATTCTTAGCTAAAATGTCTGATTGCATACGCTGCACCAAACTGATCTAAACAGGAGATAGTTCGTGTAGATTAAACAGGTATGTAATTCACTCACTCAGAATGAAAAAGCGTTAGTGAGGTTCAAAATGAGATGAGTTGAGCCCACATCAATGTCTCTGCAAGTATTCATTTAAGAAACAGGGTAAGAGATTTTGGCCTGATAAAGTCAAACAGGCTAGCAGGTCAGAGTGATATTTATCATGACTATATTCTCTTTTGCCATTATGCCTGAAGGTGATCATGGTGCACTAGTTTTAATAGTTGTTACAGTTTACTCTTTTACATCAAAAGCCTGAGAAAAATGTCAGCCAGCTGTGGGATTGCAGCAATGAATACTGATAACCTTGCACCAATCCCTTAAAACGCACGAGTTTTCCTTATACGCCTTAAAAACAGAGGACCATCTAGTTGTGATATTCTCTCCACAACTGAACCTTTTCAGACAGAGACCTGGAAGGTACAAAGCACCTGAGACCATGTCTGTTTGCACATGTTTTTTCTTGGCAGGAATTTCATGGCTGGATCAGCAACCAGATTAGCAATGTGTGGCTTACTGGGTGTTTGGAATTAAATGTTGATAGACAGACAACAGATGATGCATGATGGAAACAAAACTAAAGGCCATACCATAAGCTCACTTGTACTCTGGCCATTAGAGCTCAAATTTATGTTTGTGTATGTGTGATTTGGAGTTTCAACATAACTTTAAAAATGTTTCACTCATATTGCTATGATGTTTGCAGTGTGGCAGTATATAGTGATGTCTAGCACTGGAGCATCATGCCACAGACATGTATCATCATGTCCCACCCAGCCACACTGACTTGACACCAGTCTGTTGAGTCCTATCACTAGCATCTTAATGCAGAGTGATAAGTGAGGCAGCTGCTATTACCATTTTAACAAGACTTTGGTATGACTCAGCCAGGGTGAATCCACAAACCCCTGCATCCAAGGCAGACACTCGAACCTGTGATCTGACAAGGACATGGGTTCTAGTGAAAGACCAAGCTGACCTACATCCTGATTTGTTGGTGTAAAGAAATTAACCTTGTTTGCTGATGGAGAGATTCAAAATGCCAATATGATTCATTAAAGACTTGTACTGCATTATTTACTGCATTTTAGTTATCTATATAACATAATTATTATGTAGAATTAAGCATTCTAAGTACCACCAGTCTTACATGTTATTCAGTTATGATGAAGGTTGATTCATTTATTTATTTTAATCATTAATTTTAATTACAGAACTTAAAATATTCATGTTAATTCAAATAACAGCTGTACAAAATTACTGTGAATTCATTTAAAGACTATTTTGATTTATAGCTGTCAAATGATTACTGTGAATTCACTGAAAGATAATTTGGATTATATCATAGTGATGCTTCTGTTCTAATGATACATCAATACATTACCATCATTTGGAATACCATTGGAAATCATTTGGATTACTTTTGAAGTGATGGAACATTTAGGGCTTCAGAATTTGCTTCACCATACTGTAAGTTATTTTTAACTCTTTCACTCAAATGTTTTACAAAACGTTTTGGTTTTCACTCTTTCTTGTTACTTATTTTAAGACCATTGAGTGAGACAAACTATATCTAGCAATGCTTTTGTTGATAAGAAAACTGATATCTAGCAATGCCTTGTCTGGTTAGACAATCTGTATCTAGCAATGCTTAGTCTGGTGAGACAATCTGTATCTAGCAGTGTATAGTTTCCTGAGACAACTTGTATCTAGCAATGCATAGTCTGGTGGGACAACCTATATCTAGCAAGGCAGTCTGGTGAGACAAATTATATCTAGCAATGCTTTGATTTATAATAAAACTTTTATCAAGTCATGCCTTGTCTGGTGAGACAACCTATATTTTGCAATGCTAAGTCTAGTAAGACAATCTGTATCTAGCAATGCATAGTCTGGTGGGACAACTTATATCTAGCAAGACAGTTTTGTAAGACAAATTATATCTAGTAATGCTTTGTCTGAAAGCTAAATCTAGCAATACATAGTCTGATGAGACAACCAATGCATAGTCTTCTGAGATAACTTCTATCTAGCAATGCATAGTCTTGTGAGATAACATCAATCTAGCAATGCATAGTCTTGTGAGATGACATCTATCTAGCAATGCATTGTCTTGTGAGATAATCTCTATCTAGCAACGCATAGTCTTGTGAGATAACCTCTATCTAGCAATGCATAATCTTGTGAGATAACATCTAATCAAGCAATGCATATACAGTTGAACCCGGTTATCTCGCTGGCCTTGGGGTTTGCCAAAAAGCGTCGAGATAACCGATGATCGAGATAAACGAAAACCAATATGGCGGCAATATATTAACATGTGCTTGAAATTTATTTATGTACATGATGTGCGTTAATAAATGAGAATGTAATGTACGTGTTTTTGGAGGGTTTTTTACACAACAGCGTTGCCGCGATTTGTTTGATGAAGCGATCGGCATGCTATAAAAATGTACATACATGTTTGCTAACAACAAAAGGCATATGTACACCAACTAACGGCAGAGATTTACCAGTATACAATACAAACCACCGTTGATTCTCGATACAAACCTTTATTATATTCTGCAACATTGCAAACACAAAGATCGCTCACAAAATCACAAAAACGTGCGTGATAAAAATTCCGAGCAAATTACGAAGTTCGCCAAAATCTCCATTAAATGCTCTATTGCTTCCTAAATCCCAAAAGAATGATCAATGAATGCTGTATAAATTTTCTCAACAAGCAAAATAGGATCTCCATTCCCACAATTGAAACTTACACGTGTCAACACCTGACAATATTGGACCGTATATATTATCAAAAGTTAACACCCAATATAGGGATTCTTTCACTCCTGTATTTTGAGAAATACATAATTATTGTTTATTTGTTGTTTGCTATTTCTTCTTGCGGAGTTTAAGTCTCTGTAACCGTAACACGGGATTGATGGCAAACGGAAAAGATCAATGAGTAAAATGCACAAATATTATTTACACCGCCTGGATTTATGTTTGGTGACATACTCCTTCTTCAAAATATCACAGCCAGTTGTAAATTAATTGACGAACTTTGCCTTGATACATACATCATAGACAGTACCGGATTACCCATTAGGCAGAGTAGGCAACTGCCTATGGGCCCCGCGACTTTTATGGGCCCCATCAGGGGCCCCCATGAGACCGTGACCATGGGTCTGGGGCCCCAAAAGTTTGACTGCCTATGGGCCTCCACGGTGCTTAATCCGGCGCTGATCATAGAACATCTGTTTTAACTTTTTATCATATCTCAGCAAACAAACAGAAGGATTAGTCATTCCATTAATTTTATCTGTTCTATTCGCGTCTTCAGAAGTCGGTCAGTTGTAGGTATAGTACGGTAGCATGATTGACCGTCACAACATACAGTACTCGGCCCAGATGTCAGCATAAGCAGATTATGATATAACAATGCACTGCTAAGATGGGGTTGTCGATATAAACAAAGGATCATTTGTGGCATCGATAACTAACATTTTCAAAAGCCAGCAATTGGTCATGGGGATCGAGATAACCGACGTTAAGTGGAAAATTTGGCCCTCTTTTGTGCTCGAGATATTAGCATACATGCCAACCCCTGACGAGGAAAAAGTGTAATCCAAGTGGTCAAAAAGAGGAATCCAAGCAGAAAAAGAGTAATCCACATATAACATACTACAATTACAATTAACAATGATTTATTTGCTTTTCTCGTCTTTTATCATTCATTAATGGTTCAAGTGTTCATATGTAGCACTTTTAGCTTTAGAAAGCAACAGATTGTTATGTTGCATTTCAAAACATTTTGTACCAGCTGAGGCCATGAATGTTTTGCATACCAGTAGAGCACTCAGTACCGGGTTACTTAGCCTGGACCTGAATTCAGTTTTATTTTTGTTAACAACACTGAACAATAACTCACAGTCAGCATTAGAATGGTAAAGAACCAATATTCCTTTCATAACCTGACAAAGAAGAGGAAATTTATTTCTTCCAGTGATAGAGTCTTTTAGCTGGGAAATAAGGTGCCATTGCACATCAACTCTATCTGCATTAAGTATATTGTCAGGTAGAATCCCAACTTGATACTTCAGGAATTCTTCTTCCAGATGATCCAAGTTAGACAAGGGTGGCAATAGAAAGGGATATCTCTTGACAGAGAATCTAACACTTTTGAAGCTTTTTGACTGTCAGCTGCAAACCCCATACAGTTCTGCCAACTTATGTCATGTTTCTTCAAAACATTGTCAAGCAAATCAAAAATGTTTTGTCCAGTGGAATTTACTGTTAATTCTGGTAAAGAAAGAAGAACACTCATGACTTTGCCTTTTTCACTGTCAAAGTATCTAACACATACTGGGTACAACTTTTTATCATCATAATCACAACTCCCCTCTGTGGCAATACTAAACGGCCCAATTTTCATTGCTTCTGCAATTTTAAGTGAAGTATCTTCTGCTAGGCACCAAACAATGTGAGATGATTTTGTTCTTGCACAAGCATATTTTTCCGCAATTTTCGAATCAGGAAACATCCGCTTGAACAAGGGACCAACATGGTCTGCTACCGCTAAGGGTAGTCTGTGTTCTATTAAAAACTCGGTAAATAACACCTCAGCATTTATAGTATTCAAGTATGCACTTGAGCTCTGCTGTAAATAAGAAGTTACCTTAGTATTAGAGTTCGTAATGCGAGCTAATTCGATGTGTTTCCTTGTTTTCATGTGTTTTTCCACATCAAATTTACCACCATGACCAATGCTAAAATCGTTTCCGCACAGTCTGCAATGAGCATGATGCTGTCCTAGAATGGAACGCTGTATTATGCCATTCATATATTCATCTTTGAATCTTTGGAGGACTCGTTGTTTTGCTTTTTTCTGATCCATCTGCGAAATTCTTGGGGAAAAAAATGTGCTCTAACATACACAAAGACTAGAATCCATCTTAACATCTGAAGCCATTTAGCGCCAACGATTAGACGTCACGTGATGATGCCCTCGTCGTGTTTTGAGGATTGATTACATTTTGCTTTGTTTATTATTGACTTTTTCTAACCCATCTGTGAAATTATTTAAGAGATATTTTTTGCACTCATAAACGCATTGAGAATTTTTTAATACTTTTTAGCGCAAAAAAACTTTTAGACTGGTTCTGCACTATACAAAATTAGAACAAAGAGTACGTGCATAATGATTTAAACAAAATAGAAACCAGTCTGTTCTCTCCTCACTAAGCCGCTATAAATAGAATATGAGGTCGAAAGTTTGAAAGTATCTTAGTAACATGATAGTTGCTATAAATAGAACATGAATATTAGGAAAGTCCACGGACAAGTATACTCGTATATCGTAGTTATGTAGAAGCAGGGTATTTTTTAATTAAAAATAAAACAGTATGTAAAATATAAAGTAATGCTAATAAAAACGAAAAAAAAAAATATTTTTTTTTTTTGCAAGATGGATATATCGAAAAAGCGTAATCTATAAACGTTAACGCGTAACGCGGAATTTAGTGGGAAAAAGCGTAATGATTACGCCAAAAGCGTAATGGTTGGCATGTATGTATTAGGGTTCGGCGACATAAAAGAATCGACATAACCGATGAGAAAATGCTAAGACAAAGAGAGAATTTGGCGGTTCCACTCCAAAAACGTCGACTTAATAGGGTTGGCGTGTTAACCGAGGTCGAGATAAGTGGGTTCGACTGTATATATAGTCTTGTGAACCAGCCTCTATCTAGCATATTCTGGTAAGACAACAAAGTTTAAAAACATGGATTCAGAAGAACAACGTTTCAAAAGAGTCTACCATACAGTAAAATAAAAGTGAAAGTGACCTACATTTGCTAGGAGTTGGTTGTACTGCTAAATACAGATGCATATATTGAGTTAAAAAACAAATGAAGCAAAAGTTTCAGAAAAATGAACTTAAGTTTAAAATTTTGCTATGCTGTTTAACCAAACAGTTACTAAGAAAACAAGGAACATGTTTCTCATAAGACCTATAACACATAAACAAAAGTTACCATCTACTGCTTCACCAGACTGCCATCCCAACACATCCATCAGATACCTGTAAATAGAGCACATAATGCAGATTTCATTAGTTTTATTAAAGTAAGTTTACAGTTTCTCTTTTGGTTTAGGAAATAGTACATACCATTATTAAATCTAATTTAAACTCTGCTAAACAATTTTCAAATTATACTTTACCATTCACTCTAAGCTAAGCTTGGATTTTAGAAAGTTTGTATTTTTCAATTTGTTGTACAGTGTCATGTGATAGCTCTGTAGAATTTAAAGAATTTTTAAAACTCTGAATAATTTCCTATTTTTGAAAATAAAACAATCACATAGTTAGACCACAGTCAGGTCAGGGGCCCCGAGTGGCCGAGTGGTCTAACGTGCTGTCCGTTACGGATCACTGCCATCTCACCTCTGTGTGGGTTCAAGTCTAAGATTCGGCTAATGAAGTTAAGTGAGAAAGCTTGCCAGTAGCTTCTCGTGGGTCGGTGGTTCTTTCTGGGGCTTTCCGGGTTCTTCCTCCACCACTAATACTGGCCGCCATGTATAGCCTATATTGTGCTGAAAAATGGCGTTAAACCATTAATTTTGTTTTAAAAAAAGTTAGGTCTAACAATTCTCAAACAGTTATTTGATATTGTACACAATATCAAACATCACCCATGAATACATGATAATAACGCTTCAGGAAAACTTTAAATATCATCAAAATGAACCAAGAGACTTCAAATATCACCAAAATGATCCAAGAGAACTTCAAATATCACCAAATGCTCCACGAGAACTTCAAATATCACCAAAATGCTCCAAAAGACTTCAAATCTCACCAAAATGCTCCAACAGAACTTCAAATATCACCAAAATGCTCCAAAAGACTTCAAATCTCACCAAAATGCTCCAACAGAACTTCAAATATCACCAATGTGCACATGATAATAATGCATCAAGAGAACTCCGGACAAGATACCAATGCTCCACTAGCCAAAATGAATTTCCATGAATTCAATACATTTCGCCTTTTAAAATTCCAAGTGTTGAAATTATGTCTAATAGTCTAGACTGACAAGATTTTCACATTAGCCATTCTGACAGCCATACTTGATGATAGATCATCACCATCTTCATTTATGACAAACTAGATACCAATAGAATACATCTGTTGAATACTCCTTGTTGTTATTCTGGAGAATTAGGGTGAAGACTTTCAATACTGTCAATGTGGCATCCATATTTGTCATCATATAAACAATTTGTTTCATTCAAGACCAAAAAGATATTATAATCAGTATTTTGGTAACATATAAAAACTTTCAATTTAGCAATAAACAGATTTTCCAGTTAATGACCATAGTGACACCATATTCATTTAGTACCAAGTAGACATCATAACAAATCTTCTGGTAAAAAACTAATCTTGATTTCTGTCTAAGAGCAGTCATAATGATAATGATATGGACCTAACCTGCAGATCATGTAGCCCGTCCTATTTACTCCATGAGTGCAATGAATCCCTATGACATACTCTGAAATTATAAAGAAAAAAAGGAGTTATGCATTATTATGATGGCTACTTTGCAACTGTCATGATAAAGTTAAACTTTACTTAAAATGTGAACAAGTTATCTCCCTTGTATTGCTGTAATTTCTTAAAAAGATAAATCATTATTTCAAACTATTGTATTACTAGTGTCACTGCAGCTAAAATGCAATAATGACATCAGAATGCTAGACAAGAATTTAATTACTCGGTGTTTTACTCCCTGTTTGGAACTCATTACATAGTTGGAAATTTGTTGGGGTAGTTGGCGATTAATTTCTGACAATTAATCACATACCTGTTTATACTGTCAGATGTCTCAGTAGTTCCCAAGTAAAACATTTAATTTTCACCACCAGTCCTGTTTGCCCTACTAATAATACTGACAAATTGCCTTAAATCAGATGTTATGAACAAACATACAATATGGCCATTTCTAACATCACTAATGCTCAAATTATCCAACACTCTATCCTTATTTTTTAATTAACAAGATTAATCTGTATTGAAGGTCACAATTCTTCATCTGTTATAATTTATCTGCCTCTATTTGCAGCGACTAGAAATCTAACTGCTTTGTTATTTTATGTCAACAGTTCATTATATTAAATTAATGAGATTTACATATTGGTCTCACTCGAAATCAAAGTGGTGCTTAACTCGATTAGTGACATAATTGAAGAACCTAATAAAAAAACAGATATGAAATGTAGGATCCTTGCAGAACAATATTTAGCCCATAAAATTTGCATCTTAAAAGGCAACCTATATTACTGTGAAATGATTCTGAGAAACTAAGGTAAATTTGTGGCAGTATAAGCTCTGTAACCATGCTTCTTTGAATGCACAAAAAGACTTATTCAGCTTGTGTTCAATTGAAAGTTCTACTTGGGATAGTCTGCACTGATTGAATACACCATCAATAAACATGGACTTTAAAGCATGTGTAATACGCTGTTAATTTTGGAGAAATGCTTAAAATTTTATTTGCTAAATTTGAACACATTACACAATTTCTGTAATCAGTTTTGTACAATAAACTGCTTAGTAAATTAATCATCTAATGTTATATTTCAAGTCCATACATACAATACAGTTTCATCATCAACACCTTATTTTAAGTCCATCTCCAATGAAAACTTCACCATATATGGTTTATTTAAAGTCCATCTCCAATGAAATATTCATCATCAACACCTTATTTCAAAAAAAAAATTCATCATATATGGTTTATTTAAAATCTGTCTCCAGTTAAAATTTCGTCATCAACACCTTATTTCAAATCCATCTCCACTTAGAAATAGATCAATCTACACCATATTTTTCAGTCCATTGCCAGTGAAAAATTTCATCACCTACCTATATTAGTGATTCCCAACCTGTGGGCACAAATGTTTTGGAAGTCAAGAAGGGGTCCTTCTACTCAAAAAGGAACCGCTTATCTACATCTTATTTTCAAGACCATATCCAAACTAGAAATTAATCGGAGTACATAAGCACTAAACCTATTCCATATCATTTCTGGTTAGAATTTCATCATATAAACCTATTTCATGTCACGTCCAGTTAGAATTTCATCCCCATCTCAAATTTCAAGTTCATCTGCAGTTATTATTTCATCATCTATCCATGATGCAAAATATGAGTGACATACAATTAGGGCATGCAAAATGATAACATTGTTGATGATTCTGCAGGCAGATAACTGATTGTTACATCGCACCTTGCTTAGGGTTGTTTGAGAAAAACATACTTTGGGACTCAGGGAAGGTATTTTTGATGTGGAGATGTCACACACAGATGATAAAATTTAAAATTCTCCATTGTTTTCTTAATAATTGGTTAAATAACCAGATTATCCTGAGATATTTTTAAGAGTGTGTTCCCATAGTTTCATATTTGCTTAAACAGCACTATACTATACTTATTGTACTGAAATATTAACCGAAAATTTACCAAATTCAAAACTCATAACTAATTAGGTAAGACTATGTACAAGGTACATGGTAATAAAACATTAACATAAATGTTACTGTGTTCTAGAATTCATTACTAATTAGGTAATGTTACTGTGTTCTAGAATTCATAACTAATTAGGTAAAACCTTGTACAAGAGACCAGCAGTAAACCTGCATAAATGAAATATCAGCATAAATTATACAAAGTCTTAGAATTCATCACTAATTAGCTGAGACTTTGTACTAGTGACAGGCAGTAAACATATGAAAATGAAAAACTATAAGATATGTTACAATATTGTGTAATTTATCACAATTCATAGAGACCTTGTACAAGAGACAGGCAGTAAGCCAATGACAATGAAACATTAACAAACATGTTATATAATTCTAGAAATCAACACTAATTATGTCATAACAAAGCACGGGTAATGTACTTACTGTTGTCAATGTTGAAATGCTGCTGAAAATTGCTTATGATATCAAACATCCTGAAAAGAAAATTGATACAAAGCTAATAACCACACTGAAAAGAGAAAGTATGAGTCTTAACCTAGGTATCCATGACTATTAATTAAGTATTATTTAGTTATCAAAAACTGAAGTAACATGAAAGTGTACAAACCAAATAAATCCAGTTCAACATATATACATATGCTGGCAAGTATATACAGTAGAATCATAATGCTTTATATCAAATGATTTTTATGATTTAGCAAAATGTACATAACTATATTTAACCATGCTGAAAAATACACACCGATATATCAAATGGTTTTACTCCTGCATGTTATTATTTTCATCTATCAATGTAGATATTAGAAATTCAAGGTAACAAATTACATGGAATACAAAATTTAAATGTTATTCTAATCACTGAAACAGCTTCCTCTGATATAAAATCATCCAACTTTTACCAGTGTTAACATTTTTGTACTATGGACTTGAAATAAAAAAGTGAAGAGAAATGTCTTTATCATTCAAGAAAACATTAAAGGAATTAATATAATATAAAAGAAGTGCAACCACATTTTATGGGATAATTATGAAATTCTTCATCCTTTATTTACTGCACAGTGAAACATAAACTGACCATTTTGATTATATGGCTGGCTGCATTTTTTCAGGCCATTTAACTACAAGCACATGCACACTGTTGATGTCTGTGGAGTTCCAAATTTGTTATTCATGTATATGGAACCAAATGTGACTACGATCAGAGGAGTGCCAATTTTGTTCAGGTAGCAACAGGTTTGTCTGAATCAATGGGAACATAGTTAAATTAGATCATTAGTTGTAGTAATTTTAATTTCATAATTGATTTTTCTGAAAAAGGGATGTTTATTCACTGTAGATTTATTTAGGCTTGGTTGAATCTGTAAAGGTGGTGGTTACATGACTGACCATGTTTCTTGACCAACATACATGTACCATATATCTAGTTGTACGCCATAAGAACTGCATTTCACTTTGGATTTATTAATGGCTTTTGTACTTGTACATAATGCAGCAGCATATGTCCAGGTGCAGCAAGTGCTATGATATTTTGGTTATATCTTCTGAACTATCGCTTTTTGGTAATGTCTATAACTAACACAAGAAAATTCATTTTTTCTCTATTATCTCTTGATAAATGCAGAAACATTTGACATAAATACATATTTTCTCTCCACCCGTTTCTTTAATTTGCTTCTATTTATATTTTTTGTACAAAGTTATGTATTTCCCAACATCACATGTAATATTTTGTTTCATTTTAATTTAATATTTATATATTAGTTGCCATGTTAGCTGGGATTTGGTGTTCAAATTATATGCATAACAAATGTAACTTTTAAACAAAAGATGCTTAATTAACATACCTGACAAATGAACACTGGCAAATAACACAGATCAGATTAAATTACAAAATGTTTTGTGCATTTTTAAGTAGGAAATAGTTAATCTTGTGTATGCAATGCTGATAATGGTGTCCAATTATTTATGTTCGTTATATGACAAGTGAATCCTTTATGTCAATTTTCACATAAAGCTTCAGTTAAAAATGTTCTGAAATGAGTGTGTGTATGGTTAGGATTTTTAACGTAGCTTTAAACAAAATTCAGTCATATCGCTATGATGTCTGCAGTGAGGCAGTTTATAGTGATGTCTAGCACTGGGCATCATGCCGCAGACATGTAGCATGATGACCCACCCTCTCATATTATCCTGACACCAGGCTGAACAGTCCTAACACTAACCTCTTAATGCTGAGCACCAACTGAGGCAGCTGTTAGTACCGTTTGTGTAAGTTTTTGGTATGACTCAGCCAGGGATTGAACCCATGACCACCCAATTCCGCAACAGACTCTCTAACTATGGAAGCAGTGGTACTGACATTGGAATAACTAAATAACATAACTGAATATACCCCTGATATTGGAATGACTAAATAACATAACTGAATATACCCCTGCACAAGTCAGGTCATCTGACAAACAACATAGTCATAATCTGCTACCACATATTTTACCTGCAGATCAGGATTTATACTGCTTGTTCTACTGATTACTCCTAATAAACCCAGATCTGCTGGCACATTATGCATTGGCAAATCTGGGTCTATGCAATTAGAAGTTGGATCCGATATATGAACAAGTACAGACAGTAATCAGATATGGATGGTAAGACAGCTACATACTGATTGACTGCTTTATCTGATGGGATTTTTTGACCCTCAACAAAAATCTTCTCATATTTTATTCCGTTCTGTGTGAACTCCTGCAACAAAATATTAGAGCAAATTTAATATATTGCAACCATCCAAAAGATATTTACAAGAAAAATACATAGGTGTGAC
Source organism: Unio delphinus (assembly GCA_029339505.1). Lineage (NCBI taxonomy): Eukaryota > Metazoa > Mollusca > Bivalvia > Unionida > Unionidae > Unio > Unio delphinus. The sequence goes on along the minus strand of JAQISU010000109.1, from coordinate 3,142,033 downwards.
AATATTTATAACCATTACAATTGTTTATATCCTGAACACGGTCAGTAAAATCTGCTAACATAAAAAAATAACAGCTTTGTTTTCAGAAATGAGAAAAAAGAATTACTAACATCTTTAATTTGAAATTGAGACAAGAACTTGTTGAGCTTTTAAATCAAAGTCCATGTAATAATGTACAAACAACTGGAAATGGCACTGATTAAAGATTTGCTAACCAATCATGGTCTATGCATTTTGTTCAACTTCAAATTCCTTTACTGGTGTCAAAATCAAATTTACAACTGCCCAGGAAAAATGTCTTAAATTTTGTTGGGCAACTAGCTGAGGATTTAATAAAAAATATAAGGAAATAATCCAGATTTTCTTTTACAATTTTATGAAAATCATGACTTTTGGTATCATATATAGGTAACTATGATATGCTTCTTACCTCTGGATTGTAATACTTTGTTGTGAAGGTCAGATCTATGACCAATCCAAGAGATAAGCCTCGTTCTTTTAGTGTGTCAATCAAAGTCTGTGGAGTGAATCTGAAACATTTAAGAAATGTAATTCCATACCAGTAGTCTGGATAGTTATTATAAGTAAATGTACTAAGCAAAAGTAATTACTGCTTAATGATTAATTAATTCTTTTGATTTAAGTTATACTCTGCAGGTACAAACTAGAATCATTGAATTAAGAACTTGGCTTTGTTTCCCCTAATTCTCTTTTCATATCTGATCACATTTCCTTCCGTTTTAATCTGGTATTTGTATTCATTGATCTCTTGTCAAATACAGTGTGTATATTGATATGTAAACTGCATTTTATAGGACAGGTGTACCTTATATATCTATATAAATGTATGTAAATTGCAATATATTTCAAAATTATAGTGTTTCTATTTAAATTTTCCTGTAATATTTGTTACTATGGAATTTCTCTAACTTTTTTATTTCAAAGAAAGCAAATATTAGTGAGGTTCAAATGTACTTTACACAATCAGTAAGGAAGCTATTTAAATGAAGTCATATTATAATTTTGTTTTACAGAAGAACAAACCATCAAGTCAAAATATTGTGTAGTCAGTAGCAAATATTTCCCAGATTTGTAACCCTTTGATAAGATAAAATAGGGTAGGTGTTTCCCAGATTTGTAACCCTTCGATCAGATAAAATAGGGTAGGTGTTTCCCAGATTTGTAACCCTTCAATAAGATAAAATACGGTAGGTGTTTGCCAGATTTATAACCCTTTGATAAGATAAAATAGGGTAGGTGTGCCCCCAGATTTGTAACCCTTTGACAAGACAGTAGGTGTTTCCCAGATCTGTAACCCTTTGACAAGATAAAATAGGTTAGCATTACATCAAGAAGCATTTCCCGATGGAACAAACTAAAGTGTTATGGATTGTCACCGTGTTTTAGCAAAAGGCTGATTGTCATGATTGGTTCTTCTTGTGCAAATGAATTGTACAATTAAATATTCAAGAAACCATTTGTAAATAAAGATCATCCAAAATTTTAAATATTACCTTTCTTTTTCTTCATATCTTTTACTCAGGGACTGAAAAAAAATAAACCGTTAGACAAGTATCACTTGAATACATATCTAGTCCACCCTGTCTAAAGCAGTCATGAAATGGAAAAATCCAACATGTACAATGCAGCCACCCAAAGAAAAAAGGTGGCCTTTGTAAACAGGTGAACTCTTTATGCATGTTAATCTTTTAAACTTGGGCATAAAAACTGAATACCATTGGAAGTAAAAACATATGCTTTATTTACTGCCATCATCAGGAAAGAATTTTAAATATAGATTTATGACAACAATTAGCGATCATTAAAAGGATAAATTAAAAATGTATTTCACATACATTTTAAAATAAAGTGTTTCCTTGAAAGGATCACCAGATACATTTCTACATGATGCATGTGAAAGTTTGTTGATTAAAATTTAGTCCTTTTATTAACAAGTAAGAACTACATGTACTGCAACTGAAAACAACAAGATCTTAACTTACTCAAATGGAAGTTATAGACCTCTGAAATGCAAATACATTTTCAAATTTTGTGCTCATACACTTTTTGTAATTACAGAATCAGGAATTGCCAGTTAAACGTCTCAACAAAGGTCAATTGTCTTATTTTCCTGCAATGAGAATGAAGCATTACTCATCTAATAGCATACCACTCTACTCAAGAGCTGATTGGTTGATTATGGGTTTAAAAACATATTTCAGCTATACATAATAAGCTATATATGGCAGTCATTATAACTAGTTGGAAGAAGAACTGAAAAACAGGTAGAACCACTGAACCACAGGAAGCTTTCTCACAATGGCCAAGTCTGAGACTCGAACCATCATGGGCAGAGGTGAGATGTCATTTATCTATAAAGGCATGTGCCTTTGACCACTCTGTCCCCTCTAAAGAGATAAAAGTACTTGTGATGCAAATTAACAATTCTGCTTGACTAGTTGATGATGCTTGTCAGAATGTCATGTATAGCACACGTGCCATATTCCCAGCCAGTGATGAGTGTTTTTTTGAGACTCAAAAAATCATTCGAGGTTACAAGGAGGGTCAGTGCACATGACACAAAAAGTGACATCCAAGATATTTTCGCATAAATCCTAAAGAAAATGATTGGAAATTCAAATCTGAATAAACAAAAATAACTTGTCTATTTTCTTTCAAACATTTATTACACTTACATAGAAAATAAAAATAGGTAATAGGCTTAGCTTCTCATATATCATTAACACACCTACACAAATTTGATAAAACTCACAAAACCATAACCATACTGATATTAAATAAAAAGCATACATAAAGTCTTTAAAATGCACTTCATGACAAAATTAATGCTTAATTAGATGCAGTCTTTCTCCTCTCATTAGCTCAGTAGTGGCTTTAAAGTTAATGCGAGTGTCTTTTGTTTAAATTGTTGCACTCAATAGAGACTGTATGGTATTGTTGTTCAACCTTCCCTGTTGGATTCTGTGAGTGAATCCTTCTCAAAACTGAGCTGTTTATGACAACCATAATGTTAGCATTGTCAGAACTGCATCCAAAATATACCTGTATCTAGAGAAAATAAAATATTATATATCACATTTGGGAATGATCCTATCATTGGGTATGAGGGAAAGGGAAAAAAAACATTTTCAAGTTTAATTGGGGCCGTACTGGTAATATAGCAATAATAGAAACATACGTCCAGCACAAATGTTAATGCTTGATCAACACAGATCAATTGTAGAAAGATGAGCATCTGCGTATTCTATTTCTATTACTTGTTTCATTCAGCTCGAAAAGCACAGGCAAATAATTAGTTAGCATTTTAACAAGATTAAGAACAAATCTGACTGTTCATTTCATCCTGTCAAATATGTTCTAGTTTGTCCTGTTGTTCATACAGGTGAAGTTGCTATTTCAACGGACATTGTATCATCTAGAATGATTCATATTGATATATTATTTGCAGAATGTGCAAAGAATTAAAATGTTCCCTCTTCCAACAACGCTTCACAATGCAAAGTTAAAGTCTGTCAACCAGAGCTCTGAAATTTTTGCTGGGCTTTTCTTCGTTTGCTGATAGTTTATTGCATCCTGAATCACAGGAAATGCATTTAGACAGTTTATCTTCAAAGATGTATCACACATGAACACTATGTTTAAGAACTGAAAAAAAATGATGCTTTGCATTTCATACATGGAGTGAAATCCAGCTTAAAAAAATATTGCTGCTGTTCACAAACTTCCGATAAATATTTAGTAATAAAGTGTTATAACTTGTGTGCCTCAGTAAGCATCTCTTTCATTACCATAACTTCAATTAGCCTAATGGGTAACACCACAACATTCTTCAAAGGACTTAACACATCACAAAAGCTATTTTTGGCAATTTGAGCAATATGTATAATAGTTGTTTTTGTTGTTTTAGGGTTTAACGCCATTCTTCAGCACAAGATAGGCTTTACATGGTGGAGGAAAAACCCCGGGAAGAACCACTGACCCATGAGAAGCTACTGGCAGGCTTCTTACGTACCCACATTAGCCACGCCTGAGGCTTGAATCCACAAAAAGAAAGTTGAGACCATTTGGTCATTCTGGTCCTCTAATCATGGTTGTGTATACCTTATCACCTTGCCTTTCAACTGCCTCTATAACAATCAGCTGTACAAACTACCCAAGGATAGTCTTAAATGAGGATGGTTTTTATTACCTTATACATGTTACAACAATACTTGTAGGTGTGTTTTTGAATGTTACTTTATTTTTAAATTTGACCATGTCAGGGGATTTAGGATTTTAAATTTGTCTTTTTTGTGTGACATATTGTATTATGGCAAATATGGCAAAGGAAAATCATAATTTTTTAAAATTTATTTTACTTCTTGACAAAACTCAATCTTGGGCAAGCAGACTGTTTTTCTTTCCATCTGTTTTACTACAATATAAAATGTGGATGGAGTGATATATAATTTTATTATATCAAAACCCATACATGTAAAAAAAAATCTCCATTATTCATTATCCAGTTTTTCTATGCTTTTTTTTCTTCAAGAAATTGGGCAATCACAATTTTTTCTCAATCAAAACAGGACTTGAATGAGTAAGAACAAGTAAGATTTTCCAGAACATATTTTACGAAACTGTAAGTCATATTATGATCTTTTGTTCTTTGGGACTAAAAAGAAATTTGAAAATTGAGTGATTTAACAATAAAGTTAACACAGGCTAGATAGAGCATTTTCCATACTGCTGTGATTTAACAATAAAGTTAACACAGGCTTGATAGAGCATTTTCCATACTGCTGTGATTTAACAATAAAGTTAACACAGGCTTGATAGAGCATTTTCCATACTGCTGTGATTTAACAATAAAGTTAACACAGGCTAGATAGAGCATTTTCCATACTGCTGTGATTTAACAATAAAGTTAACACAGGCTAGATAGAGCATTTTCCATACTGCTGTGATTTAACAATAAAGTTAACACAGGCTTGATAGAGCATTTTCCATTCTGCTGTGATTTAACAATAAAGTTAACACAGGCTAGATAGAGCATTTTCCATACTGCTGTGATTTAACAATAAAGTTAACACAGGCTAGATAGAGCATTTTCCATACTGCTGTGATTTAACAATAAAGTTAACACAGGTTAGATAGAGCATTTTCCATACTGCTGTGATTTAACAATAAAGTTAACACAGGCTTGATAGAGCATTTTCCATTCTGCTGTGATTTAACAATAAAGTTAACACAGGCTAGATAGAGCATTTTCCATACTGCTGTGATTTAACAATAAAGTTAACACAGGCTAGATAGAGCATTTTCCATACTGCTGTGATTTAACAATAAAGTTAACACAGGCTAGATAGAGCATTTTCCATACTGCTGTGATTTAACAATAAAGTTAACACAGGCTTGATAGAGCATTTTCCATACTGTTGTGATTTAACAATAAAGTTAACACAGGCTTGATAGAGCATTTTCCATACTGCTGTGATTTAACAATAAAGTTAACACAGGCTAGATAGAGCATTTTCCATACTGCTGTGATTTAACAATAAAGTTAACACAGGCTTGATAGAGCATTTTCCATACTGCTGTGATTTAACAATAAAGTTAACACAGGCTTGATAGAGCATTTTCCATACTGCTGTGATTTAACAATAAAGTTAACACAGGCTAGATAGAGCATTTTCCATACTGCTGTGATTTAACAATAAAGTTAACACAGGCTAGATAGAGCATTTTCCATACTGCTGTGATTTAACAATAAAGTTAACACAGGCTTGATAGAGCATTTTCCATTCTGCTGTGATTTAACAATAAAGTTAACACAGGCTAGATAGAGCATTTTCCATACTGCTGTGATTTAACAATAAAGTTAACACAGGCTAGATAGAGCATTTTCCATACTGCTGTGATTTAACAATAAAGTTAACACAGGTTAGATAGAGCATTTTCCATACTGCTGTGATTTAACAATAAAGTTAACACAGGCTTGATAGAGCATTTTCCATTCTGCTGTGATTTAACAATAAAGTTAACACAGGCTAGATAGAGCATTTTCCATACTGCTGTGATTTAACAATAAAGTTAACACAGGCTAGATAGAGCATTTTCCATACTGCTGTGATTTAACAATAAAGTTAACACAGGCTTGATAGAGCATTTTCCATACTGCTGTGATTTAACAATAAAGTTAACACAGGCTAGATAGAGCATTTTCCATACTGCTGTGATTTAACAATAAAGTTAACACAGGCTAGATAGAGCATTTTCCATACTGCTGTGATTTAACAATAAAGTTAACACAGGCTACATAGAGCATTTTCCATTCTGCTGTGATTTAACAATAAAGTTAACACAGGCTAGATAGAGCATTTTCCATTCTGCTGTGATTTAACAATAAAGTTAACACAGGCTAGATAGAGCATTTTCCATACTGCTGATAATGGATCAACAAGTGGGTAAATATGTTAAGACAGAGATTATGACTTTGCCATTGATGGTGCATTCTTTAGTATTGGTTATTTAATTGCAAGGCAGAATTTTGTTTGCTCTTACTGGTGTATATTTCAATATGGTTATTTATTTTTAAAATCATAATTTGTTTGAAATATGAATAAGACCTATAGTGATGATACATGAAAGTTCTTAACTTGGCGTCTTACCTCCTTCAAGGGAACTTTCAGAGGCAGAATGCATGTTCTCTCTATGACATCGCCAAAGGGGCAGAAATCTTCCCACCTGTATTGTAAATAATATCTGCAATAACTATACATATTAGGCCATAATTTGGTTCTCCATGTTTCTTCCCAATTATACTCATGTGTCTTAAAATATTAAGAAGAAAAAAAGTTTTTTCTAACTTTCTTAAAATACCTACATTTCTGACCAAAATCCAATTTTGCAGCTGTATGCATTTGGTAACTGCTTTCTATATACAGTGTATATGAATAAGGGTCAATTTAGCAAGTGGCTGGCTAGCCAGAAGCTTTTCATTCGGACAGCCAATATTTCAAGCAGATGGTTTGGCAGATCACTTAATATTTCTGTTGTACTTTGCAAGTGTTATCTGAAAATTTCAACAAGAGAACTAATCTGAGAACAGTCTGACATTGTGTTACTTCAAATAATTTCCACAGAGACATCTTTAAAAAATTAATGCCACTTACAGGAGTCTGGAGATGTTTATTTACCTTTTTCTAGTAGTAAAGAAGATCCAATTGGTCAATATCCAGTCTGGTGATTTATCAATCTTAATGCAATGCATCATGTTTAGTTTTATCAGTTAAAGTGTCAAATTGGCAGATGCAAATGATACATTTAAAAAAAAATGACACATCAATTATGCTTTCTGTAATGCAGGCAAACATAACTTGAAAACATGTCCATTTTCTTGTGTGAGAAATTGAATTTATTAGGAAAACAAAAACATCAGAGTAAGTAAATACTGAATAAAACATGACTTTAATGTGTAGAAAAGTGCAATAAGGGTTGCCATGTGTGTAAGATATTCCTGAGAAATTGACTTATCATTATGTTGTTAATTGATGTTGAAACATGCTACACAGCGATGTTATTTGGGCAATGAGACCTCGACCCCCAAAACAGAGACATCTGAATTCAAGTCTTACAAAATGGGACTATAACAGGGATGTAGACACAGACAATAATTAGGTTAGATGATTCTGTTGAGATTAATTATGATGACAGTCAAGACAGGTTATATTTATCTAAGTTTCAAGCTGCGCACATGTGTGTCATAACTATCAGCCACCTGCAAATTTTAAAAGGAATATGTAATTTTTGTTTACTATAATACACGTGAGTTACCATACCCGTCCCAAGCTAGGCAAATACCGCGATAATAAGGAGTTGTTGCCCTTTGATACGTTAATCTGGGTCAATCATCATTGCTGTTTTATTTATGTGTACAGGCTTTGACATTTGCTTTTATAGTTAGTTTGTTTATAGGAAGATATAGAAGTAAAGTCGTAGAAACTTTATACATTGTAACCAAGCAGCATTAACAGCTGTTTTAATGTGTACTGAGAACAATATTATGCCCCGTGATAAAACGGCGTTCTTGGTTACTATTGTATTATCTAAGTAAATACACACATATTTATGTAGAAGACTTATTCAGACAATTTCTGAATATAATTATAAAGTATGTTGACATTCTGTACCTGTCCAGAAATTTTGATTTTTTGGGCATTGTGTTATATTGTTAAATATTGTTCGACTGCTAATTTTCTTTGTAACGATCGATCCCCTGTGGCTACGCCTCAAATTGAATGCAGGAAGTAATAGTCTAGTTCTCTGCTTCGTTTGCTTCGTAAATTGCACTGTGCGAAAGTGGAATACGACGCGAACGAAACTTCATTACCCGCACCACAATTCGGTAAAAAGTTCATTAGAGTTTATGTTGAATTGTTTTCTTAAACCATGCCGACAGTAAATAAATCTTATCTTATCTTCACATTTTACTATGTAGTCTGTATATGTGTTCCTCATTAATGAACTTTCCATCGTTTCCAAATCAATAAACCATATGTTAATTTAAAATACCTTCAAAGATTTAACTCACGACGAAGTTCTTATAACATGTTATCTGACATTTTTATTAGCGACTGGACTGTAAACAAAATTAACGTGCAATGGGTGACATATATCACTTCCTGATCAGCATCAATGCCTCCTTACCCACTGTGCACTGTCACCAAAATACAAATAGCTCCATCATAATACTCGAAATATAAGGAATACAGAATTTACTTTAAATAAATTCTTAAATGTTCATATTGAAAAAAATAATAATTTACCTTTAATTCAATTTCTAATGCATAAATCTAAGAAAACTGCTCGATGAATTGTTGCGTAAATTTAATTTGCATTTTTACATATTTCTTATACGATATAGGTAAATGTATTTTGGACTTGACCTTGTCCAAAATCAAGATCATATTGTTCCTGACTAGAGATATTGATGTTGTTTTTATTTTGTAAAAAAAAAAATTTTGTACATAGTTAATATTTCTCTTGGAGTGTCGGTTAATTAGTAGAATCTTTACGTTAGACTGAGTCAAAGGCATACAAAGTGCTCTTGAATAATATTCTCGTGGAAAGAAACATTAATCTGTAATTATAGCGAATTGATACAATGACATCCTTGAGTATATAAATGTGATTAATTGGAGGACTGTTAACACATCATCACACTTCAGGGCACTAGTACATTAACACATTCTAGACTACATGCACATCGACGTTTAATCCATGCAATGAGTAATGTATGTCTAAAAAATAACTATATCAATGACAAGAACGGGATTTCCGCAATTCTAACCAAATTAAACTAGTGGTGATCTTAATAGCAAACGATGCCAAATGGATTCCGCATTTTTATATTGGATTATTAGTACGAGAATGCTATATTCTATATAGACATAAAGTTACAATTGGAACGGAAACATGACCGATCAATGCCTTTGAACTAATCCTGAATCTACGTTTTTCAACAAACTAAGATGAAAACACAAACCTAAGTACACGAAATGTGTTCTCTTTGAAGCAAGTAAGGCAATGGAATCATTTTTGTGATTGCGTTTTATCCTTTAGAAAAGCCATACGTTTTCAGAATAAGAAACATTAGGTACAAGATAGTTTACAATTACAGCCATCATTATCACCGTATTATGTTTTAAAGTTACACGTGACGTATTTACATACCATTTTTGGATTTTCATCTATTATGTAAGTATAAGCCCGTGTACTATATTAATAGAAGACAGAGGCTCCTATTTAAAATAAACCAGGTGACACATGGCTTCTTATTTTAATCAGTCACATATCGATTATCGAACATGTACGATTGCTAATGGTACTGATATTGGAGTTTGTTATGTAAAAAATCAAATTTATATAATCGTGGTTTCCCCTGCCCACCCCCAACCCTACCCCCAACAAACCCCCAAACAACTGACGCACCCTACATCCAGCAACAGATGTACCTAAAACGTGTTTATAAATCTGAATTTGTGTTTATGGCTTTTGCCTGTTATGAAGTATATGTGAAGACTCCAATCTGTTATGTAGTATATATGATGAATCCAAACTCAGTCTTGACGTATTTTCTATCTTTGTTATTTAGTATATGTAATGACCAAATATGATGTCCCCAAACTCGATCTTGATAAATATCTTATATAGGTCATGTAGCATATATGATGACCCCGAACTATGGGTATCTCTCTTATGCAGTGTATATGATGACCGCATACTTCGTTTTTACGTATATCCTGTCTTTGTTCTATAGCATCTTACGTTGTATATATGATGACCCCAAACTCAGTCTGGACGGATATTTTATCTCTGTTGCTAGTATACGTACAATTTCATGGAGTCATTCGTTAAGAGTAATTGGACTTTTGGTCATGTACGTGATTGCATTTAGGTCTTGTGGCAGCCCAGCTGTAAGTATCTGAAGAACAGTGCCATCTGGTGATAATTGATGAATATTCTTAGAGTCTCTTCCCACAACATATACATTAGCATCCATGTCTAGAGTGATACCATCGGAACCCTTCAGATTATCAGGGCTGTAGACAAAGATAAGACTTCCTGCTATGTCAAAACAGAACAGTGAATTTGTGCCCCATGTTGAGACGTAGACGCGTGTTTTTAACGCGTTTAGAGCAATATAGCTGTTACTCCATGCCCTATCCCCATACTCATGGTAAGACGTTTCCTCTCCTCTATCACTGATGACACTCCAGTAATATTTATTTTTGTCGAAGTTAGGTCCTGACACAACGATACTTCCCTTCACATCAAAATCAATACCCCAACATGATATCCTGTCATTAATCACAGATTTCTGAATGTCGGTGCCGTTTCGATTAACAACCTCGAGCAAGGCATTAGATTTCTGTTGAGCATTCATTAATAATAGACATGCATTATTTTATTATTGCTTTTGAATTATATCTCCTTTGTAAATTATGTGTCTATCCATTTTTATTTTCCGTTCAAATTCGCCAAGCGCATAATTCAATTTCGTTCTCAAATCTCGTATCGCTGCAGTTATGACATTCAGTTGACATTCCAATTTGCTAGTGTCTACGTTATTGATCTCTGTCAACTTGTTCACATGATTTCAAGTGTTTTCAAGCTTTTGGCAATGAATCCGGAATTTTCTTCTTTCAATTGTGCAGATGTGCATGTCGTCAAATCCAAAACACTGTCGCAATTTCTGTGACTCGTACCACAGCAATCTACACGGAGGTTTGTGATATGTACAGTAGAATGTTATATTTTCGCCATCATGCTCCGGGCAGTTGAATGCGGTTGCAATTTTCAAAGCATTTTGTGGGCTGCTGTCGAACTTCTGGATAGCTAGTATGTAATGTTTTTTAGTCGCTTTTAGACGCTGGTGAACCACTTTACAGTCAATACACATCGCCTTTTCGCAAACCAGACAGTAGCAATCCGATTATTTCCCTAAATCCATCGATTGACAAGTGTCTCATGGCCTTATTACATTCACATTCAATAATGTCGAAATTGAAAGTAGGACCATATATATTGACAGGAGGGAGGTCCAACTTTCTACAGATACCACTCTATGTGGACGACGAACAACAGTTTGAAACCCTGGGCACCCAATCTTGTCTAAATCGTCAACTTTTGCAGACTTGGGTTGAATATATGACTTGAGACAGCCATCATAGAAACAATGCATAAAAGTTAATTGTCGCGGTATATTAAAAGCTCTGGGACAAATAGGACAGCTCGGGCTTTCATCAGTACTAATAACGAGTTCTGTGGTTGTCATTCTATTGTAACTTTCACAGATATGGAACTGGGAAATAACTATACTCGGTTTAGATCATCGAATGGAGCAACGTCTATGTACATTCTAGTTCACCGACTTGGTATTTTATCTTCCCGGTCCGAGTGGTTCACAATCTTTACTACTACAATCACTAGTAAATCTCATTTAGAATGTTTGTCTGAAGAAGTTATACCATCACATAACGACTTTTGACCAGTCTAGACAGGTTAACATATCGGAAACGTGGCCAGCGAAGATGACTGCAATAGTATTGAAGAAGGGATGAGATCCATAAGCTGTTCACTTGTCATCGAATGAAGCAACGTCTATGTACATCCTAGTTCACCGACTTGGTATTTTATCTTCTCGGTCCGATGGTTCACAGTCAGTATTACTACGATCACTAGTAAATCTCATTTAGAATGTTTGTCTTTAGATGTTATGCCATCACATATCGACTTTTGAACACGTCTTTGCTAGCCAAGGTTTCAATATGTAGACCAATCTAGACAGGTTAACATATCGGAAATGTGGCCAGCGAAGATGATTGCAACAGTATTGAGGAAGGGGTGAGATCCATAATTTGTTCACTTTTCACTCGATTCTCAGTTCGATGTGGTAAAACGTATGCAGTGTAAATGTATTCGCCCGTTCGTGCGCATTGAGAAACATGTTTTGAAATTAATGTAACTTTTCCTCGTAACTTCTTTTGCAGACAGTAAACTTTGGTGTAAATGTAATACGTTTTAATCGGTTCCAATGGTAGTATAAAAATGAATACAAACATGTCTAGAAGTTTTCAGATGATACGTAATTTAGCAGAAAATTAAGCGATATGGATATAAATGTATGTTTGCCTTTCATTAATTTGAAAAATATCATCTGCTGATTGATATGGAAAGTATTGTGTAAACTACCTAGGACCTAGTGTTTTCCTTTGGATAAACCTATATGTAGCTTGTAATTTCAATCAATTTACTGAAATCTTTAACGAAGATCATTTATGGCTGTAAAACTTCATGCGTCATGCTTGTGTGTTGTTACCTTAACAATATCTTGTTCAGAAATTAAGACTTCGTTAAAAGCCGCTTAAATATTTCCAAAGAAGACATTTCAATCATTAAGTAGTTTTAGTTGGGGAACTTAGCGAGATTTAGATGTAGCTATGTAGTTATAAAATAGCAACGTACGTTGTTTCCATAAATAAATTCTTGAAAAGCGGTAGCTGTGCAATAATCTCACTCAAGTTTGGGACCATTACCATATTGCAGAAAGCAGTGAAAAAAGTTTACATACAATAGTTTCCAACCGAAATCTGCACGCAAAACTGTGGCTAAATGCAGTCTTCTGTTTCATGTTTTCAAATCTATATCACATTACCTGCGGATTAATATTGTAAAGTAGCACATGATACCATTTCGTGCGGGAACCGAGTGAATGTTTCGTTCGCAGTAATTCATATGCATGCAATCTCCTCATCTTTAAGCTGCATTATCAGTGATTTGTAATAACAAAACAACAAATATTTAGTTTCGTGTAGCTTATGTAAAGAAATGTACCATACTCACGTTAATAATATCATGTTATATTTTCAATGTCTGTTATAAACAACTTTGTGGGAGAATATATCACCATACCGTGACGAATTGACATATACAGTGAGAAACAACAATACCACGAATCTAATCCATTTCAGCTCTACGTTGCATTTATTAATATGATTTGTTTGCAAACAATACATGACATAGTGTTGCTCTAAGTATTAAAACTCCAACGTGGTGATAAGAATCCGAACTTGATATCAAGGAAACAATTTAATCAACCAGATCTGCTCGCAGTGGAAGATTCAAGCGAGGTGTGTGAGGAATTTATTTTCAAAACGTTGGTGCAGTCTTTTTTTATTCCTGGATATTTTAAGGTGGATGTTGCATGGCATTTTAACGTTGACGTTGAGGAGAAAAATACAAGATTCGGAAGGGAAAAGAAATCACAGATAGTGGCAAAAATACTTTAAATTACCCCCATGACCCATTCTGACACAGACGCTCTCTATCATACTATATAAAAAGAGAAGGTACGTAACTTCCCAAAACTTGGTTCCTCCCATGATCCTCGATTTCCTTTTGCTATTTCACTCTTTAAAGACACACACCCATAGTCTATGACTTGTTTTACTCCTGAGATATATTTCTATTCATCAAGCTATCATTAACTTTTCTGCATTGTACCAAAATGAAGTTACGGGCTAGGAAACGTGCGATTTTCGCGAATTTTACATCTTGTGACAAATACGAGCTACTGTGACAATGGGTGAAAAGAGCTTCATGTGCCATGTTTGCGATTCTACGATACATCCCTTCTTTAAATGCAGAACAGTGGCAAATGCAAAAGTAAGGTTTTACTTAATTCAATTTTAGGGATCCTGTTCCATGGAAGAATCATACATTGTCTACTTCACAGCACAAATCGTAAACAATCTACTCTATTTTCAAAACAGTTAATCTATGCGGCACACACATCAACACCGAAAAATGTTTGCCACAAAAGGTTATACTTAAATAATACGCATGCATAAGAGAAAAGTAAATAAATATTTGCATGGAACAGGATTTCTCAAGTTGAATCGAGTTAATGAATCTAGTTAACGGTAAGTAAAAATTTTCTTTTGCATTTACTACTGTTATGACAATAAACACGGGATGTATCGTTAAGTCGCAAACATTGTACATGTAGCTCTTTCCACCGGTTTTCACATGAGCTCGCACTTGACCCAAGATGTAAAATTCGCAAAAATCGCACGTTCGTAGATAGAATCATTAATAATATTACATTAGGACGGCAATCTTCCATGTTCATTCGGTTGTCATCGAAGGAGAAATCTTGATGCAGTCTTTGATATGATCCTAACATATCATCAGGTTTTATAGAAGTTGAGAAAAGACTTCATAAGATCTAATTATTTAATCTGTGCAACAAGGAATTACAGGTATGTTTAAAAAACATTAATAATAATTTTCATTCTACATTCTAACCAAATGAAACTACGAGAATGATAATTATATTATATTGACATAAAGTTAAAATTAACACGCAAACGCGATATGGCAACGAGTTTGAACCTATACCAAAATCTTTTTCAACAACCATGGGTTGAAAACATACAAGTGTTTCCTCATTAACTGACCTTGCTTCAGAGTGTAAACAAGCTTCTAAAATGATTGTTTAATTCCAATGACATTAGAGCTTTATTTTAAAAATGATTGGTTGATTCCTAGGTCAAAATGGAGTAAAGTATAAACATCTTACTAATTTTAGTTGGGTCATATGGTATTTACATGATTTCTTGAACTAGGTTTGTTCTGATAGTTTCTAGAATATCACGTGACCCCTTGTTTACGTAAAAACAGGTATTTAAATTATTGTTTGGGAGAGAACAGTTCAGTAGAAGTTGGGCTTTTATAATATTAAGTTGTGTCTTCTTTTTGAGTTATTTTTAATTACCGTGTACTGGAAATTGTGTCAATTCGGTTGGAGCAAGAGGAATTATTTTATTATTTATCTGGAAAAGAATATGTGCTCATAGATTTTCATTGACAAGAACTGACTAAATCAAGTGACATCGTCGTCCATATTGGATTACATCGTCAAAATTCGAACCGGAAACTATTAGGACATTTTATTATCAGGACTATTGCAATTCCACTAGTGGATTATATTGTGAATTCTCTTTTGGATTAATTTTTGGACTTGATTCTCTAAAACCGTAAGTTTATTTATTTTCTTTTATGAAAATATTTGTACTTAATAAATTGCTTGTTAAATTTTACAAGTTTTTTGTTTTCACTTCTTTCTATGTTGCTGCTTATTCGAGCCTAAGCACGTAACATAGAAATTGGGAGCTATCATCCGAGATCAAGATAAATTGGAATTTGGCTAGAATTTTTCTCAGAAAACTTTTGTTTTAAATTTGAATTCCCCTAGTTTTTGAAAATTTAAAATCTTTAGTGAGACTGACAGGCTTGTATTAAAATGACATCTAAAGTAGAAATATTTCTTTCTAATCCTAACCAGGAGCAATTATATCTTTTCAAAAAAGATGAGTTGATTCAACTTGCCAGAAAATATCATCTTTCTGAAGTCAAGGCTTCTTTAATGAAACAAGATATCAAAAAGATTTTGGTCCAATATTTGGTAGAAAAGGATGTTTTGGAACAAAGTGCTTTGATTTCGGTCAGTAAGTCTGCATCAGACTCTGACATTAAACTAAAGGAATTAGAATTAAAATTCAAGATGGAATTAGAGTTGAAGAGGCTGGAATTTCAAGAAAGACAATTACAATATGAAAAAGAGCAGATGCGGATTGATTGAGAGAGAGAGAGAGAGAGAGAGAGAGAGAGAGAGAGAGAGAGAGGAAAAAAAAGGCAAATTGAATTACAAAAAGGAGTAGATGCCGATTGATAGAGAGAGAGAGAGAAGGAAGAAAGCGAATATCAAATTAAAATAAAAGAAATAGAGCTGGTAAGTGAAAATCACCATCATACTTCAAATCCAAATTTAAATTTTGACTTAGCAAGGAATATTAGATTAGTGCCCCATTTCAGAGAAAAAGAAGTAGACAAATACTTCATTCTGCGCTTTGAAAAAGTAGCAGAAAATTTAAAGTTAATATATATATATATATATATATATATATATATATATATATATATATATATATATATATATATATATATTATTGATAAGGGTAGTTCATTTTGTCAGACATTTCGCCGTGCTTTATTGATAAAACGTCAGGTCAGACTCCTGTGGGTTTATTTACGTGTACATGCTTTGACATTTGCTTTTGTAGTTATTTTTTATATAAAAACATATATAAAATAATCTGGATAGCCAAATGGCTAGTTGTAAGACACCAGTTGTACTGTGTATTTCTCTTATCATATTGTCTGAGTGTTTTAATTAGAAAATATTTTTAAAAAAAAAAAAATAATAATAATAGTAATAATAACTCACTATTTACAATTTAATTCTCTGTCTATGTTTCCCTATCGTAATAATGGGGATTAAAACTTCTCTAAGTGGGTGAGATTGTGTAATGGGTTTACATAACATTCTGGAAAGCCAAGTGGCTAGTTGTAAGAGATGCCAGTTATGAGGTGTGGATTTATTATGGAATTTTCCATCTGCACTGATAGAGGTATCTTTACTTTACTGTAATAAAATTATACTTTACTGTTATAAAATTATACTTTACTGTTATAAAATTATATACTAACTAAATATGATATAATATAATGTTAGTATAACTTTGTAAAATTATTGTTATGATACACCTATATTAGAAGGTTTACAACCTGACCCAAATCTTTATGCCTGACCGAGGACTCAATACGGCAATATACATGTACAAATTTCTCCCCAGGATAATAGCTAGGGAATAAAACCAAATCAGAATTTAATTATTATCAGTTTTACAGCATAGCCTACTTATACACTAACATGCTCTCAGCAGTAGTGCCATCACGTGACTGAACTTCAGCTGATGGAATTCCATTCAATCGCTCCTAGTAGTACAAACACCACGTGACTAGATTACATTGAATTAACCAGAAATACAATTATATTGAATTATAAAATTAAATAAACTTTTTTAAATATTTAAAAAAAGCAAAAGAGATTGATAATGACAAACTGTAATAACTCTATATATACAACAGATTACTTAAGTCAATTAATGACTTGAAAAGAATTAATTTGATAAAACTTAAAGTCACTTGAGACTAAAACTGAATTTGATCTCTAATAAAACTGATTATGAACAATAGTCATAAGTTTTTGAAAATACCCCCTCTTTCCTCTGACACTTAAGTGTACTCCATCATTATGAAGATAGCTCCGATGGAATCCTTGATTCCCAATAAAAAATAACCCAGGAATAGTACTCACAAAACGAGACAATTCATAATTCATCCATCGAATCCGACGATTGTACTGACCCACTGTGACCCATCGAGGTCGACTCCGAGGTAGGAAGGCACCAGTTAAAACATACTCAACTACCATGTGTATATACATTTGACACAAATCTTTCAACTGATTTAAAATTTCAGATGGATGTTTTAATCCAACTTCATTTTCTCCGACTTGGAGAAATATAATATTTGGTACTGGAACAGGCAGATTTTGGTTTAAAAAATTAGACACATGTGCTCCAAAAAATCCATGAAATATCACAGATAAGTTAGAGGGTACCCTACATGTACTAAAAAGAGTAGGATCAGAACTCAATCTAGCTATGATACTATGACCAACCAATAACAGACGCATCTTGTATATCTACAAGCAACCTTAACCTATATAAGTTACTCAATCCATTAAAATTCCCTAATATACATAGATACTTATGCTGCCACCTACAATTCTATACAATCAACAATGGAAAATTTCTCTTTAATTCCTTCTTCTTTCTATATTTTTGCTTCTTGTGCCATGGTACATGAAAGCTATCTAAATAAATGGAGCCAAGATTCCATAAATATTTTTAACTATGAAATATTTTTAAATAGTTTATTCAAAACTATTCTAAATTCTCAATTCATAACTATATTTTATTTCAATTTGTCAGATTGGAGAAGATGTAGTACTGTTTCAATTTGCCAAAACAGACTACAATTTTATCTTAAGATTTGATAAAAATATTCTCTCCTTTTAACTTTTTCCTTTTTAAAATTTGATTTATATTGCTAAGGCAATATAAGTATTAATTTAGATTTATTTAAAATGGTTGACTTGTAACTATTTTAAATTTCAAAATAAACAGTCTAAGTTAGACTTATTCAGATCATAATGGAAACAACTGCAATGGAAAAGGATACCCAACTGAATAACGGTAAAATATAACACTACTAGACACAATTCTTTTGGAAATGCAACAGCATACAAAAATAAATAACTATTAGTAAACATCTATACATAAATTATCTAAATAAAGTGTACGTTTAGAATTTTAAATCTTCTATTTCTCTTTTCTTATATAATGTATAAACTATTAAAAATTCCACATTTAAAAATTACATAGTTTTAACAACTCTATACTGTGATTTAAATAGTGTTGTCCATACAATTATACTTTACAACATGCAAGTAAAAATACAAACTACACACACTATGGACAAATGACTCTGGCAAAGTCAACTAGGTAAATTTTTAAATAAATCTATATTATGAAAGGAAAGATAATTGGCCCTGGAACTTGATAGTTCTAAGGGACAAGAGTACGATCCTAAGTTTAGGAATCAGATTGTAAGGAAATCAATCTTCTCTTCAGCTCTAGTAGAGAATATATATCACAAGTCAGCCCTTGCTTGTGATAGAGAGTACTATCAGTCTGAATTCCTTATTGGGTAAATAAGACTTTAATATATTTGATAAACAAAACAAAGATTAACCTGCACCAAATTTATATATTTTAACTCTAAAAAGAAACATAGAAATAAACAGTATTCCTTTTTTTGGCATTGTGTTATATTGTTACATGTTAGACTGGTAATTTTCTTTGTAACGATCCCCTCTGGCTGCGCCTCAAATGGAATCACACTACAATTAATACTTCCAGTTCAGTACCCACAAATGTAGTTCCAGTCTATTTTTAGAACATTTTTTCCTCTCTCATTTTGGTGGTTATAGAAGAGTTATATTGATGCATATTTGGTAGGGATTTAAAGGTAATTGTTTATTCTTGAGAATATGAGCAGAGAGAGTGGTTGTCAGTGTGTAATTTGGCGACAGTGCACATGGAGTAATAAGGCCTTGGTGATGATCCGGAAGTGAAGTATGTGGTCTGTGTACATGCTGTTATGTTTACAGTGCAGCAGCTCAAAAAAATGCTGATCAACCCCTGACAAGAATTTCACCGTGAAGTCATCTTTGGGGGTATTTTAGATTTTCATATGATTTGTATTGATTGTCACACTGGGGAAAGGTCAGTGCTCAGAAATATATGTAGAGAACATATAGTAAAATTAATTGTGGTCTATGTCCAAATTGAATGCAGGAAGTAATAGTTTAGTTCTCTGCTTCGTTTGCTTCGAACAGTACACTCTGCGAAAGTGGAGTACGACGCGAACGAGACTTCATTACTCGCAACACAATTCGGTAAAAAGTTCATTAGAGTGTATGTTGAATTGTTTTCTTATACCAAGCCGACAGTAAATAAATCTTATCCTATCTTCACTTATCTTTTTTTACTCTGTAGTCTGTACATGTGTTTCTCATAAATGAACTTTACATCTTGTCCAAATCACAATAAACCATATGTTAATCTAAAATACCTTCAAAGATCAACTTATGACAATGTAGTTATAAACGGTTATCTGGCATTTTTATTAGAGACTGGACTGTAAACAAAAGCAACGTGCAATGGGTGACATATATCACTCCCTGGTCAGCATCAATGCCTCATTACTCACTCTGCACTGTCACCAAAATACAAACAATTCCATCATAATACTCGAAATAAAAGGAATAAAGAAAAAAATTTAAATGCTCATATTTAAAATTAAAAAATCAGTTACCTTTAATTCAATACCTAATGCATAAATCTAATTCTGGTAATACTACTAAAATGAGACGAAAACTGCTTGATGAATTTGTGTGTATATTTAATTTGCATTTTTATATATTCATTATACACTACAGGTAATTGTACTTTGGACTTGACCTTGTCCAAAATCAACATCATATTGTTCCTCACTAGAGACACTGATGTTGTTTTTATTTTGTTTTAAAAAAATAATTAAAAAAATACATAGTTAATATTTGTCTAGAAGTGTCGTTTAAATAGTATGATTTTAATGTTTGACTGAGTCAAAGGCATACAAAGTGCTCTTAAATAATATTCGTGGAAAGAAACATTAATCTGTAATTATAGCGAATTGATACAATGACATCCTTGAGTATATAAATGTGATCGATTGGAGGACAAGAACGGGATTTCCACATTTCTAACCAAATGAAACTAGTGGTGATCTTAATAGCAAACGCTGCCAAAAGGATTCCGCTTTTTTATATCGGATTATTAGCACGAGAATGCTATATTCTATAAACATAAAGTTAAAATTGGAAAGGAAAACATGACCGATCAATGCCTTTGAACTAATCCTGAATCTAAGTCTTTTCAACAAACTAAGATGAAAACACAAACTTATGTACGCGAAATGTGTTCTCTTTGAAGTAAGTAAGGCAATGGAATCATATGTTTGTGAATTCGTTTATCCTTTAGAAAAGCCATAAGTTTTCAGTATAAAAATAACATTAGGTATAATACAGCTTACAATTATAGTTATCATTCTCTCCCGTATTAGGATTAAAGTTACACGTGACGTATTTATATGCCATTGTTGGCTTTTCATCTATTATATAAGTATAAACCCGTGTAAAATATTAAAAGAAGACAGAGGCTCCTAATTAAAATAATCCAGGTGACATATGGCTTCTTGTTTTAATCAGTCACATATCGATTATCGAACATATACGATTGCTGATGGTACTGATATTGGAGTTTGTTTTGTAGAGAAGCAAATTTACATAGGTTTCCATTGGCATCCTGCCACCCACCCATCCCAAGAAATAGACTGACGCAGCCGACATTCAGGTACAGATGTGCCTAAAACGTGTTCATACTTGACCAGAAGAAAACGAATTTAAAGTTTCAAAATCTGAATTTGTGTGTCTGCCGTTTGCCTGTTATGAAGTATATATACTTTGAACTCCAAACTCAGTTTTGACACACACACACACACACACACACACACATATATATATATATATATATATATATATATATATATATATATATATATATATATATATATATATATATATATATAACATGCATACACACGGGATGTATCGTTAAGTCGCAAACATTGTACATGTAGCTGTTTCCACCGGTTATCACATTAGCTCGCACTTGTCCCAAGATGTAAAATTCGCGAAAATCGCACGTTCGTAAATAGAACCATTAATAATATTAAATTTGGACGGCAATCTTCCATGTTCATTCCGTTGTCATCGAAGGAGAAATCTTGATGCAGTCTTTGATATGATCCTAACATATCATCAGGTTTTATAGAAGTTGAGAAAGACTTCATAAGATCTATTTATTTAATCTGTGCAACAAGGAATTACAGGTATGTCTAAAAAAACATTATTAATAATAATTTTCATTCTACAGTCTAACCAAATGAAACTACGAGAATGATAATTATATTATATTGATATAAAGTTAAAATTAACGCGCAAACGCGATATGGCAACAAGTTTGAACCTATACCGAATCTCTTTCAACAACCATGGGTTGAAAACACAAACGTGTTTTGTCTTTGAAGTATATATAATGAATGTTATTCCAATTATCAGAAAAGTTGCAAGTTTATCAGTATAGATAACATTTTGCAGACGATAACTAATAAGAGTACTCAGCAATGTCACCTTATTCACAGCATGATACAATCAGTTATGTTAGAAAATACACCCGACGAATTTTAATTGGCTTTTTTTGTTTGTAATAAGTTGTGTCAGTCGGAGCCCGTTTCGGATATCAATAAAATCCCACATGCTCATGTCAGGTAAAATACACAAGGAAGCATATCTCTATTTTTATTTGTATATTTTAAATAGCGATCATGTACGTTTGGTGGCGGCAATGATAAGGAGTTTGACATGAAATTAAGCAAATTTACGTAATCGTGCCTACCTCTACCCCTCCTGAACATATTTCATACTTGACCTCCAGCTATAGAAACGCCTTGAAATTGTTAATGAATTGCGAGCCGAAAAGGGAATTAATTTTGAAATCCTAAATGTTTATATGCAGAAGAACATGACCTATTGCCTTCTATACTGCATCACGCTGTTTTCCTTTGAAAAAGTAAAATGAATGTCTATAGCAAATAAGGGTCATCTGATAGTGTTTAGAACATTAAGTTATTATAATAATATTATTATAATTAGACCATTAATTTATTTAAAAACTTAAAATTACTAAAGTAACATCGATTTCAGTGATTGTCAACAATTTGGTGATATATGATTATCAAATCTTAGAATATTAAGTCACAAATTAAAATGGAAAGAATATTACAAATACTGAAATCTTTAAAATGGACAGTATACTAAATATGTATAATAAAAAAATATACGTAAACTAGAAAAGTGTGTATAAGAGAAAATATTTGATAATAGTTGAACCAAAATGATGACGTCTTTAAAAAAAATCTCTGAAAACTTAAAGAATATCTATTAAAAAGGGTAACACATTAGCCGAGTTTGATTGCATGAATTTTCCTTTCACTGGATTCATTTGTTAAGAGTAATTGGTTTTTGGACCTGTTGTATGTGATTGCAGTTGGATATTGTGGCAGCCCAGCTGTATGTATCTGAAGAACAGCGCCATCTGGTGATAATTGATGAATATTCTTAGAGTCTCTTCCCACAACATATACATTATCATCCATGTCTAGAGCGATACCACAGGAACCCTTCAGATTATCCGAGCTGTAGACAAAGAGAAGACTCCCTGCTATGTCAAAACAGAACATTGATTTTGTGCCAAATGTTGAGATGTAGACGCGTGTTTTTAATGCGTTTAGAGCAATATAGCTGCCATTCCATTCTGTGTCCCAATATTCTTGGTAAGACGTTTCCTCTCCTCTGTCACTGATGACACTCCAGTAACATTTTCTTTTGGCCAAATTAGGTCCTGACACAACGATACTTCCCTTCCCAGCAACATCAATACCCATACATGGTAACCTGGTTTTAATTGAACGTGTAGGTCTGATTCTGTTGTCTTTGACCACCAAAAACTGAATTTGATTCTGATCTCCTAGGGACACTACCACTTCCTGAACATCAAATATTATGATGCTCCACGGCTTGCCTGGCAGCGAGTAGCTCGATATGTTACAAAATAGCGAATCCAGTAGACAGCATCTATTATTGACAGCATCTATGAGCATAACTTTATCTTCTGGTAGGCACACCAAGTCTTTGTAGCGTTGCTTCTTCTCATCTGGACCTTTGACCTCGAAGACTTCGGTTACTAATAATGGGCAGTGCTTTGTGGGCTTGTTCATTATTGGCAAAGTGAAATCCTGATATTCTGACTTTGTCACAAGTTTCGCGAATTTTCCCTCCATCAAGGACTGTAATAGGGGATCAACTTCTAACTGCAATGTGATGTTATTGATCTTCTCAAACTTCTCATGGATCAGCTCACTGTAGGACGTTAGCTGCGATTTTGTCTTTTCAATAACCAGGAATTTCTGAATGTTGTTGCCGTTTTGGTTAACAACCTCAAGCACGGCACGGGAATTTCGTATAGAACTCAGTAATGACATAGATGCATGGTTTTCTTCTTGCTTTTGTATCATATCTCCTTTGTAAATTATGTTTCCATCCATTTTTATTTTCCGCTCAAATTCGTCAAACGCATCATTTAATTTATTTTTCAAATCTCGTATCGCTGCAGTTACGACGTTGATGTGACATTCCAGATTATTTCTGTTTTCGTTATTCATCTCGGTGAACTTGTTCAGGTGATTTTCAAGTTTTTTCAAGCTTTCGATAATGAATCCGGAATCTTCTTCTTTCAATAGTGTAGATGCTTCTGTCTTCAAATCTAAAACACTCTCGCAATTTTTGTGACTCGTACCACAGCAAACTACACAGCATGCAAGTCTGTGATTTCTACAGTAGAATTTTATATCCTCGCAAACATGCTCCGGGCAGTTGAATGCCGTTGAATACTTCAAGGCATTTTGTGGGCTTCTGGTGAGCTCCTCGATACAAACTATGGAATGTGTTTTAGTTGCTTTTTGATGCTGATGAACTACCTTACATTCGACGCACATCGCTTCTTCGCAATCCACACAATAGCCGTCAGCGGATTTCATCATATCCCTCGACTGACAAGCGTCGCACGGTCTGATTACATTCACTTTCGTTTCTGATGAAATTGAAAGTAGGACGGTATTTATTGGCAGGCGAGAGATCCAACTTTCTACAGATGTTACTCTGTGTGGTCGACGAACAACAGTTTGACACACTGGGCACTCAATCGTGTCTACATCATCAACTTTTGCAGCCTTGGATTTAATGTACGACTTGAGACATTGTTCACAGAAACAGTGCATGCAAGTTAACTGTCGTGGTATATTGAACGCTCCGAGACAAATAGGACAGCTTGGGCTCTCATCAGCACAAAAAGCTGTATCGGAAGTTGCCATTATTGTCGCTTTCACTTATATGTAACTTTAAAATGACCACACGATGTTTAAATCATCGAATTATAACTGCGTCTATTTACATTCTAGATCCACACCTTGATGTTCTATCTTCCTGGTACGAGTGAAGACTGGTCCTTAATCAATTTTACGCCTGGCACGTCTAATAGCGGATTCAGAACAGTAGTTAGAATGGCTCATTGTGTGTGACATTTCACAGGAAAAAAAAGATATATTTAAAGAAGACGAAAAAAATTAACTTTTTGGTTTCAGAATATATTTACCAAATTGAAATACTTACTTTACGATTTGTGTATGATATTATTTTACTCTTTTGTTTTAAATCTGAGTAATTATCAATGTTTCCGGACAGGTTTACCATTTCAACGGTACGACTACTTTATTAGTTTTCCTATCTACTCTTTATTGAAAAATAACAAATAAATCCATAAGCGATCACTAACCTCTCATTCTAGAGTAGTGTTGTCTAAAACGTTTCTTCACTGAATTTATTGTTTTAATGAATGATTTTATGTGTGTGCGTGATTGTCACCCTATATCTCTTTGCAAATAGGATTCGTCTTTTCAATATTACCTGAGAAAAAAAAGGAAAGTGTCAGTTAGTTTCCTGAGGGAAATATAATGGAAACCTAGAATATCAACATAAACTTAACCTTATCTTGAACAAACTCTCCCTTCCACCCCACTCACCCATGCTGCAGCTACCCTATAACAACCAGAATTAAGCTATGAAAAGAGAAACATCTACATGAAAGTCCATGATTGGAATTACCCACCACAGTAATAAAAGGTAGTTTTGGATTGATTACCTCTCTAGCTGATCGGCTCCCATAAAATATCAGAGGCACAAATATATATGCACATGCACGCGCATTGCAGTTGTATTGCAAGTTGGTGCACTTTTAGAAAAGACCCTTGTCAAATCTGTATACTCTTGCTTATTTCGAAATTATACAATCTAATGGTTTAAATCTGAAGCATAACTCCATGATCTCACAAACTCTGGTTTTGCAATTTAATTGTTATGTTGTGATTTAGTCGCTGACTTAAGCAGTCTTAAGATCTAACATACAATACGGTTTTATCATCATCATCACCATCATCATCATCATCATCATCATCATCATTACTAGACCGGTCAGTAAATATCACCATTGTCATCGTCGTCGTCAACACTATCAATAATAATAATAATAATAATAATAATAATAATAATAATAATAATAATAATAATAATAATGAGAAGAAGAAGAACATAAAATAATAATAATAATAATAATAATAATAATAATAATAATAATAATAATAATAATAACCTGAAATAATATATTATTCGGTCAAACATTCTATGGTTTTATGAATGGATTCAATATTAAGAATTCGCAAAATACATATATTAAATATTAGGAATTCACAAAAAACATATTTTCAATTTCCATGAATTTCTGGAGAGATTAATTAGTTAAGTCAAGTGAAGCAACATTTATTTAAAATCGGATTTTTATAACAGTAAAATGGACTTAAACGAGTATTTATATTGACGTCATCAAAAGACTCGTACATAAGACATGCAGGATTGCAAACTATCTGCACAGTAAAGCGTGTATCATATACCAGCATTCGTGCATATTAAAAATGAAGATGCATAAACGATGCGTAAAATATGTCTTCTCATGCAGAGTAGAGAAGTCAAGTGAAGTAACATTTTTTAAAATCGGATTTCATAACAATAAGATGGACTCAAACGAGTATTTATATTGACGTCATCAAAAGACTCGTACATAAGACATGCTGGATTGCAAACTATCTGCACAGTAAAGCGTGTATCATATGCCAGGACTTGTGCATATAAAACATTAACAGGCATAAAATATGTCTTCTCATGCAACATTGCATACAGTTATAATAACTCTGGTATAGATAATACAACATCTGTGACACAATGAACTACTCGTACATAATCTAAAATGATTGAGATAAATTACAAATATAACATATTACATATCTCAGGTGTGTGACACAACAACACAAATACACATGCAAATATTTGAAATATACTTTAAACTTATGTATCATAAAATGTTATACAATGAAAGTGTAGCTTGTAATTAAACGAAGCAGATCGTTATAGTTTTAAACCTAAAAAGCTTATTAACATAGTATATAATTTGTGTATTATAATTTCACTGGAAAAATAAGTAGATACAACTGCCGATACGATTTCCTCCCGGAACGCCTTATCAAATGAGTTCTTTCACCAGACTCACAATAAAGCACTTTTGTGGATTTGCATTTATTTTCAATCCATCTTTCTATTCACGCATTATTTTATAACATTGTAATGTATGATTTTTAAAATGAATTAGACATTTACCGTTTAATGAAAAATATTGTACGGAATGGTTAGTTGGTACCCATATAATGCATCAACCGAAATCTCCATGGTTACATTTATGCATGGCAAGATTATCTTTACAATTATCAGGACTATTGCCACTTCATGCCAATCGATAGACCAAAATACTAAGCTTAATGCTGCTGTATCTTACCTATTTTTAAATAATTTTTATCATTGACTGAGGCACTGCAATTGTGTGGGTCCGTATAAGTGATCGCATTTACAGTATTTTTACATTTTCAATATATACTCCCTGGTGGCAAAAGTGATTTTTGATTTTCATTATTCTTGTGCGCTGATATCTTTGGTGGATGTAAGTGTAGAGATAGGCATATTATTACGTGTTTAGGCTCCAATAAACAGTATCAAAGAAATGTTGAAAACGACAAGCTTTGAAAAATTTACAAATAATTTATTTACGTGAAAAAAAATGTAAAACTGGAAAAAGAACTTAAAGCTTTATGAATCAAATCCAAATATAATCCAAGATTAATCCACGAATTAAATTTTCAAAGTCCTTGTAATGAAATGTTCTGATGAATTCAAGTTTGAGTCCCAATGAAAATCAAAGATACAAGATGATGACGTATGAGGTAGTCTGTATTGTGCTGTATCTACTTTTTCTTGTAGATACACACGAAATAACACAACGGTGTTAGAAATACGAATAACGTATTTCTCTAAGAACTATGTATCAGAACTCAAATATTTCCAGAGAAACGAATCGATCTTTAAAATACAAATAATCTGAAGAAAACTTAACATAGAACTCGAAAACTGGCAACAACAGAACAACTTAACACCATCTGTAAAAGCCCGAAACTGAATTATTCTTAACATAGCATCTGTTTTAAACTATAGTTACTGCGTAAAACAGATGCCAGTATGATGGTCACGTGATCATGTTTTCATATATAAACAATAACGTACGAAGTATAGTCTCGGCTTCACTCTATATGAAACCCGCATAATTAACTAATTGAAAACAATTGTTTACATCTTTAATGACGTAGTCCCGTCATGACCATGGCAACAACAAATCATTTTACTTGGATAAAATAAAAATTAAATTGTTTTCTCAAATGTTACAAATTTTGGATTAAGGTAAGGAACTAAGTCAGCATGAGGTGTTTGCTACTAAACGGTCAGGTCAAACAAATCTCTGAAAATTGTCAATTCCCTAGTAAACAATTTACACTATTTTCACATACATATACTGAAATTAAAAATATTTTTTTTAAAACTTATAAACAATTGAATTTTAAAAAAATATATTAAATCAGACATTCATGATATATATATATATATATATATATATATATATATATATATATATATATATATATATATATAGCTCTTTGGACGTATCGATGCAGCTCTTTGGTCGTATATACAGACAAATCGCTACTGCTACTACTACTATTATTATTATTATTATTATTATTATTATTATTATTATTATTATTATTAATATTATTATTACTCATTCATTCATTCATTCATAAGTTTTCGTAGTGTGTGAGCGGAATAATGCTGAGTATCTCGACAGCATGGTTGATACATACACTACCATTTCTACTGTCTATGCTGACTGGAAAATAACTTAATGTTCCAATGAAAAAATAGATGGCCGGATCACTTAGTAGAGTATCAACACGCATTGATGTTTTCTCATTATATCAACACAATACGCGCTATTGGGTCATTAAAAATGTTTTTGTGTTGCTTGTTCTCTGCTTGTTTAATTTGTTATTGATACAATCTTTCAAATCAAGATGTTGGATATATACTGCGTATTCATCTCTTAGAGTCCCATGCAATTCTGACTGAAACTACGAAACAGCTATTCTTTGAAAATGGACTTCCTGTGTTCCAGATAGCACTATTTTTTTAATATGAAAACAAATCTTGTGCTAATGGAATGCTGCTTTTACTCTCACTCTAACCTGAAGCCATATCCCTTGAATCATTGTGCTTGAAATTTACATCTGTCAATGAGAAAGAATAGCAATGGGAACATATGTGGTACTGATTAGATTTATGTAGTGGGAACAATGAGTATACTTTGTCATAAGAGCACCGTAAGTATCCTGCTGGTGAGTACACATAGGTGAGGCCTGATAGGAATGTTGGACTGGAATTCATCAGTGAAACATAGCACAGAGAACAAATGTTGTGTTTGATTCTGGATCGAATGTATAGGCAGTGTAGGATACAGAACAGTGGGGAGGTGTGCTCTGATCGTGTACTCTAAGGATGATCAAAGCAGTTGTGTTTTGAACTTTTTGAAGAGGCAAAAGATGCGAACGCGAAAGCCCCTGTGTCGCGACCACAATGACCCCAGTCCTATCATCACTCATATGCAGCCCGCTACATGTCATCCACGACCTCTCACCAGAAATGCACCCCCTTCTCACTCCCAGGACGGCAGCATCAACCTCAGCATCAACCTCAGCTGTGGGCTAGACTTTCACATTTGGTTGCCACCAACGTACAACCATTGAGACACAGGACGACATTCCGCGACATCCAAGATAGGCTTAGTGTATACAATGAAGCTACCAGTTGCAAGAACAGACCCATGTGGAACACCACAACACAGATCAACTGGGCTGGAGTGTATTCTAATTGAAGACATGATTTGTGTCCTGTTGACTAAGTGGAACTTGAACCAGAGTAAGGCCTTACTCTGAAAGGCATATACGTGCTGAGATGGTGAAGACATACATCATGGCCCATTGTGTCAAATGCTGCAGACAAACCAAGGAGGGTAAAAACTGCAATCTTTCCACCATCCAAAGCAGAGAGAATGTCATTAATTACTCCCAGAAGAGTAGTTTCAGTACTGTGACAAGGGCGACACGCAGATCGCACACTGCCAAAAATACAGTCTTAATTCATATGAGACACAAGTTAGCCTCGAACAACTTTTTCTAAGATTTCCGATAGGAACGGGAGATTAGGAACTGGGCGATAATTCTTTAAATCGTTATGGTCGAGTGTTGGTTTACTCAGCAGAGGTCCCACAATGGCAGCCCCGATAAACGACGGGAATTTCCCGGACGAGGGAGGTACCAACAATATCAGTTAGTGAAGTCAACATTAAATCCAAGCACTCAAGCAGCGATGTCGGAATTTGATCAAGTTCACATGAGTTTGGTGTACTCATCACGACTGTCCATACTAAATCCATATAGACAGGCCCAAATACTGCCAACGACTGCCGCTGAAATTCTGTATCGGAACTGCATGGTGACGAGTCAGTTGACAAGGTTGTTAGCTATTTGCAGTGGGCTGTTTCGGTGCTGTAGTGAGGACGGTATGAAGACTAGATTTATACACAGAACATTAAAATTCAGACCAGATACAAGTTTGGAATGGCAAATACATGCCGAGATGGTGAAAGAATACATCATGGCCCATTTTGTAAAATGCTGCAGACAAACCAAGGAGCGTAAGGACTGCAATCTTTACACCATCCAAAGCAGAGAGAATGTCATTAATTACTCCCAGATGAGTAGTTTCAGTACTGTGGCAATGGCAACACGCATATCGCACACTGCCAAACCTGCTGTTTGAATTTATATGACACACAAGTTGGGCTCGAAAAACTTTTTCTAAGATTTCCGATATGAACGGGAGTTGGAAACTGGGCGGTAATTCTTTAAATCGTTATGGTCGAGTGTTCGTGTCTTCAGCAGCGGTCCAACAATGGCAGCCCCGAAAAACGACGGGAACTCCCAGGACGACAGAGGTAGCAACAATATCAGTCAGTGAAGGCAACATTAGATCCAAGCACTCAAGCAGCAGCGATGTCGGAACTGGATCAAGTTCACATCAGTTTTGGTGCACTCTTCATCACGAATGTCCATACTAAATCCATATAAACAGGCCCAAATGTTGACAACGGTTGTCGCTGAAATTCTGTATCACAACTGCATGGTGAGAAGTCAATTGAAAAGGTTGTTAATTATTTGCAGTGAACTGTTTCTGTGCTGTAGTGAGGACGGGATGAAGACAGAGTAACTTTTTCTAAGGTTTTTTTACATGAATTGTAATCCATTAATTTTTAACCACTTAAGATTTCCGAGGCAGATGGTTCTTTATTATTTAGTTTGCTTGGGATAAAACCTCTTGCTAATAGCATTAACCACAAAATTATTCTCTTTACAGACATTACCAACATTTGTTGCAAAGGCCTATTTCCAGAAAATTTTGCATTGATCTGTTTACACTAACGCTTTAATGTTAGC
Organism: Unio delphinus; assembly: GCA_029339505.1. NCBI lineage: Eukaryota > Metazoa > Mollusca > Bivalvia > Unionida > Unionidae > Unio > Unio delphinus. The sequence continues at coordinate 3,110,236 of JAQISU010000109.1, read as the reverse complement.
ATGTCCACACAGGATGTTTTGAAACTGACAAGAAAAAAAAGACTAATACCATTTGTGATTAAAGTGTTACAACAACAAATCATGTACCAAACAAACATAGCATGTCATTGATATGATCGGGATTTGCACAACCGATTCCAGCACAATCCCCACCCCATACCTGTTAAAATTAAATCAAGGGCTTTATCTACAAATTGCCTAAAAGTAGAAATATATGCTAAATAAAAACTAGTTTTGATGATCTGTTGAATAGTCATAAAGTTAATTAAAATGGACTCTAGAGTTGTGTTTAATAAATGTCAATGCTTTATACTGGTTCTGTTTTCATATAGTTAGAATCAGTATACGTATATCTTATAAAGTAAGCTATGGTACATCTTTTGACATCTTTTGACATCACATAAGCTCTGTTACTGCAGGATTTTATTTGGTGACATTTAACATTATGCATGAAAGAAGAAAACAGATTTTGTGCATGAAAATTTCGAATTTTTTTCTTATAAGTAACGAAAGCATTGATACATCATTTGTTATCACTTTGCTCACTGAGTAGGATCTACAAAGTTGAGAAAGACTTTGATTCCCATTGCCTTTGTGTTGTCACGATTATTCTTCTTTTATTTTATTTCATATCTAGATAGTACAAATCAGTTCCACATGAGAACATGTATAAGCAATATCACATTCAATTGACCTTTTTCAACACTATAAGTAGTAGAGTAATTTGATGACTTGACACATTTCGTAAAAACTCATTAAAAAAACATCATGTAAGAGAGAATTCTGCTCTATCAAATTTGGCTACATTATCTTATGAAAATGGCTTTAATGTGATTGGAATTTCCATATTGTTACTTGATAGTGTTAGCTGTTAACTTGGGTGTCCATTCAATGTTTCACTATGTTCTCTGTGGCCATTAACTATCCTTAGACTAAAGAACCAATTAAACTCTGCCTTAACTTCAAGAGGTATCTTTGATACTCAGATGAAGTGGGCAGTTCAAACTTAATCTTGATCTGATTTATTAATAGTGACAATATCACAGTAAAAATGTAAGACTCAAATATCAGGTGCATCACTTCTAAAAATAATAACACTGATTTATTATCACATACTGTGCATTTTGACATCAACAGTTCAAAATATAAAAGTTTTCATGTGCTCATTTTATATTAAAACTGTTGCTTAGTGACAGACTTAGAAACACTGGCTAACATTTAACTAAATTCATATGGGTTAACTTCAAACAGAGCCTTAAAAAAATCAGTGGCTATAACAATAATAGCTGACAACTTGTGTATAATACCATAAGAAACTGGCTTCTACTCCATCTTCGTCTTATTTGATTTTCTATTTCTAGTGAACTACAATAAGTTAAAGTATTATTATTTTAATATTTCTGTAAAAATACTTGTCCTTACAAAATCATAAAAGATACTGTCTGATTAAAATTCTTTGTTTTTCTTCTTCAGCAAATGTTTACACTAAAGTTGTTGATTTAACACCATAACAATGAATGAATAAATATCATGCAAGGTTTTGAGTATACAGATGGTGATTTCAAAACTTACTTTTAGACCTGTCTTGATTAAGAAAAAATGTTCTTTTTTTCCTGGCAATTATTAATAGAAACAGTGTGAAATAACTGTAAATTGCTGATTCATCGACAAAAAAAACCAAAAAGTTAACGTTTTCTTGTCACAATGCCTTACATAGTCTTCACAGTAAATTCGTAAAACGACATTCTCATGCACTGTCTGAACACACAAAACTCAAAGTATTACCTTAGAAACCCAACCAGGTCCTAGCACAGTAACTGACAAACCATTTTATACTTCTGATGGAATTCTGCACTTGGCAGAGAAACCTTTGCCATTCATGGGGTAGCAACCACAGGAAAACTCTGCAAGCTCTTGCTGATGCAACCATGCTTTGCTAGTGACAACATAAAAACCTTAATAATTGTGATTAAAAGCTAAATTACTTGAGTTAAGTGAGCACACAATGAATATATGTCTACATGGTCCAAATTTGCAATAAAAAAATGTTTAGTTTTATAATGCATGACACCATAAGCGACCATTAAGTGATATAATAAGGGCAGTGTTCCATATGTGCAATGAAATAATGAAGCTGATAGCTAGGAAAGTTATACTTTAATTCATGGCATAACACGATAAATTTGAAGAGTACAAAGGATGATCAGTTTACATGCGAATATGAAACATACCATCGTTTGGTATTGGATAAACATAAACATTAATGAAAAAATAAAAACTGACTGTAAATGTTGAACACCCACCCACTTAACTATGTTGTCGTAGCTCTGCCCACAGTATACAAGGACTAGTATTGGTACTACCACTCAATCCATATTACCAATTAAATTTTACGATTAATTAACTTAATATGCAAGTTTAAAAAAATATAAAGGCTAGATTTCCTACCCATTACACAAGAAGAATCCACAAAAAAACTGCCAAGCTAGTAAAAATTTATATAATTCTCTTAATGTTTACAGTACTATTTTTTTAAGCCTATCTTTTCAAATGTGAACATTGTGAAATTCCAGACAGGTGAAATGTTTAATGGTTAACAAATTAACTGATGGATGTCCAAATTATCAAAAGAAATAAGACATATTCAACAAAAATGAATAATTAACTGTTTGTTACTGTCATATTTTATCTTTTATAAAACACATAGTTATCATACAAGTCACAAAAACAAATTATTACATTTATCTTTAATTTGTTATGCAAATAACAGCAATTAAAACCAATGTAGGTATCAGACATGCACATAAACACCTCGAGACTAATGGATATTCTATAAAATATGACTCTTCTCTACAGTCACGTTCAACAATATTTTTTCAGAGATAACATAAAAAATGATTAAATCACATTCATAGATTTTTGAAATCAGGTGAACTGTGTGCTTCCAGTTTTGATTTAAACTTTGCATTTAAAAGGATAGAATCCATTTAATTGGAAAATTCAATGCTAGATTTTTCAAATCTCTGCTTTGCATTGCTCAAAAGAGGACCCACTAAAGGTCATATTGCTTAAACACTGCATTATGCATGCACCAGCTGCACTATGTGTGAAAGTGACTGCTGTAGAGATATTTAGTGCTATTTTACACTGTTTTGCTACATTTTCCCTATAATGTGAGTACTGTTTTAAACTTTTTCACTCTGAGGGAAAACAAAAAACATTTTCACTAGGAACCAATTAAAATATATACAAAATCTGAAAATCTCATGTCAAATTACCATTTTTGTTATAGGGGCCCAGAGTGGCCAAGTGGCCCAAAGCATTATCACAGCTCCGACATTGCAGAAGTTTAAAAATGTAGTATCTACTTATTTACATTTAAAATTAATAAAAAACATTGTAAAAAGTATACATTTTAAACCATTGCACTAAATATGCATAATAGATAGTTAAAAACAAATTTTAACTCCTTACTAACAAGTCTCTGTAAACATGAGGATTAATTAATACATATTAAAAATAAATCAGAATAAATAAAACCAACATATGTTGAGTCCGATCTCCTGGGCTGGATGCAACTCTAAGTGCAGTTGATAAAACATGTTAAAAGGCATGGTAATGAAACTGTGACAGCCACCTAAACTTATTCTTCCTTCTTTGGACCAGTCCAAGACAAACAAGGTATTGAATATCACACCAGTATGTTAAAGTTCTGTCGAGTATAAACTAACTTACACAATAAGGCATAATGTTACAAAACAAAATAAATCCATGCATATAGACAAAGCATTATTTCATTCAGCAATGGAATAACAATGTAACAAATTAGCTGAGTTTAATTACATGAATTTTCTTATTATCACTGGAGTGATTCGTTATGAGCAACTGATTTTTGGTTATGTTTTATGTGACTGCAGCTGGTATTGTGGAAAACCTCAGCAGTGAAGATCTGACTAACAGCGCCATCTGGTGATAATTGATAAATATTCTTAGACTGTTTTCCCACAACATATACATTATCATACATGTCTAGAGTGATACCATAAGAACCCTTTAGATATTCAGGGCTGGAGACAAAGAGACTTCTTCCTGCAATATCAAAACAGAATAACGAATCGTTTTCCCATGTAGAGATGTAGATATGTGTCTTGGATGCATTTAAAACAAGGTAGCTGTCATTCAATGCACTGTCTCAATATTCATGGTAAGACAACTCCTTTCCTCTGTCATTTATGACAGTCCAATAATATTTACTTCTGGCAAAGTTTGGTTCTGTCACAATGGTACTTTCCTTCTCAGCAACAGCGATACCAAAGCATGGTAGTCTGGTCTTATTTATCCGGGTAGGTTTGATTGTGTTGTTTTTTACTACTAAAAACTGAAATTGATTTTTATTATTTAGGGTCACTGCCACTTTGTTGTGATCAAACATGCTGACTCTCCTTGATCTGTTTGGCAGTTGGTAGCTGGATATGTTGTTAAATAATGAATATAGTATCTATTATTATTACTATCAGGAAAACCTGATCTTCTGGCAGGCAAACTAAGTCAGTATATTGTGGATTTTTATCATCTGGACCTAAGACCCCGATGACTCCAGCTGCTTCCAATGGGCAGTGCATTTAGGGCTTCCTCACACTTGTCAAATGGAAATCACAATCTTCTGTCTTTGTCTTAAGTTTCACAATTGTACCCTCTGCCACATGCTCAGGGTAGTTAAAAACAACTGCATACTTCAAGTTTTTCTGTGGGTTGCTAGTTAGCTCCTTGACAGGAACTATGGTGAGTGGACCCCTGCTATCCCCACTTTTGCATCAGAATCGTGGCACTGAGCGTACAGTGTAAACGCCAATACTCCCACCTGATCTAAACCCACCCGGTTAACGTCTCAATCCTCATCCTTTGAAGCTCTCTCCTGAAGGTCCATCGTTCATTTCTCTGTCATGACTGAAGGAGAGAGAAAATAGGTAATGAGAACATAATCCTAATCAGAACAAGGAACTGGAATAGCTATGCCTTCATTCACAAAAGGAAGTGGTCCTTATATGGACACCCAAGGTTAATGTACAGTGGCAGAAAATAGATATAGTGATCTGTGTCTTTTTCTCTTCATTTATTTTTTGACTGGGACAATGAACAATACCTATTTATAATCTCCCCTAGTTTATCATCATTGGTATTCACACAGACACACACACACACTATATATATATATATATATATATATATATATATATATATATATATATATATATATATATATATATATATATATATATATATATATATATATATATATATATATATATATATATACTTTTTCCTAGTGTGACAATGAATCTCATGTAACATTAGTATCCACTAATAAATACCCTCTCCTTGTTAAAAATCAACTCTCATTACAATACTATCCACCTATAAATACCCTATCCTAGTATAACATTTACTCTCATATAACAATAGCATCTAACAATCAATACTCTCTCCTAGTGTAACATGAACTTTTATAACAATAGTGTCCACCTAAAAAAAACATAACTAAAAATTGGCAACAAGGTGAAATATATCTTTGTCATTACCAATATCCACTCTGCCATGGAGCATGAAAATGTTAGAAATCATGGATGGTTAATGGGGCTAACTTTGTCTCCTGAACACACCCAAACCCCACCCACCCTTACACAAAAAATAAATCCGCGAACTACAAAGTGAGGCAATCATGCTACTGATTTTGCACCAGTCACTGAACATGATACATCCCTTATAAGCAGTTAATTCTCTCAAAAAACAAAGTCTGTAAAAGGCAAGACATACCATCTACAAAATTATGCAAGATATGTATTAGGAATAAAACAAAGGCATGACATATATCAGCTACTATTCAAAGGCATTACATGTATCATCTACTATACCAAGGCATGACATGCATCACCTACTATACAAAGGCATGACATGTATCAGCTACTGTTCAAAGGCATGACATGTATCAACTACTATACAAAGGCATGACATGTATCAGCTACTATTCAAAGGCATGACATGTATCAGCTACTATACAAAGGCTTGACATGTATCAGCTACTATACCAAAGCATGACATGTACCAGCTACTATAGCAAGGCATGACATGTATCAGCTACTATACCAAGTCATGACATGTATCAGATACTATACCAAGGCATAACATGTACCAGCTACTATACAAAGGCATGACATGTATCAGTTACTATACCAAGGCATGACATGTATCCGATACTATATAAAGGCATGACATGTATCAGTTACTATACCAAGGCATGACATGTATCAGTGACTATAAAAAGGCATGACATGTATCAGCTACTATACCAAGGCACGACATGCATCACCTACTATACAAAGGCATGACATGTATCAGCTACTGTTCAAAGGCATGACATGTATCAACTACTATACAAAGGCAAGACATGTATCAGCTACCATACCAAGGCATGACACATATCAGCTACTATACAAAGGCTTGACATGTATCAGTTACTATACCAAGGCATGACATGTACCAGCTACTATAGCAAGGCATGACATTTATGAGCTACTATACCAAGGCATGACATGTATTAGCTACTATACCAAGGCATGACATGTATCAGCTACTATACCAAGGCATGACATGTATCAGCTAGTATACAAAGGTTTGACATGTATCAGCTACTATACCAAGGCATGACATATATCGGATACTATACGAAAGCATGAGATGTATCAGATACTATTCAAAGGCATGACATGCATCAGATACTATTCAAAGGCATGACATGTATCATCTACTATACAAAGGCATGACATATATCAGATCAGCGACTATACAAAGGCATGACATGTATCAGATACTATATAAAGGCATGACATCTATCAGCTACTATTCAAAGGCATGACATGTATCAGCTACTATACCAAGGCATGACATGTATCATCTACTATTCAAATGCATGACATGTATAGCTACTATACAAAGGAATGACATGCAGCAGCTACTATTCAAAGGCATGACATATATCAGATCAGCGACTATACAAAGGCATGACATGTATCAGATACTATATAAAGGCATGACATGTATCAGATACTATACCAAGGCATGACATGTATCAGCTACTATACCAAGGCATGACATATATCAGATACTATACCAAGGCAGAAGTTCATTTAAGCTGGAATTTATTTCTTACATTTAAAATTCAAGTAATTTTTCTTTGGAAATACAGAGTGCTCATTGTTTTAAAAAATATTTTTGGACAGACATTCACTGGGATTGAAAATGAATTAAAACCAGGAATTATATTACTGTGATTTTAAAAACTTTTGGTACAACATCACACAGGCCACCACAGCCACATCTATACCTTCACCACTCAACTTAATTTGGATTTCCACTAAAGTTTAATCATAAATTTAATTATTAGGAGTTGTCTCTGTAATTCTAGGTTTATTTGGGATTTAATTCGCAATATTGTAAATTCTTTCATTTTTACATTTGCACAAATAAATTATTCGTTGAATTTTACAATGATTGCTGCTTTTCAATCTTTTCTGTTATTTTAGGAACACATACTTGTAACAGCTATAAAGTAATGCTAAGACATTTTTCAGCTACAAAACAAAAGCAAGATAGTATCAGCTAGAAAACAAAGCAAGAGATGTATCAGCTAAAATACAAAGGCAAAATATTATCAGCTACAAACAAAAGTAAGACCTGTGTTAGATACAAAACAAGGGTAAGACATGTATCTGCTTTAAATAATTCAGACAATCCCACAAAAAATCTACCTCCTAAGCATCAAGTTAATACAGAAAAAAGAAATTCTCAAACAAAACTTCATAAAAGATTCCACTATTACATCATACTTACAATTTTTCCCACCTGCGTAGATTATTAACAAAATTCCTTCTGCAGATTTGGTGATGTCTGGCCTTGTTGAATGCTGAAAAAATACCAGCAATATTGAATAGCTGTGTGTAGTGGTATAACAGTACTTATGGTTCATGCATTTCTACTTCCATCACCTTTAGGCAAAAGTAAAAACTTCTAAGTAGTTATAACATTAACATAATAGCCCTTCTGACATTACCAGCATGAAAAAGATCTTTTAAAAAATACCTCCTTTGCCACCGTCTAGTTGTTGATATTCTCTCCACAACTGAACCTTTTCACAAAGGTCTCCAGACAGGGCCCTTGAGGAAATGAAACACATGAGACCATATCTGTTTGCACGTTTTTCCTTGGCAGGAATATCATGGCTGGATCAGCAACCAGATTAGCAATGTGTGGCTTACTGGGTGTTTGGAATTAAATGTTGATAGACAGACAACAGATGATGCAAGATGGAAACAAAACTAAAGGCCATACCATAAGCTCACTTGTAATCTGGCCATTAGAGCTCAAATTTGTGTTTGTGTATGTGTGATTTGGAGTTTTAACATAGCTATAAAAATGTTTCACTCATATTGCTATGATGCTTGCAGTGTGGCAGTATATAGTGATGTCTAGCACTGGAGCATCATGCCACAGACATATAGCATCATGTCCCACCCAACCACACTGACTTGACCAGTCTGTTGAGTCCTATCACTAGCATCTTAATGCAGAGAGGTAAGTAAGGCAGCTGCTAGCACCATTTTAACAAGACTTTGTTATGACTCAGCCAGGATTGAAATCCGCAACCCCCTGCATCCAAGGCAGACACTCGAACTTGTGATCTGACAAGGACATGGGTTCTAGTGAAAGACCAAGCTGACCTACATCCTGATTTGTTGGTGTAAAGAAGTTGACCTTGTTTGCTGATGGAGAGATTAAAAATGCCAATATGATTTATTAAAGACTTGTACTGCATTCTTTATTGCATTTTAGTTATCTATATAACATAATTATTATGTAGAATTAAGCATTCTTAGTACCACCAGTCTTACATGTTATTCAGTCATAATGAAGGTTGATTCATTTATTTAATGAAATCATTCATTTGAATTACAGAACTTGAAATATTCATGTTAATTCAACTAACAGTTGTACAAAATTACAGTGAATTCATTTAAAGACTATTTTGATTATAGCTGTCAAATGATTACCGGGTACTGTGAATTCATTGAAAGATAATTTGGATTATATCATAGTGATGCTTCTGTTCTAATGATACATCAATACATTACCATCATTTGGAATACCTTGGAAATCATTTGGATTACTCTTGAAGTGATGGAACATTTAGGACTTTAGAATTTCCTTCACCATCGTGTAAGTTATTTTTAACTCTTTCACTCAAATGTTTTACAAAACGTTTTGCTTTTCACTCTTTCTTGTTACTTATTTTAAGACGATAGAGTGAGACAAGCTAAATCTACCAATGCTTTGTTTGATAAGAAAACCGATATCTAGAAATGCCTTGTCTGGTGAGACAATCTGTATCTAGCAGTGCATAGTTTCCTGAGACAACTTGTATCTAGCAATGCATAGTCTGGTGGACAACCTATATCTAGCAAGAAAACTTATATCTAGTCATGCCTTGTCTTGTGAGACAACCTATATTTCACAATGCTTAGTCTAGTAAGACAATCTGTATCTAGCAATGCATAGCCTGGTGGAACAACCTATATCTAGCAAGACAGTCTTGTAAGACAAATTATATCAAGCAATGCTTTGTCTGAAAGCTAAATCTAGCAATACATAGTCTGATGAAACAACCAATGCAAAGCCTTGTGTGATAACCTCTATCTGACAGTGTGTATATATATAGCCTTGTGAGATAACCTCTATCTAGCTATGCATAGTCTTGTGAGATAAACTCTATATAGCAATGCATAGTTGGAAGAGATAACCAATATTCAGCAATGCATAATCTGAAAAGATAACATCTATCTAACAATGCATATATATAGTCTTGTTAGATAACATCTATCTAGAAATGTGTAGTCTTGTGAGAAAACATTTATCTAGCAATGCATATATAGTCTTGTGAGATAACATCTATCTAGCAATGCATAGTCTTGTGAGATAACATCTATCCAGCAATCCATAGTCTTGTGAGATAACCTCTATCTAGCAATGCATATACATGTGAGATAACTTCCATCTAGCAATGTATATATATGGTCTTGTGAGATAACATCTATCTAGCAATCCATAGTCTTGTGATATAACATTTATCTAGCAATGCATATACATGTATATAGTCTTCTGAGATAACATCTATCTAGCAATGCATATTCTGGTAAGACAACAAAGTTCACAAACATGGATTCAGAAGAACAATGTCTTAAAAGAGTCTAGCATGCAATAAAATAAAAGTGAACATGACCTACATTTGCTAGGAGTTGGAAGTACTGCTAAATATAAATGCATATATTGCGTTAAAAAAACAAAAGAAGCAAAAGTTTCAGAAAAATGAACTTAAGTTTCGAATTTTGCTATGCTGTGTAACCAGTTACAAAAACAAGAAGGAACATGCTTTTCATAAGACATATAACATATAAACAAAAGTTACCATCTACTGCTTCACCAGACTGCCATCCCACCACATCCATCAGATACCTGTAAATACAGCACATAATGCAAATCCCATTTCGTTAGTTTTATTGACTCTAAGCTACGCTTGGAATTTAGAAGGTTTGTGTTTTTCAATTTGTTGTACAGTGTCATGTGATAGCTCTGTATAATTTAAAGATTTTTTAAAACTCTGAATAATTTCCTATGTTTGAAAATAAAACAATCACATAGTTAGACCACAGTCAGGTCTAACAATTCTCAAAAAATGATCAGATATTGTACACAATATCAAATATCACCCATGTGTACAAGATAATAATTCTCCAACAGAACTTCAAATATCACCAAAATGCTGCAAGAGAACTTCAAATATCACCAATATACTCCAACAGAACTTCAAATATCAGCAAAATACTTCAAGAGTACTTCAAATATCACCAAAATACTCTAAGAGAACTTCAAATATCACCAAAATACTCCAACAGAACTTCAAATATCACCAAAATACTCCAAGAGAACTTCAAATATCACCAAAATGCTGCAAGGGACCTTGAAATATCACCAAAATGCTTCAAGAGAACATCAAATATCACCCATGTGTACAAGATAATAATGCATCAAGAGAACTCTGGACAAGATGCCAATGCTCCACTAGCCAAAATGAATTTCCATGAATTCAATACATTTCCCTTTTAAAATGCGGAGTGTTGAAATTATGTCAAATAGTCTTCACTGACAAGATTTTCACATTAGCCATTGTGAAAACCATACTTGATGAGAGATCATCAACATTTTCATTTATGACAAAACTACATACCAATATAATACATCTATTGAATACCTCTTGTTGTTATTCAAGAGAATTAGGGTGAAGACTTTCAAAACTGTCAATGTGACATCCATACTTGCGGTCATTCAGGACCCAAAAATATTTTGGTAATTAAAACAGATCTTCAAGTTAATGGACTTAGTGGCAGCATATTCATTTATAACCAAGTAGACATCATCAAAAATCTTCTGGTAAAAAACTAATCGTGATTTCAGCCTAACAGCAGTCATAATAATAATGATATAGACCTAACCTGCAGACCATGTAGCCTGTCCTATTTACTCCATGTGTGCAATGAATCCCTATGACATACTCTGAAATTGTAAAGAAAAAAAAGGAGTTATGCATTATTATGATGGCTATTTTGCAACTTTCGAAATAAAGTTAAACTTTACTTAAAATGTGAACAAGTTATCTCCCTTGGTTTGCTGCAATTTCTTCAAAAGATAAATCATTTCAAACTATTTTAATACTAATGTTACTGTGCCACTGCAGCTAAAATATGATAATGACATCAGAATGCTAGACAAGAATTTAATTACTCTGTGTTTTACTCCCTGTTTGGAACTCATTACATATTTGGAAATGTCTTGTGGTAGTTGGCGATTAATTTCTGACAATTAATCACATACCTGTTTATACTGTCAGATATCTCAGTAGTTCCCAAGTAAAACCTTTAATTTTCACCACCAGTCCTGTTTGCCCTACTAATAATACTGACAAATTGCCTTAAATCAGATGTTTTGAAGAAACGCACAATATGGCCATTTCTAACATCACTAATGCTTAAAGAACCTAATAAAAAACAGATATGAAATGTAGGATCCTTGCAGAACAATATTTTGCCCATAAAATTTACATCTTGAAAGGCAACATATTACTGTGAAATGATTTTGAGATATTAAGGTAAATTTGTTGCAGTATGTAAAAAAAACTTATTATCGATGTGTTCAATTGATAGCTCTACTTGCATGTTATCAAAATTATCAAAAGCTATATTTGATGGCCTTTAAAGCATGTACAATACGCTGTTAACCTTTAATTTGCTAAATTTGAACACATTAAAAATTTTTTGTAATCATTTTTGTAAAATACACTGCTTAGCAAATAAATCATCTTATGTTATATCTCAAGTCCATCTCCAGTTAGAAATGTTGATCAATCTATACCTTATTTGTCAGTCCATTGCCAGTGAAACATTTCATCATATTAGTGATTCCCAACCTGTGGGCACCAATGTATTTGAAGTTAAGAAGTGGTCGTTATACTAAAAAAGAAACCACTTATCTACACCTTATTTTCAAGGCCATATCCAAAATAGAATTTAATCTGAGTTCATCAGCATTACACCTAGTCCATGTCATCTCTGATTAGAATTTCATCATATAAACCTATTTCATGTCATATCCAGTTAGAAATCGTTTTTCATGTCATATCCAATTAGAATTTCATACATAAACCTATTTTAAGTCATATCCAGTTAGAATTTCATCAAATTAACCTATTTCAAGTCATATCCAGTTAGAATTTCATCAAATTAACCAATTTCAAGTCATATCCAGTTAGAATTTCATCATATAAACCTATTTCATGTCATATCCAGTTAGAATTTCATACATAAACCTATTTCAAGTCATATCCAGTTAGAATTTCATCAAATTAACTTATTTCATGTCATATCCAGTTAGAATTTTATCATATAAACCTATTTAAAGTCATATCCAGTTAGAAGTTCATCAGATTAACCTATTTCAAGTCATATCCAGTTAGAATGTCATTAAATTAACTTATTTCATGTCATATCCAGTTAGAATTTCATCATATAAACCTATTTCAAGTCATATCCAGTTAGAATTTCATCAGATTAACATATTTCAACCCATATCCAGTTAGAATGTCATTAAATTAACCTATTTCAAATCATATCCAGTTAGAATTTCATCAAATTAACTTATTTCATGTCATATCCAGTTAGACTTTCATCATATAAACCTATTTCATGTCATATCCAGTTAGAAATCCTATTTCATGTCATATCCAGTTAGAATTTCAAACATAAACCTATTTCATGTCATATCCAGTTAGAATTTCATCATATAAACCTATTTCATGTCATATCCAGTTAGAAATCCTATTTTATGTCATATCCAGTTAGAATTTCATCCCCATCTCCTTTTTCAAGTTCATCTGCTGTTATAATTTCATCATCTATGCAGGCCTATTTAAAGTCCAACTGAGGTAAAGTATGGGTGACATACAATTAGGACAAAATTAAAACATTGTTGATGATTCCTCAGACAGATAACTTATTGGTACATCTCGCCTTGCTTAGGGTTGTTTGAGTAAAACATACTTTGGGACTTGAGGAAGGCACCTTTGATTTGGTATAGTTACACACAAATGATAAATTTTAAAATGCTCCATTATCTTCGTATTGATTTGTTCAATAATCAGATTATCCTGACATATTTTTACGAGTGTATTTCCATAGTTTCAAAGATGCTTAAAGAGCACTATACTACACTTATTGTACTGAAACATTAACCAAAATTTTACAAAGATCAAAACACATCACTAATTAGGTAAGGCTATCTACAAGGTATAGGTAGTACACCTATTGTAATCAAACATTAACATAAATGTTACTGTGTTCTAGAATTCTTCACTAATTAGGTAAAACCTTGTACAAGAGGCCAGTATTATACCTGCATAAATGAAATATAAATAAATTATACAAAGACTTAAAATTCATCACTTATTAGCTAAGACCTTGTAAGAGTGACAGGCAGTAAACATATGAAAATGAAAAACTAAAAAACAAAAAAGGTAAAATATTCTATAAGTCATCACAATTCATCGAGACCTTGTACAAGAGACAGGCAGTAAGCCAATGACAATAAAACATTAAGAAACATTGTTATAAAATTCTAGAATTCAACACTAATTAGGTGCTAACAACACACAGGTAATGTACTTACTGTTGTCAATGTTGAAATGCTACTGAAAATTGTTTATGATGTCAAACATCCTGAAAAGAAAATTGATACAAGATAATAACCACACTGAAAGGAGAAAGTACGGGTCTTAACATAGGTATCCATGACTACTGATTAAGAATTATTTAGTTATCAAAAACTGAAGTAACATGAAAGTGTACAAACCAAATAAATCCAGTTCAACATATGTACATATGCTGGCAAGTATATACAGTAGAATCATAATGCTTTATATAAAATGATTTTTATGATTTAGCAAAATGTACATAACTATATTTAACCATGCTGAAAATAATCACACCGATATCTCAGATGGATTTACTCTCCTTAAGACGTTTACAACATCATGGCATCCTACATGTAATTAGTTTCACCTACTGATGTTGTTATTAGAAATTCAATAAAACAAACTGTATGGAATAAAAAATTTAAATTTTATTCTAATCACTGAAACAGCTTTCTCTAATCATCCAATTTTCATTAATGTTAACATTTTTGTACTACAGACTTGCAATCAATAGTGAAGGGAAATGTCTTTATCAAGCAAGAGAAATTTAAAGAAATTAATATAATATAAAAGTGCAACCACATTTTATGAGAAAATTATGAAATTCTTCATCCTTTATTTATTGCACAGTAAAGCATAAACTGACCATATCGATTATATGGCTGGCTGCATTTCTTCAGCCATTTAACTACAAGTACATGCACATTGTTGATGTCTGTGGAGTTCCATATTTGTTATACATGTACATGTATATGGAACCAAGCGTGATTATGATCAGTGGAGTGCCAACTTTGTTCAGTTTGCACAAGTTGCATCTGAATGAAAGGTAACTTGGTTAAATTAGATTGTTAGTTGTAGTAATTTTAATTTCAGAATTGATGTTACTGAAAAAGGGATGTTCATTCACTGTAGTTTTATTTAGGCTTGGCTGAATATGTAAAGGTGGTGGTTACATGACCAACCATGTTTCTTGACCAACATACATGTATCATATTTCTGGTTTTACACCATAAGAACTGCATTTCACTTTGGATTTATTAATGGCTTTTGTACTTGTACATAATGCAGCAACATATGATGGTGGTTACATGGCCGACCATGTTTCTTGACCAACATACAATGTTTTTGGTTTTGCGCCATAAGAGATGCATTTCACTTTGGATTTATTAATGGCTTTTGTTCTTAAACAACAAGTGCTATGATTCTTTGACTATATCTTCTGAACTATCGTGTTTGATAATGCTAATAACTAAGACAAAGAATTCATTATCTCTCTGTTATCTCTGTTATCTGTTTTTAAATGCAGAAACATTTGACATAAATACATATTTTCTCTCCAAAAATTTCTTTATTTTTATTATATTTACATTTTTGTGTACATAGTTATGCATTTCCCAACATCACATGTAATATTTTCTTTAATTTATTTTAATATTTATATACTACAGTAAAACCTGTTTCGAAAGACCACTGCTGACCATAATTTGTTGGCAAATGAGGTGGTCACTCAAGACAGGTTCTACTGTACCATAGTTGCCATCTTAGTTGGAATTTGTTGTCCAAATTATATGAATAACTAATGTAGTTTTTAAACAAAAGACGTTTAATTAACATATACCTGACAAATGAATACTGGCAAATAACACAGATCAGATTAAATAAGAAAATGTTTTCTGAATTTTTAAGTAGGAAAAAGTCAATTTTGTATATATAATGCAGATAACAGTGTCAAATATATTTATGTTATGTTCGTTATATGACAAAGTGAGTCCTTTATGTCATGTTTTAAATAAAGCTTCAGTTAAAACTGCTGTGAAATGAGTGTGTGTGTAGTTTGGATTTTTAATGCAGCTTTAAACAAATTTCAGTCATATCACCATGATGTCTGCAGTGTGGCAGTTTATAGTGATGTCTAGCACTGGGACATCATACCACAGACATGTAGCATGATGTCCCACCAAGTCACATTATACTGATAACACGCCAACCAGTCCAAACACTAAACTAACTTCTTAATGCTGAGCACAATGCAAGGCAGCTGTTAGTACCATTTTTGTAAGTCTTTGGTATGACTTGTTTGGGGATCAAACCTTTGACCTCCTGCTTTAGTGGTGGACGCTCAAACCACTAGGCCACCAGAGCGGTTGCTCTGATATTGGAATGACTATGAGTGAAATATCTGAATATACCCCTGATATTGGAATGACTAAATAGCATAAATGAATATACCCCTGTTATTGGAATGACTAAATAGCATCAATGAATATACCCCTGTTATTGGAATGACTAAATAACATAACTGAATATACCCTTGATATTTGAATGACTAAAAAACATAACTGAATATACCCCTGCACAAGTCAGGTCCTCTGACAAACAATAACACTATAATCTGCTACCACATATTTTACTGGCAGATCAGGATTTATCATGCTTGTTCTACTGATTACTCCTCATAAACCCAGATCTGCTGGCACAATATGCATTGGCAAATCTGGGTCTATGCAATTAGAAGTTGGATCCAATATATTAACAAGTACAGACAGTAATCAGATATGGATGGTAAGACAGCTACATACTGACTGACTGCTTTAATTGATGGGATTTTTTGACCCTCAACAAAAATCTTCTCATAGTTTAATCGTTCTGTGTGAACTCCTGCAATAAAAAATTAGAGCAAATTCAAAGTTTCATGTGAATGGGTATATATGAGCAAATTAAATATATTGCAACCATCCAAAAGATATTTTCAAGGAAAATAATTAAATAGGTGTGACAAGATTTATAACCATTGTTGATGTATCCTAATTATGTACATGTATAATTAAAGCATTCTGCAAGAATATCAATGAAACACTGAACTTGATAATATATAACATAAATTTATTTCATCCTCTACAAAAATGTATGCAAATACACTTTGTAAAAACAACAACGTATATGGTTGAAAAATTGATGATTCTCGGATATTTTATACAGCACAATTTTGTCATTCAATACAGTGTATTAAATCAATGATTATTGTTACAATTGATTTTCTCCGAAACAGGGCAAGTCAAATCTGCTAACATACAAACATAAAAGCTTTGTTTTCAGAAATGAGAAAAAAGAATTACTAACATCTTTAATTTGAAACTGAGACAATAATTTATTGAGCTTTTAAATCAGAGTCCATGTAATAATGTACAAACAACTGGGAATGGCAATGACAAAAGATTTGCTAACTGATCAAGGTCTATGCGTTTTGTTCAACTTCAAATTCCTTTACTGGTGTCAAAAGCTTTTATCCTACTGCCCAGGAAACGACTTAAATTTTGTCAGGCAACTATCTTAGGATTTAATATTTAATAAATAATATAAGGAAATAATCCCTACTTCTTTGCAATTGTATGAAAATATAGATAACTATGATAGTCTCCATACCTCTGGATTGTAATATCTTGTTGTGAAGGTCAGGTCTATGATCAATCCAAGATTTAAACCTCGTTCCTTTAGTGTGTCTATCAAAGTTTGCGGAGTGAATCTGAAACGTTTATGAAATGTAATCCCATACCAGAAGTCTAGATACAGTTATTACAAGTAAATGTACTAAGCAAAAGTAATTACTGCTTAATGATTGATGAATTCTTTTCATTTATGTTATACTCTACAGGTAAAAACTTTGACAACTGGAATCATTCAATAAAGAACTTGGCTTTGTTTCCCCTAATTCTCTTTTCATATCTGATCCCTTTTCCTTCCATTTCATTCTAGTATTTGTATTCACAGATCTCTTGTTGAATACTGTGTATATATTGATATGTAAACTGCATTTTCTAGGATAGATACCTATATACATGTATGTAAATTGGAACATATTTAAAAAATATAGTTTTCTATTTAAATTTTCCGGTAATATTTGTTACTATGTAATTTCTCTAACTTCTTTATTTCTATGAAAATAAATATTAATGAGGTTTGAATGTGCTTTACACAGTCAGTAAGGAAGCTCTTTAAATAAAGTCAAATTATAATTGTTACGTATATTTGATATAAGCCATTTATAGTTATTTTTATTGTCTGTTTGTTAAATTAAAATTTGGCATTTTAAGTGTTACGATTCGTTCATTGATTGGGGGGGGGGGGTAGCCTGTACATTTACATAGTAAACACCAGGTGTTGACCTCATTAACTGACCTTGCTTCAGAGTGTAAACAAGCTTCTAAAATGATTGTTTGATTCCAATGACATTAGAGCTTTATTTTAAAAATGATTGGTTGATTCCTAGGACAAAATGGAGTAAAGTATAAACATCTTTCTAATTTTAGTTGGGTCATATGGTATTTACGTGATTTCTTGAACTAGGTTTGTTCTGATAGTTTCTAGAATATCACGTGACCCCTTGTTTACATAAAAACAGGTATTTAAATTATTGTTTGGGAGAGAACAGTTCAGTGGAAGTTGGGCTTTTATAATATTAAGTTGTGTCTTCTTTTCGAGTTATTTTTAATTACCGTGTACTGGAAATTGTGTCAATTCGGTTGGAGCAAGAGGAATTATTTTATTATTTATCTGGAAAAGAATATGTGCTCATAGATTTTCATTGACAAGAACTGACTAAATCAAGTGACATCGTCGTCCATATTGGATTACGTCGTCAAGATTCGAACCGGGAACTATTAGGACATTTTATTATCAGGACTATTGCAATTCCACTAGTGGATTACATTGTGAATTCTCTTTTGGATTAATTTTTGGACTTGATTCTCTAAAACCGTAAGTTTATTTATTTTCTTTTATGAAAATATTTGTACTTAATAAATTGCTTGTTAAATTTTACAAGTTTGTTGTTTTCACTTCTTTCTATGCTGCTGCTTATTCGAGCCTAAGCACGTAACATAGAAATTGGGAGCTATCATCCGAGATCAAGATAAATTGGAATTTGGCTAGAATTTTTCTCAGAAAACTTTTGTTTTAAATTTGAATTCCCCTAGTTTTTGAAAATTTAAAATCTTTAGTGAGACTGACAGGCTTGTATTAAAATGACATCTAAAGTAGAAATATTTCTTTCTAATCCTAACCAGGAGCAATTATATCTTTTCAAAAAAGATGAGTTGATTCAACTTGCCAGAAAATATCATCTTTCTGAAGTCAAGGCTTCTTTAATGAAACAAGATATCAAAAAGATTTTGGTCCAATATTTGGTAGAAAAGGATGTTTTGGAACAAAGTGCTTTGATTTCGGTCAGTAAGTCTGCATCAGACTCTGACATTAAACTAAATGAATTAGAATTAAAATTCAAGATGGAATTAGAGTTGAAGAGGCTGGAATTTCAAGAAAGACAATTACAATATGAAAAAGAGCAGATGCGGATTGATTGATTGATTGAGAGAGAGAGAGAGAGAGAGAGAGAGAGAGAGAGAGAGAGAGAGAGTGAGAGAGAGAGAGAGGGGAGATAGAAAGGCAAATTGAATTACAAAAAGGAGTAGATGCCGATTGATAGAGAGAGAGAAGGAAGAAAGCGAATATCAAATTAAAATAAAAGAAATAGAGCTGGCAAGTGAAAATCATCATCATACTTCAAATCCAAATTTAAATTTTGACTTAGCAAGGAATATTAGATTAGTGCCCCCTTTCAGAGAAAAAGAAGTAGACAAATACTTCATTCTTCGCTTTGAAAAAGTTGCAGAAAATTTAAAGTATATATATATATATATATATATATATATATATATATATATATATATATATATATATATATATATTATTGATAAGGGTAGTTCATTTTGTCAGACATTTCGCCGTACTTTATTGATAAAACGTCAGGTCAGACTCCTGTGGGTTTATTTACGTGTACATGCTTTGACATTTGCTTTTGTAGTTATTTTTTATATAAAAACATATATTAAAAATATCTGGATAGCCAAATGGCTAGTTGTAAGACACCAGTTGTACTGTGTATTTCTCTTATCATGTTGTCTGAGTGTTTTAATTAGAAAATATTTTTTTTTTTAAAAATAATAATAATAATAACTCACTATTTACAATTTAATTCTCTGTCTATGTTTCCCTATCGTAATAATGGGGATTAAAACTTCTCTCAGTGGGTGAGATTGTGTAATGGGTTTACATAACATTCTGGAAAGTCAAGTGGCTAGTTGTAAGACGCCAGTTATGAGGTGTGGATTTATTCTGGAATTTTTTTTATCTGCACTGATAGAGGTATCTTTACTTTACTGTTATAAAATTATACTTTACTGTTATAAAAATATATACTAACTAAATATCATATAATATAATGCTAGTGTAACTTTGTAAAATTATTGTTATGATACACCTATATTAGAAGGTTTACAACCTGACCCAAATCTTTATGTCTGACCGAGAACTCAATACGGCAATATACATGTACAAATTCCTCCCTGACAGGATAATAGCTTGGGAATAAAACCAAATCAGAATTCAATTATTATCAGTTTCACAGCATAGCCAACTTATACACTAACACGCTCTCAGCAGTAGTGCCATCACGTGACTGAACTGCAGCTGATGGAATTCCATTCAAACGCTCCTAGTAGTACAAACACCACGTGACTAGATTACATTGAATTAACCACAAATACAATTATATTGAATTATA
This sequence comes from Unio delphinus, assembly GCA_029339505.1. Taxonomy (NCBI): domain Eukaryota; kingdom Metazoa; phylum Mollusca; class Bivalvia; order Unionida; family Unionidae; genus Unio; species Unio delphinus. The sequence goes on along the minus strand of JAQISU010000109.1, from coordinate 3,089,267 downwards.
AAATTAAATAAACTATTTTAAATATTTAAAAAGAGCAAAAGAGATTGATAATGACAAACTGTAATAACTCTATATTTACAACAGATTACTTAAGTCAATTAATGACTTAAAAAGAATTAATTTGATAAAACTTAAAGTCACTTGAGACTAAAACTGAATTTGATCTCTAATAAAACTGATTATGAACAATAGTCATAAGTTTTTGAAAATGCCCCCTCTTTCCTCTGACACTTAAGTGTACTCCATCATTATGAAGATAGCTCCGATGGAATCCTTGATTCCCAATAAAAAATAATCCAGGAATAGTACTCACAAAACGAGACAATTCATAATTCGTCCATCGAATCCGACGATTGTACTGACCCACTGTGACCCATCGAGGTCGACTCCGAGGTAGGAAGGCACCAGTTAAAACATACTCAACTACCATGTGTATATACATTTGACACAAATCTTTCAACTGATTTAAAATTTCAGATGGATGTTTTAATCTAACTTCATTTTCTCCGACTTGGAGAAATTTAATATTTGGTACTGGAACAGGCAGATTTTGGTTTAAAAAATTAGACACATGTGCTCCAAAAAATCCATGAAATATCACAGATAAGTTAGAGGGTACCCTACATGTACTAAAAAGAGTAGGATCAGAACTCAATCTAGCTATGATACTATGACCAACCAATAACAGACGCATCTTGTATATCTACAAGCAGCCTTAACCTATATAAGTTACTCAATCCATTAAAATTCCCTAATATACATAGATACTTATGCTGCCACCTACAATTCTATACAATCAACAATGGAAAATTTCTCTTTTATTCCTTCTTCTTTCTATCTTTTTGCTTCTTGTGCCATGGTACATGAAAGCTATCTAAATAAATGGAGCCAAGATTCCATAAATATTGTTAACTATGAAATATTTTTAAATAGTTTATTCAAAACTATTCTAAATTCTCAATTCATAACTATATTTTATTTCAATTTGTCAGATTGGAGAAGATGTAGTACTGTTTCAATTTGCCAAAACAGACTACAATTTTATCTTAAGATTTGATAAAAATATTCTCTCCTTTTAACTTTTTCCTTTTTAAAATTTGATTTATATTGCTAAGGCAATATAAGTATTAATTTAGATTTATTTAAAATGGTTGATTGTAACTATTTTAAATTTCAAAATAAACAGTCTAAGTAAGACTAATTCAGATCATAATGGAAACAACTGCAATGGAAAAGGATACCCAACTGAATAACGGTAAAATATAACACTACTAGACACAATTCTTTTGGAAATGCCACAGCATACAAAAATAAATAACTATTAGTAAACATCTATACATAAATTATCTAAATAAAGTGTACGTTTAGAATTTTAAATCTTCTATTTCTATTTTTTTATATAATGTATAAACTATTAAAATTTCCACATTTAAAAATTACATAGTTTTAACAACTCTATACTGTGATTTAAATAGTGTTGTCCATACTATTATACTTTACAACATACAAGTAAAAATACAAACTACACACACTATGGACAAATGACTCTGGCAAAGTCAACTAGGTAAATTTTTAAATAAATCTATATTATGAAAGGAAAGATAATTGGCCCTGGAACTTGATAGTTCTAAGGGACAAGAGTACGATCCTAAGTTTAGGAATCAGATTGTAAGGAAATCAATCTTCACTTCAGCTCTAGTAGAGAATATATAGCACAAGTCAGCCCTTGCTTGTGATAGAGAGTACTATCAGTCTGAATTCCTTATTGGGTAAATAAAACTTTAATATATTTGATAAACAAAACAAAGATTAACCTTCACCAAATTTATATATTTTAACGCTAAAAGGAAAACATAGAAATAAACACTATTCCTTACACTCATGGGCGGACACGGATAATATTACACCACCTTAAGACATATTCTGCAAACGAAGGTGTTCCTCAATAACTCAATGCTATGTGATGGGGAGAGTACCGATGATCAACACCCCCCCCCCCTTATATTTTATATAGAAACATATAGAAGGAAAGTCAGAGAAACTGTATAATTTGTAATCATGAAGCAATAACAACCGTTTAATGTGTACCGATAACAATATTATTGTTGTTGTTTTTGTTGTTGTTGTGTACAACGATAGTGAGTTCGCTTCATACTCTGTCGCACGTGGGAAATGCTTGTGAAATGAATGCTTCCAGTGCACAGACGATATCTGTGTATAAATGCCTCACAGCAGGTACCAATCTTTACATTACGGAACGTCTTGTCAGTGAGTGGTCTATTTTAAGGACTCGCACTTCTTCAGCTGTAGAGGTATGTGAGTTATTAATTTTTTGTGTATAAGTTATAACTATTGTAATGCAACGTTTATCTTTGTATATTTTCTATGTAGATTTGGTCTACATAGTATAATGCAAATATGATCTATTCTTGTTTGTGACTTAGCAAGAGATTTATATTGGCAATACAAAGTTGCATTTTTAAGAAGCGTTTAGTACTGTAAGATTCTTATTGGGCACGGTTTAGTTCACATCTGCACTTGAGTATTGTTTTATAACTAATGTTTCCATAATATAATCCGTATAGCTTACCATATATAACGTCATTAAGTTTTATCATATATGCCCGTGTCGTACATAGTACACGGCGTTAGATACAGTTTCAGTTGAACAGAGTGACCCGAGTAACTAGAGTGATCAGATTGATCGTAGTCCACGTGGCATCAGCTGCAGATCAAAACCATAGCAGCCATCGAGCTGAAGAGTGTTTCTGGTCGAGTAGCAGATGATCGTGCGTTTCTTAACGAGATTGATGGGCGCTGATTGCTTGATTGACCAACCTGGAATACTGACAGCTTGATTATCCAGTGTGTTTGGTAACAGAGTGTGCTGGTGACTTGAGTGTATAACTACAAATATATAATCTTTTAGTCGTGGGCTAATTTTTGGGATTCGCAAAAGCCAGTTTGTTTTTGGAACTGTAGAGATATCTTGTCTATCTGTTTTTGTGTACATAATTTCACTTTTTGAGCGATTATCTTTTTTTATACTAGTTAAATACATTTGTATTGTATGAGCAAAATGCATTATTCTTTTCGTGGTGAAATCACTATGAATCATACTTCCCTTTGTACTGTGTAAGGGCATTCATTTGTATTTTCGATTTTACGTCCGTGCGTTTTATGTTAATGTATTTAATAATTGGATCATATATACGCACATATGAATATTTAATTTCTCATTCAAATCATTTTCAGATGTGTTGTGTTGTAAGTCCGAAATCCCAACCGTTTAACTATTACATCACATCATAATATTTATTATCTGACCTCAGAAAATTGATTATCTGACCTCCTTTGGTGGGTCATTATCTAAATTCTAGACCACCAGCTCCATGTTATTATTATAAATTGTTATATGAATTTATTTGAAATAGGCTGCTTCGAAATAGGGTAATTTTCACATCTGTTCATGGTCCCACCCTTGAAAAACGGCATTGTTGGATAATAGCTCATATTTTGGAAAGTTTCGTAGATAGAATCATAAATAATATTGAATAAGGACAGCAATCTTCCATGTTCATTCAGTTGCCATCGAACGAGAAATCTTGATGCAGTCTTTGATATGATCCTAACATATAATGGGGTTTCACAGAAGATGAGAAAAGACTTCCTTAACATCTCATTCTTTAATGTGCAACAAGGAATTACAAGTATGTCTAAAACACAATGTTAATAAGAATATTTATTCTACATTCTAAACAAATGAAACTACGAGAATGATAATTATAGTATATTGATATAAAGTTACAATTAACACGCAAACGTTACATGCCAATGAGTTTGAACCTACGCCGAATCAGTTTCAACAAACCATGGGATGAAAACACAAACGTGTTTTGTCTTTGAAGTATATAAGGTAATCGTTGTTTTAATAATATCAATGTTATTCCAATTATCAGAAAATTCGCAGTTTATCAGTATATGTAATATTTTGCAGACGATAACTTACAAGAGTAATCAGCAGTTTCACCTTATTCACAGCATGATACAATCAGATACATTTGAAAATATACATGACGAATTTACTTGCCCTTTTTTTTGTTTGCAATAAGTTGTGTAAGTTCAAGCCCGTTTCGGACATCAATAAAAATCCCACATGCTCATGTCAGGTAAAATACACGCAAGCATATGCGTATTTTTTTTTTTATCTTTTGAATAGCGATCATGTACGTTTGGTGGCGGCAATGATCAGAAGTCTGACATAAATGAAAGCAAATTTACGTAATCGTGCCAACGTCTAACCCTCCTGAACATATTTCACACTTGACCTCCAGCTACAGAAACGCCTAAAATTGTTTGTATATTGTGAGACGAAAAGGGAATTAGTTTTGAAATCTGAAATGTTTGAATGCAGAAGAACCTGACCTTTTCCCTTCTATACTGCATCACTCCGGGGGTTTTTTTTGGGAAAAAATAAAATGAAGGTATATAACAAAGAAGCATCATCTGATAGTGTTTTTAGACGTGTTCCTCAAATATTTGTATCTAGTCTCTAAACTGCATAACGAAAATACGTTAGGTTATGCTTTCTTACGCAAGATACGTTCATTCAGTATTATGCCACAAAGATCAAACACGGGTATATTAAAGCATTGGGTGATGTTCAGAACTTAGAACACAACAATTGCTCAGGCGCTTTGGAAAAAAGTATGTACGTCATCATTCACATGCAACACAAATTAGACCATTAATTTATAATAAAAAAAAATAAATTACAAAAGAAACATCAATTTCAGTGATTGTCAACAATTTGGTGATATATGATTATCAAATCTTAGAATATTAAATCACAAATTAAAGTGGAAAGAATGTTACAAATACTGCAATCTTTAAAATGGACAGTATACTAAATATGTATAATAAAAAATGTACGTAACCTAGAAAAGTGTGTATAAGAGAAAATATTTGATAATAGTTGAACCAAAATGATGTCGTCTTTAAAAAAGTCTCTGAAAACTTAAAGAATATCTGTTGAAAAGGGTAACACATTAGCCGAGTTTGATTCCATGAATTATATTCCTGTTTTGACTGGACTCATTTGTTAAGAGTAATTGGTTTTTGGAAAAGTTGTATGTGATTGCAGCTGGACGTTGTGGCAGCCCAGCTGTAAGTATCTGAAGAACAGCGCCATCTGGTGATAATTGATGAATATTCTGAGATTGTTTTCCCACAACATAAACATTTTCATTCATGTCTAGAGTGATACCAAAGGTACGCTTCAGATTATTTGGGTTGTAGACAAAGAGAAGACTTCCTGCTATGTCAAAACAGAACAGTGAATTGGTACCCCATGTTGAGACGTAGACGCGTGTTTTTAATGCGTTTAGAGCAATATAGCTGTGACAGAATGCCATGTCCCCATACTCATAGTAAGACGTTTCCTCTCCTCTGTCACTGATGACACTCCAGTAACATTTATTTTTGGCAAAGTTAGGTCCTGACACAACGATACTTCCCTTCCTAGCAACATCAATACCCCAACATGATAGCTTGGTTATAATATTCCGTGTAGGTCTGATTGAGTTGTCTTGGACAGCCAAAAACTGAATTTGATTCTTATCCCTTAGAGACACTACCATTTCCTGACCATCAAATATTCTGATGCTCCATGGCTTGCCTGGCAGCGAGTAGCTCGATATGTTACAAAATAACGAATCCAGCAGACAGCATCTATTATTGTTAGCATCTATGAGCATAACTTTATCTTCTGGTAGGCACACCAAGTCTGTGAAGTATTGCTTCTTCTCATCTGGACCTTTGACCTCGAAGACGTCGGTTACTAATAATGGGCAGTGCTTTTTGGACCTCTTCATTATTGGCAAAGGGAAATCCTGATATTCTGACTTTGTCACAAGTTTCGCGAATTTACCCTCCATCAAAGAATGTAAAAGGGGATCAACTTCTAACTGCAATGTGATGTTATTGATCTTCTCAAACTTCTCATGGATCAGATCACTGTAGGACGTCAGCTGCGATTTTGACTTGTCAATAACCAGGAATTTCTGAATGTTGTTGCCGTTTTGGTTAACAACCTCAAGCACGGCACGGGAATTTCGTACAGAACTCAGTAATGACAGACACGCATGGTTTTCTTCTTGCTTTTGTATCATATCTCCTTTGTAAATTATGTTTCCATCCATTTTTATTTTCCTCTCAAATTCGTCAAGCGCATCATTTAATTTCTTTCTCAAATCTCGTATCGCTACAGTTACGACGTTGATGTGACATTCCAGATTATTTCTGTTTTCGTTATTGATCTCGGTGAACTTGTTCAGGTGATTTTCAAGTTTTTTCAAGCTTTCGATAATGAATCCGGAATCTTCTTCTTTCAATAGTGTAGATGCTTCTGTCTTCAAATCTAAAACACTCTCGCAATTTCTGTGACTCGTACCACAGCAAACTACACAGCATGCAAGTCTGTGATTTCTACAGTAGAATTTTATATCCTCGCAAACATGCTCCGGGCAGTTGAATGACGTTGCATACTTCAAGGCATTTTGTGGGCTTCTGGTGAGCTCCTCGATAGAAACTACGGAATGTGTTTTAGTTGCTTTTTGATGCTGATGAACTACCTTACAGTCGACACACATCGCTTCTTCGCAATCCACACAATAGCCATCAGCTGATTTCATCACATCTCTCGACTGACAAGCGTCGCACGGCCTGATTGCATTCACTTTCGATTCTGATGAAATCGAAAGTAGGACGGTATTTATTGGCAGGCGAGAGATCCAACTTTCTACAGAGGTTACTCTGTGTGGTCGACGAACAACAGTTTGGCACACTGGGCACTCAATCTTGTCTACATCATCAACTTTTGCAGCCTTGGATTTAATGTATGATAAGAGACAGTGTTCACAGAAACAGTGCATGCAAGTTAACTGTCGTGGTATATTGAACGCTCCGAGACAAATAGGACAGCTCGGGCTCTCATCAGCACAAGAAACTGTATCGGATGTTGCCATTATTGTCGCTTTCACTGATATATAACTGAAAAATGACCATACGATGCTTAAATCATTGTATAAGAACAGCGTCTATGTACATTTTAGATCCACACCTTTATTTTCTATCTTCCTGGTACGAGTGTAGACTGGTTCCTGATCAATATTATACCTGGCACGTCTAAAGCAGATTCAGAACATTTTTCAAACCGTATTGTGTCACTACATACCGATTTTGAGTGTAACAGTAGTTAGACTGGTTCTTTGTGTGTGAAATTTTGCAGGAAAAACATTTTGAAGAAGAAAGAAGAAAAAAGAGACCAATGTATCTATGAGATGAAATCGCCTTTGCCATATTTTCTTCACGTTAGTGTCTTTGCAAATATGACTCGTCTTTTCAAACAGCTGCTATATTACCTGAGGGAAAAACTAACTTTATCTTGAACAAACCCTACCTTCCACCCCACTCACCCATGTTGCAGCTACCCTATAATAACCAGAATCAAGATATGAAAAGAAAAACATCTACATGAAAGTCCATGATTGGAATTACCCATTACAGTGATAAAAGGGGGTTTTGGATTGATTACCTGTCCAGCTGAGGGGCTTCCATAAATATATCAGGGTCACAAATATATATGAACATGCACGCGCCTTGTTGTGCACTTTTAGAAAAGACACTTTGCAAATCTGTATGCCCTTGGGTATTTCTAAATTATACAATTTAATATTTGAAATCTGAAGCATTATTCAATAATCTCAGACACTTTAGTTTTGCATTTTACTGTTATGTTGTGATTTAGTTGTTGACTTAAACAGACTCATCATCAAACATTCCATACAGTTTTATCATCATCATCATCATCATCATCATCATCATCATCATCATCATCATTAATTACAAAACCGGTCAGTGAATATCACCATTGTCATCGTCGTCAACAACATCAATAATAATAATAATAATAATAATAATAATAATAATAATAATAATAATAATAATAATAATATTCTGAAATAATATATTATTGGGTCAAACATTTTATGGTTATAGTTTTATGAATGAATTAAATATTAGGAATTCGCAAAAAAACATATTTTCAATACCAACACTATTAATTTCTGGAGAGATTAATTAGTCAAGTCAAGTGAAGCAACATTTATTTAAAATCGAATTTCATAACAATAAAATGGACTCCAACGAGCATTTATATTGGCGTCATCAAAAGACTCGTACATAACACATGCAGGATTGCAAACTATCTGAACAGTAAAACGTGTATCATATGCCAAGACTCGTGCATATAAAAAATTAACATTCATAAAATATGTCTTCTCATGCAACGTACGTTACAATTATAATAACTTTGGTATAGATGTACAACATCTATGACACTATGAACTACTCGTACATAATCTAGAATGATTGAGATAAATTACATATATAACATATTACATATCTCAGGTGTGTGACATAACAGCACAATTATACATGCAAATATTTCAAATATACTTTAAACTTATGTGGCATAAAACGTCATACATTGAAAGTGTGTCTTGTAATTAACCGAAGTAGGATCGTCACAATTTTAAACGTAAAAGGCTTATTAACATATTATATAATTTATTTATTATAATTCCACTCGAGAAAATGTAGACACAACTGCCGAAACGATTTCCTCAGTGAGGGAGAGAATGAGTGGAAACATGGCGTATAAATATCTCGAGCCCGTTGGGCCATGCCCTTATGCTCCTACGCCTTATCAAATGAGTTATTTCACCTGACTCGGAACAAAGCACTTTTGTGGATTTGAATTTATTGTAAATCACCCTTTTTATTCACACATTCCTTTAAATAATTGTAATGTATGCTTTTAAAATGATTTAGACGTTTAGTGTTTTATGAAAGATATTGTACAGAATGGTTAGATGGTACCCATATAATTCATCAACCGAAATCTCTATGATTACATTTATGCATGGGTAGATTGTCTATACAATTATCAGGAATATTGCCATCATGCCCATCGCTAGACCAAGATACTAGGCTTAATGCTTCTGTATCTTACGTGCTTATTAATCTCTTTTATCATTGACTGAATCACTGCAATTTTGTGTGTCCTTATAAGTGATCGCATTTACAGTATTAATACATTTTGAATCAATGCTTCCTGGTGGCAAAAGTGGTTTTTTTTAGTTTCATTATTCTTGTTTGCTGATATCTTTGGTGGATGTAGGTGTAGAGATGGGTATATTGTTATGTGTTTAGGCTCTTTTGACACTGCTTTGTATGTGTTATGCTAAATTCTTTATTCCAACTTTTACATTATTAATCATATAGATCACATCATTTTTATACTGTTCATTTTTATTTAGGATAAACAAATTAAATTTTCTGCATATCATCCTGTTTTCTCTATAGAGATAACTCTTGTCACCTCTATTTAAGTCTCTAAGTTTGTAAATAACAAATTAACTTTACATTAATTGTCCGATTTATAATATTTTATAGGTAAAAAGATATCCCGCTGCATATATTATTTGATATTTTGAAATTCTGACTTTTCCACCAGTGATTGACTACATACTTCCTCAAAACTGTTACCGATATGGCATCGATAGCGCAAAAACAAGGACTTTCCCAGGTGCTGATGTTGGGAGGGATCATGACCCCGTGATTATGAACTTCCGAGTGAAACTGAAGAACATTAACAAGCCAAAGAACATCGGCTTACTAGAACCTTGAACAACTGAAGGAACCTAACATCTGCAAGTCATTCCAAGCCACGATTGGGGGAACATTTGCTCCACTCCTTGTGATGTTGATCTTGAAATGATGAAGGCACTTTCAACACAATCAGGACAACAGCTGCCAAGGACATCAACGATCTAAATCGTCCCCCCAAAATACCCTGGGTTACAAAAGATATTCTGAATTTGTGTCAGAAGAGAGCTCAAAAACACCAGACACAACAGGGGCAATGGAGTACAGAGAAATAAACAAGAATATTAGAAATAAAACACTTGAAGAAAGCAAATGAAGATTGGATTAGACAAAAGTGCACAGAAATAGAGAGCAGTCTGATAAAGAATAACAGCAAGAAGATATTCCGAATTGTGAAAGACCTCACCAAACAGAAGCAACCAAGAGTCAGTACCATTCAAGACAACAATGGAAAATGCCTCACAGAAGCGAGTGACTTTGCAGAAAGATGGACTGAGTATTGTAACAAAATCTACAATCATCAGTCCACAGGATACCCAGATGTGCCTGAAGTTCCAAACTCCACAAATGATAATGATTTTTCCCATTTTCTAAGAAGAGGTGGAGTCAGCAATAGCAGCAATGATGAATGGGAAGGCAGCTGGAGTAGACAACATCTCAGTTGAACCTATCAAAAATTGGGTGTAAGGTGTCAGCGATAGAGCTACTAACAAAACTCTGCAACAAGATCTGGCAGATGGGTGAATGTCCAAACAAAGTGTACCCAGTCACTGATTATAACACTCCCCAAACAAGCTGTGTCAAAATTACAGAAATTACAGAAATATATGTTTGATCAACCATGCCAGTAAGGTGATGCTGAATATCATCTTGAACAGATTGAAACCACAAGCAGAATAAATAATTGCTGAGGAACAGGCAGGGTTCTGGAGTGGAAGAAGCACAACAGAAGAAATATTCAATCTTCGGGGTTTGTGTGAAAAGTACTCGCACCATCAACAAGACATCTATCATGTGTTCATAGATTTCAAAAAGGCCTTTGACAGAGGGTGGAATGAGGCATTGTGGGCCACAATGATGAAATACAAATGGGTCAAAAGTTGACCAATACCATCAAGCAGCTGTACGCCAATGCTACCAGTGCAGTAATTGCTTAAAGTTCTGTGGGCCCAAGACAACAGTTGGAGTACGTCAAGGCTGTTTGATGTCACCCACGCTTTTCAACATCTACTTAGATCGCCTCATGAGCGAAGCCCTGGAAAACCACTGTGGGACAGTCAGCAACAGAGGGCGTAACATCACCAACATCCGCTTTGCAGACGACACTGACGGGCTGGCATGCAGTGAAGACGAGCTTGTCACCTTAGAGAAGATCCTGGATGAAACGTCTTCAAGATTTGACCTGGAGATATGCGCTGAGACGACAAATCTTATGTCAAATAGTGGCAAATAAATCTCAGCCAAGATTAAAGTCAGAGGACAAAAAGTGGAAACAATGAGCCACCTCAGATATCTTGGTTCCATAATCACCGAAGAGTTAGCAAGAGCAGAACTTTTCTCACTGCAGCCCAAAGAACGACAGCTATGTCAAAGCTAAGACCCATCTGGAGAGAAAAGAATATCTGTCTGAAAACTAAAATCAGACTATTTAGAGCACTACTCATCTAAATCTTTTTTATTCATGCCTGGACCCTTACAGCAGAGTTACAACGAAGAATCCAGGCACTTGAAATGAGATGATACAGAACTATTCTTGGCATCTCTTAAGTGGACCACATCACAAATGTAGAAGTACATAACACTATCAGGCAGCAGGCCAATATGACGACCTTCTCACCACTATCAAAATGTGAAAGCTGAAATGGCATGGCCATGTCACTAGAGCCAGCAGTCTATCCACAACAGTAATTCAGGGCTGCGTCCAGGGTGGCTGAAGGAGAGGTAGACAGAGAAGTAAGTGAACTGACAACATCACAGACTGGACCTGGAAAAGTTTTGCAGAGACACATGCATTGGCACATACCTGATCAAGACAAGTAGAGGGAACTGGAAACTAGGTTTCCGTAGGAAGTAGCTTGTACTGTCATTCGAACTGTGGCTTCATTATTCTTTTAAAAGATGAATTCTGACGTTTTATTTAAACACGCAATATATGCCAGATGTGGCTGAAGTATAGTTTGGTATCATTATCAAAGGTTCGAATGCGAAACTAGACGCTCAGATTGAGCTCCCAGTTTTAAAAAGCATAAGAGTGTACCAAAGTTTTGAGAAGATATTTTAAATTTTTAAAAGTTTACGTGGTCAAATTTTCTGCTAATTTTTAAGAAAATTAAAATTAAGAAACTTTAATCTCTATACAAGTGTAGGTGCAAGAAATTTGTTTGTCAAACAACTCTATTTTTTAAGCATTATTACTAGTCCATAACCTGGATATAACGTATTCAGATTTTGCAATACGATGAAATCACTGTCTACACTGAGAGACATTTTGGGAGGGATGTTTTTAGATAATACAGTTCAGTCGTTGTACGTTTTCGTAGAAAAGATTGAACCTGTTACACATGACAAAAGTGAATAACTGGTCCGTAACATTAGCGCTATTTTGGGCACTATTGCGGCACTGTCATACAAATCTGAATATTTGTTTCGATTATACAATCTGAAATAATATTTTTATTATAGAGCACAAATATGATCACTAAAATACTAATTCTGACTGATATTTTGACTAGCATTAACTTTAAATGGACAGGTAGCAACATTTTACCGGATATGGTGCAGAGAACTACCCGACCGGGTCGGTTTTTACCTGATAGAGTTTACCCACAATAAGATAAGATAAAATAAAAATTTGTTATTTTAGACTTCATAGTCCATACTATTTGATGAAAAGCAGCAGAGGGGGCGAACCTCAAAAACCAAAAAAAAGCGTCGAATCGTAAAAAAGCGTCGACAACCAACGCACAAAACCAAAAAAGCGTCGAAAATCGAAAAAGCGTCGACAACCAACGCTTCCTCGTCTACGCCAGCGTCGTTTTCGTTCGCCCCCTCTGCTGCTATGGGTTAATAATTATTTTACGAGTTCAACCGAATATTTGATCCAGTCTTTAGGATTTCACAAACAGACTAATCGCTAACACCTCCTTTTGTAGATCAATTAGATTATTAGATTGGTCTGTGAGTTTGAAATTAATTCTGGTTAGCGAATCATTATGACACCGCATATAGACTGGATTAACCGAAGACTCGATTATTAAAAATCCTGGAGGAGCTGTTGGTGCAAACGAATAAAGAATATATCCTTGCTGAGCTTGATTTGATCGTTCGAGATTAATTTGATAGATTCCTTCGATAACATCACATTCTAAATTGAGCGCAATCACTGAGGATATATTTACGTTGAACTGAGCGATATGTCTGCCGCCACCATCTGGGTCATTATTATGTTTGAGGATTTTTATTTCCGGTGATGCTGTTTTTTTCCATGCATCATGAATTATTTTAAAACCAACATCGATGGTGTCACTGAGAAGTTTTTTTAGTTCTGGTACGTTATATCCTGGTAGTTTAAATGTTGGAATATCTTCAACGCGGATTTTATATTCTGATGCAAATTTTGTTCTCGATAGGGGATTATCGTCATCTAATATATCCTGAATAATTTTTAGGTTAAATGTTTCCATATCGCCGATAATTTTGTTGCATGTTTCTACGACGCTGATAAATTCATTTCGGGTGAGAGAGCCGGATTTAAGAGATATTAACAACAGCGAAAAATCATTATTCATTGCTGTAAAATTTTCAACGACTTTAGGTTCGTTAACAAAATGATACCACGGAAACTCTTTACTCTCCTTCTCATGTCCGTGTCCGATCCCAAAAAACTCTAAGGGTATAATACTGAACTCTTTATAACTCCTTATTGGATTATCAGGTTTTATCACGTCGGTGATATAATCAGTTTTTTTGTGGTTCTGGTAAATCAACGGTTTTCCCACCTGGTGGTAATTCAGGCCATTCTAGTACCTTTCTAATAGAACTCTGATAAATATCTACGACGTATCCTTCTGTGCTTATCTCAATTGCGGATGATAGCGTCGGCTCATGAACTGTTATAGCGATTTTCGATTCTACTCCAGTGATTGATTTTATTCTACGAGCGAATTCATTATTGATTTGTTCAATTTGGTATGACCCTGTTGGTATGGAAACAACGTTCCAGTCTGGGGTACCGTCGTCTTTATTCTTATACGAAAACACCAGTGAATTATTCGGTTGTTGACCACCGAATGCTACCGATCTGATATTAGGCCAACTGTGATACACTCGTAGTTTTGCTAACGCTATCTCCTTCACTGGGACCGGAGAGGGGAAATTCACACTGGATTCTGGATTCGTTGATGTTATTGAGATCATGCTTGTTTGTACTGGGTTCGTGTTCTCCACTATTTGTTGAAGTAAATCCATCGGTGTTGTCATCGTTGCTATACTCATGTTGTCGCTCTAATTTTGATATCGCGGAATCGTGAATACTGACCATCACTGAGAACTCACTATCCGATATCGTTGAGGTTATTGATGTCATTCTTTTTTTTGGGTTCGTGTTTTCAAATTCCATCGGTGTTGTCATTGTTGCTATACTGTTGTTGTCGCTCTAATTTAGATATCGCGGAATCATAAATACCGACCATCACTGAGAACTCGCTATCTGATATAATCGTATTATCGAGTGACGACGATATCATCGAGGATAATTGCGAGTACGTGGTTGATACAACATTAAATTTAATCGAGTAATCTTGCAGTTTGCGTTGGCTGCATGATGATATCTTTTTTGTTATCCCGGTTGATATACCCGCGATTGTAGCCGCCGCAGAAACGCAAATTGGAACTACGACCGGGGCAATCATTGTAACCGATGCAAGTATTATTCCGGCGCCAGTGAGAACGCCTGACAACGAGTACATAGTAACATCAACTGCGGTGATTCTTCGTCGGTATGTTTTTATTTTTATTTGATACTCCTCGGCGAGGGTTTTGAGTCTAGTCTGAAATTCTCTGACCTGATTATAGCGATATTGTGACGGCGTTGATGTCATTTTTATTTCCAAATCAGTTTACGATTTCAATTCAGCTATTTGCTCAGATCTACTACGAATTCCAGATACCATGTTACTGATGCCCTAGTCAAACTTTTATCATCGGCTTTTATCGTTAACCGTTCAGTTGTATTCCTGTCGATGATCGTTGATATCACATTATTGACCCCGGATGAACTCGACGATGATATATTAAACTGAATTGGTGCTACCAGCGTTAATCGATAAATTCCCTTGACAGTAGCTGTGATGGGTAAAATAACATGTGGCGATATCCACTCTAATGTTCCAGATTGAAGTGTGTATACGTTATTGATGAAGTTAATATGAGGAATTTTTATTTGTTCAGGTCGCAGGAGACTGACTTTGATCGCAGTAAGATCTGCAATGATGATGTCTTGAGTTGTTTTAAGATCTTCAGGTCTACTATTTCGTTTACCAACGAATTTATCAATGATTTCATTGTTTATGATGGTGAGCAATCGTACTGTGTGAAAAGAAATTGTATGAGCAGCATATTCAGATCTTAGCTTTGTTAAGTTGTCGATTGCGGTTTTTATCGTTCCAATATTCGGTGTGGTCACTTGTGGAGTACCAAGAAATTCTTTTATCAGTGTATCGAATCTAACAATGGCTTCATTGGTTCTGCTGAAGTTTTCTCGTAGTGCGACAAAAGCAATTATATGAGCAACATACTCAGATCGTAGCAGTTCTAAATTGTCGATTGCGGTTTTTATCGTTCCAATATTCGGTGTGGTTGTTGGTGGCTCACCAAGAAATTCTTGTAGCGGTTGATTGAATTTAGCAATGGCTTCACCGGTTCTGTTTATGCCTCTTCGTAGTGTGTTAAAAGCGGTTATATGAGCATTGGTGGCTCACCAAGAAATTCTTGTAGCGGTTGATTGAATTTAACGAATTCATCGTTGAGTGATTTTAATGAGTTTGCTGTGTTATCTACTATTGTTAGTTTCTCTGTGACCGTCGAAACAAGTACGCCTGGTTTGAGTTTACCATCCTGAAACAGCGCAATAGCGTCATCGGCGGCGTCATGTCTTCGTGTTAAAATATCATCCAACGACACATTACTGGTTTTCAATTTACCCTGTTTGTCTTGAAATACAACTATTTCGTTTGGGTCAACATTTGTTAAATTTAACGTCTCAGCGATTTCATCTTTAATTATTTTTTTTTATATCACCCGTTGCAGTGTCATCGGGTTTGGGTTTCAGAGGTCTTCCCCAAATATCAATCATGTTATTGTAAAACTCTTTCTCTCTCTAAAATCTTTGTTGACGACTTCGTTGAAAAATCTTCAATTTTCGCCAGTGATTACTAGTGTATTCATTTACGACAACATGTGGTGGTTTTCCCCTTGGGTTGCCCAAGGAGCTAGAAATAGCGTTAAGGACATTTAATACTTCACTGCCGCATATTGGTGGGTCATTCATTTGTTGTGTTGGTAGCGTAGAATACCAAGTCTTCATTGGAAAAGTTTTTATATAACGCATAAACTCGCTTGGCGGAGCTAACCCATATGAATCGAAATAGACAATCCCACGTGGATCAATAGCGTATGCAACCCAGTGGGTTCCAGGTCCGGTGCTGTTATCTAAATTAATAATACCGGTTTCAACGCTGTTTGGTTAATGTGGTAATTGATCTTTCATAAAGACACCTCTGAAATTTTTAATCGCTAGTTTTTTAGCGCATCCATTAAATCAAAATTGGACATGGGAACCATAGGTTCCTCAATCGAAGATTTGGGAACCATAGGTTCGGAAATCGAAGATTTCTGAATTAATAAACCGGTCCTAGTCTTAGACCCTTTCCGCTGTACCACGAATACGGGGTTCCTGGTAGTCTTAGACCCAATCCGTGAACGGATCGTCCCTTTTTTTATATCCTTTCCCAGTTGCTTTCTGTAGTGCCATTCCTGCCGCGGTACCAACGGCTCCTAACGCTGCCGCTTTAGCCACCGCTGGGGCTGCTGCCGCAATCAAAGCTGGAATCGCAGCTAACAACGGGAATATACCGCCTGTTTTCATAATATTTTTGATAGCAGCCGCATAAAGAGTAATCTGAACACCTTTTTTGCCACTAGTGCATCATTGAAATGTTTTATTTGACGAGTTGTCAACGACAATTTATTCTGACCACCGGTCATTTGATTGGGTTTCAGCGTGATTGTGGTTCCACATTGCTTAGCTGATTTGGATTATAGTTTTTTTAATTGACCGGGAGTCAACGCAACACTAATAACACTATACGACATTATACAATAACAGATTGATTCTAAATCGTTTACGATTTCAATCAAAGATTTTCCACTGGCGCATCTACCACTCTCATTCTTCCACCAACACCTTCGAGTAGCATTGATTTATCACTGAGAATGACAGCAACCGCTCTGTAATTAATAATACCACCAGGACGGGTTACACGGGCTCTAAAGTGTATATCAACGACAGATTGTCTCATCAAATCAAGGTGTTCCAATGAAAAGTAATAAATCGGATATAGACTTTTGAAATCCAATTGTGATATTTGCAAACCAGTATCAACATTTTGATCACGTGCCATATACGACAATAGCTTATGATACACGCGTGCAATATGATTTTGACCGTAATTAAGTTGTACCTCTTCAGATGGTTCCTGCCGTCCGTTTATTCTCAGCGAGACTTCTCTAACACCTAACTGATCAAATATCATATGACTACGTTGTTGACTACCAACTCGCTCATTATTCTGTAACGCCACGAATATATGACGTGGAGCTGAAACGCCTTGTCGCGCTGCCAGGTGCCATGTGAATATATCATCGACATTATCAGGTTTAATATCCGTACTCACTGATAACCAACTCAACAACGACTTTCCTCCTTGATCCATAAATGATAGTAATCGCTCTTCATTTGTGATCGATGGAGTTAACACTGGCATCCACAATGATAGTTTTGTTAAATGGACTTTACCATCGGCAACACCAGCATCACGCCAGATTGCATCATTATCAGTACCCTTTCGTACAAGCGCTACTGTATGCTTCGCTCCATAGATAACTTTTTGGACGTTTCTACAGAATCCAAATATATGATGCAGTGGAATCGCGCATGAAAATTGTCGACGCTGTCCTTGCAACGTTGCTACGCGTGTTGCAAACCCTAGGTTGTAGTTAATGATATTATTTATGACATAAAAATCACCAGCTGGTCTTACATATCCGGCTGGTGCTGGATTAACTGAAGAAGCATGTGTTGCCTTTACTCTAGAATACTGGTTGTGTTCAGGGTGATCAGTGATATCATCAGATCTGATGTATAATCATCAGAATATCTCGCTAACCCTATGATTGTTGTAGCCACATCAACTTCACGGTCAATGGATTCAATTTCTTTTCCATCAATGAGATATCTAGCGCTTTCAAATAACGCCATGATACCGTTATTGACAAAACCGACTTTGATAGTTGGGTTATTGTCATATGGTGTATTAGCTTCAACATTTGTTATAAGTTCTCCTTCGATTTCGATAAATGCCTCACACGGTAGAAAATATTTACTGGTATCATGAACTTGAAGTTCAATTCGCGATCGGAGATCCGGTTGTGCTGCGTGATAAGAATAAAATTGAAAATCGCGTACGGAATCATTCTTGAGCACTGGGGCATCCATATCAAATGCTGGATCAGGTGACCTTTTGAACATTTTACTCTATTTATCAGAGTCTAAATCGTAAAATCGTAAACGATTTTCACCGTAGGATTTTCATCGTCGTGTTTTTTTTAAAGCCACTTCCCGCTATCATGTTTGCTATCATGTTATTTTGGTCCCCTTGATTTATCAAGGGAGTCACCAATGACGAAGTCATCAACGATGCTAATTTTTCGTCTACTGCGTTATTTATAATTCTACTAACACTTGCAGGCATTTCCGCTGTAGACGGTAACGGTATCGGTTTCTTTTTTCGTAAATCACTTCGTAATTTCACTAATGATGTTATTTTATTCTTTGCGGCTGAAAACGCTTTTCCAGCGAAATCTCCGATTTTGCTAATACCCTTATCACGAATAACATCAATGGCTTTCATTCCTAGTTGTTTAGCCAACGGCATCACTTTTGGAGCCATTCTCGAAAATAATCCTAAAATGGTATCACCGAGACCATCTCCGTAGTATGCTCTATAAACAGGCAATCGTGAGTTTACCACATAGACGATAGTTGGTTTGTCATGGTTGTAGTGTATGATCATTATTTGAAATCAGAAACAATTTTTCAATTGTAAAAAAATTTGTCAATTGGAAACGCTAGCGTTTTATTCAGTCGCTGTGATACCCACTTGATAACTCGCCAATGAAATCTCGATATGTTTTGATATCCATGATACCACCTTGAAATAACTGCCTGCAGATATCAGCTGCTTCATTAATTATTTCCGGTGAGTTATTTCCAGCTCGGAACCCTCCTACAAGAACTTCTAATCGTGATATATCACTGAGAACACTACCAGGACAGAAACTCAAAGAGTTTCCAATTCTTGGATTCTCACTGGAATCTTGCAATCCGCTTCCGCTAAAACCCATTGCTTCATCCAGTTTTTCATTCAGTTTTTCTTCATCCGTGGGTTGTAAATAACCAAGAGGATCATAATCATCATCATCATCAGGTGGTAGTTGTTGTTTTTCAGGCGAGAAAAATATCTTTGCAGGTTGTTGTTTTTTAGGTGAAAAAGATATTTTCTTTGCAGGTTGCTGTCGCTGCCTTTGCAATTTTGGCGGTTTTTGTTGTTGTTTTAGTTCTTCAAATTGTTTATACACTATACCCACCGCATTGATATATTCGATGTATGATGCACTACTTGTCTTAATTTGACTTTTTTCAGTTTTGATCTTATAGAATATATCAGCCCAGTGAGTTATACTTCTAACAAACTTATGATGTTCTGGTTTCAACATATTTTTCCTGTTTTCATAAGTCGAAACAACAAGCGCAGGAATTTCTGTTGGATCAGTCTTATCAATTGCTGCTAACCCTTCCTCGTTAAATCTCACGCGTAAATCATCTACTGTTCTTTTTGATTCCATTTTTTGTACAGCCTGTTTTGTTTGTTCAGTTTTCGCTGCTATTTTTTCAAGTTCACCGATAACAGATTTCCCCGTCTCGGGATCATCTCCCAGTATAGCGCGCTGTACCCCTTTCGTTGCTGTGGTTACTGGTTTAAACAATTCTTCGGATCCCGCAGCAAAATCAGTTTGAAGACTCTGTCGTTGTTCCAGTTTATTTCTTACAGAGTCGCGAATTGGTATAAATCCCCTGATTGCATCCAGTCGTTCACGAGCCAATCGGGTCGTTAATGCTTCATTGACCATTATTTGAAATCAGAAACAATTTTTCAATTGTAAAACAATTTTCCCGAACCTGACCTAACAGACGAAAACATTTGACATGTCAGATTCGGAGGGCGAAAACCCGAGGTTTTTTACACAGGATTTTCGAGATTTTTTTTATCAAAAAGGACTAAATCAAGCAAATCTTACATGAATTTCAATCAAAAAATGCTAAAAAAAAAAAAAGGAGAATCTGATACGAATTATGGCTAAAAAGTGTAATCTGATAAAAAATCTCGAAAATCCTGTGTAAAAAACCTCGGGTTTTCGCCCTCAGAAACCATGAAATGTCTGACCTGTTTGAGCAATTTTATATTGAAAACTATGTTTTTTTTTCATCGCGGGTGGGTGAGAATACACAAAAATAAAAAATTATTACTAACCTGTGAGATGATTCTGACATTCAATCAAAAAATGCTAAAAAAAATGAAAATCTCCTTGAGGGTTGGTCACGGTCAAAATCGTTCATTTTCTTGAATTAACGCTCGTAGGTTTCTAACTTTAGAATTGATATCCTTTTTCAATTCGTATTCGTTACCTAATTCTTTTCGTATTCCTTCTACGATAGTATATAACGGGACGAACACACTTACGTCACTGGAGAATGCAAGAGAGTCTCGAATAGAATTCTGAATTCTCTTGATGAACGCGTATTTCTTAGGTAGCATATACTTGTTAGTGTTAACTCCGTATTCTATATCCTGATAATCCGACATGATTTGATCAGGATTTAACCCATCTGATAGTTTGATATTCTGATTTTTCAATTCTGAAATCTCGGATATAATGCTATTCATTTTTTCAGAATTCATATTCTATGGTGATTACATATTTCTAAATGAAAATTATGACGCATCAGACATAACTGAATTGAATTCTCTGTTCGGTCTTTTTTGAAATCGCCGATCGATAAATCCCCTCTGCAACGAATCGTACTGAGGGTGAACAAATATCGAAATGCCTACCGGCGCTGGTTATTGATTGAAATATTTTTTCTTCGTTAGTTGTTGTATTCAAAGATTTTACGGGTCTCGCTCGCTTCGAGTATTTCCCAGTCCTTCCAGATGAATTATTTTCACTCTGTGTAACAACTCGTAAATTTGATAAAGAATTGTTCATTGGATTAGAATCAATGTGATCAATGACAGAATCATCCTCGATC
This sequence comes from Unio delphinus, assembly GCA_029339505.1. Taxonomy (NCBI): domain Eukaryota; kingdom Metazoa; phylum Mollusca; class Bivalvia; order Unionida; family Unionidae; genus Unio; species Unio delphinus. Next base: position 3,067,891 of record JAQISU010000109.1, on the reverse strand, counting down.
AATCCATTGAAACATTCAAATACGAAACGATGATTGAGATATTTCTTCTTTCCAGCGCCAAGCCTCAAATATCCATGATTATTCACATCACCAACTGGTTTCTTCAGTCTACAGTGTCTGACAGTACCATCACTGGATGCTTCATAATTTGTAATCAAGGGATGCGGTCTGAATTCTTGGTTCATTATATACTATACTATTCTTTGTCTAATTCATTGTTTGGTTTAATAATAAATCTTTCAATATAGTCTTGAGGTGTTCTTATGACTTTATCCTTGACTCTGACAGTGTCAGGGTCAGGGACTTTGTCAGGGACAGAGTCAAGGTCAGAATTTTTGATTGAAAATTCATATGATTTTCCATTTTTGATTCTTTTGTCATAATAACGCTTCAATTCCCTGTATTGTTTGCCACCGGAATTCAAACACAACTGAGATTTTCCGCTGACCCCAACCCCACATCGTATGCAAGGTAACGGACCAAGGCTTCCACGACGAAAACTTTGCATATGATACCCACAGAACTCATTTCTGCATGATTTGTTACACGGGGTTGTTGATCCAATCATAAGCCATTTGCAGTGATTCATTATATATAAATCCTCCATTTAAATGCTTGTTTTAATTATAGTATGGAGGAGTTCAAGAGATTATCGAAAATTACGCCCTGGAAAAATGTTAAATTCAATCTCGATAGAGTCTCTGATACGCCAAAACGTCTAATCGGTGATAGAACTATACTGGGTAAAATCAGAGACTGTTTTAATGAATTCTACCGAGACGGTGCAGTACACTGTTGGTCGACATTTCGAATTATACATGACAATGTCAATGTCCCCAACATCGATGCTACTATGAACGATGAAAGAGCAGCTGAGGTGATTTCACATCTTAGCTGGAAATCCAAGAATAATTCCCAACAAAAGTATTTTTTCAGAATAAAATTCATTATCGAAGTCGAGGGCAAATGGATTATTAGGGATAAATTTGAACCGATCCTCAAGGATAAAAAACTATCACTGTGAGTAGAGACTCCAAACCAGGAATTCTAACCGGCATTGACAAACCATACTACGAGAGATCTTATCCTGTAACAGCAATCGTTTATGGGATATACCCTCTAAATGATAAACCCGATATCGCAAAACTAGCTTCTATGAAGTATTCTAGTTCACTGAATTGTGTAGCAACACGGGTAATGGAACACTTCACAAATGCATCCCGAGGAAATAAACTAACTGATCTGCGACGTAGGAAAATAACCGAATGGGAACTGACAGTGAAACAGCACGGTGCAAAGATTTCTGATATAGCTAAATTAGAAACATTATTAAAATTCCCAATATCAGTAACGACAATAACCGGGGAAGTATTACACGAACCGAAATATAGATTACAAGGAGCGCCAATGCAGATTATTGATCATAACGAACACGCGTGGAAACCTGCGGTAACACTATTTCCACGAGAACGAATCGTGAGATATATCCCCCAAGAATTCGTCGGGGATGTTTTTTATAATGAGAGATTATTCGATGCTATTCATGCGTTGTGTAAAGAGGACCCTGTGTCAGTGTGGTTACTTAGAAGTGATGAAGATCCCGAAATAGGATTCGATCAATTTGTGAGACCAAATGGTGAATTATATCGCGTTGAAGAATTAGATAACAGAATGAGAAAAATCGCTAATGATTTTTCACCGGAGAGTTTCCATGAAAAACTACTCACGGGTAGTTTTACTATTCCATCAGTGGTAGCTCACTTCGCAAGAGAAAAAAACTCATGGCGTCCAACACGAAGTGATTTTCTCGAGGATGTTAAATCGAGTTGCGTCCAATTCGGTCATGGAGGACTGTGGAATACGAAATACTCACGTGATGGTATGATTTCAATTGATATATCCGCGTGTTATCCTGGAAGTTTTCTCGGGTATGGAGAATGCGCTGAGTACTTTAAACGATTTGGACACCCCACGCATGAAATGACTCGTGTTGCGATTAATGGTCCATTGCCTGATTTTGATTTAACCGGATTCGCTCGTGTGATATCATTCGAATTAGCTACAGGGTTACATCCGTGTAGTTATCTTTGGCTTGGTAGACATATATCTGAAAAGGCCTGGATGCCAATAGTGTTACTACGATATATGATTGATTGTGGTATGCTAATATCGTTGATTGTCAGTGAAGCGATTATATCCTATCGAGCACAGAAATCAGTCTGGTTACCACAACCCGATCTGGATAGAATAATTAGCGAACAGCGAAAACAATTTCCAGATGGAAATTCTTCGAATTTCAGTGAAGAACAAATCATGAATTGGTCTAAGAGGTTATTTGAAAGTAAAAGCGGACAAGCAAAAGATTTTGGACGAAGAATAATCGGTAAATTTACCCAGGGTGGAAGATACGACAATGCAAAATATTCTTCGAGGTTGATCATAGACATCGCTGAATACGATTTTATTGTAGCGGATTTAACGAAACAGGGAAAACTTGTATCCCGTAAGGATGCTTTTCTATCCAATGGTGAGAAATTAGGTACGGTTGTTACCTACTGTGATGGATATAATTCCCAGTACACACATTTGAGAGGTTCTATGCTAGCCTATGCTTCTATTAATCTATTTTCGATGATAAATAGATTTCCTAATACCGCGGTTAGAGTAGCCACTGATTCTATTAATATCCACGAGAAATACAAATCAGCTGTAGCGGCATTCACAGATCCCGAGGAAGCGTGGGGGCGTTGGCGATTTAAAAAGGAGACGCTACATGAGTATTGTGAATCCGCAGATGTTACCATGGATGATAAATATCTTTCGTGTAACCGTATTGAAATTCAATCAGAATTTTCTAATGCACCACCGGTATCTGATCCAGTATGTAGATATAAGACAGTTTATTTAAACGGTTGTGGTGGATCAGGAAAGACAACTCGTGCAATCGAATTATTTCGTCGGTCAACCATGATTGTGTTAACACCAACTCACAGACTCGCCAGAGAAATGATACAAAGAGGGGTAAATGCCTGTACTTATCACAGTTTTTTTCGATGGAAGGGTGACAAATGGACCCCTGATCGAATGGGTGATAAATTCATTCCTGAAATCATAATTTGGGATGAAATATGCACAGTGTCATTAGATGTATTACAAACATTTCTTGAATGGTTGTTAAACAAAAACACAAAAGTCGTCATGTGCGGTGATCACGGCCAACCACCACCATTTGTCGGTGCATCCCCAAATGAGTGGCTAAAGGGTTTTGTAGACTATTATGAAGAAATTACCACTGATTATAGATCACTTGATGAACGATTACGAGAATTCAAAGCGCTAATTAGACTACAACCGAATAGAATCCAGTGTGAAATAGCGCGTGAAGTGATTTCAGAAACCCCAATGAATGATTTCTGGGAAGCGTGGAGACCAAATGATTTGATAGTAGCAAGTAGAAAAATAGTCAGAGACACACTTCAGATGAAGTTATTTGAAACGCATAAAAAAAAATTTGCAACACTTCCAGTACCCCTTTGTTATAGGCCTTCGGATACACAAAAACAGAATATAGAAGTTGATATTCCAGGACAGCGTGAAAAACAAATTCTCGTATTAAATGATATTGTGCTGGTTGATATCAGCGTCGTTGAAGATGCATTGCGTGCTAATAAATCCCCGTGGACGCTAGGATACGCAGCGACGATACACTCCTCACAGGAATTGACTATATCGGATACAATTGTTTGGATAGTAGATAATCGCATCGAATGGTCGAATTTAGTTTATCTCGCAGTATCCAGAGTACGAAGTATAAATCAACTCCGAAGAATCATGTTAGATGATGATGACACTACAATAAGTGATATTGTCACTGGTGATTTCATCACTGGTGATATCATCGGGGACATAATCAGAAAAAAACTCTCTGGTTATAAACAACAGGATAAAAAAAAATAATAGAAAATTTGACATTGATGCTGAATTAATAATTTCGCTGAAGCAACAACAGAATAATCACTGCGCGAGTTGCAATTGTATAATGCGTTGGAGTTGGTTGGATAAGGATCCTCGCCAATTTACCGTAGACAGAAGGAATAGCAGCATTGGTCATACTAGAGATAACGTTATGCTGACTCGTCTTGAGTGCAACAGACGAAGAGGTGCTAGTTAAGACCACGCGGTGGTAATTGAGTATCCTCGGGAATTACCTGTAGTTGTTGTCGAGTAAATCCTCGCTGAGGAGCAGTTGAATCCAGTTTATAGATTGCTGGTCTACCAGTTGATCGTGTTATACTGGATATTTTATGTACGGTCACACTCCAAATAGGATCAGTAGCTCTTTTTTTACCACCCTCAAGCTCTCCTGGTTCGTATAAATACCTAACAGTGACATTACTACCAAGAATTGGTTCTTTGAAATCTTTTTGTGGTTGTGCGGGTATAGACTTCTTTTTAATAGCGTTGCTAGGTTTCATGTTGATAGTTCTAGTAATCTCATTATTGATTGCGGTAACTACACCCGGTAATCTCTTAACCCATTCACGGGATCTTTTATCCTGAATAAACTCCTTCGCGTATTGATATCCAAATAACCGCTCAGCAAGTGTCCGATTAAATCGTTCAACAATTGCCTGATCGCGATGTAGTGCAGTATGCCCTCGTCTGATGGTGACATTGTGATCTTTCATCGCTGATGCAACAGCGCCTTGAAATTCCTTGCCAGGATCGACTTGTAATAGATTTGGCCAGCGTAGTGGGCCTCGTCGATAAATCCTCTCAAATGCAGAAGCAACCTCAGGTGATGATTTTGTTTTTAACGGTTCTGCTTGTTTGTATCGACTCGCAACGTCAACTACGGTTAGCGCGTATTTGTAACCACCGTCATGTGGTAAAAACAATAAATCAGCCTGATGAACTTCATTAGGAGCGGTCACATCAAAATGCGAGAAAATAATTTGTTTAGGCGGTGGTAGATAAATTTGCCATAGTGCCTGTTTGGATAACCAATTAGCCGCAGTAGCCTTTTTCACTTTTGCGGCGCTGGCGAGTTTATTGATTGCTGCCTTGCCTCTCCAGTATCCTCTTGGGGAATAATAAATTGATTCCATATTATTACTTACCGGCACCTAACATCAATTTACCTTTCATAGCCGATTTTATCAAAAAGGAAGACAATTTTTCTTTGAAGGATTTATCAGGAATAGCATTTAACGCATGAATTAATTTCACATCTGCTAGATGCCTGTGTTGCAGATTATTGCTTTTATAAGCAACATCATGAAGGTGACAGGCCTTATCAATGGCGTTTATTGGTTCTTCACCGGGTTTGGGCTGATTTTGATCATTGAGTCTGATATCAAGTCTGGTTCCCGGTCCACAGTAGCTATATCCCGGAAGGTGCTTTTCTCCGGGGTATTTTGCCCATGGGGTTCCAGGGAGTTTTGCCAATTTGGCTGCGATATCACCTCCTCGTTTTTTTTTAAATCAGATCTCATAGACACAAATCTAAATTTCTTTGTACCACATTGCACGCATTTACCAGAAAGCGCTGATCGGTTATTTCTGGTTGTAATCGTCGTCAAGTCATCTGTGCCAGTACGCGTTTTACACTTCATACAATATAGATCCATAATTATGTATAGAAATATGGATATAATTGATTTTTCAGCGACCAAAGCAAGAGAACCGGTTAAGCATCATGCAGCGCTACCCAACTCTATCCGGATGATTATAATCGGGCCATCCGGATCCGGTAAAACGCAATTGTTGCTCAATTTAATAATGAGATGGATGACGTGGGATAAGTTGTATTTAATTGCCCCTAGCGTAGATGATCAACGATGCTATGAAGTGCTAAAAGATTTTAACGAGAATGCATCAGAAATTAAAGGCGAGAACGCCATTGATTTTATAACCGATATTGACGAGGCACCATCCGTGGATGACCTTGATGGGAGCATTAACAATTTAGTCGTATACGACGATGTGATGTTGGATAAACAAACAAACCCGGCTAGAATATTTTCCCGTGGCAGGCACAAAAACACTGATGTGATATATGTCACTCAACGCTACACTCAGATTCCAAAAGTGATCAGAGATAACTGCAATATGCTTGCTGTATTCAACGGAGTTGATACTCATACTCTTAGAAATATTTGGCAGACATGGTGTTCCGATATGGACTTCAATCAATTTAAAAATTTCTTTAGTAATGCTCAGTCAACCCCGTACGGATTCGCAACAATAAATTTACATGACCCTCGGACACGATATCGTATCGGACTGGATCAAATATTCATAACCCATAGCAGCAGAGGGGGCGAACGAAAACGATGCTGGCGTAGACGAGGAAGCGTTGGTTGTCGACGCTTTTTTCGATTTTCGATGCTTTTTTGGTTTTGTGCGTTGGTTGTCGACGCATTTTTCACGATTCGACGCTTTTTTTTGGTTTTTGAGGTTCACCCCTTCTGCTGCTTGAAACATAAAACAATTTCATTTTTTGTTTTAAAATGTATTTATCACCAACACCCAGAAAAAGTGAATGGGGAAAGGGCGCAGCAAGATCAAACTGTTTTCTTGCAACTCGTCCACAGGGGGATTTCCGGGTTGTTTAAAACTTAGCCCCCTCATGGAGGCATGGCTGGTTACCCCACATACATATAGATTATATTGCCCGATATATTTGTGACGGTTCTCTTCGTTATACAAAGGGATCGTAATGGAGATAAATTTGGGAACCAGACTAGCAAACATCGTAACAGTCGGAACATTCTATCCTTGTCCTTCAAATTGCGTCCGAAATAGCTTAGAACTGTTCCAATTGATGTCATCATCGCGGCAGTACAAATTGGCGGGCTGATTTAAAACGGCCATAATCATTTGAATTTACAGGGATATTTCTATATTATAAGGTTTAACTATATTTTTTAAAAAGCGATACATTTACTAGTAACACAGCTGTTGTTGTCTAGTATTAGCTTGTCATGATAAAGGGAAAATGTACCTAATTCAAATGTAAATTTGATCACAGGAATCTGGGCCGTATCGAGATTGGCAATATTATAGATGTTGAAGCAGTGATGATCTTTTTAAGGAGTTGCCCAGAAATTGTCTTCAAGGTCTGGCAAACGATTTGCATTGATCTAAAAGTAGATTGAACTGGATCTAAATGTATTCATATTCATATGAAAAGTTTACTTGGCCCTTTTATTTATAGCATTCCTTCTGGGCTATCGACAATTTTCTATGAGGTTGTGATTTTTTTTAAAAATTGTTCTTAGTTAATGTCTTTTAGTATCAAGAATACTATTATGATTGAGAATGGGCACAATTAAACATTATGTTAAATCAAATGGACATTATGCACTCATTTTGGGTAACTGCATTGAAACATTTGGCCAAGGGTATAAAGCAAATACAGTAGAACCTGTCTTGAAAGACCATTTCTTTTGCCAAGCCACAATGCTATATAATTAATGATCTTGTGCGCTGGGAATGTGATCTATCAAGACAGGTGATCTCACATAGCAGTGGTCTTTCATGACAGGTTTTACAGTAATGACCTTGCATCCAAATTGGAAAAGCAGGTATTTGTAGGCGGTGTTTAGCAGCAGAGAGGTCTCAGTTCTAATGTTATTGATAAATGGTTCAATCATAATTTAAAATGCAGTAAATTCATTTAGTTTTGGAAAGGTCATAGTTTGCTTTTTATAATACCTAAATTGCAATTTTGGGTGCTTTTAAATCCATAAAAGAATTGTAACCATTAAAAATATAAATGTATTTTAAGAATCATGCAAAATTCCCAATCGCAGCAATACTGAGAATTGTCATTGGAATTGATTAGATGTTTTACCCAAAATAATGTGCCCAACTTCCATTCCAAGACAAGAAAAGTCTTTGGACAGAGGTGCGCTCACATGAAATTCTTTATTTTGAACCTTTAAACCATCTGAAATTTTGATTATTTCTCTAAATTTGTTGCAAGTACCATTATTAATTTAGGAAGTTTAAAGTAATGCGTACAGAACATGATTTTCAAAAATTGCTTTTTAGTCCAGGTGACGATTAGATAGGTTTGATGCTTGGATTTTTATAACTGAAAATATTATTTCTATTTTTTACAGACTGATACAAGCAGATCAAAACTCTTGAGAACATGTTTTTCAGTCAAGACATTCTATCAAAACGTGGTGGCAAATTTGGGATCAATTGGTAAGTCAGAATTTTGTGTAATTAGTAATCCACACTTAATTATTTCATCATGACATCATTATTTCATTGGGATATGCAAGTAATTTTTGCAAGGAGCACTTAGTACAAAACAGTGGCAGAAGCAGGAAATACAAAAATATACATTACGAGAATTAAGATTCAATTTACACTACATATTTTGAATTGAACTTTTTACATTTTCATATTAATCTTGTTCTATAATAGTTGTTGATGATTTGGTAAGTTTAAACAAAAAGCTTTCAATTAACAGGCAATTTCATACTGTAAAATAAATGAGCATGGGTACTTTCTTCACATTTAATTTGTGTCACATTTCTTTATGACTGAATTTGCGACTATAGAGTACTCCAATATGTTTGTACTTTTTTTCTCCTTCCTGTAAAATGACTCTTGTAATTTGTGAATGAATCCAGTTCACTTTATTGGATTGGTCATAAAATACTTTCATCAAGGTTAGAAGTGGACCTCAAAAACCTTGGAAAAAAAATTTGTTCATTTTGACCTTAGAAATTCCAAATGAGCTCTAAAAACCCAAAGTAAACCTAAATAAATGATAACAACCATAAAAATGTTTTAAATAGTGAATGGCTCTACCCTGACCACACAAAAAGTGCTATTCTGCATGTGGTGTGTCATTATCTTAGCTGAGCTTTCTGGAAAGTGCATGAACTATGCAAATTAAAGACATCTGGTCTATTTAATTATTTATTAATTTTGTTTTATCTTTATTTCTACCATATTTACAAATTAATTCAAAGCATACTTCATTTGTAATAAATATTTGCTCACCATGGATATAATCTTGCAACTGTTGTATGTCTTAAGCCACAAAAATATTTTTAACTAAAAGTAAGTTTTAAAAAATTCAAATTCAGTTGCAATTCTACCCCTTGTTTCATGTAATCAATAGTCCTGACCAATTTGTGTAAATATTTAGCAATGCATGTTAGGCAGTGATTGATAATTTGTTACCATGATCACACGATGAAATAAAAATTCATATTGCAGTTCTTTCTTTCTTTGCAAATTACATTTTAAAAACTTTCCACATTAAAAAGTGAACATTATTTTGCTAGATATTCACTGATGGTCATGTCAGCCTTAGCTGAAGCTCAAAACTGCTATGACCTTTTTTTCTGAATGCATTTAATTTCCCATGAATGACCATTTTTCGTTTGGCAACCAGAATCACTTATTCTCTTTTGTTTGTGTGGATGATGCCTGGATAATAAATGCAATACTGAAGCAATATATGCTTTGCATGGCTTTGTTTCAAGCTGGAACCCTGGTGCATAAAGTTGTCAAAATTTTAGGAAACATCCGCAGGGTACCTATCTATCTTTAGTGATCAGTTAGATTGGTTTTTAGCATAATTATTAATAATGTAGTTTCACAAAATTGTAATCGTACCATAAAAAGAGCCATGCCATAATATAGAAAACTGCAATATGTGCCAACCCCCAAGATAGGTATTTAGCATAATTATTACTAATATAAATGGCACAAAAGTGTAATCTGACCATAAAAAGAGCAATCTGTATATGACATGCCATAATTATAGAAACATGTACATTACTTTTGCTATTACCTGGATCTACAGTTAAAATTCATATAAAGAAATAAGCTAAATCAATGTGGTTTAATAGTAAGAGACGCAAAACAGAGATGCATATTCGTGCATAGCACTCACTTTCTTACTTTTTAAAGGTCTTTCAAGTGCTATTGATTTGTCCTTTTCATGTTTCTAAGTTTTAAAATTTAATAAAATTGTTTCTAAATTGTTTCTAAGATTTAAAATTAATCACTAAATGTTTCAATCAAATAGCATCCATGAGTCATATCAATAAAGCTGTTTCGTTTAATATCTGGTGCCAACTATCTTTCAGTTTAGAATGGTTTCCTATGTAGGTGCATATTATAATATAATGAATCTGTGACACCTGGTTTCACTTCAAGAAGCCCATCTGTTTTCTTGGAACTGTTTCATATACAGTAATTAGAAAATAAGAAAATTAGGCTGAAGACAAACAGTAGGTAAATGCATGGTAGTCAGTAGTCATAACAACATGAGTTTCAAACTGTAATCATTATTCTGTGTTTTGCTCATTCTTAATGTCGCCTTATTGCTTTGATCTGAACTAGAAAACATCTCCTTTTCTTAACATGGGTACCAAGGACAAGGACCTGGTTACCCGTTGATGGCTTTAGTGGTGCCAATCCTAAAACAATTTTTTAATGGTTTGTCATTAATCCAGTAGGGATGATTCCAGCAGTGAAATTCTAACACATAGTCTCAGGTTTCTGATCTATTCTTCATTTTTGTTGCTGTTTATTTTTAAATATTTTGTAGTGCTGATTTCAAATCTAGTATTATAAAGGTCTGTGTATAGTGCAATATAGTTTTGTGAAGAAGTTGCATTTTCTTGTCTCGTTTTGTTGTTTCATCTACGAAAAGACAGTAAAACTTGCGTTAGAAAAAATGCTTAATAGAACTGAGTCATGTAAATAAAACTACCAACATTCATAGCAGTGTTGGTGATTTTCTGTAATTCAAAAAGTCTGATTTGTGGTCCCATAGGGCATCACTATATGTGCCCCTAAAAATAGTCACATTGTACAACTGAGAATAAGTTGTATATCCATATGAGCGTATTGAAAATTGTGTGAAATTTCTAGATTTACTTTTTGGACAATTTCAAACTGGTCCAGTAATATGAAAATCATTTTTTTTCCTTTTTTTTCCTTGCTATGGGGAAGAAAAAAAACCTTGTTAAAGTGTTGCAATTATAGTTCCTAAATAATCCAAGTTATTCATATCTGATAACTCTTTTTGGTGACCATATTTTTTAATGTATTTTTAAGCAATGATATCATAGACGACATTTCGCTGCGGGCGGAATAAGTTAAAAGTCCAACTCTTTTTCATTATTTTTAGAATTAACACTTTTAATAACAGTCAGGGTGCAGAATTTTCGTCAATAGGTATAATGACAGTGAACAAACACTTTCTCAGGCTAATCCTATATCCGATGAAGGTAGTGATGTGCTTAAAGATGGCAGTGATGAAACTAAGGTTCCATGTAACGGCAAGAAAAGAGTACTCTTTCAATTCAGTCTAGAAACAAAATCGACCATGGCTGGAAATGAAAGAAAAAAAATGAGAAGCTTTGCAAATGCTGTGTAAAAACTGGCAAAAAATGTAACACTTGGAAATGTTAATTTTAAGACATCAACCCGTGACAGACATGTTGAATTACCAGCTCAAAAACAGACGATTCAGGATTTGAAAGCAAGTAAAAATCTTAAAACTACATGCATGGCAGCTATCAGCAAGCAATCTGGATCAATTATTCATTCTATGTTAGTTTCCTATTACTTGATGAAGGAGAATATTGCTTCTCTAAAATATTTCGATGTCGGATTTTGTTGAGTTTCTGGGTGTAGATGTTAGCAACATGAGAATAGGAAAAAATACAACATGCTTTGTCAAGGGCCTCTGCATGTGGCTATGGTTATGCCATACCAAACCGCTCACTGTGAGAGAGGATTCAGCAATCAAACTTAAACCAAAACATGCAGAAAGAAGCCATCTAGAAGAAAGGGTTCTCAATAGACTCATGATGATTTCAACTGAACGACCTCCTCTGAGAGACTTCAGCTTTTCCAAGGCATTGGCAGAGTGAAAAATGAAGAAAGGCAGGAGGCTATTTAGGAAATAGTGATAATATTTGCAGAATAATGCAGTCACAATCACAGTCGGTCTTGATGGAGATCTGAGATGTAAATATGTTCCTGTTAACCCATTTTATCCTGAATACAACCGTGGTCATAATGCCTCATTCTATTCTGTGGCTGTAGTCTCCCATTTTATCCTGAACACAACCTTGGTCGTATTTTACTATACATTTTCTATATCACAACTAGTTGTGTACTTCTTCACCAACACAGGAAATGGTTCAAGAACTCATCCACAATGAAGTATTTACTAAAACGTGGTGGGAAATGAAATTGTTGGCTTGAAAATCGATTGATAAAATGATGGACAACAACTCAGATTAAAACATGGATGTTGACAACAAGGGTAGCGCCATCGAAGTTGACAATTTGGATGATTGTGATGATAATATTGACTTAAATTATGGGTTAAAACTCGAATAGAGTTCATTAAAGAGATGATGCATGGCTTCTTGCACTTTTCGATGGAAAATGAAGCTGACTTTGAATGCTTTAAATCTATAAAAGGAATGGGTCCGAGATGATTTTTCACAAAATTGCAGCCATTGGTAGAATATGTTATTACTAATATAATGATAATGTCGACTTCAAAATTTGGATAAAAATTGTTCTATTAATTACCTTACTGAAAGATTTCTAGGGTTAATTAGTGACAAGTTTTCATAGGGAAACTGCACGCTGAAGTGTGTTCTAAGGTTTGAAGTAAACAAATTGTTCCAGGTATTTTGTTGTCCAATTTTAGTAAAATTATTATAACTTTTGAGCTAACTGTGCTTGAAACGTCAAATATTGACCAAACTGCTCGAAATAGAATTATTTTTATTCATATATTATTAGGAGCATTTCATTCATCTTCATTAACAAAAGATTCACTTAACATCATGGTTAATCATGCAATGTCAGAGAGAATATTATTAGGACAGGGAACAAGACCACTGCCATGAGTTCCAGAATGAGAAAATCAAGCTGCAAATGTTTCACCACTTGCACCTTGCGCATGATCATCTTCTTTTCGATCAGATGGTATATACAATGATTGCGGATCTTCTTGCTTTTTTTGTGTCTCCGTGTTGGTTTTTTTTCTTTGTCTTTGACGTTCTTCTTTTTGTGTTTGTCGTTATTATTTTTGTTGTATATCATGAACATCAATTCCATCTCGATAATTTATATAACCCAATTTTTTTGCATTTATATGACCAATCCCCTTGTTCCATTTATATAACCAATCAACTCATTCATCATGTTTTATTCTTTTTTTCTTTATATTCTTCTTTAAAAAATTCACTTCTTGAATAATAGCTTTTAGCAGCAAAATCACCAAAAGCGTGATAATCTTTTGGGTTTAATATTTGATATTATTTCATTGTTTTTTTTAGCCTCTTCGGTAAATTTATCCATAAATGGAAAACTTTTTTGAGTTTTACCAGCGGTGCTTTCCTGTTCTTCGACAACTTGAGATTGTGGTTTAGCTCCAGCGATCTGTTTTAACGGTGGAAGAATACCTTTTTTTCTATCTTCATCATCAACAATATCTCCCAAGATAGCTTTTTCGGTAGATAATGCAGCTTTCTCAGTAGCTATAGTTACCGGTTTAAATAATTGTGCAGTATCTGTTGCAAAATCAACTTGAGATTCTTGTCGCGCTTGTAATTTATTTCTAACAGAATCTCTTACAGGGATAAATCTCTTTATTGCATCTAATCGCACTTGAACTAGTCGGGTTGTTAATGTTAATTAATCTGGGTTAATGTTAACATATCCTCGGTGATTGTTAATACAGTGGAACCCCGCTATAACGCACCTCGCCATAACGTAAATTTGGATATAACGTGGTCGTGACGTGTCTCCCAAAATTTCTTATATTTATTCGCACATGATTTTTTTTTCTTTATGAGGTGTTATGCCAAAAAAAACCATGATATGGTCTTTGTGGTTGTCTTCAATTAATTCTGTATACAATCGTTGCTCTAACAATAGCCGACGTGTGTTTCTTCTTTAACTGCACACACAACCAAGCAATAAAACAGCGTTCCGGGTTACTGTAGTATTTTCTAAGTAAACACATCCATACTATATTTATATACAAGACTTATTCAGACGATTTCTGAATATAATTATAAAGTATGTTGACATTCGGTACCTGTCCAGAAATTTTGATCTTTTGGGCATTATGTTATATTGCTACATGTTAGACTGCTAATTTTCTTTGTAACGATCCCCTCTGGATGCGCCTCAATTTGAATGCAGGAAGTAATAGTCTAGTTCTCTGCTTCGTTTGCTTCGTACAGTGCACTCTGCGAAAGTGGAATACGACGCGAACGAGACTGCATTACTCGCAACACAATTCGGTAAAAAGTTCATTAGAGTGTATGTTGAATTGTTTTCTTCAACCATGCCGACAGTAAATAAATCTTATCCTATTTTCACTTATCGTTTTTACTCTGTAGTCTGTACATGTGTTTCTCATAAATGAACTTTCCATCGTGTCCAAATCATAATAAACCATATGTTAATTTAAAATACCATCAAAGATCAACTCACGACAAAGTAACAGATATCACTCCCTGATCAGAATCAATGACTCATTACTCACTGTGCACTGTCACCAAAATAGAAACAACTCCATCATAATACTCGAAATAAAAGGAATAAAGAAAAAATAAATTCTTAAATGCTGATATTTAAAATTAAAAAAATCAGTTACCTTTAATTCAATACCTAATGCATAAATCTAATTCTGCTAATACTACTAAAATGAGACGAAAATTGCTTGATGAACTTGTGTGTATATTTAATTTGCAATTTTATATATTCATTATACACTATAGGTATATAAATGTGATCAATTGGAGGACAAGAACGGGATTTCCGCATTTCTAACCAAGTAAAACTAGTGGTGATCTTTATAGCAAACTCTGCCAAAAGGATTCCGCTTTTTTATATCGGATTATTAGCACGAGAATGCTATATTATATAGACATAAAGTTAAAATTGGAAACGAAAACATGACCGATCAATGCCTTTGAACTAATCCTGAATCTAAGTCTTTTCAACAATCTAAGACGAAAACACAAACTTATGTACGCGAAATGTGTTCTCTTTGAAGTAAGTAAGGCAATAGAATCATATGTTTGTGAATGCGTTTATCCTTTAGAAAAGCCATAAGGTTTCAGTATAAAAATAACATTAGGTATAATACAGCTTACAATTGTAATCATAATTCTCGCCGTATTAGGATTAAAGTTACACGTGACGTATTTATATGCCATTGTTGGCTTTTCATCTATTATATAAGTATAAACCCGTGTACAATATTAAAAGAAGACAGGGGCTCTTATTTAAAATAAACCAGGTGACATATGGCTTCTTATTTTAATCAGTCACATATCGATTATCGAACATATACCATTGCTGATGGTACTGATATTGGAGTTTGTTTTGTAGAGAAGCAAATTTATATAGATTTTCATTGGCCCCCTCCCACCCACCCACCCCAAGAAACAGACTGACGCAGCCGACTTTCAGCGACAGATGTGCCTAAAACGTGTTCATACTTGACCAGAAGAAAGCGAATTTAAAGTTTCAAAATCTGAATTTGTGTGTCTGCCTTTTGCCTGTTATGAAGTATATATGAAGAATCCAAACTCAGTTTTGACACACACACACACACACACACACACCCATATATATTTGAAGAATCCAACTCATTTTTGACACTGTGTGTGTGTGTGTGTGTGTGTGTGTGTGTTTTGTATTATAATATGTTGCCCCAATCTCAGTCTTGACAGATATCTTATCTTTGTTGGGTAGTATACGTAATGACCAAATTCTGTCTTGACGTATATCCTATCTCTGTCATGTAGTATATATGATGACTCCAAACTCAGTCTTGACTATTTTTTATCTCTGTTGTTTAGTATACCTAATGACCAAATTCCATCTTGATGTATATCCTATCTTTGTTATTTAGTATACGTCATGACCAAATTCCATCTTGACGTATATTCAAAAGCTGGTGTTTAGTATATCTCATGACCAAATTCCGTCTTGACATGTATTCTGTCTCAGTTGTGCATTATATATGATAACCCCAAATTCTGTCTTGATGAATATCTTATATAGGTCATGTAGCAGATGTGATGACCCCGAACTATGGGTATCTCTCTTTTGCAGTTTATATGATGACCACATACTTAGTTTTGACGTATATTCTATCTTTGTTATATGGTATCTTACGTATTATGTATGATGGCCCCAAACTCAGTCCTGACGGATATGTATCTCTATTGTTAATATACGTACAATATCATTGAGTCATTTGTTAAGAATATTTGGTTTTTTGGCCATGTTCTACGTGATTGCATCTAGGTCTTGTGGCAACTCAGCTGTAAGTACCTGAAGAACAGCGCCATCTAGCTATAATTGATGAATATTCTTAGAGACTCTTCCCACAACATATACATTATCATCATCATCTAGAATGATACCATAGGAACCCTTCAGATTATCAGAGCTGTAGACAAAGAGACTTCTTCCTACCATGACAAAACATAACAGTGAATTGGTGCCATATGTTCAAATGTATAGGCGTATTTTAGCAATATAGCTGTTACTCCATGCCCTATCCCCATACTCATACTGATGACACTCCAGTAACATTTATTTTTGTCGAAGTTAGGTCCTGACACAACGATACTTTCCTTCCCAGAAACATCAATACTCTTAACATGATAGCCTAGTTTTAATTATCCGTGTAGGTCTGATTGTATTATCTTTGACCAACAAAAACTGAATTTGATTCTGATCACTTATGGAGACTACCTCTTTTTGACCATCAAACATCCTAATGCTCCATGGTTTGCCTGACAGTTAGTTGCTTAATATGTTACAAAATAACGAATCCAGCAGACAGCATATATTATTGTTGTAAACATAATTTGATCTTCTGGTAGGCACACTGAGTCTTGTAGAATTGATTATTCTCATCTGGACCTTTGACCTCGAAGACTCGGTTACTAATAATTGTGAGCTTCATTATTGTCAAAGGGAAATCATGATGCTCTGACTTTGTAGCAAGTTTTGCGACTTCATCAAAAATTGTAATAGGGGATCAAGTTCTAACTGCAATGTGATGTTATTGATCTTCTGAAACTTCGCACGGATCTGCTCACTGTAGGACCTCAACTGTGATTTTATCCTATCATTAATCACAAATTTCTGAATGTCGGTTCAGTCTCGATTAACAACCTTGAGAAATACAATAGACGTCTGTATGGCATTCATTAATAATAGACATGCATTGTTTTATAATTTGTTTTGGATTATATCTCCTTTGTAAATAATGTTTCCATCCATTTTTATTTTCCGCTCTAATTCATCAAGCGCATAATTAAATTTCGTTCTCAAATCTCTTATCGCTGAGGTTATGACATTCATTTGACATTCCAATTTGCTAATATGTTCGTTATTGATATCTGTGAACTAGTTCAGCTGAGTTCATTTGTTTTGTAGCTGTCGACAATGAATCCGGAATTTTCTACTTTCAATTGTGTAGATGCCCCTGTCTTCAAATCCAAAAACACTGTCGCAATTTCTGTTAATCGTACCACATCAAACTACACGGACCTTTGTAATATGTACAGTAGAATTTTATATCTTGGCCGTCGTACTCCGGGCAGTTGAATGCGGTTGCAAACTTCAAAGCATTATGTGGGCTGCTAGTGAACTTCTCGATTGAAATTATGTAATGTGTTTTAGTCGTGATGCTGGTGAACCACCTTACTTTCGATACACATCGCCTTTTCTCAAACCAAGCAGTAGCAATCCGCAGATTTAACCAAATCCATCGACTGACAATGGTACCATGGCCTGATTACATTCACGTTCAATATTGTCGAAATTGAAAGTAAGACCGTATTTATTGGCAGGCGAGATATCCAACTTTCTACAGATGTCACTCTATGTGGACGACGAACAAGTTTCACACCATGGGCACTCAATCGACGAACAACAGTTTGACACCCTGGAAACTGCAGTAACATTTTCTTCTCTCATATGTAGGTCCTGACACAACGATACTTCCCTTCCCAGCAAAATCAATACCCCACCATGATAGCCTGGTTATAATAGTCCGTGTAGGTCTGACTGTGTTGTCTTTGACCGCCAAAAACTGAATTTGATTCTGATCACTTAGGGACACTACCACTTCTTGACCATCAAATATTCTGATGCTCCACGGCTTGTCTGACAGTGAGTAGCTCGATATGTTACAAAATAACGAGTCTAGCAGACAGCATATATTTTTGTAATCGTCAATGAGCATAACTGGACCTTCTGGCGCGCACACAAAATCGGTGTAGTGTTGATTCTTCTCATCTGAACCTTTGACCTCGAAGACTCAAGCTACCTCTAATGGACAGTGCTTTGTGAGCCTCTTCATTATTGTCAACGGGAAATCCTGATGTTCTGACTTTGTCACAAGTTTCGCGACTTCACCAAAAATTGTAGTATGGCATCAGCTTCTTACTGCAATGTGATCTTATCGATCTTCTCATACTTCTCACGGATCTCCTCGCTGTAGGATCGCAGCTGTAATTTTATCCTGTCATTAATCACCGATTTCTGAATGTCTGTGCCGTTTCGATTAACAACCTCGAGCAAGGCATGAGATTTCTGTTGAGCATTCATTAATAATAGACATGCATTATTTTATTATTGGTTTTGCATTATATCTCCTTTGTAAATTATGTGTCCATCCATTTTTATTTTCCGTTCAAATTCGCCAAGCGCATAATTCAATTTCGTTCTCAGATCTCGTATCGCTGCAGTTAGGACATTCAGTTGACATTCCAATTTGCTAATGTCTTCGTTATTGATCTCTGTCAACTTGTTCACATTATTTCAAGTTTTCAAGCTTTGGGCAATGAATCCGGAAACTTCTTCTTTCAGTTGTGCAGATGTGCGTGTCGTCAAATCCAAAGCACTGTCGCAATTTCTGTGACTGGTACCATAGCAAACTACACGGACCTTTGTGATATGTACAGTAAAATTTTATATTTTCGCCATCATGCTCCGGGTAGTTGAATGCGGTTGCAATTTTCAAAGCATTTTGTGGGCTGCTGGCGAACTTCTTGATAGCAAGTATGTAATGTTTTTTAGTCGCTTTTAGACGCTGGTGAACTACCTTACAGTCAATACACATCGCCTTTTCGCAAACCAGACAGTAGCAATCCGCTTATTTCACCAAATCCATCGACGACAAGTGCCTCGTGGCCTTATTTTCATTCACATTCAATATTGTTGAAATTGAAAGTAGGACCAGATTTATTGACAGGAGGGAGGTTCAACTTTCTACAGATATCACTCCATGTGGACGACGAACAACAGTTTGATACCCTGGGCACCCAATCTTGTCTAAATCGTCAACTTGGGTTAAATATAAGACTTGAGACAGCCATCATAGAAACAATGCATAAAAGGTAATTGCCGCGGTATATTAAATGCTCTATGACAAATAGGACAGCTCGGGCTTTCATCAGTACTAATAACTAGTTCCGTGCTTGTCATTATATTGTAACGGTTTCACAGATATGGAACTGGGAAATAACTATACCAGGTTTAGATCATCGAATGGAGCAACGTCAATGTACATTCTAGTTCACCGACTTGGCTTTTTATCTTCTCGGTCCGATGGTTCACACTCAGTATTACTCCAATCACTACTAAATCTCATTTAGAATGTTTGTCTGAACATGTTATGCCATCACATAGCGACATTTGAACATATCTTCTCTACCCAAGGTTCCGATATGTAGACCTATCAAAAAGGTTAACATATCGGAACTGTGGCCAGCAAAGATGATTCCAACAGCATTAAAGAAGGGATGCGATCCATAATCTGTTCACTTATAATTTGAAGATTTCGCATCTCTCAATTGTTTCGTCCCTGTATGGTTTTCTGGTGTCAGGATGATGTGACTGAGTGGGACATCATGCTACATATCTGTGGCATGATGCCCCGGTGCCAGACATCACTATAAACTGCCATTCTGCAGACATTGTAGCGATATGACTGAAATTGTTTTAAAGCTACGTGTAAAGCACAAATCACATGCACGCACGCACGCACGTGTTTGGCTTTCTTGAAGGAGTGACTACCCAGAGTATCAATCAGTCGAATCGTGACACGACACAGTCGACAGCACGAGCAACACAATTGGAGATCCGAAGCATGACCAGTTTGCCACCTGGCTGCGAGAGGACGCAAGGTATACGACAAATTCTGTTAGAGCGCTAGACCTCAGACAGATTCCGGCGTGTTTCAGTCACATACAAAAGTCAGGCTTGGTGTAGTGTACCGAAGTGATTTTCGGTACAGAACATAGAAGGTTAACTTTATCTTGCCACATATCTCCCTTATAGAACTTATATTGTAATCATCATCATCACCACCACCACCATCATCATCATCATCACACCAAGCATTTATTTCATTTGAGAATAAAGCAGGACAATCTTTAAGAAACTACACTCACACAGACACAGACACAGACACACACACACACAATGATCTCAGAACACAGGTGCTCGACGCGAGCTGACGTTGAGGAGAAAAAAACAAGATTCGGAAGGGAAAAGAAATCATAGATAGTGGCAAAAATACTTTAAATTACCCCCAATGACCCGTTCTGACACAGACCCTCTATATCATACTATATAACAAGAGAAGGTACGTAACTTTCCAAAACTTGGTTCCTCCCATGACACTCGATTTCCTTTTGCTATTTCAGTCTTTAAAGGCACACGACCCTAATCTATGGCTAGATTTACTCGTGAGATATTTTTATATTCATCAAGCTATCATTGACTTTTTTGCATTGTACCAAAATGAAGTTACGGGCTCTGAATCGTGCGATTTTCGCGACTTTTACATCTTGTGACAAGTGCGAGCTACTGTGACAATGGGTGAAAAGAGCTTCATGTGCCATGTTTGCGATTCTACAATACATCCCTTCTTTAGATGCAGAACAGTGGCAAATGCAAAAGTAAGGTTTTACTTAATTCAATTTTAGGGATCCTGTCCCATGGAAGAATCAGACATTGTCTTCTTCACAGCACAAATCGTAAAAAATCGACTCTATTTTCGAAACAGTTAAACTATGCTGCACACACATCAGCGCCGAAAAATGATTGCCACAAAAGGTTATACTTAAATAACATGCATGCATTATAGATAAATAAATAAATATTTGCACGGAACAGGATTTCTCAAGTTGAATCGAGTTAATGAATCTAGTTAACGGTAAGTAAAAACTTTCGTTCGCATTTACTACTGTTCTGTCAATAAACACGGGATGTATCGTTAAGTCGCAAACATGGTACATGTAGCTCTTTCCAACGGTTATCACATTAGCTTGCACTTGTCCCAAGATGTAAAATTAGCGAAAATCGCACGTTCGTAGATAGAACCATTAATAATATGAAATTAGGACGGCAATCTTCCATGTTCATTCGGTTGTCATCGAAGGAGAAATCTTGATGCAGTCTTTCATATGATCCTAACATATCATCAGGTTTTATAGAAGTTAAGAAAAGACTTCATAAGATATAAATATTTAATCTCTGCAACAAGGAATTACATGTATGTCTAAAAATATTATTAATAATAATTTTCATTCTACATTCTAACCAAATGAAACTACGAGAATGATAATTAAATTATATTGATATAAAGTCAAAATTAACACGCAAACGCGATATGGCAACGAGTTTGAAGCTATATCGAATCTCTTTCAACAACCATGGGTTGAAAACACAAAAGTGTTTTGTCTTTGAAGTATATATAATGAATGTTATTCCAATTTTCAGAAAAGTTTCAAGCTTATCAGTATAGATAACATTTTTCAGACGATAACTAATAAGAGTACTCAGCAATGTCACCTTATTCACAGCATGATACAATCAGTTATGTTAGAAAATACACCTGACGAATTTTAATTGGCTTTTTTTGTTTGTAATAAGTTGTGTCAGTCGGAGCCCGTTTCGGATATCAATAAAATATCACATGCTCATGTCAGGTAAAATACACAAGGAATCATATCTCTATTTTTATTTGTATCTTTTAAATAGGGATCATGTACGTTTGGTGGCGGCAATGATAAGGAGTTTGACATGAAATTAAGCAAATTTACGTAATCGTGCCTACCTCTACCCCTCCTGAACATATTTCACACTTGACCTCCAGCTACAGAAACGTCTGAAATTGTTAATGAATTGCACATTGAAGAGGGAATTAATTTTGAAATCTGAAATGTTTATATGCAGAAAAACATGACCTATTGCCTTCTATACTGCATCACGCTGTTTTCCTTTGAAAAAGTAAAATTAATGTATATAGCAAATAAGGGTCATCTGATAGTGTTTAGACCATTAATTTATTATAATATTATTATTATAATTAGACCATTAATTTATTATAATATTATTATTATAATTAGACCATTAATTTATTATAATATTATTATTATAATTAGACCATTAATTTATTATAAGATTATTATTATAATTAGACCATTAATTTATTAAAAAAATTAAAATTACAAAAGAAACATCGATTTCAGTGATTGTCAACAATTTGGTGATGTATGATTATCAAATCTTAGAATATTAAATCACAAATTAAAATGGAAAGAATGTTACAAATACTGCAATCTTTAAAATGGACAGTATACTAAATATGTATAATAAAAAATGTACGTAAACTAGAAAAGTGTGTACAAGAGAAAATATTTGATAATAGTTGAACCAAAATAATGACGTCTTTTAAAAAAAAAATCTTTGAAAACTTAAAGAATATCTATTAAAAAGGGTAACACATTAGCCGAGTTTGATTGAATGAATTTGATTTTCACAGGATCCATCTGTTAAGAGTAATTGGTTTTTGGACCTGTTGTATGTGATTGCAGATGGATATTGTGGCAGCCCAGCTGTATGTTTCTGAAGAACAGCGCCATCTGGTGATAATTGATGAATATTCTGAGACTGTTTTCAAACAACATATACATTTTCATCCATGTCTAGAGTGATACCATAGGAACCCTTCACATTATCAGGGCTGTAGACGAAGAGAAGACTTCCTGTTGTCAAAACAGAATAGTGAATTGGTGCCCCATGTTGAGATGTAGAAGCGTGTTTTTAACGCGTTTAGAGCAATCAAGCTGTTACTCCATGCCCTATCACCATAATCATGGTAAGACGTTTCCTCTCCTCTATCACTGATGACACTCCAGTAACATTTACTTTTGGCCAAGTTAGGTCCTGACACAACGATACTTCCCTTCCCAGCAACATCAATACCAAAACATGGTAGCCTAGTTTTAATCATCCGCGTAGGTCTGAGTCTGTTGTCCTTGACCGCCAAAAACTGAATTTGATCCTTATCAAATAGGGTCACTACCACTTCGTGACCATCAAATATTCTTAAGCTCAACGGCGTGCCTGGCAGCGAGTAGCTCGATATGTTACAAAATAACGAATCCAGCAGACAGCATCTATTATTGTAGTTATCTATGATCACAACTTTATCTTCTGGTAGGCACATCATGTCTGTGTAGTATTGATTCTTCTCATCTAGACCTTTCACCTCGAATACATCGGTTACTAATAATGGGCAGTGCTTTGTGGGCTTGTTCATTATTGGCAAAGTGAAATCCTGATATTCTGACTTTGTTACAAGTTTCGCGAATTTTCCCTCCATCAAGGACTGTAATAGGGGATCAACTTCTAACTGCAATGTGATGTTATTGATCTTCTCAAACTTCTCATGGATCAGCTCACTGTAGGACGTTAGCTGCGAGTTTGTCTTGTTAATAACCAGGAATTTCTGAATGTTGTTGCCGTTTTGGTTAACAACCTCAAGCACGGCACAGGAATTTCGTGTAGAACTCAGTAATGACAGGCATGCATGGTTTTCTTCTTGCTTTTGTATCATATCTCCTTTGTAAATTATGTTTCCATCCATTTTTATTTTTCGCTCAAATTCGTCAAGCGCATCGTTTAATTTCTTTCTCAAATCTCCTATCGCTGTAGTTACGACGTTGATGTGACATTCCAGATTATTTCTGTTTTCGTTATTGATCTCGGTGAACTTGTTCAGGTGATTTTCAAGTTTTTTCAAGCTTTCGATAATGAATCCGGAATCTTCTTCTTTCAATAGTGTAGATGCTTCTGTCTTCAAATCTAAAACACTCTCGCAATTTCTGTGACTCGTACCACAGCAAACTACACAGCATGCAAGTCTGTGATTTCTACAGTAGAATTTTATATCCTCGCAAACATGCTCCGAGCAATTGAATATCGTTGCATACTTCAAGGCATTTTGTGGGCTTCTAGTGAGCTCCTCAATACAAACTTCGGAATGTGTTTTAGTTGCTTTTTGATGCTGATGAACTACCTTACAGTCGACACACATCGCTTCTTCGCAGTCCACACAATAGCCGTCAGCTGATTTCATCACATCCCTCGACTGACAAGCGTCGCACGGCCTGATTACATTCACTTTCGATTCTGATGAAATTGAAAGTAGGACGGTATTTATTGGCAGGCGAGAGATCCAACTTTCTACAGATGTTACTCTGTGTGGTCGACGAACAGCAGTTTGACACACTGGGCACTCAATCGTGTCTACATCATCAACTTTTGCAGCCTTGGATTTAATGTATGACTTGAGACAGCTTTCACAGAAACAGTGCATGCAAGTTAACTGTCGTGGTATATTGAATGCTCCGAGACAAATAGGACAGCTCGGGTTCTCATCAGCACAAGAAGCTGTATCGGAAGTTGCCATTATTGTCGCTGTCACTATTATATAACCGAAAAATGACCATACGATGTGTCAATCATTGAATTAGAACAGCGTCTTTGCACATTTTAGATCCACACCTTGATGTTCTATCTTCCTGGTACGAGTGTAGACTGGTTCTTAATCAATATTACAGCAGTCACGTCTATTATCAGATTCAGAACATTTGTCTAAACGTATTGTCAGTACATACCGATTTTAATTGTAAGAGTAGTTATACTGGTTCTTTGTGTGTGAAATGTTGCCGGGAAAAAGTTTGAAGAAGAAAGAAACAAAAACGACCAATGTGTCTATCAGATGAAATCACCTTTGCCATATTTTCTTCACGTTAGTGTCTTTGCAAATATGACTCGTCTTTTCAAACAGCTGCTATATTACCTGAGGGAAAACCTAACTTTATCTTGAACAAACTATCCCTTCCACCCCACTCACCCATGTTGCAGCTACCCTATAATAACCAGAATCAAGCTATCAAAAGAGAGACATCTACATGAAAGTCCATGATTGGAATTACCCATTACAGTGATGAATGGTGGTTTTTGATTGATTACCTGTCCAGCTGAGGGGCTCCCATAAATATATCAAGGGCACAAATATATATATATATATATAAGTTTTCTAAGTTTTTTAACTGGCAATTATTAATAGAGACATTGTGAAATAACTAAATTGCTGATTCATTGACAAAAATTAAACAATAAGTTAACGTTTTCTTGTCACAATGCCTTACATAGTCTTCACAGTAAATTAGTAAAACGACTTTCTCATGCAGTGTCTGAAGACACAAAACTCCAAGCATTACCTCAGAAACCCAATCAGGTCATACCACAGTAACTGACAAGCCTTTTTATACTTCCCACTGAATTCTGCACTTGGCAGAGACAATTTTGCCATTCATGGGGTAGCAACCACAGGAAAATTCTGCACTCCCTTGCTAGTACAACCATACTTTGCTAGTGACAACATAAAAACCTTAATAATTGTGATTAAAAGCAAGAGTACTTGAGTTAAGTGAGCACACAATGAATATATGTCTAAATGGTCCACATTTGCAATAAAAAATGTTTAGTTTTATAATGCGTGACACCATAAGCGACCATTAAGTGATATAATAAGGGCAGTGTTCAATATATGCAATGAAATAATGAAGCTGATAGCTAGGAAAGTTATACTTTGATTCATGGCATAACACGATAAATTTGTTCAGAGGATGATTTATGATCAGTTTACATGCGAATATGAAACATACCATCATTTGGTATTGGATAAATGTAAATATTAATGAAGAAATTAAAAGTGACTGTAAATGTTGAACACCCACCCACTTAGCTATGATGTCATAGCTCTGCCCACAACGTACAGGTATACTAGTATTAGTACCACCACTCAGTCCATATTACCAATTAGAATTTTACGATTAATGAACTTAATATACAATTTTTTTTAAATATAGAGGCTAGATTTTCTACCCATTACACAATAATAATCCACAAAAAGAACGCCCAAGCTAGTAAACATTTATATAATTCTCTTAATCTTTACAGTATTATTTTGTTAAGGCTATCTTTTCAAATGTCAACAGTGTGAAATTCCAGACAGGTGGATTGCTGGATGTTTAACAAATTAACTGATGGATGTCCACATTTATCAAAAGAAATAAGAGAATATTCAACAAAATCCATTAATAACTCATATTTGTATCACTTTATAAAACACATACTTATTATGCAAGTCACAAAAACAAATTATTACATTTATCTTTAATTTGTTATGCAAATAACAATAATTAAAACCATGGTAGGTATCAGACATGTACATAAACACCTCAACCCTAATGTATATTCTATAAAGTATGACTCTTCTCTGCAGTGACATTCAGCAATATTTTTCCAGAGATAACATAAAAAATGATTAAATCACATTCATAGATTTTTCAAATCAGGTGAACTGTGTGCTTCCAGTTTTTATTTAAATTTTGCATTTAAAAGGACATAATCCATTTAACTGGAAAACTCATAACTGGATTTTTTAAATCTCTACTTTGCATAGCTCAAAAGAGGACCCACTAAAGGTCATATTGCCTAAGTATTGCATTATGCATGAACCAGCTGACTATGTGTGAGAGTGAATGCTGTAGAAATATTTAGTGCTATTTCATGTAAACTTTCACTGCATTATGCATGCACCAGCTGGCTATGTGTGAGAGTGAGTGCTGTAGAGATATTTAGTGTTATTTCATGTAAACTTTCACTGCATTATGCATGCACCAGCTGACTATGTGTCATAGTGAGTGCTGTAGAAATATTTAGTGTTATTTCATGTAAACGTTCACTGCATTATGCATGCACCAGCTGACTATGTGTGAGAGTGAGTGCTGTAGAGATATTTAGTGCTATTTCATGTACACTTTCACTGCATTATGCATGCACCAGCTGCACTATGTGTCAGAGTGACAGTTGTAGAGATAGTGCTTTTTCATGTAAACTTTCACTGCATTTTCCCTACAATGTGAGTAATGTTTTAAAATTATTCAATCTGATGAAAAACAAAAAACATCATTTTCATTATGGAAATTTAATATAATATATAATAAATTATAAAATAATCTGAGACAGATGAAAACCTCATGTCAAATTACATTCAGTTATAGGGGCCATGAGTGGCTGAGTGTTCCAAAGCGCTATCCGTTACAGATCACTGCCATCTCACCTCTGTTTTCATGGGTTCGAGTCTCGGATTCGGCCAATGTGGGTATGTGAGAAAGCTTGCCAGTAGCTTCTCGTGGGTCAGTGGTTCTTTCTGAGGTTTTCCCAGGTTCGTCCTCCACCATGAATACTGGCTGCCATATATAGCCGTTCTTGTGCTTAAAAACGCGTTAAACCCTACAATAACAACAACATTCTAATACATTAATCTTAATTCAGAAAACAACATAACATCATAAGAAGTCTTTCAGTTACAATTTAAACAATGATGACACAGTTACACCATGAATTAAAGCTAACAATCACAGCTCAGTTACTGCAAGAGTTTAAAAAGTAGTATTTACTTATATACATGTAAAATTAATAAGAAACATTGTAAGAAGTATAAATTTTAAAGCATTGCACTAAATATGCATAATAGAGACTTAAAACAAATATTTTAACTCCTCACAAACAAGTCAATGTAAACAAGAATATTATATAATGCATATTACAAATCGATCAAAATAAAAAACCACAAAGGTTGAGTCTGATCTCCTGGGCTGGATGCAGCTCTGAGTGTAGTTGATAGATAACACATATTAAAAGGCGTGGTAATAAAACTGTAACAACCACCTATACTTATTCTTCCTTCTTTGGACCAGTCCAAGACAAACAAGGTATTGAATATCACACCGGAATGTTAAAGTTCTGTCGAGTACAAACTAACTTACACAATAAGGCATAATGTTAGAAAACAAAATATATCCATGATGATAGACAAAGCATTATGCCACTCAGCAATGGAATAACAATCTGTCGAATTAGCTGAGTTTAATTACATGAATTTTCTTATTATCACTGGAGCCATTTGTTAAGAGTAACTGGATTTTTGGTTCTGTTGTATGTGACTGCAGCTGGGTATTGTAAAAGCTCAGCAGTGAAGATCTGAAGAATAGTGCCATCTGGTGATAATTGATGAATATTCTTAGACAGTTTTCCCACAACATATACATTATCATCCATGTCTAGAGTGATACCATAGGAACCCTTCAGATATTCAGGGCTGTAAACAAAGAGACTTCTTCCTGCAATATCAAAACAGAATAATGAATCGTTTTCCCATGTAGAGATGTAGATACATGTCTTGGATGCATTTAAAGCAAGGTAGCTGTCATTCAAAGAACTGTCCCAATGTTCATGGTAAGACATCTCCTTTCCTCTGTCATTTATCACACTCCAATAACATTTACTTCTGGCAAGGTTTGGTCCTGTCACAATGGTACTTTCCTTCTCAGCAACAGCAATAGCATAGCATGGTAGTCTAGTCTTAATTATTCGGGTAGGTTTGATTGTGTTGTCTTTGACTACTAAAAACTGAATTTGATTTTTATTACTTAGGGTCACTGCCACTTTGTTGCCATTAAACATGCTGACTCTCCTTGGTCTGTTTGGCAGTTGGTAGCTGGATATGTTGTTAAATAATGAATCCAGCAAAATGCATCTATTATTATTACTATCTATCAGCATCACCTTATCTTCTCGCCGACAAACTAAGTATATTGTGGATTCTTATCATCTGGACCTATGACCTTGATGACTCCAGCTGCTTCCAATGGGCAGTGCATTTTGGGCTTCCTCACACTTGTCAAATGTAAATCACAATCTTCTGTCTTTGTCTTAAGTTTCACAACTGGACCCTCTGCCACATGCTCAGGGTAGTTAAGAACAGCTGCATACTTCAAGTCTTTCTGTGGGTTGCTAGTCAGCTCCTTGACAGGAACTATGGTGTGTGGACCCCTGCTATCCCCACTTTTGCATGAGAATCGTGGAACTGGGCATACAGAGTTAACGCCAACACTCCCACATGATTTAAACACACCTGGTTCTCGTCTCAATCCTCTTCCTTTGAAGCTCCCTCCTGAAGGTCCATCCTTCATTTCTCTCTCATGACTGAAGGAGAGAGAAAATAAGTCATGAGAACTATCCAAATCAGAACAAGGAACTGGAATAGCTATGCCTTCAATCACAAAAGGAAGTGGTCCTTATATGGACACCCAAGGTTAATGTACAGTAGCAGGAAATAGATATAGTGATCTGTGTCTTTTTCTCTTCATTTATTTTTTGACTGGGACAATGAACAATACCTATTTATAATCTCCCCTAGTTTATCATCATTGGTATTCACACACACACACACACACAATATATATATATATATATATATATATATATATATATATATATATATATATATATATATATATATATATATGTATATATATATATATATATACCTTCTCCTTGTGTGACAATGAATATCATGTAACATTAGTATCCACTAATAAACATTGTAATAAATAAACATCTCAACTCTCATGAAACAATTTTATCCAAATACCCTCTCCTTGTGTAACATAAACTCTCATATAACAACAGTATTCACCTAAAAATACCCTCTCCTTGTGTAACATGAACTCTCATATAACAACAGTATTCACATAAAAATACCCTCTCCTTGTTAAAAATCAACTCTGACAACAAAATTACCCACCTATAAATACCCTATCTTAGTGTAACATTTATTCCATATAACAATAGTATCTACCAATAAATACTCTCTCCTAGTGTAACACCTAAAAAAACATAACTAAAAATTGGCAAGAAGGTGAAATATATCTTTGTCATGACCAATATCCACTCTGCCATGGAGCATGAAAATGTTAGAAATCATGGATGGTAACTGGGGCTAACTTTCTCTAATGAACACTACCCCCCCACCCTTCCACAAAATATAAATCCGCCAGCTACAAAAGTGAGACACTCACGATACATCCCGTTGTAAGCAGTCATCTTTCTCCACAATCATAGGCTGTAAAAGGCAAGACATACCATCTACAAAATAACGCAATATATGTAATAGGTATAAAACAAAGGCATGACATGTATCAGCTACTATACAAAGGCATGACATGTATCAGATAATATTCAAAGGCATGACATGTATCAGCTACTATACAAAGGCATGACATGTATCAGCTACTATACCAAGGCATGACGTGTATCAGCTACTATTCAAAGGCATGACATGTATAAGCTACTATACCAAGGCATGACATGTATCAGCTACTATTCAAAGACATGACATGTATCAGTTACTATTCAAAAACATGTCATGTATCAGCTACTATACCAAGGCATGACATGTATTAGCTTCTATCCAAAGGAATGACATGTATCAGCTACTATACAAAGGCATTACATGTATCAGATATTATACAAAAACATGACATGTATCAGCTACTATACCAAGGCATGACATGTATCAGCAACTATACCAAGGCATGACATGTATCAGCTACTATACAAAGGCATAACATGTATCAGCTACTATACAAAGGCATGACATGTATCAGCTACTATTCAAAGGCATGACATGTATCAGCTACTATTCAAAGGCATGACATGTATCAGCTACTATGCAAAGGCATGACATGTATCAGCTACTATACAAAGGCATGACATGTATCAGCTTCTATACCAAGGCATGACATGCATCAATGCCATATATCAGCTACTATTCAAAGGCATGACATGTATCAGATACAAAACAAAGGCAATATTGGGATTATTAACTGAAGCCAACATGTTTATTATGGTCTGGGTTTAGGTTATTGGGACTCCTCTGGCATACCTTACATGGTTTAGGTTCTATATTGCAATGTTTTTAACAGACCTTTTAATTATGACTAAATATGTATCCTGTGGACATGTAGAACTTTCCAGATAGAAAATGTTAATTATAGTTTTTATTAGAATTTATACATGTGACCTGAAGTCAAGTAAAAGTCTACATAATCTTGTCAGTGGAAACAGAATTGATTCGTACTTTAAGATCTAGCATAATCAATTTCTTTATTGTTTTGTCCAGTTCATTTAAGCTGGAATTTATTCCTTACATTTTTCAATTGTAAATTTTCTTTCGAAATACAGAGGGCTCATTTTTTTATAAAAAAAAAATGTTCTTGGACAGACATTCACTGGGATTTAAAGTGAATTAAAACCTGGAATTATATTACTGTGATTTAAAAAAAGATGTTGGTACAACATCACACAGGCCACCACAGCCACATCTATACCTTCACCACTCAACTTAATTTGGATTTCCACTAAAGTTTAATTAGAAATTTAATTATTAGGAGTTGTATCTGTAATTCTAGATTTATTTGGGATTTAATTCGCAATATCGTAAATTCTTTCATTTTTACATTTGCACTTATAGATTATTTGTTGAATTTTACAAAGATTGTTGCTTTTCACTCTTTTCTGTTATTTTAAGAACACATACTTGTAACAGCCATAAAATAATGATAAGTTATTTTTCAGCTACAAAACAAAAGGAAGATAGTATCAGCTACAAAACCAAGCAAGACATGTATCAGCTAAAATACAAAGGCAAAACATTATCATCTACAAACAAAAGCAAGACCTGTGTTAGATACAAAAGAAGGGTAAGACATGTATCTGCTTTAAATAATCGAGACAATCCCACAAAAAATCTACAGCCTAAGCATCAGGTTAATACAGAAAAAAAAATTCTCAAACTAAAACTCATAAAAGATACCACGATTAAACCATACTTACAGTTTCCCCTTTTGTGCAGATTAACAAAATTTCTTCTGTAGATTTGGTGATGCCTGGTCTTGTTGAATGCTAAATAAATACCAACAATATTGAATAGCTGTGTGTAGTGGTATAACAGTACCTATGGTTGATGCATTTCTGCTTCCATCACCTTTAGGCAAAAGTAAAAACTTCTAAGTAGTTATGACATTAACATAATAGCTCCTATGACATTACCAGCATGCAAAAGATCTTTTAAAAAATACCTCCATTACCACTGCCAAGTGGCCAACTATCAACCAGATGAAAATGGTCGTGCATTGCTGCCTACCTCAATGTATTGATTAAAGTAGGAGAGCAAATCACCTATCTATGATTGCCAACTGATGGCAAACTATTATTAGCTAAAATGCTTGATTCATGGCAACCTATTCTTTGCTAAAATGCCTGACTAATGGTAATCTATTCTTAGCTAAAATGTCTGACTGATGGCAACCTATTCTTAGCTAAAATGACTGATTGCATACTTTGCACCAAACTGATCTAAACATGAGATAGTTCACGTAGATTGAATAGGTATGTAATTCACTCACTCTGAATGAAAAAGTTTTCGTGAGGTTCAAAATGAGATTAGCTGAGCCCACATCAATGTCTCTGCAAGTGTTCATATTATAAACAGGGTAAGAGATTTTGGCCAAACAAAGTCAAACTGGCTAGCAGGTCAGAGTGATATTTATCATGACTAGATTCTCTTCTGCATTATGTCTGAAGGTGATCATGGTGCAGTAGCTTTCAATAGGTGTTACAGTTGACTCTTTTACATCAAGAGAATGAGAAAAATGTCAGCCAGCTGTAGGATTGCAGCAATGATACCCTTGCATCAACCCCTTAAAACGCACCAGTTTCCCTCATAAGCCTTAAACACAGAGGAACGTCTAGTTGTTGATATTATCTCAACAACTGAACCTTTTCAGAAAGGTCTCCAGACAGGGCCCTGGAAGGAATGAAACACCTGGGACCATGTCTGTTTGCACATGTTTTTCCTTGGCAGGAATATCATGGCTGGATCAACAAACCAGATTAGCAATGTTTGGCTTACTGGGTGTTTGCAGTGAAGTGTTAATAGACAGACAACAAATGATGCATGATAGAAACAAAACTAAAGGCCATACCATAAGCTCACTTGTACTCTGGCCATTAGAGCTCAAATTTGTGTTTATGTATGTGTGATTTGGAGTTTTAACATAACTTTAAAATTGTTTCACTCATATTGCTATGATGCTTGCAGTGTGGCAGTATATGGTGATGTCTAACACTGGAGCATCATGCCACAGACATACAGCATCATGTCTCACCCAGCCACAATGACTTGACCAGTCTGTTGAGTCCTATCACAGAAATCTTAATGCAGAGAGGTAAGTGAGACAGCTGCTAGCACCATTTTTACAAGACTGGTATGACTCAGCCAGGGTGAAATCCGCAACCCTCTGCATCCAAGGCAGACACTCGAACCTGTGATCTGACAAGGATATGGGTTCTAGTGAAAGACCAAGCTGACCTACATCCTGATTTGTTGGTGTAAAGAAGTCGACCTTGTTTGCTGATGGAGAGATTCAAAATGCCAATATGATTTATTAAAGACTTGTACTGCATTCATTTATATAATGAAATCATTCATTTGAATTACAAAGCTTGAAATATTCATGTTAATTCAAATAACAGATGCACAAAATTACTGTGAATTCATTTAAAGATAATTTGTATTATATCATAGTGATGCTTCTGTTCTATTGATACATCAGTACATTACCATCATTTGGAATACCATTGGAAATTATTTGGATTACTTTTGAAGTGATGGAACATTTAGGACTTTTCCTTCACCATACTGTAAGTTTTTTTAACTCTTTCACTCAAATGTTTTAAAAAACGTTTTGGTTTTCACTCTTTCTTGTTACTTATTTTAAGATGATAGAGTGAGACAAACTAAATCTAGCAATGCTTTGTTTGATTAAAAAAAACGATATCTAGCAATGCCTTGTCTGGTGAGACAATCTGTATCTAGCAGTGCACAGTTTCCTGAGACAAATTGTATCTAGCTATGCATAGTCTGCTGGACAACCTATATCTGGCAAGAAAACTTATATCTAGTCGTGCCTTGTCTTGTGAGACAAACTATATTTTACAATGCTTAGTCTAGTAAGACAATCTGTATCTAGCAATGCATAGTCTGGTGGGACAGCCTATATCTAGCAAGACAGTCTTGTAAGACAAATTATATCTAGCAATGATTGTCTCAAACCTAAATCTAGCAATACATAGTCTGATGAGACAACCAATGCATAGTATTGTGAGATAACTTCTATCTAGCAATGCATAGTCTTGTGAGATAACCTCTATCTAGCAATGCATAGTCGGAAGAGATAACCTCTATCTAGCATTGCATAGTCGGAAGAGATAACCAATATTCAGCAATCAATGCATAGTCTGAAAAGATAACATCTACCTAACAATGCATATATATAGTCTTATTAGATAACATCTATCTAGAAATGCATAGTCTTGTGAGAAACCTTTATCTAGCAATGCATATATAGCCTTGTGAGATAACATCTATCTAGCAATGCATAGTCTTGTGAGATAAAATCTATCCAGTAATCCATAGTCTTGTGAGATAACCTCTATCTAGCAATGCATCTATATAGTCTTGTGAGATAACCTCTATCGAGCAATGCATAATCTTGTGAGATAACATCTATCTAGCAATGCATATACATTTATATAGTCTTGTGAGATAACATCTATCTAGCAATGCGTATACATATGAGATAACTTCTATCTAGCAATGTATATATATATAGTTTTGTGAGATAACATCTAGCAATGCATATTCTGGTAAGACAACAAAGTTCACAATCATGGATTCAGAAGAACAATGTCTCAAAAGAGTCTACCATACAATAAAATAAAAGTGAACGTGACCTACATTTGCTAGGAGTTGGTTGTAGTGCAAAATATAAATGCATATATTGTGTTAAAAAACAAAAAAAGCCAAAGTCTCAGAAAAATGAACATAAGTTTCGAATTTTGCTATGCTGTGTGACCAGTTACAAAAACAAGAAGGAACATGCTTCTCATAAGACCTATAAAACATAAACAAAAGTTACCATCTACTGCTTTACCAGACTGCCATCCCAACACATCCATCAGATAACTGTAAATACAGCACATAATGCAGATCCCATTTAGTCAGTTTTATTATAGTATGTTTACAGTTTCTCTTTTGGTTTAGGAAATAGTACATACCATTATTAAATGTAATTTAAACTCTGCAAAACAATTTTCAAATTATACTTTACCATTCATTCTAAGCAAAGCTTGGAATTTAGAAAGTTTGTGTTTTTCAATTTGTTGTACAGTGTCATGTGATAGCTCTGTAGAATTTAAAGATCTTTTAAAACTTAATAATTTCATATTTTTGAAAATAAAACAATCACATAGTTAGACCACAGTCAGGTCTAACAATTCTCAGACAATGATCAGATATTGTACACAATATCAAACATCACCCATGTGTACAAGATAATAATGCTCCAAGAGACCTTCAAATATCACCAAAATGTCAGATCACAGGTTCGAGTGTCTGCTCGAAGACATCTCCCATGTGTACAAGATAATAATGCTTCAAATGACCTTCAAATATCACCAAAATGCTTCAAGAGAACTTCAAATATCACCAAAATACTCCAAGAGACCTTCAAATATCACCAAAATGCTCCAAGACAACTTCAAATATCACCCATGTGTACAAGTTAATAATGCTCCAAGAGAACTTCACATATCACCATAATGATCTAAGAAACTTCACAGATCACCAAATTGCTCGAAGGCATCTCCCATGTGTACAAGATAATAATGCTTTAAATGACCTTCAAATATCACCAAAAATACTCCAAGAGAACTTCAAATATCACCATAATGCTCCAAGAGAACTTCAAATATCACCAAAATGCTCCAAAGGACCTTGAAATATCACCCATGTGTACAAGATAATAATCCTTCAAGAGACCTTCAAATATCACCAAAATGCTCCAAGACAACTTCATATATCAACATGTATACAAGATAATAATGCATCAAGAGAACTCTGGACAAGATATCAATGCTCCACTAGCCAAAATGAATTTCCATGAATTCAACACATTTCCCCTTTTAAAATGCTGAGTGTTGAAATTATGTCTAATAGTCTTGACTGACAAGATTTTCATATTAGCCATTGTGACAGCCATACTTGTTGATAGATCATCACCATTTTCATTTATGACAAACTAGATACCAATAGAATACATCTATTGAATACCCCTTGTTTTTATTCAGTAGAATTAGTGTGAAGACTTTCAATACTGTCAATGTGACATCCATAATTGCGATCATTCAGGACCAAAAAAGATATTATAATCAGTATTTTGGTAAAATATCACTTTCAATTTAAACAGATTTTCAAGTTAATGGACTTAGTGGCAGCATATTCATTTAGTACCAAGTGGACATCATCAAAAATGTTCTGGTAAAAAACTAATCCTGATTTCAGCCTAAGAGCAGTCATAATAATAATAATGATGATATAGACCTAACCTGCAGACCATGTAGCCTGTCCTATTTACTCCATGAGTGCAATGAATCCCTATGACATACTCTGAAATTATAAAGGAAAAAAAGGAGTTATGCATTATTATGATGGCTATTTTGCAACTTTCATGATAAAGTTAAACTTTACTTAAAATGTGAACAAGTTATCTCCCTTGTATTGCTGCAATTACTTCAAAAGATAAATCATTTAAAACTATTTTAATACTAACGTCACTGCAGCTAAAATATGATAATGACATCAGAATTCAAGACAAGAATTTAATTACTCGGTGTCTTACTCCCTGTTTGGAAATCATTACGTATTTGGAAATGTCTTGGGGTAGTTGGTGATTAATTTCTGACAATTATTCACATCCCTGTTTACTCTGTCAGATGTCTCAGTAGTTCCCAAGTAAAACCTTTAATTTTCACCACCAGTCCTGTTTGCCCTACTAATAATACTGACAAATTGCCTTAAATCAGATGTTTTGAAGAAACTCACAATGTGACCATTTCTAACATCACTTATGCTCAAAGAACCTAATAAAAAACAGAGATATGAAATGTAGAATCCTTGCAGAACAATATTTTGCCCATAAAATTTGCATCTTGAAAGGCAACATATTTTACTGTGAAATGATTTTGAGATATTAAGGTAAATTTGTGGCAGTAGCTCAACTTGCGTGTTATCAAAATAATCAATCGATATATTTTTAAACATGTAAAATTAACATTTTCAAGTATTAGCAGCATTTTGGTACCTATGATATTTTCAAGTAGTGAAAAGCTGGCTCATTTCGATGTCCAGAAGCAGAATTATAGTCTGAAGACACAACAACACTAGCAAGACATTTCCAGTTCATTCGTATCCAGCTAGCAATTTACTCATATATACAAACATGGCCTTTAAAGCATGTACAATACACTGTTAACCTTTAATTTGCTAAATCTGAACACATTCCACAATTTTTGTAATCATTATTGTAAAATACACTGCTTAGCAAATAAATCATCTTATGTTATATCTCAAGTCCATCTCCAGTTAGAAATGTTGATCAATCTATGCCTTATTTGTCAGTCCATTGCCAGTGATACATTTCATCATATTAGTGATTCCCAACCTGTGGGCACAAATGTTTTTGAAGTTAAGAAGTGGTCGTTATACTAAAAAAGAAACCACTTATCTACACCTTATTTTCAAAGCCATATCCAAAATAGAATTTAATCTGAGTTTATCAGCACTACACATAGTCCATGTCATCTCTAATTAGAATTTCATCATATAAACTTATTTCATGTCATGTCCAGTTAGAATTTCATCAAATTAACCTATTTCAAGTCATATCCAGTTAGAATTTCATCAAATTAACCCATTTCAAGTCATATCCAGTTAGAATATCATTAAATAAACTTATTTCAAGTCATATCCAGTTAGAATTTCATCAAATTAACCGATTTCAAGTCATATCCAGTTAGAATGTCATTAAATTAACTTATTTCATGTCATATCCAGTTAGAATTTCATCAAATTAACCTATTTCATGTCATATCCAGTTAGAATTTCATCCTATAAACCTATTTCAAGTCATACCCAGTCAGAAATCCTATTTCATTTCATATCCAGTTAGAAATCCTATTTCATGTCATATCCAGTTAGAAATCGTATTTCATGTCATATCCAGTTAAAAATCCTATTTCATGTCATATCCAGTTAGAATTTCATCATATAAACCTATTTCATGTCATATCCACTTAGAAATCCTCTTTTATGTCATATCCAGTTAGAATTTCATCCTCATCTCCTTTTTCAAGTTCATCTGCAGTTATAATGTCATCATCTATGCCTATTTAAAGTCCAACTGAGGTAAAGTATGAGTGACATACAATTAGGACAAAATGAAAACATTGTTGATGATTCCTCAGACAGATAACTTATTGGTACATCTCACCTTGCTTAGGGTTGTTTGAGTAAAACATACTTTGGGACTTGGGGAAGGCACCTTTGATTTGGTATAGTTACACACAAATGATAAATTTTAAAATGCTCCATTATCTTCGTATTGATTTGTTCAATAATCAGATTATCCTGACATATTTTTGCGAGTGTGTTCCCATAGTTTCAAAGATGCTTAAAGAGCACTATACTACACTTATTGTACTGAAACATTAACCAAAATTTTACAAAGTTTAAAAGTCATCACTAATTAGGTAAGACTATGTACAAGGTACAGGTAGTACACCTATGGTAATCAAACATTAACATAAATGTTACTGTGTTCTAGAATTCATTACTAATTAGGTAATGTTACTGTGTTCTAGAATTCTTCACTAATTAGGTAAAACCTTGTACAAGAGGCCAGCAGTAAACCTGCATAAATGAAATATCAGCATAAATTATACAAAGTCTTAGAATTCATCCCTAATTAACTGAGACTTTGTAAGAGTGACCGGCAGTAAACATATGAAAATGAAAAACTAAAACAAATGTCACAATATTCTATAAGTCATCACAATTCATTGAGACCTTGTA
This sequence comes from Unio delphinus, assembly GCA_029339505.1. NCBI lineage: Eukaryota > Metazoa > Mollusca > Bivalvia > Unionida > Unionidae > Unio > Unio delphinus. The sequence continues at coordinate 3,028,593 of JAQISU010000109.1, read as the reverse complement.
CAAATGACAGGCAGTAAGCCAATGACAATAAAACATTAAGAAACATTGTTATAAAATTCTAGAATTCAACAGTAATTAGGTGATAACAGCGCACAGGTAATGTACTTACTGTTGTCAATGTTGAAATGCTGCTGAAAATTGTTTATGATGTCAAACATCCTGAAAAGAAAATTGATACAAGATAATAACCACACTGAAAGGAGAAAGTATGGGTCCTAATCTAGGTATCCATGACTATTGATTAAGTATTATTTAGTTATCAAAAACTGAAGTAACATGAAAGTGTACAAACCAAATAAATCCAGTTCAACATATATACATATGCTGGCAAGTATATACAGTAGAATCATAATGCTTTATATAAAATGATTTTTATGATTTAGCAAAATGTACATAACTATATTTAACCATGCTGAAAATAATCGCAACGATATCTCCAATGGATTTACTGTCCTTAAGTTGTTTACAACATCATGGCATCCTGCATGTAATTAGTTTCACCTACTGATGTTGTTATTAGAAATTCAATAAAACAAATTGTATGGAATAAAAAATTTAAATTTTATTCTAATCACTGAAACAGCTTTCTCTAATCATCCAATTTTCATTAATTTTAACATTTTTGTACTACGGACTTGCAATCAATAGTGAAGGGAAATGTCTTTATCAAGCAAGAGAAATAAAAAAAATAATATAATATAAAAGTGCAACCACATTTTATGAGAAAATTATGAAATTCTTCATCCTTTATTTATTGCACAGTAAAGCATAAACTGACCATATCGATTATATGGCTGGCTGCATTTCTTCAGCCATTTAACTACAAGTACATGCACATTGTTGATGTCTGTGGAGTTCCATATTTGTTATACATGTACATGTATATGGAACCAAGCGTGATTATGATCAGTGGAGTGCCAATTTTGTTCAGTTTGCAAAAGTTGCATCTGAATGAAAGGTAACTTGGTTAAATTAGATTGTTAGTTGTAGTAATTATAATTTCAGAATTGATGTTACTGAAAAAGGGATGTTCATTCACTGTAGTTTTATTTAGGCTTGGCTGAATATGTAAAGGTGGTGGTTACATGACCAACCATGTATCATATTTCTGGTTTTACACCATAAGAACTGCATTTCACTTTGGATTTATTAATGGCTTTTGTTCTTGTACATAATGCAGCAACATATGATGGTGGTTACATGGCCGACCTTGTTTCTTGACCAACATACAATGTTTTTGGTTTTGCGCCATAAGAGATGCATTTCACTTTGTATTTATTAATGGTTTTTGTTCTTAAACAACAAGTGCTATGATTCTTTGACTATATCTTCTGAACTATCGTGTTTGATAATGCTAATAACTAATACAAGAAAATTCATTATCTCTCTGTTATCTCTTTTTAAATGCAGAAACATTTGACATAAATACATATTTTCTCTCCAAAAATTTCTTTATTTTTATTATATTTACATTTTTGTGTACATAGTTATGCATTTCCCAACATCACATGTAATATTTTCTTTAATTTATTTTAATATTTATATACTACAGTAAAACCTGTTTTGAAAGACCACTGCTGACCATAATTTGTTGGCAAATGAGGTGGTCACTCAAGACAGGTTCTACTGTACCATAGTTGCCATCTTAGTTGGGATTTGTTGTCCAAATTATATGAATAACTAATGTAGTTTTTAAACAAAAGACGTTTAATTAACATATACCTGACAAATGAATACTGGCAAATAACACAGATCAGATTAAATAAGAAAATGTTTTCTGAATTTTTAAGTAGGAAAAATTCAATTTTGTATATATAATGCAGATAACAGTGTCAAATATATTTATGTTATGTTCGTTATATGACAAAGTGAGTCCTTTATGTCATGTTTTAAATAAAGCTTCAGTTAAAACTGCTGTGAAATGAGTGTGTGTAGTTTGGATTTTTAATGTAGCTTTAAACAAATTTCAGTCATATCACCATGATGTCTGCAGTGTGGCAGTTTATAGTGATGTCAAGCACTGGGACATCATACCACAGACATGTAGCATGATGTCCCACCAAGTCACATTATACTGACAACACGCCGACCAAGCTAAACACTAAACTAACTTCTTAATGCTGAGCGCAATGCAAGGCAGCTGTTAGTCTTTATAAGTCTTTTGCATGACTTGTCCGGGGAAAAACCTTTGACCTCCTGCTTTAGTGGTGGACGCTCTAACCACTAGGCCACCAGAGCTGTTGCTCTGATATTGGAATGACTATGAGTGAAATATCTGAATATACCCCTGATATTGGAATGACTAAATAACATATCTGAGTATACCCCTGATATTGGAATGACTAAATAGCATCATTGAATATACCCCTGTTATTGGAATGACTAAATAACATAAACGAATATACCCCTGATATTGGAATGACTAAATAGCATCAGTGAACATACCCCTGCTATTGGAATGACTAAATAGCTCAATGAATATACCCCTGTTATTGGAATGACTAAATAACATAACTGAATATACCCTTGATATTGGAATGACTAAATAACATAACTGAATATACCCCTGCACAAGCCAGGTCCTCTGACAAACAACAACACTATAATCTGCTACCACATATTTTACCCGCAGATCAGGATTTATACTGCTTGTTCTACTGATTACTCCTAATAAACCCAGATCTGTTGGCACATTATGCATTGGCAAATCTGTGTCTATGCAATTAGAAGTTAGATAAAATATATTTACAAGTATAGACAGTAATCAGATATGTATGGTAAGACAGCTACATACTGATTGACTGCTTTATCTGATGGGATTTTTTGACCCTCAACAAAAATCTTCTCATATTTTATTCCGTTCTGTGTGAACTCCTGCAATAAAAAATTAGACAAATTCAAAGTTTAATGTGAATGGGTATATATAAGCAAATTAAATATATTGCAACCATCCAAAAGATATTTTCAAGGAAAATAATTAAATAGGTGTGACAATATTTATAACCATTGTTGATGTATCCTAATTATGTACATGTATAATTAAAGCATTCTGAAAGAATATCAATGAAACACTGACCTTGAAAATATATAACATAAATTTATTTCATCCTCTACAAAAATGTATGCAAATACACTTTGTAAAATCAACAATGTATATGGTTGAAAAATTGATGATTCTCGGATATTTTATACAGCACAATTTTGTCACTCAATACAGTGTATTAAATCAATGATTATTGTTACAATTGATTTTCTCCGAAACAGGGCAAGTCAAATCTGCTAACATACAAACATAAAAGCTTTGTTTTCAGAAATGAGAAAAAAGAATTACTAACATCTTTAATTTGAAACTGAGACAAGAACTTATTGAGCTTTTAAATCAAAGTCCATGTAATAATGTACAAACAACTGGGAATGGCAATGACAAAAGATTTGCTAACTGATCAAGGTCTATGCACTTTGTTCAACTTCAAATTCCTTTACTGGTGTCAAAAGCTTTTATCATACTGCCCAGGAAACGACTTAAATTTTGTCAGGCAACTATCTTAGGATTTAATATTTAATAAATAATATAAGGAAATAATCCCTACTTCTTTGCAATTGTATGAAAATATAGATAACTATGATAGTCTCCATACCTCTGGATTGTAATACCTTGTTGTGAAGGTCAGGTCTATGATCAATCCAAGATTTAAACCTCGTTCCTTTAGTGTGTCTATCAAAGTTTGCGGAGTGAATCTGAAAAGTTTATGAAATGTAATTGAAAACCAGAAGTCTAGATACAGTTATTACAAGTAAATGTACTAAGCAAAAGTAATTACTGCTTAATGATTGATGAATTCTTTTGATTTATGTTATACTCTACAGGTAAAAGCTTTGACAACTGGAATCATTCAATAAAGAACTTGGCTTTGTTTCCCCTAATTCTCTTTTCATATCTGATCCCTTTTCCTTCCGTTTTATTATAGTATTTGCATTCACAGATCTCTAGTTGAATAATGTGTATATATTGATATGTAAACTGCATTTTCTAGGATAGATACCTATATACATGTATGTAAATTGCAATATATTTAAAAAATATAGTTTTCTATTTAAATTTTCCGGTAATATTTGTTACTATGTAATTTCTCTAACTTCTTTATTTCAATGAAAATAAATATTAGTGAGGTTCGAATGTGCTTTACACAATTAATAAGGAAGCTATTTAAATAAAGTCAAATTATAATTGTTACATATATTTGATATAAGCCATTTATAGTTATTTTTATTGTCTGTTTGTTAAATTAAAATTTGGCATTTTAAGTGTTACGATTCATTCATTAATTGGGGGGGGGGGGGGTTAGCCTGTACTTTTACATAGTAAACGCCAGGTGTTAACCTCATTAACTGACCTTGCTTCAGAGTGTAAACAAGCTTCTAAAATGATTGTTTAATTCCAATGACATTAGAGCTTTATTTTAAAAATGATTGGTTGATTCCTAGGTCAAAATGGAGTAAAGTATAAACATCTTACTAATTTTAGTTGGGTCATATGGTATTTACATGATTTCTTGAACTAGGTTTGTTCTGATAGTTTCTAGAATATCACGTGACCCCTTGTTTACGTAAAAACAGGTATTTAAATTATTGTTTGGGAGAGAACAGTTCAGTAGAAGTTGGGCTTTTATAATATTAAGTTGTGTCTTCTTTTTGAGTTATTTTTAATTACCGTGTACTGGAAATTGTGTCAATTCGGTTGGAGCAAGAGGAATTATTTTATTATTTATCTGGAAAAGAATATGTGCTCATAGATTTTCATTGACAAGAACTGACTAAATCAAGTGACATCGTCGTCCATATTGGATTACATCGTCAAAATTCGAACCGGAAACTATTAGGACATTTTATTATCAGGACTATTGCAATTCCACTAGTGGATTATATTGTGAATTCTCTTTTGGATTAATTTTTGGACTTGATTCTCTAAAACCGTAAGTTTATTTATTTTCTTTTATGAAAATATTTGTACTTAATAAATTGCTTGTTAAATTTTACAAGTTTTTTGTTTTCACTTCTTTCTATGTTGCTGCTTATTCGAGCCTAAGCACGTAACATAGAAATTGGGAGCTATCATCCGAGATCAAGATAAATTGGAATTTGGCTAGAATTTTTCTCAGAAAACTTTTGTTTTAAATTTGAATTCCCCTAGTTTTTGAAAATTTAAAATCTTTAGTGAGACTGACAGGCTTGTATTAAAATGACATCTAAAGTAGAAATATTTCTTTCTAATCCTAACCAGGAGCAATTATATCTTTTCAAAAAAGATGAGTTGATTCAACTTGCCAGAAAATATCATCTTTCTGAAGTCAAGGCTTCTTTAATGAAACAAGATATCAAAAAGATTTTGGTCCAATATTTGGTAGAAAAGGATGTTTTGGAACAAAGTGCTTTGATTTCGGTCAGTAAGTCTGCATCAGACTCTGACATTAAACTAAAGGAATTAGAATTAAAATTCAAGATGGAATTAGAGTTGAAGAGGCTGGAATTTCAAGAAAGACAATTACAATATGAAAAAGAGCAGATGCGGATTGATTGAGAGAGAGAGAGAGAGAGAGAGAGAGAGAGAGAGAGAGAGGAAAAAAAAGGCAAATTGAATTACAAAAAGGAGTAGATGCCGATTGATAGAGAGAGAGAGAGAAGGAAGAAAGCGAATATCAAATTAAAATAAAAGAAATAGAGCTGGTAAGTGAAAATCACCATCATACTTCAAATCCAAATTTAAATTTTGACTTAGCAAGGAATATTAGATTAGTGCCCCATTTCAGAGAAAAAGAAGTAGACAAATACTTCATTCTGCGCTTTGAAAAAGTAGCAGAAAATTTAAAGTTAATATATATATATATATATATATATATATATATATATATATATATATATATATATATATATATATATATATTATTGATAAGGGTAGTTCATTTTGTCAGACATTTCGCCGTGCTTTATTGATAAAACGTCAGGTCAGACTCCTGTGGGTTTATTTACGTGTACATGCTTTGACATTTGCTTTTGTAGTTATTTTTTATATAAAAACATATAAAATAATCTGGATAGCCAAATGGCTAGTTGTAAGACACCAGTTGTACTGTGTATTTCTCTTATCATATTGTCTGAGTGTTTTAATTAGAAAATATTTTTAAAAAAAAAAAAATAATAATAATAGTAATAATAACTCACTATTTACAATTTAATTCTCTGTCTATGTTTCCCTATCGTAATAATGGGGATTAAAACTTCTCTAAGTGGGTGAGATTGTGTAATGGGTTTACATAACATTCTGGAAAGCCAAGTGGCTAGTTGTAAGAGATGCCAGTTATGAGGTGTGGATTTATTATGGAATTTTCCATCTGCACTGATAGAGGTATCTTTACTTTACTGTAATAAAATTATACTTTACTGTTATAAAATTATACTTTACTGTTATAAAATTATATACTAACTAAATATGATATAATATAATGTTAGTATAACTTTGTAAAATTATTGTTATGATACACCTATATTAGAAGGTTTACAACCTGACCCAAATCTTTATGCCTGACCGAGGACTCAATACGGCAATATACATGTACAAATTTCTCCCCAGGATAATAGCTAGGGAATAAAACCAAATCAGAATTTAATTATTATCAGTTTTACAGCATAGCCTACTTATACACTAACATGCTCTCAGCAGTAGTGCCATCACGTGACTGAACTTCAGCTGATGGAATTCCATTCAATCGCTCCTAGTAGTACAAACACCACGTGACTAGATTACATTGAATTAACCAGAAATACAATTATATTGAATTATAAAATTAAATAAACTTTTTTAAATATTTAAAAAAAGCAAAAGAGATTGATAATGACAAACTGTAATAACTCTATATATACAACAGATTACTTAAGTCAATTAATGACTTGAAAAGAATTAATTTGATAAAACTTAAAGTCACTTGAGACTAAAACTGAATTTGATCTCTAATAAAACTGATTATGAACAATAGTCATAAGTTTTTGAAAATACCCCCTCTTTCCTCTGACACTTAAGTGTACTCCATCATTATGAAGATAGCTCCGATGGAATCCTTGATTCCCAATAAAAAATAACCCAGGAATAGTACTCACAAAACGAGACAATTCATAATTCATCCATCGAATCCGACGATTGTACTGACCCACTGTGACCCATCGAGGTCGACTCCGAGGTAGGAAGGCACCAGTTAAAACATACTCAACTACCATGTGTATATACATTTGACACAAATCTTTCAACTGATTTAAAATTTCAGATGGATGTTTTAATCCAACTTCATTTTCTCCGACTTGGAGAAATATAATATTTGGTACTGGAACAGGCAGATTTTGGTTTAAAAAATTAGACACATGTGCTCCAAAAAATCCATGAAATATCACAGATAAGTTAGAGGGTACCCTACATGTACTAAAAAGAGTAGGATCAGAACTCAATCTAGCTATGATACTATGACCAACCAATAACAGACGCATCTTGTATATCTACAAGCAACCTTAACCTATATAAGTTACTCAATCCATTAAAATTCCCTAATATACATAGATACTTATGCTGCCACCTACAATTCTATACAATCAACAATGGAAAATTTCTCTTTAATTCCTTCTTCTTTCTATATTTTTGCTTCTTGTGCCATGGTACATGAAAGCTATCTAAATAAATGGAGCCAAGATTCCATAAATATTTTTAACTATGAAATATTTTTAAATAGTTTATTCAAAACTATTCTAAATTCTCAATTCATAACTATATTTTATTTCAATTTGTCAGATTGGAGAAGATGTAGTACTGTTTCAATTTGCCAAAACAGACTACAATTTTATCTTAAGATTTGATAAAAATATTCTCTCCTTTTAACTTTTTCCTTTTTAAAATTTGATTTATATTGCTAAGGCAATATAAGTATTAATTTAGATTTATTTAAAATGGTTGACTTGTAACTATTTTAAATTTCAAAATAAACAGTCTAAGTTAGACTTATTCAGATCATAATGGAAACAACTGCAATGGAAAAGGATACCCAACTGAATAACGGTAAAATATAACACTACTAGACACAATTCTTTTGGAAATGCAACAGCATACAAAAATAAATAACTATTAGTAAACATCTATACATAAATTATCTAAATAAAGTGTACGTTTAGAATTTTAAATCTTCTATTTCTCTTTTCTTATATAATGTATAAACTATTAAAAATTCCACATTTAAAAATTACATAGTTTTAACAACTCTATACTGTGATTTAAATAGTGTTGTCCATACAATTATACTTTACAACATACAAGTAAAAATACAAACTATACACACTATGGACAAATGACTCTGGCAAAGTCAACTAGGTAAATTTTTAAATAAATCTATATTATGAAAGGAAAGATAATTGGCCCTGGAACTTGATAGTTCTAAGGGACAAGAGTACGATCCTAAGTTTAGGAATCAGATTGTAAGGAAATCAATCTTCTCTTCAGCTCTAGTAGAGAATATATATCACAAGTCAGCCCTTGCTTGTGATAGAGAGTACTATCAGTCTGAATTCCTTATTGGGTAAATAAGACTTTAATATATTGATAAACAAAACAAAGATTAACCTGCACCAAATTTATATATTTTGACTCTAAAAAGAAACATAGAAATAAACAGTATTCCTTTTTTTGGCATTGTGTTATATTGTTACATGTTAGACTGGTAATTTTCTTTGTAACGATCCCCTCTGGCTGCGCCTCAAATGGAATCACACCACAAGTAATACTTCCAGTTCAGTACCCACAAATGTAGTTCCAGTCTATTTTTAGAACATTTTTTCCTCTCTCATTTTGGTGGTGATAGAAGAGTTATATTGATGCATATTTGGTAGGGATTTAAAGGTAATTGTTTATTCTTGAGAATATGAGCAGAGAGAGTGCTTGTCAGTGTGTAATTTGGCGACAGTGCACATGGAGTAATAAGGCCTTGGTGATGATCCGGAAGTGAAGTATGTGGTCTGTGTACATGCTGTTATGTTTACAGTGCAGCAGCTCAAAAAAATGCTGATCAACCCTTGACAAGAATTTCACCGTGAAGTCATCTTTGGGGGTATTTTAGATTTTCATATGATTTGTATTGATTGTCACACTGGGGAAAGGTCAGTGCTCAGAAATATATGTAGAGAACATATAGTAAAATTAATTGTGGTCTATGTCCAAATTGAATGCAGGAAGTAATAGTTTAGTTCTCTGCTTCGTTTGCTTCGAACAGTACACTCTGCGAAAGTGGAGTACGACGCGAACGAGACTTCATTACTCGCAACACAATTCGGTAAAAAGTTCATTAGAGTGTATGTTGAATTGTTTTCTTATACCAAGCCGACAGTAAATAAATCTTATCCTATCTTCACTTATCTTTTTTTACTCTGTAGTCTGTACATGTGTTTCTCATAAATGAACTTTACATCTTGTCCAAATCACAATAAACCATATGTTAATCTAAAATACCTTCAAAGATCAACTTATGACAATGTAGTTATAAACGGTTATCTGGCATTTTTATTAGAGACTGGACAGTAAACAAAAGCAACGTGCAATGGATGACATATATTACTCCCTGGTCAGCATCAATGCCTCATTACTCACTCTGCACTGTCACCAAAATACAAACAATTCCATCATAATACTCGAAATAAAAGGAATAAAGAAAAAAATTTAAATGCTCATATTTAAAATAAAAAAAATCAGTTACCTTTAATTCAATACCTAATGCATAAATCTAATTCTGGTAATACTACTAAAATGAGACGAAAACTGCTTGATGAATTTGTGTGTATATTTAATTTGCATTTTTATATATTCATTATACACTACAGGTAATTGTACTTTGGGCTTGACCTTGTCCAAAATCAACATCATATTGTTCCTAACTAGAGACACTGATGTTGTTTTTATTTTGTTTTAAAAAAATAATAAAAAAAATACATAGTTAATATTTGTCTAGAAGTGTCGTTTAAATAGTATGATTTTAATGTTTGACTGAGTCAAAGGCATACAAAGTGCTCTTAAATAATATTCGTGGAAAGAAACATTAATCTGTAATTATAGCGAATTGATACAATGACATCCTTGAGTATATAAATGTGATCAATTGGAGGACAAGAACGGGATTTCCACATTTCTAACCAAATGAAACTAGTGGTGATCTTAATAGCAAACGCTGCCAAAAGGATTCCGCTTTTTTATATCGGATTATTAGCACGAGAATGCTATATTCTATAAACATAAAGTTAAAATTGGAAAGGAAAACATGACCGATCAATGCCTTTGAACTAATCCTGAATCTAAGTCTTTTCAACAAACTAAGATGAAAACACAAACTTATGTACGCGAAATGTGTTCTCTTTGAAGTAAGTAAGGCAATGGAATCATATGTTTGTGAATTCGTTTATCCTTTAGAAAAGCCATAAGTTTTCAGTATAAAAATAACATTAGGTATAATACAGCTTACAATTATAGTTATCATTCTCTCCGTATTAGGATTAAAGTTACACGTGACGTATTTATATGCCATTGTTGGCTTTTCATCTATTATATAAGTATAAACCCGTGTAAAATATTAAAAGAAGACAGAGGCTCCTAATTAAAATAATCCAGGTGACATATGGCCTCTTATTTTAATCAGTCACATATCGATTATCGAACATATACGATTGCTGATGGTACTGATATTGGAGTTTGTTTTGTAGAGTAGCAAATTTACATAGGTTTCCATTGGCCTCCTGCCACCCACCCATCCCAAGAAATAGACTGACGCAGCCGACATTCAGGTACAGATGTGCCTAAAACGTGTTCATACTTGACCAGAAGAAAACGAATTTAAAGTTTCAAAATCTGAATTTGTGTGTCTGCCGTTTGCCTGTTATGAAGTATATATACTTTGAACTCCAAACTCAGTTTTGACACACACACACACACACACACACACACACACACACACACATATATATATATATATATATATATATATATATATATATATATATATATATATATATATATATATATATATATATATATATATATATATATAACATGCATACACACGGGATGTATCGTTAAGTCGCAAACATGGTACATGTAGCTGTTTCCACCGGTTATCACATTAGCTCGCACTTGTCCCAAGATGTAAAATTCGCGAAAATCGCACGTTCGTAAATAGAACCATTAATAATATTAAATTTGGACGGCAATCTTCCATGTTCATTCCGTTGTCATCGAAGGAGAAATCTTGATGCAGTCTTTGATATGATCCTAACATATCATCAGGTTTTATAGAAGTTGAGAAAGACTTCATAAGATCTATTTATTTAATCTGTGCAACAAGGAATTACAGGTATGTCTAAAAAAAACATTATTAATAATAATTTTCATGCTACAGTCTAACCAAATGAAACTACGAGAATGATAATTATATTATATTGATATAAAGTTAAAATTAACGCGCAAACGCGATATGGCAACAAGTTTGAACCTATACCGAATCTCTTTCAACAACCATGGGTTGAAAACACAAACGTGTTTTGTCTTTGAAGTATATATAATGAATGTTATTCCAATTATCAGAAAAGTTGCAAGTTTATCAGTATAGATAACATTTTGCAGACGATAACTAATAAGAGTACTCAGCAATGTCACCTTATTCACAGCATGATACAATCAGTTATGTTAGAAAATACACCTGACGAATTTTAATTGGCTTTTTTTGTTTGTAATAAGTTGTGTCAGTCGGAGCCCGTTTCGGATATCAATAAAATCCCACATGCTCATGTCAGGTAAAATACACAAGGAAGCATATCTCTATTTTTATTTGTATATTTTAAATAGCGATCAGGTACGTTTGGTGGCGGCAACGATAAGGAGTTTGACATGAAATTAAGCAAATTTACGTAATCGTGCCTACCTCTACCCCTCCTGAACATATTTCATACTTGACCTCCAGCTATAGAAACGCCTTGAAATTGTTAATGAATTGCGAGCCGAAAAGGGAATTAATTTTGAAATCCTAAATGTTTATATGCAGAAGAACATGACCTATTGCCTTCTATACTGCATCACGCTGTTTTCCTTTGAAAAAGTAAAATGAATGTCTATAGCAAATAAGGGTCATCTGATAGTGTTTAGAACATTAAGTTATTATAATAATATTATTATAATTAGACCATTAATTTATTTAAAAACTTAAAATTACTAAAGAAACATCGATTTCAGTGATTGTCAACAATTTGGTGATATATGATTATCAAATCTTAGAATATTAAGTCACAAATTAAAATGGAAAGAATATTACAAATACTGAAATCTTTAAAATGGACAGTATACTAAATATGTATAATAAAAAAATATACGTAAACTAGAAAAGTGTGTATAAGAGAAAATATTTGATAATAGTTGAACCAAAATGATGACGTCTTTAAAAAAATCTCTGAAAACTTAAAGAATATCTATTAAAAAGGGTAACACATTAGCCGAGTTTGATTGCATGAATTTTCCTTTCACTGGATTCATTTGTTAAGAGTAATTGGTTTTTGGACCTGTTGTATGTGATTGCAGTTGGATATTGTGGCAGCCCAGCTGTATGTATCTGAAGAACAGCGCCATCTGGTGATAATTGATGAATATTCTTAGAGTCTCTTCCCACAACATATACATTATCATCCATGTCTAGAGCGATACCACAGGAACCCTTCAGATTATCCGAGCTATAGACAAAGAGAAGACTCCCTGCTATGTCAAAACAGAACATTGATTTTGTGCCAAATGTTGAGATGTAGACGCGTGTTTTTAATGCGTTTAGAGCAATATAGCTGCCATTCCATTCTGTGTCCCAATATTCTTGGTAAGACGTTTCCTCTCCTCTGTCACTGATGACACTCCAGTAACATTTTCTTTTGGCCAAATTAGGTCCTGACACAACGATACTTCCCTTCCCAGCAACATCAATACCCATACATGGTAACCTGGTTTTAATTGAACGTGTAGGTCTGATTCTGTTGTCTTTGACCACCAAAAACTGAATTTGATTCTGATCTCCTAGGGACACTACCACTTCCTGAACATCAAATATTATGATGCTCCACGGCTTGCCTGGCAGCGAGTAGCTCGATATGTTACAAAATAGCGAATCCAGTAGACAGCATCTATTATTGACAGCATCTATGAGCATAACTTTATCTTCTGGTAGGCACACCAAGTCTTTGTAGCGTTGCTTCTTCTCATCTGGACCTTTGACCTCGAAGACTTCGGTTACTAATAATGGGCAGTGCTTTGTGGGCTTGTTCATTATTGGCAAAGTGAAATCCTGATATTCTGACTTTGTCACAAGTTTCGCGAATTTTCCCTCCATCAAGGACTGTAATAGGGGATCAACTTCTAACTGCAATGTGATGTTATTGATCTTCTCAAACTTCTCATGGATCAGCTCACTGTAGGACGTTAGCTGCGATTTTGTCTTTTCAATAACCAGGAATTTCTGAATGTTGTTGCCGTTTTGGTTAACAACCTCAAGCACGGCACGGGAATTTCGTATAGAACTCAGTAATGACATAGCTGCATGGTTTTCTTCTTGCTTTTGTATCATATCTCCTTTGTAAATTATGTTTCCATCCATTTTTATTTTCCGCTCAAATTCGTCAAACGCATCATTTAATTTATTTTTCAAATCTCGTATCGCTGCAGTTACGACGTTGATGTGACATTCCAGATTATTTCTGTTTTCGTTATTGATCTCGGTGAACTTGTTCAGGTGATTTTCAAGTTTTTTCAAGCTTTCGATAATGAATCCGGAATCTTCTTCTTTCAATAGTGTAGATGCTTCTGTCTTCAAATCTAAAACACTCTCGCAATTTTTGTGACTCGTACCACAGCAAACTACACAGCATGCAAGTCTGTGATTTCTACAGTAGAATTTTATATCCTCGCAAACATGCTCCGGGCAGTTGAATGACGTTGCATACTTCAAGGCATTTTGTGGGCTTCTGGTGAGCTCCTCGATAGAAACTACGGAATGTGTTTTAGTTGCTTTTTGATGCTGATGAACTACCTTACAGTCGACACACATCGCTTCTTCGCAATCCACACAATAGCCATCAGCTGATTTCATCACATCTCTCGACTGACAAGCGTCGCACGGCCTGATTACATTCACTTTCGATTCTGATGAAATCGAAAGTAGGACGGTATTTATTGGCAGGCGAGAGATCCAACTTTCTACAGAGTTTACTCTGTGTGGTCGACGAACAACAGTTTGACACACTGGGCACTCAATCTTGTCTACATCATCTACTTTTGCAGCCTTGGATTTAATGTATGATAAGAGACAGTGTTCACAGTAACAGTGCATGCAAGTTAACTGTCGTGGTATATTGAACGCTCCGAGACAAATAGGACAGTTCGGGCTCTCATCAGCACAAGAAGCTGTATCGGATGTTGCCATTATTGTCGCTTTCACTGATATATAACTGAAAAATGACCATACAATGTTTAAATCATCGAATTAGAACAACATCTATGTACATTTTAGATCCACACCTTGATATTCTACCTTCCTGGTACGAATGTAAACTGGTTCTTGATCAACATTATACCTGGCACGTCTAAAGCAGATTCAGAACATTTGTGAAAACGTATTGTGCCAGTACGTACCGATTTTGATTGTAACAGTAGTTAGACTGGTTCTTTGTGTGTGAAATTTTGCAGGAAAAACATTCTGAAGAAGAAGAAAGAAAAAAGGCCAATGTGTATATCAAATGAAATCGCCTTTGCCATATTTTCTTCACGTTAGTGTCTTTGCAAATATGACTCGTCTTTTCAAACAGCTGCCATATTATTTGAGGGAAAAATTAACTTTATCTTTAACAAACCCTACCTTCCACCCCACTCCCCCATGTTGCAGCTACCCTATAATAACCATAATCAAGCTATGAAAGAGAAACATCTACATGAAAGTCCATGATTGGAATTACCCATTACAGTGATAAAAGGTGGTTTTGGATTGATTACCTCTCCAGCTGAGAGGCTTCCATAAATATATCAGGGTCACAAATATATATGCACATGCACGCGCCTTGTTGTGCACTTTTAGAAAAGACACTTTGCAAATCTGTATGCCCTTGGGTATTTCTAAATTATACAGTTTAATATTTGAAATCTGAAGCATTATTCAATGATCTCACACACTCTGGTTTTGCATTTTAATTGTTATGGTGTGCTTTAGTTGTTGACTTTAACAGACTCGTGATCAAACATACCATACAGTTTTATCATCATCATCATCATCATCATCATCATCATCATCATCATCATCATCATCATTTAATTACAAAACCGGTTAGTGAATATCACCATCGTCATCGTCGTCAACAACATCAATAATAATAATAATAATAATAATAATAATAATAATAATAATAATAATAATAATAATAATCTGAAATAATATATTATTGGGTCAAACATTTTATGGTTATAGTTTTATGAATGAATTAAATATGAGGAATTCGCAAAAAAACATATTTTCAATTCCAATACTATGAATTTCTGGAGAGATTAAGTAGAGAAGTCAAGTTAAGTAACATTTTTTAAAATCGGATTTCATAACAATAAAATGGACTCAAACGAGCATTTGTATTGACGTCATCAAAAGACTCGTACATAACACATGCAAGATTGAAACTATCTGAACAGTAAAGCGTGTATCATATGCCAAGACTCGTGCATATAAAAAGTTAACATGCATAAAATATGTCTCCTCATGCAACGTACGTTACAATTATAATAACTTTGGTATAGATGTACAACATCTGTGGCACTATAAACTACTCGTAGTAGTAGTTTAGTTTGTTTGTTTGATTAGGAATTTTAACGTAGCTTTAACAATTTTTCAGTCATATCGCTACGATGTCTGCTGTGAGGCAGTTTATAGTGATGTCTAGCACTGAGGCATCATGCCGCAGACATGTAGCATGATGTCTCACCCAGTCACATTATCCTGACACCAGGCCGACCAGTCCTAACACTAACCTCTTAATGCTGAGCGTCAAGCGAGGCAGCTGTTAGTACCATTTTTGTAAGTCTTTGGTATGACTCGGCCGGGGATCGAACCCACGACCTCCCGCTTCCGCGGCGAACGCTCTAACCAATAGGCCACCGGAGCGGTGTAGTACATAATCTAGAATGATGGAGATAAATTACATATATAACATATTACATTTCTCAGGTGTGTGACATAACAGCACAATTATACATGCAAGTATTTCAAATATACTTTAAACTTCTGTGGCATAAATAGTTATACATTGAAAGTTTAGCTTGTAAATTAAACCGAAGTAGGATCGTCACAATTTTAAACGTAAAAGGCTTATTAACATATTATATAATTTATGTATTATAATTCCACTGGAGAAAAAGTAGACACAACTGCCGAAATGATTTCCTCATTGAGGGAAAGAATGATTGGAAATATGGCGTAGAAATATCTCGAGCCCGTTGGGCCATGCCCTTATGCTCCTACGCCTTATCAAATGAGTTATTTCACCTGACTCGGAACAAAGCACTTTTGTGGATTTGAATTTATTGTAAATCACCCTTTCTGTTCACACATTCCTTTAAATAATTGTAATGCATGCTTTTAAAAATGAGTTAGACGTGTAGCGTTTATGAAAGATTAATGCTTCTGTATCTTACATGCTTATTAATCGCTTTTATCATTGACTGAATCACTTCAATTTTGTGGGTCTTGATCGCATTTACAGTATTAATACGTTTTCAATAAATACTTCCTGGTGGCAAAAGTGTTTTTGTATTTTCATTATTCTTGTTCGCTAATATCTTTGGTGGATGTAGGTGTAGAGATGGGCATATTGTTACGTGTTTATGCTCTTTTGACACTGCTTTGTATGTGTTATGCTAAATTCTTTTATTCCAAATTTTACATTATTAATCATATAGATCACATCATTTTTTATACTGTCCATTGTTATTTAGCATAAACAAATTAAAATTTCTTCATGTCATCCTGTTTTACCTATAGAGATAACTCTTGTCACCTCTATTTAAGTCTCTAAGTTTGTAAATAACAAAATAATTTGACATTAATTGTCCGATTTATAATATTTTATAGGTAAAAAGATATCCCGCTGCATATATTATTTGATATTTTGAAATTCTGACTTTTTCTCCAGTGATTGACTACATACTGGTTCAAAACTGTTACCGATATGGCATCGAGAGAGCGAAATCAAGGATTTTCCAAGGTGCTGATATTGGGAGCGATCATGACCCCGTGATTATGAACTTCCGAGTGAGGCTGAAGAACATAAACAAGCCAAAGAACATCGGGTTCAAATTTAACCTTGAACAATGGAAGGAACCTAACATCTGCAAGTCATTCCAAGCCACAAATGGGGGAACATTTGCTCCACTCCTTGTGATGTTGATCTTGAAATGATGACAGGCACTTTCAACACAGTCAGGACAACAGCTGCCAAGGACATCAACGGTCTAAATCGCCCCCCCCCCCCCCAAAAAAAAAAATACCCTGGGTTACAAAAGATAATCTGAATTTGTGTCAGAAGAGAGCTCAAAAACACCAGATACAACAGGGTCAATGGAGTACAGAGAAATAAACAAGAATATTAGAAATAAAACACTTGAAGAAAGCAAATGAAGATTGGATTGGACAAAAGAGCACAGAAATACAGAGCAGTCTGATAAAGAATAACAGCAAGAAGGCATTCCGAATTGTGAAAGACCTCACCAAACAGAAGCAACCAAGAGTCAGTACCATTCAAGACAACAATGGAAAATGCCTCACAGAAGCGAGTGACTTTGCAGAAAGATGGACTGAGTATTGTAACAAAATCTACAATCATCAGTCCACAGGATACACAGATGTGCCTGAAGTTCCAAACTCCACAAATGATAATGATTTTTCCCATTTTCTAAGAAGAGGTGGAGTCAGCAATAAGAGCACTGAAGAATGGGAAGGCAGCTGGAGTAGACAACATCCCAGTTGAACCTATCAAAAATGGAGTGTGGGGTGTCAGCGATAGAGCTACTAACAAAACTCTGCAACAAGATCTGGCAGACGGGTGAATGTCCAAACAAAGTGTACCCAGTCACTGATTATAACACGCCCTAAACAAGCTGTGTCAAAATTACAGAAATTACAGAAATATATGTTTGATCAGCCATGCCAGTAAGGTGATGCTGAATATCATCTTGAACAGATTGAAACCACAAGCAGAAGAAATAATTGCTGAAGAACAGGTAGGGTTCTGGAGTGGAAGAAGTATAACAGAACAAATATTCAATTTCCGGGGTTTGTGTGAAAAGTACTCGCACCATCAACAAGGCATCTATCATGTGTTCATAGATTTCAAAAAGGCCTTTGACAGAGTGTGGAATGAGGCATTGTGGGCCACAATGATGAAATACAAATGGGTCAAAAGTTGACCAATACCATCAAGCAGCTGTACGCCAATGGTACCAGTGCAGTAATTGCTTAAAGTTCTGTGAGTCCAAGACAACAGTTGGAGTACGTCAAGGCCGTTTGATGTCACCCACGCTTTTCAACATCTACTTAGATCGCATCATGATCGAAGCCCTGGAAAACTACTGTGGGACAGTCAGCAATAGAGGGCGTAACATCACCAACCTCCGCTTTGCAGACGACACTGAGAGGCTGGCATGCAGTGAAGACGAGCTTGTCACCTTAGAGAAGATCCTGGATGAAACGTCTTCAAGATTTGACCTGGAGATATGCGCTGAGACGACAAATCTTATGTCAAATAGTGGCAAATAAATCTCAGCCAAGATTAAAGTCAGAGGACAAAAAGTGGAAACAATGAGCCACCTCAGATATCTTGGTTCCATAATCACCGAAGAGTTAGCAAGAGCAGAACTTTTCTCACTGCAGCCCAAAGAACGACAACTATGTCAAAGCTAAGACCCATCTGGAGAGAAAAGAATATCTGTCTGAAAACTAAAATAAGACTATTTAGAGCACTACTCATCTAAATCTTTTTTATTCATGCCTGGACCCTTACAGCAGAGTTACAACGAAGAATCCAGGCACTTGAATTGAGATGATACAGAACTATTCTTGGCATGTCTTACGTGGACCACATCACAAATGTAGAAGTACATAACACTATCAGGCAGCAGGCCAATATGACGACCTTCTCACCACTATCAAAATGTGAAAGCTGAAATGGCATGGCCATGTCACTAGAGCCAACAGTCTATCCACAACAGTAATACAGGGCTGCGTCCAGGGTGGCTGAAGGAGAGGTAGACAGAGAAGTAAGTGAACTGACAACATCACAGACTGGACCTGGAAACGTTTTGCAGAGACACATGCATTGGCACATACCTGATCGAGACAAGTAGAGGGAACTGGAGACTAGGTTTCCGTAGGAAGTAGTTTGTACTGTCATTCGAACTGTGGCTTCATTATGCTTTTTAAAGATGAATTCGGACGTGAATCGGTTTTATTTAAGCACGCAATATATGCCAGATGTGGCTGAAGTATAGTTTGGTATCAGTATCAAAGGTTCGAATGCGAAACTAGACGCTCAGAGTGAGCTCCCAGTTTTAAAAAGCATAAGAGTGTACCAAAGTTTTGAGAAGATATTTTAAATTTTTAAAAGTTTACGTGGTCAAATTTTCTGCTAATTTTTAAGAAAATTAAAATTAAGAAACTTTAATCTCTATACAAGTGTAGGTGTAGGAAATTTGTTTGTCAAACAACTCTATTTTTTAAGCATTATTACTAGTCCATAACCTGGATATAACGTATTCAGATTTTGCAATACGATGAAATCACTGTCTACACTGAGAGACATTTTGGGAGGGATTTTTTAAGATAATACAGTTCAGTCGTTGTACGTTTTCGTAGAAAAGATTGAACCTGTTACACATGACAAAAGTGAATAACTGGTCCGTAATATTAGCGCTATTTTGGGCACTATTGCGGCACTGTCATACAAATCTGAATATTTGTTTCGATTATACAATCTGAAATAATATTTTTATTATAGAGTACAAATATGATTACTAAAATACTAATTCTGACTGATATTTTGACTAGCATTAACTTTAAATGGACAGGTAGCAACATTTTACCGGGTATGGTGCAGAGAACTACCCGACCGGGTCGGTTTTTACCTGGTAGAGTTTACCCACAATAAGATAAGATAAAATAAAAATTCGTTATTTTAGACTTCATAGTCCATACTATTTGGTGAAACATAAAACAATTTCATTTTTTGTTTAAAAATGTATTTATCACCAACACCCAGAAAAAGTGAATGGGGAAAGGGCGCAGCAAGATCAAACTGTTTTCTTGCAACTCTGCTACAGGGGGATTTCCGTGTTGTTTAAAACTTAGCCCCCTCATGGAGGCATGGCTGGTTACCCCACATACATATGCATTATATTGCCCGATATATTTGTGACGGTTCTCTTCGTTATACAAAGGGATCGTAATGGAGATAAATTTGGGAACCAGACTAGCAAACATCGTAACAGTCGGAACATTCTATCCTTGTCCTTTAGAACTATTCCGATTGATGTCATCATCGCGGCAGTACGAATTGGCGGGCTGATTTAAAACGGGCATAATCATTTGAATTTACAGGGATATTTCTATATTATAAGGTTTAACTATATTTTTTAAAAAGCGAAACATTTGCTAGTAACACAGCTGTTGTTGTCTAGTATTAGCTTGTCATGATAAAGGGAAAATGTACCTAATTCAAATGTAAATTTGATCACAGGAATCTGGGCCGTATCGAGATTGGCAATAATTTTTGTTTTATAGATGTTGAAGCAGTGATGATCTTTTTAAAGAGTTGCCCAGAAATTGTCTTCAAGGTCTGGCAAACGATTTGCATTGATCTAAAAGTAGATTGAACTGGATCTAAATGTATTCATATTCATATGAAAAGTTTACTTGGCCCTTTTATTTATAGCATTCCTTCTGGGCTATCGACAATTTTCTATGAGGTTGTGATTTTTTTAAAAAATTGTTCTTAGTTAATGTCTTTTAGTATCAAGAATACTATTATGATTGAGAATGGGCACAATTAAACAGTACAACCATTATGTTAAATCAAATGGACATTATGCACTCATTTTGGGTAACTGCACTGAAACATTTGGCCAAGGGTAGCGTTGTAAAGCAAATACAGTAGAACCTGTCTTGAAAGACCACCTTTTTTGCCAACAAAGTATGGTCTCTCAAAGACAGGTGGTCTCATAACAGGCCACATTGCTATATAATCAATGACTTTGTGCACTTGAAATGTGATCTCTCAAGACAGGTGATCTCACATAGCAGTGATCTTTCATGACAGGTTTCACTGTAATGACCTTGCATCCAAATTTGAAAAGCAGGTATTTGTAGACGGTGTTTAGCAGCAGAGAGGTCTCAGTTCTAATGTTATTGATGTTATTCAATCATAATTTAAAATGCAGTAAATTCATTTTGGAAAGGTCATATTTTGCTTTTTTTAAGACCTAAATTGCAATTTTGGGTGCTTTTAAATCCATAAAAGAAATGTATCCATAAAAAAAATATAAATGTATTTAAGAATCATGCAAAATTCCCAATTGCAGCAATACTGAGAATTGTCATTGGAATTGATTAGATGTTTTACCCAAAATAATGTGCCCAACTTCCATTCCAAGACAAAAAAGTCTTTAGACAGAGCACTCGCATGAAATTCTTTTCTTTTGAACCTTGTAACCATCTGAAATTTTTATTATTTTTCTAAATTTGTTGAAAGTACCAATATTAATTTAGGAAGTTTAAAGTAATGCGTACAGAGCATGATTTAAAAAAATTGCTTTTTAGTCCAGGTGACGATTAGATAGGTTTGATGCTTGGATTTTTATAAATGAAAATATTATTTCAATTTTTAACAGACTGATACAAGCAGATCAAAACTCTTGAGAACATGTTTTACAGTCAAGACATTCTATCAAAACGTGGTGGCAAATTTGGGATCATTTGGTAAGTCAGATTTTTGTGTAATTAGTAATCCATACTTAATTATTTCATCATGACATCATTATTTCATTGGGATATGCAAGTAATTTTTTGCAAGCAGCACTTAGTACTAAACAGTGGCAGAAGCAGGAAGTACAAAAATATACATCACAAGAATTAAGATTCAATTTACACTACATGTTTTGAATTGAACTTTTTACATTTTCATATTAATCTTGTTCTATAATAGTTGTTGATGATTTGGCAAGTTTTAACAAAAAGCTTTCAATTAACAGACAATTTCATACTGTTAAATAAATGATCCTGGGTTTCTTTTGTTTTACATTGATGGAACCTTTTCCAATACTTGTATTTCCTTTCTTTCAGGCTGGCAGCCACCCGAATGCACCAGTTGACACGTCGTGATATTTTCAATGTTACTGTTAGCAAAGCCTGGTAAGTTATTTTTTATTTGTTTGCAAAACCAGATTGGCTATTTCATTGAAAATAAACATGGATACTTTCTTCACATTTAATTTGTGTCACATTTTGCGACTATAGAGTACTCCAATGTGTTTGTACTTTTTTCTCTCTTTCCTGTTAAATGACTCTTGTAATTTGTGAATGAATCCAGTTCACTTTATTGGATTGATCATAAAATACTTTCAGCAAGGTTAGAAGTGGACATCAAAAACCTTGGAAAACAAAAAAATTTAATTTTAACCTTAGAAATTCCAAATGAGCTCTAAAAACCCAAAGTAAACCTAAATAAATGATAACAACCATAAAAATGTTTTAAATAGTGAATGGCTCTACCCTGACCACACAAAAAGTGCTATTCTGCATGTGGTATGTTATTATCTTAGCTGAGCTTTCTGGAAAGTGCAGGAACTATGCAAATTAAAGACATTTGGTCTATTTAATTATTTATTAATTTTGTTTTATCTTTATTTTTCCATATTTACAAATGAATTCAAAGCATACTTCATTTGTAATAAATATTTTGCACACCATGGATATAATCTTGGAACTGTTGTATGTCTTAAGCCACAAAAATATTTTTAACTAAAAGTAAGTTTTTAAAAAATTCAAATTCAGTTGCAATTCCACCCGTTTCATGTAATCAATAGTCCTGACCAATTTGTGTAAATTTTTAGCAATGCATGTTAGGCAGGGATTGATAATTTGTTACCATGATCATGCGCTAAAATATAAATTCATATTGCAGTTCTTTCTTTCTTTGCAAGTTTCATTTTAAAAAATGTCCACTTTAAAAAATGAACATTATTTTGCTAGATATTCACTGATGGTCATGTCTGCCTTAGCTAACTTTTTTTTCTGAATGCATTTAACTTCCCATGAATGACCATTTTTCTTTTGGCAACCAGAATCACTTGTTCTCTTTTGTTTGTGTGGATGATGCCTGGATAATAAATGCAATACTGAAGCAATATATGCTTTGCATCGCTTTGTTTCAAGCTGGAACCCTGGTACCTAAAATTGTCAAAATTTTAGGAAACATCTGCAGGGTACCTATCTATCTTTAGTGATCAGTTAGATTGGTTTTTAGCATAATTATTAATAATGTAGTGGCACAAAAGTATAATCGGACCATAAAAAGAGCAATCTGTATATGACATGCCATAATATAGAAAACTGCAAAAAATGTACATTACTTTTGCTAATACCTGGATCTACAGTTAAAATTCATATAAAGAAATAAGCCAAATCAATGTGGTTTAATAGTAAGAGACGCAAAACAGAGATGCATATTCGTGCATAGCACTCACTTTCTTACTTTCACTGTAAAGTTCTTTCAAAATTTGTAAAGTGCTATTGATTTGTCCTTTTCATGTTAAATGTTTCAAAGTTTTAAAAATTAATCACTAAATCTTTCAATCAAATAGCATTCATGAGTCATATCAATAAAGTTGTTTCGTTTAATATCTGGTGACAATTATTTTTCAGTTTATACTGGTCCCCTATGTAGGTGCATATCATAATATAATGAATCTGTGACACTTGGTTTCACTTCAAGAAACCCATCTGTTTTCTTGGCACTGTTTCATTAACAGTAATTAGAAAATAAGAAAATTAGGCTGAAGACAAACAGTGGATAAATGCATGGTAGTCAGTAGTCACAACATGAGCCTCAAACTGTAATCATTATTCTGTGTTTTGCTTATTCTTGATGTCGCCTTATTGCTTTGATCTGAACTAGAAAACATCTCCTTTTCTTAACATGGGTACCAAGGACAAGGACCTGGTTACCCGTTGATGGCTTCAGTGGTGCCAATCCTAAAACATTTTTTTTAAAGGTTAGTTTGTCATTAATCCAGTAGGGATGATTCCAGCAGTGAAATTGTAACACATAGGCTCTGGTTTCTGATCTATCCTTCATTTTTGTTCCAGTTTATTTTTAAATATTTTGTAGTGCTGATTTCAAATCTAGTACTATAAAGGTCTGTGTATAGTGCAATATAGTTTTGTGGAGAAGTTGCAATTTCTTAAAGTATCATTTTGTTGTTTCATCTACGAAAAGAAAGTAAAACTTGCGTTTAAAAAAATGCTTAATAGAACTGAGTCATGTAGATAAACCTACCAACATTGCAGTGTTGGTGATTTTCTGTAACTCAAAAAGTGTAATTTGTGGTTCTATGGGGCATCACTATATGTGCCCCTAAAAAATAGTCACATTGTACAACTGAGAATAAGTTGTATATGCATATGAGCGTATTGAAAATTGTGGGAAATTTCTAGATTTACTTTTTGGACAATTTCAAACTGGCCCAGTAATATGAATGTTATTTTTTTTTTTTTTTTTTTTTTTTTTTTCCTTGCTATATATGGGGAAGAAATGAAAAACTTGTTAAAGTGTTGCAATTATAGTTCCTAAATAATCTAAGTTATTCATATCTGATAACTCTTTTTGGTGACCATATTTTTTTAATGTTTTTTTAAGCAATGATATCATAGACTACATTTTGCTGCGGGCTCCGCCAATTCGACCTGGAGGTCCACGACCCCGACTGTCCCTCTATCTTTCTTCCCAGCTGATGTTTGGAGTGGTGCAGGTATACTACAGACAACAGGAATATTTACTTGGTAATTTAATGTTCTCGAGATTAAAATAAAAATTGTGTAAACTTTAATGTGTTTTTGAGATCAAAATGAAAATGTAAACTTTAATGTGTTTTTGAGATCAAAATGAAAATGTAAAATTTATTGTGTTTTTGAGATTAAAATGAAAATTGTATAAAATTTATTGTGTTTTTGAAATCTACATGAAAATTGTATAAACATGTGGGTCTTTTCAATGACAGTTATACTATGGTAATTGAGTTGAAACACTCCAGTGCTTTAATTGCCTAAATCATATACTGTTTTACATGTATTAGGTCTAGGGATTGGATAACATGGTTTCTTTTACATGTATTAGAAGTATGGGTTGCATCTAGGACACGCGATCATGCATACCCCCCACACACACACCCTTCCCCGGTAAATGCAAAATTTCTTGCAAATTTTTTAATTCTATGTGGGCAATTTAATCATGCCAGAAAACAAAGAATTGTGCACCTTTTTTTTCTAAAAATGCAAATAAATTTTTTTATTGCCACTCGCGACAATTATGTTGTCCTTGTATAGTTGTAAATGCATCATACATTTCTGTGTGTCATATGCTCAATTATGATTGGTTGATAAGAATGGTCTGAAGAGCAAGTTTAGTACAGAGGCTAGCTTGTTAGGTAAATGGTTAAATGGCAGAATCAGTTAAAAGTCCAACTCTTTTTCATTATTTTAGAATTAACACTTCTAATATCAGTCAGGGTGCAGAGGTTTCTGTCAATAGGTTCAATGACAGTGAACAAACACTTCCTCAGGCTAATCCTATATCCGATGAAGCTAGTGATGTGCTTAACTCTTTAACTACTAATGCTACTGTAGTGGCTCACTGCTATGCCTAGCTGCTGGGGTCACTACTGCAGCTGATTTGTGGGCTGACTACCAGAGCCAAATGCTGCTGCAGCCAAATGATAACTTTTTAGCTTATTTATGGTTGGATTGTGTTAGTTATTTTCTCTCTAATAAACTGATTATAGGCTAAAATCATGCATATATAAAAGCTATAACTACCTTATATCTGTTTGATTATTTTATCCTGCAGAAATCCAAGAATATAACACAAAACACTGCTTGTAAACACTAAAATTAACACGAAACACTGCTTGAAAACACTAACATTTATCCAGGAATATAACACAAAACACTGTTTTTAAACACTAACATTTATCCAGGAATATAACACAAAACACTGCTTGAAAACACTAAAATTTATCCAGGAATATAACACAAAACTGCTTGTAAACACTAAAATTTATCTGGGAGTCTTTTATACTAAGTTATTTATCAAATACAGTGGAACCCCGCTATAACGCGCCCCGCCATAACGCGAATTCGGATATAACGCGGTCGTAGCATGGCTCCCGAAATTTTGTATATTCATTCACACATGAAGAAAAAAAATTTGGAGAAAAGTAAAAAAAAACAAAACAAGAAATTAACTTCATTTTGGGCATGAGATTAGTCATTGTTCCTGAAATTTGAAATTCATTTATGTGTATTTTTATCGGACCGTGAAAATATTTGTTTACCGTACGAGAAATAGTGTGTAAAACGATTATTATAATTTGGTGGAAGAATTCGCGTATGACTTTTAATAATAAACGATCGGAACTTAACAATTTATCCAGGTTCTTTAAGTGATTTTGGAGAAGTGATCGTGTATGAATTCTAAAATAATACGATATATATATAACGTATGAGAAATAGTGTGTACAATGCTTGGCTTTTGAAATTTATCAATTTGAACAGGTTGTGGTGAAGCTCCGTATTCTACTCTAGAAGAGAAAACTGGTTTCATTAGGTTTTTGAATTGTTAAGCCGAAGTAAACATTATCGGAAGTTTTACTTATTACGGATCCATGAGTAAAGCCAGTAAATCGTCTTTGTGATTGTCTTCCATGAATTCTGTATACAGTCGTTGCTCAAACAATAGCCGACATGGGCTTCTTATCTAACTGCAATCACAGCCAAGCAGCAGACAAAGCTGTGGTTGATACAAGAGTCGCACAATTTAATAAACATCAAAGGACGAAAGCCGCCAACATGTATGCTGTGCATGGCTGTGTGATCAAACAACAAACAGTTGTTGTTGTTGTTGTTAGTTGAATTAAAGTCGTTTTCGCCCGTTCGGGCATGCACGACTGTTTAGTGCACCGTTTGGTGCTACTTATTTTTTTTCGGGGTAACGGAATGGAGCCACATCCCCCACGCATTTATTCACGGTTTCGTGATGCTTAATTATCAGCTAGTGATTGGGGGTTTGGTTCATGTAGGAGGATTGAGCTATTCGTAATTAGTCTTTTTGTTCCTTTTGTGTGTGTAAGATTCAGAGTAGGATACAGTGTTAGATGTCATCAGTCTTGTCAATGTCCCTAAGATAATTGAGGATAATTTCTAGACTGTGTTTAGGATTTGGGTTATTTTGTTGAAGGAATTCTGGGTAGGTTGCTGGGGATTTGATTTGCTTTAGCTCTTGTATAAGTTTTTTTCTTTGTCCTTTGTATTTGGGGCATATGTTGAAGACATGGTTGAGATCTTCCTTCTCCGGGCAGTGTGGGCATGTTGTTTTCCTTGTGTTTTTCTTAAGGTACTGTCCCATACTGCCAGTTAGGAGGGTTTTTCCTGTTTTTAATCTGTTAACTATTCCCTGGTTGTGCTTGTTGTCAATGGGAGGTGCTTTGTTATTTCGTGAGACTATTGGTTGTATAGAGTATAGGATACGTCCTTTTGTACAGTTATCCCATTCTGTTTGCCATTTGGCTAAGATTTTTCTGTTGATAATACTGTAGAGTTCTGTTATCCCATACTCTATATTAGCAGAAAACTAGTCCCACGCCCTCCGTCTGGAAAAATCATACACATATTATGTAAAGAAATGGAAATTGGTAAGCTCCAAGCGGAAATTATCACATTTCCAGACAAAACTCCATGGAACAACAAAAAAGCAAAGATCAACACTACAGCCCTAAACTTCGGGTCTAAAGAAATAAACCCTCATGAAATAAGATCCAAAATCTTACAGAATCTGAAGGAAAATTACAAGGATTACACCAAGATATATACGGACGGATCAAAAGCCACCAGTCCATACAAAACATCAGCAGCAGTAGTAATACCAGACCTAAAAATTAAAACTGGTAGTAGGCTCCCAGACCTCTGTTCCGTATATACTACTGAATTCTGGGCTATTCTAGAAGCGCTTAAAATAATAGTCGACAATAAGATACAAAAAGCAATAATAATTACCGACTCACTAAGCGTATTAAAATCCTTAGAAACAGGGCAATCAAAGGGGAGGGAAAATTTCCTGAAAAAAGCTAAACTAGAAATTAACAATCTCATTTTACAAAACTGCAACATCGAGTTCATGTGGGTCCCATCCCACATAGGATTACTCGGAAACGAACTAGCAGACATAACAGCAAAAGAAAAACTGCAAGAAGACTACATCACAACAAACAGTTGATAGTAAATAATATCCACTTTATTATCTGTAAATTAAAACATTCTTGACTTTGCTAGAACCCAACAGTTCGCGGCAAAGAAGCAAATGTCATTGGATATATTTTTCAAGAAATGATGAAATTTAAATTTGGAACCACACTGACTTTGCACTTTGCGCAACGATTAATTTAGCAGTTTTCACATGTTTCTTTTGATGTTCACAAAATCTGAAATAAAAGTTATTTGCACGCTGAAATCATGCGTTGATTGTTAATTATTTTTGCAGTTGTCGCATATGATAAAATTTTAGCGGTATGAAATTTGTACAGACACCGTATGTAGACCCGGGAATAGCTGCATGCAATGACCGTACGATATCAGACGGCAAGTAAATGGTTTCAATATTTTGTTCATCCTATATTTTACACGACGAATTCAGACTATTCCAAACTTATTGAATATTTTAACTCTGTACGATTTTCAATGAAATTACATCCATTATGGATGAACTGCATGTCACGACGGCACGGTAGCATACGGTGTTGATACACTTTTCATGATATAGCGATAGTCTGGTATTGTCGGTCAATCTGTATTATCGTTCAAACAAATAAAAATTAGTAAATGTTTTTAATGCACAGTAATAACCTATAAATATATTAGCCATCGATTATTTTGAATATATCTTAATTAATGCATTCCAGTTAATATTCATCTGATGATAAGCCGACTTTTGATCATTGTACATGTATACACGTATATGTTCTCAGAGAAAAAGTTAAATATTGTAAAACCCCGCATTAACGCGACCCCGCTTTTAACGCGATCCGATTTTATGGACCCCGATCATCGTGTTATAGCGGGGTTCCACTGTATATACATTTAATTACTAATACTGTTACCTAGTCACCATGTTCTACTATTTCTTAAGTAATTCCTCGTGATATCTATTTAAAGAAAAAATCTATTTCTTTTTTCCCCTCATCCAAAACGAGAGTTGAGCCGACGCGTTCTGTAAACTCCGTTACTTTCGGCGCACGTGGTTCTCTTGTCCACACTTCGTCGTCTTCATCATCAGTTTCTGTCTCAATTTCTGACAGACTTGATAAAGAAGATATATTAATATCACTACCAATACTTCTTAATTCATGGTGGTCAATATCATCCTCAGAAAAAACGGAAAAGTCGGAATCTGAATCGCTATCGTAAGAGAACGCCATGGTTTCTACTGTCAACTACAAATGCATGTATTAACAAACACGCGGTACAAATTTGAAAAAAGGAACCGGATTTAGTAAGAACAATCATTTGTTAACTCTAATTTGATTGGTTGAATAGACTTTTACTTCCATATATTGACCAATACGACCGGTTGTAACAATAACTTACAGAGCGGATCTATCCGTCACTAGGGTTTAGGAAGCATATAAGGCAAGCGGATATATCAGTCACCGGGAGTAATAGTGCTCTGTTTACAAGCGGATTTATCAGTCACTGGTGAGGCTAGGCATATTTAGGCAGCGGATATACACGTCAGTAGTAGTGAAAGAGTTAAAGATGGCAGCGATGAAACTAAGGTTCCATCTAACGGCAAGAAAAAAGTACTTTTTCAATTCAGTCTAGAAACAAAATCGACCATGGATGGAAATGAAAGAAAAAAAATGAGAAGCTTTGCAAATGCTGTGTAAAAACTGGCAAAAAATGTAACACTTGGAAATGTTAATTTTAGGACATGAGCCCGTGACAGACATGTTGAATTACCAGCTCAAAAACAGGCGATTCATTGTTTGAAAGTAAGTGAAAATCTTAAAACTAGATGCATGGCAGCTATTAGCAAGAAATCAGAATCAAGTATTCATGCTATGTCAGTTGCCTATTACTTGATGAAGGAGAATATTGCTTCTCTAAAATATTTCAATGTTGGATTTTGTTGACTTTCTGGGTGTTGGTGTTAGCAACATGAGAGTAGGAGCAAATACAACATGTTTTGTCAAGGGCCTCTGCATGTGGCTATGGTTGTGCCATACCAAACCACTGACTGTGAGTGAGGATTTAGCAATCAAAATTAAACCAAAACATGCAGAAAGAAGCCATCTAGAAGAAAGGGTTCTCAATAGACTCATGATGATTTCAATTGAAGGACCGCCTTTGATAGACTTCAGCTTTTCATAAGGCATTGTTAGAGTGAAGGATAAAGAAAGGCAGGAGGCTATTTAGGAAATAGTGATAATATTTGCAGAATAATGCAGTCACAATCACAGTCAGTCTTGATGGAGATCTGAGAGGTAAATATGTTCCTGAGTTAACCCATTTTATCCTGAATACAATTGTGGTCATAATGCCTCATTCTATTCTGTGGTTGTAGTCTCCCATTTTATCCTGAATACGACCTTGGTCATACTTTACTGTTCTATATCACAAATAGTTGTGTACTTCTTCACCAACACAGGAAATGGTTCAAGCATGCATACACAATGAAGTATTTACTAAAACATGGTGGGAAATGAAATTGTTGGCTTGAAAATCGATCGATAAAATGATGGACAGCAACTCAGATTAAAACATGGATGTTGACAACAAGGGTAGTACTGCAGCTGATTTGTGGGCTGACTACCAGAGCCAAATGCTGCTGCAGCCAAATGATAACTTTTTAGCTGATGTATGGTTGGATTGTGTTAGTTATTTTCTCTCTAATAAACTGATTATAGGCTAAAATCATGCATATATAAAAGCTATAACTACCTTATATCTGTTTGATTATTTTATCCTGCAGAAATCCAAGAATATAACACAAAACACTGCTTGTAAACACTAAAATTAACACAAAACACTGCTTGAAAACACTAACATTTATCCAGGAATATAACACAAAACACTGTTTTTAAACACTAACATTTATCCAGGAATATAACACAAAACACTGCTTGAAAACACTAAAATTTATCCAGGAATATAACACAAAACTGCTTGTAAACACTAAAATTTATCTGGGAGTCTTTATACTAAGTTATTTATCAAATATATACATTTAATTACTAACACTGTTACCTAGTAACTATGTTCTACTATTTCTTAAGGAATTCCTCGTGATATCTATTTAAAGAAAAAATCTTTTTCTTATTTCCCCTCATCTAAAACGAAAGTTGAGCCGACGCTTTCTGTAAACTCCGTTACTTTCGGCGCACGTGGTTCTCTTGTCCACACTTCATCGTCTTCATCATCAGTTTCTGTCTCAATTTCTGACAGACTTGATAAAGAAGATATATCAATATCACTACCAATACTTCTTAATTCATGGTGGTCAATATCATCCTCAGAAAAACCGGAAAAGTCGGAATCTGAATCGCTATCGTAAGAGAACGCCATGGTTTCTACTGTCAACTACAAATGCATGTATTAACAAACACGCGGTACAAATTTGAAAAAAGGAACCGGATTTAGTAAGAACAATCATTTGTTAACTCTAATTTGATTGGTTGAATAGACTTTTACTTCCATATATTGACCAATACGACCGGTTGTAACAATGACACAGAGTGGATCTATCCGTCACTAGGGTTTAGGAAGCATATAAGGCAAGTGGATATATCCGTCACCGGGAGTAATAGTGCTCTGTTTACAAGCGGATTTATCAGTCACTGGTGAGGCTAGGCATATTTAGGCAGCGGATATACACGTCAGTTGTAGTGAAAGAGTTAATGGTTTCTGTGTAGATAGAATATTGTTATTAGAAAACAAGACTTTGATTTCAGTTTTAAGTGTTATGCTATAATATACAGAAGACATGATATGTATTAAATGCACTTATCATACTTGCTATTGTTCTTTTTGAATACACTGAGTTTTTCCACACCATACTAAAAGGCCTTTCTTATGGCTGCGTTGGCACCCCATTTTTCAGATTCAGTCAGGGCAAGTACCCACATTTATCAAAAATACTTGATGCAAACCTGGGTTGGATAACATGGTCTGCTCACATGTATTAGGTGTAGGGGTAAGATGACATAGTCTGTTTTGCATGTAATAAGTATTGGGGTTGGATAACATGTTCTGTTTTATGCGTATTAAGTGTAGGGGTTGGATAACATCTAGGATGTTTTTTACAAGCATTGTGTAGAGGTTTGATAACGGTTTGTTTAATATGTATATTGCCTAGGGGTTGGATAACGGTGTCTGTTTTAGATGTATTATGTGTAGGGGTTTGATATGTGGTGTGTTAATTTTATATTATATGTAGAGGTTGGATAACATATCGAGTGTTGAAGTAGATGTATGGGTTGGATAACATATTAAATCTCTGGAAAAGATAATAGTTGTTTAATATTTTAGTCAGTACTAAGAATGCTTTATCAAAACATTTTAGATATGACATCTACTTCATTTGTTCATTATGAAAAGTCAAAAAGTTGGGTTAAATAACATGGTAAACATGGAGAGTGGCTGATTATTTAGTGATATGTTGTCTCCAAATATTGATGGACTTTTACAGCAAATGCATAGGCAGTTGTAGAATTATCTCTGTATAAAACAAATGTATTTTGCCAGGTTTGAAACATTGGTTTCCGAAGACTGCAGGTGCTCAAGACAACCTGATTCTACTGCATGATTGTTACATCTATGTGGGAAATTATAATTTAGATTTGTATTAGTTTATCTTTTTTCTTTTTTTTTTTCCTTCTTTTTGTAAAAATATCAGTGACAAATTTTGAGAGGGATTGGAAATTTTACCTGCACACTTTTAACCCTTAAAGTGCATATCGCGACTCCAGTCGCGCTGTTGTATGTGGTCCCGTAGTGCGTGTCGCGATTCTAGTCAATTTCGAGGTGAGCAACAATGATTGCATTCTATAACTTCATCTTGCCATAAATGCCTGTAAAACTATATTTGATTGGTTTAAAAAGGCCTGGAAACAAGCATACTGCAGTACTTTACTATATTATTAACGATGTAATTTTACAAATGCTCGCTTCTAAACACATGGTACTAGTGCAAAACTAAAATGGCCGACGCTGAATACGAAGGTGATTTCTTGCAACAAATATTCGCTTCTGATAGTGATGCTAATAGTGATTTTGAATAATTTGCGAAAAATGACATTATTGGTGCAAGCGAGGTATTGATGGAAATACACATGAATGATTTTGAGCCAGTAATTTACGTGGAACTGGAGTCGGATGTACATGCTCACTTGCCGTGAAAAGATGGCGCGCCTGTTAACCCCCATTCACTGGTAATTCAAAATTAAATGTCGAGATGGTGAATAATGAACCATCAGACTATTGAAGACTTTTTCTTTGATGACGAGTTATTGCATCTGATAGTAGATCAAACAAATCGTAATGCAGATCAGAGAGTTCATGGGCCAGACTTGAAGGAAAAAAGTCACATGAAGAAATGGCGGCCTGTCGCACCTGAGCATCTAAAACGTTTTCGCATCGATTAAAACAATGGGTTTGGTACATATGTCTGTTCCCGATTCCTAATGGGTTATTGATGATGCGATATCAACTGCATACTTCAGCAAAAAAAATAAGTATGGGATATATTTCAAGCTATTCCAAGCAATTTACACCTGTCAGACAATGAGAACAATTAAGATGACTCTTCACACAAAATCAACCCAATGTTTGAACAAAAATAAAGCCTTTGCTGAGGTTTAATCACCAGATATGGACCTCGGTTTGATGATATTATAATAAATAACAGGTGATAGTTTTTCATGAACATTAATTGCTGACTGGAGGGTTTAAACTTACCTCTGACATTCATGGAGTGGATTTTTGCAAAACTGTCACCCTTCCTTTACCTGTGATTTTCACAATTTATATATAACATTGTGACAGACATAACATGTGCATGGTTGGACTACTAAAGAATACAACATTTTTTAGATATATTTGAACTTTTCCATAAAAAACAAACAAAATTACTGATGAAATACAATTTTAACTTGTCATTTTACCTGTATTTACACCTGTACCTGCAAATATGTTAAACCTACACGTGTCTTGATTCTAATCTTAAAGGCATACAACCTAAGTTTTTCGACTTTTTTGTTCTTGCAAATGCTTGATATTATGAAAAGTATAGTAGAAATAATGAGTAATTACAGGTAATTCAGTTTCAAAAAATGTACATCTGTAAGTTTAATCAATGAAATTATAACGATTTTCTGTACGGATTTCTAATTAATTATGCAGAAACGGAATTTACCGATATTCTCCGAAGTCGCAGTGTCAAGTGACGCGCGTCAACAAATAATGGAAGTCGAGGTAAGCCTGTGATTCTCTTTTGATGTAATTATTGCCTTATTCTTCGTCTGTCCTTCTCCTTAGTTCTTGATAGTCACCCACAATATATGTATTGCTTATAGATTTCTCATTATATATGATAAATTACAAGAATTAGGCAAAAAAGTCAATATGATGGAAAATCCGGACAATAAGGGGTTCCTAAGGGGCCATTCTTGAAAGTGTTTACTTCTCGTGTTTATGTGATTCTGTTACGTTGTAAGATAAACCAACTAAAAATATGATAATTTGTATCATTGTAATCAGAACCGCTATTAAAAGGTCTCGCTAAAGTCGCTTCTTTGGCTCAGAATAAAGTTGATCTTCTTGGGCAGTTGCATTACCACATTACGTTCACGTATCCGATAGTCGATGTTATTTACGCATTTGTTTGTATATTTACACGTTTGCTTAATTGCATAACACAAAAATTAATATTTTCCCACATAATATTTAATGGATTTATTTTATTTTGATTTTTTTTACTGACAATTTTTAAAAAATTTCTGCAGGACTTCGACTTGGTTGTTTTAGATGAAGTCGTGCTCCTTGTTGCACAGAGGTATATTCAAGATGTCCTGGCAGCAGAAGAAGATAATGATTACAACCAGGGTAAAAGACATACTGCTAATAGGCAGTTTATTTTATGGACTTAACGGATACCTAAGTACTGGCAACAGACATGTCATTCCAAGCTGTTGTGTATGGGGTATAATGGATAAATAATTTTGGCCAGTACCATGGCTTTACACAAGGAAGACAAGGATAATCTATCCAAATATATGATGTGTGAATAATATAATTTATGTTGATTTTCTGTTGTATAAAACATTTCTTTTGTAGTATGCAATTTTTATTTTGCATGAACAAGTTTTGTTAAACATTTTTTAGCTACCTACCCACTAAAGAATGATTATATGTATGGCTATGTTTTGAAAGCATCTGTGAGGAGACTATTTATTAAAAACATAGGATGAATTAAAGTTGACTTGCATTGTCTTGGGATGCAAAGAATATAAAAAAACAAAAGTACACTGGTGAACATGATTTTAATTGTGCAAATACAGTAACACATTAAGTTAAATGATAAATAACACATATTCATATTGAGTTCAGAAAGCAAAACTTGTTGCAGTGTTTCATGAATACAGATTGGCTTGCAAATATCAACAGAACTACAAACACTAGGATACTATTCTATCCAGACACTGCTCATTAATTACAATATCATGTAATACAAAATGGCTCTGGAAACAGATTAAGGTTTTTAAGACTAAAATACTAGTTCATCTGAAGCAACCTTGAATGCTTATATCACATATGTGGATCATCAGCCATCTTCTTACAACTAAATCAAATATACTCGACACCATTTAAAAGCATCAAATTTTCAGTTTTTTAAAATGTGTTCATTTACCATAGAAATAATTATACCCTTTATAAGAATACACAGATGAATGTACACAACTTCATACACTGTAAAACTAACTATTATATATTATGAAATGTACAAAACTTATATAAGTACAAATGTGCACGTACA
Organism: Unio delphinus; assembly: GCA_029339505.1. Lineage (NCBI taxonomy): Eukaryota > Metazoa > Mollusca > Bivalvia > Unionida > Unionidae > Unio > Unio delphinus. The sequence goes on along the minus strand of JAQISU010000109.1, from coordinate 2,992,110 downwards.
GGTATAACTTTAATTCAAGAGTACATGTACAGTCAGGCATAAAAAACTGAAGGATATCATCTAAGAATAATTATGGCATATATAGAGGTTTTCCATGTTATTTAGGTTGGGTGGGGTGCTCCCAATATTATTTAAATTATTACAAAAGACCACCTTGGCATGTTTTTGTGAGGAATTGAAGTAGTGATGGACAGATGCAGTGCTCAGAGCCCCCAGTCAGTGGTGCCAACAGTTAAATTAATGAATACACAAAATGTGAAAGTCAAATAAACAACAATTTAATCTCTTTAAATAACAGTCATCTCTCAAATGAAATTCAAATTAAAACCCTATCACTCGTCTTTAACTCAAGTTATGGCCTATTTATCATCTGACTTAGTGTAATAGATTTTCCTCTTGTTCTGTGTTCCTACTCGTCTGTATGATCTTTCTCTGGACTGGTAGTCCAATTCCATTCAGTCCATCACACTTCTGCCTCCATTCTTCCTTTTTCTTTGTCTCCCAGAGACTTTTATATGAGAAACTAGTGTACCATTACTATAAATGATTGATTACAGACATCCTATTCCAAAATACTAGACAGTTCTATAGAAATTACATTGATGTTTTAGTATCCTGTGCTTGGTTTCTATGCTTTTGACACAAGTGATTACCAATTACTCAATGCCAAACTTTAGTACATCACCTAATCAAACTACTGCAGAGAAACAAATACTGAAATTAAGCCCACCCCTATGTATGTTTCCTATTGCATTTCTTTTAAAATTAGGGTAGCTAGGTACAAATTCACACACACACACATATATATATATACTGAATAGTATATATAATATACTAAGTACAATGCAAAACTGGCTCAGATATACATATCAAATTCAGGAATGCAGGGGTCATGTTATTAGGCGAGGAGACTTTGACCTCTTGATTTTTTAGACGTAAAATGACTGGTTGTACTTTATACCTTCCTCGATGTACCCATTAAGTTCTGGCAGTGTTGTAATCCAAGGCAACATGTATTTATGCAGTGTTGATACCAATTAGCCTATGCAAACAAACAAACTCTTACACATTCAAAGGGATGTTTTAATTGCTAACTGACCTTTAACCCTGTTTGCACACTGCTGAGTTCATGAAATTGGGCCTACTGTACAGTGATGAAAATATGCCAAATTCTGTTTCAAAATTGTAACAGTGTGTGTGATTTGGATTTTTAAGATACCTTGAAAAAATTTTCAGTCATATTGCTACGATGTTTGCAGTGTGGCAGTTTATAGTGATATCTAGCACTGAGGCATCATGCCGCAGACATGTAGCATGACATCCCACCCAGTTACATTATCCTGACAGTAGGACAACAAGTCCATACACTAACCTCTTAATGCTGAGCACCAAATGAGGCAGCTGTTAATACCATTTTTATGTCTTTGGTATGACCTTGCCAGGGATCAAGGCCTCCACAACCTCTTGCATCTGAGGTGGATGCTCCTACCACTAGGCCACTGGAACGGTCAACACCAGTATGTAAATAGTAATTTGTTGTTAACAAATATAATCAGTAAAGATCATTTTTAATTGATTTCTTTTTTATAAAAAAACCCCAGAAGTTAACAGCATTTTTTTCTTTATAAAATTAGTTTGAAACTGTATGTGAACCGGTAATAGCAGACATCGCTGCACCTGTGATAAACCACTTCATTACATTGTATTCTTAAAACATTGGGCAAATAAATTCAGGAAAATATATAATTTAATTAAAACAAAGTCTAAATATTTTGTGTTAGAAAATTTAGCCTAAATATTTAATAATGAAATAAGAAATATGGGACAATACTATGTTGTGGAATTCGAAACAATGTTGTTAAGCTCAATGCTGTTTTCTGATTTAATTCATTTTCATGAACATACATACATACATACATACATACATACATACATACATACATACATACATACATACATACATACATACATACATGGATTGAAGTCATTTGCTCCAATGTACATTTTTTCTTCTTCAAAGTATCCTAGAAATCTTTCTGACTGCAATTTTTTACACAAAACATGTAGAAAATAAAATTATTACAAGGTACTTTAGTATGCAATAATACCGACTTGCAATTACACGATTTTAATCTTGTTACTCCTATAAGATTAAATGAATTACAATGAATAGTTTCTGCTGTTCTTTTTTTTAATACATCATATGGCCAAAATACACTGCATTTACTTCAATCTAAACATATATATAAGACAAGTATAAATGCAATGGGTATGAAAAGTTTGAAAAGGTCCTACATCTTGTGGTTCAAATGAATGTTTTTTTAAAAGCTTTAAGAACATAATCAACAGTGGTCTGAAGATAAACTGAATCTTGGAAATCAAACAGATGCTGGACTTTGGTTCATAGTAGACACTTCAAGAAAGACTTAGTCAAAGTCTATATGGGTCCATGGTAGGGATCATTTGTTATCATACAATCACTAGAATAGTCTCTCCATAACAATTTGATATCAATAGGTGTTACCTGACTAAAAGGCCTAAATCATTTTAACTTAAAATGAGATTTCTGCTTTGTAACAATATATTCTGTAGGTGGTGGTGGTATTGGAGCAAGTACATCAGATATTCACCTATGATCATTTATGACCAAAACAACTGGCTGGTTCATTCCAACTCTATCATCTAACCTCATTTTCAATATCAGCTTTCTTTGGGTTTGCAGACCATCTCTCACTTTTTTGTTGAATGACCTTTGGTATCTGACAAGAAAATGCAAACATTTCACTGACAATGTCATTTTATATTTTTTTAATTTTCAAAAGTCCAAATAAAAACTGCATTCAATTACATGTAACAAATCATTTTGCTACAGATGAAAATGTAAATATAGCAAACCTGTATCTAACCCATATATCATAAAAATGTTTAGATTATTTACAGAATTTTCTAATTACATTAGACTAATTCTAACCAAAATTGGTTTATGAAATTTATTTTAAAAAAATTTCTTCTGTAAAAGATTAAATTGTACCACAAACAGATGGATTATCAACTTTCAGGTAAAGCATTAATATTTTAACGAAAATGAATTATTATGTTAACAAACAAGAATAAAGTTTATTACCTTATTTTTCCATCTGTGTTTACAATCACATCTCTGTCAATATGATTGTTATGATCAAGAGTTGCCAACAGATTCCTAGCTCTGAAAGCTGGTGGCTTATATGAATATTCTTTGGAGGCATACAATACAATCAAACATCTGGAAATTCTACAGTTCTGCTGTACTTCTGAAACAAAGTAAAATGACTAAATAAATAAATTGATTCAGATGCAAAGAACTATTTCAAAATTATAAATCCCAATTAATCTGTTTTGATGAAAATGCCAGTGTACAGTAGCTTTATACAGGCAGAGAATAATCAACTCATTCCACCCCTAGAAATTTTTTTCCTTGTCACCTGAAATGGGGGTAGGGAATGCATTTGTGGGCTAATTTTGAATACATTGAAATACATCTGCTTCCAAGAATTTTTTGCTTAGATATATGCCTAGGTGTGCTAGAAACATCATTCGGCATCTGCATAAGGGTAAAAGTTGGAGTTTTTTCTTCTTCTGATCCATCATTTTCCTCCTGGCCACTTTTTACTTCCAATCCCCAATTTTTCCTACTTCTGCAAATGTTTATCTGTCTGTGTATAGCTCAGACCGATATGAATTAGACTGCAAGCAAAAAAGTAAATATTCCGGAAACAAAATCTGATTCTAACAATGGGCATGTGCACAAAAATCGGGTAAAGCTTGACCCCTCCCTCCCTGTACACATGCATACTTTAATTTTTGACACACACCCCATCTGCGTACATGCAATTGCCCTCCCCATTCTGTAGAACAGCCTATATTTAATCCACACAGAAAAGATCAAGGATTAATAATATTATGTATTTAATATAACAGATAGTCCACCAATGTTGAATGTCTGGCTGCATCAAATAAATAAGTTGTGTAACTTTAAAAAGTTTGTCGATTGTCCACTAAAACTCAAACACCAACTGAACCCAGTCAAGCAGGTTACATATTAGACAAATTACTATCGAGGTATATGTGTGCATACATAATCAGCAGACCTCCCACCCCCATACACAAGCATATGCATTTGGGTAAACCCCCCCCCCTTGCCCTCTCCAAGTGTACTAAACGGACAAACCATAACTATGGCCTTAGTGTGGTTTGTATTTATAATACAATGTATTCATATTCTTACAATGATAACCAGTATATCTTCATTTATTCATTTATGCATCAATACTATATTTAAGATATATTGTAATTATACATTTTTAATTTGTATGTTCATACACTGCAAAGAAAGCTTTTGTGGGAGCAATTTTCTGATTTATACACAAATACCATCCACAAATACCAATACAATACTATACATGTATATATATGGTTGCTTTTTAGTACACTTAACACGAATATTCTCCTTTTTTGTATGTATCACAATTATTTTTGTTAGTATACTTTCTCAAATGGGTTGATAAAACTTTTAGACTTTTCCATCATAACACTTTCCTTCTCCTTAAGTTTTTCAACTTCAGACAAGACTGAATCCCTTAAAATAAAATTTTGAAATGTGTAAATACTAATGTTGTACTTGGAAATCTTTAGTTTTGTATCAAAAGAAAGCATTATCATTTATCTTGGTTATTATAATGGTAATGATAATGCCTCAAGAAATAATAATAATAATAATAATTTATTTAAAGGGGTGACTCATTTAGTTAAAGACTATTCTCACTTGAGACTAACTAAAATACAAACAGCATGATGAGGAACACATCAATAACAAAAATGACATGTGCCAACAATTTACAACAAAAATATTATTCTAAATAAAACAAATCATATTTTAACAAAATGTACAATCTTTTCCAACTGCAAAATATTAAACTAGTATAGAATGATACATTTCCAGGTGCATCTACCAAAATATTTGTAAACAAGTAAATATACATAAAATTTAATAAAATGTAGTAATACTTACATAGATGCCATATCTGATTCTGATGTGCTTATATCAGAGACAGCAGGAATTCGTATCCTATGAATTGTTGGCCCAGGTGTAGAAGTTGTGGCCATGTCTTCTTTGACAATCCTCTGTTTCTGATGTTTTCCTTGCACTGGCATTAAATTCATAACTAATATAGCAAGGGAAAATAAATACTTCATTAGACACAAAAGTTATATATATTTTACAAATAATAGTGAATGAATGAATGTTAAATTAAAGTGAACCGGCCCCGGTGGGTCATTATTCACTGTTTTATCTTTCAAAAGAAAGTTATTTAATTTTTCCCGTGGGGTAAGGAATAATGCCACATCCCCACGAGCGTTTATGTACACATAGTGTGCTATTTAATTTGGTCATGCATAAAATATACTTAACTGTATTGCATTACTTTTATTTACAGCCATCACTATTTACATTATAAATAATTTGTATTTAAAAAAAAAAACAACAGTAGTGACTGCTTGCCTCTAAATAGTCTTATGGTTGCGTGCGAAAATGAAGATGATCATTAATACCCCTCAAAAAACAGCTGCTGTATGTCATGTACATAAGGATTTCAGCGATATTGTTGCAGGGCTGTGGCATTTTATTTTAAGCTAAATGGAATAATGCCAGTTTATATAAAATATGTTATTTTAAGAGTTCTGATAAAGAGTTAACAATACAGAAATAAAACAGCGGTATAAAAACTTGACTGTTCATTGCAAAATTGAGACTCACCAGTATCCAGCAAGAATTTGGCGACCTCTGGATTCTTTTCCAGGCTCAAAGTGGACTTCTTTTTATTCCATCGTTCATGCTGGTCACCAAATACATATGCGTATGCTGACATAATTTGCTCAAACAGCTTTTTTCCCCTCCTCCTTTCAGAATCTAAGTGTTGGTTTCGATCTATTTGCAGACACGCCATTATTTTTGTAAACACATGTTTGCGCATGGCTAAAATTCTTAATCTTCGGGAGAGGTCAAAACAGAGGTTATATGAATATAGGCGTGGCAAATAGCGAATTTTTGTCTGCAGACAATAATTGAAAAATCGCGTATTTTATCACAAAATTACCGATACTAGCCTGATTTCGGCCTCAGTAACAGCCTGAATCGTAATTTTTCAACTAAATAAGTAATCACGAACTGAAAAAAGAACAAAATAATTTCATTCGTTTTTACTTAGGTTGTATGCCTTTAAAGTATAGACACGCGCCATCACTTTTCATATAGGGTTTGTCTATCAATTGTGTATATTTAATGAAGTACATGTAATTTAAAGACTGTGGAGTTTTCTTCTTTTCTCTCCTGAAACAATTCAACACTGAGGGACCTTTTTCTGCAAAAACAATGCAGCACTTTAAGGGTTAAGGATGGTTGGAATCAGATGGATATGTGTAACATGTGAAGCCGTGTTTTCTCGTGGATGGATATTAACTTTACAAAACTAGGCAAGTAATATGTTTGTTTGTTGTTGTTTTTTTACCATCCACGTCTAAGGCATGATTAATTTGCAGTAACAGTTTACATTTTCTTTACAGTGGATCTGTCTGCATGCCTCATCAAAGCTCAGAAAGTTGCTCTAACCTTGCAAGAAGCACAAGCTATCAGTCTGCAAGAGAAAGATATAAGGTGAGTTTTGGGAAACATGCAACGTTTTTTAAGGTTCATATGCTGTATATTTACTAACTTTAAACCTAAAAGCAAGTTTACAGATTCCAATACTTTGTAAACCTACCATATATACTTGCGTATAAGCCAAGAAATTTAGGAAAGAAATAAGGCCTGGAGGGGGGGGGGGGGTCGGCTTATCTGCGGGTCAAGGTCCAAATCTGAAATTTATAATGCTTTTTTCCCTTGATTTCCAGTATTTATTGTTTCCGTCGATCGCCGAATATGAGATCACATGCCTAATGATGTCACATGGCAGATAAGATTTGTCCTGTCATGAAGTAAAACAAATATTTTTTTTTCTAACATAAGTGGTAGTATAATGAATGATAAACATGTTTTATCGTACTTGACATCTATTTGACAGATGTCAATCCACCAGAAAATACAGCCATAAGTGTTAATTGAACCACGGAAATACCTGTATTTTCCAAAAGAACCGCCATATTAGTCAAGTATTTAACCCTCAGCTAATCAGTAATCATTAAACTCTATGGTTTTGTAGAAATGCACGCTAGTTTATTTCAGTGTAAATATGAAAAGAATCTACGTAAAAAAATAAAAGAATTTTGATACTGAAGGTATACAGCCATATGTGTTATTTGAACTACGGAAATACATGTATTTTCCAAAAGAACCGCCATATTAGTAATCTCTAGTCAAGTATTTAACCCTCAGCTAATCAGTAATTATTAAACTCTATGGTTTCGTAAAAATGCACGGTAGCTTATTTCAGTGTAAATATGAAAAGAATCTACGTAAAAAATAAAAGAATTACGATACTGAAGGTATATACGACAAACATTTTGATTGAGAATAGAAATACATGTATGATAGTCTTAAAGAAACAATAGTGAGAGGCTCCATAGGGGTTTGTTGCGTGCACGCTTACGAAAGGTAAATAACATTGCAGTATGTATAATTGTAAAACAATATAATTTGTTGGATTTCTTTGATAGGTGTTTTAGACGTAAAAGGCAGCCACAGTATATACTACTGTTGATTGGTTGTTTGTGGTTTCTCAGTGGTAGAGTGTTGTACAATAGCTACCATATGCTTAATCTGTGGTAAATGCCTCGGGGATAATAGATTTTTTTTGTTGCACAATGCAAATGACTTTATTAAAATATGCAGACTCTCAAAAGTATCGTTTACTGAGATATGGTAGTGGACATGGTTTCTGCTCAAAGTTATCAAATGTCAAAATACTTGCATCATGTCCATGCTGAAACCAGTCATATTTTAATCAATTGATTCACACTACCGGTAGTTTAAAAAACACACAAATAAACAACAATGATAAATAATACAAATACAAATTGATAATCAACTGTGGAAATAATTACAGGATAAGGTATATAAATAGTACACTACCACTATAAGAAATTATTTCAGTTTAATCTCTTTAGAAGTTTATATTCAATTCAATCGGATAAAATGAGTAGTATAGAAAGTAAAAGAAAGAGTTCTGCATATGATGAAGCATTCAAACTTGACGTTATTGAATATGCAGAAGCAAATAACAACTGTGCTGCAGCGTACGAATATTTTTTAACGAGAAGCAAGTACGGGAATGGCAGCAATTTGTCTACGTACTGTGCAGATGGCGAAAAATAATTAATATAAGTTGGCAGATTCATAACTTGTTGCATCAGCTGGCTGGTGCTCTCATTTTAAGAACCGGACTATTGGATGACCATGATGACAATGACGATGTATATGAAGAAAGCACGCCCGTAACAGAAGCCGAGTTTCGTGAACTGTTTGGAGAGTCTGATACAGAGCCAGATTTTGAAGGATTCTAAAAGTGATTGAACTTTTATAATTCATGATTTTAGAATGAGGATTAATTAAATTTCCATTAAGACTTAACACTTTAGAATTGTTTTTATTTCAACATATAAATTAGCTTTCTTACTTTTATTTTATTTAATAATGTGATTTACCTAAATAAACGTATTCAGAACTCACTTTGTGCATCTTGTGATGTACAGGTAGTCTAGAAATTATGGGTCGGCTTATACACAGGTCATGCACTTTATAACCGTAGTTATATCGATTCAGTTTGGGAGGGTCGGCTTATACGCAAGTATATACAGTAAGTGATTGATTTTTTTTTTTTTAAATACATATTCTTACAGTATTGATGTTAAGTCATTTGTAACTGTTGGAAACTAAATCCCATTATTCTGTAATGCTGACCTTTTATTGAAATAAAAGAAATTAAACAAAATAGAATACATATAAGATTATATATGTATCTGTCTTTGTGTGTGTGTCCTGTTGCACTGGTTTTTAAAATTAGGGTAGGCAGGTTGTTTAGTTTTTTTTTTTTTTTCATAAACATTATATAAATATTTAATGTCATTTAAAAAGGCATGTTTTACTGGGGGTGGGTGGGTGGAGTTTTAGGGTTCACAATGAGAAACAGGAAATAGCTACAGTCAGCTGACCAGAAACCCACATTTTTTTGGTTGCTTAATAGTAAACAGAATGAATATGCAAAGTCTAACTTAAAGGCTTTTTTTTGCAAAGTCTAACTTATGGACTGTTTTTTTTGCAAAGTCAAACTTAAGACTTTTTTTGCAAGGTCTAATTTAAAGACTTTTTTGCAAAGTTAACTTAAAGACTGGTATTTGAAAAGTCTAACTTATAAACTGGTATTTGCAAAGTTTAACTTAAAGACTGTTTTTTGAAAAGTCTAACTTAAAGACTTTTTTTGCAAAGTCTAGCTTAAAGACTTTTTTTGCAAAGTCTAATTTAAAGACTGGTATTTGAAAAGTCTAACTTAAAGACTGGTATTTGAAAAGTCTAACTTATAGACTGGTATTTTGCAAAATCTAACTTGAAGACTTTTTTTGAAAAGTTTAACTTAAAGACTGTTTTTTTGAAAAGTCTAACTTAAAGACTTTTTTTGCAAAATCTAACTTAAAGACTTTTTTGCAAAGTCTAACTTAAAGACTTGTTTGCAAAGTCTAACTTAAAGACAGGTATTTTGCAAAGTCTAACTTAAAGACTTTCTTTGCAAAGTCTAACTTATAGACTGTTGTTTTTTTTGTGTGCAAAGTCTAACTTATAGAAGTAACAAAAAAGCACTTTACACATTCCTTTACATAAGATGCATAAACACATTCAAGTTTTAGTATCAACAGTGACCTACAGCTTAGATAATTAGAAATCTTCCTATAAATATGTAAACTAAATATGCCAGATATTTACTCAATGAGAGAGAGATTTGGACAGTAAAATATACATCTTGAAATGAAAGATTTACACCAGATAAGAAAATAACAAAATGCAAGTTAGAAAACTAATTGATGGTATGAGGTTTCTTTTCTTTGTTGGAAAAAAAAATCTAAGAATATTTTATTGCAACTAATAAATAATTGCAGCTTGAGAGAGAGAGATATTTAGTTTTTGAAGTATTATTTTTTAACACATTATTTTAGCAATAAATTTCATTAATGGCAACTATGGACAATTAAACAAAACTAATGTTGCTAATTGCTGGGTTATAAATGGAGCCTTTCCCAGGCCGAAGCTTATATACTCTTTTGATGCTATTTCTTGTCAATAATTTATATCAGTGCTGACAACAGCTACTGCCTAATGATTTCTGTAGAACATCACTGATTGTAGGGAAAAAGGATCTTGCTTTATCCATTATAATAGATGACAAAATTATTTCCTGGTTAGAAGGAAAATCTCAGCCCATTCCTTATCAAACTCGACCTGAAAATTAAATAGTTACTTATAATTCATACACAGCAGGATCCATTGTGTCTGATTGGTTCATTGTTGAATTGCAGGTAGTAATAAAAGAATTAAAAAGATATAATAGCTCTTAAATGAGGGGAAACAAATTACTTCAACATAAACTTACAAAAATTGCAGCAGAGCAAAGAAAATTATCAAAACAAATATGAATCTTTATAAATCAAATAACAGCAAGTAATCTTTCAAAACCAAATAACAGTCACCAAGCAATATTTAAAAACCAAATAACAGTCAGCAAGGAATCATTCAAAAGCAAATGATAGCAAGGAATCTTAAGAACCAAATAACAGTCAGCATGGAACAAATATAAAAAAACTGCCATCAGATTTAATTGGTAGTCATGACGAAAACAAATAATGGTTTTATTTTTACCTTCAATCTTGCACCCCAAGGGGAAACGCTGCCTTTTGTATTAAACCATTGTCTGATCTTGAAGAGAATAACCAAATTGAAGAAGATGAGGCAGTTAAATAAAAAACCAAAATTTACTCCTGTTACAAATCAATTAACTTTAAATATGAAGACATTTAAATATTGGTAAAGGAAGGAACAAAACAGAACCAGAAAGAAAAACAAACACCCAGAATACAGGAAAATGCAAAAACTTCAACAAGCTACAATTGTATTGAACTTTATTTATTCATTTTTCCCATACCTTATTTAAATTCATTACATTTTGTGCTATTTTTTGGCCTGTTAGCTGTTTGTTACAATTCCTATCAAATTTGTAACATTAGCAAGTGACATATTGTTTCTGGCATAGTCAATATAATCTATCTCGGAATCGTGTCAACTAAAGCAGCTGTAACTTAAAACAGGTGTGGGGACACTGTCAGTTTCAATGGTGACTTTCTCTGTGGGTCACAGGCTGTGAGTGCTTAAAGTATATATATATATACTTTATATATATATATATATATTTGTAGGGAGGAGGCAGTTACTTACCCTGATAACACGGAGGCAACATTTAGGCCAAATCTGGAATTGTATGACCCTCTGTTTGGGCATCCCACCCAACACCTGGATGATATATATCTTAGACTCCTGGAGGACAAAGGGTCAGAGGTAAATTTTGTTTGTTCTTATCATTTTATATGGTAAATAGTACCAAACTTGAGCTCTCATATGTATAGAATCTGTTTGGGATTGGACTGAGACAAGGAAATCCCAGTCAAGGGGGTAACATTATTTATTCCCACGAGGCTTGCCCAAAAAGGGAGACATAAAGTAACCCTCGTGACCAGAATTTCCTTGTCTTGGTTCAAACCTCAACATAGATTATTTTTCTCACCCAATACTTTCCTTTAAAGTAAAAAGAACTCTTCACTACTGTTTTCGTTCCAATGTTTACATGTTCGTGAATACAAATATGTTAATGAGTGCTGTGTTGTAACCATTGCATCCAATGTACACAGTTTATATGTGTGAGCAAAGAAAAACAACAACATAAAGTGTTGCATAGTATTGAAGTATTATAACATTTAATATATGGATGTTATATGAAATTGACAATAAATTTATTACATGAAGCCGTTTTATTTCATCAGTTCCAAATTTGAAAAATATTGTCCCCCTATACATAAGACCCTTGGGGCACACATGGTTGACAGCGAATTATGTTGGAACACACATGGTTGACTGAAATATGTTGGGATACACATGTTTGCTAGTGAATTATGTTGGGACACATAGTTGACAGCAGACTGTCGGGGCACACATGGTTGACAGTGAACTCTGTTGGGACACATGGTTGACAGTGAACTATGTTGGGACACATGGTTGACAGTGAACTATGTTAAGGCACACATGGCTGACAGTGAACTATGTTGGGACACATGGTTGACAGTGAACAATGTTAGGGCACACATGGTTGATAGTGAAATATGTTGGTTCACACATGGTTGACAGTGAATTATGTTGGGACACATAGTTGACAGCAGACTGTTGGAGCACACATGGTTGCCAATGAACTCTGTTGAGACACACATGTTTGAGAGTGAATTATGTTGGGATACATAGTTGACAGCAGACTGTTGGGACACGCATGGTTGACAGTGAACTATGTTGCAGTTGATTACTTTTGTGTACCAAAATATTTCACCAATTTCATCATTAAGACTGGATGCAGATCATGACTTTTAACCAATGGGTAGTTCAGTCTATTTTTCAAAATTAGTAAAAGATTATTAGACTTTTGTTACTCTGCAAAGTTTGATGCCTTTCATAATATGTCAAACAGTAAACTTGTCTTGATTCTGTAATTAATGTTAACTTTAGGATGAGGTGGATTTATTCACATGATATAATGTAGTTCCCATTTTTGGGACTAGTGATATGGAATTGAAAAATGCTATGTATTATCTATTGTATATAATAAAAAAAAATATATTCCTATTAATTTATCACTCGCAGGTGTTATTAGAAGGTAGCCCTTTATTGTTGAGGTCTCCTCAGATGAGTCCTTTGATGCATGTGGAAGCTCTTATGACCAGGCATGACATGGAAGAAAGGCAGGCAGAAGGTACACTTCCACATTATATTATTTTACTTAATTTTTTTCCTTATTCTCCAAAATTAAGCAGAATTAGAATAAGTTTTCACTTAATAAATTACTACATTATTAAATTTATTAAATTAAGAATGTAAATTTTGTAAATGAAGTAATAAATTTAACCTATCAATATCCCACCCTACCCGAAATCTGATTATTAAGAGTCTGAATGAATGAAAATTTGATTGAGCTGATCACTGTAATGATTTAAAAAGAATTATGTATGTATTCTTGAAATATATCACACTGCCATATATCATATCATATTTTATTTTTAAAGTATTTTAATAAGGTTATATTTTATTTTCGTAGTATTTGCTAGAGAGGGGGAGGAAAAACTATCATAATGAAAAATTTATTTTAATTATACAGCTGTTCCAGATGATTTTCACACAGTTAGTAGAGCGGAAATCACAATGAAGGAAATAGAAGATTGGATACCTGATGTCATGGTAAGTAATTGTAGGCATTCCTATTCAGATGGAAACCTAATTGATTTATTAAACTTTTTAAGCATATTACTATATTTTCTGCATGTTCTTATTTGGAAATTATAATTAATTGTTTGTGTCTAAAATCATTAAAAAAATATTTGTTCATTGTCTTTAAAAGAATGAATGAAAAGTGCAAGCCGAAGGAAACAAACTCAATACTATATATGCTTAATTATATCCAATGGCAAATGAGATCTTTTTACACAAATGAAAAGAAAAACACTGGAAATGCAAGCGATATTTGTATTTGTAAAATAAACACCAATACATTGTTATGTAAGTGTTCTTTACTTGCATTAACCATGCTCGCCTCCCTGGTTGATAAATTGACATTGAATGAATGCACCAGGTGCAACAGATCACAATAAAGGTATTCATTTCCTGCACAAGATATTGAGGAAACCACACCAGCTGTCTTGACAGCAGGAAAGTAATTATTTTGTTTTTAATGTCAGAAAATTTGAGTTAATGATGGCATCTTTGAATTGAGCATGTTTGTCAAGATGTTGGCATCAAAAATCAGCATGCTTGTCAAGTGGTGGCATCAAAATTCAGCATGCTTGTCAAGATGTTGGCATCAAAAATCAGCATGCTTGTCAAGTGGTGGCATCAAAATTCAGCATGTTTGTCAAGATGGCGGCATCAAAATTGAAAGAATTTTTGGTGTGTGTAATTCACGTCGAAGAATATTTCATGAAAATTAAATGATACAGTAAAACATGTTATAAGTAGTGAAGGGAATCGGTCAGAAATTCATAATCAACAACTGGTTCCCCTTAACCAACTGATCATCGATTATAATCGGTTACTAAGAGCAAATTTTAATTCTTGTGACACAGTTATATCTTTGATCAAGAGTTCAATATGTTTATAAATGTACAGGGGTAATCTCTTTTAATGACATGTATACTTTAACCTGACAATAATATTACATTGTGTGTTAATTTTGTTTTACAACTGAATGCAACTTGTTATGGCTGATCAGTCATGTGTAACTGAAATACTGCTACAATCCCCCAAAAATCTTTCGTTCATATCTGATGTGTCAATATTTTTTAGTTTAGAAGGACATGATTTTCTTGTTTGTAATTGTTTATAAATACTACAAAAGATGTTGCAATTTAACTGAAACAAATCAACAAAATGTTTTTAAATTTATTAACTCAACAATTTAACAGCTTTACCATGTAATAATGACTATATGTTCCTAATTATGAATCATAAGGTTATTTAATTGTAGTTGTGAAGGGATGGATTCATAAATTTCAGGTCAACTTTAGTCGCTGGGAGTTTTACTGACCTTTGTGCTTTGCATACACCTAAAAGGTAGTCTCCCTTTACACACAATTGATTATGGAGTTTCACAATTGATTATCTTATTGGTTTGCTCAACCAACTAATGATTAATTATGATCGATAATCGGAACAACACTAGTTATAAGAGACCACCCCTTCTGACAACAAGAAAATGGTATCTCAAGATGAGTGGTCCCTAATGACAGGTTTGTACCAAGACAAGTTTCCAAGATCCAGTTTCAGAACAAGTTAAAGAAAAATAATGACAATCACTGTACATATATTCTATTCTTTATTTATAGTTCTTGCTAAAATATTGTATGCATTCATCTAAAAACTTAATTATATAGCAATAAAGATAAACTTCTATTGTTAAATATGAAAGCACATCAACATTTAAAGATCACATGTACATTTATTAGCATATTAAAATGTTTCTGTTAAAAACAAATTCCTTTCTAACACCCTTAATTTGTTTAAACTGCTATTTTGCAAGTGTTTTGCTCTTTTTCACTTCTTTTAGTTAGAGAAATTATTTTCTCCAGTGTTAAAATTAGACTGACAAGCCTTTAACACAGCAATCAAATCCCTCAAACGATTCTCACTTGCTGGTTTAATAGAAAAAGATCTTATTCACCCCCAGGCAATATGGATTAACTCTAAAGACAATATATGTGACCACTACCTTGATTTCTGCACTACAATGGCAAATTCGCTAGATGTTCATTAGCCTGGTTTACAGACTTTACCATATGTTACTATATGCAAACCAGTTGCCAGAATCCTTTTTTTATAATATTTCTTTTATTTAAATTTTTTTTTCTTTTTCTTGCATGTTTTTTTATCAGAAAAATCTTTGCAATCATAATGTTGCAAATCATTTTCATACATATAAGACGAATAATTTAGGTAAATAAATGCGGGGGGGGGGGATTGGCTTATCCACAGGCTGTTGTCTAAACTTGACAGTTTTTAAGTCTTTTTGTTGACTACTGTAATTGCTGTAAATCTTGCATGTAAAAAAAAAAAATTATTGGGGTCCCGACACTTATTAAACTATTATTAGGTACTATGATGGTTTTTATTATTATTTTGCATGCGCATTTTTCTGATTTCACCAACACCAAATTAAATAAAGGTAAATACAGACTTCATAATTCATGGGCTGGTTGAGATTACCCAGGAGACCAGGCTGTACAGTACTTACTCGGTGCAAAACGTGCATAGCATCACTTCAATTCTTATTTATTCCCAAATGTTTTAGATACAGATTTTGCTTTATTCATAGTTTTGACCAAATTGCATTCTTCCATTTAACATTTCAGCTGTTTTATTTATGTTGAATCATGTACTTATGAGTTACTCATTTTCAGTGATATAAACAATCCTAGGAACTGAGGTATTAAATATTTATTAAAAGGTACACATGTTTAATTGTACAAGGCACATAACCAGCATAACTGTTACATGTTCATGAAGAGTGGTAATAATATAGGCTACAATTATCATTGCAGATCAATTAAGATCATCATCAATTTGAGTTTTTCGTTTTGGCTGAACGTCATAACTTTTCACAAAATGTTAAGCTTGCTGTTTCGGTGTCTCTTTAGTTGATAATTGGTGGATTTACTAGTACATTAAAGTGAAATTGATTTCATTCTATAGTTTTAGCATGATTGTAAAACAGGGTGTAATGAATACCTGTCAAATTTTCAGAAGCCAAGTAGGGAGACTGAATAACAAAAAAAATAGGGAGATTAAGACCTTAAATCGGGAGGTTTTTCATGGCATTTATAAACCTTGTTTTCATTAAATATTCACCAACCTGCTGGGTACAATATGCGTGAAATTTACAAAGGATGCGCTTTTTCTACCTGTGATTAAACCTTATTTTCCCCAATGTGTCCTATTTTCATTTTCTGGTCAGCTGTGGCCACATGTGCACTGCACAATAGCTAAAGGTCAGTCTTAAATAAACAAGCAATAAAGTCAGCATGACTAATTAAAAGTTGATCCTTATTGATGTTCTACTTGTGAGGGGCCCCGAGTCATCTAAAGCACTCTTCGTTACAGATATCACTGCCATCTCACCTCTGCGTGAGTTCGAGTCTCAGATTTGGCCAAGGTGGATATGTGAGAAAGCTTGCCAGTAGCTTCTCGTGTGTTGGTGATTCTTTCCATGGGTTTTCCCTGGGTTCTTCCTCCACCATTAATACTGGCCGCCATGTATAGCCTATTGTGTGCTTAAAAATGGTGATAACACAACAACAACTGTGTTATGCTAGCACCAGCAATTGATTTGCAAATAAAGGATGCCCAGTTTTGTAGAACTAAAGGTTACCTAAATAGGCAGCCTTATAGTACTGTATGTGGCAACTATTTTCCCCTCGTATACCTTATTTCCTTATTGTCGACTTGTAAGGCATTTAGTATTGTTTACTATAAAACATGTATCCTGAATTAGATTTTTGAGGACACATGCTGCGTGGTATGTATTTTTATTCCTTCTTTTAATTTAATGGTGGTAAGTTCATATATAAGGTATAATAATGCCAGCTTTTTTGGTGTGAATGGTGCTAAAGCATATGAAGTAAAGTCATCCATATAGATCATAATTAAATTAGTTGACAACAATTTTATTGTTGTGGTTTATTTTCTGATTTTTGCATTTTTGTAGAGGTTTAAGAAAATTATGAGAATAATGTTTAAACTTAACGTTCTGTTTAGTGAGGAAGCGAATTCTTTTGTCACAGGTGATACAACAGAAAATGCTACCACATTGCATTGCATATGATGTATTTATTTTGTCACAACAATATTCACAAGTGATACAACAAAAAATGCTCCCACATTGCATTGCATAATGTATTTAGTTATATAGGACTTGTTTTGGAGAAATGAAAATTGAAAACAATGTTAGTAATTGGGAGTTCTCTGCATGAGTTCTCTGTAGTAAAAATGCACAACAGCTGTAGTAGCTAATGGGTTTTACAATTCTTTACATTGAAGTTGAGATGGATAAAGTACATTTTTAAAAATCTTACTGGGTCATTTATTTTAACGCCTTTTTGCTGTTATTATTAAATCTTTGTTTATTATTATTTATTTATTTAATAATATCTTTTAGGTTCCCGATGAGCAGGAACTACCCATGTGGGATGGCCAGCCAATCGAGTTGATCACGCCAAGTAAAGAGCCAGAAGTTCACATATCTGTACAAGACTTGTTGCCCAGTCAGAGTGAGGAGCCAAAAGGAAAAGATTTGGGGTAAGAAGAGCGAGACATTTTCTGGAACAATTTCTTAGCAGCAATAAGCATTTAAATTAATTTCAATAAAAGGTGTGTCCCTTTCCAGCAACATCTCTCATGGTATGAGTAATTGTATATATAAAAACTGCTTGGAACACTCACCCCAATTTTGGAGTGAACAAAGTGCACACACATGTATGGATTTCTGTTTTATTTCTTACAATCTGATGAACTGTAGGAGTTGCCTAGTGAAAGCCTGTACACCTATAACATCCAAATTAGGTAGAACTCACTTGAGCAAATAGATTCTAATAAGAAAATCACATGTACAGGAACTATTAACACAAGCAATTTCTTGCTCACATGAGCAAGTCTGCTTTTGTGAAAATCGCTTAGTTTAGATCTTGCTAACGTGAGCAAGTCTGCTTATGTGAAAGTTGCATGGTAAGATCTTGTTAATGTGAGCAAGTCTGCTCATTTGAAAATCGCATGGTAAGATCTTGCTAACGTAAGCAAGTCTGCTCATGTGAAAATCGCATGGTAAGATCTTGCTAATGTGAGCAAGTCTGCTTATGTGAAAGTTGCATGGTAAGATCTTGTTAATGTGAGCAAGTCTGCTCATTTGAAAATCAAATAGTAAGATTATAAAGTTACAGAAATTGCTTCATGTATTACAAGTGTTGGGACAGCATTATGTTTTATACTATTGTTTGATGTAATAAAAATACAATAAAGACAGTTCAGAAATAATGGATTTAAAATAATTGTAATACAGTCAATACTAAGTAATAGTTTGCTTTGATGTTAGAAACCATAATGCTTACATGGGTATGCAGACATGCCAACCATTATGATTTTGCCATAAGTCTTACAAAAATTACCCTTAAAACAGACTGGATAACTGGTTTGTCTGAGTTTCATATTAAATTTAGTGGTATTAGTCAGGGAACCATACTAACTTTACAGCACATGTAGTACCTCGGACACCTTAAAATGCACATATTTTTATTTATGTAAAACATCTGCATGATCAAACTGCTGTATAGAATTTTTTAAATATGACATCCAGCAAGTGCTGCATGTTGAAGACAAAGTGGAAAAGTCCTCATAAAAAGTATTAAAAAGCATTACAGAAGAATAATTCTTGTGAATAAATGTCGGAGGGGACACTTACATTTATAGATTATCACATGCTGATTTGAGTATGTTTCATAGTGGGTGATATGATTCCTATCATCATGTAAAATTGATAATTGATAAAGATTCCAAAACTTATGTCAAGTTAACAACCCATTGAGAAGCATAGGGTTTGGAACTGAAGTTTGCAATTGCACTTTAGAGTTAAATAAGGTCTACACGTTTTACTTGACAAGCTTTTCAGTTGATTATAATAATGTACAATGTTGATATGTTTTGAATACCAAATTTTTCAAATATATGTTTTCCAACTTTACAATAGCAGTACAGTAGAACCTGTCTTGAAAGACCACCTCTTTTGCCAAAAATTAGGTCACAATGCTACATAATCTTTACATTTGTGCATGTAGAAGGTGGTCTCTCAAGACAGGTGGTCTCTCATAGCAGTGGTCTTTCAAGACAGGTTTTACTGTATATAATATCTTGTTACACCTTACTGAAAACCAGTCAATCTTGTGGGAAAATATCTAGTGCCTTACTAATATGGTCTTGTTAGGTCTGAAGTACAGTAATCGGGCTAATATTATGGAGTACAAGGGAAATAAACATGAAAGTATTTAGATGCATGGCATAATTTCCCCTTAAATACTGTAACTGTTATGGTAACTGGTTTGGATTGCTGTCAGAAAACCTATAGAAATATCTTATAAACAAAGGGGATGTGAAAATAACCTGAGCTTGCCAACATATGTATTTTATGTTAAAACTTTCCTTTCAACTCGCTGATCCCAATATTTATTTTTTTTTATTTTTTTTTTTTTAAATTCCCATCTTAGGACAGGCAGTTAGCCTCAAGTTTTGATATAGTTGCTAATTTGATAAATACAACTTTAATTTTTTAGCATGAGGAAGCAGCACTGCTTTGTTTTCCCCAGTGGACAATCTGCAGCACTATTGTTGTTGTCCAATGTAAAGTCTAGAACGAGTGTGCCATAAATTGGATACTTGTTCAGTGCCATGTTGGGTCACTTGTTCACAGGGTGCAACTGACATTAGTTCAGTTGTGGCAATCATTTGATGTGGTTTCAATGACGTTTTGATCAATGTCACTTACAGACCACAAGCTCAACCTGTACGTAAACAATGCTTCAAATTTATGAATACAGTAGTTCCCCTTTTGAACTGTCCCCACTGACCAGCAGCCACCCACATCTTATGGCCGGAATCCCTTGGCACAGTCAAGTTTGTATTTAAAAGTACCCCTAAAGAACACCCATCTAATACGACCAACGGCCAACATATTAGTAAAACAAATGTAAAATATTGGATCCCTCACAAGTGGCCACTTTTTTCTTTAAATGTATCCAGAACCAATAATTAATTCATATCGTGATGTAAGGTAAACAATCAGATTATCTCTATCATCAATACATGTCTCCCAATCTCAAGTTTCCGCTTCTGAAAGAAGTGTTGACTAAAGTACATGTAGCACTAAGATTAATATTATATCATTGTCTATAACAGCTGATGCTTACAGGAAATGGGCTTAACAATGTTATCATAGAGTTTTGGGCTTCACACATCTTTTGAGCTCTTCTCTTTGATGACTATAACTGGATGTAATTGTCAAGATCAGAACAGGGTCAGCAAAGGCTAAAAAGAGATTTTTTGCATTAACACACACTGTAAATTTAACCTTGAACAAAACATGGTACCAGAAAAAGTGAAAAATCATGGTGACAACACATTTATGAAGAAGGCATTTTGTCCACTCCACAAAAGTTTCGTCTGCATAATGTTGCCGCATACAGTTTGCAACTACTGAATAAACAATAGAAGAATGTCAGTTATTCTACTCTATAACATCAGGTGAGGTTGGGGCTGGGGTGGGAACTTGCAGAAGAAAATAAATTTTTAGTAAAGACTCGAATAAAACAATTTTATTTTGAAAAGACTCAATAAACAACATCATAACTGATAACAGCAGTGGGAAAATGGAGCAAATTTAAAGAGAATTATGTAAGTACCAATATTTAAATGACGTTCTTGAATCACATATTACACTTATGCCAAGAATAAGGACTAATAATATATACTAGTATTCAGTGGAAATAAGTCTATTATTATAACAAGGTGTAGCGGGGGGAGGGGGGCAGAGGGGGACATATTCCCCCAGGTGCCAAACTAATGGGGTCGCCAAAATGGTCTTTGAAGTAAGTTGTATGTGGAATGGGGGAGTGGTGTAAAAATGAATCTTGTCCCCGTAAAATGAATCTTGTCCCCATGCTCCAAACACTCTAGCTACACCTCTGGAACCTTTTAATAATTGATGTTACTTTTAAATAAAGATATTAAATCCTTTTGAAGAATGTAGCTTTCTAACTATGTACATTACATATACTTCTTACAAAAAATTTAGTCCATTTCTGGAAAGGCCAGACCGTCTTATAAGACCACTTTCCCAGTGCTGAAGGGGTGGCTTTATAAGAGGGGGACCACTGTAGTCAGTGTCTGTAAATTCTAGTGTATTTTGTTAGATATCATACATTTCCAATTGCTGGACTGGGTACTTTCACCAATATAGGGCAAAGAAAACATAATGCATACAATGGGGGAAAAGAAAACATAATGCATACGATGGGGAAAAGAAAACATAATGCATATGATGGGTAAAAGAAAACAATATACATACGATAGGGAAAAGAAAACATAATGCATATGATGGGGAAAAGAACAATATACATACAATATGGAAAAGAAAACATAATGCATACGATGGGGAAAAGAACAATATACATACAATATGGAAAAGAAAACATAATGCATACGATGGGGAAAAGTAAACATAATGCATATGATGGGGAAAAGAAAACATAATGCATATGATGGTGAAAAGAAACAATGCATATGATAGGGAAAATAAAATGTATACGATGGGGAAAAGAAAATGTGTACGATGGGGAAAAGAAAATGTGTACGATGGGGAAAAGAAAATGTGTACGATGGGGAAAAGAAAACATAATGCATATGATGGGGAAAAGAAAACATAATGCATATGATGGGGGAAAGAAAACATAATGCATATGATGGGGAAAAGAAAACATAATGCATATGATGGGGAAAAGAACAATATACATACGATAGGGAAAAGAAAACATAATGCATATGATGAGGAAAAGAAAACAATATACATACGATAGGGAAAAGAAAACATGATACATACGATAGGGAAAAGAAAACATAATGCATATGATGAGGAAAAGAAAACATAATGCATATGATGGGGGAAAGAAAACATAATACATATGATGGGGAAAAGAAAACAATATACATACGATAGGGAAAAGTAAACATAATGCATATGATGGGGAAAAGAAAACAATGCATACAATGGGGAAAAGAAAACATAATGCATATGATGGGGAAAAGAAAACAATATACATACGATAGGGAAAAGTAAACATAATGCATACAATGGGGAAAAGAAAACATATTGCATACGATGGTGAAAAGAAACAATGCATATGATAGGGAAAAGAAAATGTATACGATGGGGAAAAGAAAATGTGTACGATGGGGAAAAGAAAATGTGTACGATGGGGAAAAGAAAATGTGTACGATGGGGAAAAGAAAACATAATGCATATGATGGGGAAAAGAAAACATAATGCATACGATGGGGAAAAGAAAACATAATGCATATGATGGGGAAAAGAACAATATACATACAATATGGAAAAGAAAACATAATGCATACGATGGGGAAAAGAAAACATAATGCATATGATGGGGAAAAGAAAACATAATGCATATGATGAGGAAAAGAAAACAATATACATACGATAGGGAAAAGAAAACATAATGCATATGATGGGGAAAAGAACAATATACATACAATATGGAAAAGAAAACATAATGCATATGATGGGGGAAAGAAAACATAATGCATATGATGGGGAAAAGAAAACATAATGCATATGATGAGGAAAAGAAAACAATATACATACGATAGGGAAAAGAAAACATAATGCATATGATGGGGAAAAGAACAATATACATACAATATGGAAAAGAAAACATAATGCATACGATGGGGAAAAGAAAACATAATGCATATGATGGGGAAAAGAAAACATAATGCATATGATGAGGAAAAGAAAACAATATACATATGATAGGGAAAAGAAAATGTATACGATGGGGAAAAGAAAATGTGTACGATGGGGAAAAGAAAATGTGTACGATGGGGAAAAGAAAATGTGTACGATGGGGAAAAGAAAACATAATGCATATGATGAGGAAAAGAAAACATAATGCATATGATGAGGAAAAGAAAACATAATGCATATGATGAGGAAAAGAAAACATAATGCATATGATGAGGAAAAGAAAACATAATGCATATGATGAGGAAAAGAAAACATAATGCATATGATGGGGGAAAAAAGTCAATTCTAGTTGACAGTGTTAGATATTATAAGAAAATTAGAATAATGGAAAGCCTTTATGCAAATTGGGACATGGTTTTGAATTAGTGGATTTTACAGTGGTGTGTTTTGGGATACATTTTATACAGTCTGTAAAACAAAAGTTGTAGCAACATCCAACATACCATGCTATGATTGCAGGCTGTACCATGTAAGTGCTACAACCATTGGATGTTTGCCCAAACAAGCCATTAAAGGCAAATATGCATTAACAGTGGCGCAAACAGATGTACTCAAATGGATATATACAAAGGCAGGAAATGTGTATCATCCATGGATTGAGTTAATATCACAATGGGTGTGTAAAGTACAGGGAAAAGACTTCCAAATGAGATGGTGGTCTAATCATTTAACACATTAACTCCTAGCAACGAGTTTACAAGGCATGAGGCAGTAGCCTACTTCCAAGATCTGTAGCATTGAGGTCATGCATGATACACTAAAGTAGGTAGTATTGTATAAAGGTAGACAGATTTAGCTCTACATTGATACCAAATAATCTGGACATTTTTGTTGCACTACAAAATACAGAGGGAAAAACCTAAGTTTTTGGACCCGTTTTGTTTCCATCCAAAATTCGCCCATGGTTGGAATCCGATTTTGTGTTCAGATTTTAGACTTTATGGCCTCAGATCTAAGGCAGACTGGTCTGGAGTGCACACAGACTGGTTAACCTGTGCAAAAAGTTGGATACGGCGAACATTTTAAATACAGTCTTCTCCATGCGAAAATTATTAGTCTGTTAAGCAAAAAAAAATACATTAAAAAAAACCTCCAACTTTTCACCTTATGCTTATGAGCCAGTAAACTAACCAATGGAAAACTTTTTTTTTTAGCACAACTAGGCATTGGTCTAATGGAAAATTGCTTGGAAGTTGATGTATTAGGTTGTATTCAGAAATAGTCCCCAAAATGTGTTTCCTACTCGCATTTCCTGCGAAAACAGCAAAAACCTCCAGGGTTTTATGTGTTAAGAAATGGGGTATTTAAAACGCAATAGATGGGATGGAGGATGATGACCTCTTCAGTGATTTCATTCAAGAGAAGACTAACACTGAAGTACTAACAGATAACAGTAAAGACAAAGAATCAGAATTGAAAAATGAATCAGACAAGGAATCCGAGTTTGGACAATATTTTACGATGACTGGTTGACAGTATAGAATTCAGACACTGAAGATGAATTCTTGGACTTTGAACTAGATGGTATTCAGTGACATTGACAGAATACTGTGAATGACTCTTTAATGTTTGTATTGGAGTTAATATATTACAATATATTGTGAAATGCATCATTCTGGATTATGATTTTTATACCTGTGTACGGCATATAATTTAGAGTATTGATTTATTATAAAATTGGATCAGCTTGTTTGTACATATTCAGCCCAATAATACCAACATAATTATTCTTTATTGGTTTTGTCTTTATTTGTCCATCTACCCTATTGGACTAATTTATTTTTCCACAAGTGCAACTCCCAACTCGTTGACCACATGTCACCCATTTCAACTGATCTGACTTGCAAAACAACACCTTAACTTATAGAAGGGTTATATAAAAATTCCTTTCCTTTTTTGCTGAATCAGCTTATAAGCAAGTATATACGGTAATCTGTTTCGAACATGGTAGGTATATATGGTAATGTACTCTTTACAGTAGTCTTTTATCTTGCCTGATGTTAATTTTTTTGTCCTGTATGTATCTTAAAAGGTTTGCAATTAATGAACAAAGTTGGGACTTATAATATGAATATTACTTTTCCTGTGCAAATTATTTGAAATTACTTTAATTTTTTTACAGTTTACGTCAGCCCCTCTTTGAGGCCACACCCCTAGGGAAGATTGTGAAAGACCTCAGTAAGGTCCCAGAACGCAGATCTGTCCCTCCCAGTCCAGGAGTAACACCGGCCCCAGTCATTATCTCCCAACCAACAAGAAGAATTGTATGTACTAACCCATATGAAATAATTAGGTGGATTCCACCTGGAACTTAAGGAGACTCCAGGTGGAATCTGCCTAAAATGTTCAAAATCTGGTTAATACAAAGGCGGACATGGAATATTTGAAAGCTGTAAGATAAATTCATCTTGAGTCCGTCTAACTCTAAGATGGACTTTTGTCAAAATTCCTGCTATATAATACATCTTTGGGCAAAATGTTGGACTTGGTTAATTTTCCAACCACTGTCTAGGTGGAATTAGGAACTTAGTCACTGGCATCTATTGTATGAAAGGAGGAATCTGGACTTAGTTTATTTTCTAACCAACATCTAAGCAGAATGAAGTACTCAGTCATTTACATCAGTTAAACAAGACAGAATTTTCTTTTGTGTGTCTCTAAAGTTAAATGTAAATTTTGACTTTTTTCATTTGTGCAACAGCAATGAACTGAACGTCTGTATCATATTCATTTTACAAAGAAATTGCTACTAAATTACATCAATGATTGAAAGAAATTTTGAAAATAATGCATGTAGAATAAAATAACTTTGCAGCTTTCATTTTGTTTGATATATTCAAGCTCTGATGATGTGACCCAGCAAATTTGAAAATTACATAATGGTTCAGAATTTCTGAGGTGATGTATTCAGTCCACAATGAATCTGTTGCCATAGAGATTAGTAAACTGTGCAACATCTCAGAGTCAATAACTGTACTTGGCTACAAATATAAATAAAGTCCATAGCTAATGATAAGGCAATCTCTTACTTTTGTTAAAAGCTATAGTAACTTGGACTTGCACTCTACTTCATAGTTTCCAATTTAAGTTTTAAAATATGATGTCTTGAACTATTTTGCAAGATATAGTGTGGTATATCGCTAATGTATTTGAACAAGGTTGCACGCTTGTGGGATTCAAATTAACTTCTTCAAGATCACACTGCAAACTCTGTGAAAAGCATAAAAATTGTTTATCATATTCCAAAAAATACCACAACCACCCCATTTAAAAAATTGGGGTATCCAATTTTAAACAGTTGACTCTTTAAAAACGCGATTTATAAGTCACCCTATTGACAGAGTTATATGATATCAGTACATTATCATTCTACAATGGCAAAATAACTAAAAGGTCTGATAATTATAATAATAAAAAGGACTGATATGCGGATGTCTTCCAATATTTCAGATTTTGAATAGATCGTTACTTAACAAGCAACAAAATATAATCTTTTATTCTTCCTGGTTATGGATAAGGAAATTCAAATCAAGTGATCAGTATAGTAGAATGACATCGATTCCAAGATACTTTCCATGACAAAAAGGTTCCAACATAACACTGTATTTAAATGGTTTAATTTTTTTCCAGTATAACAAACATGCCACAGTTTATCTACATTATAAGAAGCATCAACTGCGCATTTTAAACTTATAATCAGTGTCCAATCTCTCCAGCCCAGCCCATGTTATAAATTTAATTTTTATTGACTAGCCTTTGAAGGACTGAATGGATTCAAACTGAATCCAGAAAGATGTCTGTAATATCAAGAATATTTAGTGAGGGTATAATAGTCATCTTTTTATGACATCCCCCCCACCCCCAAATTAAATTGTTGTCCATTTTTAAAAAAAAATAACATATATAGTTATTACCAGTCGGGGCACATACCAACAGCAAACAGTTCTGTTTTAATAATATGTGTGAAGAAATAGCTTCCAGAATTTATGAATTATCATCATTTTCCATATGATTTTAAAGAAAATGTGCAGGATCCCAAGTTGTTTGAGTTTATTAAACACCTGATTAGTACCATGTTGAAAAACATTTTTTTAACAGATGACATGTATGGATATGGAAAAATTTCTCACAGTGGACAAATTATTGAAAATTTTCATTATTTGTTTCAGCGGCCCTGCAGAACACTAGAACTTACCCCTATGACTCCAAGCCCTATTAAAAGACAACGTAAGGTTCGTTTTTTTGCTGATAAAAACACTTCTATAAGCCGGGCACAGATGAGAAAGAACATAGAAGACACATCTGACATTATTGTGAGAGAGGTAAATTACTTCAGAATTTGTATACAGTTAAGATCAGTCCAGAAATGCTGACAATATGAATCATAAAAGCAGTTGTACCAAAGCACACACGTTTTCAAAGCTGCCCGTACAAAATTATGAATAGGAATCTGTCTGGCTATGGCACGGAAATGAAAAGGAATCCAAGTGGATTTTTAAGAAAAATTCATAGACCCAGTTGTGCATGAGTAGCACATGTAGTTTAAGCACGGGTTACTGGTACTTCAACATGAACAGGATTCCACCACTTGTGCAGAAATCCTGCTCATGACACAGACTTATGAAATTAGAAATGTTGCTGAAAGAAGGAAGACAGACTTTTAAATTAAAATTTTGAAGGTCTTGCTTTATGCATTGAAGTACAATGATCACACTATTTCCTAAATATTTGCAGTCAACAGTTTTTACTTGATTTCAAACAAAGTCTTTAAACAAATTGTAAACAAAATCACATATGCAAATGTATTTGAAAAGAAAATAAAATACAAAGGGATAAATTTACCCAAGATTACATGTATATTGCAACATTTTTTTTATTACATATTATATCACATAATTTAAGTTTTCAAAAGTCATTTTTGACAAAACATTTTATTACAAACATTTATCATTCTTAACCAATTTTGTAATTGTTACTATAAAAAATTATGTGCTTTCTAAACCAACCCCTCGAATGAACAGTGATGATTGACTAATCTGATTCCAGTAAATTAGAAAACATGCAAAACTTTTTTGTCAGCATCTTTACACAATGTTACTGACTGGGATAACTTTAACACTATTGGGTAATTTTGTTACTACAAGAATGCTGGAATCTGCACTTTAATCGGTACATTTCAGTTCATTTAAAAATGCTATAACTTCAGATTTTGTGCCAGTATTTATTTCACCAAGAAAGCCATACAGGTCTAAATACTACTGTATCAGCACTTCCATAGAAATCGAATTACAGTAAAACCTGTCTTGAGAGACCACTGCTATGAGAAACCACCTGTTTTTAGAGACCAGAATCTCCATGTACAGATTTATTCATTATATAGTGTTGTGACCTGTTATGAGAGACCACCTGTCTTGAGAGACCATTACTTTTTGGTAGAAAGGGTGGTCTTTCAAGACAGGTTCTACTGTATTTCATTTGATCATCCTTGAGTATTCATTACCATAGATTAATAGCTGTCTTAGTTCTAGTCTTTTAAATGAGAGAAAGGAATCAAGTGTAAGGAACTTCATCCAAATAGGATACTAAAGCAGAAAAGTCTACTTTGGCAAGTTTTGTTTTTTGTTTTTTGTTTTAACAGCACCTAAAATCTATACACTTTCAGCTAACTTCTGCCCTATTTTTTAGCTTATTGGGATTTTCAACAGAATCACACATTGATTTTTCAATTGATCCCTTTGATACACAATTTACCTTGATTTCTGGTAATTTATGAACAAAACAATGTCCAGTTATTATTGATGATCAATATTTTGTGTTGTGCATATTGTTTTAAGAACAAATCCATTTTTATCTTCAAAAGGAAAGCAGCTATGAGTATACAAGGGACCCAGATTTCTTACACTGTCAGCTAAGTGAACAAGCTGGATATTTAACCCTTTAGCTACGACTAAGCGTCTACTGTAAATAGCTCTCAAACCCCAGTCAGCAATGTTTAGATAAGAAAGTCTACCTTAAATGTAGGACTATGGATAATTTATACAGTTTAAAAGTATTTTATGCTATTGAGAAGAAAGAAAATGTTTCAAAAATAATCTGCTGCAAATTGTTGTTAAATTTAATATTTAAGAAGCAGTCTAATGTTTATTTTTGATGTTTGTAAAGTTCTGTATATTTTTCTGCAGGTTCTGCCTTACCATAAGCTGTCAGACTTCAAGACACTTATGTCTCAACCTGGACTGAAAGGTAAGTTTTGAGTTTTGCAGAGATGCCAAGTCGTCTTATTTGGTTGGAACAGCGTTGAAAATTTGAATTTCTGAGAAAACTTCTAGCTTTGATTAAAACAGAACAAACTCTGATATTTCTGCCTATCAGAAATGTGTTGATCTTTTTTTTTATATTATATCAAGCAGACATAATGAGTTTGATGTTGGGGAAAATATCATAAGCATGGAATCCATTGTAGCACTTGATAAGTTGAATATTAATTAGTTCCTGCATTTTCATTGGTGAAAATTATATATTGCCTTTTAGCTTTTATTGTTTTTTTCTTTCTTTCTAGTCATATTTCAAAATCCAATTGTGAGCATGTACATTGGTAAATGATAAAATAGATATCACTGTCAAAGATTTTATTACCTTTTGAAAGATGCAGTTTTATATACTTTTAAAAAGAAATAACAATGCAGTTTTATATACTTTTAAAAAGAAATATCAATGTTACAACATTTTAGCAAACATGGTGGTGGTCATCCCAATTGCTGCTGCTGTATAATGCTCTGTTTTACCACATTGTATTTTAGAATTGCTTCTCAGGAATTGGGCACTGCAGTTGAAATTGGTAAATAGGATAAAATGGTTTTTTAAAAAAAAAAAAAAAAGACTAATCAAACCAAACTAAATCAACCAACTAATCAACTTTGGCAATAGCAGCAAAGGTAATAGTCCATCGTTTTTGCCACATCCAGACATGCCAACCCTCCCGCATTTTGTGAGACTCCCGGAATTCAACCGCACCTCCTGCATTATTTTCTTTTCTCCTGGAAAAAAATTGTTTCATCAAAAACATATGGAAAAATTTGTTTCGTTGAACGAAAAATATTTTGGAAATTCCCCAGCGTGAATGACCGGAAATGAGGTGCAGAAAGTTCTTTGAAAACCATGCAAACTTGAATCTGCATGTTTGTTAATCTCTTTTACAATGTCTAAAAGAAAGCAGGATTCGGTTGAAGTTGGAAAGTTGAAAAAATATAAAACTTCTTTCTAAGCTTCTTACAGCCTGGAATTTCCATGCCTGACTCGTAGTGATAAACATGCAGCGTTCTGCAAAACGTGCAATTCGTGTTTCAGTGTTGCCTGTGGCGAATGTGATGATTGTCGTCGACATCTCCGGTCACAAAAGTAAGTGTTTAATCTTACTGTTTATTTTTATGGCTTAATTGTATGCTGCAAATTGTAATTTGAATGCTACCATTAAAATTATGATTATTATTAGCGAAATTAATATACACCGAAAGATCGGTTAAATCGGGTACAGTTGAATAAACAACAATTGAATCGATACATCTGCTGATAATACAAATACTAAAACTTTATTATTATTATAATTTTTTTTATTTTTTTATTTATTTATTTAGCTGTAAGGGGATGTTCATTTAGTACGTACATAATGAGGGGGGAGGGGTAACTAACATTTGTACTAAATGGATGGCCCATAAACTCTAGGGTGTACTTCAACAATTAAGATTCAACAGCTGTTTCCCTAAAACATCTACGTGCCTAAGATATAGTAAGATCGGTAAGAGAAACAAATTGTGTATTAAGTTTTTATAGAAAGGAAGAAACATTAAATGCAATTCAGATTTTGCAAAAGAATGTAATTTATATTTTGTTGTCTTGTTTCTGAGTCAGTATTTTAATTTTCACTTACTTTATTTCACAGGCACTTAACATCTGCACAGACAAAGAGAAACACACAGGATGTGTCACATTTTTTCAAACATGTGGATTCATCCCTTGAAGAAGCTGTGACCAAGGCTGAAGCACTTTTTACTGGGTTTCTCGTTGAGCATAATATCCCTCTATCTGCAGCCGATCATGCAGGTGCCCTTTTCAAGGCTATCTTCCTGCATTCATCCCATTCAGCATGCAACATTATTAAAAAATATCATTGTGGATGAACAAAGACAACATGTATTGTTATGGAACTGGCAGCAGCTTCTTTAGTTCAGACAATGAAAAGCGGGCCATATAGCATTGCTACAGATGGTAGTAATGACAGGGGAGACAAGTTATACCCAATTGTTGTTTGCTATAGTGAAAATGGAAATACAAGAATTAAACTTTTAACATTATTGGAGTGCATTGAAAATGGAACAGGAGAAAATATCGCAAAAATGATTGACAACAAATTTGAGGAAAAAGGCATCCCTTGGAGGAATTACATTGCATTCACCACAGACAATGCCATTGTTATGATAGGAATGAAGAGTGGTGCCTATGAATTTTTGCTGCAAAAGCAGGCAGAGTTATTTGCAACTGGTTGCATTTGTCATCGACTCAACTTGGCTTGTGAATGGGCTTGCAAGGAGCTTTCTGTTAATGTAGAATCTTTATTTCATGACATTTATTACTGCATGGAAAAGAGCACAAATAGGATGCATGCATTCATACATTGCCAAGAAGAAGCAGGTGTTGATATCACTAAAGTGTGCAAGCATGGGAGTACTAGGTGGCTGTCTCTTGGATAAACGTCAAAATGGGGACTCAAGCAGTGGGATCCACTTACAGTCTTCTTTAAGACCGAGTTCGAAGAGAAGTCTGCCAGTAAAGAAGTCAAAGCAAGACAAAGTTTGGAAGCCAGCCACTCAGAAGCAGAGAGTTCTGAAAAATTTAAGGTCCAGGACTTTTAAGTTAAACCTTCTCTTCTTGGACTTCATCATTCCCTTTTTTTACAGGGTGAATCTTGAGCTGCAGTCAGAACAACCAATGATCCACAAACAGGCTGCTCAGATAAAAGAGCTTATCAAGCAGGTTATGACAATGTTTGTGAAACCTGCCATGATCTACAAGGATATAGAATCTATTGACTTCTGAATTGGATACAACATCAAGAATGATGAAGAAATAATGATTGGTCAAGCAGCTCGGCGCTTCCTGCAAGAATGTAAATTCTTCAAGGAAAGGCTGACTTCTTTACCTCTATTAAAGCCTTGAATACTATCTAACTATCTAATTAAGCATCTATACTATCTAACTATCTAATTAAGCATGGAAATATTTCTGAACATTACCTTAAAAATGCGGTAGTAGCAGATGTAACAAAGAGGCCCTTCATCAGCTTTGCAATGCTGGATTTCTTTGTGAAGCGGTATCCAGCAATTGTGCCAGCAGGAGCTTCACTGGATCAGTTACAGATGCAGTTTTCTCTATACCAGATTGAAGAACTACCTCCTGGAATGTTGGAGCCGAATTCAACAGCTGCCATGGACCAAACTTGGATGAAGATTGGGAGATCAGAGATAGCATTGGTCAAGCAAAATTTGGATTTCTTGCCAAAGTGATGAGCCATATCCTCGCTATCCCTCACATCACTGTGAAAGAATATTTAATTTTGTGAGGAAGAATAAGACTGACTTCAGGAACAGTATGAAAACTGAGACTCTAGAAAGTCTTCTTGTTGTTTGACAAAGTTATGCTTAAAAGATGCAAAGGAGCAACAACCATATCTCTCCAGGAGTATTGTTAATTGATGTTTTTGATGTTTTTCACTGTTAAGTTTTGTTCACTGTTATTTATATATTGTTGTCTATTATCTAATAATAAACCATTGTAGAATTGAATTAGTATATGTTTATTTGAAAATCATTCACTTTTTGTAAACGTGTTCAAAATGTTTCACCCCTGATGAAATACTCCCTGAAATAATTGAAATCTCCCTGAAATTTTTTCAAAATCTCCCTCGAGGACTCTGCACATCTGTATGAGATGGAGAAGACTTGAGAAATCCTGCATCACTCACTGCCAAAAAATTTACATTTTAGCTCACTTAAAGTTTCTCTAACAATGTCTATTGTTCCAACCAGAACAATTATAACTTATTCAAGCAATATTTACTGGTATCTGAAGAATGCATCAGTAATAAATATTTTTAACAAAGTATGAGAATGCATCAATATTTTTCAATGATGTATTTGACTGATTCAACAGACATAATCACCAGAATGGACAGAAACAGACCAGAACAGATATAATCAAAAAGTTTCAATTGATTTGAAACATCTTTTAAGTATTTAAAATTACGTTGTTTTAGTTAACTGTACACCCTTTATGGTCTTCTCTTTGAAGCAGTTTCTTACTGAAGCTGAGAAAATAATGTCTCACACATTAAAAAAGATGCACACTTCTGCTCATTATTGTTTGTATTATCTTCCCTTTTCCAGCCTGTTCTTATGATCTTGTCCCCCCACCCACACACAAAGATGCTATTTGTCTGGCTTATTGTGTATCTAAATTTGTCGCTTACTTTTCCTACTACTATACAGTTTTTTTTTTGACTATGCATATTAATGTGAAATAGGAAGTCTAAATCCAAGATAGAAAACCTGTACATTTCTGGATGCATTCTACTTGGATTCCATGTTTCTGCACAAAACTGTACTTATTCAGTTACCTGGGTAAACTTGTGCAAAAGCAATACAAAATTTCTAACAATTCAGTTGGACTCTGATATATACATCATTCATAGTCAATGAACAGGTTGTAAAATATATGTGTTTATTTAGGAGCCATGTTCCTCCATCGCATTCAAGATTTGAACATACAACAGGTGAAATTAGTACAGTTGCATCCTAAATTACTTGTTGACTTCAAATATACTCTGAGACTTTATTGTCACAACTCGGCTTCAGTGATTTTTGGGTTGAAAAATAATTTCTGCTCAGTCGACTCAATTTGGTGCCGATTACATTGTTTTTAATGATACTGTGAGAATTCTTAATATGTAAAAATTGCACAAGATACAAACATCAGATCAGAAAATTAATACCAATGGGAAAATACTGACAGATATATGCAAAAATACTTATATTTAATGTAATATGTGGTGACAATATGAGTGAATGTTTTTCAACTTTGCAAAATACATCTCATGCAACTATTCTGTTATTTCTAACAACACTAATATGACAATAATTTCTGCACACATCAAGTTTACCCACTTTTTACATTAATCTCTTGTTAATTAAAAGTTTTAAATTGTACAACAAAACTAAGCCCATTTTACATGACCACAAATATTTAGATTGCAAGAAAATAATATTCATAGTTTATTAAAAGTACTGGAACCAATAAATCTAAATGAGATCTTAAAAAAATGAATCAGGAATAACCGATTAATAGTGTAGTAAAAAAATTAATATAATCAGAATGACAATAAGTATTGTTTTCATCAATTGCATCATTAGAAATTAGACATTGCTTCTAAATGTTGTGTACTGGATAATAGTAATCCAATTTGTAATACAAATACCAAATGATGGCTTAGAACCAAGTGCCAAAATGGTCTGCTGAAAATATCACCAAATTTTATTCATCTAAATGCTTTGAATTTACACGGATCATTCCGTTCTTTTTGTTTAATGTCATTAATTTTTGCACAGAGACAGCATGTGTGTGTGCAGGTACTTCATTTGGTAATAAATCTGCATGATATGAAAGTTAGTCTTGTCATTCTTTTGTTGTCATAGTGGTTCTGCCAACAAGAGATCTACACAATTATGTTATATGGGGATTCACTGGTGGTCCCTATGAGCGTTAATCTGTTGACTGTTTCTGCCATCATTTTCTGACCCAATGTTTTATTCACGTTAGACAGCTAGAAGGGGGTTAAATGCGATTTTAAGTATAAATAAATTTGGTTTTTTCTTCTTCTGACAACCCCACTTATGATTTCTCATTTTGTTAACACAACCCACAATAAAAGTGATTTTCCAAATCAACCATCCACTGTCAGAATCAAAATAGTTTGAAACACAACCACCTACAGAAGTTTTTTTGGAAGTGCCGTCAGCAGGGGGATATATTAATGTTTTACTGGAACAGCCCTGATGAACTAAAGCTTGAAAACACAAGAATTATATACTTTCTCATGAATTATTCCAAAATTCAAATGTTTATTTTGATTGGAAATTATACATGTACTTGGACAGTTTTAAATGCTCGGTTTTTACAAACTTTATTGTCAGAACTAATCTACTGCTTGCCATGGCTGATAAAGACAGGCATATGTTTCACATGATATTTTGCCTGTGTCAGAAGAAAAACCAGTGAAGTATTAAAGTATTGACAATGGATCATCAAGTATCTTTGTGATGTTCATTTTAGCATTTCAACAGATGGTAGCACATATTTCAGTGATGTGAAGCTGTACCTTATTGTGGTTTGTTGGGATTTTGTTGTTGTTGTTGTTGTTTAACACATTTTTTTTCTTCAAAACAAGATAGGTTAATACATGGTGGCCAGTATAAATGGTAGAGGAAGAACCCAGGAAAAAAATGGAAAGAACCACCGACCCATTAAACGCTACTGGCAAGCTTTCTCACATACCCATGTTGGCCAAGCCTGAGACTCGAACACATGTAGACAGAGGTGAGATGGCAGTGATCCATAATGGTGAGTGCTTTAGACCACTTGGCCACTTGAGGCCTCTCGGGTTGGGGGGGGGGGGGGCTAGCCATTGCTTGGATGTGTAATCAGTGTTTTACTTTTACCAGTTACCAAGTACTAAATGCATATTTGCTTAGAAGAAAGGCATAACATGCAGAATAAAGATGTTGATAGGTTTTATATTGAGGACTTTTTATTGTTACCACAAATATAAACAAATGCTCCAATTTCTGACCACAGCACCAATACCCCACTTATGTGCTTTTACCTCTGTCACTCAGTTGTGTTCTTTAGGGTTGCTTCTTTGATTTCACCAGTACCTGATATAAGTACAAATGATAAAAATTGTTGAGGCATGGATTGTAACTGATTGTTTAGAATGGAGACCTGTCAAATTAGTGAAGCTTAATTTGTGCCTTATTTTTTAGAAAAGAGACATATTAAAATTTTTCTATAATAATTGTTCATGCTATTTATTTTGCAGTTATTAGATTTAATTAGGGCTTTTCTAGTAAAATGTGCTTGGAACCTAGGGAAGGTGCTTTTAATATGTGGTTGTCTCCCTTGGATGCAAACTGTCACTTTCACACAAACTGAGTAATTGGCATGGGGCATACATTGTCATAGCACAGATACATGGGGCATATATTGTCATAGTACAGATACATGGGGCATACATTGTCATAGTATATATACATGGGGCATACATTATCATAGCACAGATACATGGGGCATACACTGTCAGAGTACAGATAAATGGGCAGACATTGTCATAGTACAGATAAATGGGGCATACATTGTCATAGAACAAATGCATGGGTTATATATGTACAGATATATGGGGCATACATGCTTAATCTCCCATTTGACCAGTAAGATCATATAATAACCCATGTTACTTTTGGATTGGAGATTAAGAAACTTGTTTATTGAATCTTGTTTATATCAGCTGACTAAAATTTGTTGTTAAAAAACTTAAAAATTTTCAACAGTTTAATTAGCTCATTACATTGAATGAAACTGTAATTACAACAGTGTCTGGAATTTTCAAATGTGGAAACAATTTGTAACCAATAAACTTATGTCTTCTATTCCCAGTTCCTTCGCATAAGAAGTTATTTTCTTTGTGGAAGAGGAATGCTGTCTCAACTGGCCCCTTGGCACCATTAGAGATGTCCCCAGAATACATAATTCCATGGCAAGAGCAATCAGAACAAGCAGAGATACCTGATGGTAATAATGATATTTTATTTTATATAAGGAAAGAATATAACAGTGTAAGAAAATTGTTGAGGATGTGGCACTATTATATGTTGCTAACTTTTCAAAGAGTCTTCAAATTTATGGTTTCATTTGGTACAGCTATGAAGACCATAAAAATGTGTCCCCTTTGAAAATTTCTGATACTGCTGTAATAATAATAATAATAATAATAATAATAATAATAATAATAATAATAATAAATAACCCAATATTCAAAGCAGGAAATGGAGTGGTGTGTGTGACTGTGATTTTTCTGGGGTGATTTATGTCAGACCCTAATTTCCATCGTTTTATGAAAAATATTCTCTAAATTCTGCATTTTTTTAAATAATTTTTTTTTTTTATTGAATTAGGGCCCATTTACATTGATGTTGCTGCCACTATTTAGTTGAGCTGTATTTCTATGAAATTCATATTCAGACTTATTTTTTTTATGTCACAGGACAACCCACTAAGAGACGAAGGAGGAGCCCAGTGGCTGAAGAAGAAGCTGCCCCTGATCACCAGGTAGGAACAGTAGTATGCTGCTTCTGTTAAAAGATTTTTTTTTTTTATGTTCATCACAAAATCTGGTATAGGTATATTAAAATGTTACCCTTGTGACCTGGCAATTCGTTCAGGCATTCGTGTTGCAAGAATATATTTTGGGTTTATTAAAAGACAAGATGAAGAAAGCAATAGCCAGAGTAGCTGAATAAATGTTTTGTGGTTTGTTAAAAAAACAACAATTAAAACGACTCAGAAAGAAGAAAAAGAAAGAAACACTGTTAGGGGCATTGACTAAATTTGTTATGAGAGCCACCAGTAATAGGTACATTGGCCTGTGTACCTATATCAGTGTCACTAAAAGTCAGTAGCAGACAAAACTGACCATCCACTTTGTATTTTCTTAAGGCTTTTGTAAGCATGTTTTTCAATTTAATGTCAGAATTTTGTTTCGCCTGCTTAGTACAGTAATTGTATACATGTTTCCATCTTTACAGGATATTTAAGTCAAAGTTCATAATTGGAGATCTCAGTTTCATAAATGAGATAAAATAGTGAAGGCCACAAATAAAAATTGAAATACTACTTCAAAATGACAAATAGTGCCTTATTACAAAAATTATGGCATCTATTCTTCTTTTTCTCAGCAGGCTGAGCTCTCCAGACTTGACCAGACTGACATGCTACCCCCGATAGAGGAAGTACGAGAGGGTTCCACTTCAGGTCTTGAGAGGAGTCGGGCTGCTGAGGACATGTCCATCTCGATAGAGCGGGTTCCTTCAGATATTGATCTGAGCCGAGGGTCAAGTTTGGATGATTCTAAGAAAAAGAGGCATGAAGAATACATATGTACATGACACACACACATACACACACACACACACACACACACACACACACACAAACAAAAAAAGAACTCTTACAAACAATCTGGATGACATGTTATTTAAGCTATCATTTTCATTATATTAAATTTGCTGTACGTCATCTATTGGAGCTCATTTTATCTTGTATGTCATATATATGTGAAAAGTATTATTTTAGATCTCCAATGGAGGATGTTTCCACATGACTTGATCAATAACACAATCTGTACCACATGTACTATAATAAAAACTGCACTGATGTTTATCTGAAATAATTGTTCATATTTCTACAACTAAATACTGCCAACTCATTTTTCTACAACTGAATATTGCCAACTCATTTTACTACATTAAAGCAACTTCAGGATATATTTGTGGTTGTATGTCAAGATAATCAAAAGTGCAAAATGGAATGCTTCATTCCGATTGCTTAACCAAAAGAAACATATCATCTTTATTTGAGATTTTTCTGATTGAGCAGTATTTTAGTGCGAGTATGCTAAATATATGAGCAAACTATTTATTTTTTTTGGTTAAAAAATGTATCAGTATTTTGGATTTAGATGTTTTTTTAAACTGTCCTGGAAGGGGTGGGCAGGCAATGTTCATTGGCCAGGCTAGAAATTATGCCACAGTGAAGACTACGTTTTTGACTAAACAAATCTGCCACTTTGAGTACCTCTCAAAAATTTGGTAAACCTTATGACCCCAATATCCGAATGCATACTAGGAGGTTATGTAGACAGATTTAAATATAAACTGTTCAGGTATTTCGTGACAGACCATGAATGACCAGGAATAATAATTGTATTTTAAAAGTATCACCTGAAATAAAATAATTGTAATCAATATAATATCTTCATGGTTTTAATTGAAAAATTTTGTTTCATTCGATTTTGATTGAACAGAAGTTGACATTTGATCCTATATATTCTCATAATCTGGCTCAAAGATAAATATGAAAGTGATTTCATATGTAGGTACATTACTGCTGAAATATATTATTAAAGATGAAAGGAAAATAGGAGGTGGGCCAGTCTGGATTGCAGTATGCCTTAGCTGTCAACATCAACATGTAGCTCTATTCTAAATAGTTTTTTTAATTTAAAATTATACTAGTCAGTTTGAATAACTTAAAAAGCACAAGTACAATGATACATAGAAGCTTTTGGACAGAGTAAGGGATTCATGACAAGTAACAACAAAAGCAATTAAAACAGCTATTCAGTGTATTATCGTAGATGAGAATTGGGGACAGGTAACAGCAAAGGCAAAAACAACAACTATTCAAGGTATTAGCACAGTAAGGGATTGATGACAAGTGAGAACAAAGGCAATGACATCAGTCATTCGGATTACCAAAGCGAGAGATTGGGGACAAGAAGAACAAAAGCAGTAACAAACAACTATTCAGTGTATTGTGACAGGACAGGATTTAGGACAAGTAAGAACAATGGCAATGACAACGATTCAGGGTATTATTAAAGTAAGGCATTGAAGTCAACTGAGGACAATTTAAGGCATTAACAACAACTAGTCAGGGTATTATTAAAGTAAGGCATTGAAGACAACTGAGGACAATTTAAGGCATTAGCAACAATTAGTCAGGGTATTATTAAAGTAAAGCATTGAAGACAACTGAGGACAATTTAAGGCATTAACAGCAACTAGTTAGGGTATTATTAAAGTAAGGCATTGAAGACAACTAAGGACAATTTAAGGCATTAACAACTAGTCAGGGTATTATTAAAGTAAGGCATTGAAGACAACTGAGGACAATTTAAGGCATTAACAGCAACTAGTCAGGGTATTATTAAAGTAAGGCATTGAAGACAACTGAGGACAATTTAAGGCATTAACAACAACTAGTTAGGGTATTATTAAAGTAAGGCATTGAAGACAACTGAGGACAATTTAAGGAATTAACAACTAGTCAGGGTATTATTAAAGTAAGGCATTGAAGACAACTGAGGACAATTTAAGGCATTAACAACTAGTCAGGGTATTATTAAAGTAAGGCATTGAAGACAACTGAGGACAATTTAAGGCATTAACAGCAACTAGTTAGGGTATTATTAAAGTAAGGCATTGAAGACAACTGAGGAAAATTTAAGGCATTAACAACAACTAGTCAGGGTATTATTAAAGTAAGGCATTGAAGACAACTGAGGACAATTTAAGGCATTAACAACAACTAGTTAGGGTATTATTAAAGTAAGGCATTGAAGACAACTAAGGACAATTTAAGGCATTAACAACTAGTCAAGGTATTATTAAAGTAAGGCATTGAAGACAACTGAGGACAATTTAAGGCATTAACAACAACTAGTCAGGGTATTTTATAATCACAGTAAGAGATTGTGGACAATTAAGAACAATGACAGTGGTAATAACTATTCTGGGTATTTTCTTTGAGATATGCTCTCCATGTTAAATACAACTGTACTGAAAAATGAGTACTGCAGTACATATAATGTAGTGTCCAAACAGTATGGTTAATAGAGAAAATAAATGAATTTAAAAAATTACCATAGCAAATATGGTGGACAGTGTAGAATAGCCAAACAAAAGCATCATGTTCTGTGGAGAATAAGCTCAGACATGAGATAAATATTAGATTCCTG
Organism: Unio delphinus; assembly: GCA_029339505.1. Classification (NCBI taxonomy): domain Eukaryota; kingdom Metazoa; phylum Mollusca; class Bivalvia; order Unionida; family Unionidae; genus Unio; species Unio delphinus. The sequence continues at coordinate 2,950,806 of JAQISU010000109.1, read as the reverse complement.
TCTGCATTGTGGACTTCAATGACACCACATGGCATGAACTCACTGTGCTATGATTAAAATATGGGAACATGTCACAGTTTGTCTTTAAGTAACTAATCCAGCATCTAGTGTTTATCATTTTGAATATTGGACTCATTCATCTATCTGATAATGTAATTTCACCATAGCTACCTAACTGTACAAGGTTAATGTAATCAATTCTTTCAAGCTGAAAACCTAGTGGCACATATTTGGATGATGGCAAGTCCATCCCTTATGTCCTTGGTCGTATCAAGAACCATCAACCAAACTAGACAGTATTTCATTATTTTTATTTCTAACAGACATTCATAATTGTTGAGATCATGATATTTTTGTATGCGTCAGATTAAAATTTCTTTAACTTTATTATTGATCTGTATGTTTTTCACATGCCGTTTATTTACTGGAAACTGTCTGCATCATTCTGAAATTTAAAATCCACTGATCACAACTGCAGAGGCAAATATTTGACTTGGTACATTGGGTTCTCTCCCTTATGCCTTTTAACAATACTGTGTTCTTTATATGTAAGCTAATATTTTCTTCGGAACAGACAATATTTTGTCGGTGTTGTATTAAATCCTCATAATATTACTAATCTGATAATTGGTAATAGCTAAATACTGAGTGGACTGTCAATTTAAAATCATAAACAATGATGTCACTTCTGTCATATCCGTTTGCATACACAGATGAAGGCAGCCAGCCATAGAGTATATATATATATATATATATATATATATATATATATATATATACACACACACACACACACAAACACACAATTGCACAGAACTTTTAGTTGTTTTAGATGTTTCTTTTAACATGTACTTTATTGAGATAATGGTCAAAGTAATCATGTAGCTAATTTAATGTTCTAATGATGGATATATAACAGCAGTAGATTCTCCTTCTTAAATAAAGAAATATATTGTCATCGTCATGTTATCATGATGATGGTTATTATTATTATTATTATTATTATGTTTATTATTAATATAAGACCAAAGCGCACACGGTCTCGAGAAGGTGCACCCATTGAAGTTGAACTGGAACTTGAACCCCCAAGTGACATCTCAAGTCGTCTGGGAGCTGAACTGGAACCACAAAAGAGAAAATTGTGGGCCCTGGAAGAAGAGGAGGGAGAGATAACTAAAATTGAAGACATCCAGTTGGGAGAGCTTGAAGTGTCAAACTTGGATATTGGAGTTCTACCAAGGGAGAAAGAGATAAACTTCCAGAATATCAAGAGAGAATTTATGGGGTTTGTATGACTGGAACAGCTAGAGTCCTGTTCAATAAGTATATATATATATATATATATATATATATATATATATATATATAGAGAGAGAGAGAGAGAGAGAGAGAGAGAGAGAGAGAGAGAGAGAGAGAGAGAAAGAAAGACAGTGATTGTGGTTTATAGTTTTCATGTTATTTTAACTATGAATTACAGTCCTGGCAATCTCATGTTTGAAGTGTGAAGTCACTAGTTGTGAAATATGAAAAATCATTTTCATTGGTCAGGTTATGCTCCAAAATTTTCACAACATTTAACTTGATCTCACATTAAATTTTTTGCTTTTGTTCAATCTCTATAATGAAACAAATGGTACATTTTTTTCAGTGGAAATAAACTTTTATGTCGGTGTTGGTATGATACTTTTAAGTTGTAATTAATCTAAAATATTTTAAATACTATTTTTACATGGGCGAAAATTCAGTATCTTTGCTCTGTTGATATTCTGACAAGAACATTATTTTTCGTAAAGCCTTCAGCATCACATGTATACATAGCATATTACTCTGTCATTGGCGGAAACGGCGCTCTTCAAAGAAAAAAAACACTTTTTTCCTAAAACACTTGATTTCACCCGAGGTAGCCTATATAAACATGCCACCCGCACGAGATATTCATATTTTATTCTGGCGTTGTAGCGGAGCGGTAAGTACAAAATAGGTAAGTAATAGTCGCGTGCCTAGGTTTGTTGTAGCCAGCTTAGGACATAGTCCAAGCTATACGTGCTAATTGTTTTAGTTTATTTATATTTAGTCGTACTGGCTACTGACGAGGACAAAGTCCTCTCAATTACTGACCTCGAAGCTGACTCAGAATTTTTGGGTTTTGGGCCTGAGGATATTGCAACCTTTTGTGAAGCTGAGGCTAGTTCCTCACGAAGGAAAGGAATTATAAAGCCACAAAAACAGAAAACTAGAGACAAAAAATTAAAGTCTGTTGTGACTAGAGTTCAGAAAGTGGCAAAACGCAAGCCTGTTATGGCGACAAAACAAGTAAAAAATGTCGGACAGTCGAAGACGTTCAATCTCATAGATATAAATAATCGGTCGGAAACCGATATTGAGCTGTTGAAGACAAAATTGGTTCTAAATAATAATGCAGCCTGTTGTGGCAAATGTCAATGAAATTGATGCCCTGTTTGGCGAACCGTTACCGGAGTTGCATGTAGAAGTTGAAAACGTAGGGCCATATAGCGATGTTGATGTTACTCCAGTAGAGGGTAATGCAGGTAGACCACTCGAGCAAATTTCTTTGAGTGGGAAGATCAGTGGGGTATTATTTGAGGCTTTTCAGCCTGATTACAACTGTCTTTCTACTAACAATGCTGATATGTGGCAGTTACCCAGACTGAAAACTCCCCAGAAAGGAGAGCCCATACCAAATCCTTAGCAATGCTGATTAACATTGCATGCACTTCCTTATGTGCAACAGATGAAATTGTACAGAAGTACAAGATCCCAGAAAACTGTGATAGGTTAGGCCCACCGCTTGTCAATCAGGAAATTTGGAATGACCTTAATAAACGAGTTCACTCTTATGACAAAGCCTTTAGGGATATCCAAAATTTTGTTGCTGCAAGCATTATGCCAATTGTCCAATTAGCAGAATTCTTAAAGCCTCAGAGAGCTGCTAATGAAAAGGCAAAGTCCTTAATTTCAGATGGTATTACCCTTATGGGTCAGGTACAATATCACGTCTCCCTCAGAAGAAGGTACATGATTCAACCACATTTGAAACGGAAATATTCCAATCTGTGTAATATGCATACCCCCATAACATCCATGCTTTTTGGGGATGATGAGGCCAAGGAGGTTAAAAGATGTGACACTGGCTTTGCACTTGCCAAAGAAAATTTTGCCCATATTCAGAGATTTTACTAGAGGCCGTGGTGCTCGAGGTGGTGAACCCATGCGAGGTTCAAAGTTCAATCCGAGGGCAAGATTTAGATCTCAACCTTATAGTGCTAAATATTCATACAGGTATCAATACCAAAATTCCAATCGAGGAAGGAAACCTGCCTCTACTAGTTCCCCAAACGGGTTCATAAATTAAAATTGGTTGAGGTAAGTTCTGTTGGAAAACTGAAATAATGTATTGCTGTATGGTGTGGTTTTACTTGCGATCCGTGGATTTTGCAAACAGTTTTGGGTTACAAAATTGAATTTGATTCCATGCCTTTTCAGTCCTTTTTGCCTAAGGAAATTCCAGTCTCAATTTTATCTAATGAAATTATTGAACTTCTACATAAAGGAGCTATAGTTCCATCCTATTGTGAGGAAAATCAATTTATTTTGAACATTTTTATTGTTCCCAAATCAAATGGAAACTTTCGGCCAGTTGTTAACCTAAAACAGTTGAATAAATTTGTTAATTATGAACATTTTAAGCAAGAAACATTTAAACAAATTTTAGATCTCGTCCAGAAAAATGAATTCTTTACTTCCATTGATCTAAAACATGTTTATTTTAGTATTCCAATACATAGAGATTATCAGAAGTTTCTAAAGTTTGTTTGTAATGGTCAGCTTTTTCAGTTTGTATGTTTACCTTTTGGGCTTTCTTCTGCTCCAAGAGTTTTCACTAAGATCCTAAAACTTATTTATGCAATATTTAGGCAGCAGAGCATTAGGTGTTCATATTATATTGATGACTCATTGAATTTTGGATGCTGAGTCACATTTGCTTGCAAAATACTTGGACTATGATTGAGACATTGAAATCTCTTGGTTTTACAATCAATCTAGAATAATCTATGCTTATTCCATCTCAAAGAATTCTTTTTTGGTTTTGTGTTGGACTGTTCAGTTTAAAGGTTTTCTTTCTGAGCATAAATTGGGAAAAATTCCAGGTTTTTGCCAAGAAACTCTTGGATATAAAGTATGTTAGAATACAAGAGTTGGCTTCATTTATTGGTATGCTCATTCATGCCTTTTATGCAATACTGGAAGCCCCAATGCACTACAGGTATTTGGAACAAGATAAAATAAAAGGTCCGAGTGAAAATAAAACTTATGATAGTACAGTTCAGTTATCCTCTCAAAGTATACAGGAACTTAAATGGTGGTACCTAAATGTGGCTGCCCCGAATGGGAAATCTATTAGACAAGACAACATTGCTTTTACTATTCAAACTGATGCATCATTCTCAGGGTGGGGAGCTTATGCATTGGATTCAAACAGGTCGGTCTCTGGTAGATGGGACAAGAGTGAGACTATTTTTGCAATAAATTACCTCGAGTTATTAGCAATTTCTTTTGCCTTACAAGCTTTCCATTCAGATCACAAAAATGTACATATTGAGATTCAGTCTGACAACATATGTGCGGTCTCTTATATTAATAAGATGGGTGGAATGGCATCAATTCAAATGGATCAGCTAGCTAAACACATTTGGGAATGGTGTTTGGAAAGGGAAATTTTCGTATCTGCAGTCTATATTGCAGGCAAATAGAATGTACAGGCAGATTATTTGTCAAGGAACTTTTCTAACTCCACTGAATGGATGTTAAAGAAAGAAATCTTTCACAGAGTGTGTGTACAGATATTTGTTCCAGACATAGATCTTTTTGCTTCTAGATTAAACTGTCAGATGAAGAAGTTCAATTCGTGGTTCCCAGAACCAGGTGCATTTAAAATTGATGCTTTTTCATTCTCCTGGCATGATTTAACCCCTTTTATTTTCCCCCCGTTTAATCTTGTTGGGAAAATATTGAATAAAATTATTGCAGACAAGGTTAGTAAGCACTATTAATTGTTCCACATTGGACATCACAATCCTGGTTTCCTTTGCACTTGTCATGTTTAATGTCTTTTCCAATTAGACTTCCAAGACACAAAAATATACTGACTCTTCCACAGAATGGTCAAATTCATCCTCTAGCGTAAAGGGAAGACCTTATCCTTAACCGTGGTGACTGTATCAGGAGATTACTCCAAAACCAAGGACTTCCAAGAACAGCTGTGGACATCATTATTAATTCATGGAGATCAGGGACAACCAAACAGTATAACTTGGCATGGAAAAAATGGTGTTTTTGGTGGAAAATCGGGAAAATTAATCCCTTTTGTGTCTCTGAGGTAACAGTTATTTCTTAGATTCTTTGGTAACTGAAGATAAGTCATATAGTGTTGTCAATACTCACAAGGCAATGTTAGTTACTACTTTGAGACTGTTTCATAATGCATGGTGTTCAAATCCATTGTTGATTAATAGATACTTGAAGGGATTGTTTAACAAAAGTCAGCCAAAACCAAGGTATATGGATACTTGGGATGTAAACATTGTCTTAAAATACCTGTGTACCCTTTTTCCTTTGGAATCTGTATCTTTAAGGTTGTTAACAATGAAGCTCGTTGCTCTTATTGTATTATCTACAGTTCCAAGAGCACAAACTCTAAAATTTTTGAATTTACATAACACGACTTGTATGACAAAATAAAATAGTATTCAATTTTTCGGATCTGTTGAAAACTTCAAGGCAAGGTAAGAAATTCCAGTTGGAACTACTACATTATGACGATAAAAAACTTTGTGCTATGCATACCTTGCTGCATTATCTTGACAGAACTAAAAATCTTCGGAAATCTACTCTAGTTCTGGTATCTTATTGTTCCTATAGAACTGTGAAAACCAGTACTATTGCAAGATGGTTAAAAATGGTTTTAGAACAATCAGGAATTGATACTTTTAAATTTAAAGCACTTTCTTACAGAACTGCTGCAGCATCAGCTGCTTTCAGACAAGGCTGTTCCTTGCACACTATATTAAAAACAGCAGACTGAGTATCAGTAAAAACTTTTCACAAATTTTATCTAAGGGATATTTAGACTAATAGTACGGGTGTTGCTGAAGCAGTTATTAATAGCAAATAATTTCGATTTATGATTTACAACTTAACAGAAATAGGCTTACTTTTACTTTTGATGTTTTAGCAAATGTTTTGTTGTCAATCTTTAAAAATGCTATGTATACATGTGATGCTGAAGGCTTTACGAAAAATAATGGACCCCTCATCCAAGCATTTGTGAAGGATGAGGGGCATTATTGGAGTAAAGCCGGAGGCTGAGCATGTATACACCCACCCATTTTGTTGTAAGATGAGATTTCATCAGAATGAGGTTTTTCCCTCCCTTTCTGATTTAGACAACAAAACACTTCTCTTTAAACTATGAATATCTCGTGCGGGTGGCATGTTTATATAGGCTACCTTGGGTGAAATCACATGTTTTAGGAAAAAAGTGTTTTTTTCTTTGAAGAGCGCCGTTTCCGCCAATGACAAAGTAATATGCTATGTATACATGCTCAACCTCCAGCTTTACTCCAATAATGCCCCTCATCCTTCACAAATGCTTGGATGAGGGGTCCATTTTCCTACACCTACCCTTCATACAGAGATCTTAAGAACTTTATTTCCTTTCTTCTGGATAAGTTTGAGGAAATTATGACTGGCTATATCCTTCTAAAACTGTATCTCAAAATTTTTGTACATATTTTCATTCTAAAACTGGGCATTCACTCAGAGTATAATGTCGTATTTGAACCCTGTGATTACAGTACAGTGATTACAGTACAGTGATTACAGTACAGAGCTACAGTACAGTGATTACAGTACAGTGATTACAGTACAGAGCTACAGTACAGTGATTACAGTGCAGAGATACAGTACAGTGATTACAGTACAGAGCTAGATAGCTGCCATATCGGGTACCTAAATACTTAATAAAACTGATTCATGACAACATAAGCATTTCCAGATTGCTTGCTAAATATTGAAACCTAGGTTAAATCAATGAACATAATATGAGTTCAATTTGAAAATTTAATGTCCAGGATAAAGTATTTTAAAACATTTAACATTGATAATAACAGGTTACTTGAGAGCACTTTGTGACATAGTACTATGGATTTTATTACAATCTGGCCCAAATTAGATTATACAGTCAAACCTGTTATGACAGACTGCCCCTTTATTCCAACCAAAAGCGGTCTCTCATAAGGTATGTGAAAGTGGACTGGTTTTCAGGGTCAATAGTTAGCATTGTTGAAAAATAAATAATACCCATACTCACTGTATCATATCCTTTATTCATAAATCTTGTTAAATATTGCATGCATTCCTCTCAAAATATCTTTATATAATAAGGATATACATGTACATCTATCAAACAACGAGAATAAAATTTATATTTCAACATCACATTAATATGTCCAAAAAATGAACAGTTAGATATGATGTATACAGCTTATTCAATACACTTATTCACTTGTTTTTTTTTTAAGAAATCCATTATACTTCTTTGTTGACACGTTTTACTCAGCTGTTTCGTCTGAACATATATCTCCATTTCTGAGCAAAGAAGCAAAATTTTGTCTTTGATTACATTTTGAACTTGCGTTTTGTCAATGCTTAAGCTGACTGCTATTTTGCAAGCGGTCTCCCTTTTTCATTTCTTTCAATGACATTAATCCTTTCTTCCAGTGTTAAAATTTTTCTTTATTTCAGCAGAGGTTCTGCCATTGTTATTAGTGTTGACGTTATAAAGATTCGGTTTTGATCATGTTTTGGGGAAATGTGGAACAAATATATATTATGTACCAATGAATGAAACCAAAAGACATAATTAACACATCAAGAAACAAAACATTTATTCTGAGACGAAGTTTAAATCAACAGTGTTATAGCTCGATAAACAAAGGTTGCGACCATCTGAACCAAGGTAAACAGATGGTGGCTTGGTAAAATACTAACAAAAGAATTAAAAAAATAACTTTTAAAAAATCCGGAAATAATTCTCACTTACTAGTATTAAAGACAATGACCTACAGGCATTATGGATTAACTCGAAAGACAATTTATGTACTCAAACCTACACTAAAGCCCTTTCAAACGATTTGTCACTGGTACATAAGCACTACCGCTGTTTTGTTAGTTTTCTTAAAGATAAAGAAAAAATACAAACATCTAAATTGACTGTGTATATCCATCATTACTCCATTTGATGTTACTGGCTATTCACATGACTTCGGCACTACAATGGCGGTTAGTGACATGTACTTAGTCTGGTTTACTGCAGTTTACAAATGACACCGTACGCTGGAGTTGTAAATTTCACAAAACTGGTAGCTAGACAAATTTTTTAAAATACTTTATTAGAGCAATCTTTACTATTTATGCAGTCATTGTTACAAAAGATTAAATGATGGTTAGAGGTGTTTATCTCAATATATGGTTGATATTTAATGTGCACTTTGTTTGCATATGATATTTATCCCGAGCTCTAGTGCTTACAACTGATTAAGTTAATTCAGTGGTGTCATTAATTTTTTTTTTTTTTTTTTTTTTTTTTTTTTTTTTTTTTTTTTAATGCGGTTGTTCATAGCAGTGTCAAAACGCATATTTTGCCAAGAAATCGTGGTCGCTGGTCGCGTTCAGCAGGTGGTCGTTCATAACAGAGCGTTTATATAATAAAATCGATCTGTGCATTATGATTGTGGTTGGAAATGACAGGTGGTCACTCAGAGCAGAGGTTGCTCATGACGGATTGTTCTGTACCATTCTTTATGACTGACAGTTTAACCTTTAACTCATTCGGCCCCAATCCCATCAATGCTCACAATCCGGTTCTGCATTCAATGGCCTGTCAATGCTCACAATCCGGTTCTGCATTCAATGGCCTGTCAATGCTCACAATCCGGTTCTGCATTCAATGGCCTGTCAATGCTCACAATCCGGTTCTGCATTCAATGGCCTGTTTATGCTCAATTTGAATGTGTGGTAGATATAACGTCTCTAATTGGTTACAAATGGGGCTTTTTGAAGAATCAGACCAATATTAACTAATCAGAAATGATTTTACTTTCCTTTTGTGCAAACTAGAATTGTTCACAAACCAAGGGTTACTTATTTAGAGCAGTTTCACTACACGTTCTGTTCTTGAAATATCGTAAATGATGGCAGATACACGAGTGATTTTTTTTTTATGGCGATGAGAGCAAAACTGAGGAGTTTCTCAGGTTTGATCTAAAAATATTGAGGAAGCATGGGAAAAATTTGTTCGGATAATTTTTTAGATTTAGAATCAGACATTGAAGTTTATGAGATTGAATCGTCAAAAAAGAGGATGCTAATACTAAATAGTGATAGAGTTTCTACCGATCTAGCAGATTGGAGCGATCATCTTCGGCCTGTCCAAATCAATGATTTAAGTGAACCAAATCCCTGACCTGCAGCAAACATTGACAAGGAAAACAGAGAAATTGATTTGTTTTCATTTATTATTTCCGGAGAAACTTTACACAGACATTGCAAGCAAAACCAATGCATATGCCCAAAAATGTATATTTGCATACCGAACAAAACATGGTATCCAACAACAACAGATGAGATGAAAGCTCTGATTGGGGCTCATATTGTAATGGGCATCCTTCCAGCATCAGCCCAAGATATGTATTGGTATAAGGACAAACGTTTCTATCCTTTCAGTCATGCAAGATTTGAAAATCTACAAAAATATTTTCATATAACTGACGCCAGCAACAACCCACCTCGAAGGTTACCTGGTCACTATAAACTGGCCCATGTTCGACCAATATTGGAGCGTATTCGCAAAACATGCATTAGAGAATACATGAAATAATCGAGGAAACATAGTATTGTCACCAAAAACAACAAGGAAAGAGCTTGAACCAAGATGGAGTTTAGAATGAATCTTGTACATCAACTACTTGGAGGATTTGTACGTAAAAGGAAAAATACTCCTTTTTATTCTTCTGAAAGTTTATTTTCCCTTTTGTTCAGAAGAATAAAAAGGAGTATTCAGATTCTTGTGAATAAAAGCTGGAAAGGACACAATTACATTTATTGGACATCGCATACCAATTTGAGTGTCTTATGCCATCGTCATGTGAGATTTGTCAAGTTGAGATATAGCAACAAGCCATTGAACTTCAAAGGGTTTAGAACTAGAGTTTATGCCACTGTACTGGTGGTAAATGAAGTCTAAGCGTACTTTACAAACTTTTCAGTTGAACAAAATGTTTATCGTCAATGCATCAAACTTTTAATTACATTTTCCAGCTTTACAATAGCAGTTACGTATATTTTGGTACACCTTACTGAGACGGACTCGTCAGGGTTGGCAGATCTGACTTTCTAATAAAAAGTACTGAAATCCATGACTCATCCCACATTATAAGCTGGTTTGTGAGTCATTGCGGGAGATGTGTATGCTCTTCAAGATGTTTTATTCTCACACAGGATTGATTTATTAATGCAATAAGTTCTTGTTGTTGAAAGGAGTTACATTCATAGGAATCTCAAAAGGAATATTTTTCAAAATTAAGTTGTTTCAATTATATGCAGTTCCTACAAGTATCGGATTATTCATCAAAGAGATAAAGATTCAATGTGCACCTATGCCAGCCTGAGTGGTCTTGGGAGGGAAGCACTTAAAACTGCCGCTAAAACCACAAAACTAATACCAGACCAAATAACCAAACGCTCATCATTCTGCCCTATGATGTGTCATGTCATAATATTAGTTTAGGTTTTGAAATCAAGTGTAACAGTCATCATTTGATTTTTGTCTTTTTATATAAAAATGAAAACGTGAGACAGCCAATGTGTACTAGTTGTACTAGTTCTAATAGATTGAATGCATTGGTTATTCCTTTTTCAGAAAAGTGCATTCAGCTGTCACTGAAGCAGAGTGGACAACATTTCGAACTCTTTGCCCACCTGAGGAAACTACAAGATCAATGGCTGTTAACTACTTCACTGCATGTCTTGGTTAGTATTAGTTTACTGATAATTTTCTTAACAGTTGACATTCTAAAATATATTTTGACACAACTGATTTTGTTTTAGCAATATATTTGCTTTTGTTCCTCGTGCTTCTACTTCTTGCCCCACACACAACTTATAAAATGCAGAGTGTTCATCTACCAATGCCAGTGGCACTGCATATTGACTGTACTCAATCTGAAAAGATTATATGATCTAGGAACATAAAAGATATAACTTCTTGGTCCAATTATGTATTGCATTTCTTTTGGTCATTTTGAGATGATTGCTTGTGCAATGTTCAGAGTATTTAACCCTAAGGTGGAGCTGTGTTATGACTTTGTCCATTTGTTACCAATGTTTTACTTGCACAGTAACTCAAGTTCTCGGCTCTACATCCAAAGTCTACAATGACAAGTGGAGAATCTTTTGTAATTGGTGCAAAAGTAAACCTGTTTATCCTGGTTGTCTATTCCTGAGTGCAATCGACTATATTTTTTGTTTCTTTTATGAAGCTATTGGTCTGTCTTTTATCATGGGTTCTAGGGTAGCCCCTATCCAACACATTCAGTTTTTGAAAAACTTCAGGCCAGATTCTCACATTGCCAGTTTTATCAAGTATTTCGAACTGTGGAGACCTGTGTCACACTCTCTAACACTGATATGGAATCTCATGTGTCTTGTGGTCTTTAACTCTAAACCTTATTAGCCTGTGAGTTACGCTTCTTTTATAAACTTTATTCTCAATACTATTTTCTTGCTCTCTTTAATAGTGAGTCTTGTGCCATTCTAAGGCATGTGTACAAATTTAGATTAGTACTGTATTACTCAGATAGGAGCTCAAGATGATTAATGGCTATTCTAAAATTTTACAAGTAAAAGGCACATTTGTTTTATTTAAATAAAGCCATGTTAAATGATAAGTCAAAACACCCACCACCGACTAACCTTTTCATCACATATACTAGACATGTTCTCCGGTCTTAAAAAAATACTGTAGATATTTAATAATAAGCTCATCTTTATCACTGCAGATCTTTGCACCAGCAATCATGTGTATGCAAGGCAGGACCCAGGTGACTTTGGAGACATCTATATTTCTATGGGAGATGAGATGGAGTGGTGAAAGTAAATCTGGGATATGTACGAGTAGTGAGATTTATTTTTTTGTATGGGACATGAGATAGACATCGTTTTAGTAAGAAAATTTCTCTCTGCACTTTTTTCAAAATGAAGACAAAATCTGGATGGAAAAAAGTAAAGAGGTAAATGTATGAAATGAAATACAAAATATCAATCATGTTCAGCATTATCTATGACAACTGATAACCATTTTACAAAATGTAGCAGATATAGAGTCCATCTTTAAATTTATCATTCTGCCACATTTCTATTTTTTATGCTGTAAATTGAAAGAAATTTGTCGCTACAGCATTGGGAATCATGGTCAAGGTCACAACCTATTTCAAGTGTTTTGTTGCACATTCCATTTCACTTTATAAATTAAGAACTGTTATATTAAGTAATGAAATTTGGTATCATTAAAGTCAATGTCATAAAACTATTTTAAAGTGTCCATCACACTTTCCTTTCTGTGCTAGAGAGCAGCTGTTGGAAATAATGACATGAAACTTGTTTTACTATCATTGTCTCTCCCCCTCCCTCCCTCCCCCCATTAACTCTACAGTTATTATCAATGGGCTAACATCCAGATTTCATCACCTTATACTTTTGGTGATCTCACCACAGGAAGCTGGGGCAAAGTGCCACTAAAAACAAATTGTTGGTAAACAAGTTGTTGAAAAAATTGATACAAATATTTTATGTGGTTTTGCTTGCATACATGTTGTTGGAAAAATATTGCACAGGTGTTACACAAAATCAAATGTTTAAGATTTTATTTATTTAGAAATTATTATTAAAAATTTGTAACTGACATACAGATATTTTAAATGGGCTTGTTCGCATAGTATTACTGAAAATGTTATGACATTGTTACATTTGTTTGCATAGTACTACTAAAAATGATATGCCATTGTTACATTTGTTTGCATAGTACTACTAAAAATGTTATGCCATTGTTACATTTGTTTGCATAGTACTACTAAAAATGATATGCCATTGTTACATTTGTTTGCATAGTATTAAAAATGATATGCCATTGTTACATTTGTTTGCATAGTATTACTGAAAATGTTATGACATTGTTACATTTGTTTGCATAGTACTAAAAAGTTATGCCACTGTTACATTTGTTTGCATAGTACTACTAAAAATTATATACCATTGTTACATTTGTTTGCATTGTATTACTGAAAATGTTATGCCATTACATACAATCAGGTGTTCAAAATTTTCTTTACTAATATCTGTTTACACAAAAATCCATACTGAAAGGAGAAGAATGTTCTCCCTGAGTTGATTTCCACCCACCTACCCATCCTCACTTGACTGAAACGCATTAAACCAGTCTGATCTTGTCCACAAAGGGTTCTGATTGATTACAAATCTCAAGACCAAAATGCATTACATGTGACTGACAAAAGTAAAACATAAATTTAAAAGATTTGCAAAAAGAACCAAATTAAAAAAAAACATAACATGAGAAGATAAAAATTAACACATAATTAAGAAATTGGTTGAAAGCTAAAATGTTACAAAGACTGATGGCTCGGCTATTCAAGTATTGATATAGGAATCAAGTAAGAATTTGTAAGTAATAAAGACTTTGACTTCTGTACTGTTAGAGTAATGACAATATGATAGAATAAAAGTAAAAAAGTTAATTCTGGTTTAATTAATTTTTAATTTAATTAATTTAATTAATTAATTTTCAGGTGAATAGCAGGTAAAATAGGCTGTAAATGATATCTCCTGATGGTGCATTATGATTATGCCTTTTGCCTGAATTTTCAAATAAATTGGGCCTTTGGTCTCACTTTTCTCAAACTTTACTAGAACACTGCACATTTTTTTAAGTAAACTAAACACTACATATTTATAACAAGTACCAGCAGTGGATTTTTGCAAGACCAAAATTATTACTGACAGAGTTCTGTGTGCTACTTCAATTTTAAAAAGTATAAAGCTTAGAAGAGAAAACAGGCAAAATCAACCTTTGGTTGTATTGTATTCCAAATTCAATATTCATTCAGTGAAATATATTAAACATGTAATTTGAGTCTACCTTTGGCTGCATTGAATGATGTGTTTGGAATGAATTCCAAATTCAATTTAAGAGAGTATCATGTTCATTCAGCAGAATATATTAAACACATAATTTGAGAGAGTCTGTAACCTGGATTCATTGGAATGTATTCCACATGTGATTTGATAGTCTCACATGGAGTCACCGAATATGTTCCACTTGTAATTTGAGAGAGCCTCATATGTATTCATTGGAATGTGTTGATTTATTGGAATATGTTCCCTGTGTAATTTAAAGTAATCTCGTGTATTCATTGGAATACAGTCTGTGTAATTTTGTGTATTCATTGGAATATTTTCCACATGTGATTTGATAGTCTCACCTGATTTATTTTATTTGCAAGGTCTATGGCTGTCTTAGTGAAATATGTTTGTTTGCTGTTCTTTTATTTGGATTTCAGTTGCAGAAACCACAAGTATTATCCCAGTGCGACTGTCTTTTTCATATTTAAAAATAAAGAAAAAGTAAGGATGAAAACCTCTATCCAACGTCTAAAAATGAGAAAATATAAGTATGAAATAGCCATGTGTTCATTCACGTGAAGCTTTTAAAGAATATTTTACTTTTGAAAGTACATGTATGCTTGAAGCATATGTAATGATGTTAACAATCAGCTTTGTTGTACCCGTATTTTCCACATGAAATTTTTAAGAACTTAATAAATTGTTATTTTATCTGTTACCATGTTAATTTGCATTTTAAAAAAATATTTTTATCTGGTTACATATTTTATTGATTGTTGAGAGGGAAAATAATGTGAAGTCAATCTTCAAAGCTCAGCTGGAGCTAGATGGATAGTATAATTACTGATATTGGTTTTTACTGTGCTTATTGTTTTACATTGTTAAAAATAACTTTTTCTGTTGAGATATTTTATCCCATTTGCCCATGTATGTCTAATTTCAGGGAAATAATTGATATTCTAATGAGTATCTTTATTTTATCAATATTTAACAATTTTTATGTTACAATGTTAGCTTTTTGCCTTTGTTTATTCAATGAATTCTATTGACTTCAATCAATATTTTATTTGTTATTTACTTTTTGACAGCCTAATGATGATGTAAACACATTTTGTTGATATTTTCATGTTGTAAAATATATTCAATTTGTCAACTTTTTTCAAACTGCTTTCTTGTTTTTATTTTTCATGTTTATCAATTTGATTAATTGTTGATCAATCTTAAGGAAGCTGGAAATAATTTTAAATGCTTCCAGTTACATTTTTTTTAAAAGTTAAATAAAAACACTACTGCCAGGTATGAGTAGTCTTAATTTATTGCACATAATGGACAACAGAACGTTTTTCTTCTGTAACTTATCTCATTGTTGCATTGTTATAGTATCAGATTAAATTTTGATTATTTTCTTTTTTATCTGGTTTGATTCTTGCCAGTATCTAATCATGTCAATTGACTCAGAATTAATTTGAAGACATTGTAATTGGTACTTTTTGATTTTGTTGTGATCCATTTTGCAAAATTTAGATGTTTTAATTTAATACTATTAAAGATTTACATCATGGTTATGAAATAAATACAATGACTGCAAGTGTTTTCTCCTTGTATTTTTCCATAGCTCTACATCTGAAACACAACCCCAAGTTTAGTAAAATGGTTGTGGTACTGGTCATATGATAATGTCAGTCATTTGATCTAGAAACAGATTTTTTTTTAGAGTTTGATATATTTCCTATACATAATAAATAATTATCTGGTCAAAGTGTTTTTTCAAACACTTTGACCAAATAATTCAATCAGATATCTCAAGTTAATGCTGAAAAGCCCAAAGTGATCCAAATGCATGATATATGAAGATGAGATTGATTTCTATTTTAAATAATGATGTTAAGATAAATAATGTGGAATATTTCTTATATGCCGTAATTGTAACAGACACCATTTTGATCAAATGCAAGATGGCCAGTTTCCTGTCATAAAGTGTGCTTCATTGTAGGGGGCAGCTTAAACCCACATGGCTTTCTCATATTGACAAACTATACATTTTTATTTTGTGTTTTTCAATTTCAGTGTGTTGATGTGGCTTTGGATAGAAGTTTTGGTTGTGCCAATTAAAAGTTTGACAGAAATCAAAACTTTCATTTTGAGATTGAAAATAATAACTTCAGTAATAGTCTATTATGGAGATTAAGCATAACATAGAGACAGGCATTATACATCAATAGGAACACAGCTGTCCATAATGGCTACATGCATGTGCATGGAAAATGAGTCTAAACTAATCCAAAGTACAATAACTTTAGCAGTTATTCAAATAATGAAAACGAATTTTATCCGAGAGTATAATGCAACATTCTGAAATTGCAATGAATGAATTACAAATTATATAAAAAAATAAAATATGCTATGGGTTCAGTATTCTTATACAATTTACCAGTGATGAAAGAAAATGACCAAGTGAAGATAAATTTCTTTTTATAGATGCACATACGATGTGCAATTTATACTTTAAAACACATAATATACCAGTCAATTAGAGGACCAAACTAAAGGGAAATTAAACGCTCTTGTAACTATACCCTGAATCTATAAAATCATTGTATGTGGCCAGGATAAGCAGCGAGGAAAATTTGTTGGTCTAACCTAGTAACTTGAGTTGCCTTCATCAAAATTGTATCTGTGTCCTTCAGAGCTACTACAAACGCCAGATAATAATAATAATAATGAGGACTTTGTATAGCGCCTAATCGATAGAAGCTCTAAGTACTTTACAATATATATAATGATTTGACTTACAAAACAAGAAAAACAACCAAAGAACCCACCATGAAATAGAAAACAAAAACTGGTGAAAATATTTAAGGTAGGAAACATTATTAGGTCTTTAAGTTTGTTCTTGCAGTTGAAGGTGAGTTTTAAGAGCACTCTTGAAAGGGATCACTGTGTCTAATTTCAATGGGCAATTCAGTCCACGTTGCTGGGCCCTGGTATGCAAAAAGAATGTTGCCCATATGACTTTTGTTTTCTGGATTGAATGGATAGCCAGTGTAGGATACAGAGCAAGGCAGAGGTGTGCTCTGATCATGGTAATCTAAGGATGATCCAAGCAGCTATGTTTTGAAGTTTATATCCAGTTTTGAAAGTACTAATGAACACATTTGTTTTAGTGGCATCAAGAGAAAGATTTTTGCGAATGGATGCTCAGCTCAAGATATGCAGCCTTGCATATGTTCATGACCTGTTGGTGCAATGTGAGAGTACTGTCTAGAGTAACACCTAGGTTTCCTACTGACTGTCAATTTAATGTTGGTGTTGCTGATATTTATTGTTTGAAGCAAACGATGTGAATGAGAAAGTCTTTATGTTGTGACGAGAATGGCCTCAGTTTTATCACCATTCATCTGCAGCTTGTTACATGCCATCCATGATTTCACATCAAAAATGCACCTCTCTAAGTCTTGGATGGTAGCATCAACTTCAGTTGGGTGGCTAGATTTGTATATTTGGGTGTCATCAGCGTACAATTGGTGAGACACTGGGTGATGATCTATGACACTTGAGAGCAGCAGAGTGTATAGAATGAAGAAAACAGGTCCAAGAACAGACCCATGTGAAACACCACAACATACATCAACTGAGCTGGAGTGTGATATGACTGAAAAGTGCATCGCCCATATAAGAATAGAGACAAGAAGCTGCATGTGCACAGCCTAAGAATGAACTAATTAATGAATGATCTGATACCTTTTCTTTAACTTTTCATGGGAAATCTTTGCAAGATTTTCTTGGGATTCTCAAAGGGCATTTTAATTGTCATCCAAATTAATGTGCTTCTCCCAGAAAGTCGTGAAGCTATTACAGTCTGATGATCTGACACTAAAATATACAAACTCATTCACAATTAATATTAAATATAATCACGCTTGATTCCAGAAATCTGAATCAAACGACAATCCGAAATTAATAACATAATAACAAATGAGCATAGACATGAGGATAGAAAAATGAAAATTGCAGAAGTGTCTGACAAAAATAGATAATTTATTCCATTCCATCTGCAATGTGACCATCAATACTACAGCATAATGAAACCAGTAAAATAGAAATTGATACAGTCCATGGCATCAGTGGTTAGAGAACCTGTATTAGATGTGGGAGATCGCGGATTCGAAACGCTGGCCAACTCATATCATTGGTAATTATCTTCTTAGCATGTACCCTTTACTAAGTGTAACATTAAACATGTGCAAATGACCAATCAAAACTGTCTATGCACGAGTCATAGTTCCACTAGTACTATCTACAGGCGTCTGCCTCTTTGATAGCTTTCTATGTTGAAACCTCACCATAGTCATTTGTACAAATTTAAAGTTATTGATAGAACTAGGTGTCTCATCTTATGTTTAACATAATAACACAACAATAAGAAAAACCCACAACAAGCCTTCATTTTCTTTACTCTGACACATCTGCTGTTTATTTTATCCACGTGTCTTTCTGCGCATTTTGCAGTTTAAATTAAGTGAAAAGACGTAATAGGTTGGGTCGGGAATCCGGGCACTTTCTCACATCCGGGCATTTTCAGTGCATGGTTACGACCGCCGAGGTGAAAACAACCGCCATTGTTCTAGTTACTTGAGTAACGTGTGCCGTATGGGGAACATTTACACATTTTAAGATATGCCTAAGATTTGCAGTGTTGGTGTTTGCACAAACCATCAATATGCAAAAGAAAAATTTAGATAATTAAAAACTCTTCCTAAATTACCAAATACGTCTTTTCTCTCTCGCCAATAACTACATAAATATTAGTGTCTATTATAGGTTTAAAATAAACAAATAAGCTACAAATTCTACCTTTAACCGCTCAGCTTTTCCGTCGTTTATATATTCCGCAGATTATAAATCGTACCGAGCCACGCTTATTTCCTTGACACTCCATCATTCATATTTACCATTATAATGCAAACTACAAACTAAATATATGTCATACGAGCAAACTATATGTGCCCACCCTGAATTGTTCTTTTAAATGATTGACTACTCTGATTGTGTGCCATTTCTTTAATCTCTTTAATCATGAGAACGACCAGGATACTGCAGTAATTAGCAGGTTTTAATTAAATTCACATACAGTACACATAGAAACGGAAATTTAAAAACCGAAAACTGTCTTTCTTTAAACTCATATGTTGACTACTTTTAGACATGGATGGGGTATTGGAATGATAAATTAAGCAATGATAGCGTATTAAATGACAATCAGTTCATTTTACAAACCTACTGTATATTTAAAAATAATCTACATTAATTTATTCTCACTGAAGGTCGAAACACTGGCAAGATATAGTAGTATCAGCATTTATTAATGATGAGAATTAAAGATTTCTTGCCGCACACATGATCAAGTGAGCTCTTATCTATCTATCTATCTATCTATCTATCTATCTATCTATCTATCTATCTATCTATCTATCTATCTATCTATCTATCTACCTACCTGTCTATCTGTCTGTCTATGGTTGTCTGTATGTCTGTCCGTCCATCCATCTATCCGACGAACAAAACAAACCAACTACTTTAAAAATAAACAGCACGCAAAACTTGAAAGTTTTTTTTAGTGCTAAAACATTTTGTAAAATATAGCATTGGACCTGCAATTTTCGCTGAAGCAAGAAAACTGGATTCTCTAATTATCACCATGAAAGTTTAACAACATAATATGCTAATTCAAAATTTTATACAGAAGTATTTTGGCGCATGTTAAATTCCAGTCTACAGGCAAGCAGAAAAACGAATTGATTTGGCAAGTTTGTCAGGGTCGAAAAGCAGATTCTTGAGAGTTTGGAGAGTCTAAGGTGATGGAGTCTAGTTTAAAAAAATAATCTACATTCATTTGTATTGAAATGAGAAGAAAAAAATTGCCGTCCTCCTTTGCATTTTCCTATATACGTTTTACATGTTTATGTAAAGGTAACAAAATATAGAAGTATTCTTTTTTTGTAAAGACAGGAAATATGGGTGTATTTACATTGTTATTCGTAAAGCATTTCAACATGAATGCAAAGCGTTAACGTTTGGGTACTTGAGTGAGTTTACCCACCTATTCTAGCGGAGGAGTAGGGGTAGGCCTAGTCCTACAATGTAAGCCCCGACGCTGATATTTATGTTTGCTAAAATCAAGATCAACATGTGATACGTCTTACGGGTAGGACTAGGGCCTAGCAAAATGAGAGGTTGATGGCCAAGTTTAGTGAATTCTGGATACGGATAATATGCTTCACTTTTTTTTCTTCTAAGTCGATTGTCATTAAAATTCCCAAACAAGCAAAAGGAGAAATACCCAAACAAATCCCACAAAAGAACACCGCTTTTCTCTTGGTAAGACAAAGCCGACGTAAAATATCATTTTCATAACTATGTATAGAGTCTTTGGAATATAACATCTACCGAAAGAACTGACAGCTTTTCTTTAAAGATATGACCTGCTAACTCGTAGTATTCTACGAATTTATAATCAGGACCTTGACGGTTAACATCTTATCACAGTAATAGAATCTGGTCAACGATGTTGACCAAGTATTGTACTCTACCATATAAAATATAAATCAGATTGTGTAGTTTTGTCGCACTTGTTGTGGTGAAGGAGTATTGATAAGCGGACAGATGATGAATGTAGTCTGCACTATATGGTGGTATCATTTCCGGAGTTAGATTTCCTTCCTTCCTTATCAACCTAAAATATATTACGTCTAAAAAATATTCGACAAACACACATATATGGTTTTAAATCCTGCATGTACAGAAGACCATGTAACATTTCTGAACAGAAAACAGAAATAAACAAAAACGGGTTGTAATATCGAACATAACTAACGCTACCGTACGGTTACTAAGCGATTGTTTTCACCTCCGCAATATGGCGGAAAGTAGGTCGCTAAGCTCGTGACGTCATGCCGACCCAACCTATAAGTTTGAATATAATTTTAAACAGAATACATGTATTCATTGGCAAGAATAGGTTACGATAGAAAAAAATTTGAAAACTTGCCATCCTCTCTCTCTCTCTCTCTAGATAGATAGATAGATAGATAGATAGATAGATAGATAGATAGATAGATAGATAGATAGATAGATAGATAGATAGATAGATAGATAGATAACTGTTCGTTGCACTAGTGTAATTCATGTCGACTGAAAGAAAAGTCACACGGAGAACATTTAAAAACTACAAACTAAAACAGAGCAACGGGTAAGAGCGAAATGAATGCCTAGATTCGAAAGTATGCTAAAATGTTTTCTTTTATTTACCACTGATGCCCTGAAAAGCAAGTTGACATTGAGAGACATTATCACCGCATGAGATATATGGAAGGGATTACTGCCATAATTCCATGTGTGTACTTTCTCCTCCATAAAGATAAGCAAAAACAATTACTGAATGACTACTTGGACGAGGGGGTGTAGTTTAAAAAAAGGCCCGGTACGGAAAAGGTTCGGGTTAAAGAGGCCATGTCTAGAAAGGCCGGTAACAGGTCAGAAGTGATCATGACGGAAAATACACGGGTTGAAAAGGACCGCTTTAAATGATTGTTCAGTAGTAATAATAATAATAATAATAATAATAATAATAATAATAATAATAATAATAATAATTTTCAATTTCACATTTTTTTGTGCTTCCTTGTTAAATAAGTCTATAATACTTATTTTTCTTTTCTTTTTTCGAACTGTACCTAAGTTTATACTGAGTGTTTTTAAAGTGGTATTATCGAAGTCATTTACCCCACCGTCTGCAAACGCTTTCTTATCCTGTTTTCGTTGTCGCATTAATGAAAAAATTTTCCGCAATAGTCATATATATTCACTTTTTACCCAAGGACATCACACACACACACACACACACACACACACACACACACACACACACACACACAGAGCAGACCTGTGCCGATTATACAGCTTGTAGTAAAGATAGTAGGAATGAATCATCGATGATCGATCACATTTTACTTGTCATGCTTTTACCAGTTTTCGGTAATATTTAATGTCAGGAAACTTTAATAATCTCTGCAATCACACCATTTATCTTGCCTCCGTCTTAACATAGCTTGACGTGTCATGAGATTTGAACAGTATTTGTAGCGATTACTGATACCCTATTGACATAATTATTCCAGGCAATTATCTGTAAACTTCAGATAGCATATATCGGTTTGAAACCATTCTCTCCAAATGCAATTTTCGCTTAAAAATCGTAATTAAAAAAAACATTTAAAAAAAAATATGCTAATAACAGAGAGAGAGAGAGAGAGAGAGAGAGAGAGAGAGAGAGAGAGAGAGAGAGAGAGAGAGAGAGAGAGAGAGAGAGAGAGATGGTCTTCTTATTTGTTATCTGTAGCTGAAAAAAGACAAAATAATGTATGGATCACATGTAGGAAATTATGTTTGTCTATTTCCTATGAGGCTTTAACTCTCTTTTTTTTCCTGCTCGTAACCACTAACACCTCATTGA
Source organism: Unio delphinus (assembly GCA_029339505.1). NCBI lineage: Eukaryota > Metazoa > Mollusca > Bivalvia > Unionida > Unionidae > Unio > Unio delphinus. The sequence continues at coordinate 2,928,020 of JAQISU010000109.1, read as the reverse complement.
TACCCTTCTCTTAATTTGCCTTCTTCTGTTTACAGTTCTATTACCTTTATCCTTAGAAAGTTCACTTTATCTTGTTCACTTTTAAAATAATTCATCTCTTACCAGGATCAATTTTTACCGTCTACTGTATTCTTATAGTCAATGAAATCTTTTTATACAGATTTTCCTCATTTTTTAAAAGTGCCTTGTGTGCATTGTCTTTGCAATAAATCCGTTCTTCTTTCGAGAATTCCATGATTAAAATGTTCATGATGATCTCATTATTCAACTTCTACATGGTCTCATTCTTTCTTCTCGAGATTTGCAAAATGACATTCTTTTTTACACCCATTTCCTTGTTTGAATATATACCACATATTTTGTTTTGCAACTCATCGCTGGAATGTATTGTTAAGTTTTGTTTTTGCATTTTCTCCTTTAACTTTCAAGATTCTTACTTCTGCTTAACAACCTTCATATCCATCAAGGACCTTTAAAATGGTTTTTAGTCAGTTCAGTGTTAGGTTTCATTTTCATGTTTTTTTTTATAAAAAAAAAGCAAATACCTGCTTTTGTAATTTCAGATAGTAAACTCTCTGTATCGACGTAATTGCATCTCATAATTATTTTAAAAAAACACGTGGTGGATCATGTATCACACACATCTTGCAATTTACATAGTCATTGCTAGATTTCACCGGCTTCTTATTGTTATGATATAGAACAAATTATTGTACTCCTATTTTTCTGGATGCATTTCACTCGCTTTTCTTGCATTGTCTTGTATACCATATTTGTCAACAGATGGTGCATCAAGTCTTAAGAATCTTTATCTGTTTCTGTTTGAATTGTGCATCGTTCCTTCTCTTCGCCCATAACGTTTTTTGTTGGTTTTTTTTTCATCTTCGGTGATATTTTTCTCCATTTTTTATATATTTTAGTAAACTTTCCTTATTTTCCATTGTGAAAATATTTTCAATATAGTTTCTATATAGATCATTTATTTAACTTTCAAATTACTTTCGTATTTAAACGTTTTCTTGTAAGTTCAATAAAATCGTTGGTTCTTATGAGACTTTCTGACGCAACTTACTTACAAGATGTAACTGTTTCTTGTAAAACATTGGCGTGGAGGTTGTGAAGTAATGTGTGCAGAATGTTATTAATGTATCCGTATATAATGTACTAACATATTTTAATTTATTGATATTATATTAGGTTAAAGGATAATTTAATATTCCTGTATTATCACGTGTTGTTGTTGATGCTAGTTAAACTGTGATAGTACAATTACATCTTTTCTTCTTGTCCTTCTTTCCCATCTTCAAAAAATATTTTAATAACCCTTCGAATCTTATTTAATATTGACTTGACCTTTGCAATTGCATCTCAGTAATGGTGCCTACCATACGCACAATAGCGCAAATATTTGTTTAAAGCAAAAATTATATCAATAAAATAAACTACGCATATACATGTATTAACGATATTGAGTGTATTTGAAACATAAAATGAATGAATAGTCTTCGCTGATCAAATTGTTAATCCAACATTTATGGAATCATCGTTCCTTAAGACATTACAATGAGAATGTTGACACTTTTCTTACAATAATGTAATTGATATGTTACAACAACGCTATTTTTGATTCGTTTTACTTCGAATATTTTCTTTTACAATAAGCAGCTTGCCTTTTTTGAACTTTCTGACATCCAGTCGCTTTGCGTTATTTTCTTTTTTGTTCGTTTTATGTAATAATTTAAAAAAAAGCTGTGTGTAGCAATCAAATTACATGAATCACGTACTGACGAGGCGTATTGCGCAATGATAGGATACGTTACTGCAGAGTACATGTATTCATACATGTTTCAGAAGGGAAATTATGCATTTGATAGTCATGTATTATTTTTTTTTTTTTATTGCTATACATGATAGTAGTAAGTAGAAAGAAGCTGCGTAATCATATTTTACTTCCTGATATCTGACCCTTGACCGTTATTCTGAAAACAGGGCCCAGTTAAAAATGCAATTGTTGGTATTCGTCCCGCTTTTGACTGGCAGACCACACATACAGTGCCTAACGCCACCAGATGCTAACCTTCACAAACGTAGCCCTACCGATCCGGAAATAGAAACCCGTCAGCTTTGGAGCAACATGGAAGTAGTTTCACAACAATAAACTTCCTATTCGAGAATTACAAGTTAACTTTCAGTTATTAAAAGCTATTGATCCGGAGAAACAGACCTGCATCTGGCGCGTGTATTTGCAAGGAACTTCCCTGTGGTTGGTATGGTCCAGCAAAACACAGTATATGGTAATAAGAGAGCATGTACCGTTAAAAACGAATGTTGCCAAACTTGATGCCTGACACTAAATTGACGCCATTGCTAATAATTTGTTGTAATCATCACATTATTAGATTATCTATAATGTATTGACTTTCATCGAACAAAAGAAGATATAACAAATTATTAATTTAAACAGAAGAAAAAGAAAAAAGTTGACATGCGTTCATATCCTGGTGTAATATGTTTAGACGCACTTAAGCATTTACTTTCACATGTTGATAATTTTTGTACTATTATAGTGTCGCTTAATTCGAGTTTCCTCAGACCTTTCCACTAAATTTTTAATATTCGGACATTTGGGTGCACAAAACTGAAGTAGCACACACCAACATAAAGTCCCAATTAAAAAAAACCCAAAACATGGCAGGTGGAATGTCCGATGAAATTTAGATTAAGTGCCAATTATCATTCACTTACTGTTATAGTTATTTTAGTGAAGCATGCATACCAAATAATAATTATTCGTTTCCTCATTGGATTCTTGTCCTACTTAAAACCAGACTACCCCTTGTTAGAAAGGTTATGATGTTTGGCTTGACATATTTAACAGAGGCTGATTATGTCTGTTACACCATTGTACATATGCTTCAGTGAAATTGTATTATAATGGGCAACAGCAATTGCACATCACAAAATTCAAGTTTATGGGTAAAGTCACATTAAAACACATGGCATAGCACTCTTCATCAGGGTTGAATTTTAAAAAAATCCCAAGTGCTTTCACCACTTCTCCCACTTATGATTCCAGCTGTCCCAAAGTTTAAATCTCCTGCCTAAATTTGTTGAGACAGCGTGTTACAGTCCATTGAAAAGCAAATAATGTACATATTTAGTTTTCAAAAAAAGCTTTGTTGTGTTTTACTTACAATCAGCAAGGATGGGAAGGAATTTACTGGAATTCAGACTTTCCAGAACCTTTTCTTGCAATTAACAGAAGTAAATCTATTTCCCGCAATCAGTGCTTATATTTTGCACTAAGTTAAACACTATTCTTCTTTCGATGTGGGGTCCCAGAGTGACTAAGTGGTCTAAAGTGCCCACTGTTATGGATCACTGCCATCTCACCTCTATTTGTGTGGGTTCCAGTCTCAGGCTTGGCCAATTTATGTGGGAAAACTTGCCAGTAGCTTTTTTGGGTTGGTATTTTTTTCTGTGGTTTTCCCGGGTTCTTGCACTATTTATACTGGTCATCATTTATAGCCTATCTTGTGCTAAAAACAGGCATTAAATTCTATAAAAACAGCATCTTCTGGTGTGCATTTTGGCATCAAAATTAAGTTTTCCATATTGGGTTAGCGTATTATCTGTTTTAAACTTTAGAGAGAACTATTATTTAAGTTTTTGTCATTTAGTTTTAAAATGGCCTGTCCTAGTAGAGTGTTATCAACCCAAGCTTCAAGGAATGATCTATACATAATGCATTTCATGCATAAAGTTTCGAAAACTGTTTATGACACTTGCTAAATTAAATTCCTGTATTTGTCTGTGATAGCCTTACATCTAATCCTCCATTTTCTTATGAAATTTTCTTCTCTAAGTCTTTCTTTTGAAAATAATTGATTTTATTCAAATTGAAAGGATCACCATATTTGGTATATACTTCTACTAAAGTGAATATAACATACATTTTCTTGTTTAAATGGAAACAGATTGGCATAGTTGTTTTGGTTCACATATTAATGTTGATCCTCTATGTAACCCATGCATGCCAGCCATTGCGCTCGCCTGTGTATGGACTATCCAGATTTGAAAAGTTACTGGCTTACTAAAGCTTTTGCATATGTGCACAAATATTAAGAAAGCTGTTATTTTTTAAATTTATTTTGAATACTAGCATTAAATGAAGAATCAGATGAACACTATATGTTACTACCAAAGATTGTATCTTTTTACATGACTAAATACATATGATCCAAAGAGAAGAAGTCCTCATCATGAGAAATGTATTGTTGTGTTAGCTGGTTGAATTTCCGAGTCATTTGACTCAAATGTAGAACGGGCTCGTGTCATGTAGCATTGTTCAAAAACATAATCATTTGTCTCTCTTGCCATGTCGTCTGTTTGTTTACATCATTTAGTGAATATCTGTGTAATCATCCTCAATTTCCAGTTAGCTGCTATGCCACTGGCAAATTTTTAACATTATGTCCATAAAGCAGCAGGGTTTCAGAGAAACGAGTGGTTTAAATTTCTTACCCATAGCATGCAAACAGCACTGTTATCCTCTCCTTTGCAGATGTGTGGTCTTTTGAAAACTGACCTTTTACTTGGAGGTGGGGAGGCACCAGACAGATGCCCTCCTGCCCTGCCTCCTCAATTTTCCTCAAAAAATAGGTTTCGATATGTTTATATACCTCTTAAGGTATGTGATGTTTTTTTTTAATTAAAAAAATATTATTTTGTACAAGTTTGTTTAAATAGGTTTTTGAATCATGGCAATTTTTCCAAATGTTTGAAGAAGCAAGCTGGTTCATCAATCTTTGTTGTTTATCCAAGCAAAGACTTTGTTGTCTGAGATGGAGTCCCTTCTCCAGTTTTTTTTAATGATTTTGCGAAGGATCCTGTGTTTGTTATAATGCTTCTGTAATAAAGTTTGTACAATCATCTGCATGCGGGAGTATTTTTAATTCATATTTTAGGTTTGGAATTCGTATACCCCCATTATTTTTTCTTCCTATTTTATGACTTATGATTTCAATCACTATTATGTATAATAGCAATGATAGTGGGCATCTCTGCCTCATGACCTTTGTACATCATATTTCAATGCTTCCATTATTGCCCTGTTTACCTGTACTGTAGATGTTATTCCATTGTACAGAATTTCAGTCTGTTTCTGGAATTTTTGTTTGAAACCCAATGTTTTCAAAACCTTTTGAACAAAATTGTGTTCAGTTCTATTGAAAGCTTTCTCCTGGTCAAAGAGGACAATGGCTCCTTTTTGAAATATTATCTGTATAATGTCTATTATTGTTTTTATGTTTAAAATATTCTGTATATTTCTACCACTCTTTCCACAACTTTGGTTACTGTTGATTAATTCATGTGGGTTTGATCCCCGGTAAAGTCATACCAAAGACTTAGGAAAATGGTACTAACAACTGACTCACTTGGCGCTCAGCATTAAGAGGTTAGTGTTATGACTGGTTGGCCTGGTGTCAGGATAATGTGACTGTGTGGGACATTATGCTACATGTCTGCAGCAAGATGCCCAGTGCTAGACATCACAATAAGCTGTCACACTGCAGACATTGTAGCGATGTGACTAAACAATTGTTAAAGCTGCGTTAAAAATCCAAATCACACTCTCACACACAAATCACTTTCCCTGTATCATTTTTTATTGGACAGGATTCTACTTAGTATTTTATAGTTGCTATCTAATAGTAATAGCGAAATTGGACTACAATATTTTAGTTTTTCTCTATCCCCATTCCCTTTATAAATAATTGTAATTAACACATCCCTCTTTGTTTTAGTCGCTTGGCCTTTACCTTGGAAAATGTTATTTAACTGACAAAGTTTCTCTACTGAAAGTCATGAGTTAATCAGACATTTGCAATACTGCATTGTTGGTCACTGGCCATCAAAAGTGAGGCCACACAGCTGGTTAATAAAGCACTGATATTATACTTATATAAAACAAACAAACAATGTTCTGTTCAACTTGTATCCAAATGAATACATGTAGTATCAGTCAACAGATAATCAGCAGATAATTAGTCTTTCTCAGTTGGCTTACCTGTAAGCATTTACTGGTAGTTATTAATAATGTAATTAACCTTAAAGGTTGACTCTTTTGTGTGGTGCAAATGCTTCAGATTAGCCCACTGTGAGTCCTAAATTCCTAATCTTTGTTAGCAACTATGTCTAGCGTTGTTTTAACATGTGCCCTTGTGGCGTGTTCTGGGTATTTCAGACAGCTACAGCACCTGTTAGCCATAATTAATCAATTCTAGCATGTGTCAGGAGTTTAGCAGCTAAAACATATTTCCAAGTTTCAGCTGAGTTTTATGTTTTATATGGTAGTTTTAAGTGAAAAATTGGAATATGGGTCGATGGATGAACAACAATACATTTTGAAATATGACTTGAAAGAGAAAAAAACAAATTAAAAAACTTACCATGATGTTCAGTTAATTTTTATCCATGAAGATGAATGAATTGCTCTAATAGTATGTGAATAAAATAAAGATAATTCTATTTCTAGTATTTTGTTCCAAATTTGAAGTTTCTAGCACTGTTATTTTAAACGTTTTAATAAAATTTTACTAAGATTGGACAAAAAGACACCTGGAGCAATTTGTTTACATCACACTCTAGAACATCTACTTAAGCATTCAGTTTCTCATGAAAACTTGTCACAATTATTCCTAGAAATCTTTCAGTAAGATAAAGGTAATTAATTAGAAAAATTTTTGTCCACATTTGAAATCCACATCATCACTATGTCTGTAATAACCATATTCTATAAAATTTAAATGGTGGCTGCAAAAATAGATTATGGCATGTAATATGTAGGTTACATGTTTTTGTGCTTTTTTTTACCACTTAGGTTATGCTTATGCATCTCAAGGAATTGGCATGTACTGTTACTGAGGTGTCTAAGTGGTCTAAAACTGAAACAATCTTTTTTGATTCCAAACTTTATTATTATGCTTAAAAAACAACCCATAATGCCAAAGCTTGATGCAAACTTTGAAATATATTTTAGCTGCTTAATTCCTGACACAATCTGGAACAGATCAGTCAAGGTTAGCAAGTACTGTAGTGGGCTGATCTGTGAAACAAAGATCCATGTAGTGGGCTGATCTGTGAGGCAAAGACCCATACAATGTTCCAAGGACATGTAGTGGGCTGTTCTGTGAAAGAAAGATCCATAAAATGTCCCAAGGACATGTGAGAGCTAACAATACTTGATACATGTGCTAACACTATGTTAAAGACAGATTAGGGGTCACAGTTGGGTTTATTTAAGGATCACAGTCATCTAATGTGAAGTCTCTGCACCATTAAAAAAAACCAGTGTAAGTCAAATTAATAATAAATTAATGCTTGTCGATAAGCCTTTTTTGATGCTATTCATTTGTGTACATGATAAATAGAACATTGTTGTTTTTAAAAATTAAATATCGGATTTTTAACAAAGCATGTGGCTTGACATTTGATGTTTTGCTGAGGGAGACTGACACAGTAGTATTCTAAAAATTAATTCACTTAATGATATATTTATACCATGTACAGAAATTGAAAAACTTCACTATTGCTAAGGATGAGCATTAGTTGTCAACGGTACAACATCATTAACACCAAAAACATTAGTTATAGCAGCATGTATGTAAAAAGTGACAATCCTCCATGCCTTCATCAAGCCAGGAGTTTGAACAGTGGTAATTATAAGGGCAGTTAAACAGTGGGAAATATAGGGACTATTAAACAGTGGAAATTATATGGGCTGTTAAACAGTTGGGAATTATATGTGCTATTAAAGAGTGGGAATTATATGTGCTATTAAAGAGTGGGAATTGTATTGGCTATTAAAGAGTGGGAATTATATGGACTATTAAAGAGTGGGAATTATACGTGCTCTTAAAGAGTGGGAATTATATGGGCTATTAAAGAGTGGGAATTATATGGGCTATTAAAGAGTGGGAATTATATGTGCTATTAAAGAGTGGGAATTGTATTGGCTATTAAAGAGTGGGAATTATATGGGCTATTAAAGAGTGGGATTATATGTGCTATTAAAGAGTGGGAATTATATGGGCTATTAAAGAGTGGGAATTATATGTGCTATTAAAGAGTGGGAATTATATGTGCTCTTAAAGAGTGGGAATTATATGGGCTATTAAAGAGTGGGAATTATATGGGCTATTAAAGAGTGGGAATTGTATGAGCTATTAAAGAGTGGGAATTGTATGAGCTATTAAAGAGTGGGAATTATATGGGCTATTAAAGAGTGGGAATTACATGGGCTATTAAAGAGTGAGAATTATATGGGCTATTAAAGAGTGGGATTATATTGGCTATTAAAGAGTGGGAATTGTATGGGCTACCGTATTAAAGAGTGGGAATTATATGTGCCATTAAAGAGTGGGAATTATATGGGCTATTAAAGAGTAGAAATTATTTGGGCTATTAAAGAGTGGGAATTATTTGGGCTATTAAAGAGTGGGAATTATATGGGCTATTAAACTGGGGGAATTTAATGGGCTATTAAACTGGTGGAATTATATGGGCTATTAAGCAATAGGAATTATATGGGCTATTAAAAAGTGAGAATTATATGAGCTATTAAACAGTGAGAATTATATGGGTTATTAAAATGTTGGGAATTATATGGGCTATTAAACAGTGGGAATTATATGGGATATTAACCACTGGGAATTATCATTCATAATTCTAATGGACTTACAGTAAAGTTTTACAAGTATCTCATTCTTCAGGTGTTTATTGTGATGAGGATTGTATTACAGTAGAACCTGTCTTGAAAGACCACCCCTTCTGTCAAAATATAATGGTCTCTTGTGACAGGTGGTCTCACATACAGGTCATAACACTATATAATCAAATCTGTATATGGAAAACCTGGTCTCTTAAGACAGGTGGTCTCATAGTAGTGGTCTCTCGACAGGTTTTATTGTACTAGGTTGAATAACTGTACTTTTTATGTGGGGGATGTGATTTTGAGAAATAACATATAGTATTCAACTAATACATTAAATTTGTGTATTAAAAAACAAAAAATTGCAGCTTTATTTATTCTGTATACTCTTACACTCACAGTCATTAAGACTGCTCCAGTGGCTTTGTAGTTAGAGCATCCACAGCGAAAGCAGGAGGTCATGGGTTTGACCCTAGGCTGAGACATACCAAAGACTTACAAAAATGGTACTAACATCTGCCTCGCTTGGCGCTCACCATTAAGAGGTTAGTGCTAGTACTGGTCGGCTGGTTTCAGGATGATATGACTGGGTGGGACATCATGCTTCATGTCTGCAGCATGATGCCCCAGTGCTGGACATCACTATAAATTGTCTCACTGCAGACGTCATAGTTATAGACTGAAAAATTGTTAAAGCTACGTTAAAAATCCTAATCACACACACACAGAGTCAATGATGCTCTAACCAATACCCCCTCACTCTCTCTTTCTTTCTCTCTCAGACTACTTCAGTGGCCTAAGAGGTTAAAAATCTGCCTCAGATGTGGTAAGTTGCAGGTTCATACCCCAGCTGAGTCATACCATAGAGGTATAAAGAGGTTACTGGTAGTTCTAGGACTGGTCAGTCCAGTGTCAGTGTAATGTGTTCAGGTGGGGCATGAAGCCACATGTCTGCAGCATGATGTCTCATTGCTAGACATCATTATAAGCTGATGCAATACATACAACATAGCAGTATGACTGAAATTTGTTAAAGAAATATTAAAAATCCAAATCACACACACACTCTCTCTCTCTTGCTCTGTTGTCACTTAAGCATGTAGAAAAAAACTGTTGTCACATCAGCTAAAACCTTAGTAAACCCCAAAACTCAAAAAATCAGATTTTTTTTATCCCAGTGATTGTTGGTTCTGAGGGATTTTGCTGCATTGTTTACTTCACAACTGATAATGATAGGTTTTTAGACAAATTTTACTGCCTGTATGAGGGGCCCAGAATTTCCTAGTGGTTTAAAGCACTCTCCATTACAGATCACTGCCATCTCACCTGTCTGCATGGGTTAAGTCTCAGAATTGGCCAATGTGGGTATGTGAGAAATATTGCAGTAGCTTCTCGTGGGGTGGTTGTTCTTTCTGGGGAGTTTCCCTGTTCTTCCTCCACCATTAATAGTAGCCACCATGTATCGCCTATCATGTGCTGAAACCCTACAACAACATCAACAACAACAACAACTGCCTGTATGAATCTGCATTTATCAATATAACCAAATATTGTGGTCACGATGTGATTGAGAGTTGAGTTATCTCGAAACTGAGTTTATGACACTGCCTCAAAACAGGTTAGTGTCAAACCAGGGTGAGGTGATATAATTGTTTATCAGAGAGGTCAATAATGGAGGAAGTTTGAGGTAAATTGTGAAGGAAAAGCTTTAGTCAAAAGTTAACGTAGTCCTGCAGTATCAGATGACGACCATTTAACTGACTTTTGTTAAGCAGCATTTGTATTAGGTGGAACCGTTTTATTTTCAGAGATTAGCTGCATTGTATTTAAAAGACAATTCAGGCCTTACAGAAGATATCTTGTAACAGAGTTTTCCTAAAACCAAATGTGAGAAAAATATTTTCATATTTGAGGATTCAAATGTTTGGGTACTGTTGCATCTTGAAAACATAATGGATGTACAATGTGAATTATAAGTACATGTAGATAGTGTTTCCCAAGGAACAATAATTGTAATATTTTAATATCATAATAATAATAATAATTGTCATAATAAGAAACTTTTTAACAAGCATCTTATGATCAAAAGGGTGATTTCTTTATTTCATAAAAAAAATGATATTGTTGTGGTTATTATTATTACATGTACTATTATTATTATTATTATTATTATTATTATTATTATTATTATTATTATTATTATTATTGTTATTATTATTATTATTATTATTATTGTATATTATTATTGTTAGAGTTGTTGCAAAGTTTTAATATGTTTTATATGTGTTCCATCCCAAAATTTAGTGGAAGTAAAAATCCTTGATAGGGTCTTTCTTTGCTTTTAAGTTTTTATTCAACTTTACATAAAGACTCGCTCGGATACATTGTTTTGAAAGGTAATTAAAGACACGGTTAACTTCATGTACAATATAAAATCTTACAATAATAATTTTGATTTATTTTATTAAACACAAATGAAATTGTTAGAAATTTCTTGATTTTTTTGTGACTATATATTTTTAATTCTTTTGTGCATGTTTTAAATTCATTTGATTAGCAATGATTTATTGTATTAAAGTGCGTCATTGGTGTATCTACTAGTATTTTTTACCAATAGCCTTGAAATGTACTGAAGAGTCCAGCCTTAATGTATAGCAGGGGTAGGTAACCTACAGCACACATGCCACACCATCAAGAGGTTTTATGTGGCATGTGAAAGGCAGCCAAAAGTCTCGATTTTAACAATGTTACTCTCATACTGGTGGCACGTGCTCATTCGTTTTATAATTAATCTGGAACAGAATGGCATGCAAAGTAAAATAGGTTGCTGACCTATGATAGCAGTGTTGTTGTCCAAAATATCTTTGATTGAGTTCACAATAATCACAAAACACTGCCTAGTCCAGTCAATGTTATGAGCACTTTGTAATTTCAACGAATAATCGAAATAAATGATGTATTTATCAAATGGAATCTTTTTTTCTTCTTCAAAATGATAAGTTGAGTCCCTAATCTAGTCATAAATAAAACAATTGAGCATAGGGTGAAATGGCAGATTTTTGTTGTTGTTGTTGTTGCATAGCAACGCATTCAAAGCTATTGAGCAAAGACTCTTACCTCAGAAACACATAATAGTCATGAGTAGTCCATGCATAACCTGTGACCATTGGTTTGCAAGTCTACCATGTTACAGTAGAATCTTTTTTGAAAGACCAACCATTCTGCCCTAAAATTATGGTCTCTATAGACAAGTGGTCTCTCATAACAGGTCACAATGCTATATAAACATTAAATTTTTGCATTCAGAATATGGTCCTTCAGGACAGGTGGTCTCACATATCAGTGGTCTTTCAAGACGGGTTTCACTGTAGCAGGGGTCCCTGAGTGGTCTACATCGCTCTCTATTACAGATCACTGCCATCTCACGTCTGTCTGCTTGGGTTCGAATCTTAGATTCGGCCAATGTGGGTATGTGAAAAAGCTTGCCAGTAGCTTCTCATGGGTTGGTGGTTCTTTCCAGGGGTTTTCATGTGTTCTTCCTCCACCATTAATACTGGCCGCCATGTATAGCCTATCGTGCTGAAAAATGGCGTTTAACACTACAACAACAACTACCATGTTAACCACCGAGACACCATGAAATGATAAAATCACAGAATTAATGATTTAGAAGGCTACCTGTACTGGAACAGATATGTGGCAGAGAATAAACTTTTTGTTAATATTATATTTTTCTCATTTCAGGACTGATATCAGCTGTGATATTTCAGAAATGTCTTTCGCAGATCAAAATGGTCGTCCTTGTGGCTGGCTGCAGATTGTAGAGATAGATATACAGAATCCAACTAAAAGAGGTTACTTTGTCCTTGATAAAACGGAAGGAAAGTTACAATGTTATATGTCTTCACATGACAGTGATCCAGCTCCAACAGTAATTCAGTTTTACGTAACTTTACTGAATGTCATATTTTGCCAGTGTCTTTAGTCATGTTGATACTGAAGCTATTTCATTCACATTCCAGATTTGACTGTTGTTGGCATTAGTCATTGGACACATTGGGCCTCCTCACATTTTGCTCCAGTTGTAATTAAATTAAAAAGAAATGTTTTATTGATATTGTTGTCATGCTTAAATAAAACAAAACATGTCAGAATAGAAGCATATATGTTACAGTAGTGGCAAAATACGTAAAGTTTGATGTTTAGCAGAGTCCTGAATAGAATTTCTAATGATTTGGAGAAAGGAAAGTTTTTTTATTAAAAAAAACTATACTCAGAAGGCTCAGCAATTCAGCTCATGTAAATTTGTGTCCTAATCTTTTTATAGATAACAGTTTGCATTTTTAATAGGGTGAGTTTATTTCTCCTTTCTTTACAACCACAAGAAAGAAAACTGAGCTTAGAACATGTTAGCAAATGAGTAATTATCTGCTACATGGTGTATATACTATTACCAGTTCAACCTTCAATACAAGCCATACAGCAAGAATAATGATTTCTTTTATGTAGAAATATTATTTGCTTGTGTGTTTTTCATTTCTTTTAAAAAATATTTAGCAGACTTTAACATAAGGCTAAGTGAGTGTAAGGGTATGGCCCTGCATTTGTCATCTGTCAGTCAACAATTACTTGTTACCATAGTTTCTGATCTGATTTCTTGGAATATGGGCATATATTATAAAGAATCTTGGATGAAAGTGGTAATATTGCATCAGGTTGACTGCTTGTTTCCATTATGAGTCCATATTTCTGATTCTAAATTTATAGAACTTCGATGCATATATCCGAGAGTTTTGATAACAAACAGGATGTTAATTTAGTGTTCCAACTGGCTTAGACTGTTACCACTCTGGAACCAATATTTCTGATCTTGTTTTGTTTAAACGTGAATGTATTTTTATATCATCAAGATCTCAGATGGATTTTATAATGAGACTGATCCACACAGATAAAAAAGTGATCTTGCATCTGATTGGCTGGATTTTATAATGAGACTGATCCACACAGATAAAAAAGTGATCTTGCATCTGATTGGCTAAGGATGTTATGGAGGCAATTTTATAATCATATCATACTATCAAACTAATACTGCTAATTATTATTATTAATATTATTATTATTATTATTATTAAAGTTTGATGATGCCAACAACGATATAAATATTTAAATTGATAATTAACTCAACATAAATTAACCCTTCTTACAGGTGGGGTTAGGATAAAATATTTATTATAGTATTTATTTTCACACTCTATTTTATTGGTCAGATTTGCAATACCGTATTTTCCGGCCTATAGGTTGATGCGGAGTAAAAGTGGAATTGACCAATTTTGTAAATTTTCCATCCTTCATCCATATATAAGTCGATTCGGAGTATAAGACGAGGCCAGTTCAATAACTTGGCTTTGTATTTTATACTACCGGTAGTAACTTCCGGTTGCATGAATATTGATGGTATCGTCGTATGATATTCCATATACCGGCAATATCCATTGCAACAAGAGCTATGATCATTCCTTCCAGTTGAAAGTTTAAACCTATGGTAATTTATTTGAGAAACTTTGTCAAATACAATTACGGTCCTTTATTCAGAGAACCATGCATTGGTACATACACGTGTCTAATTTATATATACATGTATAATCTATTGCATGAAAAGGGTATCAACACCGTGTACTCACCAGCGAATCTTGTAACATACATTGAATCCATAATACAAATATTTCCATCGAAAATATCCACACACGGATGTAAAATATTCAATAATTTTGTCACAGATCATTATGTGACTGAATTGAATGAAAAGAAAATAACAAAAATTACGTAACGGGTGTACGTAATGAATTATGAAATAGTACATGTCCGTAGATTAAATAATGGAAGCTAAAGTGTATTCTTATAATAACTACATGTACATCTCAGGATCTTTCTGTCTCTGAATTCAGTCATTGTACATTTCAGCACATTTTCCCACCCAAGCTGCTAGTCAAAGTTCTTTGAACTTGCCGCCCAGCTATTGCGTCATGTTCTTTTGATGTACTCTAATAAATACAGCAGTCAGAACTGGCTGTATTTTAACCACTGAATTATATCACTGTAAATATCAGCACAGCTAAAATGATAAAGTACTGTAGAAACATATGATTTGGGGGATTCAGTAGAATGCATGATCTACATTATTTTATAATTAATCATAGAACTCTCGAGTTAATATGTTTTACATCCCTTTGTAGGATCAATTGGGTCAATAAAAAAAGCTATACCAGTAATTGCTCACGTGTGTCCAACATTATACTGGAAAATCAAATATTAATGGACCAGTTATTTCATTTTTTTTTTTTTAGGAACAAAAAATATGCTTTGAATTAGTTCAGTACACTATAGAGTATAGACCGTAAGTGTGCTATGCAGCCCGGTGAAGTTTTTACCGGTAATTGTTTTCTTTTATTTTCTGTTTGAGAAATAAGAAAAAACACGCAGAATGCAAAATAAATAATGACAAAACTTACAAATATAAATGCAGTCATATTATTTTATGACAATTTATTGACATTGTAATTTAACATGAATTTGTACTTCTATGTGACCTGTTTTCGATTATGCCGATTATAGAGCAATATCAATAGCATACCGGATACTGTAATCCATATATAAATCGATGCAATTTCAATGACAAAATCCATATATAAGTCGATTCGGAGTATAAGACGAAGACCGAACTTTCAAGTCAAAAAGTCTCGACTTATACGCCAGAAAATACGGTAGTCCTTCAGTTCTGGGTGAAAAGAATTATAGGGGTAGAAAGGAATATATACCAATCAATTCTGTTGTCATAGATATAAAAATAGGTATTTTGTTTTTTTAAAGGGACAGTGCATCATTTAACAGGTTAAGAGATATTTGGGGTTGGTGTTAGTTGTTACGCCAGGAATCCAAGAGTAGCACATATTTGGTGTGTTGCACTCATAATTGCTTGTGTTGTCTATTGGGCTGCTAGAAATAATCCACCTGCTGGAAAGTGAATATTTATCGTGGAAGTAAATAAAAATACAATACTAGTGCCAGTGATAATGATATGTGTTTTAAACCCTGGTTTTCTTTGTTGTTTTTTTTCAAAATGACTTTATTACCTGGTAGGGTCATTGGGACTCACTTGTTAGGTTTTGATCAAATGTGGAATAGATGTTTATATCATAAAGATCTCAGATGAGGTGATAATTCATCAGGTTGGCTGAGAACATTACCATCTAGGTGTCATATTTCTGATCTAACTTTGATCAAACTTGAAATATATATATATTCAGATATCAGGCAAGTTTCCTAATGAGCAAGATACATAATGTTATATTATAATGAGCTTATACCTTGAAGATCTTTGAGTTTGATAATGAGAGTGGGATCGTTTAGTATTAGTAAGGTATCATTGATTGACAACCATTTCTTACCCAAAAAAATTTAGACCCAAAAAACTTTAGATAAGCTGTACAGTGAGAGAGCTACTATTGGGATGTAATCCATTGCTGGATGGGAAGGTACATGTTGTAGATAGAGAATTATACATGAGCACAAACAGTATGTATTTCATTGAAGAATTTATCTGTATTGATTAGATCTTGTATGTCTCTTCAGAGTATCCCAAAGGCAGTGAAAGCAAACAAGAGTGCTGACTTTTCAATCAATTTGAAGTATATATCAAAGGTATCTATCTATTCACCAGTAATTAGTGAGAATCTGATATGGCAAGTGAGGTTTAGTATAGTAAAGTGAAAGTAAAGCAATTAAAAGTTAACAGAGCATGAGAGTGGTGTGGAATTATCCATACAGTACATTTTACTGTTCTCTATAAAATTTAATGCATGATTTGGATAATCTTCAGGATATTTAAATATTACTGAAACTTTAGTTCTTACATAATTATGAATTTTTTTTGTGTGATTTATGGAGTTATTGAAATTAGATCATAGTTCTGTAAAGAGTGAACATTTTACAATGAAAGGGAAGAACATTGTAGCTAAGTTGATTTTAATCCAAGGATTGTGGGTTTGATACCTGCCCAAGCAAGCTGAGATTTTGGCCTTGTTGTGTCCTTGAGAAAGGCACTTAATGCCCATTTCTTAAGCTTGAAATAACTAACTAAAGTTTTGACAATGCCATTAAAAATTAATTAACCAAGCAATCATGAGGTGAAATTAATCTTTAATAACACAAATATAATTAAGAACACAGAGTCTACAATATATTTCCTCCCTTTATTTCTTCTATCTTTTTCCTTTGAATACAATCACCAATCAAATTAATGTTAGGAATATAACCCTGTTACCTCCAGAATCCAATCCTCCCAATAAACAAAAATTCAACTTTTCCGTCTACATTATAAAGACAAAGGGCAATAACTCTTGCATATTACCTCCCCTTGACACTGATTGGTGGCATCCGTTTTCAGCTTCTGCATCACCTCCTCCGAAATCCTGTGTAATTTTTTTTTTTTTACTCCATTCAATAATCAATAACATTATGACCTAAATGTCAGTTGCTTGGTCATGTGGTAAATATGGCATCCTGGCATACACAAGTGCCAGGCTTGGATCCTGCAGTGTACTTTTTTCTTTCCTTATTTATGTGTTTTTTAATATTGAATTATGAAAGGATATTAAGTTACTAATGATATTGTCTGTGTGAATATACACAAAACACAGCAATCTGTGCAAATGTATACAAAACAGCAGCTTGTTCAAATATACACAAAACAAAGCTTTGTGTGTGAATATATACACAAAACAAAGCATTGTGTGTGAATATATACACAAAACAAAGCATTGTGTGTGAATATATATACACAAAACAAAGCATTGTGTGTGAATATATATACAAAACAAAGCATTGTGTGTGAATATATACAAAACAAAGCATTGTGTGTGAATATATACAAAACAAAGCATTGTGTGTGAATATATACAAAAAAAGCATTGTGTGTGAATATATACAAAACAAAGCATTGTGTGTGAATATATATATATATATATATATATATATATATATATATATATATATATATATATATATATATATATATATATATACAAAACAAAGCATTTTGTGTGAATATATGCATAAAACAAAGTACTTTTTGATAACTGTAGAACTAATTATGGAAAGAACAGTAAATTTAGGGGTCTCACTGGGTTTACTGTACATACAGCTACTAATGGAATAACTTTGTCATACCTGTCAACTTTCCTGGTGGGAGAAAAAAAATCAAAATATTTGGGTTCCACGTCTACCTTACGATTTAATATTTTCTCATGCTTTTGCAGAGAACTCTCGATTATTGCATTTTTTTTTTTCTTCAGTAAATACAATGTTAAATTTAAGCATTATTCAAGTCACTTTATCAATGTTTCTAACAGTACAACAATACTAAAATCAGAAAATAAACCACAACAATAAAATTGTCAGCAAATATTTTCAATCCCAAGAATGATGATTATGATGCTTTAATAGCTCCATATCCACAAAAGAAATTTATACAAGCGAACATCTAGCATTACTGTACCATTATACAAATGTTAATTACCATTATTACATAAAAAAAGAAGGAATGGAGAAACATACCACATAGCTTTTGTACCTAAAAATTATTCAGAATTGTGGTTTAATAAATGATGTTAAATGCCCTTTAAGCTGAGCATAAAAATAAGATAATTAAAATGTAGGAAAATAAGCTACAACATGTATGGTACATGAAGCTTGAGACTGAATATTAAGGTACCTCTTGATACAACAATATAGGGCATTCCGTTATAATTGCAATGATAAGGATTAACTGTTAATTAGTCATGCTGGCTTTCTTGCATATTTACGTAAGACTAACCTTTAGCTATTGTGCAGTTTGGCCACAGCTGACCTTATTATGAAAAGAGGGTATGTCCTGGGAGCATCACAGGGAGAAATGATGCATTCTTTAAGTATTTCATTCATATTGGACCCAGAAGATTGGTGAATATTTAGTGAAAACAAGGCTTAAAAATGCAGTGAAAAAAACTTCATATGTAGGACCCAATCTCTTGTTTTTTCATTTAATCTCCTTACTTGATTTTTGAAAAGTTGAAAAGTTTGACTTTTTTCAAGTGAGACAATAGATTTTGATATGTTTTAGGACAAAATTTGGTGTCATAAAGTTTTATATTGCTTCATTATTTTATGATATTATATTGTTGCATGTAGATATTTTAAAAAAAAAATTATATTTTGATGCCTAAAAATTGCAGAGAAATGGGGTGGTAAGGGCAGAAATGGAAATTACATATTTTGATGCCTAATAATTGGCTGGGTGGGGTAGACTTGGAAATTACATATTTTGATGCCTAATAATGGCAAAAATGGTGAGGAGGGTTGTTTTTGGAAATTACATACATGACTTAGATAACCAATTATTTCAAAAGAATGTTGAATTAGAGTGTTTTTGGAAATTACCTATTTGGATGCCCAATAATTACTAAGAATTTATGGGGAGCTATGGTCTTTATACTTAAAGAAATTATCTCTTATCTGAATGTCACGGACCTGTTAATTGAATTAGTGCAATTGTTTTCTTTTATTTTTTTCTAGGTTAGTGATGCTAGAAAAATCAAGACCAAAGTAGAAAACAGTTTTGGTAAGTAATATTAAACTTTATTGTAGCATCAAGGCTGCTATTTCTTGTTGTTAAATAATTTTTAATATCTTTAATTCTCACTATTATTGTCTTTTATTCTCATTCATCATTATTAATTCTCATTTCTATTTAACATTATTATTGTGTGTATATATATATATATATATATATATATATATATATATTTGTCTTCCTTCAGAAATGGAAATGCATCCTAACTCTAACTCTTTCCATTATGAACTAAAGCACTCTCCGTTACGGATCACTGCCATCTCACCTCTGTCTGCGTGGGTTCAAGTCTAAGATACGGCTAATGTAGTTATGTGAGAAAGCTTGACAATAGCTTCTCTTGGGTCATTGGTTCTTTCCGGGGGTTTTCCCAAGTTCTTCATCTACCAATAATACTGGCTGCCATGTATAGCCTGTCGTGTGCTGAAAAATGGCGTTAAACCCTACAACAACAACAACAACAACCAGCAAAGTAGTTTTAAGGTGCCAACACAAGGTATAAAGAGAAGCTAAATGCAATGTCATATAGACAAAGGGCAATAACTCTTGCCCATTACCTCCCCTTACCTTTCCTTAAACTATCACATTTTTATCATTTTACTCATGTTGGGATAGTTTGGGGGTCAGCAAGCACATAGTTTTCAAGAGCAAGTTCAATTTTCAAATTTTATCAAATCAGTCGATCTCTGCTAATGGGAAAAGTACCCAAGTCATGCAGAGTCTTGTATATTTTTTGTTCTTGCCATATCCAACAGTTCACAACAGTTCTGCTTAATACATAAAACTAGTAAAGTCCTGATTTTGACACCATGGCATAAGGAAAAAGTTCTGTAACTCTTAGGATCCCTTTGAGAAAAAAATCTTTGGCTGTGTGAGCAGAATGGTGAGGAAATTGTTTTCTTTCTCATCTGAAAAACTATTCACACAAATGCAATATTGACATAATAATCAACAGTATGTAATTTTGTTTCTTGAAAAAATACTGTATCAATAAGTTTGGACTTAGCAAAGAACACTTCCTGTTGCAGTGATAAATTATGCTGGGAAGCAGTGTTTTTTAGCAGCTAGAACAGAAGAAGAGATGACACTGTGGATAGAACAGCTAAATGATGCCAGTAAAATTACAGTCCCGGTAAGCTAGCTCAGGATTTTCTTGATATACCAACATAATTTTATATTTTTCAGAAAATGTTGTTATGCCCCACCAGAATATGTTTGGCACTTATTATATTCCCCTTGTCCTTATTTCTGTCAGTCGGGTACAATTTTCATTGAGGTTGGCTTTTATTGACTTTGATTGGGTGCTTGCTTTCTGTCCATCTGCCAGTCTGGTAAAACATTGCATTTTGGTAAGCATTCATTTACTTTGTTGGGGTGCTTGCTTTCTGGTCATCTGCCAGTTGGATAAAATTTGGCATTGAGGTCAGCTTTTAATGACTGTGGTGGGGTGCTGCTTTCTGTCCACCTGCCAATCTGGAAAATTTTGCATCCTAGTCAGTTTTTATTGACTGTGGTGGGTTGCTTACTGTTCTGAGAACATGTTTCTAGTTGACTCTGATTGCTATATGGTTGTCTTTTTCCTACGATTTCAAATGAAAAGCACCAAACACATGCTTCACTGTTTAAATGCACTGATTACATTCACTCATGAAATGGGAGGTATCTGCTGTTTTTAACTTTGTGCAAATGAGATTGTAATTGGATGAATATTTATTTTAAAATGTTTGCAAAGAGGATATGACAAAAATTAATGGGTAGATTGATTTTGATCACACAGTTACCAACTTTTCATGCTCTAGTGTGACATTGCGATGTTTGTGGATTACACTGAGACCGAGCAGGCAAGACACTATCTGAATTCTTGTTTTCTGACATATTAACAACTAGAGAATAGACTTCAAATTCACACATAAAAAGTTTGGTGGTTTTTTTTGGTTCACCTGGCTTTACGGCCAAATGAGCTTATGTCATCATCAGATTTCCAGCCTGTTTCAGCTCTTGCTTGTTACTAGACTGTAGTACATATTCTGATCTGATTTCAGCTAAACATGGAATATGATTAATTGCATGAAAAACTAAGACACGTTTGATAATGAAATATATTCTTATTTATTGAGTTGATCTTGCCTCTGATTAGTTAACCTTGCTGCCATTTTTGACCTGATTTTGATCAGATTTGGAAAATATGCTTATATCATTGTGATCTTGAATGAGCATGATAATGTGCGAGATCTCCACATACTGATGCATCTGATTGGACAAGTTTTTTACCCCCACTGAAGGCCATAATTCTGAATAGATTTTGATCAGACTTTGAAATATGTGCTTATATCATTAGAAGTTTTGAAGGGTTCTATAAAGAGTGAGATCTGTTCATATCAATAAGATAACTGATTTGCGGGCCTTACTACCACTGTGGAGCCCAAAATAACAGTTTAAATATTAAAGCAGGGGAAATAACCTATGGTCAGATCAATTGAAAATTACAGGTTACTGGTTGTAATGACAGTTAATCCCTTTGTGTAACAAATTAAAATTGTATACAATTTTAAATATTAGTTTTATAATACAGAATTTATGAACTTCAATAGAACAAGTTAAAAAGTACATCTTACATGTTTAAATTAAATAAATATTATGTAAATTAAATCTCAAAAATATATTTAAAATAAAAATATATAAATTATATAAATCAGGAATTATATAAAGAGTGTTTATCAGAAATCATTGTGCTCTTGAGTAAAATTAACAAGAACCCTGTTTTTAAAGGAATAAAATATCTTCATGGAACTGTTGTTCACTTTCAGTTGGTTGAGAGAAAAATGAGCTTGTAAAAAATCTTATCATGACCAGACAATCAGCATGAAACCAGAAACATCTTTTTTAGGCCTAATAGACAATGGTCCAAAACTTATTGTTCCACTGCACCATTTCACAACATAAAATAGTTTTAACAACCTTTCATTAGTCAATTGTCTTGGTTGTTGTATTAGCTATATGGTTGTTTCTTTGGATCTGTTTATACAGTGATAAATTAAAATTAGTGATAAAGTAATCTGCGGAGAAAGTCCTTAAAGAAAGTTTTAAATAAAAACCTCTAGGAATGTACACATGATGCAGTCCTTCTTTGTGTTGGTGATTGTGATATTTTATTCAGTAAATCGTACTTGTCATTTTCTAGTGTTTTGATATTTATTTAATTTTCCTTTTCTTTTCAATTTAACTGATAACACAGAAGAAGGAAGGAGGAGATGATGAGAAAACTGGAACCTACACAGCAGAAATTGCTGGGGGAGTTGTCGTCATTGTTCCAAATAAAGTATGTCATGTATTATACCACCAATAAGTTTAAATTGAATTGTTCTTAGCAGCTTTTGTATGGCATGCATTAGTAGACAGCAAGACATGTTTTTCTTGCATTAGCAGATAGTAAGACATGTCTGGCTTGCATTAGCATATAGTAAGGCAAGTCATTTGCATTATCAGACTGTAAGACATGTCTTGCATTGGCAGACAGTTAGACATGTCTGGCTTGCATTAGCAGACTGCAAGACATGTCACTTTTTGTAGCAGAGGTAGCAGCATCAGTTCAAAGATTTTGTGTATAATAAAAAAATTTGACAATTGAGAATAGGAGGGGTATATCATGATGCATTTCCCAGTTTTATGCAAGGTATATCAAGTTGCATTTCCCAGACTGGCCACAGTTTTATGCAGAGTACATCAAGATGCATTTCCTAGTCTTGCCACAGTTTTATTTTTTTTTTTTTTTTTTTTTTTTTTTTTTTTTTAAGGTTTAACGCCATTTTTCAGCACAATATATAGGCTATACATGGCGGCCAGTATTAGTGGTGGAGGAAGAAACCGGAAAAACCCCGGAAAGAACCACCGACCCACGAGAAGCTACTGGCAAGCTTTCTCACTTAACTACATTAGCCGAATCTTAGACTCGAACCCACGCAGACAGAGGTGAGATGGCAGTGGTCCGTAACGGACAGCGCTTTAGACCACTCGGCCACTCGGGGCCCCGCCACAGTTTTATGCAGGGTATATCAAGATGCATTTCCCAGACTGGCCACAGTTTTATGTGGGGTACATCAAGAAGCATTTCCAAGTTTTGCCAGTTTTATGCAGGGTAAATCATGATGCATTTCCCTGACTGGCCACAGTTTTTTTTATCTGGGGTACATCAAGATGCATTTCCAAGTTTTGCCAGTTTTATGCAGGGTACATCATGATGCATTTCCCTGACTGGCCACAGTTTTATGCAGTGTACATCAAGATGCATTTCCCAGTTTTATACAGGATACATCAAGATGCAGTTCTTAACCTGCCACAGTTTTATGCAGGGTACATCATGATACATTTCCCAGACTGGCCACAATTTTATGCAGGGTACATCATGATGCATTTCCCAGACTGGCCACAGTTTTATGCAGGGTACATCATGAGGCATTTCCCAGACTGGCCAGTTTTATGCAGGGTATGTAATGATGCATTTCCCAGAATGGCAACAGTTTTATGCAGGGTACATCATGTTGCATTTCCCAGACTGGCCAGGGTACATTATGATACATTTCCCAAACTGGCCACAGTTTTATGCAGGGTATGTTATGATGCATTTCCCAGACTGGCCACAGTTTTATGCAGGGTACGTTATGATGCACTTCCCAGACTGGCCACAGTTTTATGCAGGGTACATTATGATGCATTTCCCAGACTAGCCACAGTTTTATGCAGGCTATGTTATGATGCATTTCCCAGACTGGCCACAGTTTTATGCAGACTACATCATGCATTTGCCAGTAAGGCCACAGTTTTATGCAAAATTCTATTATATGCTTAAATTCATTTTTCCTTTTTAAACATTGTGAGCATTACAGTAAATAAAATAAGTAAAATTTCTTACATGAAGAGATCCCAAATACTAAATTCCATTCAGATGTAAAATTTGGATAATAAAAGTAGAAGACAGCTTCATTTTTGTCTCACCTACATTAAACAGACTGCATGGTTTATTGTATTTCCTGCAGCACCATTATAATTTTTTTTAAAGAAATTTGGTTATTTGTTGGTATGCTATGTTTCATTGCAGTATCTGCAGATAATATATCATGTTCTAAGTCTGTATCATTATCTTCAAAGGTTTGTATTTCCTGCCAAGTGGTCTAAAGGATTTGTCTTTACCAATCACAACCATCTCACCTCTTTGTGGGTTCATCTAATGTGGGTATGTTAGAAAGCTTGCCAGTACTTTTGCACTACATGATAGGCTATAGATGGCAGCCAGTGTAACTGGTGGAGGAAGAACTAGGGAAAACCCTAGGAGGAACCACTGACCTTTGGGAGTTGAGATGGCAGTAATTGGTAATAGCAAGCAATTTAGACAACTTGACCACTTGAGACAACCTTGACTGCTGGCTGAATTGGTAAGTTGAGATTTTGAATCAATACCAGCATTTTTATAATCAGTGTGATGTTTATTAGGTTTTAAGCATGGAATATTTATGTTAGGGAATCAGAAATAATAATAAAAATGTTGTCTAAAAGAATGGTATGAAGTCTTACATGTTTTTCTAATGTATTTTTACAGATGAGATGGCCAAGAAACATTCTAGTGAAATTAAATGTTTGTATCTTTAATAGCATTGATGTGTTTTGCTTAACTTTATCGGCAAAGAATGCATTTTAATCAAGTTGCTTGCAGTCATCATACCTCAAGAACCATTCAGCATAGTCTTTTTGTTGGAATTTGGTAGGAATGTTGTCTTCTAGACCTGATTGTGCTTTTTATGGGTTTTCTCACGTCTTTGGAATTTTTAGACAGAGTTGTGGCCCTTTTCACTCTACTTCATCTATTTTCATTGAATCTGGTTTGCAATCAGCATAGTTCATGAAACCGTTTAACATATTCTGATACATTGTTTCAATGACCAGGATGTGCCTGTATTGTGCTTTGTCTTGTTTTCTTTATTTTGGACAGTGTTGTGGCCTTTGTCAGTCAGCTTCATATCTCCATACTGGATGTTGCTTGTATTGATTAAACTGTATGAATCATTCCACATCAGCATTTTATAGTGGACTTGTGTGTCTAGGACTTTGACCTTCTCCTAAATTGGGTTTCTCAGCACTGGTCACATTTTGAGGGCTCAAAGGTTTGTGAAGCCCCCATTATTCCATGATTTAATTTATTTAGCCTTTGTTGCACAGAATGTTGAAATAATTTATTTTAGACATCCACAGAGACCCAATGACCACAGATGGTGCTGATTTAAATTGTTATTGGTTATTTTTGTACTTTTATTAACAATCCAGATAAAATTTGCTGAATGTCTAGCAACAGAAAATGCATATTGTTGATCCAACACATGGCCAGTGGAGTTATTTCCTACAGCCTGCAGCAACACCTGGAATTTGTGGAATAGAAATCCATATTGTTCTTCACAGACAGACAGTTTTAATAAAGATTTTATTGTTTCATTGTTTACTTCTTGTTTACAACATTTCAACTCACTTTACATTTCAACTCACTACCTTTTTTATGAGCCTCTTTTATAATGAACCTGTTTATTCTGTTTCATCCATTGTTCATGATTTACCTGAAGTTCTTTTTTCATTCTTGAGACCACATTACCTGTGCAGAGAGAACAAGAGGTTGTTTGAATTTCTGTTGAATTTATATTCAGAAAACCCAGGGAATGGAATGCAGTATAAGCATTTACCTATCAATACATGAAAAATAAAATTTGCCTTACTTGGAAATATAAACATATATTAGTTCTTATATATTCAATCTGTTTCCAGGTGGTTTGAAATGTGAAAAAAATTATCTGCTGAAATGAAAAAAGAGAATAACTTGTACTGATTGAATGCAGCTTTTGTTACTTTTCATGATACTGTTTGAAATAAATTATGTATAATTTATTTGTAATTATATAAGCAATAATCATTGTTGTGTTTACCAGAAAACTCAGCAAAGACTTTGAACTCTTTAACTCCTTCAATTCAACCCCTTTTTTCTGCATTTAGTGAACCTTGGGTGATGTGTGTATTTTGCCATTGTAGGAAAACAAGGGAAACGACTCTGAAGAGTCTACTGAACCAAAGAGATCAGCTGAGTCGATTCCTGCTTTGATGTCTGGTTTTTGTGTGAAACAAGGAGCTGTGGTAGGTGGACTAAATTTTGTTAGCAAGATGTAAGATACAGCATCAGTTATTTTGTCAGTAACATAAAGGTAAATGATATTGACGTATATTGTGACAAGATCGGTAATGTTAAACCTTTTAGTACGCATTTATGAAAACGACCAAGTTGTACCATGTTTGAATCTTGATTTCAGACATAGTGAATAAAAACTATCCCCTTCCCACTTCCTTCTCCTCCTCTTCTTTTGTTTGGTCTTTATCCTTGATGCCGTCATCATATATGATGAAAAACATCACCACCACCACCACCATTCCTACCACCACCACTTTTAGTGCCATTCCATGTTCACATTCAAAGGTTTAATTTCAATTTTTTCTCACAGATAACTTAACCAAACTATGATATAAATCCCACGTAAATAATTACATTTGTATTCTTCTCTGAATGAAGAGACCCAGATCCCTCTAAACGAAAAGAAAACAGTGAAATTTTACTAGAGTTCAGATTACGTGTAATCATTAAAATTGCTTGTTTGCAAAAACATGGTTTCAAAGTATGGGTCTGCTATACAATTTTTTTCTTCCCCATTATCAATTTATAATATACAAGATATTTACTGCTACCTCATCAATCCAGTCATCCAGTGGACATCATGTAAATGTCAAGGTTTTTCATATTAGTACGACTTTTGATAATGCCACGACAATTCATTCTATGATATGCTCAATTATCATTGCACCATGTAGCCAATGTCAAAATGGAAAATCTGCATTAAGGCCAAAATGCATTCATTTACTAAACCCCTCGATACTTGTTATGAAGCTAATATAATTTATTCTGTGATATGCATGTTGTAGAAAATTTGTATCACTGTTTTCATTAAAGTTTGTGAGAGTCACCATCATATAAAATTTGCATTAAGGTTTTGGATAAAGTTGATATATGCCGTTATATGCCCAACATGGTGTGGATCATATTATAGATGCCCACCTTGGGGTGGAACACATTATGATATATGCCCACCATGGGGTGTGGCATATTACGTGATATGCCCACCATGGGGTGGATCATAGAATGATATATTCCAACCATGGGGTGGGATGGACCATATTATCATATACACCCACTACAGGTTGGAGCATGTTATGTTATATGCCCACTATGGGGTGGAGCATATTATCATATACACCCACAACAGGTCAGAGCATGTTATGTTATATGCCCACTATGGTGTGGTGTATGTTGTTATATGCAACCATTTGGTGGGGCATATTATGTTCTGTGCTCACCAAGAGATGTATCATATTATTTTATATGCCCACCATGGGATGAAGCATATTATGATATATGCCCACTTCAGGTTGGAGCATGTTATGTTAAATGCCCACCACAGGGTGAAACATATTATGTTATATGCCGACCATTGGATGGAGCATATTATATATTATATGGCCACCATGTGGTGGAGCATATTATGTTATATGTCCAACATGGAGTGGAGCTTATTATGTTCTATGACCCACAATGGAGTGAAACATATTATAATATATGACCACCAAGGGGTGGAGCATATTATGATATACAGTCGACTTCGGTTAACTGCACAGGCTCGGGCCCGTAGCGAAACCTTGCAGTTAACTGGAGTGTGCAGTTAACCGAAGTACGTTACAGTACAGCTTTAAATCAGCACGGCACGAATATATGTGAAGAAAAAATTTAAACAATGATTAGAATCCACTCTTTCAACCTTTACTTAAATGTTAAGCTTGTTTTCCTTCCTCCGAACACAACAAGGAATTGTAGCGAATTTTAATAAATTCTTTTGATCGTTTGTTATTCGAAAACTGCTGTCAGACATTGATGGGTCATCTCATGAAGAAAATGCATTCAGCTCCAAAGTCGTCTGCATCCTGTTTTTCGCCGTGTTGTCGTTTAAATTGAATTTCGTTGCGAATTTTCCTTCTTTCCAACCATCTGTTTGGTGGTTTGAAATCAAGCAAACCAGAACGGTTTAGAGCAATGTTTCCCATGCTGTACTCTGATTTTTCCCATGCTATTGCTCCCTAGTGGGAGCGGATATACATGTATATACCACCTATTGCGTCCTTTACATGTCAATCATTTACAAAGTCGCATTTACTGGCTTGATTGTCAGTTTATTTGAAGCGCTACAGCAGTGGACTGGCAATAACTGATCATGACTATACATTGTGCAGTTAATCGGAGTAAAAATGTATTGAATAATGAAGTTTATTGTGCTATTATCCAGAGTGTGCATTTAAGCGAAGTGCAGTTATCCGAAGTTTGTTCCCATTGAAAAGCATTGGGGAAAAACAGGACTGGCGTGACTGCGTGCAGTTATCCGGCTTGTGCAGTTAACCGATGTGCAGTTAAGTGGAGATGACTGTATACCCACTACAGGGTGGAGCATATTATGATATATACCCACTGCGGGGTGGTTATGGTTTTGTCCATCCATCTTTAAATTACCAATTTCATTTCTGTGCGTTAAGTCAAGTTCTCCACCAGCTACCATTAAACAATTTTGGGAATGAATGTCAACTTGAATAAGGAGGACCCTTATAAATTTTGGGCAGGTAAAAGATCAAAGGTCATGGTCACTGACCAAAAGAAGAAATATGGAGCATTTTATGCTATGGTATTGCATGTACATCTGTATCTTTATTTATCCAATTCTCATTTAATGTCTGCACAAAAACTTAAGTTCTGCACCATCTACTGTTTCCATGCTGTGCAATTTGTTTTGGTTTTTTTTGACAGGGAAGACAACTACTGATTGAAGGTCAAAGGTCATGGTCTTCATACAGTAACTTGTATATTACATACCTCGACAACATTTTGAAGGTAGCTTGCAATTATGTTACAAAGAACACTTACTGATTTGTGGCCCTGATGGGCATTGGTCAAAATAAACAAGACTGAAAGAAAGGAACAGCCCTTTCCACAAAACTAAGTTTTTTTACCTTTTGTCTTGAGTAAACTTTGTAAGTAGCCTGCTTTTCAGACAATGAAGACATGTATTGATTTGGGGTTAAAAGGTCAAAGGTCAGGGTCAGAGGTACTGCAAGAAGGACAATGATTTCTACAAATTACGTTGAGTCTTATGCCACACACCATGACCAAGCTTTTTGGATGGCTTACTTTTTCAAACAAGGAAGATACTTATGGATTTTGAGGTTAAAAGGTCAAAGGTCAGGGTCAGAGGGACTGCAAGAAGGACAATGATTTCCACAAAATATTTTTTGAGTCCTATGCCACACACCATGACCAAGCATACATTTCAAATAAGGAAAACATTTATGGATTTTGTGGTCAACAGGTTAACAGGGTTGAAATAAAAATTGTTTTTGCATAATAGCTTGACATGGCAGGCATATAATAGTACTCTTGCATTGCAGAGAAAAAACTGGAAGAGGAGATTTTTTGTATTAAATGACAGTGGATTTTCTTACTACAAGTCAGAACAGGTAAGTCACCATTCATTTTTTGTCACATAATTTCTCTCAAATTAGCTATTCATTTTGTTAATCACCTAGAAATTTTTTTAATATAGTGGTACAGCCCACCTACCCCTTTGTAAGGCCACCCCTTCTGAGAGGGGATCTATTTAGAAGGTGATCAACAGATGTGAGTAGTAATTCTATATAAAGTTGAACAGTTATAACTATTGTTTTTAAAACTATATTTTAATTTAAAAATCACAGGCTTCCTTTGGAATCAGTATGCTAAATTTGTTTTAATGGTATTGAAAATGATTATATGTAACTTTCATTTTGTGGTGAAATATCACCGTATCAATAAAATTGGTGTATAAATGTCTGGCTGCAACTATTTTATTGTCTACCTGTTTTCCCACTGCTGAAGAATGTATAAATGACAATTTTTTTAAAAATCTTTTTTATATTAAATTTCTCATCAATGTTTAAAGGGCTCATAGTTGATTTTTTTTCACTTTTCCTTCTAACCTGAGAATGTCTGATGGTATTTTTCACTTTTTGCAACAGTTCTTTACCTCATTGGCATTTTGTAGTTATTTTACAAAAATGCTCTTGGTTTACAAATGAAGTGAGCTTGTCACATAATTGGCTGGTTTTAGTCTGGTGCCAATTCAAATACTTTTCATAATGTAGAAGGACTGCTTCGGTGGCCTCAGTGATTAGAATGTGCAACTTGGATGTGGATGTCATGGGTTTGAACCCCAACCAAGTCATGCCAAGGACTTTTAAAAATGTTACTAGGAGATGCCTCCGTTAGTCAGTCTGGAGTCAGGATAATATGC
Source organism: Unio delphinus (assembly GCA_029339505.1). Taxonomy (NCBI): domain Eukaryota; kingdom Metazoa; phylum Mollusca; class Bivalvia; order Unionida; family Unionidae; genus Unio; species Unio delphinus. The sequence goes on along the minus strand of JAQISU010000109.1, from coordinate 2,897,197 downwards.
CTGAGTGAGACATGATGCTGCATGTCTGCGGCATGATGCCCCAGTGCTAAACATCACCATAAACTGCTACACTGAAGACATCATAGTAGTATGAGTAGAAAGTTGTTAAAGCTATGTTATAAATCCAAATCTCTCCCTCCCTCTCTCTCTCTCTCTCTCTCTCTCTCTCTCTCTCTTTTTAGGAGAGAGACTCTATACCATTTTTACTTACATAGTAACTCCATGTCATGTTGACTTGTGCTGTTCGGTACAATACTGTGTTTCTCAGCAGTCAGCTTTTTTCATCTTGATAATTATCAGTGGTAATAATAGCCATTTATTATCAAAGTGACCATACCTAGCATCTAAGGGATCCATGGTGACAGATTACTTACCTCTTTGTATAAATTAAACTTACTTGCTTTTTCAGCATGTTTTCAGAATATTGTTGTGTGGAATTTAGAAATCAACAGATGCTCATGAGATTTCTATCCATAAAACCCATTTTTGGGGGTTTAATTTGACAGTTTTTTCTGCTAATATGCTAGAGTGGGGTGTTTAAAGATAAACTCATTTGTGCCAAGTGGCCTGGCTGGGACCATTCATGAGGGGGACAGCTATAGAATATATGACAAATTTTTTTAAAACTTCATTTAAGTTAAATAATGGTATTTGGTTGGTTTTGTGGTTTAATACCATTTTTTCAGTACATGATGGCTATTAAAACTGTTGGAGGAAGAACCCAAGAAAACCCTGGTAATAACCACCAACCCATAGGAACCTACTGGCAAGCTTTCTCACAAATAACATTGAATGAGACTTAAACATATACAGATAGAGGTGAGATGGTAGTGATATGTAAAGACCTCTAGGCCATCAATTAAACATGCAGATAGAGGTGAGATGGTAGTGATATGTAAAGACCTCTAGGCCATCAATTAAACATATGCAGATAGAGGTGAGATGGTAGTGATATGTAAAGACCTCTATTCCATCAATTAAACATATGCAGAGGTGAGATGGTAGTGATATGTAAAGACCTCTAGGCCATCAATTAAACATATACAGATAGAGGTGAGATGGTAGTGATATGTAAAGACCTCTAGGCCATCAATTAAACATATGCAGATAGAGGTGAGATAGTAGTGATATGTAAAGACCTCTAGGCCATCAATTAAACATATGCAGATAGAGGTGAGATGGTAGTGATATGTAAAGACCTCTATTCCATCAATTAAACATATGCAGAGGTGAGATGGTAGTGATATGTAAAGACCTCTAGGCCATCAATTAAACATATACAGATAGAGGTGAGATGGTAGTGATATGTAAAGACCTCTAGGCCATCAATTAAACATATGCAGATGCAACTACCTGTATTTTCATCAAAACCCTTGCAATTGTAAGAACACTTTCATAGCTTGTAAATAAAGAAAAATTGTCTACATAACAAGTGGATAATCAGATTCTAGATTATCATGCAAAATGGCTCTCAGTGGTGGAAATTTAGCAAACCGTAATACAGGTAAATTGATTTTCACTCCAATTGTAATTCATTGTTCTACATTTTAATGTGTTACTTTTGCATTCATTCTGCATTCCATTATTTTTTCACTTGTAACTTTTCCAATTTAGAGTTTTACAAATTTTACAAAACTCTAATGAAAGAGGAAATTATGATCACATACAGGTATTTTCTTTCAAAGCCAAGTTGCTGTATCTTCATAGCTAATATATATGTATTCACATTTAATAATTTCAAGATACAAGACCTGCTTGATTCCGACATTTTCAAGGTAGATTTTTGGGGGGATAGTTGTATTAGCTACAAATGGTATAAAGTAACCGCTGCATTGTTGTCCCCAGGGAAGAGTATTGAGGGCATTTTAAAATGAGTAAAGCCCTTAGGAGGGTGTCCTGTCTGTGATGCCCAAAAATATACCTCTGGTAATTAAAAACAGGGCAGCCCACAAGGAGGGCTGGGTGTTAACTAGAATGGGTAGAGTGCCAGCTAGGAAGGGCAGGGTGCACCCATCTAGGACAGGTTCGGGACTGACCATCATTTCATCTGAGTGCAATTTCATGCAAATGCATAGTTTTAGTGGAAGTGAAAATGATTCATAGGATTACAGAGTTGTAATTTTAGGTCCATGTGGGGTTAGCTTCATGGCCCCATTTTACTCTGAAATGTTTTTTGTTTGCTTTTGTTTTGATTTATTTTATCTCTTTTGAGGATTTTCTTTAAATATGTTACCCAGTCATAATATCTTAGGAGAACAACTACTACATCATGAATCCAGCCCTCCCAGATACTACCTTTAGATAAGGGGAGCTAAATCCATGCCGATCCATGTCGCAGTTGGGTAGAGTGATCTCCTCTAAGGTATTAGACTTTGTAAAGTTCATTGATTGTGTCAAATTATATTTTAATTTAAGCATATTTTGAACTAGTCAGAATTTTTTGTTGATATGTAGATTTCATTTTTTTTTTAAAGAAGACTTGTCTAGTTTTCTAAAATAAATATTTTGTCTGCTTGGTACATGTTTTTACAGGAGATGTCTCCAATAAGACTGGTACCACTTAGTGATATTTCCTGTGCTAAAACAGTTGATAGGTAAGAACTTTAAATTGGATTTTTTGCATTCATTTTCTATCAAGTCCTGCATTTGAAATACTTCTCTTTAATATTTAAACATTTTCATAACATTCTAGAATTGTTACATTTTTATCATTTTCTTTTCAATTTACCATGGTGCTTTCTTCTTTAATTTGTATAGTGCTTTATGACTTACTCCTTTTCTAGAATACAGTTTATCCCATTTATACATAGAAGGAGCCACATATGTGATGTCATTTACTGTAAAAGGATATCAATATTTTTTTAGATGTAGGGAAATATTTTTTTAGATGTAGGGAAATATTTTTTTAGATGGGAAATATTTTTTTAGATGTAGGGAAATATTTTTTTAGATGTAGGGAAATATTTTTTTAGATGTAGGGAAATATTTTAACTGTGAAGTGGAAACATTGTATGATCATGAGTGGCAAGGTCATTTCAAATCCACTTAAGTGAAAAAAATTCCTTATATCTACTCCAAAAAATGTAGATTTTCTTTTTCTTTTATAATTTTAAGACAAAATCCTTTGATTTTTTTTGGATTTGTATCTCCATTCTGTGATAGTGTTATTAATGTCTGCATTACTACATCAGTATAAAGTTCTGAAATATCACAATAATTTTAAGACTATGCCTTTTTGCAAATTTAGATAATGCTTTATTTAAGTTGTGTATTTTCTTCAAATTCATGCATGTTTTTCTGGAGAAAAAAAAGGAACAGTTTATTTCATTAAATCATTTCTTGTGTAGAAGATTACAGGAAAAAATGTTACCAACATTGCTGTGGTAAGCAGTATTATAGCTGTGTGGTTGATCACTACAATAGGCTTCACAGCATCATTAAACAAAAGTTTTTAAGCAAGTATGTATGGTAGTTGAAATGATGGGGACAGATATAAAGGGTTGGAGAGTGAGAATGAAAAGAAGAAAAGATTGTAAAAAGGCCTAAATATAGCAATGCATATACAAATCTGAAGAACATTCATAATGGCAGATAAACTTTCTATATGGAAAAAAATAAAGTAGTTCCAAATATGATATTGACACTGTAGTGTTAAAATTGGTTTTCTGCCACTGATATATTTTAGTATTCTCATTATGACTATATAATAAACTCGGTTATTAATTGAATCCCATTGCTAGCTACATAGTTCCTGATTTGCCATGCTTTGTGCTTTCAAGTCAGTGTGTTTATTGTTTATAGACAGTTTCATGTCATTCCCTTGAGTGTCCTTTATAGACAGTTTAATGCAGTTCCCATGAGTGTCCATTATAGTTTCATGTCAGTTCCCATGAGTGTCCTTTACAGAGCTTAATGCCAATTCTTATGGGTTTATTTTATATACAGTTTGATGCCATTCCAATGAGTGTCCTTTATAGACAGTTTCATGCCAATTCCCATGAGTGTTATTTATAGACATTTTCAGCTGGCAAAAAATATAAATGCAGTTATTCATGTAGTCTGGTCTTACAGTCACATTACAAACTTCATCCATCACCATAAACCCAATGTAGGACAAAACAACATCAGACAATATGGTCAGCCATATCAATACAGGCAGTACACTATGGGATGTGATTACTGTGGTGAGATCAAACATTCAGCACAGGAATGCAGGCACAGACAGCCAATACAATGCCATCAGTATGGTAGCTTTGGACACAAAGCCAAAACTCGCACTAGATTTATGGAATAGGAAAAGGGCAATCAGGCCATCTCAATTCCACAGGAAGACTCTATTCAACAGGAGGACCAATCTATCTATCAAGGACCGTCATATACACTGGGCATCCCTTGTCAAAACAGATTTGATCCCCTTGTTGATGCATGTTCTGAATGTGGAACCTTACAAGCTTCTTATACATATTCCAACAGGAACGATAGTTCAGATTTATACAATGATTATAAAAGTAGAAAATGCAGTTGTAGAAAAACTAATTTTTTATACAGTAATGATAATTGTAATGATGATCACTGTGAACATGGTTTTAATACTTTCAATGTCTCCTTGAGTGCCTCTAATAGCATTGATATTAGTCTCTTGAATTTAGGAGTTTCTAGCAAAGGTTTACACATAGGTCATTTAAATATTCAGGGTTTTCGAGGAAAGATTGATCAAGTGAAGTTACTGTTAACCTCTCCAAATAATAATATCCATTTATTTGGACTCTCGGAAACAAATGTTAACAGCAAATCAGGATGAAAATTTCTTATATATTAATGGCTATGAAAAACCTTATCGTAAGGATAGGAAAGCAAGCGGTGGTGGGCTCCTTGTGTATGTTAAAACTGGTACTATTTGTAAAAGACGGGAAGACCTAGAAATACTGGAAATAGAATCCATTTGGCTACAGATCACTCCAGAAAAAGCAAAGCACTATTTAGTAGGCTTTGTGTATAGACCCCCATCATCACATACTGATTGGTGTGAATATTTTGAACTTCAAGTAGATAAAATTTCAAATGAAGAGAAAGAATTTTACATTCTAGGTGATATAAATCGAGACCTTCTCAGTGATCAAATAGAAGGGAATTGGATGAAATTTATTGATTCGTTTGGTATGGAGCAACTAGTAAATGAACCCACCAGAGTAACATCTACCTCTAAAACACTTATAGATTATATTTATACCAATACAAAAGAAAATGTTTTGGAAGTAATGGTTCCAAAGATTGGTATAAGTGATCAGTTTCCAATTTTTCTAACACGTAAAGTCAGTGGCAAATCAACAAAAAATAATATCCATAAATCCATTACTTATAGGTCCTTTCAAAACTTTGATACTTTTAAATTCCAAGAAGATCTAGAACAGATTCCATGGAATACAGTCCAAATCTTTGAGGATATTGATGATGTTTTAGATACTTGGACAGATCTGTTCATCAGTATAGTGGACAAGCATGCCCCTTTAAAAACACACAGAATAAAGAAGGACCATCAGCCAGGCTGGATCTCCCCAGAAATTTTAGAAGCAATAAAGCAAAGAGACCAACTAAAATCAGTAGAAAATCAAACTGAATATAGAGTTTGGAGGAATAAAGTTCATAAAATGATACATCAAGCCAAACAAGCGCACTAGAAAAAAGTGCTGGATGAAAACCAAAACAACCCGAAAGCTATCTGGAAAGTGTTTGCGGGTTTTGGTGCAGGCAAATGTAAGTGTAAAGCTGAAATTTTATCCCTCAATCATGAGAACATTTATACTGATAATCCAAAGGACATCTCAGATATTTTTAACAACTTTTTTGTTCAAATTGCTGAGAAACTTAAAGAACCCAGAACTTCATCTGATTATCTGGAACTCAAACATTTTTGTGTTAAAAAAACTACAAAACAATATAAAATTTGAAATTCTTGAAATGAGTCCAGAATTTGTGTTGAAATATATTAAAACAATGGATGTATGTAAAGCTACAGGGATTGATATGATTGGACCAAGGCTACTAAAAGTGGCTGCACCTGCAATTGTAGAGAGTATAGTTTTCATTTGTAATGAAAGTATTAGGTCTAATAAATTTCCACAAAGATGGAAAACTGCCAAGGTTATACCATTGCATAAAGCAGGAACAAAAGATGATGTAAATAACTACAGACCCATCTCTATCCTTCCTTATCTCTCCAAATTACTAGAGAAACATGTACATGATTCTTTTCTCAACTATTTAAACACTTATGATCTTATTCATGATAATCAGTCTGGCTTTCGCCAGAATCACTCCTGTGAAACTGCACTTGTATCTTTGATTGATAAATGGCTGAAAGCGTTAGATCAAGGAGAAATGGTAGGCACTATTATGGTTGATTTTCGTAAAGCTTTTGATCTTGTAGACCATGAAATTTTACATGAAAAACAAAAGATTTATCAATGTAGTGAAAACTCTCTAAACTGGTTTACTTCTTACTTAACCGACAGAGTGCAAAAAGTATCTTTAAATGGTCAACTTTCTCAAAGTAAAAGTATTAATTGTGGAGTACCACAAGGCTCTATCCTTGGACCTCTGTTATTTATTCTATTTATCAACGATTTACCTCTTAAGATTGGAACTTAAATTTCTTCCACTGACCTCTATGCAGATGATACTACACTGTCTGAGATTGGTAAAACCAAAACGGTACTTGAAAATAACTTACAAGATGCTCTCAACAGTCTTCAAGTATGGTACAAGGAAAACAGTATGATCATAAATACAGAAAAAACGAAAGCCCTACTAGTTACAACACAACAAAAACGAGCAAGACTAGATAGTGACAAACCTAATGGGTTTTTTTTGACAATGTGAGCCTTAATATGACCTCTCAAGATAGAATTCTTGGTGTATTCGTAGATAACAATCTTATGTGGTCTATTCACATTAAACACATTTCAAAAAAGGTTAATATTTATCTTTTGCTACTGAGGAAAATCAAAACTTACATTCTTCTTCAGTATAGGGTCATCTTTTATAAAAGTGATATTCAGCCATATTTGGACTACTGTAACGTAATTTGGGGTAATACCTCTAATTCAAACATAACAACACTTATATGGCTCCAAAAGAGGGCTTGCCATTTAATTCTAGATCAATGTATAGACAATTTTCAGGATGCAATGAATAATATAAAGATTTTAACAGTACATGAAAGAATATTTCTTAGAAAAGCCAAATTGATGTATAAAGTATCCAGAAAATCCATTCCTGTCTATCTAAGCAATATCTTTCACCAAAGGGATGCTGATGGAACTCCAAATTTAAGGTCCATAAGAAGAAAAAATTACATTATACCAAGGCCAAAGAAGGAATTGTTTAAAAAAATTTTTCAATATACTGGTCCAGTAGTATGGAACAACATTCCCAGCGACATAATGCAGGCTCCTAGCATTTCTTCGTTTCATAATCAATGTCTTAAATGGATGAAATCTTTAGAAAATTGAACAGTGCTAGTACCCAAAAAAATACTGCCTGCTTTTCTTTATTTTTGCATCATTTTCAAAGCTGAATGTTTTAACGCAGAATGATATTTAATGTTTCTTATATTGTTTGTGTTTTTACAGATGCCTGTGCATGTGTTCCAGGCTTGATACTTTGAAATTTAAAATTCCTTAATTATTTAGCATTGAGACAGACTCTTCACATCATGTTGTATGTATTGTATATATTGTACATAACAGATAGAAGGCCTCAAGGTAGATTAGTTCTGTAACTAATTGAGTTACCTTCTCTAAATAAAGTCTTTATTATTATTATTATTATTATTATTATTATTATTATTATTATTATTATTCCATTCCCCTGGGTGTCCTTTATTGACAGTTTCATGCCATTCCCATGAGTGTCTTTTATAGACAGTTTCATGCCAATTCCCTTGAGTGTTCTTTATAGACAGTTTCATGCCAGTTCCCTTGAGTGTTCTTTATAGACAGTTTCATGCCAATTCCAGTGAGTGTTCTTTATAGACAGTTTCATGCCAATTCCCTTGAGTGTTCTTTATAGACAGTTTCATGCCAGTTCCCTTGAGTGTTCTTTATAGACAGTTTCATGCCAATTCCAGTGAGTGTTCTTTATAGACAGTTTCATGCCAATTCCAGTGAGTGACCTTTGTAGTTTTATGCCAATTCCCATGAGTGTTCTCTATAGACAGTTTCCAATTCCTGTGATTGGCCTTTTTAGACAGTTTCATTCTAGTTCCTTTTAGTGTCCTTTATATACAGTTTCATGCCAATTTCCATAATTAACCTTTTTAGACAGTTTCATGCCAGTTACCAGGACCCAGCAACATGGAATGAATTGCCCATTGAAATCAGACACAAAGACACAGTGATCCCTTTCAAGAGTGTTCTTAAAACTCACCTTTTTCAACTGCAAGAACAAACTTAAAGACCTAAAAATGTTTCCTACCTTAAATATTTTCAGCATTTTTTTGTTGTTTTTGTTTTTTTGTATTCATATCATTATAGATGTTGTTAATTGATTAGAGCTTCCAAAGATAAGGTGCTATACAAAGTCCTCATTATTATTATTATTATTATTATTATTATTATTATTATTATTATTATTATCATGCATGAGTGACTTGTGTATTTTAAGCTGGTTATTATTCCTATATATTTATGACCTTATTGCACCTACACTAATAAAAAATGAAATGTCGATATATATTGATCAAAATAACGTTGCAATTTCAAAGCTAGCCAGGTAGTTGAAACCTAATTTTCATGCTTGTGTGACCTTAATATTTTTATCAATTTGTTCATTATACCCTGAATATATCTTGACAAAAGTTACTCGATCAAAGCTAAGTGAGACCAGATTTGCATGTTTGAGTGACTTTATATTTTCAGCCATTGGGTCTTTACTCTTTCAATATTTAAGGCTCTATTCTACCTACACTGATAACAAATTGGAAGTTAGATACATCTTGAGTAAAGTAACTCAATCATATCAGAACTAGGTCAGCATGCTTTTCAGTCTTGTGTAATTTAAGCTATCTGTTTATTACACATTATCTTGGACCCTATTGCACTTACTCTCATGAAAATTTGCATGTGACTGTATATCAAAGAAATTAACCAAATCAAACTAGATCATTGTGACCTTACAGTTATGCTTGAATGACCTAAGAATTTTCGGTAACCCTGTTGTCATACTTGATATTTTGGACCAAGCTTTACCTTTACTCATGAAGTTTATTCATAAATGTGTCTTAACAAGAGTGATTCAATCATGCCAATCCTATGCCAGTGCATTCCTAGAATCATACTTCACTGGCATTGTTAATTGTTGCTATTTGTTGTTAACATCCTCAGTATCATAAACATGTTTTCACCTACACATGAAAATTGGAATGTGGAAGCACATCTGGGTGAGTAATCCTTGGTTTTATAGTGACCTAATTTCCATGCTTTAATGACTTCTTTCTTTTCCAGTGTTTCCATTTGTTACACTGTTAAACTCCATTAACCTGATCTCACCTACACTCAGGCTTGTCAAGGCTTACACCGAGGTTAATTTTAGCATGCAAAAACTAGTCACTGTCACTTACTTTCATACTTGTACGGCTTTTCTATTTTCTGCTCTTTTGTTTTTCCCTTAATATTTTGGAAACTTTCTCTTAATATTTTGGAAACTTTCTCTTAATATTTTGTATGTATATGCCTATGAATAAGTCACAAAATCAAAACCAAAAGTTGGTCATCGTGACCTGAATTCATGGCTTCAGTGACCCTGGTATTTTCCTTGATATCTATTTGTATAGTGCAGACTGCTCCAAATGTGCTTCTTGGCAGTGGAAGTCTTGCACTTGAGTAAATATTTTTATTATTATGGCGTTAAGGTTAGCAAAATGTGTTACATTGCTTTTATTGTCTTCAGATCACAGCATCCAACAAGAGATAACCTATTTGAAGTGATTACACCAAAGAGAACATTTTATATACAGGTATATTAATTTTTATAAGCTTTGTTTATAGTATTTTTTGCACATTTACCGACGTCACAAGAACTTGACATCGAACATTGTTAATGACTTTAATTTCATGGGTATCAATTGTGTGTTTTGGGTGGAAAATACATCTTTGTGGATTTTTCATTTGAGAAGAAGAAAATAAACGTGCAGAAATAGTGTACCAATATATATACATTCTTGAAAATATATAAAATATTCATTTCCCTGTAATTTCAAAGAAACAAGCTTAATGCTTCTAGCAGCAATTATGTTGATTATGTAATTACATGTAATCTGCCATGTTTGTCCTGAGTTCTGGAAGAGTCCATTTTGATACTGCAAAGAAATCAAACGGTAGGCAACTACATTATGGCCTTAATAATTAAATCGACTCTTCCAGAGGTTATGGCGGCATTAATTTTTTTTAATCTAAACATGTTTAGTATCTATTTAATGAGACGTTTAATGTTCTGTGTGAAATCTATGTTGAAATCAATGATGAAATACTTTGTACATGAAAGGAATGGTTATTTTGAGCTACATTTATTGCTGCTTAGCTGACAATTCAAAGAGCTATAAACATAGATATCATTCTCGATGCTGTGAGGAATGTATTATAGATGCCAACAAAGTTTTGTATGCCTGTCCTATTTTAATTCCACTACTTGTATTAAGACTACAGTTGGTTTTATAATTATTCCTCAAGACCACTGTCAAAATATAAATTCTCAGTGATTAGGGATAAGGTGGTGCTACAACAATGCTCCCATATTGCCATGACTCCATAGTCATAAACAAACAGAAAATAGAAGAAAAAAAAACAAATACAATTTTTAACAAAATAATGTTTTAATAAAATTCAACAAATAATTTATTTCCCATGAATACAAAATAAAAATTTAAAAAGAACTTACAGTCCTGTGATCTAAATTCGAAAAAGTCTTAAAACTTGTATGAAAAATATAAAATATTCCAATGAATTTCAATCTTGTGGGGTGAGTGCTTTGTTTCTCTTGTCACTAAATGTAGATAGTCCCAAATGTGATCCCCTTGAGTATTTTAAAATATCATAACCACTAATTCTCATGAATAGACATCTGTCCAAGTTTTCAAGAAAACATGACAAAACTTGTTATGTGCAAGATACAGTTGTTCCTGTATTCTGAAGATGCAGATGTAACCATCCAAATCTCGGCCTTGATGGCCATGTATTTATATGGTACCTTATTTTTAATGGAAGGTCAGTTTGACATGGAAGTAGTTTCAATAAAAATAATGTACGTCATACTTTCAAAATGGCACCAAATCGGCCTTCTAAAAATAGTATTATCACTAATCCTCTGAAATGAATAGTGGCATTGATATAGGCTTTCATTTAAAAAAATACTTCTTGCAGTATTTAATTGGTTAAAAAATGAAAGTGGTGTAGGTCTGACTTTTTTTGTAAAGGAGTTTTGAAAATCAGACATAATTGATCATGTGGTCACATCAGAGGTCATTGCTATTGGTATTATGGGTGGTATTATAGAAAGGTAGACAGATTTAGCTGTACAATGATACCAAATAATTTGGACATTTTAGTTGCACTACAAAATACGGAGGGTAAAAACCTAATTTTTGGGACCTGTTTTTATTTCTTCACCCAAAATTTGCCCAAGGTTGGAATCCAATTTTATGTCCAGATTTTAGACTTTATGGCCTCAGATCTAAGGCAGACCAGTCTGAAGTGCACACAGACAGGTGAACCTGTGCAAAAAGTAGGATAAGGTGGACATTTTGAATAAAGAGTTCCATACGAAAATTATGTGTCCGTTAAGCAAAAAACAAGAAACAAGAACACCAACTTTTCATCTTCTGCTCATGTGCCAGCAAACTAATCAATGGAAATCACATTTTTATCACAACTAGGCATTATTCTAATGGATAATTGCTTGGAAGCCGATGTATTAGGATGTATTCAGAAATAGTCCCCAAAATGTGTTTTTCCTACTCGCATTTCACTCGAAAACATGGTGACACAAACATATATGCAAGGATTTTTTTTTTTCCCTTAACCCAGTTTGTGGATTTATCTGAGGAACACTTTGAATGGAATGGTACTACATCATGAATGATGGAGGAAACTTCCAATTTTGACTCAGCAACCACTGACTTTTGCGCATGGTAGAAAAAGGGATTGAACCTATATTGCAGAGGTGCAAAGTGAGCCTGTTACCCCTGTAATTTGACTAGTCAGACTTTAATTGCAGATACAGATGATTATTACCACTGAAAACAGTGAGGGATATTCACATACAAGTATAGTGTTACTCTCGATTCCATAAGTAGGTAATAAGTTAAACTCTGGTCAAATTAGCAGCAAATACTAATTTTTTTTTGCATATGTATTTTAGTGTGATACTCCTGCAGAGAGTGTGAATTGGGTTGATGCAATAAATAAACTTGTCCAGGGTAACAAACTGCTGTCAAATGAGGTAAGAACCCTTGTTATTACCAATAAATTCATTGAATTACATGTATGTGTAACATTTCTTGGATAAGATTGTTGTCAATCAAAACAAATGATTTAGATAAGATGCATATATGTAATTGTAAATTCATAGCAATTTACATCTGTTCTGGAAAGTAAACCTCTCTTGAACAATCTGCATAATCAGCAGAACCAAAATTCATGGAGGAAGATTTATATTAAAACTTTAAACATTGTGATAAATGATTATTTCTCAGTATTTACTTGACTACTTTTTTGTAGTTAACCTGGCCATATGGCTAAGCTGGCCTATGGCATGGCCCAGTGTCATTATTGCATCTTGGCCTGGTGTCAGTTATGCATCTTGTGTTTGTCAGTAGTTGCTTGTTACACTCTGGAGTCCATATTCGTAATCATATTTTAATCAGACTTAAATTTTGGGTTAACATCATCAAAATCTCAAAAGAATAAGACACGAGATTCATGTATATTAATGAGGTGATCTTGCATCTGATTGGTTAACCTTGTTATCACTCTGAAAGTCATGTGTCTGATCCAGTTGTCATCATACTGAGAATATATGCTAATATCGTTAAAATCTTGAGAGTTTGTTATCAATCTGGAGAAGGCTGTATTTCTAATCTGTCTTTGATAAGACTTTGAATATTTTGCTTATATCATGAAAATATCAGACAGGTTCAACATTGAGCAAAATTCATGCATGCTAATTAGTTGATCTTGCATCAGTTTGGCTGAACTGGATTTTGAATTTCTGATTGACTTTGATCAAACTCAGAATATATGCTTATATCATTAACACCTCAGATAAGATCCACAGATGAGAATTAAGTGATTGTGTATCCCTTTGGTTTAGTTTGTTTTACCCCTCTAAAAGCCACTTTTTTTTATCTGGCTTTTATCAAACTTGAAATGTAGATTGAAATTAACAAGATTTTGGACGGATTCAGTAATGAGCAGAATCGATGCATATAATGAGTTTATCTTGCATCTGATTGGCTTGGTATGTTACCAGTCTCGAGGTCATATTTCTGATCTGATTCTGATTAGCTTCGGAGTAGATGATTATATTATCTAGATCTTGGGTAATTTCATTAATGAATAGATCCATACAGATTAATCATGTTATCAATGCATATTAATGAGTATTTCCATACATATTAATCAGGTGATCCATGCATATTAATGAGTATTTCCGTACATGTTAATCATGTGATCCATGCATATTAATGAGTATTTCCATACATATTAATCAGGTGATCCATGCATATTAATGAGTATTTCCGTACATGTTAATCATGTGATCCATGCATATTAATGAGTATTTCCATACATGTTAATCAGGTGATCCATGCATATTAATAAGTATTTGCATGCAGATTAATCAGGTGATCCATGCATATTAATGAGTATTTCCATACATATTAATCAGGTGATCCATGCATATTAATGAGTATTTCCATACATGTTAATCAGGTGATCCATGCATATTAATGAGTATTTCCATACATGTTAATCAGGTGATCCATGCATATTAATAAGTATTTGCATGCAGATTAATCAGGTGATCCATGCATATTAATGAGTATTTCCGTACATGTTAAACATGTGATCCATGCATATTAATGAGTATTTCCATACATGTTAATCAGGTGATCCATGCATATTAATAAGTATTTGCATGCAGATTAATCAGGTGATCCATGCATATTAATGAGTATTTCCATACATATTAATCAGGTGATCCATGCATATTAATGAGTATTTCTGTACATGTTAATCATGTGATCCATGCATATTAATGAGTATTTCCATACATGTTAATCAGGTGATCCATGCATATTAATAAGTATTTGCATGCAGATTAATCAGGTGATCCATGCATAATAATGAGTATTTCCATACATATTAATCAGGTGATCCATGCATATTAATGAGTATTTTCATACATATTAATCAGGTGAACCATGCATATTAATGAGTTATTCCATATATATTATACAGGTGATCCATGCATAATAATGAGTTATTCCATACATACTAATCAGGTGAACCATGCATATTAATGAGTAGATCCATACATATTAATCAGGTGAACCATGCATATTAATGAGTTATTCCATATATATTATACAGGTGATCCATGCATAATAATGAGTTATTCCATACATATTAATTAGGTGAACCATGCATATTAATGAGTAGATCCATACATATTAATGAGGTGATCCATGCATATTAATGAGTATTTCCATACAGATTAATTTTGTACAAGTGCATCACTGTCATTCTTCGATACTAAAAAGACATAACATGTGGCAGGCAAACAGGTCTCAGTAAAGATTTACTATAAGGTGGGCAAGCAGGCTTCAATAGACTTAATATATGGTGGGCAAGCAGACTTCAATAGACTTAACATATGGTGGGCAAGCAGGCCTTAATAAAGACTTCACATATGGTAGGCAAGCAGGCTTTAGTAAAGACTTACCATATGGTTGTCAAATAGGCCTCAGTAAAGACTTGCTGTATGGCAGGCAAGCAGGCCT
The DNA here is from genome assembly GCA_029339505.1 of Unio delphinus. Classification (NCBI taxonomy): domain Eukaryota; kingdom Metazoa; phylum Mollusca; class Bivalvia; order Unionida; family Unionidae; genus Unio; species Unio delphinus. The sequence goes on along the minus strand of JAQISU010000109.1, from coordinate 2,882,142 downwards.
CAATTAAGACTTCACATATGGTAGGCAAGCAGGCTTTAGTAAAGACTTACCATATGATTGTCAATCAGGCCTCAGTAAAGACTTGCTGTATGGCAGGCAAGCAGGCCTCAATAAAGACTTCACATATGATAGGCAAGCAGGCTTTAGTAAAGACTTAAAATATGGTGAGCAAGCAGGCTTTAGTAAAGACTTAAAATATGGTGGGCAAGCAGGCTTCAGTAAAGACTTAAAATATGGTGGGCAAGCAGGCTTCAATAGACTTACCATATGGTGTGCAAGTAGGCCTCAATAAAGACTTGCTGTATGGCAGGCAAGCAGGCCTCAATAAAGACTTAACATATGATAGGCAAGCAGGCTTCAGTTAAGACTTAAAATATGGTGGGCAAGCAGGTTTCAATAGACTTACCATATGGTGGGCAAGCAGGTATCAGTAAAGACTTGCTGTATGTCAGGCAAGCAGGCTTCAATTAAAACTTAACATATGATAGGCAAGCAGGCTTCAGTTAAGACTTAACATATGGTGGGCAATTACTTACAGCTGGTGTTAGAAGCATCACAGAATAATTTCTGCAAAGCAATCTTTTATTGTCTTTAATTTAAGCCATGAACATTGTCAATTATTATGTTTGTATAACAGCTTATTGAGTAGGAGTTTGGTAAGTAAACAGTTTTTAGTACTTGCTTTATTGGGTGGGTGGAGTTTTAAAGATATTTCAGTCCCTGTACTACCACTACTACTGCTGTTGCTTCAACTGGTACTACTAATAAAATACTATTACTGCTAGTACTAATTATTGTACCCCATCAAAGTGGAGAGCATGATCCTGGATTCCATCCTTCAGTCTTTGTATAATCCATATTTTAAGTCATTGAAGATTATAGGATTAAGGGATAAACTCATATATCATCATTGGAACGTATGTTGTATACCATATTGGGGGCCATGTCTTGGAGGTCTTGGTCACCATTTAATATTTGATTTTCCCTTCCACTTTTCTGCTGTATAATTTTCAAACTATGTGAGATTAAGGCTGCATCTTAGAATACTTTTACTTCATTATTTGTTCGGCATGAGGGTTCTATCTCTTATTTCAGTGGCACAGGTCAGTGTTTTAACTATTAGGTCACATATTACATTTCATTCTGTAACTGGTATACTGGGAGGCCATATTTTGAACATTAGGGGCATGGCTTGTATCTTAAATTTTCGATCACATTTTTCTTTTCTTTCTATAACATTAAGAACATTGTGATTAAGAGATGAAACTATTTTTATATTTTTACCTCATCATATATGTCCTAACAGTGACTGGAACATGGTCTGAGGTAATCATATGCCATTTGCATATAGGACCTCTGAGGTAGTCCCTTGCCATATGTATATGGGTCATCTGAGGTGGTTCTTTGTCATTTACTTACAGGACATCTGAGCGGATCCTGTGCCATTTGCATATAAGACATCTGAGGTAGTCTTGCGGCATTTGTATATAGGGCATCTGAGGTAGTCCTGTGCCATTTGCATATAGGACATCTCAAGTGATCCTGTGTCATTTGCATAATAGGACATCTCAAGTGATCCTGTGTCATTTGCATAATAGGACATCTGAGGTGATCCTGTGGCATTTGCATATTATACATCTGAGCAGGGTTCGTACGGTCTTTGAAGGTCTTTGAGAGTTTGGGAAAAATGAGGTAGCATTTTCAAGGCCTTGAAAGTTTGGGAAAATCGAGCTTATTACCCTGAGGTCTTTAAAAGTCTTTGAAAATTGAAAGAAACCCTCAAAAAATTAATTTCTTTCCAGAATAACAAATAAAATTATCCAAGGTTGTTAGATTCAGATGTAATCTAGTTATACTGGTTTCTTTCTTTTGATGACCCGTTCAGTTTATTGCCGCCGCATTAACAAAAGAGGCTTTGTTTAGTTTGGCCATCCAAAGTATGCCTCGGCGGCGACTTCAATCACACATGCACTCTTCATCAAAGCAAGACGGTGCCGCTACACACTTCATCAAAGGATGTCACCAATAAAATTGACCAAGGTCGTTAGCTTCGGATATAGCTGGTTTTCATGGCTTCTTTCGTTTGACGAATAGTTCAATTTGATTGGACGAGTCCATCAGTTTTAGCCAATCAAAATGTTAATTACACTAATTCTACGTAGAAAGTTCGCGACAAGTTACACGCTCGATAATTCAAAATGTGTTCATTCGATTTACATCTTCAAGTTCAGTGTTTAAAAATGCCAGGTCTTTGGTCTTTCAACGATATCTGGCTTGAACAAGAGAAATACAAGGAATGGGTGCAAAAGGATAATTTATGTAAACGAAAGACGTTTTGTACATTGTGTAAAAAGACGATCAACTTGGCTTCAATTGGAGAAGGAGTCCATGCAAATTAGTAACTACATACTATTCATTTAGTGAAACGAAGATGCAGAAGTATAAGCTATTGGTAATTTTGGGCAAAATAATGTTAACTCATTACTCTTCGGGTATAAAATAAGATATTGTTTAATGTGATGATTTGGGAGATATGGCAAAAGAGGGCCCGTTTAAATTTACTTATACCGTCGGTTTATTTAACACGTTTGAGGGGGAAAAAAATCATTTTCGAAACTTTTGTTCTACATAATAATGTTCCTTGGTTTAATATAAAAACATATACAGTTTCAAAGTGCGCATGCGTACACTATAGTAGAGTTAAGCAAGAGTTGTTGTTCTTGAATTGTGAGTATATAAAAAAATGTGTGCTGTGAAGCTTTAACTGTAAGAAGTCATTTGATTAGGTAAATAAATAAAAGAATAAAAAAAAACGCATTTCCAGTTGACGGAATATCCCCGTTTCTCATTGCCGACCCTCGACGTTTTCCCCAATGGTATTAAAAAAAAATAATTAAAATCACATTGCCGAAATTGATTTGTGTATCTATAGTCTGACTATACAACCCCGTTTGTTTGTACCCCTATCGATTTCAATAACGAAAGTAATTAAATGATAAAAAGTGCACAGAACTAAGGCAACAGAATCGTTGATTTATAATTTCTAACCTGAATGTGACCAGAATGGCACTAATACTGCCATCTCCTGCACATTTCATGATTAACGGACTTTCCAAAGAAACAAACGGGTTGGTATAGTGCTTGAAATATTACTGGATTTATAGATAATGTTTCTTTTTTTTTTTTTAAATGAGAAGAAAAACACGCCCAACCTTGATGAAGTGTTTTATTCTGTCCTTTCCAAAAGAAAGGAATATGTCGAACTTTGGTGTGGTCTCCAGAAAATGTTGTTGTTGTCACACGGGCAGGCAATAGTGGAGAGAGGATTTTCTGTCAACAAACAGGTATCTGTTGAAAACCTCAGCAGAGAAAGCCTCAGAGCTCAAGGGCTAATCATTGACACAATGAGAAAAGCAGGTGGACCTTTGGAAATCATCATTAGCAATGAAATTATGATACATGGCTCCTTTGCAAGACATAAGTACCATGCTTATCTGGATAAGAAGAAAGCAGAGTAGGATGAGAAAAACCAAAAAGGAAAGAAACGGGAGTTAGCCTTGGATGAAGTGGAAGAACTAAAAGCCAGAAAACTGCCTCTTGAAGCTAACATTGCCAGCCTACATGCTTCCTCTGTACAGAAAGCAGAAGAGGCAGAGTTAAAAGGACCCATTGTGCTTGTCACAGAGTCAAATGCTCTTAGGAGAAAAGCAGAGGAAGAGATGACAGTGGTAGCATCTCTTTCCAAAATGATTGAAGAGAAAAGAAAGCAAATATAATAATGCATTTAAAGCAATGCTGATGTCTGTTAAGAGAACAATTTATTTTTTATTAAATCTGACACGTATGTTACATATTTCTGAAAGAACAACGAATGTTAACCTAGTTTCCAGATAATTAATTATAATACAATTTTAGGAAATTAATTATAGTTTGAATTTAATCAGTAATCAATATTGTAGTATTTGGCATTCATTTTTCTCATATAACCTGTATACACAATATTAGCAAAAATAGGTCTTGGAAATCTCTGTTTGTGGTCTTTGAAAGTTTGGGAAAAGTCTTTGAATTTATCATCCATAGTTCAGTATGAACCCTGTCTGAGGTGGTCCTGTGGCATTTGCATATAGGACATCAGAGGTGTTTTGTTTCATAGCACATTGATGGTCCTGTCAAGGTTATGGCAATTATTTTAATTTTCTTTGCATTTGATTGCTTTGGATGGACTTTGATAGCTTAGGATGGAATTTTGTAACTTTGGATGGAATTTGATAGCTTAGGATGGACTTTGATAGCTTAGGATGGAATTTGAAATCTTGAGATGGAATTTGATAGCTTGGATGGACTTGGATAGCTTTTGATGGAATTTGAATGCTTTGGATAGAATTTGAATGCTTTGGATAGAATTTGAATTTCTTTGGATATAATTTGATAGCTTTGGATGGAATTCGATAGGTTTGGATATAATTTGATAGCTTGGGATGAAAGTTGATAGCTTGGGATATAATTTGATAGCTTGGGATATAATTTTATAGCTTTGGATATAATTGGATAGCTTTGGATAGAATTTGAATGCTTTGGATAGAATTTGAATTTCTTTGGATATAATTTTATTGCTTTGGATATAATTTGATGGCTTGGGATATAATTTTATAGCTTTGGATAGAATTTGATAGCTTTGGATAGAATTTGAATGCTTTGGATAGAATTTGAATTTCTTTGGATATAATTTTATTGCTTTGGATATAATTTGATGGCTTGGGATATAATTTTATAGCTTTGGATAGAATTTGATAGCTTTACATAGAATTTGATAGCTTTGGATAGAATTTGATAGTTTGGGATGGAATTTGATAGCTTGGGATGGATATTGATAGCTTTGGATAGAATTTGAATGCTTTGGATAGAATTTGAATTTCTTTGGATATAATTTTATAACTTTGGATATAATTTTAAAGCTTGGGATATAATTTGATAGCTTTAGATAGAATTTGATAGCTTGGGATGGAATTTTATAGCTTTGGATGTACTTTGATAGCTTGGGATGGAATTTGATATATTTTTAGCACTGTCTGCCATAAACCAGAAGAATGTTTGGGATGACCTGTTTTCCATCATCTGATGTTCATTGTCCAAATTCGACATCGTCTGAAATCCATCTTCTAACCTCCATTCATCAAGTAGCACAAGCTTGTTATTGCCACTCCTCCGCTAGGTAATAGTTTGCCATGAAACATTTCAAACATGAAGTTGACTCTAATGAAAATCATACTGCTCAGACATAAAATTTGGCAAAGCAGCCATCTTGAATTTTTTTATATCGCTACTTCAGAATGGATTGCCATGTCAACAGAGGGTTTTCACTTAAAGACTTCTTATAATGTCTGGTTGGTCAGTTATGAACATGGTACCGATTTAATTTCAAACATGGTACCGATTTAATTTCGAACATGGTACCGATTTAATTTCGAACATGGTACAGATTTAATTTCAAACATGGTACTGATTTAATTTCAAACATGGTACTGATTTAATTTCAAACATGGTACCGATTTAATTTCAAACATGGTACAGATTTAATTTCGAACATGGTACAGATTTAATTTCAAACATGGTACAGATTTAATTTCAAACATGATACAGATTTAATTTAATATGGCTAATGTGACAGCCATCTTTAAAACTATGTTATAGATTTTCACCAGAAGACTTCTCATGATTTCTAGTTGGTCTTTCTTACATGAAAATGGTTTGTCTTGGATATTCAGTATGATGGCCAGCTTGAAAATCTCATTATTTTCACTCCTTCTGAATGCATTGTCATTTCCGCATGGGCTTTCACTAAAAGATCTGAAAAGTGCTTATTCTGCTGATGTCTTGAAAAGCTCTTGATTGCTTGTTTCCTGAATAGAATGTTTTATGGACACGGATTTTTTTAACCAAGTCTTCTTCTGACATCTTATCGACCTAAATGAAAGTGATTCCAATTGGAGAATCAATATGGCCACCACAGCAGCCATCTTTAAAGTCTAGTTATGATATTACATTTGTTTTAAATAAAAATGGCACCAATATGATATCTAATATGACTGTCATCTTGAAAATCTTGTTATCAGTGCTTCTCAATGGAAATTGTATTTCTTCATATGACAGAGGTCTTGCTAGGATTTTAAAACTAGGAGTCCAGGACTCCTATTTTGGTAAAAATGGGAGTCCCACCAGTAAAAGTTGCAGTCCCCTCTCAGAAGCAATTTGGAATAAATGAAAGGGCTAAATGTTCAGATGAGAAAAAGCACTTGTTGCCACTGAGTTTATTTTTCCAGATTCTTTTTCACAGGTGAAAAATAGTTCTTGTTTCTCCATTAGAATGAAACAGAATTTTGCCATTCAAAGGAAACTCTTATTCCAACACTAAGCCCTGCATCACACACTTTCTTACATTGTTGCATCAGAAACTATTAGTTGTAGCAACTTTAGTCACTCTTCAAAATCTCTTTACAATCGTCATCAATTTGCCATTTAACCCCAATTTATTTATCCAAATTTGCAAATGGCATTTTGTCTAAGACACGATGTGTCTTGATTTCAAGGTCACATGCATTACTTATTTGGTTATACATGATAATAATGCACAACAATGATAATTGAATGTTTCAATGCATCAGCAAGCAGATGCATTGAAAAGACCTTGCATTACATCATCGTGGATGCAGGTCCTTTTAGATCAGTTATGTAACATCCTAAATTCTTCTGAATTTATATTGATACTCATTTTATTATTGAAGAACAACATTTTGAATAGTTTAACAGAAGACGTACCATATATTCTCATGTATAAGCTCAAATAATTTAGGAAAAAATAAATGTCTGGAAGAAGGGAGGCCAGAATATCTGCAGGACATGGTCTAAAATTGAATATTTTAAAAGTTTTGTTGTTGATTACCAATATATACTGTTAATGCAGATTGCAGTACTTAACCTGAACCCCCAGGACCTTCCATTCTCAGGGTTCCTGCCACAGATTTAAAAAACGATTTCTGACTTTTTTCAAACCTTTTTCACACCAAAAGATAAACATTAAAATTACCAGACCTAACAGTAATTCCCGATGAGATATGAGTCTGTGCATCAGTTGCATTCATGATAATTTACACTTTTTTTCACGCCTTTTTAGTCATTTTTCAGTATTGTAATCAATAACACGATCTATCAGTTTGCCGGACAAATGGGTCAGCTAAAGTGCGGGTCATGCACTTTGTAAAGTTTTGCCTATTCATTTTGAGGGGTAGACTTATACTTCAATGGGCTTATATGTGAGTATGTATGCTACTTTTGAAACTTTTAGAGGACAGGTAGACATTCAGATATAAACTCAATTGAGGGCCGTAGAAGCATCATGTACCATTACCGGGTACTTTAAAAATGTCAGTGTATGAAGTTCATTTGAAGCCTTGTAGATCAAGTCAAAAATTGCAGAGAGGTATAGCAGTTGAAGTAGTATCAAAGTTGACTACAAAACATGTATATAGAACATATTATCTGCTTTAATTTCCGCTTTTGTTCATTTAGTTGATAAGATCAGTGATCTCATTAAGATAATATAAACTTTTGGGAGAGTGACAGGTGTAAGAGAGGAAGATGTTTTCATTTGCAACATGCAATGCAGAGAGAATGTTGGAATACCTCTATGTTACTTTCATGTAGTTTGGCTGAAATTTGAAGATTGCACTTTTGGAAATATGTGATCTAAGCACACAGCTAACTAAACTTACTGCTCTCATGTGCTCAAACGAATCAGTCTTAATTAGACTAAATTAAGTTATCCTTAGGATTCATTAAATTAAGTAAAACTAATTTTACCCAATTCAACAATACCAGCTTCTGAAAGTACAATGAATGAATTGTAAAAAAGAATGTAAAAAGGTTATTGGTTCTTTTTTCTTCACAATTTACCTGTGATGTCCACATCTGAAGGAAGTCTAGCTTTATACTCTATAACCCAAATTAAACTCATCATCAATATACCAAAATAAAAGATATAACTGGTCTGTTTTAAATAGCCGGTAAAACCAGTGAGGAAAACCTGGACAATTTGCATTTTTAAAATCTAATCCTATGCAAAATGTGAAGCTACAGAGCTCCACCACAGTGGAAACAGAAGAGGTTCAGCATAAAACTAGGGAAAGACAAATCAGGTTATCTTTCTTTACAATTCATGTTCCTATTTGAAATGCAGACATGACAGGAGACCTAGCTGTAATTTATAGATTTTACAAAGCAGCTTTGACATGCATAAATGTATGGTTGGTTATTTTGAAGAATAAGCTGTGTTATATGTGGTAAGAGATAAATTTCAACATAAATTTTGCTTTATAATTTTCAAAATGGATGATTTTGCAGTCACATGGATGGAACAGTATAATATTGCAACTGATTAGATAACAACCTGAGACTTAACAATTGTTTATATCTACCTTTTCAGGAGCAAACTTTGGGTTATTTTTTTAAGTTTTCTTTAAAGTAGAATCTGCATGACTTTTTAGTGTTTTTCTGCTTTAATTTTCTATTTTCTATTATACTGGAAAAATGCCTTTTTTTTCAATGTAGCATAACACAGTTTTAGACATAGGGGTTTGTAATTGCCCGTGGTTAAGTAATGTTAAATAATGACAGTATCTTTCCTAGCCCCAGTCTAGTCTTAAACAGCCACTAACATATAGTATATATTGATGTATGCATGTCGACACATTTGCTCATCATAAATTGGATATTAATTGTTGTTCTAACATTTAATACTAATATCATTTAAGCAGAATCTATTCAATCCTAATTAATGAATAATCTTAAACTTAAATCTTATTAACAAACTGCCAGAAGAAAAGTTTAGATCACTATGGACTTTTACAAATAGTGGCCAGGTACTAAACTGTGTCAAGAAAAGAACATGTTGGGTCGAATTGTTACAATATTATGAGGTAGTACAGTTTTTGAAAAAAAACATGTATGTATATCTTTTAATGTGCTGTCACACACACAACATTCAATCTGGTTCGTACTGGATCACACATTTAGGTTGACCTCATCTTAAAATGTCCATGTACTTTAACATTGAGTTTTGCTGTACCTGTTTGTCCGGATGTGTAATTATTGACTTTCCAAAGGAATTTGTATATATCAGGATCCATATAAAGTGAATAATCACCATTTAAGCGTATGTATAATCAAATTCTAAGATATAAAGACACTGTTACTAAAATAAAGTTGGTGTTAAATGCTTACATGACCTTTATTACTTGTACTATAGGCATGAATAATGATATGAAAGAATATGAGAAACCCAATAGGGTGGCTTTTTTATGTTAATCAATTTCATAAAGACAAGACTATGGTGTATGAATCAGAGATACACAAAAACAGAACACTTTTGCAATCGGTTAATCTAAACTGATTTTTAAATTGCAACCTGATTGATCTAAACTGTGATAATTAGATTGCTGCCTGGTTAATCTAAACTGTGATAACCATATTGCAGACTGATTAATCTAAACTGTGATAATCATATTGCAGACTGGTTAATCTAAACTGTGATAATCACATTGCAGACTGGTTAATCTAAACTGTGAGAATCACATTGCAGTCTGGTTAATCTAAACTGATTATGATATTGCAGCCAGAATAATCTATACTGTGATAATCACATTGCAGCATGTTTAATTTAAACTATGATAATCATATTTTGCAGTCTGGTTAATCTAAAATGTGATAAACAGATTGCAGCCTGGTTAATCTAAACTGTGATAATCAGATTGCAGCCTGGTTAATCCAAACTATGATAATCATATTGCAGACTGGTTAATCTAAACTGTGATAATCATATTGCAGACTGGTTAATCTAAACTGTGATTATCAGATTGCAGTCTGGTAATCAAAACTGATTATGAGAATGCAGTCTGGTTAATCAAAACTGTGATAATCAGATTGACTAAGAATCCCAATGACAAATATTGTTGACAGATTTCTTCTTACGTCATCAAAAGATTAGTCTTGGTAAGTTGAAATGAAGAAAGGAATGATGGTGTTTTACCACTGTAATATACTGTTTGGAAGAACCATAAAAGAAACCTGTTTAATAGAAGTAATACGTTACCTGTTGCTGTTGCGTAGCTTACCTTTCTGGGATGGAAATCACTCTCATCTGTATAATAAAAATTCCATCCTTATACGAGATATAAATTTAATCTGATTTGATGATTCATTGACTAAAGTTTTATAGTGGCCCCTCCTCCACCAACCAGTGGTCACCCGCTCTTTAAGGCCAGAATCCCTAGGTACCGTCGAATTCATGTTCAAAAGTTCGCCTTTCCCTTGAAAGTTGTTTATGGTTCATTGGTAGTTACCTGTTGGTGTCCTTTGCAAACTAGGGTGCTTATCATAAAACTAGCTTACTGCTTTATCGAGATTCCCAGTCTTAGTTGAATCAGTGTGATTTTATTTGGCTACTTCTTGATGAAGAAGGATGGGTAGGACCTTTAAGGGTTCTGTAAATATTTTGATATCCACTATTTCTACATGGATTGACCCTATTGAGCAAGAGACCTTATCAGTGATTCCTGAGAGGGCCCTTTCATTCATAAATATTAAAGCCAATGAGGTTGAAGCCATTTCTACATCATGGGTCTTGTCATACTCATTTTTCTTTGGTGAATGTTATGAAAGCTGTATTTTGGTGGTGACGCACTACTTTCTTCTGCTTCTAACTTCATTCTGTTGTGCACCAGAACAAAGGAATATTTTCTTTAGGGCCCATGGCTACATATCAAGAAGTTTCCCAAGCAGATACCAGTGTAAGGGTGGGTGTGTCCTCGATTTTGCTTGTGTTTTATGCTATCAGCATCCCACAATTTTCACAAATTTAGCTATGCAGATATCGTATTACTGATTTTAAAGGGGGCTCCAAGTGGTCTAAAGCGCTTCCCATTACAGATCACTGACCTCTCACCTCTGTCTGCATGGGTTCGAATCTCGGATTCGGCCAATGTGGGTATGTGAGAAAGCTTGCCAGCAGCTTCTTGTGGGTTGGTGGTTCTTTCTTTCCCAGGTTCTTCCTCCACCAATAATACTGGCTTCCATGTATAGGTTATTGTGTGCTGAAAAATGGCATTAAACCCTACAACAACAGCAACAACAACTGATATTAAAATATAATATTTTGAGTGGTAAAACTAATTTCAATGATGGAATACTTACCTATCACTAATACCTGATTCCCATCTTCTACACTGCTATGATGTCCCTCAAGCAGTCAGTGTCTGTTAAAGGAGGATAGCTACTGGGCATGGGGATCAGACAGGGTTTATGTTCCTCTAGTTCTGTAATAGGAGGATGGCATGGGCCTATGATATGGGGATCAGACTTTCTTTGTGTTCCTCTAGTTCTGTAAAAGGAGGATGACATGGGCCTATGATATGGGGATCAGACTGGGTTTGTGTTCCTCTAGTTCTGTAAAAGGAGGATGACATGGGCCTATGATATGGGGATCAGACTTTCTTTGTGTTCCTCTAGTTCTGTAAAAGGAGGATGGCATGGGCCTATGATATGGGGATCAGACAGGGTTTGTGTTCCTCTAGTTCTGTAAAAGGAGGATGGCATGGGCCTATGATATGGGGATCAGACAGGGTTTGTGTTCCTCTAGTTCTGTAAAAGGAGGATGGCATGGGCCTATGATATGGGGATCAGACAGGGTTTGTGTTCCTCTAGTTCTGTAAAAGGAGGATGGCATGGACCTATGATATGGTGATCAGACTGGGTTTGTGTTCCTCTAGTTCTGTAAAAGGAGGATGGCTACAGGGCATGGGCCTATGATATGGGGATCAGACTGGGTTTGTGTTCCTCTAGTTCTGTAAAAGGAGGATGGCTACTGGGCATGGGCCAATGATATGGGGTTCAGACTGGGTTTGTGTTCCTCTAGTTCTGAATTTTCCATTCATTGCAGGATGAAATTTTTATTAAATGGACAAGAGTCTTTTCCATTTTGGAAAAACAAGTTACATTTTAGCGATAGGTACTGGTAAGTATTACTTCATTACAGTTCATTTACTCGCACACACACACACACACACACACACACACACACACACACACACACACACACACACAAAACATACATTGGTAAGGTTGCCTTACACATAGGAATAATATAATTTATCCACTATAACGGGATTCATTACCTTACCCTTGTTATAACAGTGATTTTTTTATGCTAAGATATTTTTAATAGGTGTCCATTTTAGTCTCAAAAACATGGTTTGTTCATGAAGTGTGACCATTGTCTTTTTGTCTGTCTGGTTTTGTTTTTGTATGTAGGTCCTTTTCTAGGCAATGTCATGTGACATTTATATTCCATGAACACATTTCTAATTTTGTTTTGTTTTGTTCTCTCTCATAGACTCAAGCAGAGACTAGGCCAAAGATTCCAGGATCTGCAGACCTGCAAGACGAAGTTCGACCCTACAGCAAGGCAGTATGGGTATGAGATTACATGGCATGATGGGAATGATCTTGCAGATACAATCTTGTTGCTGTGCTTGTTACATTGCATCTTGTTACAGATACAGCATCAGAAATAATTTACATTGTATAGTAATTAACAACTTACGAAAGCATTGTCTAATTCTCTTTTCTAAGGAAATTCCTTATAACTAAAGATTAAGCATTATATGTTATGCTGCATCTTGTTATGTATACTGCATCACGCTACCCATTCATAAATTTAAATTAACATGTCATTATAGATAAATTAATAAATTTAGAGGGCATTGTCCAATCCTCTCTATCAGGAATTTTCACAAAGTTTATGTAAAAAGAAACCCTTCAATTTTGTATGGGGTAATTTGACTTATTAGTTTTCATGTTTTGTTCATCATGTGATATTTTATTTAAAACATTCATCAAACTAACAAATCTTAATTCTTTGTTTCCAAGACATTAATAGACATTGATTTGCATTCTTTTTTAACAAAGAAATTACCTTAAATTCAACAGGTACAGAAATTTATTTTGAAACTTATGTATCATCTGCTCTAATTGCCAAATTTTAGTTACGCAGGATCTCTTTGCACTGTTATTGCTTCGGTAAAATCATACAGACTTTACCAACAGTGTATAATAGTGTAAGGGAAGATCAGGTCCGTGCCAAGCCTTCTCCTTATCTTTTGAAGAAGTTGACTCAAAATATGAAATACAAGGCTGGGTCCATGCCAAAAATGTAACAGAAAATGTCAATGTTGTACGGTCCACACTTGACTCCAAACTTTGGCTGAAATTACTAATTTATCTCCCTTTTGAACTTTGCAGAATATTGTGAAATAGTGAGAAGTGGGTGGAGGGTGGTCATTCAGAATGTACAGTGTTTACAACAGTCACTTGAAACAGCCATTTTACCATGCTTGGAGTCAGATAATGTAAAAACAAAAGAAATACTCATTAATCATTATAAAAATATGTTTTTAAAAATGTTTTGGGGGTTCAGCAAATTTATTCTATTACTTTTTTTATTTCTAACACAGTAATCTTGAACAGTGGTCTATACAAAATGTGTGAGAGATAACATAACTGAAGTTCATTCTTCTAAACTAGTATCTTTATACTTTTATGAAATACAACATAAACTGATTTCTTAATACTTTTATGAAATTTAACATAAACTGATTTCTTAATACTTTTATGAAATACAACATAAACTGATTTCTTAATACTTTTATGAAATTTAACATAAACTGATTTCTTCATATTTTTATGGCATGAAATACAACATAAACTGATTTCTTCATATTTTTATGGCATGAAATACAACATAAACTGATTTCTTCATACTTTTATGAAATACAACATAAACTGATTTCTTAATACTTTTATGAAATACAACATAAACAGATTTCTTCATACTTTTATGAAATACAACATAAACTGATTTCTTCATACTTTTAAGAAATACAACATAAACTGATTTCTTCATACTTTTATGGCATGAAATACAACATAAACTTTTCCTCATGCTCATACAGGATGAAATATGACAAACTTCTTTCTTCTTATTTTATGGGATGAAATATAACAAACTTCTTTCTTCATACTTGTACATGGTGTAATACAACATATACTTTTTTCTTTATACTCTTACTGGATTTAATACAAATAAACTTTTTTCCTCCTACTTGTACAAGATGAAATGTAAATAAACTTCTTCCTTTTTTACAGGATAAAATATGAAATAAACTTCTTCATATTTTTATAGGATAAATATAACACATTTCTTTAGTTGTTCATACTTGTTCAGGAATAAATATAACAAACTTATTTACCTTTCCTATCATTTGGCTTTTAATAATTTGCTCTTGATTGGGGTACATTTGCAAAAATCTTCACTCACTTCTAGGCTGATATGTGAATTTTTGGCTGCAGTATAGTAGATTAAAATAGGATTGCAGAGATAAATAGTCATTCAGTTGGTACATTTGATCAGGCAATAGTCAGTCGGTTAGTACATTTGATCAGAATGTTGTCATTCAATTGACACAGTTGATATGAAAGTACTCATTCAGTTGGTACAGTTGATCAGAATGCTGTCATTCAATTGACACAGTTGATATGAAAGTACTCATTCAGTTGGCACAGTTGATATCAAAGTATTCATTCAGTTGACACAGTTGATATGAAAGTACTCATTCAGTTGGCACAGTTGATATGAAAGTACTCATTCAGTTGACAGTTTGATATGAAAGTACTCATTCAGTTGGCACAGTTGATCAGAAATTAGTCATTCAGTTTTCTCAAAGGTTGATCAAAAAGCATGAAATACCAAGTTTAAACTGTTTCACATTGCTCATTGAACAGAGGAAAGGCAAAACAGATGATATTGTATTCAGAATATGCAAGTATTTATTGGCCAGAAATGTGAAAGAGCTAAAATGTCAGCTCAAGAAAAGACAAAGTAAGCTACGCTTTTTCTGTGCATTTAGGCAAAATGACAAGCACTCGGGTGACTATTTGACCGGATTGATGTTTAAATGGGGTGACTATTTGACCGGATTGGTGTTTAAATGGGATGACTATTTGACAGGATTGATGTTTAAATGGGATGACTAATTGACCTGATTGATGTTTAAAGTGGAATACAACAAGTTTATAGTTTGTAGAAGAGTGCAGGTATTTTCATTTCAGTTCCAAGTATTAAGTTTAGATATACCAAAAAGCCTACCCAACACCAAACAAAATGTACACAAAACAAAGATTAAAGAACCAAAAATTCAAAACCAAATTTACTTCCAATGAATCATTATGATGCTATGACAACCAGTCTGAGGCATACTCGCTCGGCTTTTTGAACGCCTATCATGCAATTCTTGTTTTTATCGTCTAGGAGAAGTTGAAATGCATTTATCTAGTTATTTATAATTATAATGTTAAAATACATTTATCAAGTTAGCTGTAATTATAATGTTAAAATGCATTTATCTAGCTAGCTATAATTATAATGTTAAATTGCATTTATCTAGTTAGCTGTAATTATAATGTTAAAATGCATTTATCAAGTTAGCTATAATTATAATATTAAAATGCATTTATCTAGTTAGGTATAATTCTAATGTTGAAATGCATTTATCTAGTTAGCTATAATTATAATATTAAAATACACTTATCTAGTTATCGATAATTCTAATGTTGAAATACACTTATCTAGTTATCGATAATTCTAATGTTGAAATACACTTATCTAGTTATCTATAATTCTAATTAAAGATTCTTCATAACATTTTACTGATGCATTGCTTTTCATAGCAGTTCACTTGTGATCTTTACTGCTACCACATTAATGAGTTTTCTTCTGTTTCTTTTAATTCTTTTACTTCATAACAAACATATGTACATAAATTATACTTAGGAAATTTATCAACATCCAAAATTTGCATTATTTTATTCAACCTAGAAATAATATTGAAACCTCAGATTTTTTCCCAAATAAACATGGATACTGGCAGACCACAAACTATGCTTATGTATGGAAGATATTTTCATGAAAAACCCACTGTGCCAATAGAAGCATACTGCTTCACTATGATGTGCCAAAACTGTTACTATCTCGATTTCTATTTTGTATTCAGTAAAATTGTACATAGATACATGTTCTGCTTAATTACTGTAAAATGCTTTATTGAAGACACATGACAGTAAAATGATACTCCTCTTTCACTTGTTCAATATCAAATATTTAGCTCCATTATCTGCAGCAGTTGTAATTCTTAATTTTTCAAATACAGCCATTTTCAGTGCCAATCTTGGGTGTAAAACTTTCTTGTTGTTTAGTTCACCTGCATTAATTTTCTACTTCCTGAATGATTGTCTGGCCTTTTCTTCAAACAAATTAACATACAGTTAATTTACTACAATGACTGTATCTGTTGAAATATTTTTTCTGTAGATAAAATTTACTCACAGAACTTTGATATATGTTAAACTCTTTTCATGAAAGAGCAATTATGTATTAACCAAATTCTGCACGTTGTAGATCCCCATCCTTATTTGCATGTGTTTTTGTTAAATCCAGTTTTGCATCTTGTACAAAAATGGTATAAAATGTTGTTATAACTCTTATAACTCAAAGATAGAACTTGTTCATATGTAATAGAGAAAATTAGATCCTTTGTGAATGCTTTTTGATATAACTATGTGTACCTCCTATTTTTTCCCATACTTTTTATGATTAGATTTAAAACTATATTGTCATCTTTTTTTTTTTTTTTTTTTTTTTTATAGTTTAACGCCATTTTTTCAGCACAATATATAGGCTATACATGGCGGCCAGTATTAATGGTGGAGGAAGAAACCGGACAAACCCCGGAAAGAACCACCGACCCACGAGAAGCTACTGGCAAGCTTTCTCACATAACTACATTTGCCGAATCTTAGACTCGAACACACGCAGACAGAGGTGAGATGGCAGTGGTCCGTAACGGACAGCGCTTTAGACCACTCGGCCACTCGGGGCCCCTTGTCATCTTTTAAAAACTATCTTGCTAGTCAGTCCCTTATCTGTGGTGAATTGTATTTTAGATATTTATTTTTGCACTTTTAAAATAAGATATAGAGAATATTTATTTTTCTAATTTGTTGGATAGGAAAACATTCTTCAGAATTGAAGTTTAGAAGATTAAATGCACTCTTTGGCACAACACATTCCCTCCACCCCATTTTTGTAAATTCACTTCACTTTTCATAGCCTGACCATATAAATATACTTGATTTAAGAAAGTAGTAAGGTTTTGTCAACCTGATTTGTCACAGTAAATTACATTTTTGTCATTTTAAAACTATTTGACCATATCTGAAAATAAAGTGTCCGATTCAGCAATGTATCAACACATTTGTCGTTGTTGTCAAGGAAGTAAGAGGAAATAGCTTTAGAGATTTGCGAATGGCATCTGATGCCATTTCTTTGTCAAAGATTAATTCCCATGTCTCAGATGTAAGACAACTTCTATAGCTCACAAAGTACTCATTTTGGGAAATCTATGACGTGAAAATATAAAGATATATTTTTTTCATTTGAAAATGTACAAATGAAAAATATATATAAAAAATTATTTTGGCGATAAGCCATCTTTCACACTTAAGTATATAATTAAAGATGATATTATTTATTTGGATTGAAAAAGTCGGATTAAATAAAAAAAATAGTTACCTAACATCTGCTTCATATTTCTTGTGTCTAATATATTTAGAGTTTTACTATAAATGTCACATTTCAAGTAAAGTTGAAAATTGTTTGACAGGTGTTTTCATTGTGGAAAGAAAAGTATTTTAGCACCAGTATAACTGAATAATGAATATAGAAAATGAAAGAAAGGACATATTACTAAACCAGGTGATGAGATTGTCAATAGATGAAAAAATTAGTAGAAATTAAGAGAAATAGAAGATCAACTGACAATTTGTGTGGAAAACGAATATTTACTGATTTTTATGGTTATTGTTTTGGACAAAAATGTTGAAAGAATTCTTAACTTCTGTCATTGAACAAATGGATACAGCAATTATTCTCATTGGAGTCAAGGTCTTGCTGGTCTTGTGTACTTTTATGTAGTCAAGGTCTTGCTGGTCTTGTGTACTTTTATGTAGTCAAGGTCTTGCTGGCCTTGTGTACTTGTATCTAGTCGAGGTCTTGCTGGCCTTGTGTACTTGTATGTAGTCAAGGTTTTGCTGGTCTTCTGTACTTGTATGTAGTCAAGGTTTTGCTGGTCTTCTGTACTTGTATGTACATACTCTTTGGATAATGCAGTATGATTTTATACAAGTTGATTGCCTAGTATCCAGATGTTTTAAGCCTTCTGGATAGGCTGCCTAGTATCCAAAAATTAATTTTGGGACTTTTGATAAGCATGCTAATAAACTTGCCTATCTGATAAAATTCACATCATGTCTTTTCCTCAAAACCCAGTCTATTTGGCATCCAGTAAGAAATATACCCTTTGTGAAAAATTCAGTTCAAGGTCATTGATAATTAATTTTTCTTTTTCTTTTTGAATATTATTTTCTTAGTAAATAGCGCTGATGAAAATAGTTATTTTAGTCTTTTATGCATATTAAAATACAGTTTGAGAATTATTCCTTGTTCTATAGATTTGCTATGTTTTGTGGTATCCATTTTTGTGGACTTCATGGATCACAGATTCAAAGAAGCAGCCAGTTCTGATTTATGGATGATACAATCACAAATTCAAAGACCCAATAGTGAAACAATAGGTCCTTTCCCCAGGACACAAAAAAACATACAGACAAAAGAATCCTTTTATCAGAGCCACAAAACTGGGATACCTACAAAAAACTTTAATGTAATTGACATAAAGATGGGGAATTTTAAAAAAAAATCTAGATTACAAATTTTTACCTCCATGAAGAGCAATCAGTATTAGTGCTAGAAAGAGAGTAAATAATTGTTTTAAATACTAATGTTTGGTTTTACATTTTTCTTGTTCATTAGTTAGTCATTTACATGTTAGGTGCATCAAAATATGATCCATTTTTTGTTTGTACACTTTTTATTCCTCCAACAAAAGATGAACAGGGATCAGTAGAGATGTATTGTCTCCCTTTGCCATAGACAAGGTGGTTTCAACAGCATAACTTTTGTTTGCTGTGGTCTTGTTTTCCTCAGACCTCATGTGGCTCACCCATGGATAGGTCAAGGTCACTGGAGCTTTAACTGATTTTCCTGTTTGCATGACCTTGGCCTTATTTTCATTCAAATTCATAGGTAGAGTACACTTGGGCATGGACATCTGCTTTAAAATCCAGCAGCACATAGGTGAAAGTTCATGGTCATTGCAGCTGACATTGTAATTTTCTTTATTCTGTTTGGTAAGTCAAGTTTCTGTAATCCAGGTTTCATCAAATTCTAAGTAAATTTCACATTCAAAGTGAAATTTTAAAAAAAATGTTTGACGGATGTTTTCACTTGGGCAGTGATACTTCGCTCTTGACTCTAAATCACAGGGATAGAAGGTCAAGGTCACAGGAGTCAAACTTGTCATATTGGGTTTCATTGAAAAGTTTGACCAGTTTTTGTCAGTGTCATATTTACAATACTTTCTAGGAATGGCAGCTCTGAATTTGGGGTAGTTGTCCCATTGGTTTGAAAATTCATGCATTCGGGCAAGGGTCATATTCTGAAGATACATGGTTTGAGGTAGGAGTGCTAATGGTCTTGTGGCTTGGGGTAGTGGTCCCATTGGTCTGATAATTCTTGGTTTAGGATAGTGTGTCTGTTGGTCTGAAAATTTGTGGTTTGAGGTAGGGGATCTGTTAATCGTAAAATTCATGGCTTATAGTAGTGGTTCTGTCAGTCTCATGGTTTTGGCTAGTGGTCCTTTTGGTTTTATGGTTTGAAGTAAGGATCCTTTTGGCCTGAAGCTTCATTGTTTAGGGTAGGGGTCCTATTGGCCTGAAAGTTCATGGTTTGGGGTAGGAGTCCTATTGGCCTGAAAATTCATGGTTGGGGTAGAAGTCCTATTGGCCTGAAAATTCATGGTTTGGGGTAGGGGTCTTATTGGCCTGAAAATTCATGGTTTGGGGCAGAAGTCCTATTGGCCTGAAAATTCATGGTTTGGGATAGGAATCCAATTGGCCTGAAAAGTTGTGGCTTAGGTAGGGGTCCTATTTTTAGAGAGATCAGACTTCTCTAGGTCTATAAAATTTGTGGCTTATGTTAATGATGAAATCCATTAATCTTTCCCCATGAAAATTAGTGAATTCACACATTACCTTGTACAAATACTACTACTCAGTATGCCTTCTAGTAGCATCACAGACACATTGTTGTACAGACCACTAATTTGTCACTAATGCATGTGCAGTTTATGGACATCCCTTAATTTGTCTTTTAGTAAAGTCACATAAACATGTATGTTGTATAGTTCACTAATTTTGTCTTCTAGTAAATGTCACAGACATTTGTATGTTGTACAAGCTGCTAATTTGTCTTTTAGTAAATTCACAAATTTATGTTGCATTTTTAATGTTAGAAATTGTTAGTGCATATAGATGCAATAAAATAAGGAATCTTTCAGTTGACTTTTTGTCTGTTTTACCTTACCATTGTCATTCCTTAATAGTATTGGTCAAGTATGCTTTTCTACCATTTATGTTTTAGTTTTTTGGATTTTAACACCATTACTCCTTGCATGATTATTCATGGTGGCTAATATAACTGGTAGTCTTAGAGGAAGACCCCGGGATAAACCCTGGTAAGAACTACCCACCCATGGGAAACTACTGACAACCTTTCTCACATACCCACCCTAGCTGAGTCTTAGGCTTAAACCCACAAAAGTTGAGGTAAGATGGCAAACACATTGCCATCCAAGGTTCCTGATCAAATTCTCAGAAATTAAAACACATGAAAGTATAATAATGTGTAAATAATTTAACAATGGCATTGAAGAATATACTTAAATACAGAATGGCATTGAAGAATATACTTAAATACAGAATGGCATTGAAGAATATACTTAAATACAGATGCAATTTTTTTCTCTCTATGGCATTTTTCCCGATTTTCAGGAGCCAAGACAAATGATCAGTCATGCTTTCTGCAGATGTTAATTACTTCCTCGAGTTATTTGATAAACAAAAATTTTCAGTTTCTAAAAAGTCTTCATTTGAAATCATCGATTCAGAATTGATATTTACAACTTCTCAAACACGGCTTGAAAAGTTTGCACATAATTTTACTAGAGTACTATGATAGTAAGGCCATTCAGATTGGTCAGTGGGTGACAATCAGACACTCAATATGGCCACTGTTGATACAAATTTGTAGATCTTTAAATGATGTCTTCTAAATAACTGCTCAACAGAATTTGACCAAGTCTGTCAGAAAGCACCTTGGCATAGATGGCTTTGAATTTTATACAAATGATGCCAGTTGATAATAAATGTGGCTATCATTAGTAAAAATAGAAATGCATTTAAATGGTGACTTCTCAAGCACTGCACAACACAGAATTTGACTATATTTTACATAAGATATCCCGCATAGAAGGCTTTCATTCATTGAATAAAAGATGTTGGTCTTTATGGTCACTGTTATTAAATCTATATGTCTTTAAATTGACTTCTTGACATAACCACTTGATAGAATTCAACCAACTAAAACATTCTCATATTAAGGTTTTAAAGTTGCTAACAATTATAGGTTACTGCATTTGTATGAACAATTTTTTAGGATGGATATATTGCACGACCTTGGGAGTGCAGTATATCCATCTGTCAAAATGAGTTCATATTTCCCCATACAAATGCAGTAACCTTTTTATCCATTTTTGCCCATTTTCTTATTATACCTAAGGCTTAATTATATAAACAAAAATACACAAGAAACAAAAAGTAACTGAATGTATGCCATATTTAAAACTAAATACACAACCATAGATTCATCATTACACAACAACATTATTATCCACCTAGATAAATTTGAACTTAGCTGCATGCTAGACATTACTTTCAAAAGAAAATGGCATTTTGGTCTAAAATTTAAAATTTAAATTTAGAGTCATATTGTGAATGAATGTGCATTGCAACAACTTTTCCATTTGATCTGGAATTAAAATATTTTTGTCAATTCTACGAAATTTTGTGATTATGAACTGGATTTATCTGTGCTAATTCTACATAAAGTACATCGGATTACAGCAGCAAGGGAGCAGCATGTTGACATAAGTCAGGTTTTTCTCTTCTGTCATTGACTGTTTGGAATCATTATGTAGGAAAAATAGGATGTCTTTCAATTGTAGTTATCAAAAAGATGCTAATAAATATCATATTTATTTCATTTTGAGTGCAGTAATGAGGATATAATTGCACATGGAATGTAGTCAAAATCAGAGTACATTTGGAAATGTGTAATCAAGCTTGAGAACCCATGACATGGCTCATGTATTTCGGATTTGCAAAACTAAGAAAGTACATTTTGAGAAAATTCAGGAAGTAAAACTGTAAGTATGTTTTTTGCCATTTTTATTACCAGCTAAAGAAGACACATTTATTTATGCTTTATCACTTGCATAGTATTTGTAGGGACCCAGAACTGTCTGGTATCTATCTCAAGCCTAAATCCAAAACATTGTATCAAAAAAGTTAATGCGACATGTGGCAAAACAGCTGCTATGTGGCAGTCTACAAAACATCTTTAGTTCAATCAAAAACAAATTTAATCAACCAAAACATAAGTGGCTACTACGAGAGTGTACATGATTTGTTTACAAAGTAGTCCTAATACACTATTGGGAGCACGAGTTCTTTATGAATATCATAAAATATCGCATGATTCTGACAATGTAAAGTTAACAAATAAAAATGCATATAAAATATAAATATGGTCACAAATACTAAAAACAGAAATAATCTTGAAACAACTCAGAAAGTGCTCAGCAATATTTCTTTAAATTTGATAGAAAATATTCTGACATAAAGGGTTTTCAAATTTGTAAAATGATACTAAACTCTACCATTACTATAAATTGAAAATGCTTGCATTGACTTCTCACAAACACCTCAACAAAATGAACAATTTATTTTAACCAAAACATCATGGCATAATAAATTTGTCAATTGCTTTTACCAAAACATCATGGCATAATAAACTTGTCATTTTTTTTCTCCAAAATATCATGGCATAATGAACTTGTCATTTTTTTATACAAATGATGCCATAGTTAGTTAGTTTTGCCCGTCACCCCTGCCAGGGTATAGGCCACCCACAAAAGATCGCCAGAGGCCATCCCCTCAAGCTGACTCCAGGTGTGACCCATCTTAGTGATGTCCACCTCAAGGTCACGTCGCCAGGTGTTTCTTGGTCGTCCCCTTCTCTTGCCTTGAGGGTTCCACCTCAATGCCTGTTTGGTAATGTTGGTTTGCAGCTTACATAGGGTGTGTCCTATCCAACCCCACCTTCTCTTCTTGATCTCATCCTCTACCAGAAGCTGTGAGGTTCTCTGCCACAAGTTGTTGTTGCTGATGGTGTCTGGCCAGCGGATCTGGAGAATTCTTCTTAGGCAGCTGTTGATGAAGGTCTGAACTCTCTTAACTGTGGACTTGGTGGTTCTCCAAGTCTCTGCTCCATACAGTAGGACTGACTTCACGTTGGAGTTGAACAGTCCGGTTTTTTTTGTTAAGGAAATTTGTTTGGAGCTCCAGATGTTCTTGAGCTGAATGAAAGCTGCTCTCGCCTTTCCGCTCCTTGCCTTGACATCTGCATCTGTGCCACCCTGCTGGTTGAAAATGCTGCCTAGGTACATGAAGGACTCCACCTCTTCCAGGGGACTTCCCTGCAGTGTGACTGGGTTGTTACTGGTATAGTTGATCTTGAGGATGTTGGTCTTGTCTTTGTGGATGTTGAGGCCCACCTGTGCAGATGTGGCTGCCAGTATGACGGTCTGGTCCTGCATTTGATGCTGGCTGTGGGACGAGTGCTAGGTCATCAGCAAAGTCCAGGTCCTCAAGTTTACTCCACAATGTCCACTGGATACCATTTCTCCGGCCATTGGTGGTCATCATCATAATCCAATCGATGATGAGAAGGAAAAGAAATGGTGACAGCAAGCAGCCTTGCCTGATGCCGGTCCGCACTAGGAAGGTGTCTGTGTGCTGTCCTGCATGAATAACTCTGCAGGACATTCCTTTGTAAGTGTTCTTGATCGGGTTCACCAGCTTGGTTGGAATCCCATAGTGGCGAAGAAGTTTCCAGAGTGTCGCTTGGTCCATGCTGTCAAATGCCTTCTCATAATCAACAAAGTTGATGTAGAGTGAAGAATTCCACTCCAACGACTGCTCGACTATGATGCGAAGAGTAGCTATTTGGTCCATACACGATCTGTTTTGCCGGAAGCCCGCTTGCTCATCTCGTAACTGGGGGTCAACGGCCTCCTTCATCCTCTTCAAGAGGACCCGGTTGAAGACTTTTCCTGGTACTGACAAGAGTATGATTCCTCTATAGTTGGAGAGTTGCTGAGGTCGGCTTTCTTTGGGATCTTGATGAGGTGCCCCTCCTTCCAGTCAATTGGTATTTCTTCTTCTTCCCATATCTTCACAAAAAGAGGGTATAGCATTTCCACTGAAGTCTCTATGTCTGCTCTGAGGGCTTCTGCTGGGATGTCATCAGGTCCAGCAGCCTTCTTCAGCTGGGTGATGGCTTTCCTGATCTTGTCTTTGGTGGGGTTGTCACAGCTTATGGGGAGATCTGCGTTGCTGGGTGGATTTCTGGGGGATTTTGTGGTGCTGACCTGTTCATCAGTTCTTCAAAATGTTCTGCCCATCTATTCATTTGGTGTTCTGTACATGGTATGGTCTTTCCCCGCTTGTCTTTTACGGGTCTCTCTGTTTTACTGTACTTGCCGGAAAGCTTCTTGGTGATGTCATACAGCTTCTTTATGTTTCCACTTCCGGCCGCTTCTTCTGCCTCTGCTGCCAGTCCTTCAAGGTAGTTTCTCTTGTCTATCTTGATGGTTCTTTTCACTTCTCTGTGGGCGTCAGTGTACTCTTTTTGTGCCTTTACTTTTCTAGTTCTTGTCTTACTGTTATTTACTGCTGCTTTTTTCTGTTTACGCTCCTGGATTTTGCACAATGTTTTGGCTGAAATCCATTCTTTCTGCTGGTGTTTCATGGGGCCTAGTACTTCTTGGCATGTTGATTTTACTGCCTCCTTAACTTTCTGCCATCTGTTGTTCAAGCTGTCTGCCTCGTCTTCAAGCAGCTTTTCTAACACTTGGTAATTGTTGTTAAGAGTAAGTCTGTAATCTTTAGTATTTGCATCGTTCATCAGGCCGATGTTATACCTTGTTTTCTTCTCTCTTGGGCCCATCCAGTTCTTCTTCAGCTTAATTTCAGCTTTGCAACAGCTAAGTGGTGGTCAGATGCCACATCTGCTCCCCTCTTCACCCTCACATCTTGCAGGGATCTTCTAAACTTTTTGGCTGTGCAGATGTGGTCAATCTGATTTTCTGTTACATGGTCTGGTGATATCCATGTGCTCTTGTGGATTCTCTTGTGGGGAAAGATGGTACCCCCGATGACCAGGTTGTTCAGTGCACAGAGGTCTGCAAATCTCTCTCGATTTTCATTCATCACCCCTAGGCCATGGATCCCCATGACTTGTTCGTACCCTGTGTTGTCTGACCCAACTTTGGCATTGAAGTCACCCATGACGATGTTGATGTCTTTGTCTGGGACATTCTCTACTATGTAGTCTGTTGTAAAACTGGTCCTTATCATTTTCTTTGCTGTCATTTGTTGGAGCATAGCACTGTATGACGTTCATCTTTATTTTCTTCTTCTTGGTCCTAAATGTTGCAGTGAGGATTCTGGGCCCATGTGGTTCCCATCCCATCAGTGCATTATATGCTTGCTTCGATAGCATGAGCCCTACCCCTTGTGTATGAGGCGCATTTCCTTCCTCATGTCCTGAATTCATTAGCATCTCTCCTGTCATCAGTCTTCTTTGTCTAGATTGAATCCATCTCATCTCGCTGATGCCCAATAGGGATATGTTGTAGTTTCTCATCTCTGCTGCTACCTGTACTGTTTTTCCTGCCTCATACATTGTCCTCACATTCCATGTTGCAATGTTAATACTCCTGTTTGATAGAAAGGCGTTCTGTTTTATGGCTTCCGCGGGCTCGCGGCTTTCACCACATAGTATCATAAGTCTTCCAGGAGAAGACCCTTCCTTCCACAGGCTTTCAGTTTCTGGGGTTTTTTTGTCGACGTTTTTGTAGCAAGTTGGGTTTTACAGGGTTGGGTTGCTAGCCCCACACCCAACCCTCCTCCTTTTCCACCCAGGCTTGGGACCGGCGATGGCGGAGTTAAATGATGCCATACTGCCATCAAATATAACTGCTGTTACTAAAGTTAAATTTTTTTTTTTTTTTTTACAAATTTTGATTTAAAAAGCAACAGAAATCACTGAATTTTAAAGAAGTCTCTTAGTTTGAAGGTGTTTCAGACTTAAGCTGATCCAGCATTAGATATGACCACTATTATTGAAAATAGAAAAACAAATTACACAACTTTATGCTCTTTAACAGAATTTAACCAACTAGGACAGAAAGCATTTGGTCTGTCAATATTAGTCAAATGAAGCTAATGTGATATTAAATATGGATGAAGATATAAAACTAGAGAAACTTGGAAACGGTAGGCAATCAAATACATTAAAAGAAATTTCAACTGACATATATTTCTTGGCCAGCTGCTCTGACATATGCCTATTGGGCAAATGTCAGTACAGGTGAGTGATCTCAGGCCAACATGGGCCTCTTATTTGTCTTTTAACTATAAAACTTTGGAACCAAGTATTAGGAACTTAGCACATGCTTCCCCATCTGTATATTCCTAAATAGGAATGCTGTTCTTTTGCCTGATTTTGTATAGCACATATGCATGGAAAATTTACCACGACCATGAATAGCACTTTAGCATGATTGTGTGTCCGTAAGTTAAGTACTTGAATTGTATTTTTACAACTATTTTATATATATACACAGAGGTTTATAATTTCTGTGTGTGTTCATTTTATCACAAGTGAATTAAAAGATACAAAATCCGATAAAGAAATATCAAGCATTAAAATCCAAAATTAAAACTTAGACAACCAGAGAGTTTGACCTGTGGAAATGTTCACGGACAGGTTTTTTCTTGGTTGAATGACATGTCCTTTATGACTAAACAAGGGAAAATGAATTTAAATTTATGTATTTTTATACTTGATGATGGAAATCATCTTGGCATAAGGACCTTTTAGAATTTATACAACATTTTATTCTTTATAATTATGTCAATTTTGAATCCATTTTTTTTATGTCAGAAGTTAGGTCTGGTATCAAAAGTCTGATGTTGATTTTTAAAGATGTGAACTGGAAGGCTTTTATTTACAAACTTTCCATTGAGTTCTAGTCATAATTGTAAAAGATTTGATTTTTGTCTTCATATCCATGGTTCATGAATTAACCTGTTCTCCAAATTTTTATCTAGGTCAACGTTTAGACCTTAAATATAAGCTAATGATCCTCTTTTTTATTTATTGTGAGTCTGATAGATCAAAAGAAATGTGTTCTGGCTGGGACAGATTTGGAATGGGAAGTCCCTAAAGAATAGCAACAGCTTTACCAGTAAATGATTTCTTTCAAACCACGTAACAGTATTGATCAAAACTTGGCACAAATGCATCTTGGCAGATTTTTTTTATAACAAATATTGCCAATACACCATATAAAATGGCTACTGCTATTAAAAACAGAAAATCTGTTAAGCCACTTCTTGTCATAAAGACTAAGAATTTACATGTAGCACGAAGCCCTTAACACTTGTACTAATTACTAAAACTAGAAAAACCTTTAACTGAGTTTCAGAACATGACCAAACTTGGCAGAAAGCATCCTTGCATGATAGCCATTACATCGGCTAAAAGTATACTGATCTTCCATCCAATATGGCCAATGTTACTAAAAATATAAAAAATTTAGGCAGTTTATTCCAGAAAATTGCTGAACTTAACTAAGTTTGAAAACAAACTCTCTGGCATTAATGGCTTTCAGATTTATACAAGTGATGTTTATTTGCCATAAAATATTGTCAATGTTTCTAAACATTTGACCAATATTTGATATAATGTGATGACATTTATGGACTGATGGTAATTGAACATGTGATGTAGATGCACATTTAAGAATCGATAAAGATACAAAATCTAATGAAACCTTGAAACTATTGTTTTCATTGGCTGTGCAATCAACAGACGTTTCAGCTGAAAGCATCCTAGTGATACAGACTTGTTTGGCAATTAGACAGCTTTTAGCCAGGAGAATAATCTAAAGTATACTTGGATCTCGTGTATTTCTTTTCATTAACAATGTACTAATATAAATCTGTATTGGCATACACTAAATTATTAAATCGATGTTCATTTAGTGTTTTACTAATTGTTATGGTTTTGAAAAGCTTTCAATCTTATTGTCATTAATGTGATGTTCAACATCAGTTTACAGAGAATCGCAGCACTACAACAGCCAAAGAAGGGACAGGTAGACCGAATCAAAGGCTTTCAGAAAGATCTGGGCGTCAGACAAACAGCAGTCGCAGTAACTCAAAGAGAAGCTGGCATCTCTGGTAATCAGCTGAACATTTTTTATGTGAAAGACAATGCCACTAGCTGCCCACTGCTTCAGCAACATGACTACGTCAGCTGACTAAGATATGCGTGTATCTTATCGTGTGGGACTCGTAGCAACGTCATCAACAATGTTTATAATTTATAGTTTCTGTTGAAAGTGAGATACCAGACATTAAGGCATGATTAGCAAAACCATCATATTTCGTTATCTAATTAACTGACAATCTCTACAAAGTCTTGCTTCCCATGTCAAAGGCATTTGGATGACTTTGGGGTTTTCTCCTTATCTTGGTAAAAAATAAAAGCAGTTAATGCATTTGAAAAAATGAGCCGTTTAGACAAGAAAACAGGTTCAGGATTTTTGCAAAACATCATTGGCAAAAATAAACAGATGTATCAAGCACCAAAAGAAATCTGCTTAAATGGTCACAACACATCCAGAAATTGTACTACTATGGCTTAAACTTTTTCCAAAAAATATCCTTTCAAGAAAACCACTGAAAATTTCCACCATATAAAAAACCAGAAGGAAAAGACTACCTTAAATATCAATGATGATTACAGTAAAAGTCCAAGACTATTCAGCAAGAAAAAGATAATATCTACTCTGACCCACAGTTCTGTACCATGTCTGAACTGCAGTCTCTTCTTCTAGCTTTAGGGAGAGTGGACCACAATGGTACATCACTAAGAAATTTTAGAACTACTGTCTCTATCTACATATATGCATACTAATATTCTGTCCACTGTCCATCACTCAATCCATCTGTACATATACTAAATGATGGTCAACCAGAATATGTCCCACTTACCTGAATTTGTCGTGATGCTGACCCAGCCCAGATTAAGAAGAATATGACCCAATTGCACAAATTTGTCATTACTTTCCTTCACACTTGTTGCTAGTTATCAGCCTGATGGTGGTAACTTTTGACTCTGTCACTTCCTGACAATCCCTTTGCCCATACCACTGTCAGCTTCTAAACTACTTGACACATGTCTTGCTTTACCACTAAACACTGTCAATAACACTGGAAAACTAGCACTGTCAGGTTCTAAACTACTTGACACGTGTCTTGCTTTACCACTAAACAATGTCAATAACACTGGAAAACTAGCACTGTCAGGTTCTAAACTACTTGACACATGTCTTGCTTTACCACTAAACACTGTCAATAACACTGGAAAACTAGCAACTTCCACCACCAGCGTCATTTCAGATTCTCTTCTCTGAAAGCGTTGCAAAGCATTTAATTAAACAAAAAATGTGATGCCTGATAAGATATGAATGAAAAGCCCTGTAATGTGCAAAATCATACAAAAAGATGATTTACTTGTATATTCTGCTAAAGGTATTGACTACTGATATCCACCCAGTTGATTTAGCATTAACAATAGCAAAGGGTAAGGCTGGTAAAGTGGACAATGCTGCCCTCACATTCACCAGTTTCTAAATGCAAGATTCCAGATACTGACTTAAATTGTTATTAAAAACAGTATGACCTTGATACTTGTCAAATACAGTAAAGATTGTTTATAGTATTTCACAGGAGATTTTCCAAACATTAAAGCAGAGAAACAAATCCAAATTCATCATTTTTTTTTCTTCACAAAGTGTAAATGAACTTGTCCATGTTGATGATATTGGACAAAATATTAAACAATTTACACTGGTATGATTACTGTCAGAACTCATTTGTAATGGTCTTTTAAAACCACATACATTTGTAGAAATCCATGTTGTCATGTAAAAAATGATAAAACAGTAAGTTTTACCTTATGATGATGGTGTCAATATATTTGTACATGATTGCCATGTGTGTATGTGAGAAAGCTTGCAAGTAGTTTCTCATGGGTCGGTTGTTCTTTCCGGAGTTTTCCCAGGATCTTCCTCCACCATTATTACTGGCTGCCATGTATTGCCTATCTTGTGCTGAAAAATGGTGTTAAACCCTAAAGCAACAACAACAACATGTATGAGTCAGTGAATCATAAAAATCTCTTCTATGTGAAATGTCATTGTTCAAACTCGACTGCTTCCTGGCAATCACTAATTTTTCAAAGAACAATCAGAATTAATAATCATAAAAATCCACAACGTCGTAACAAGACCAAAGTAGACATAATGCACCAAAATGAGGATTGTTTTCACTAGTAGTGACATCTTTTTGCTTCACAAAACCATGCCTTAATAAAACAGTTTGCAACCCAGTCTGTTGAAACATGCAGACGAAATCATATTGAATGCACAGAGTACATTTATTTAACACTCAATCTTTTCTTGTCAGATTTCACAAGGTCTATTTGGATTAGAGCATGTCAGTACTGTGGCTTCTATTCTACGTAATTTGTTTTAAAGTTTTGTGTATAAAGGGACACAAAACCAGAAGAGCTTATGGGATGGCCTGTCTTTCATCCATCATTGGCCCATTCATTAACACAAGGTTGATATTGCTCCTCATCATAAACTAAATAGAAGATTGCTTTGAAACTTTGCACAAGCATTTATTCCAGAGTTTTCTTAAATGAAAATTGTACTGCACTGACATTCAATATGGCCACCACCGTGTCCATTTTGAAAATCATGTTATTGCTACTCTTTCTGAATTGATGTTTGTATCAACATGACATTTTCACTAAAAGTCTTCTTATGATGTCTAGTTGGTGCTAAAATATATAGGTGCCAATTTAATGTCTAATATGACACCATGGCAACCATTTTAATAATATTGTTATTACAACTAAACTTGAAATGTCATAATGCACCAAAAGACTTCCTATGATGTCCAGTTGGACTTATGAAAATGGTGCCATCCAGTATGGCAGCCACATCAGCCATCATAAAAATCTTATTATTGAATAGAAGTTATTTCTTAAAATATTGCTATCTCTACAATGCTCCAAATGGATGGCGGCATCAACATAGGGTTTTCAGCAACAGACTTCTTGGAACCCAGTTGATCCAAAATGAAAATGGTGCCAAATATGCATCAAATATGGCTGCCATAACAACTGATTCATAAATCTTCTAGTCACACTACTGCCCCTGAATGGATGATCATTATGACATGGATCATGGATCATTATGACATGGAATTTTGACCCAAAGACTTCTAATGCTGTCTACTTTGTCCTTAATGAAAATGGTGACAAGCTAGCATCCAGTTCGTATATTACGGCAGCAGATTCAAATCTTGTTATTGCTGATGAATAAGTAGAGATTGGTTTCAACACTCTATGGTTAAAATGAAGAATTGGTCTTCGCTTGAATTCCTGGACATGTTTTGTGCCCAGTAGAGTTTAAGTCACTTTTATGGACTCTTTGTTTCCTTATCAGACTCTGAATTTTCAGTCATTTTCACAACAGTCAGAAATAAAAATGAACACAAGAGATTTACTTAAATTTTTTCTCATTTAGCATACAATATGTTATGATAGCAAATGATTATTATTATGTTAGTCAAAATTATATTATTTTAGTCCAAAAAGTACAGAACATTTTATTTTCATACTAAAAAATGCATTTATCCTAATGTACTGAATACAAATGATGTGTGATTATTATTCCTTTGTTACCTGGTGTCTTTGTTAAACCTTTATTATTTTCTAAATATGAATGATGTGATTATCATAGTTGTGTTATTTGGCACCTATGTTATTTAAATGACTTCTATTGTTTATCTGGCTTTGGCATGTCAGGTGATAAAAATCATTTTAATTGAGCTAATTTTTTCAAATTAAATGTTATAACAATGGAATGTTATAACAAATCCTTTGGTATGCTTAGTAATCATTAATTTCAAAACTGCAAAAATATCTAATACAGAAAACATTGTTTCTAAGAACATAATAAACAATCTGTACTGTATATAAACAAGCTTCAGAACCTCAAAGCCACCATTACACAGAGTGGCTTCCCTCATCAAGAATATAACACAGAGACGGGTTGTCATTGTGCCCATTGCAATTTGGATATGCATACCCAACTTGTGTATCTCTACCATCTGAAGGGTCAACTTCGTCTAGAGTGGATACCATGACAGTGTCCACTGACAATGGAACACATTCTTGTTGAGTGTTCAGATTCCAATCTGTGAGGCAGATATACAACCAGAGTAAATCATCGACTGTTTGAGTGAATGCAGTTTGTATTGTTTAAACATTTGACATACGTTTTAAGGATTTTGCATGTTTTGATGTTTACTTTAATTTTTATATCCTTTAGAGAATTTTAACTTATTTTTCTTTTTAAGTTTTACTGTTTAGTACTTGATGTTTGTTTGTTTTTAAGACTATCCTCCTTTATGTCTTTTTTGCAGTTCTTTATATTTAATTTTTTTAACTTATAATTTGCACCATTCTGCCGATAAGCCATGGAACCCCTACAGCTGCTATTAGCAAAATTAGAAGCAA
Organism: Unio delphinus; assembly: GCA_029339505.1. NCBI lineage: Eukaryota > Metazoa > Mollusca > Bivalvia > Unionida > Unionidae > Unio > Unio delphinus. The sequence goes on along the minus strand of JAQISU010000109.1, from coordinate 2,849,015 downwards.
AAATGGGCATCCAGTTTGAAGCAGGTTTTTCTCATAAATTTAACATAAGCAATATTTCACAGAAACAATATAGTAGACCAATGACACCTAAGTAGTATCTGTTTATCTTTGTTGGTTTTCTTGTGTCTGTCAGGCTGTGATTTCTTCCAGTACTTTAACCAACTGTTGTCGTTTGTTGACACATAAAGCCAATGCCATAAAGCTTCAAGTACAGTGTATGCTTATGACATAGTAAAATGGTCTAATGAGATATTTTCTCCTTGTATAGTCAGTTACATAAATAGCATTTTGATTGGTTGATACATACGTCAACTGCCATACCCCCCCCCAACCCCGAGTACAACTGATGATTATGACATAGCATGGTTGACTGACACACAAGGCCACTACTGTAAAGCTGGGAGTACAAATGCTCTTGACAGAAAAGTGAGACTCTAATGAGACATCTCTTCTAGTTCAGTTACGCAGCATTTTCTATGGAATCAATGATCTTTTTTCAAAATTCATTGTGCAGAACTTTGAAGATTATAGCCATAAAGTGCCCCCCCCCCCCCCCCGAATACAACTGATGAAAATTTAAGTTAAGTATTATATAAAACTTGTTGAAAAGTTAATTTCCAAATGCCATGCTCACAGTGGGCCCCACATGTAAATCCAGGGAGGCTCTGCCAAAATGATACAATTCGGGCCCCATATTTGCTAAGGCTGTTCCTGTACATTGTGTAAACTCTTTATTTTTTGTAAGTTCATCAAATATTTTAACAAATTGTATTATGTTAGTAGTATATTCACTACATATTGCAAATCAACCCCCCCCCCAGTTACTAAAGACATTCACCACAACCTTTGACTTATTTTATCAAAAATGTGAAAAAATTCATATGCCTGCCAAGACAGTTATCAAATGTGAGTAGTCTCCCCATGGATATAAGAACTGGTGCCAAATCCCATTATTCATCAGTTACTACTTTTATTCATGCTGTGAACCATGCATTTTTCTCAAAGCATTGCAAATACCCAATTCTCGTGTGTGTTTTCCTGAGTTAAGCAATTTTTACGTTAAGGAAGCATATGACAGCTATTTCTATTTTTTGCTTTATTTTCACTGTAGCTGAATATTTGCTCCTTAGTCATCTAACCTAATCCTACAGAGCTATCTTATTTGCGTACCTAGTGGTCTATATTAATTTCAATTCAACCCACTATTCCACTTTTTGTCAATTCTATGAAGCAACAAATCATTTGTTACATCTTATTTGTTTCTGCCTTGGATGTGGGAGGTCGTGGGTTCAAGCCCCAGCTGATTCATATCAAAAACTTATAAAAATGACTCTTTCAGTTGCCTCCCTAGGCACTCAGCATTAAGAGGTTAGTATTAGGACTAGTCAGCCTCATGTCAGGATAATGTGACAGGGTGGGACAACATGTCACATCTCTTGCGGCATGATGCCCCAGTGCTAGACATCACCACAAACTGGAATACACACAAACACTATTAGTTCATTCCTATTAGTTTCTTTTTAAAAAATTTACCTCTCCTGGCCATGGGGTCATGTTTTGGTTCTTTTTCACCTGTCAGTCATTAAAAATTGCTATTTAAAAATGTTTTGTCAATAACAGCTCAGCAGAATTCAATACAATTTGACAGCATCCTGGCATGATGCTCTTACAGATATGTTGAAATGAAATTGATCCACTATCAATTATGATGCTCTTACTGTAAAATAAAATAATCTTCAAATGACTTCACAAAAACCGCTAAAAAGAATCTGACATCATTTGACATATCATGCTGATATAGATGGCTCTCATTTATATCAATGATGCTGCTTGTCCGTCAAAACTAAAAATAGAAAATTCTTTAAATGTCTTTTTAAAAACAACACTCAACAAAATTTGACCAAATTATCTTTTATTAAAGTATCCAAGCATTAGGTTTTTGAAATCATGCCAATCTCTTATGAAATATGGACACTGTTACCAAAAGTAAAACTTTTTCTTAGAAACTGCTTTCCATAATGTAGCAAAATCTGGCAAAAACATTCTTGCTTTAAGGGTTTTCAAATTTCTATGAATGATGCCAATTCATCATTAATACAACCACTGTTGCTTAGAAAAAGAAATTTTTTTCAATGGCTCCTCAGAAACCACTCAACAGAGTTTCATCAAAATTTGACAGAAAGAGGTGCTTTTAAGTTTATACAAATGATGCCATTAAATATGGCTGTTGTTATAGAGAGAAACCCTTTTTTGTAACATCTGAACCCAGAGATGTTGATCCTGCATACCTGACTCGTATCAAACAAACCCTTGGGAAGAAACAGTTCTCAGAACAAGAGGAGAGCAAAACTTTCCACCACTTCATTAGTCTGAGAGGAAATGGGGAGTTTTCTCCCTTAAGCCTCAGTACCATGAGTAGCTGAATCCCTCCTACGCTCGTTAATGAGCAAAGTTAGCTCCCATCACAATTTTGAGTTATTTCTTTGGTCCTTTGTCCAATATGGAAGCTTCTGACATTTCTGACATGGTTGATTAAAAACCAACCTTCAAAACAACATTCCAGAGTCTTCATAACTCTCATTCAAGACCTGTTTTCTGGTTCCTTCACCTGCAGAAGACAAAATCATTTAAGATACAGACCTTGTCAATTGACCTGATCTAGTGGCAGTTCTGCCATAATGGTTAGACCCTTTGTCTAGAGAGCATCTACTGGACCCAGTCATCGCCCCAAAGTTGTCCCTGAAGCGAACCGAGCTGATCAGAAGAAGGAAATCTCGCTTGTTCTTCCCACTCAAAGGAAGGTCAATATTTCTGCTCAGGCTCTGTCCTGTGTATGATGGGTCATCCATTTAACATAAAAGGAACTCCACTTGAATTTAATATACATATCAGTTAACAAGGTTCGGGTGGTTCATCACTTGTAAAGCTTTCAAGCACAACTGCTACCCAACCGACATCATCCAAAGCCATGAGATTGGAGGTCAGAGATGTCATTCTCAAGCTTTTATCTCAAGCCTATCATTCTGAAGTGCTCAGTTTGACTTGATGGGACGTACAGGCTACCTTCCCAAATTATTCAGTGGCTTCATCATGACACAAGTCACATTACATCATGTTGAATTTGCAAATCTTTGAAAAAAAAATTAAAATTGTATCCTCTTGACCAGATCCATGGATAAACCATATGCATAGCAAAGACCATATTTTGCACAAAATTCTAAGCTACTTCACATACATAGGAGGTCAGAGATTGCGATAAGTCGGGTAATGGGGTGTAATTCCTTCCTACTCTTTCTTAGTCTCCAAAAATACTACAATTGGCCTATGTATTTGCAGCAATATTGAACTTTTATTGCGATAAGGTCACACTCGTACATGCAGTTTGTCCCTTGAAGACCATGAACAACTACTGAAGTAATAACTGACACTTGATAGTACATTTATTAGCTGCAAGTACATCTATCCATGGGGAGACAACTCATCTGTGGTTGGCATTATATTTAGCTGTGGAAGGCTGGATTTGCAAGGTTATGTATTTGCTCCTGATGTGTTACAATCTGGTAAATATTAATGAAGAAACATTTGTCTATACATTGATTTCTTCTGTTAGCAAAAAATGGCACCATGTTCATGTTGATTGGTTGTTTTTTTGTTTTATGGCACTTTTCACGTTTAACTAATTATATCATGCTGAGGAGACTAGAACCCTTCCCAAGGACACACCATGTAGGCTGGCATAGCTGTGTATCAATCCCATGATCCTCAGGTTACAAGTCCGATGCTGAAAGAGTTACTGCAGAGGCATCAACTTGATTGGACAAAATCAGAGCATATAATACAATGTATTTAGGGACTGATCATTTAATTATTTGGGGTGGGATCAGAATTTTCTTTGGAACTAGGGTAGGGTTTTTTCTTTTATCTTAAGAATCTTTATTTAAAACCTAATATGATGGACAAGTTAATTTTTGTTCAAGCTACCAGGTATTGGTAGCCATAGGTTCAAAGCTAGTGGTTTTTTTTCAGGGTACTAGGTAGTCAGAAATTCTATCCCTGAATATTAAACAGTCAAGGGTTGGTTTCATTGTATTTCCTTGGAGAAATATTAATTATACACAACATGGATTTCAAGATCTGATATGATTGCATAATGCTCAAAAATGTAAAAGCCTATGATGTTCATGGAATAATACAGAAACTGGAAAGCCGGGACCCTATTTGCCAGCACATTATTTGATGGAACAGCTTGTTCAGTGTTTGGTGATATGAATATGATGAAGAAAAAAACCATTACTTCTTACAAGATTTACTGAGTGGCAGGGTGGTTCAAGTCTCAGGCTTGGCTAATGTGGGTATGTGAGAAAGCTTGCTGGTAGCTTCTTGTGGGTCAATGGTTCTTTCTGGGGTTTTCCTGGGTTCTTCCTCCACCAATAAATACTGGCCGCCATGTATAGCCTATCTTGTGCAGAAAAATGGCGTTAAACCCTACAAAAAACAACAAGATTTACTAGGAAGCAAAGATATGAAATCATGAAACAAAATAATTTAGCAAGTGGAGGATAGCAAGCTAATTGTTGACATGCTGGCTTTTTTAAGTTTTTTATTTCTTAATAGATCTTTTGGTATTTTAAATTATATTTCTATTTTGAGTGCTGTTTCTTTCAAGTTGTTTCACGTTTATGCATTTATATCTCTTTTGTTTCTTTTAAATTAGTTATTTGTGTACAGTTTTTTCATAAATTAAATGCCTGATACTATTTATTAAAATATTCATAATCTTAAATCTTAAAATGTGTTTGACAACATCAAGATTTGTTTTCATTATCACTTTAAATTATTCTTGCTATGCCCATATCATTTACTTACATAAAACATTTAAAGACAATATATTTAGGCTTTGGGCAACATCAACACATACAATTTGTATAATGCTGCCAAGGAAACCAAAGCAATGTGTCTTGTTCAGGGACACACCCTAACAGGTAGATTCAGTGTCACAATTTAAATCAGACGCCACATGGTTGTAAGTCCAATAAATATACTACAAAGCCATGTTGGTTTGTTTAGGGCAATGGTTTGATATCTGAGTTTCAGCTCCTTACATTAGTCAGTTGTCTCATTAGATGCACTACTATCATCCATATTAACTGTAATCTTATTCTGTAATTTTGTAATTTAATTTGAATAATCTGTCATTATGACTTTAATTTTAATATTTAGTTTGAATAGTTTTACTAGTTATTGGATGTAATTTTTTTTATCTGCTATCAGTATTCAGAGTATAATTCCATTTCTAATGTAAGAAAAATTATTGTTTCAGATTTGCTTTATTTTTATTCTTTTATAAAACTGCACTAACTTGGCATTATACTTTACTGTATAACAATATTGGCGGTGGAGAGAGTGATCCCTACAAAAGGCGATAAAAGCCTTATTTTGCCAAAATAACAGTTTAATAATAGAAGCCTTATTTTGCCGAAATAACTAGTAAAAAAGAGGAGCCCTACAGCCACATTAATGTCAACACCGAATTAATGTAACGTGATAAATATATGGCGAATATCGGAGAAGCGCAGATTACTAGATTAACCAGAGAAATGTTATCCGTAAATGCGATACAATCCGATATGATATCGCGTCCTTGGATCAGATAAATTTATCGTTACAAATCCATGAGGGGTTGCCTGAGCAAGGCTAAAGAAATTTAGAAATTTATTGAAATCCATATCGGAGCACCAAGTCTAACAAATATTTCGTAACATATGATTGTCAACTCCGTTAAACACCGATAACATGTTGCAGTTATCTTGGATCACTTTTGAATCTGAGTATATCGCTGAGTAATGTAGATCACGTCGGTGTTTTTATGTCGGCCTCAAGAAAATATCTTCGTGGGATTCTTTTGTCGTTCTAACATGGTATCATCGTATACAACTAAGTTTTTTATGTCTCCAGAAATATCCTTCACGGAAGGTGCTTCACCGATGTCCGTGATAAACTCTATGGTATATGATATCTTCATCGGTGATCTCCGAGGCTTTTTTGTTATAATCCTTTAACACCTGATAGCAGTGTTGATCATCTACGCTAGGTGCTGCTATCTATAATTTATCCCACGCCATCCATTTCATAATCAAATTGAGTAGCAATTGCGTCTTACCACACGCAGAGGGTCCAATAATTATCATCTGGATGGAATTAGGTAGCATGGGATGATGTTTAACTCATTGTTGTTTCTTTAACGCGGAAAAATCGGTAATTTCCATTAGATATAACTTACTATTATTATGGATTTATATTGTGTGAAATGTAAAGTTAAAACTCTAACGATTGATCTGGTTCCTATCACAACGAAAAATAATACAAAAGCAATCACGGGAAAATGTGAGCCATGCGGTATAAAAAGTTTAAGTTAGTTATAAAAAAGAGGTGGTGATATCACCTCCAGTTTAACAAAACTTCCATGGGCGCCATGGGCTAAGTATCCAGGAGAAAAGCATCTTCCGGGATATAATTACTGTAGACCCGGAACACGATTAGATATCAGACTAGATGATCAGGATAATCCTAATCCGGGTGAGTATCCGATAAATACCATCGATGAAGCCTGTCATGTTCACAATATAGCTTATCATAGTAATGATCTTCAACAACGTCAAATCGCGGATGTAAAATTAATCAACGCGTTGAATTCTATTCCTGATAACACCTTTAAAGAAAAGTTAACATCGTGGATAATAAAAACTGCCATGAAAGGAAAATTAGTTGCAGGTTTAGGTGTATAACATGGAAAAGATTTATTATTCTCCAACCGGATATTACATGGGAAAATCCGCCATTGATAAACTCGCCAATGTAGCAAAGGTAACACGTAAAGTAGCAGCAGACTGGTTAGCTAAACAAGCCATATAGCAGATTTATCAACCGGGTCCGAAAAAGATTCAATATGCGTCAATGTTAACACTCCTAATCAAGTTCATCAAGCTGATATATTATTTCTACCATATGATACCGTTAATAAACGTGTTTACAGGTATGCGTTAACCGTTGTTGATGTCGCAAGTAGATATAAAGATGCCGAGCCGTTGTCATCAAAATCATCTTTGGAAGTTGCCTCTGTGTTCAAAAAGATTATCGTCAAGGTCCTCTACGGTGGCCAAATCTTCTTCAAGTTGATCCCGGCAAAGAATTTCATGGTGAGGCGTCATCGGTGATGAAGGAACAACGTACTAAGATACGACATGGACATACCACAATTCATCGCGATGAAGCAATCGTTGAGCTGTTTAATAAAACTCTCTGAGATAAACTATTTCATTATCAATACATGAAAGAATTCGTCGATGATAAACAATCTTGTGAATGGGTAAAACGATTACCGGAAGTGATTGCATCGATTAACAATGAGGTCACTAGAACTATAAATATGAAACCAGCTATTGCGAGAAAAAAAATATATATCTGATTTCCAAAAAGAGATTTTACATCTCAAATCCTACCTAGCAATATCATGGTGAGATATTTATACGAACCCAGAGAACTCGAGGGTGGCTCAACAAGATCAACTGATCCTATATGGAGCATGACCACACATAAAATATATTCCACAGCGTCATCTAATGATAGACCAACGCGTTATAAACTTGATCCAACCGCGCCACAGCGGAGTTTCACCCGTGAGCAGTTACAAATAATCCTTTATGATACTTGGTTACCACCGATTAATCTGAAATAATGGCGATTCTTCGAAGTTGATTTATTCTTCGTACTCGTGATACCGCGAGGTATATTAGATTTGACCATTCTATGAAATCATCTACAATTCAAACAATGGTATCTTTGATGGTCAATCCTTGCAATGAATGAATATTCATCGCGTATCCTAGCATCCACGGAGATTTATTAGCGCGTAATGCGTCTTCTACCACGTTAATATTAACCTGTACAATATCATTAAAAACGAGTTCTTGTTGCTGTGATTCTCCGGGAATATCAACTTCGATATTTTGTTGTTGTTTACCATCAGGCCGGTAGCACAATGGAACCTTTTCCAATGGAAATTTCTCTTTATGCGCGTCAAATAATTCTATCTGAAGACGATCTCGTATTTTTTTTCTGTTAGCGACAACAACATCTATTGGTTTCCATGTGTCCCAGAAATAATCAATGGAGGTTTCAGGAATCATCTTACACATTATCTCACCTTGAGTATGATCCGATTGTAATCTTATCGCGGATTTCAATAATGTTAACTCCTCGTCAAGGGATCGATGATCCGCGTTAATCTCTTCGTAGTAATCAACGTTGTTTCTAACCAATCATGAGGAGATTCTCCATTGAATGGCGACGGTTGGCCGTGATCCCCACACATGATCACAGCGGTGTTTTTCGTTAGTAGCCAACCAAGAAATATTTTTAATATATTCAACGATATTAAACATATTTCATCCCAGATCATTATCCGAGGAATATATTTTGTTCCCATGCGATCGGGAGTCCACTCAGATCCATCCCATTTAAAAACCCTTGATAAGTACTCGCGTTAACACCTCTAAGTTTCATCTCACGAGCAAGAAGATGAGTAGGGGTTAATACAATTAGGTCAGCGGATTTCCCAAAACAATTTATGACCCTTGTTGTCTTTCCACATCCTCCTGGACCGTTCAGATAAACGGTTTTATATCTAGTTATTAGATCATACACACACGGTAGCAGCGATATATCATCGTTGATATCCTGGCGATAATTATCTTCGATGGGATCATCAATATCTTTATCGTAAAGATGTATCTGCCCACGTTTTATTCTCCAGGTTCCCCATTGTTCCGCCGTGTTAATATATTCATTAACGTGATCACTATATTTTACGTCGAAATAAAACGAATCAGTGGCGACTCTAACCGCGATTTCAGATACTTTATATAACATCGACAACACGTTTATTAAGGCGTAACTAAGCATTGAAATGCTTAGGTGAGTAAATTGCGGTGATTCTCCGTCGTAGTATTGTACCACGGTTCCGAGTTTTTCTCCCGTGGGTAAATACGCCGTTGATGATGATATACAAATTTTTTTTATTCGTTGTATCCTCAATGATAAAATTTAATTCGGCGTCGTCGATTATCAATAGAGAAATTTTTCTTTGTTTTTTGATCCACCCTGAGTAAATTTTCCGATTATTATTCTTGATAACTCCTTATCGGTTGGTAGCCAAATATCCTTCTGCGATCGATATGATATTATCGCAGAGGAAACAGTTAAATACGTTAATATATTTTTATCTAGCATAAATCTTAACAGCGTTATCGGTGCCCATTTTTTCTCACTGAGATGCTTTCCGCACCATAAATAAAATACCTGGTGAAGATTATCAGCGAATTTAAACGATGTTATCTTGACAAATCCGGTTAAATCAAAATCGGGTAAATATCCGTTAATAGATACTATCGTCATTTCATCCGTGGGATGACCAAATCGCGTAAAATACTCATTACACTCTCCGTATCCGAGAAAACTCGCCGGATAGCACGATACGATATCCGCGCACTTCATATTTTTTTAATCATACTTAGTATTCCATAATCCACGGTGTGTTGCCTCTACGCAACTCGCCTTAACATCCTAGATGAAATCAACCCGGATAGGTTTCCAGGAATTTTTCTTTCTAGCGAAATGCGCCGCGACGGATGGTATCGTAACGCAATTTTTAGTAATTTCATCGGCGAGATTCTGATCACCGTTATAACTCAATGCGAGATTATTCATCTGAGTTTGAAGTTCTTCTGTTATATATAAATCGTCATTCGTTAAAACTAATTGATCATACATTCCCGTTTCATCCTTGAATAACCATACGCCGACAGGATCGATTTTACTCATCTCGTGGATAACATCAAATATATCTCCGCGATAATACTTTATCGTTCTCGAACACGGAAACGTCATCACGGAAATATTCCATGCGTGGCTGTTATGATCAAATATTTCGATGGGAGCGCCATTATTCTTATACCGAGCTTCGTGTAAAACATCTCCGGTACACATTTTAACGGTGATCGGTAATCTTAATACGCGTTCCAGCTTGATAATATCATCGAAGAACGCTCCTGTGGATTTAACTGATTCCGCCCACGTTAATATTTTCTCCTCTCGGAGTTTAGTAAGCCAATTTCCACGTTTAATATTATTAAAATGATCTATACCTCTTTCCGCGACACAATTGATATGAAATTCTTCGACCTTCATCGGGAGAAGTTTCTTCACATCGGGTTTTACTAGCTCGTTTAATCCGTATACTAGAGCTGTCACCGGATATGCATTATGATAATATTTATTATCGATTCCGGTTAACATTCCCGGCTTAGATTTTTCTGTCAATACGGCATATTTTCCCGTTGAGGTTAATACACGTTCTCGATGATTAAACACCTTCCACGATTTTTCAGATTTTGTATCGTAAAGTTAACTGTATTTTACCTGAATCCAGTATCTAGTATTTTTAAAATTGATCATCGATAGTGTATCCTTGGCGCGGGAATCTGTCATTCTATACTTCAACAACGGAGTTAGAAACGTTGAAAATACGTACTTGGCACCGTCTTTTCTAAACCCGTATTTGGCGCGTCTAATACTTTTTTAATCGCGGATAACTTCCTTGGAAATTTCATTTTTTTCATCTAGGTCAAAACGATTCTTCCTTCTAGTACTTATCTCAATCTCGGGAATCGTAATAAATAATGTCGTTATTAAGATAAAGGTTTATTTAAATAGAAAATATCTATTCATATATGAATAATTGTAATTGGCTACCTATCGGTGAATACATCAGATGTGGTAAATCGTGTCGAAAAGAATTCTGCGGGAGTCATATCCGACGAGGATGCTCGGGTCCGCAACCATGTATCAACTGTTGTATTGGAGTACGGGGAAAGACGAAATTGTGCGCGAATTGCGAATTAAAAGGCTATAACGCGTTAAAATGGTATTATGAACGTCGTAATAAAGCGTCGTTGTTACAGTCTCCTGTCGATTATCTTAATCGAAAAAAAATAAACAATTTAGATAAAGGAAATTCTTATAAAAATATAGATGAATCAACGTGAATACGTCGCTCATCCGATTTACGTCAACTACGAGGCTTCACGAGATGGAACAATCAGACATCGACAACGAAAGGTTCCAATTGGTCTCAGGGTTAGCAATATGGGATATAAAAGAATTACCGTGTATGATCAAAATAAAATAAAAATATATTACCTTCATAGATTCATCGTCGAGTGTTATATCGGAGAGATTAGTAACTGTTTTGTGGTTGATCATATTAATCGGGATAAACTCGACAACCGCGTAGATAAGTTACGAGTAGTTACTCAGCGTAAAAATTCATTAAATTCAGCTCCAAAAATTAAATCTCAACAACAAAGACCGGTAACGGCTTTCATGGACAGTTCTATTATCGATTTTCTGTCGATATCATTCGCTGCTAAATACTTCGACGTTGAACCCGCATCCGTGAGACAAGTTGCCGATGGTACAATTTCAACAACGTACTCAAAAAAATTCGATAAAAAGGTTTCATTTACGTACACGTAATTTAAAGAGAGGTATTATATATATATATATATATATATATATATATATATATATATATATATATATATATATATATATATATATATATATATATATATATATATATCATGAACGACGAAAATATTACACGATTAAAATCAGAACTCGATCGCGTACGACATCTTCATAACAGCGATGTATTTACTAGCGATTACGTCAACGCGGAGTATCAAAAAGTGGTATCTGTGCGACGATTAGGTTTTCCCACGTATCGGTCAGAGTACCGTATCGTGAAGATTCTTTCTCGGGAGCGCAATCACATCGTTAATAAAAATCTCAGTGAGGAGGTTATTACCGTGTCAACGATGATAAAACAACTTTTAAAATCCATCTCGGATATTTTTAATGAGGAAGCACTAATAGAATCAGCTGCAAAAGAGTACGACGCCAAATATGTTAACAATTCCCCGTGATTTTAGAATCTCGGTTGGGATTTCTTCGATGTGAAATTCTTCGCGATGATTCCTATTTTCGCTAATTCGATATCGGTTTCATAATCAGATTTCTCTTTACTAATCTTTTTCAATATTCGTTTGTTTTTCGCTATTCAAGTCTTATACTCGGTCTTTAAAGTATCTCGTGGTACGATTAATTGTTTGATAACCACGATACCATTTTCCTTATACGAGGTCAACTTTGCGATATCCTCTTACTGCTGCGCGATAGCCGCCTTTTCCTCGTCGGATTTCTTCGTGAGATCTTCCATGACGGTTCTAAGTTTATTTCGCTGTTCAGTCAACTCTGCGATCTTCTCACGGAGTTTAGAATTCTCTTAACGGAGTTCTCGCTCCATCTCACGCTGATGTTTTTATCGCGGCGCGGTATTCATCAGCGGTTCCATCAGTAGTATAGGACATCGGCTCCATAGACCATATCTTATTTAACCATGATAACCCGATTTTATATTCGTGAGATACCTCCTGAGGACGTTTAACTCCTCGCAGCGATAATAGTTTTGTTTCGTCGTCGGCGGTAAGGTAGGTTGGCGCTCTCATATATTTCTACGCGGAAAAAAATAATTCTCGAAAATCGTGATCGAAAATCATAACAATAAAAAAATAATACTCTGAGATAGTATTCGATAATTATAATTAGTATATAAAAATCCAATGAGTTTTTTTCTTACTTTGTTTCCGTTGTGTTACGTGCTTGGGCTCTAATAAACAGTAACATAGAAAGAGTGAAAATAACAAGCTTGTAAAAACTTAATAAACAATTTATTGAGCACAAATATTTACCAGAAAAGAAAAATAAACTTACGGTTTTATGAATCAATTCCAAAAATAATTCAAAATATAATCCACTAGTGAAATTGCAAAAGTTCTGGTAATAAAATGTCCTAATAATTCCCAGTTCGAATCTTAGTGAAGCATCCAAGATGGAAGACGATGTCACGTGATGAAGTCAGTTCTGGTCTTAAGAAATTCAATGAGCACAATTGTTTTCCAGATAAATAAAATAAATCCTCTTGATCCAAACGAACTGAAATAATTTCCAGTACAAGGTAATTTAAAATAACTCAAAACAACACAACTTAATATTCTAACAGCCCAACTTCTACTAAATAGTGCGCTCCAAAACATCATTTATATACCTGTTCTTACGTAAACAAGGAAGGGGTCATATCTTCTAGAATCTTTAGAACAAATTTACGTTAAAAACATTTCGTGCACACCGTATGACCCAGATGAGAATCCGTTATTTTTACTCTCAAGAACTAAAAATAGAAAGATGTTTACAACAAAGCTCCATAATGCCCTTGGAATCAACCAATCATTTTAAAAGCTTGTTTACAAACTCTGAAGCAAGGTCAGAAATGAGGTCAACATCTGGTGTTTATTTGTAGAGTACAGGTCATCCCACTTTTTTAAACAAAAATCCCCCAATGAATGATTCTTAAACTTAAAATGTCAAATTTGAATCTGACAAACAAACAATTAAAACAAAATAAATTACTTAAATAAAATATACGTAACAGTTGTTTCCGCGATTAGTATCTGCTTGAGACGATCCACGGTCATACACGAGTGAACGTAATTCATGATCTGATCACGACCACAACTGATCATCGCTATGGAATCGTGCTGAAGCCGTCTCAGTTGATGATCAGTCAGTAGGAAATCTTCATCACCGAATCTATCCACGTAGAACTCGAAGTTACCCACGATGGTTTCCGAGAATGATTTTCTAATAGCTTCCTCGAGTTTATCCTTGTCGTACATGAAGATCTTCGCGTGAGTGTACATATTATATTTATTTATTATTTAATAAGATTTTACGACGAAAGTCCTTACGACTTTACATCCAGGGTAATTTGCAACCGCTCCCCTGACAAATCGATCAAATTAAAATCTTGGTCGACTAATCTAAAATTTATTCTCGATGTGAAGTTGTAAATCGTGGCTAGGTATACTAAATTATCTGGACGCTGCACGATTAAACCTCCGGGGGTAATTTCAGGTGTAAATGTATATAGGATATAACCCTGATTAGCTTTATTCGATGATGATATATTAACTGTGTAACTACCTAGCACAATATCACAGATGAGATGTACAGCGATTGTTCCCTTGATATCAACGTTACCTGGTGTTGTATGTCTACCCGTTCCGTCAACAGCGTTATTATACCTAAGAATATTAATCGCTGAAATTGTTTTAAACCACAACGCGTGAATGTTAGTAAAAAAACTCATTGATGAGATTATTAAACATTTTCTTCAACGATGGGACGCTATACCCTTGAAATTTATAACCGGGTAATGTAGCTTCCGTTAATGAAAATACTCTTAAAAAATCTAGTTTGGTAGGACTTTTATCATCGATGATCACCTTGAGCAATGATCCATATCGGAGATAATTTGATTTAGCACCTTAATTCGGTTAATAATCTTATCACGTGGCGCTGTTATATCGAGGAGATAATCCAGAAAATGTCGTAGTTGCTGTAAATTTGTTTGATACGTTCTATTGATAATATCAATTTTTTTCGATAAATTATTGTTTAATGTGATAAACCAACCTCCGTGATCATTCGAGGAAAAATTCCATACTATAGCCCGTATGTCAAATACTCGTAACTTTGTTCATTAGTATAAACGTTATAACGCTCTGTCATATCTGTATCTATTTTTAACACGTGAAAAAAAATCCATCATCGTGATAATTTAAATCGATTTCAGGGACGGGTTTTTCATCGGTGATATAATCGTCGATGAGAGGTTATTTTATCACGGGATTTATTTTTCCCCAGCTAGAATGAATCAGAGGAAAATACTCATCAATGAGATCGTTAAGCGATTTTTTTTAATTCGCGATACCCTTGAAAGTTATAACTGGGTAATGTAGCCTCCGTTAATGAAAATACTCTTAAAAATGTTTGTTTGTGAACACCGCTATCATCGATGATCACCTAAAGCAATCTCGCGTTAAGATAATTCATATCGGAGATAATATAATTTAACAACTCGACCTGTTTAATAATCTTATCACATGGCGCTGTTATATCGAGGAGATAATCTTGAAAATAACGTCGAAGTTGCTGTAAATTTGTTTCATATGCGTTATTAATATTATTAAAATCATTTTATAAACTTTTCATCGTGATAATAAATCCTACTTGTTGACGTAGAAATTTAAAATCCCATAATACATCAGCGTACATTTTATACTCGTAGCTATTTATGTCATCGCACACGGTATATTTTTCAGTAAGATTCGCGCGATTTTATAACTTATGTAAATACCTAACATAATTTAAATAAACATCATTGGAGGATTCAACGGTTGTAACAAAATCATATTTTTTTAGGTTCCGGTAGCCGCGTAAAATCAATCATCGACGTTTTTTTTCTTCTGGCCATCCTAATACCGTTCTTATTGAGCTATTATATATATGAACGGCGTACTCAGGGGAATTTATATTGATGGCTGTTGATAATGTGTGTATATGTCCGGTTATTTCAATGTTTTTTTTTTTACCTCCAACGATTTTGTTTCCGGTTATTACTGACATCTGGTGTTTAATTTCATTACCGATATCTTCGATTCGATTTCATAAGTTCCCTTGTGAATATATAGTGTTTTCCAATCAAGTGTTTCATCGGGTTTATTCTTATACGCGAATACAAAAGAGTTATTAGGTGATCTTCCCCCGAACGGTTCCGAAATAATATTCGGCCAGCGATCTCATTTATCGGGATCGGATCAGGAAATTCATTACTAAATTCCGGTTTCCTTGATAACACTGATATCATCGTTGTTTTCACTGGGTCGGTGTTCTCCGCTATTTTTTGAAGTAGCTCCTGCGACGACATTGTTATTATTATCTCGTTTTTCTAATTTTGACACCGTGGTGTCATAGGTATTCGTTATCGCGGTGAATTCTACATCGGATATCAATGAATCGTCGAGGCTTGATGAGATCATCGAGGATAATTGCGAATACACGGTTAATACCGTATGAAACTTTATTGAGTAATCTTGAAGTTTACGCTGGGAACACGATGATATTTTTTGGTTATAATAGAAATCGTTCCCGCGATGGTTGACATCGTGGCTATACAAATAGGAATAGCGACCGGAGCGATCATTACCACCGAAGATAGTATTACCCCTGCACAGCCAACTTCACCTGAGACTGAATACACGGTGACATCAACCGCGGTAATCCTTCGTTGATACTTCTTTATTTTCATTTGATACTCCTCGGAGAGCAACTTAAGTTTAGTTTGTAGCTGTAACACCTGATTGTATCGATACTGCTGCGACATTATTAAATAACGACGATTTCAATTAAGTTAAATCGACTACGAGTTCTACGTACCATGGTATTGACACTCTAGTTATATTTCTTTCCCGGGTATCTATATCAAATCGCGTGGTTGAATCTTTTTTTGATATTTGTTGTTACACCGTCTAAACCATTAGATGATATCTCATTACCCAAAACAGTAAACTGAAAGTTGGATAATAATGTTAATCGATAAATTCCCTTGACGGTCACGGTGATGTCTAATGTGGTATTACTATTCCGAATCCAATCGAGTACTCCGTGTTGAATCGTGTATACCACGTTTTTGTTATTTTCGTGAGGAATTTGTATCTTATCGAGTTTATTATTCACGGTTTGAAGATCAAATTCAACGGCTTCTTAAATCGTCTTGATATCTTCGATGGATTTTTTTTATATCAAGGAGTTTTATTTCGATGTTGTCTATGGAACCTACAAAGAATTTATTATTGATGTTTCTACGAACAGATACAAATTGTCTTACGTGATCTTCATACGTAGATTGAAGTGTTGTTAACGTATCAATAGCGGTTTTTATATCGGAGAGGTTCAGTGTGATATCCCGCGGTAGCTTTCCTCCTAGAAAGTTCAAGAACTCGATATTATTTATTTTATATCATCGATGGCGTTTTTTATATCGACGATATTTAATTTAACATCTCGTTGTATTCTTCAGCAGCAAAGAGGGCGAACAGACCGAAACTATTTCAGACAAATCGAAACTATTTCAAACAAAATCCTAAAGGATTTCAAACCGAAACCAATTCAGGCAGACAAAAAAAAAGAGAGAAATGGTTTCGGTTTGTCATGCTATTGAGACTCTGTCTCCAGACAGACACGGCGCCGATGGCGTTTTGGAGACGAATTGAAAATCCTTGAAATTGTTAGCAATTTAGGATTTCACAAATAGACTAATTTGTAAAATCCTTCCCCGTAAATCAAATTATTGGACTGGTCAGTGAGTTTGAAATTAATTCTCGTTAATGAATCATTATGACATCGCATATACACTGGATTAGTTGGATCCTCAATGATTAAAAATCCGGGTGGAGCTGGTTGTGCAAATGAGTATAAAATATATCCTTGTTGGGCTTGATTTGATCTTTCGAGATTTATTTGGTAACTTCCTTCAATAGCATCACATACTAAATTCACTGCAACCACCGAGGATATATTGACGTTTTGAGGAGCAATATGACTACCACTCCCGTCTGGGTCATTATTATGTTTGAGGATGGTTGTTTGTGGTTGTGTTATTTTTTTCCATGCGGCGAGTATTTATGGAAAGTATTCATCGAGGAGATCGTTTTTTGATTTTTTTAATTGGTCTACATTATACCCGAGAAGTTTAAATGCTAAAATATTCTTTACGCGTATATTATATATTTTTACAAATTCTGTTCTTGATTTAAGATTAACCGCACTTAAGACCGTTTGAATAATCCATAAATTAAATACTTCCATGTCAGCGATAATTTGATTACATATTTCTATGTATTTGATTATCTCATCTCGCGGGGATTCTTTCGAAAGTTTTTCTCGCAATATATTTCTATATTTTTCAAATTCATTATTTATTTTTATATATAAAGTGTTCATTAATTTTACTTTGAATTGGTTGAAACTATCCACCGCTTGGTTCTTCTATCCGCCCACTAAAGAAACCTAAAACTCCAAAATTTGTATCGTATGATATCATTGCATCATGATATGATTTCTTATCAGAATTATAATCAGATTTTTGTGGTTCTGGTGGTATTTGTAAGGATGTAGAAGGTGGGTTTCAGGACATCCTAGCACGGTTCTTATCGAACTCTGATAGATGTCTACGACATACCTGGGTGAGTCTATCTCAATTGCGGATGATAACGTCGGTTCGTGAACTGTTATAGCGATTTTTGATTCTTTCCCAGTAATGGATGTTATTCTACGCTGAAATTCGTTATTGATTTGTTCGATTTGGTAAGACCCAGATGGTATGGAAACAACGTTCCAGCCTGGAGCACCATCTGGTTTATTCTTACTCGCAAACACCAGGGAATTATTCGGTTGTTGACCACAAAATGGTACTGATCTAATCTTAGGCCAGCTGTGGTATACTCGTAATTTTGCTAGTGCTATCTCCTTCACCGGAATCGCAGTGGGGAAATTCACACTGAATTCAGGATTGGTTGAGGTTATTGAGATCATGCTGGTTTTCTCGGGGGTTGTGTTTTCCGCTATTCGTTGAAGTAGTTCTTGCGATGCTGTCATTGTTATTATATTCGTGTTGTTTTTCTAATTTTGACATCGCGCAATCATAAAAACGTACCATCGCGGAAAACTCGCTACCTGATATTAATGTGCATCAAGGGAGGACGATATCATCGAGGATAATTGGGAGTACGCGGTGGACACAACATGGAACTTACCTATCTTGTAGTTTACGTTGGGTACACGATATGTTTATTTGTTATAATTGAAATTATTTCAGCGATTGTTGTCGCCGCGGATATACAAATTGGAACAGCTATCGGGGCAATCATTGTTACCGAAGATAGTATTATACCGGCTCCGGTGATTACACCTGATACCGAGTACACGTTAACGTCGACTGCGGTAATTCTTCGTCGGTATTTTTTATTTTTGTTTGATATTCCTCGGTGAGTGTTTTTTGAGTTTAGTTTGAAATTCTCTGACCTGATCATAGCGATACTGTTGTGATGTTGCCAATGATGAGATTTTATTTATTACAATAGATTTCAAATTGCTAGCAATACAAACGCTAGCGTTTTCAATTACGTTGTTTACTTAAATCCGCTACGAATTCCACCTACCATGTTACTGACACACTAGCCAAATTATTATCAGTGGATATTATTGTGAATTGTTCAATTGTTCCCTTGTCGATGATCGTTGATATCATATTGTTGACCCCAGATGAACTGGATGAAATATTAAATTGAGTCGGCAACACTAGTGTTAATCGATAAATACCTTTGACGGTAGCGGTGATATTTAATATGTTAATGGATGGTGTCCACGCAGATGATCCGTGTTGGATCGTGTACACATTAATTACATTTTATTGCTCGTGAGGGATTTTTATTTTTTCAAGTTTTTCTATCATCATCGGTAGATCATCCCTGATGACATCGTTATTCGTTTTAATATCTTCGCGAACAACTTCTATTCGCCGATTATTCGCGGTAATTTCATCGAGTTTCGTGATAATATCATCGAGATCTATTTTAATTTCATCGGGTTTTGCATCCTTGCCAAAAAATTTATCGACGGCATCATCGGCTTTTTAAAAGTTTTTACGCAGACTAGTAAACTGAATTATATAAGCGTCATAATCGGATCGTAGTTTTGTCAAAACATCGATAGCGGTTTTTATCTCTGTTAACTTTCGTTAATTTCAACGGGTTTAGAATTTTTACCAAAATATTTATCGACGGTATCATTTGTTTTTTTTAAAAGTTTTTATGTAACGTAGTAAATTGTTCGATATGAGCGTCATAATCGGATCGCAACTTTGACAAATTATCCTTGGAGGTTTTTATCTCTGTTAACTTTGGTGTGGTCACCGGTGGATTTCCAAAGAAATCCAACATAGGTTTGTCAATATTTTCAATTATACCTTTTTGTAATTCAGAAAACCGATTAAATTTAGTTATATGGTCGTCATATTCATCGCGTAGTTTTTTTTAAATAATTCTATCGTTGATGAATAATTATCACCGAGTGCTGTTAATTTATATGTGAGTGTCTAAACAAATACACCCGGTTTGAGTTTACCCTCCTTGGAAAACAACGCAATAGTATCTTCTACTGCGTCGCGTTGTTTAACTAAGATATCATCAAGGGAAACATTACTAGTTTTCAATTTACCCTGACGATCTTGAAATACAACTATTTCATTGGGATCAACACTTGCAAGGTTTAACATCTTGGATATTTCATCTTTGATTATTTTTTTACATAACCGGTTGCAGATATTTCCGTGGTGGTTTTTTCAGGCTTGAGAGAAATCTTCCCCAAATATCAATCAAGTTATTTTATATAATTTCTCTCTAAAAAGCGATTACTCGTATATTCGTGTACGGTTTTATGGGGTGGTTTTCCCGATGATGAAATAGCGTCGAGGACATTAAATACTTCTATGCCGCATATTGGTGGGTCATTCATTTTCTGTGTTGGTAGAGTGGAATACCAGATAGGAGTGTTTAATTGTTGTATATAACGCATAAATTCTTTAGGCGGTGCTAACCCATATGAATGGAAATAGATCACACGCGGATCAATCGCTTATGCAACCCAGTGAGTTTCAGGTCCAGTGCTGTTATCGATATTAATGATACTGGTTTCAGTGTTGTTTGGTTTTTGTGGTAATTGATCTCTCATAAAAACACCTCTAAAGTTTTTATCGCTATTTTTTTAGCAGCATAGATTAATCAAAATTTGACATTGTAGTAAATTGTTAGTAAACTGTTCCTAGTCTCAGGCCCTTTCCGCTGTACCATGAATACGGAGTTCCTGGTAGTCTTAGACCCTTTCCTGATCGTTTCTATTTTTGAATCCCTGTCCGGTAGCTTTCTTTAGTGCCATCCCTGCCGCTGTACCAACGGCTCCTAGCGCGGCTGCTTTTGCTACCGCTGGGGCCGCTGCCAGAATTAAAGCTGGTAACGCAGCGAAAAGTGGAAATATACCAACTGATTTTATCATGTTCTTAATAGTAGCCGCAGAGAGAGTGATCTGAACACCTTTTTAACCTTTGATAGCGTCATTAAAGTGTTTTATCTGACGAGTTGTCAATGACAATTTATTCTGACCACCAGACATTTGATTGTGTTTAAGCGAGATCGTAGTTCCACATTTTTTAGCTGATTCCGACTGCAATTTTTAATTTGACCAGGAGTTAACGTAACACTAACATGACTGTACGACATTTTATTTAATAACATTGATCTAATTGTTACATATTTTCCACTGATGAATCAATTACTCTCATTCGTCCACCAACACCTTCGAGTAGCATTGATTTGTCACTGAGAATGACAGCAACTGCTCTGTATCTACCGCCAACAAAAGGAAGTCGTGTTACACGAGCTCGGAAATGTATGTCAACGACGGATTGTCTGGTTAAGTCTAGATGTTCCAGCGAAAAGTAGTAGATGGGATATAGGTTTCTAAAATCCCATTGTGATATTTGCAGACCAGTATCCACATTATTATCGCGTCACATAAATGTCAGCAAACGATACGCGCGTGCTATTTGGTTTTGTCCGTAATTAAGTAAAATATCTTCGGATGGTTCTTGTTGGCCGTTTATCCTTAGCGAGACAGCATTACCACCCAATTGATCAAATATCATATGGCTGCGTAATTGTGAGTTTATCGCTCCACATCCCGTAACGCAATAAATATATGTCGTGGCGCAGCTACATCCTGTTTTGATGCCAGGTGCCATGTAAATACACCATTAACAGAGGATTGCATAATATTCGATGTTGTTGTTAGCCATGATATCAACGATTTTCCTCCATGATCCATAAATGATAGTAATTTTTCTTCTGCGGTGATTGATGGAGTCATTACTGGCATCCACAGTGATAGTTTTGTTATATTTACTTTACCACGGTCAGCATCTGGATTTGCAAGATCTGTTGGAATCCTCCAGATTGCATCATTATCATCGCCTTTTCGCACGAGTACTACTGTATGCTTCGCTCCATAG
This sequence comes from Unio delphinus, assembly GCA_029339505.1. Taxonomy (NCBI): domain Eukaryota; kingdom Metazoa; phylum Mollusca; class Bivalvia; order Unionida; family Unionidae; genus Unio; species Unio delphinus. Next base: position 2,826,874 of record JAQISU010000109.1, on the reverse strand, counting down.
ATAACTTTTCTAACATTTCTACAAAATCCGAAAATATTAGTGGAATCCCGCATGAAAATAATCTACGTTTTTCTTGCAACATTGATATGCGTGTTGCAGCTCCTAGGTTGTAATTAGGATCATTCTTTATAATCATATTCTCAACATCAATATCAGTAGCACCAGCATTATTTTTTGGTCGTTTATAATATATGGAGTCGGTCCAGCGCGATCATTAATATCCTTAGAGAACATCATAGACGGACCGGCAGATCTTGTAAAATCATCAGAATATCTTGCTAAACCCACTATTGTTGTGGCAACATCAACATCACGTTCTATAGCGTCGATCTCTCTGTTATCAATCATATATCTTGCACTATCAAATAGCGCCATGAAACCATTATTGACAACGCCGACTTTGGCATTTAGGTCATATAGTGGATCATTAGCAACGGGATTATTTGTTACAATTTCTCCTTCTACTTTGATAAATGCTTCAGCGGGTAGAAAGTATTTGCTGGTATCATGGACTTGAAGTTCGATTCTTTATCGACTATTTGGTTGTACTGCATTATAGGAATAATACTGATAATCTCGTACAGAATCATTCTTGGGTACTGGAGCATCTAAATCAAACGCTGGGTCAGGAGCCGATTTGAACATAACATTATATATTTCTTGATCTAAATCGCGATCTTGCTCGCGATTGCAAACCACTTCCCGCTATCATATTTGCAGTAATATTCCCCTGAGTGTCATGTCCATCATTGTTCAGCGATGCTATTTTTTATCCACCGCGTTGTTTATTTTAATTACTAATGCTTGCAGGCATAATTTCCGTAGATGGTAGTGGTCCCGCCAGTGATTTCATCACCGGTGGTTTCTTTCTTCGCCGAACTAATGCTAGTAGTTTTTCTTTGGCGGCGAAAAATGCTTTACCGGCAACATCACCAACAGCGCTAATACCCTTATCACAAATAACATCAATAGCTTTCATTAATAACTGTTTTGCGATTGGTGCTTTTCTTGGAGCCATTTTTGCAAATAACCCTGCAATGGTATTGCTGAGACCGTCTCCACGAAGCATAGTCTCCGATAGGGGTTCTAACTCGTCAAATAACGGGTTAGAACCCCAAGAAGGTATGCTTGGTGAATGGACGTCACATTTACATATAGATATATACATATTTATAAGTATTTACATATTTACAATGATATATGATATATGGTATTTACAATGATGATATATGAAATAGGACGGCACATAAGGGGCTGTTCTACTTTCAACCGAAACTACCATACCCCCAACAAAATCACACCGGGTTGAATGTAAAAACACATTCACACCGTGTGACGGTGTGTGACGTATGGTGGTTTCACGGTCTGAATTTCGAATGGCTTAAAGACCCAATTATATAGAAAAACCTTCCGATCGGTACCGTCCACAATAATGCCTGCCACGAGATTCGAACGCTGAGCCCCAGTACGAGATCCCAACCGTGTATGGAATACAGTAGTGTTCGTAATCTACGGATATATAATTTCAAATATAAGATAAGTGTATCACGTGAAGGGTTTAACGGATGGTGTATAAACCATACAAAAGAAAGCCATTCAGTCATCGAAAAATCCCATTGAGATCCGGTGACAGTTATCGTTGTTTCAAAACTACACACACAAGCCTACACGAGTTATTACCCTTAATGCTACATCTAATAATTCAGGTATATATGAATTGAATTCTATTTTTAATTTTTTTACAAAAAGCAGATTGATTTATTCGTTTTGCTACTTTTCGTACCAAAGGTTCGCAAATATCAAAATACCTACTGGCTTGAGTCATTTATTTAAATACTCTTTCTTCGCCATGGATGAATATCTTTTGATTTTATAGGTTTCACATTTTTCGAGTGTTTTTCAGTCCCTCGTTTGGTGGTTTCACTTAGTGTTATAGCTCGTAGATTATCTAATTTGTTGTTTTTAGGATTAGAATCAATGTGGTCGATTACAAATCCATCCTTGATCAATCCGTTGTAACATTCATATGCGATTATGTGACAGTAATAATTTTCCCTCCAGCACCAAACATAAGATATCCAAGACCATTATCATACCCTAATGGTTTCTTCAGTCTGCAGTGTCTGACAATACCGTCACGAGATGCTTCATAATTGGTAATCACGGAATGTGGTTGAAATTCTTGGTTCATTTATATACTAAATACTATTTGTCTAATTAAATTTTTGGTTTAATTAATACTTGGGAATCTTTCAATGTAGTCTTGAGGTGTTCTTATGATTTTGTCCCTGACGCTGACACAGTCAGAGTCAATGATGGAGTTTTTGACGGAATAATTGATGGAATCTTTGATGGAGTTTTTAACTCTATTATCATAATAGCGCTTTAGCTCTCTGTATCGCTTTCCGCCACAATTGAGACACAACTGCGACTTACCACGCACACCTACCCGATATCGTATGCAAGTTAAGGGTCCAAAACTCCCCCGTCGTATGCTTTGTAAATGATATCTACAGAATTAATTTCTGCATGATTTGTTACAAGCGGTTACTGATCCTATCATAAGCCATTTGCAATGATTCATTATATAATACATTCTTTATTTAAATACTTGTTTTAATTATAATATGGAGGATTTCGAGAGATTATCGAAAATTACGCCTTGGAAAAATGTTAAATTCAATCTCGATAGAGTCTCCACTGATGTACCAAAGGGTCTAATAAGTGATAGAAGCATGATAGGTTGAATCCGCGATGCTTATAATGAATTCAAGCGCGATGGAGCAGTCAACATTTCGAATTGATGGTAGTGTTGATGCTACCATGAACGACGAAAGAGCAGCAGTGATAATCTCACATCTTGACCAGAAAAAGTATTTTTTCAGAGTGAAATTCATTATCCACTCAGAAACGGGGAATTGGATTATACGCGACAAATTTGAACCAATCTTGAAAGATAAAAGAACCGTCATTGTGAGTCTGGATTCCAAACCAGGAATTCTGACTGGAATTGACAAACCGTATTACGAGAGATCCTATCCTGTAACCGCAGTTGTTTATGGAATTTATCCGTTAAATGATAAACCGAGTAATGAGAAATTTAAACGAATAAAATATTCGTCATTGAATTGTGTAGCAGAACGAATAATAGAGCATTAGAGCTCTAATAGAGCATTTTACAAATGCGTTGCGTGGAAACAAATTAACGGATCTAAGACGCAAAAAATAAACGAATTGGGACTAACAGTAAAGGAGAATAGGGCAACAATTCAAAATGTGGCCGCGTTAGAAGGGATACTAAAATTTCCAATAACCGTAGAGACAGTAACAGACGAGATATTATATGAACCGAAATATAAATCGAGAGGATCCCCAATCAAAAGTATTGACCATAATGCACACGCGTTGACATCCGCAGTAACAATATTCCGCGGGATAGAACCATACAATATTACACGGGAAATTTATTTAATTTTATTTCTCAGTCAAGTAAAAACGATCCTGTATCAGTTTGGTTATTTCAGAGTTTTGAAAACGAAGAGGGTAAATTCGATCAATTTGTAAAACCCAATGGCGAATTATATCGTACTGAAGCCCTCCACAACGAGATGAAAAAAAAAACCTAGCTAGTGGTTTTTCAACGGAACACGACGAACAATTACTAACAAACTGTTTTACAATACCGTCAGTTGCAGCTCATTTCACGAGAAAGAGAAATCTATGGAAACCAACAAGAGCCGAATTTCTCTCGGATATCCAAGATAGTTGTGTTGATTATGGCCATGGTGGATTATTGAATACAAAATATGACCCCAAAAGTATTATTTCGGTTGATATGATTGCGTGTTATCCAGGGAGTTTTCTCGGGTACGGAGAATGCTCTGAGTATTTTAAACGATTTGGGCATCCCATACATGAGATGACCTGTGTTTCGATTAATGGACCATTGCCCGATTTTGATTTAACCGGATTCACTCGTTTGATATCATTTGAATTGGCTAAAGGACTTCATCCGTGCTGTTATCTTTGGTTTGGTAGACACATCTCTGAAAAAACACTGGATGCCAATAGTGTTTTTACAGTATATGATTGATTCTAAAATGCTGATATCACTGATTGTCAGTGAAGCAATTATATCATATCGGAAACAAACTGAAGTCTGGTTACCACAACCCGATAGTCTAGATAGTATAATCAGCGAAAACAAAAACAATTTTCTAATTTAGACGAAGAATATATCGTAAGGTGGTCCAAGGAAATCTTTGAAGTTATAAATAAACACGCAAAAGATCTCGGTAGAAAAATAATTGGTAAATTCACACAAGGTGGAAAATACGACAATAAACGACATTCTTCGCGGTTGATTATAGATGATGCTGAATACGATTTTATAATCGCAGATGTAACATCTAGGGGTATATATGTCAATCGGAAAGACGCTTTCTTGTCAGATAGAACTAAATTCAGTACAATTGTTACTTGTAACGACGGAGAAAATCCTCAACATACTTACTTAAGGGCGTCTATGCTGGCTTACGCTTCTATTAATTTACTTTCGATGATAAATAGATTTCCTGAATCCGCAGTTAGGGTAGCCACTGATTCATTTTATATAGATATAAAACATAAAGAAGCAGTGGCCGAATTCACTAATTCAGACGAGAGTTGGGGATCATGGAGAATTAAAAAGGAAATACTGCGTGATTATTCCAAATCAGCAGATGTTACAATTGAAAACAATTACTTGAAAAATAATCAGATATCAGAACTATTTAATGCACCTTCGATATTCGATCCAATATGTAGATATAAAACCAGTTACCTAAACGGCTGTGGTGGGTCAGGGAAGATGACTCGTGCGATTGAATTATTTCGAGGGAAATCAAACATGACTGTGCTAACACCCACACACAGACTTGCAAGAAAGATGAAACAGCGAGGAATTAATGCTTGCACTTATCAGTTTTTTTGGATGGAAAGGTGACAAATGGACTCCTGATCAAATGGGCGAGAAATATATTCCTGAAATCCTCATTTTGGATGAGATATGCACAGTGTCGTTAGATGTATTAGAAAAGTTTCTCGATTGGTTATTGCTAGTGAATACAAAAGTGATAATGTGTGGCGATCATGGTCAACCACCACCATTTGTCGGTTTGTCCCCACATAATTGGCTGAAGAATTTTGTAGATTATTATGAAGAAATCAGTACTGATCATAGATCACTTGATAATGAATTACGCGGGTTCAAGAAATTAATCAGATTACAACCGGATAGAATCCATTGTGAAATAGCGTGAAATAATTTCAGAAACCCCATTAAATGATTTTTGGGAAGGGCGGAGACCAAACAATTTGATAGTGGCAAGTAGAAAGTTAGAGATACACTTCAGATGAAGTTATTTAACACGCATAAAAAAAATTTGCAACAATTCCAGTGCCATTGTGTTACAGACCCAAGGATAAACGAAGACAAAATATCGAAGTTGATATTCCAGGACAAAGAGAGAAGCAGATTCTCGTATTAAATGATATTGCGATGATACATTCTTCGCAGGGATTGACTATATCAGATACAATTGTTTGGATCATAGATAATCGCATCGAGTGGTTGAATTTAGTTTATCTCACAGTGTCCAGAGTACGAAGAATAAATCAACTTCGAAGAGTTGTTTTAGATTATAATGACACAACAATCATTGATATTGTCAGCATTGACATAATCAGAAAAAAACTCTCTGGTTATAAACAACAGGATAAAAAAATAACAGAAAATTTGACATTGAAGCTGAATTTATAATTACACTAAAACAACAAAATAATCACTGCGCGAGTTGTAATCACATAATGCGTTGGTGTTGGTCGGATAAAGACCCTAGCCAATTTACCGTAGACAGAAAGAATAGCAGTGTTGGTCATACCAGAGATAATGTGATGCTGACTTGCCCATGGTGTTCCAGGTAATTTTACTAACTTGGCTGCAATATCACCTCCTCGTTTTTTTTTTTTTAAATCCTTGATTTTATCAAGGGAAACAAATCTAAATTTTTTGGTACCACATTGTACACACTTACCAGCAAGTGCTGATCTGTTATTTTTAGTTGTAATCGTCGTCAAGTCATTTGTACTAGTACGCTTCTTACATTTCACACAATATAGATCCATAATTTATTTATAATAACATGAATGTAATTGATTTTTTGGTGACAAAAACACGAGAACCAGTTAAGCATCATGCAGTGCTACCAAATTCTATTCGCATGATTATAATCGGACCGTCTGGAAGTGGCAAGACACAATTGCTACTTAATTTGATAACGAGATGGATAAATTATATTTGGTAGCCCCGAGTGTAGGCGATAAGCAACATCATGAGCATGACACGATATATCAATAGCATTTATTGGGTTTTCACCAAGTCAGGGTTGGTTTTGATCATCGAGTCTGATATTGAGTCTAGTCCCAGGTCCACAGTAACTATATCCTGGAAGGTGTTTTTCTCCTGGATACTTCGCCCATGATGTTCCTGGGAGTTTTACTAACTTGGCTTCAATATCACCTCCTCGTTTTATTTAAAAACATCTCCTAATTTTATAGAAACAAATCTAAATTTTTTATACCACATTGTACACACTTACCAGCAAGTGCGTATCTGTTATTTTTAGTTGTAATCGTCAAGTCATTTATGCTAGTACGCTTCTTACATTTCACACAATATAGATCCATAATATATTTATAATAACATGAATGTAATTGATTTTTCGGTGACAAAAAACACAAGAACCAGTTAAGCATCATGCAGCGCTACCAAATTCTATTCGCATGATTATAATCGGACCATCTGGAAGCGGCAAGACACAATTGCTACTTAATTTGATAACGAGATGGATGAAATGGGACAAGTTGTATTTAGTAGCCCCGAGTGTAGATGATCAGTGATGTTACGAGGTGGTCAAAATCGGAAATTGATGAGGATATTATTGAGTTTATAACCGATATCGAAGAAGCACCAAGTATTGATGATATTGATGGAAGTATTAACAATTTAGTCGTATATGATGATGTCATGTTAGACAATCAAAAGAATAGGATATTTTCCAGAGGTAGGCATAAAAATACCGATGTGATATGTCACTCAACGATACACACGAATACCAAAAGTGATCAGAGATAACTGCAATATTCTTGCTGTATTTAATGGAGTTGACACACATACGCTATGAAATATTTGGCAAACTTATTGTGGTGGTGATACGGATTATAATCTCTTTAGAAATTTCTTTAGTCACGCTCAATCGGTGGAAACAATTGTTTTTGTTGTTATCGTATTGATATTTGACTTTTTCTCTCTAATTGTTTTTCTTTGATCTCTGATAATTTTTAACTTTCCGGTAATCAGAGAGAAAATATGGGTTCTGATTTTTTTGTTGAAGATGATTCAATACTTTTTTATTTCATCCATGATTTCACTATACGTTCTATCTCCTTTCAATGCTCTAGTTACACCGGTTATTGCACGATATAACCATTATACCAAGTAGTTTTACTCATGGGGATATAATCAGATTGTATATAATCTTTTTTACAATGAAAACTTCTAACGAAAAAATCAGCTATTTCTTCATAATTATTAAATTTCATATCTCTTATTTCTTTAAGTTTAGCCGGAAGAAATTTATCATTCAAGGAAACTCTTTCACCGGTAGCTTCCTCAACCTCATCATCTTGCTGTTCAGGTTCTACTAATTGTTGTGGTATTGGTAACAACCTTTTCAATAGGAATTGTTATCGGCTTAAACAACTGTTCAGTATCAGTGGTAAAATCGAGTTTTTGTTGTTGTTTCGCTTGGAGATTATACCTGAAAGAATCTCTCACCGGAAGAAATTTCTTAATAGCAACTAACCTTTCTCTGGTTAATCTAGTAATCTGCATTTCTCCGATATTCGCCATATATTTATCGTGTTACATTAATTTGGTGTTGACATTAATGCGGCTGTAGGGCTCTGCTTTTTTTACTAGTTATTTCGGCAAAATAAAGCTTCTATTATTAAACTGTTATTTTGGCAAAATAAGGCTTCTATCGCCTTTTGTAGGGATCGCTCTCTCTGCTGCCATACTTACATTGAATTCTAATCATAAAACCAAGGTTAATTATGAAAACATTCTCAATATCTTAGGAATAATTTTCCTTTGATGTAAGAAAGTTCAAATTTTATGCAACAAAAGAATTCAAAATAAATGAATATTTTTTTTAAAAAAATTAGATGTCTGCAGTCAGATATTAAGCTTTTGTATTAGTCACATGATGTTATACTCCACAGATTCATCTTCCCTTCATTCTGAAATAATTTTTGTTGAAATTAAATAATATTAAAAAAATATTATATTTTGAAATGCTTTGTTCTAAAATGTATTGCATGTTGCCAATATATAATGGCATGTTCAAGCATTTATTTCACAAACTTTATTTGTTGTTTTTTATTTATTATGTTATAATATAATTACTATAATAATAGAGTCAGTTCTTTATATTGAGGTTTCCTTTGTGAAATATTTGATAGGCAACAATCTCAGAAGTCTCAAGATATAAACCACAACAATGGTTTTAAAACTACATTTACCAAAGGCACGATAGACATTAACAAAAAAATTGATTTTATTTTATAAATCTTGTAAATAAAACATCCATTAACATCAACCAATGTCACATCATTATCATGAAAAAGATGATTTAACTGATTACAAAAAGTTCATTCATAAAAATGAATATTAACCTTCCTACTTTGAGAAGTGTCACATTTTTAGAACTATTTATTTATTGAAAATACTGTAAATATGCACGTTTTTCCTGGCAATATACCTTCAATTTGTTCTTATGACCTTCTTTTGAAAAATTAAATAAAAATATTTTTATCCCAGCATAATGTTATTGTAGTAAAAGAACTACATGTATGTGGTTGAGGAAAATATAACTAAAATAAATAACACAAAAAAAAGGATTTGTTGCTAAAGTTTGTCTCCTGCCACTACTTAAGGTTTCAAGAGAAGTAACCAACTTTGGTCCTACACTGCATTTAGTAAGAGATGTCTTATGCAAGTTTAATTATTTACATCCTTTATAAATTAAAAGTTATATTCTTTTCAAAACAATCTAAATGTTTAAAGCTTACAAGATAAAAGATATTACTGTGCACTTCTTTAATAAAGGAAATAAAAAATGGTATTGTGTAAAATGTTTCATGAATCTGATTTCAAAACTGATACATGAACCATGATTCATGTAAGTACAGGCTTTGTTTACTTTCAAATCCAAACTGCTACAATAGATTTTACCATATTACATTTTTATTCCCAATGAGAAAAATGTTGTTTTTATAGTTTAACTATGTCAGATACTGTTAATTCATTCATGTGGTATCAAGTATTATATGCCAGCCATACGTTAGAATTCCCATGTTATGATGTCCATCCATTTTCTGTATCATGTTTGGTTTCCATTCAATAACTCAAGTTCTGTGCTGCCTATAATTACCAAACATAATTAGCAGCCTGCATTTGGGACCAGGAAGTAATTTCAGGCTTTAATAATACTAGGTCATGGCCATGAATTTGAGTTGACTTGTTTCTGAGACAAGAAACCTATTGGTCAGAGGATTTTCACAAGATTACTTGAGTCCAATGCCACAAATATTGATTAAACTTTGTGGCAAGGCACCTATCAATTTTGGGGTCAAAGACCCCAAAGAAAAATGGTTTCTGCAAAATAACTTGAAATAGGGCACCTTGTCGTTAGTGCCAGGTCAAAATCATGGTGACAAATGTGCACCAATAAAAATGCACCGACAAAAGTGCGCAGCAAAATATGCCCGTCAAATGTGCTTCCGTCGAAAGCTTGCAGCATAAACTATAAGATTTATTTGTTATTATGAATTTGATTGATAAATGTCTTATTTTGAATGAATCATAATTTTCACTTTGACACCTTGATCGTTGAAAGAGTGTAGAATCTTTATATTGTGTAGAATCGCACATAACGTTGCAATCTGAAAAGTGGTAGATATAATAAACTAAAATTCACTGTAATTTTTTTCACTTTTTGCCTTGTTTGTTTGTTTTGATTATGCACATAACATTGCAATTTGAATAGAGGTAGACATAATAAACTGTAACTCATTTTAATAATAGTAAAACTTATTTAAATACCCGATTATTTTATATTGTATGAATTATTTGTACATATGAATCTTTTTTTTTTGATATATTGACTTTTAAAACTTTTGCCTTGCGCACTTTTGATGGTGTGCTTTTGTTGTGTGCTTTTGACCTGCACGCTAATGATGGGATACTCTTGAAATAGTGATTATATAATATACCATTTATAGCACAGTGATTTAGAATTGTAGTATTGTTACAAACTGTAAATCTAAAAACCCATCCATCTGTGATGAAAAATACAAGCCTTTAAAGGCAAATCAAAGGATTCACATGCAGCAAAAATTTCATAGTTCGGTGAAAACAAGAACTGTTACACTGGAAAATAAATTCACAGTAATTTGAACCTGTTTGGTGAGTAACAGAATAAAGTTAAGAAGACCATATTGCAGCAGTATTGCATTCAGTGATGATAACAACTCCATTAACAAAGTTAATAAAGGGATTAATAAATATTTCCAGTAGGGAAGACTCTTTGTGTGTGTGTGTGTGATTTTGATTTTTAACATAGCTTTAACAATTTTTCAGTCATATTGCTACGATATCTGCAGTGTGGCAGCAGTTTATAGTGATGTCTAGCACTGGGACATCATACTGCACACGTGTAGTATGATGTCCCACCCAGTCACATTATCGAGTCATACCAAAGTCTTATAAAAATGGTACAAACAGCTGCCTTGCATGGCATTCAGCATTAAGATGATAGTGTTAGGACTGGTCAGTCTGATGTCAAGATAATGTGAATAGGTTGGACATCATGCTACATGTCTGCGGCATGATGACCCAGTGCTAGACATCACTTTAAGCTGCCACACTGCAGACATCGAAGTGATATGACTGAAAAATTGTTAATGCTATGCTACAAAACAAATCCAAATCACATTGTACAGACCCAGATCTAGTTCTGTGTAGTTTGTTTAGAACAATTTGTAGGAAAAACAATATGGACCCTCTCTGTTGTTTGCAGTTATGTATATATGGTAATGATGACTACTGTGTTATTTAAATATTATAAAATGCAGCACGGTACAACCATTTTTGAATTTCTGCATTCATATGTCATATTTTGTTTGTAATTTTAATCTTCTTCATGTTTGATGCAATCAAGAAATTTATTTGTTCAGTTTTTGTAATTTTTAAGTGTAAAAAAAGTTAAAATTTAAATTATAAAGAAATGCATTCGCTTTACATTCCCCAAGGATTTAAATCTGTTTGTACTGTTCTTTTTATTTATTGTTGCATGCATGTGTGAACTGTCCTATAAGCTTTTATTACTAGAGGAATCATTAACAATGGCATATATTTCTTAACACAATTTTCATGTGTTTCAAAGTCTCAAAAAACTACTGTGCAGTAGAACATGGTCATCCAGAGTTTAATGTTCAGTGAAAGCTGTTAACTTTTAAGCAGAACTCTACTTCTAAAACATTTTTAATTGAAATATATATGCCGTAGTGTTGCAATGAGTACTTGTGCACCTGAATCATAGTGCTGCATTGAGTACCAGAGTACTAGTCAGACACATATTTGACTAAAGTCCAAGTATGGGACTCGAGTACTTGATGGAAAAAGACAACTCATCAATCTGAAAGATACCTTATGATTTTTTTTTCATGTAAGTTAAATTTGTCAATGTGGTTCTCATTTATGTTTCATTATCTTGTATTTAGAGAAAGTTCTGTATACAGGACTATTTTTGGGAGTATGATTTCGTATTACCTGCACTTAGTAAAATGATTTTGCATGGTATGGTGTGTGTGGTCTAATAAGCTGTTTACTTCAAGTTTATTTCATTGTCTTCAGTGCACCACCATTTAATACTATCAAACCATTGTCTGATCGTAAAGCAGCCCATGTTCGACGTATGACCGGCAAGCAAGATAATATAATGCACTGAATCTAATTTGATGAAAAATGTACTCATATTTTGTATTCATTGTTTTTTCATCTGTCTGAAATGGGAAGGAGGGTGCCATTGGCAACCACAATTTCATATTTTGTATTCATGTTTTTTCAATGTCTGATATGGGGAGGGGGATGCCATTGGCAACCACAATGCAAATTCTCAAGGTCAAGTTGAATCTGAATCTGTCACTTTGAGTACTCTAACCCTAGATTTGATACCCAATGCAGCCCTAGTAAATCAAGTGCTTTTGGTTGTACTAATATTGGCTCACCATTTTGTTATATATTTTTATGTGAGTGGTTAAAATTAAAATATATCACAGTATAAAGTCTTCAGTGTTGTAGTCTTATAAGATGCAAGTTTCCAGAATATCTATTTATGGTAACCATCATTATCGTTAGACATGCATTTAGTTTCCACTTCACTTATACAGTGTTGAAGTATTTAACTTTAAAACAAAAGTACCATGAATGGCATATTACTCACTTGCCCTATACATAATAACCCTCTATGTAGGCACTAGTAGGGCATGGTGGAAACATGATATTACTTATCAACAGTCTCAGTGATCTGAACCTATGATCAGTAATGTAAGGTATTGAACTACACTTACCATACAACTGTTCTATACATTCTTTCTTAACAGACTTGCTATTACCTCTGAGATTTAGACACCATAACCTATAGGTTTCATTTTTATCCATTAAGTGCAAACAATGCACAAGTTTGGTCAGACTTAATCTAGAACAAATGTTATTCTGCAAAACAAATTTTTCTTAGAGTTTCAATGACACCTTTGGACCCCAGAATCAGTTGGCATCTTTAGCACCTTAAGAGCAAAGCCATCTTCTGATTTTGGACAAGGTACTTGGTCTGGAAGTAAAGTTGTTATGCAAATGTTATTTTTCCTCTTTCAGTCAGTGACCTTGACCTTGTGACTCCAAAATCAATCGACTTCTTTCATTTCCAATGCAGAAAGAATCCAGGTATACATGGTCAAGGTGGAAACTTTATGAGCAGAAACTATGTTTCTTCTTTCAGTCACATTGACTTTGACCTCTGACCTTCTGACCCTTAAATCTTCTTCTTCTTATTCAGAGTACAATCCATCCACAACACTAAAAAATCTATTCTGTAGAAATAATGTAATTGTGCAGAAACCAAATATCTGCTGTCAGTCACAGTTACATCTGGAATGTGAAGCAAAGTTTTTGTTTTCCTTACCAAAATGCAAGCCTTCCAAGCCATTAACAAAGTTTTGTCCACATCTGTTTTTGTGTAGAAACCATTCTTCTTCTTTTAGGCTGAGTGCCCTTGACCTTTGGATCCCAAAATGCACATATTTTTGTTTCTTTACCCCAAGTGCAAGCCATCCAGAAAGTTTGATCCAGATCTATGATTTAATGTTAATGTGTGGCAACTATTTGTATTCTTTAGTTCCATTGACCTTGACCTTGGACTTTTGTTTCTAAAATCAATAGGGTTCTTGCTCACTCTATAAGGAGTCCATCCACATTGTAAGGTAACTGTATCGGGTGACCATATTGGATGTCAAATTAGCACCATGTTCATTTAGGACCAACTGGACATCATAATAAGTCTTTTGGTGAAATATCCCACATCAGTATAACTTTATGTTCAGGATGAGTTCAATTAAAAGATTTTCAAGACATAACATAATACACTTTACAATGTATAGGTTATTGGGCATTTTTCTGCACTAGTCTTAGTGAAATATCTGTCCCCATTTGAGTATCATAAAATAGAACAGTAAGAAAGGTAGTACACTAATACCAATTATCCATAATTTAATCACTGAATGAGTAGTTTAAAAGTCATAAAACTTGAATAGAATGAAGATCATAGACTTCTGAAGTAAAAAGTCATGTCTTAACGATAATGACCTAAAGTAATGATCCAGTCACAATGAGCATTACTTTCACACAGATGACTATTTTAAGTTTGATAAGTTTGTGATGGCTCATAATCTGAATGTATATATAACTCTACTGGTCATAGACCTGAAAAGGTTATGGGATAGTATGTCATCTGTTATCTGTCATCCAATCATTATCCAGACATTTCTTAGAACAAGTTTGTTATAATTTATTGCCAATCCTCATAAATTAAGTGTACTTCGAAGATTGACATGAAATTTTACATGCACATTCACCTCATGGTCTATCTGGCCCTAGATCAAAATGCTGCCACTCAGACATCCAATATGGCCACCACATTGACCATCTTGAAAATCTTGTTTTTGCTATTCCTCGGGAACAGAAAGGAAATGACCAATAACTTCCAACTGATGGGTTTCATAATGATGTAGATGAGATTTCATTAGATTTTACTAGATGTGAATGGCATACACAGAAGACTATGACAAACAGGATATCTAAGAAACCTTATAAAGCTTTAAGAATTACCTTGTTATAAATTTGCTCTTGCTTATGAAATTCTGTTTGCAATTAAAACTTACTAATAGTCACTTATAATCGGTAGGACTGGAAAAATTCCTTATCTAAAATATGTTTAAAATTTTACTAGCTCAGAACTGTATACAACCTACAAAGAAGAAAATAAACTGAATTTTGTGAGTTTTCATGAAACTTTTAATTTGAAGCAAGTAGATATTATTTTAATTTCTCAGCCCAGAAAAAGATGCTTAAGGATTGTATTAAGTACAGGACTGGGTAACTGAGTTCTAACAAATAACATAAATGTTTAATTTGCAGTTATTAGCTAGTTTAGCATCATATAACTTGCTGAGTTTACAGAATTTATGCAGTAAGTAGGCAGTAATTCCAAATATGTCACATCCAACCGCATAATCTCATATGACATGTTTTGTTTAATTGTCTCTATTACAAACATCCTGGTATAATATTTTTATCAGTCTGTATGTCACTACTTCTAAAGGTGAAAACTATCTCTTCATCTTGCGTAGGAAAGTCTTTTCTTCGCTGTACAACTGAAAGAAGAAACAAGAGTCTCTTAAAGGGACTGACACTACTGTGTGATAAGAATTGTAAAGAACTCAAGACCATTTCTTTCTTTTAACTCTTCAGTGCTGAAACCATCTTGGATATTCTTTAGCAATAACAAAATTGTCAAATTAGCTGTTGTGGTGGATATATTGTATGTTAGATTGGCACCATTTGTATTAAAGACAACATTGCCATTATTAAAAGTATTTTGGTCCAAACCCTATCATAATGATCATCCATCTAGGGGAAGCAGCGATGGGAAGATTTGCAGGAGTCATCTTGGCAGCCCAACTGGACATATGACTGGCACCATTTTCATTCAGGACCATCTAGGTATCATAAGAAGCCTATTTTTGAAAACACCTTGTTGATATACCATCCATTACTGAGAAGAGATAATATTTCACAATATAACAACCATAATCATTTTCATTTAAGACCAGCAAGACACCATAAGAAGTCTTCACCTTAAACCTCTATGTCAAAAATCACTTGCCCGTTGAAATGAGAGTGAAAACAAGATTTTCAAAAAAAGTCTGCATCAGATCAGCATCATTTTAATTTAGAATCAACACTTTATAAGAGGTCTTTTAGTGAAAACCCCATTCAGATGAAGTTGTGATAACAAAAATATGTCATGCTGGCGACTGTGGCAGCAATATTAGATATCAGATCAGCACCATTTTCATTTAGACCAACCAGACATCATTTGAAGACTTTTGGTGAAAACCCCATGTCAATATGACATTTTTAGGGGAGTAGTGATAACAACATTTTCAAGATGGCTGCTGTGGTGGACCTCAGATCAGCACCGTTTTCATTTAAGACCAAGTAGACATAATAAGAAGTCTTAGTGAAAACCTTGTGTTAATACAAACATCCATTCTAAATGATAACAAGATTTTCAAGATGGCCATGGTATGGTGGCCATATTGGATGTCAGATCAGACCATGTTCATTTAGGGCCAACTGGACTTAATAAAAAGTGTTTTGGTGAAAACCCCACATCAATATAACTTTCTGTTCAGGAAGAGTTGCAATAAGATTTTAAAAATGACTGTTATGGTGGCCATTTTGGACTTCAATGAGCACCCTTTTCATACAGGACCAAGGAGACATCATAAGAAGTCCATCAGAAGTCTTTTAGTGACAACCCATGTTATGAGGAGTAACAAAAGCATTTTCAAGATGGTTACAGTGATGACAATATTGGAAATCATATCTGCATCAGTTTCTATGACATAACAAGAAGACTTTTAGTGTTGATATGACCATTCATTCAGGAGGAGTAGTGATAGTATTTTCAATGTGGCACAAAGTTTTGATAATGTGCTACATCTACTTCAGGAAGATGACAGATACACTGGTATGTTATGGAGTAGATTCATAAATTGGGAACCATAGCACAGATGGATGGTTTGGTATTCTTCCACAACATTTGGGCAAACTCTGGAGGCATTACAATGTCCAGTGACACTAGTAGAGCCAGGTACAGGTATCAGGGTGACTGAGCCTTTTGTGTTGAAAACTAATGCATAGAAAACTCTTGACAGTCCAGTTTCATTGAGTGAGTTACTTTCTCATGCTCATTTTCACTAATCAAAACCTTATTATTTTCTCTGGAGTTGGGTTTTTAAAAAAAAGAAATCTATGTTTCATCATTTGTGAGAATCTCATTCAAACATCTCCAGTCATGCTTTTCCTCTCTGATTATTTTTTGTCTGCTGATTTAAACCCATGTTTGTTTTTTTATGAGCCATCAACAAAAACAGGACACATCTTGCAAAATTTCCTGAGTATCAAATTATTCTTCAATATATTTTAAAGCAATGCCCTTCATTGTAGCCATTTCTGACTCGCCAATTGCAGACAAGTCTTCCAGAATGATGGTCACCTTCCATGCATTTGCAAACATCTTTAAAATGATAAAAACACCTAAAAATTTAAAGGTATGACAGAAATTACATCCATAGACATTACACAAGACTTTTACATCACTGTCATTTACCTAAGTTACACCACATCACATATATCTGCAGGTATCCATCATCTAATTGAATGTTATTTTTGTCAGGTTCAAAGAAATAACAAGTAATAACAAAATATTCTGAACTTTTCAAATACCCATCATAATTATAGTTTCAAAATACTCTTAAACAAAATGAACTTGAATATTTTATATAAACTGCACTCTTTTTAAAAAAATCCAAGATCTTTACAGTTGGAACATCATCAGAAGACACAAAACTAAGATCATAAAGGTTACTGCCATTAGTTGCCTCTTACAACATGCAGGAGAGAAAATCTTTAACACTTTGTGATTTACCGCCAAGGACATGCCGAACTTTCGTTTGTGGTTATATCCTACAAAAATAGAGAACAAATCTCTGTTTTCTCTTTGAGATAGTATTCCTTATAAGAAAATGTACAACAGTGAAATAATGACAGAAAGCAGTTTTTTCTCAATTAGTAAATTCTGATTGTACCAGAAAAATGCAAATAAATACTTACACTCAAATTGTCATTGTCCTCATGAAGGGCATATGTATCAAGAGATGGCACAATAAACTTGTGGATATCTAAAAAAATGAATATAAATCAATATTGTTAGGAGTTCTGAATAATGTGTATCGCAGTGAAAGACCGTAGCCTTTGAGCTTTGTTTTTCCAAATACAGTTATTACCTTTGATTTAATAAATCAGAGAGAAACTTAGCTTTAGAATTCATTCCAATTACTGAGAATTATTTATAGCACAGTTACTGACTAAAACAAGAAACCTAACTGGATCTGAGATTACCAATATTGGTCTCCACTGAGGTACAAGCTCAGCAAATCTCATGCTTGATCACCTCCATTAATTACCAAGGTGATCTTGATAAACCCATATTTCAATTTGATAATTAAATCAGAAATCATATGGCTTAGCTATCAGCCAATCAGGTACAAAAAGACAGGCATAGTTCTTGCTTATTTTCAATTTTTTAAATAAATTTTCTATGGCAAAAGCCCAGATTGAAAGATCAATTAAAATCAGACCCAGATATGGTCTTTAAACTGTGACAAGCTCTGTGAGATCAAGTCATTAATATTCATGGATCTCCTTCACTATTAACCTGTCCAAGATCTTGATGATAAAACCACATATTCTGAGTCTGATGCAAACCAGAATGGTAACAAGCAATAGCTGAAGCACTGGGCAAATTACCGGTAGGTGATTGAATGCTTATTATTATGCCTTATTACAGCACCAATATTCCATTGTAAGTATTTTCATACATGGAAGTTTAATTAGAGCTATTAGTAATAGGCGCATTGCAAAGGGCCTTGCTTACAACAATCTAAACAAATGTTGATAGACCCAAAATTTTTTTATAAAACTCCTGAAAATTATGATGAAAACTGATAACAATCAAACTCAAACAATACAACAGGAATAAAAAGCAGCACATCACATTTATTTTCAATCACATGATCCCTTGTCCCTTTATGCTGCAGAAATCAAACTCTGAATCATGGGAACATGTATCTGTAGCCATAACTTTTGTAATTAAGATGCATGTGACCTAATAAAAAAAACAGAACTTTCTATTACAACTGAAATAAATAGGATGTTACCAGGTAATGCTTTGAGAAGTTTGGTTTTGTCTGAGTTCTGACTTGATGGGACAGCCTCCTCATCATCTTGAGAAGAGTTTTGCTGGTTTTGACGATTATCACTTTCATCTAAATGGGCTTTTGAGTCTTCAATTTTTCTCAGCATTTGATTCTTTCTTGAAGAGAAAACTGCTTCACCTTCTGCGAAATGAACACCTGCTTCTGGATCACCACTAACAATTTGGTTCTGACATGGAAAACTAACTTTTAAGGTAACTTTGGAATCTTCAGGTCTTGGAGACTGTTGGTTTCTTCCTGAAGGAATCAAAACTTCATTGTTTATGAAATTTCTACCAGTTACAGAATCTCCTATAATCTGGTTTTGGCATGGAAGAATAGCTTTCTTTAGTAGGCATGTGGTGTGTTCTTGGCTAGGACATACCATGTCATCTGCATCAAGATCTACATTACTGATATTACCATTATTCATCATGCCCCAAGAAAATCTTCTACTACCAATATTTTGACTTGGATAGATCAATTCATCCTTATCAAGAAATAGGAAATCATTCAAGTTTTCATTATCATCAGATATATAGTTCTCATGTATCAAAGATCTGGCATATTTATTTATGACCGATTTATTTTCAAGAAATGCAGGGATCTGGTTCTTTTCAGGTGTGCTCAGGAACATGTCCTCACTTTGACCATCAAGATCAGGTGATACTCTTTCTTCTGTTTTGAATTTTTTTATATTAATTTCATTATGATCAACTGATGAAACAAATTCATTTTCCACATGTATCATGTTTGGTTGCTCAGATTTTAGGCGAGGTGTATTTCTTTCTTGCTCCAGTACCATGATATGCATTGTACCTGACTGACTTGCATTTTGTCTAGCACAAGAATCAACGACCTTCAACTCTAGCGTGTGCCGAACATTGTCTGAATATGCAACTGCATTGATATTAGAAGGTTTATCATATTTTCTAGCATTTATACAGGCTCCAGAACACACAACCTCAGAATCTATTTCTTTAGAAATCCCTTCATTGTCTTCTTTTATAGTGAAGATCACATGCTTTGTCATATCTTTTTTCACTTCATTTGTGATACTTTTGCAGTCTGAAACTCTATTCATATGGGACAATATTTGTTTACTTTGAGATGCTGTAGATTTACTGTTTATCAAACAATGTTTTGCAGAAATATCCATTTCTATTTCTTTTGTCCAGTCTTGAAACAACTCATCTGGTACTATGTCTGGCTCAGTCCTGTTTGTGCATTCCAAAAGTTTTTGTTTGTTAGTGTCAACATTGGCAATGGACTTAAGGTTATTAATTCTTTTCTTCCACTGAGACCTGCTGTAAATTCGTGGGAAAACAGTAAACATAGAATTGTTTTTTATTTGTTCATGCTGATCAAAGCATTTCCATTTTGAAGTCTCTGCCACTGGTTCTGGGGAAAGAACCTCTAAGAATCTGTTTTGGTTTTGGCTGATACTCAATGACATTAAAGCACTTTTTTGGGAGACATCTTTTTTTGCTGCTGTTACACATAAAATAGTAAATTAATTAGTACATAAAATCACAAAATTTTAAAATATAAAAAAATTTTGTCAGCAAGAGTTGCTACTATAATGTGGTTAGGTTCACATTTCATTAGTAGTCTATCACCAAATGAGTCTATATTGAAACAAGCACTGCATAAAAACATGCATAACCAGAATCGAATTTTTTATCTTGTAATAATGCATTAAAACATCTCTAAATAATTTCTTTGTTTTGATAACTTTCTTTCAAACCACAATTTATATCTTTAACATTTAGCAAGGTTTCCTAGCGAGCCTTATTTGCTAGATATACAGTTAACATCAGTACACCAGAATCCCCTCAAGACTGAATCTCTTTTAGACCTGAATTTTTCCTTCTTTAATATTATCATTTTTCCCAGTTTAAACAGAAACCCGTCATCTCTGAATACTGAACAAATTTCAATCCCAAACATCAATTCTGTTAAAAAACTGAAACTCTTTTAAAACCTGGATATGTGTTTTAGCTTCTTAAAGCAGATTAACTATGTTTAGCAATTACTTATGTGTGGTTGTACTGTGAGACCAGATACCTAGAAAATTTCTCAAGGACATGTGAGGTTAAAATAATACTTTACACATGTGCCAGTACAATTGGTGTTAATAAAAGACTAATCCAAAGTCTTTGCATCATACAAAAGAGCCATATTTTATGGCAAATTATTAATAACTAAATGCTTGTAATTTAGCCAATTTAGAAAGACTGTTATTTGCCTGTTAACTAGTTTTAGTGATTAATGCTATTCGTTTGCATTCACAACCAATAAAGTATTGTTTGGGGAGGGTGTAAATTAATTTTGTGCACTATTACACAAACAGACACTGCTGCTTCAGAATTACAGTCTCTCTCTCCACATAAGAGCTTAGAAAAATAATTTTTCTTTACATCTGCAAAAACTTTAGCAAACCAAAAACTTCTAACAATTAAAATTTATTTTGGGTCCCAAGGGTTTCACTGTTAATGGAAAATGACCAATTGCTAACTGGACAAGTACATTAGCTATGTGATGCCATAAATGTCATATGCATAGCATTCAGTCATTAGGGTATGTTTTTTCTCCAATTGTTCAAATCACTGTATACTCATAAAACCTACAGCAGAACAAATGTGAAAGCTTTTCTCGACTTTCCAGATTTATCAAAATCATATAATGAAATTACTGCCCCAGACTCTGCAATGTTACAGGTGTATTAGTCCCTCTCAAACCTCCAGACTTGTCATAATTCAACAATTAAATTGCAGCCTCAGAGTCTGTACAGTGGTTCTCAGACTGGAAATTGGATCACTGGTGGCCCATGAGATCCATGCAGGTGGTTCTTGGAATGGTTGCGGAACATTAAAGTATCTGAACTTTGCCTAAACAAAGGCTTATCCATAGCAATAGAAAGGAAAGACTAAAGATATTAAAATATGAGTTGTGTGCTTTGACTTGTAAAACAGAAAATATCAATAACTATTAATTTTTCAAAATGTAGCACTTGAATGCGAAGCACTTTCCAACAGTTTCCTTACAGTACAATCAACATTAGGAAAGACAATTAAGTTGTCTGCCAAGGAAGTCAAGCAAAATAATTCATGTCAACAAATCACTATCCATTTCTTGTAGCCAAAAGACTTGATCTGGTTAGCTCTGTTTTGCATGAGTGATATTTTCTAAATACTAATTGTATTGACCTGCATACATGTATTAACTAGAGTTTATAATAAGTTTAATAATATTGGTAGAATGAATACTGGCCTGTAATTCCCTGGATCTTCCTTTTATCCCTTATTGATGTAACCATTACACCTTATAAGGAATCTTTATGCAAACTCAAAATCTGTTAGCAAAGTGTTATGTATTCTTGAGGTTGTATGTCTACTTGTTGGCAAAAGATAATCTGTGTTCAAAACATGAAAGTGACAAACTACTTTGTCTTGAAATTCTGCAGTAAAGTTGTGTGAATAAAGATAATAGTCAATAAGTAAAAGTGAATAACAGAAGGAAAGACTAAAAAAGAAGCAATACTAAATCCTGAGCATAAAACCACTGATTACTTTTCAATCGCCTTCAATATTATTGACATTAGAAGAAACAGGCACACTTTAAAGAAAAGGTAATTTTTTTACAGTCAAATGATGTAACATATATACTGGATACTTTCATACGAGCAATGCAACAGAGTGGTAAGATATTATTTTGGTAAGAAGTCCAGTCTCATAGACTTAAACAGACTAATGGAAACTGACCTCTAAGCTTAAATTGGGCATGCATGGAATACCTCAGATATGGCTGACATACAAGAAATTTATAGCTTTTTGTTGCAAACAATTATCAGACATATGTAGAGGTTGAAAATGACGGGCCAAATAGATGCACTGATATTATCCCTGCAGAGGTTGATCAAAGTAGACTATTTAAGTGATTATTTTTTAAGTGTCAACAAACTAAATGGGAATTGTTTGAAACCCTGGTTTAGGACCAGATAACAATGGTCCTTGTACAAGCAATATTAATAGCATGTGGCTGTTGCACACATTGAAAGCTCCCCAAAAAGGAGAGATCATTTCATAATCCTTGGCAGAATTGATAAATGCAGCATACACTGATGAGATAGTACAGATGTACAAGATCCCAAAAACTTAAGTTGAGCTTCCCAGTTGTCAATCAAGAAATTTGGAATGATATAAGTAAAACACTTATATCCATAAATAGACAATAAGTAAGATGACCTTATACTTAAATATGTTTTAATAAGGATGTGCGAAATATTTGGATTATACACAAAAACAACAAAATTGTGAATGTAATAATATGAAACTACATTATAATATTATAAAAATGAAAATATTGGTTTTCAAAAATTAAATATCAGCAAACTAATTTAAACAGCAATGACAGAACAAAAGTAAAACTATTTAATGCAATCAATTACCATACATGTGTAATATGAGAGGTAACAGTATAGTAGGTTTGACTATAACTGTTACACAAAATTGCTAGAAGAACAGTGGCAGGATAAGAGAAATAATAAAAAAGCAGCAGTTTTTAGAAACTGTTGTCTTCATTGTTATGATTTGATACATGGAGGTAAGATACTTAAGTATTATTGATTTACATACATTTCTATTTCAATATTACCTTGTCCAGATGAAAATAAAGTCAATGTTCCTTGCTGAAAACTTTCTTGTAAATTATCAGGAAATATAGCAGTGGCCATGGCTACAAAACAAGAAAGTTGAAAATGAAAAATCTAACATCAGTTAGGTGTATTCTTCAGTAACTTTAAGCAAATGTAATCGTGCACAACTAAAAAAGTAAACTACTGTACCAACAATCCCAAATGATTGTATACACAATGTTTTCAAAGACAACCCTAAGTAAGATGTTAACAAGGAAAACTATCTCACATGAATGTTCATTTAAAATGTAATTTAGAAAACAAGCTGAATTATGTTCAGTCTTTGCATGAATAAATGAAATCATTCAACATGTTTCAATAAGGAGTGTTCCAGTAACACTTGGAAGGCACATTTAATTTAAGGTACTCACCCTTGGATGCAATTTAGAATTTTCTTATCATTTTAATATGAACTCTGAAATCAAAGTATCCTGGCATATCTTTTTTTTTAAAACTGCCTTCCCTGGGTACTATGTATGTTTAATGTAATCTGATATGAATAGTACAATATATAACAGTATATTACATAATGCATCAAATTTTGTTGAATAAACACAAAAGAGTAATAATTTTACATTTGAGTAAATTTATAAAGTTTCACAGTTTCACAGTTAGACAGTGACCAGCATTAGGTAAATCTGTTGAACCTGTATTGCATAATGTTCACTAGTGAAATACATCAGCACAAGTATTGCAAATTGCACATAATGAAACTACAATGTGATTATTACAGAAAAACCCATAAAAGTATTATTAAATATCACTAATTTGAAGTTAAATAAGTGCTTATAAAAAGTAAATACCAAATTTATTTTAAAAGATCATTCTGCTAGTAAAGCACAAAACAGCTTTAAATAACATTATCACATACTGATATAGGACAAAGTACAATTGTTTTTGACAAATGTGACTAAGTACCCCTATTACTTACACAGTCTAGAGTAATATTAAAAATTATCCACAAAATTAAGATTGTGTATAAGTATCAAGGTACCAGTTGTGTAAGCCCAGTGGGTGGAGCTGCATGTGTAGGGAACATTGAACTAAGAAATAAACAACTTAGCTACCGTATTTCATGTTATTTTTCATACAACACCAAGCCATAAAAATAATAATTAATTAATTCTATCATATTTTTTGTACACAAAATGTAATATTTTTTTAGTCATCCTATTATGATTTGTACAAAAAACGATTTTCTGTGAAAATTTACTTTTCAAATGGATTCAAAATATACTAATTTTCGATTGAGGTATATGAAATGACCAGGGTATTGTTTTGCTAAGCAAGTTATGAGTAATGACTAACTTTGGGCACGTTCTTTCAGTTAACTGCATATTTAGAAAAAAAATTACTTATTCATTTCATCTGTATTATGGCACTGCTAATGTGTATTGTAGGTCTGAAGCAAGCAGTGCTACACAGGGTTGCCAATAATGTATCAGTTTCCCTTGTTTGATCTAGTACAACTACCCACACTTAATTGTTTAAATGACATAGTATCAATTAACTTAAACATGGAACTGATATTGCCTACATGGGTAGATGGCATACAGCATGTCAGCTTGTGAATACAAATTTTCCAAGTATCAAAATCCTAGATGAGAAAGAAAAGGTTGCTGCATTGTCAGTCATTGTTGGTGTGATTTATCTTCTTTACTAGACTATAAACATATACATATAGGGAATCACTTACAAACAGCAATATCCCAATGAACCTTACCCTGCCTCTGAAGAATACTTTCTGTAAAATTTTGGTCAAATTCTGTCAGGTAATTTTTTTCTTTCTTCAATATTTGATTATCGAGAAAAATTCATTAAAACATTTGTATGTGGTTAGCAACAATAACCATATTTGTTGGTGGAATGGCATAATTTCTAAAAATCTGAAAGCTCTTTTTGCCTGGATATTTTGCGTCAAATTTGGTCACATTCTGTTGTGTGGTGTTTGAGAAGAAATTGTTTTTTGGTTTTTCTCTTTGAAACAATGTTGGGGGATCTGAATCACTTCAACAAATCTGAAAGAGTGTCATCATCTTATTGCATGCTTTTTTTTTATCAAATTTGTTCAAATTCTGTCAAGTAAATTTCTTTTGCAACATCATAAATAGCAATTGTGAATGGACAAGGCACAATAGACAGACAACTATGAATATAGTTACAGCATACACTCAACTCATCTGGTTTAATGTCCACAGGTGAGCTAAAACTAGATGTCTAACAACTTCGATATTTGTTCCAAACATTTCTTGAAAATTCAGTGTTCCATGTTGATTTCACATTAGTTTTAGAAGTCATTTCAGCCATTTTGATAAAAATGTACCCAAAATCCATAAAAGAAAGGCCACCGGATTGGCTGAAGTGCAACACTAATATACCTGTGCATTGATAATTGTTTCATGTATGTCTAGGAGTGGCATGAAGTTTTCTTTGCAGCAGTTTCAGCAGGCAAAGAATATGGTAGCCATAGACTAGTACAGAATACATTACTACATTAAAAAGATCCTGTGTTGTTAATGAAAGTTGCATTTGAATATTGTTATACTTTATATATTGATTCTAAAATTAACAAATTAAATTCACTGGATCAGCTACAGGACATATTTTTGAAAGAACTATACTCATGAGTCATTAGGCATGTAATGTTTAATACAAATGTATGGGAGGCAGCTTAGCAATAACCTTTCCAAATGCAAGTCTCACACAACTATCTGAAATAAATTTATGTAATCATACAAATTATTTCAAATTAAACATTTTTTTTTAAATTTAGTCCAATTATTCCTGTACCTCAGTTTGCATATTTTTCCCAGACATATAGAATGGCAAAAAGGAACATACATATACATTATGTAATGCTTACATGAAATTATACCTCCTGAAATGATCCACCTTCAAAAGATACAGATCTTTCATTGTTTATAATAAGTCATTCAACAATTTTACCAGTGACACAAAAATATATAATTCATCAGTGGTTTCTTTACACCGCAACCAAACCCATGAATGTGAAACTGTGGCTGTGGCTGGTATCCCTTATACTAGGGGAAAAGAACTCTTTAAGAGATTTGTAAATCTGCCACCTCAATATACTTGTCTGGTTCTTTTGCCATTATTGCTGTCAGCCATTAATGGCAACCTTTCATGAGTGTTGACATATTTGTTGTATTTCCAAGATGCAGATTATAGATAGACATAGACTTAGCATCTATTTATAAGCTGCTCTCATCCACCTTTAAGGCCACTATAGGCAGCTCCATTTGATCTGATGCAGGATTTATCTTGGCTACCACACCATTGTTTTGCACTTATAAATGCTTTAAAATAGAGTGGTCAAACTAAAAATCTGGCAAACTGGTGAATTTTTTGTGTTCTGCACTCATACAAAAAGTAATTTCTATAATTATACAGTAAAACTTGTCTTGAGAGACCACTGCTATGAGAGACCACCCGTTTTGGGAGATCAAAATCTCAATACACAGATTTGTAGATTATATAGTGTTATGACCTGTTATGAGGGACCACCTGTCTTCAGAGACTGTTATTTTTTGGTAGAAGAGATGGTCTTTCAAGACAGGTTCTACTGTAGTATAATTACTATAATATATATCATGTATGACCCAAGAACGTTTGGTCCATGTGGCCCACAGTGTTGAAAATGTTAGACTGCCCTGCTTTAAAAACATCTTGCTATCAAATTCATGTCTTACTTTAATTTCAAAGACATTACAGTACTTATCTTCAAAACAACATAGAATGCAATTTCTTCTTACAAGGAAAATCTCATCTAGAACAAGTCCTGGTGTGGAATTGGAGATAACAAAAAGGATCTATCACACTTAACATCCTACATTTGAAGATGGGAAAGTAATAAGCTTGGATGATTCTGATAATAGTGTAGAAGCAGCTGCTGGCACCCAAATTAATCCATACCAGTTTGAACCCTATATTTCCAATACTGATGAATCCGAAGTTGCAGATGAAGATGATGAAGAAGACAAGATAGATTGACGGACAATTCATGGTAATGGTTTTCCAAATATGTCTACGGCTGTAAGTTACAATAAATATATGTATCCAACGATATTTACAATACTGTTCAAAAGTCTTTATGTTTGTTCACAAATAGATTTTTTTCTCACCTGTAATAAAGGCTGTATTGCATTTCATGGGTACAGACATATTTATATGTTGATAAGTAAAAGGTACAAGTTAAATTTTCAAATTTCTCATATGAATGTTAATTGTTGATTTTTATAAGCTATAATATAAACCCTTTTTTCTGTGGTAAGCATCTACTTGCTACTTCTATTTTATTTCATATCTAACTTAATTTACAGTACTGTACTAAATGTTTTACCTGTTCCTGACATTAGTCAGTTTGTGTCATTGTACTGTGCAGTTGATTTCTTCATAAATATGAGATTAAATTTGACAAGCACAGCTCTATGCATTAAAGAAGAAAGCTCTATATTAGGTGTAATTGTGGACATTGATAATGCCCACAGCAAGGGAATGTGTATGTTGTTCTTACACAGAGAAGGTCACAAGTGTCTGCAATGAATACCAGGGGATACAATGTATAACACACCATTCAGGGTTCAGTCCAGTTTGTCTAGACATCCATGTTTTAAAAGTTGCATACTTCCAGTAGAGAAAACAATTTGGAGAATGTCCAGAACAAGGAAATGAGTATGGTAAGTAAAATGTCTGAGTAATTTTTCATGATTCTTTTGTTTTCATGATCTATGCATGACAGCAAAGTATTAGGGTTATTAATACAGCAAAAATATTTTTAAAAAACTCTTTTTCCAGTCATTTTATGCTTTCATGGATTGAACCCCTGTTCTGTAGGCATACACTGTCTAACCTTTATACCACAGTGATACTGATAAATCATGCAAAAACACGACATATATACATGTATAAATTGTACAAATATTGTTTTGTTTCATTTTTTATTTCTGAAAATAAAATGGTTTTATATATATATATATATATATATATATATATATATATTGCAATCGTTTTAACTTTATTTATATCATACAAATTAACAATAAATCATCACGCTGGGCCACTACTAACACTATCTACTAAAACTTTTGATTTCCTAATTTGATCTAATGCATAGAGCATATTTTATTTCAACTTAATTTTCAAATGATTATTTCAGAAGACATCGGTATACAACATATAGACAATTCATTCTGTGGTGTTGGCACTTCTTGGGCAAGGAAGTGAGGTACATCATTCCATCATGTGTTGTTCATAGGATCTGCACTGCCTTTCCTGATCAAAACCTGAACTACACTGGCTTTCATGAGGCTGACAGCGATTAAACCTGCAAAGAAGAGATTTTGAATAGCAATATTCCTGTCAGGTCTCTCATACCGACTACATAATGGTGATGGTTCATCTACCAGAAGATTTACTTCTTCATCATTCATGTGAAACACCTTTCAATTCTGAATGCTGTTTTCATCCAACATTATCTGCAAATTAAAGTGAATTTAATAATGCACTGTATTGTAGTAGTATATATAAAGGGAGTATGACCACAGTTTTCTAATTTCCATCTAACCTAGATTTTTTTTGCCATTTTAAGCCCAATAAGGTAAGCTTTAAATGACAGGATATTCAACATCAACTTCAAAGAAATAAGTAAAATCTTAATTCAGAATGATTTTTTCTAATATAGTCTGTTTGGATTTCTGTTAGCACAATACAATGCTGCTAAAATATGCCACACAATACACTTATTATCATTTGATAAAACGTTTATACAGCACTGAGAACTTTTTATTTTTCTTTGGCAAGTCAATAAATGTACCACTGCATACAGAATAATATTTAAGACTATCGACACTTACTTTTAAACTATCAATAAAAACCCATCCTTAGCCATATGAAGCATGTTCATCAATGAAAACATCATATTCTGCATTATTTGATCAGCAACGAGACTGATATTATCGTTTATAAAACAATACAAGGTGTAAATGCAAGATAAGGCCTGACAAATTTATCATCATCAACTGCATGTCTAAATAAAATACCTGAAATTCAACAACTATTGCTCAGATCATCATGTAATGATGTTTTAGATTACTTCTCATATTGAAAATGATGATTTAGTCTGCTTAAATTGTAATTTTTCTTGTCTAAGACAGGTAACTTTTTCTTGTAAATGATTGACTTCAACATCTGATTTAGGGTATTTTGCAGTTTTGTTAGACAGTTGTTGATACTTACTCAATAAGTTTTTCTGGTATAAATTCATCCCATGTAAATTTGGTTTTTGCGGTTGTTTTTCTTTCTTTAGGTGGACTTTTTATTTCATGAAGTACTTGTGTAAAGTATGTTTTTTGTTTCTATAAAATTGCTTTATCAACATCATTTTTAAGCCAGTCTAATTCAACATTTGATTTAGGATATTTTACAGTTTTTCCTGTAAGTGTCTGGTATTCATTCATTAGCTTTGTTACAGTTAAATGACATGTTTGCTTCATCTTTGTAACCATTATTCTATTCATCTATATTTAATTAATGATAAAATTTCATTAAAACAAATCTGAATTTGAATTAAAAAATATATAGAAAAAATATATAAACACCATTTCAAACTGGAATGAAAAAAATGCAAGTGGTTAATGCAAAGATCATTTACATTTTTTAATAAAACCTGCTACAGAGAATACTGCAGCCTTCATACTTATCTTTTAACGAAGAAGTATACAACAGGGCCAAAACTTTGTTTAAGCTGTGGGAAAGGTATACCAAATCAGATTTGCCCAGAATGTGGCTGGGATAAATACAGATCATTAGACATTTTTTATGAAAAAAGAAATCCAAATTTAGGGGTAATAAAAGAGCATCCTCCAATTTGTTGAAGAATTTTTACAGGAATATCCGTATCCTATTAAATTAAATAAAATAAAAATGAAATAAATAGGATGCATCAAACAGTTCTGATAAAACACATATGATAAATTAATTGATCAAATGAATGATAAATATCCTAAAAGCTCAAGAGTTGTTGTTAAACTAAAAAATAAATAAGTATCAATGTAAGTAATTAAAGACTGGTGTAAAGAATTTTCAAATAGATCAAAAAACACCAGGATTTTTAACAAGAGATGAATTAGCTCACCAGTGAATAAGTAAAATATATGCTAGTCAAAATCAATAAAATATTATTTTTTATGTTTCTTAAATGACTAAATTTGAAATATAAAATAAATATAAAACAAAAATGGCACATGATAGGCTTTTGATAGCGGATTATACTCAGTAGAAACAGATTGGTTACTATAATTAGTAAAATTTTTTCCAAGTTTATTTTTTTATGTCCTTTTTAATCTGATTTTTTATTGTACATTGTTGTAACAAGCTGAATATTTTTAGCTATTAAATCATCAACAATTATCTTTGCTTTCATTTCTTCCACGCCTTGATGCTGTTTTATAAGCTACACTTTCAATTATCCTGTATTGTTCTGTCATGCCTAACATAGACTCCTGTATCATATGAGTAGCATGATGTATTCAGTATTAGCAGTAAATCATAATAAAAGCATAATGAAAGCATATGGAGTTTAGAAAAGCCGTGGTAAAAAAAGAACTTTATCCATGACAATTTCTACAAGGTATTATTTCATGAAGAACAAAAAACATATTGCAGAAATGACCACAATAAGATCATATCATAATGAAATTAAAACATAATTTATAAACAAGGATTGACTTATTTTGACGATAAATGGTACTGCGCTGGTGGAATAAATAGACCTGCACTAGGTCATTTTAAAATGTGTTTGTAAAAATATTTAGTTTTGACCTCCATTTCCATATAACCCGTGTCTAAGTCCCTCCACAATCACTTCGTCCTGTTTTTTGCTTTCAGCCTGCCTTCATGCTTCTTCACCTCTAGCTTTAAATTTTTCATGTGATTCTTTTTGTTTTTTAAAGCTTGAGTTTAGCTGAATAGATTCAGATGATTTATAAAGGTTTAGATTGATGGAAAAATTAAAATTTGTGCTCATAGCCAACAAGCAGAATTAATTTTAGATGAGTATTAAAAATATACTGTTAGTAGAAGAGTTATTTCAATGATCTGTTACTATTTTTATACAATTTTAGGAAGAATTAAAAATAATAAAAGCCTTGTTTGATGAAAAATTATCAAATATGCTCATAACTAACAAGCAGAATTAAGTTTAGATGTGTTTAAACATAATATTATTAATAGAAATGTTATTTTAATATTTATACTTCAGATTTTGACATTTTTTTCTAATAAGCTTTCTTAAGGCATTTCAGTAATAAATATAAAGTGGGCTAGCAATTGTACTGTAATATTTTTAACAATCAATTTAATTTTAGACATAATTAAGAAAAAATTTGTTAATAGAAGCGACATTTTAATGTCCTGATACTTGTATCCAAAACAATTTAAGGACTGTACAAGGTTCATTTAAGGTTAACAACAGAGGGCTTAAATTGGCCCAAAAAGCTAGTTTGGATGGAAACTATAAAACTGTGCTCATAGCCCCCTTTATATAAACTACTACTGTACAAACCAAAAACTGCAACCTTTTGCTGAAGTTAATTCATGAATTAAAAATATTTGTCTTTAAAATTGTTTGCATATTTTTATTATTTTGCCAGAGGGTAAAATCGTGATCTTTAAAATAAAATGAGTATCAACTTTAACAAATATTTTCCCTTTACAGTTTAAATTTAGTAATAAAATATATATAGGTACATGTACTTACACATGATATAACAGTATTTATATTTCTAAATGATGTGTTCCTTTCTGTTTATTAATTACTACATGTAATACATATTCTAACATATTTTGAGTCAACAAAGATTTTCCTGACAGTGAATCCTCTTTTCTTGTACTTTGGATGCACTGTTTTATATCTGGCTCTCCCATACTTAGTGCATGCTTGCTCACTTTGACTGTTTTCATTAAAATACAATGCAGCTGGCCAAAGCCACTTTCAAAGTAAATAACAATGCAAAATATATAATTCTATCAAAATGGAGATAATTTATTTGTATAGCTACTGTATTTGCAAACATTCCAAAGCACTAAAAACTGTTATACAATTTTATATTGCAGGATATCAAAAGATCAGATCTTGATATCCATGATTTAATTGGAAGATGAAGACACTGGACTATAAATAAAAAATGGAGAAAAACAACATGAATCAGAATATTTTTTTTGTATGTAGTAATTTAAGATTTACCTTGAAAGCATTCCGTGATAGGAAAAACCATCTTTGGTGCTAAATAATTGATCATGGAATGGTATCCGACCAGTGCCGAAGTTTGTCGTTCAGATGACAGCATTGGTATATCTTTTCTCATTTGTCTGTCTCTTCAAACTTTCCATATACTCTAGATCCTATAAGTTATAAAATATAGTCATAAAAGCTTCATTTTATGCTATCTTGCATGAAATCCAAATGTGCACTAACAAAAATGTATCTAAATTTAATAAATTACTAGACCAATACAGTTTAATCACATGCCCATATGACAGGTATTCCAAAAGATAATGTTGTTCACCAAATATAATTGATCAATAAGAAATGGATCTGCTAATTGAACAAACTTGATAGACCTAAAACAAATTGTTGCCAAGAATACAAGTATTTTTTTTAAAATTCAACCATTTTTTAAACCTGGTTTCAACCATTTATTTGTCTCTCTCTACCCTCAAAGTACCATGTTCACGTGATACAAATAAATACCGGTAACCATTAGCAGACTGCACAATACTGATGTTTGTTTATAACAAACTGCCACTTTTCCAGCATTAATTCTTCATTTTGGTAAGGTGGTGATGATGATGCAGTCCAATACAGATAGTTGACCAAGTTCTTTATCGATGGAGTTATATCTGAAACATCTCCTTCTTTTGATAAGACAAAGAGTTTCTTTTTCAGTCTTGCATATAGAAACAGACATTAAGGGTATAATGAAATGTTTGTTTCAACAATACTTTTTGCAAGTCAATTAGAAGGGGTTTTTTTTAATCCTTTTTTTACCAACTGATTGAACAAGATGTTATATTATGAATATTTAAAACTTCTACACTAAATGAAACCACCTACATTTGGAATGATTTTGAGTGTCACATTACAAATGTGAACACTTTTTGCATTGACATTTAATTTACTCTGGTTCTTCTTCACTTAAAAAAGACAAGTTATCAATGAATATCAGTGCGAAAACATTTTGAATTTTATTTTTCTTACCTTTAGTAACATGCCAGATATCAAAATAATGTTGAGTGTCTGTCATATTTTCCTCACCCTTTTCACTATTTGGACATGTATTTTTGTAATTAGAAATTTGATTGGGATCCCATGGTACTTAAAGAATTCCACACTACCTTACACTCCTTTCCAATGTGGCAGCTGCATGCTCTTTACCTCATTACTCTGTAACACAATGTTGGCCCAATATTAAATCATATGCAATTTTATATTTTATTTTGAGGTGTTTAATGCTGTGCCCAACAATATTTCACTTAAGTCCTGTCAACCAGTTTTATTAGTACTTTTTGGGCAATTAATGCCACTTTTAACTATAATTAAGTTGTATTGTGTTGGCCACTTTAATTTATGTAGGAAGCTGTAGCATCTGTACAAAACGTCAAACCATGCACATGCAACTGACAAACTTTATGTGAGGGCAAGCCAAGTACACCTGATTCCAAATGGGATTCAAACATATAACCTTGTAGCATGCTAGTAATCAATGTGTAAACAAATGACAATATAATCAAGGCCATGGAGACCACTATGTAATTAGGAATGTACATGATGGAAATTGCAATAAAATCATCAGAACCCACTGATAAAATCTGTTTGATTAAAACTGTAAATTTTAATTAATGTGTTCATGTGTTATTTTATACCTTTACAAGTTCCACATCCACAGCAGGAATCATGGCACTAATTAAGTTCCCATAGTAAACCTATGCAAACAAAATGATTTTAAAAATTCAATAACTTAACAATTTTGAGTGTTCATTATCAAACCTCTATTTATCAGTATAGATGAAACCTGAATATCAGCTTCTGTGTAGAGGAGAGGATATGAGCCATGGAATTTTCTGGATCTGCATGTGTTTGAAACAATGTTGTGTTTTCAATTCCACACCAAAGAGTCAGGTGCTAATTTTAGTAATGAGTGTTCCAAACTCAAGACTGTTAAAGGACTGACATTCCATCAATAAAACAACGTCTCTATGTTTTTCCACTTACAACTAGAATAAGCTCTCAAAATATTCTTTTTCCCAAAACATAACATACATTATTAACCAATCCTGGTCAGCCAATTCCATAAATACTCTATTTTATGTTAACCCATTTCCAAGCTGGTTCTCATTTTTCCTTAACATTAGTACAAGTGTGTCCAACAAAGCCCTTGTCTAAGTCTAGCATACTGTAGTTGACATATTTGGCACTGTGTCCAGGAGTGTAAGCTCTACCATCTCCTCCATGTGTAACAGATATCTACTGTTCAGTGATCCCTTGCACACAAGTTCATTGAGAATTGTGCCAAACACTTCCAACAGCAAGATACAAGTAGAAATTATGATGTTTGATAAATGTAGACATACATATGCAGGGCACATTCATGAATTTGTTATATGCATAAGGATTTGCTAGAAATTAAACCAGAAAATAAAATTTATGTTGATACAGAATTAGCAAAGTTCCAGCTGGTTTACTTCCATCATAAGGCCGACTAAACCAGTGGTGCACATAAAAGCAGTTCTTGCATTCTTGTTTATTTAAAACCAATGATACATTCACATAAACAATTTCACCAGCTGTGTTTGAATAGCACAACATCTAAATAAATCCATCAGATTTGATTCAAAGACTAAAAATTTGGTTTCTGCATATTCCTGAAAATTATATATATATATATATATATATATATATATATATATATATACACACACACACACACACACACACACACACACACACACAATGAAGCTAAATTGTATGTACCTCTTTCATACTGTCAAATGAATTTTCTAATCCTTGATATCCTGAGTTGTCTCACTTTCTGTTTGTTGTAAACATTGTTCCTCATGTGCAGCAATAATCTAAAACAAAATATACCTTATTAGAGAACATTTATCAGTCACTTTTACTGATGACTCAGACTTCTTCATAATAATTTCAGTCAGGACTGAAAAATTGTTGAACATGACAACACCATCACCAACCAAATAATCATAATACAATATTGTCAAATTTCTACTACATATTATTTTGTAGAGATTTTAATTAACTGGTGATGGGAATAAAGCTGATCATGTTTGTAAATATCTATATGTAATCTGATTCACACATTAGTCTCACCATGAAATATAAATGTAAGCCTTCTAAATCTACCAGCAGAAAGATTTTCCTATTCACATGGTCAAAGTTGAAGGCAACATGAAAATGTTGACAATATTTATCAAATGTTTATATCTCAATACTTGATTAATTAGATATTTACTGCATTTGTTTTGGAAACTGAAGGAACAATCTACTGGGTACAAATGGAAATGATGCAGTGACTGATCTGTTGAATATCATAGATATAATAATATGGTTCTTGTCATTAAAAACTCACCCTTGCTTGTTCTCTCTTTGAATATCCCCTTCTTATTTTCTTTGGTGGTTACACTTGACAAGTTACTTCCTCTGATGATGACAACATTTCAATCCTACACAGATGATGCTTTGGTGTTGAAGGTTCTGATATATTTGCAGTTACCTTGGCTTGGTTGTCAGTTTCCTTCACACCGTGGAGAGATGGGACAGCATCCTCATTGAGTTTGACACTTTCTTTGGTGACCTACCCATATGCTCAACCTCAAACCTATACCTAAATGGGAAGCATTCTGGTGTGGAATAAAAGGACAGAGGGCAGAAAACTCAGTCTTACCATCCCAATTTGTTGTTTAGATTTTACAAAATCTGTCCACCTATGATGAAGTACTTGTTCTTTCAGTAAGGAATGCATGGAAAATCCATTACCATTTGTATTTCCACAATTTGCTGCAACACACCTGACCCTGCTGCCCTTGTTTGTACCTCCATGATCTTCTCTTGACATGATTGCATACAGTTATCATAACACTTTTCAAACTAACTAATATGGAAGTGAACCCATATTTTTGTTTATGCTTTGATAGAAACTGAAATAAGGAGTGTGTTTAAAATATGACATCAAGTGATCAACACACTCCAGAAATTACCGAGCGATAAAATCGGTCCAATGTGTATTATTTTCTCAAACACACTTGAGCGTTTCATGGTTATTATGGTGAATTATTCCATCTGATTTTTTGTATACCTCTTCCAGATTTTATTTTCTATTCAAATAATATTGAAATCTATTTACTTTATCTACACTGGTATGGCACTTTAAGGAACAGGAAAGTATCTGAATAAAAGCCTAGGTACTTAAAATAAGAGTATATGGCAGGTGAAAGATTGTAGTTAGTGTTACTTCCAAGGCACAAAGAAATATTTCCTAAGTATTCAAAATTGCAGTAAAAATATTGGCAATACATATTCAATGAATTAAAATGAATGGTTGATGCTTTCTGATGAACTTTAAATCAATGATCTTTAAATTTCAAGTAATCTTTATAGCACTGTGCCACTAATGATAAGATGATGATGGAAATATATCCACTTCTCATTGTCTACAAGCAAAACAAGGAACTGGCTTTGTTGCCCTCATGCAATTAGAAGACAGGCAGCACACACACTATGGGATATACTATGTAGAGTCCAACTGACCTGATTCTGCCACATGCTGTGATAAATTAGTTTTACAGGATCTTCTGAATGTGTGCCTTCCATTGGGTTGCTGTGCCATCATTCCAGCTGGTGGACCATAAGGATTTGTTCTGTGTTGATATTTGGCTGAAGTAGACTAAAATTGGAGACCTCTAGACCAGTGACTGTAAGCATTCCGATACCTCCTCATATCTCTTGCATATAGTTGTAATGTTTCAACCTGTTTTAAAAAATAAATTCTTGAAATAAAACCTTACCTTTGAATACATATACAAGGATTGCAACATCATATATCAAATTACATCAGACTCCTTAACATTGAGAATGTACACTGTTCTAAATGCAGGTTTCCAGTTACAGATTAAAGATGTAACGATGGTAACTAGATTATAACTCTTAATGGTGATCTAGTAGCGACAGTATTATGATCTATTAGAAACTAACCAAAGTGACCCAAAAACTTTCATTCACTTGAGCCTTCAGTGTAATGATGAATAATGACCTACATTGATTCGTTTTTGTACGACTCTTTCATTTGTAGAAATTAAATTGTATGGCTACCAGTACTAATTGGCCAAATGTTTCAGAAA
The DNA here is from genome assembly GCA_029339505.1 of Unio delphinus. Classification (NCBI taxonomy): domain Eukaryota; kingdom Metazoa; phylum Mollusca; class Bivalvia; order Unionida; family Unionidae; genus Unio; species Unio delphinus. Next base: position 2,788,986 of record JAQISU010000109.1, on the reverse strand, counting down.
TGAATCTAAAAAAATGAAATTAAAATTAAATTGCCAATTTAACACAAAGGTAGATCTTGGTGAACCATGTTTTATTTGAGTGTATGGGCATCTTCAGACAGCATTGAAAAGTAAAACCATAATATAAAAGCATGAGGAAACAAGAAACGATTGAACGAACTACACATCTTGCTTATTCTTCAAATACACACACACATACACACACACACACACACACACACACACACACACAAAAGGCCTTTCTTGATATGACTATAAAAATATGTGTGTGCATAGAGGAAAAAGGTTGTGAACGAATATGCTAGTTCCACTTAATTTTGCCTACATATACATCTGTACCAAGCTTCTTGGTGGAAGAAGAAATCTCTTTTTGCAGTGTGTGTGTGTGTGTGTGTGTGTGTGTGTGTGGCTTACTTATAATAATATAAATTTAGCTTGCCAGTAGAAGAAAAAAAATTTTTTTAAAATTTTTAAAAATTTTTTTAAAAAATCTAATCTAAGCCGAGGCTTAGTGACTCAAATTACGATTTCAGTGGCAAAAACTGAATTCTGGATCTTTTGATCGAATGTCTGCGTGTAAACCAATTTATGTATTCCCTTAGTGAATGTATAGACATAATGTCGAAATCGTCACTACTTCACAAATTATGTTCGATATGCGTGACACCACAAGACTCAGAGGCTGTGAAATACACATATGAGACGGACGTTGTATCGATCAAGTACAACGATTTTGACAAAACGAACAAAAACAGTACCGATAAATTGATTTCATGTTGTCAAAGATTTTGTAGTTATTTATTAATGAAACGTTTGACTTCTTTGGAAATAATAATGATGTGCTTAAACTCAGAGCTACTGATAATGTGCTCAGTAGTGGTGCGACAATAAATTTCGTCTGCTTCCGCATATTAACCATTTAGGTTACATTTTAAGTATAATGTCCCCAATCAAAACGAAATCTTTAAGGCAAAGGAGCATTGTTAATAAGTATTTTTAAATAACGCATATTTATGGTCAAAAAACAATTTCAACTTATTCGATGTCAAAAAATGTGTAACAGTAGCGAGTCTTCTGCAAGTCAATCAGCACGTGCTTGTATTTACATCTCAAAATATCTCGTAATATATCGTTCTCGTCTCACGTGACCTATACACACACATGCAAGCTTAGTAAATATGGCCGCTGTTTTCTAGGAATCAACGGAGGCTATTTGATTTACCTTTACTTAAAAAGAAATCTTGAATTTAGAGTCTCAACATGGGCTTAACAAAGGAAGAATCCTATGAGATTCTGGAGTTACCATTTGGTATGTCTTTGGAACGAGATGGTCCGCTTTCATATTCCTCCAAGTTGAGTGAAATCTTTCGTAAATGTCTATGATAAGCTATTCGACTAATGTTATCATTTACTTTTTAGATTTGTCCTCGTTTTACAAAAGTTTCTAATTGTTATTTGCAATTTGTGTGAGATATATCAAAATCTTGGGCAAAATAAGTAAAGGTTTTCCTAAATAACGTGTCGAAAATAGGGCTTGGTACCAGAGGCACCTGCCATTGAAATATTGCTGACGAAGAACGCTTTATTTTTGCCATTTTAAAACCATGAGCTTTTTATTGCCATTGGAGTACATATACCTGAAAGTAAATGTTGATGTAAGTTATTTTATACAAATGCGGCCAGTATATAATAATGGTATTAATCTATATAATAATGGTATTAATGCAATTGCCAATAGTGAAACCAGAACATCGTTTTGATGCTGACACATTGTGGGCTTCCAATTCATTCTAAACAGTATGTCAGCATCACAGGCACTTGATTCTGGGTAAATTAATGTATACACTCACCATATAACACAAGGTACCTAACTCTCGCCTGTCACAATCTGACCCCTCAATGACTCCGATCAAATTTTCTGAATCAGTCTGTGCATTCAGTCACTCATAATGTGCACCACTGTAAAGAAGACATTCCACATATTTCATCCATTGCCGTTTTAGTAATTGTACTGATTCTGAAGAGCTGATTTTTCAAAAAGTTGATCCGTTGCTATGTGTATTCCACATAGGTATACTAATTCCTTGGCTGAACTTCCGGTCACAGAAAATAATCCCGATTTTTTAGTTCAGTATAAATTTGATTAATGTTTTTGTACAAGAATTAATTCAGAGCACTAGTATTTCCAGAGAAAACAAACTTAAAAAATCAAATAAATTGAAGAAAACAAAATAATTAGCTCAAAACTGGTCACAACATAAAACTTAACTTCTCGAGTGTTACAATGCAAAACATTCTTGGATGAAGGTCAAGTGTTCATCCTTCTGGGAAAACTAAATGTTTGTAACAATAAATTTTTGATTTGTCACATACTCCAAGTATGACCTCAATTCTACTTTATGCATCTTACTCTGAGAAAGAATTTGAAACAAATATAAAAGTTGCTTACTACAACTCTTATTAGTTCTGAATCAAGGTCACACTAAGTCACCATTAGATACAAAGTTTCTATTTTTAGTTGCTTACTTTGTAAAATAATAAAATAAGTCAGAACTGAACAATATCAAATCCAGTAAATAAAGTTACATTACAATAGCATGTAATGGACTACAATTTGTTTTAAAACTTATGGACTTTTAAAATGGTGGCCAGGTACTAAATTTGGTAAAGTAAAGAGGACTTGTGCCAGATAATTACATATTTGTATTGAATTCTACATGCCTGAAATTGCAAAGTAAAATATCCATTTTAGATACAAGTCTGAACATAATTTGTAACTTTAATCAACCATATTTATGTTGATTATCATGTATTGCACTGATTTTACATTGTGATGTAGACCACCAAGGGTCATGCTACCAGGTGAAGTGGGTGACTAAGTCACCTAAAATATGTGAAATTTGTCATCTTCTGTTTGGAAAACGAAAATGACTTCACCCTGTAATTCTTTTAGAGGAATATTGAAGGCCGTTCATTTTACATGCTCCATCACCATGGCCAGGTTAGTTCCTGTGTTATGTTGTATGTAGCTCAAGGCAAAATATAGGCTTCAAGCCATGAAATATTTGGTGTTTATATCAATTACACCAACTATTTACAACCAATTGCTATTTACATAAGTTTAAGTTTAAAAACACAAATTTGTTTGTTTTTCTTATCAAGGGATAACTTGTGGTAACAGGCCGTGATAACTTACATGGGGAAAGTGTTAATATGGGGAAAGTGTTAATGGCCAATAAGCTATTAAAAGCACATCACTGGGAATGTGCATGAGCTTGCTTGTTGGTGTAATTGATATCAACACCAACTATTTAATGGTTTAAGCCTACATTTCGCCTTGAGCTACAAATAATAAAACCTTATATTTGCAATTCTATCAATGGACTGTTGTAAAGAAGCTATAAAGTGAGTGGTTTTATTAAGAAAATACTTCTTTCTGAAAATAGATGCACTTGCAGAGGTCTCAGAAATGCTTAATTTCATGTATTTGGATGTAAATTTGTATCTAAGACAAGAAAATCACCCATGCAGGAGTCCTCCGTATGAATATTAAATAGCTATGCGGCAAATTCAAAACCTTGCCATTCCTACTTAAGCTAGAGAATCTATTGATTATTTTGATCATTTTAGCTGTGCTGATATTTACAATGACTGAATTCAGTGGTGAAGACATCACCCCAGAGTACATATAAAGAACATGATGCAATAGCTGGGGGCAAGTTAATGATTTCGACTTTCAGCTTGGGTTGGAAAATGTGCGTATATTTATAATGACTGAAAGCAGAGGCAGAAAACCCCATGATGTACATGCGGTTATTATAAAAGTACATCAGAACTTTAGCTTCCATTATAGTGTTCATTTCTGATTGTAGCAAAATAAATAGTGCATATGACCTCAAAATCAAGACACATCTAGACTAGGACAAAACGTCATATGCAAATTTGGATAAGTATTTTGGGGTCAAATGGCAAACTGACACTGATTTTAATGAGACTCTGAAGATTGCTAAAGTTGCTAGAACTGATAGTTTGAATATGATAGTAGCCATTTTTAAGAAAGTGTGATGCCTAGGTTCATTTTTGGAATAAGACCATTTCTTGGATTGACAAAGTTTGGACTCTCCCCAAAAGACTAACTTGAGCTACACCACTGTCAGGCTATTCTGGGCATCTTAGGTCACCAATATTGGTACAACACCCATACCTAATTCAATTGATGAAAATAATATTCTGCAATGCATACCAATTGAAAAGTAGCAGTTGTCACCAGAATATTCTATTTAAAAAAATACTAATTTTTTAACAAATGGAATACCACTCCTATGTTTTCACGACCCCATATATGGCGGACTGTTCTGTGAATGGCTTTGAAAAGATGTCATGTTTATGCATCAGGTTATGGAAATGAAATATGTTATTTTGGAATATCTCTGTTGGCATTTCAGCCAAAAATTAAATTTTAAACCAAACCAGTACGTGATCAAATGTTTACAGAAATGACGTATCGTTCTACAGAATTACCGAATGCACCAAATAGGCTGACACAGTTGTACATGTCAGTATTATAAAAAATGTGGAAATTAAATTTAATGCCTACCAACAGTTCTTAAAATCTGCAAAATTCAAAATTTTCTGGGAGGGGACCGCAACTTTTACTGGTGGGACTCCTATTTTTACCAAAATGGGAGTACTGGACTCCTAGTTTTAAAATCCTAGTGAGACATCTGTCTTGCATGTTGGCTGTGTTGATTTGGATAAAAATAAGGATTAGTTCATTCATATACTGACTTTAATTTTTCAGTGTGTTGTTTATGAACAGTTGTATCAGATAGAGAGAATTGGAATGAACAATATGATCTGAAAGATGTGTACATTTGCTCTAAAGTACATGGTACATTTTTTCAAACAGGTTTAGAAATCTTTTCAAATGTCATTCTATATTCATCTTTCAGAAAGTAAAAAAGATACATTCTTGATTAAGGGTAGTTGATTAGGCATTTAGTACTAACTTGCAATTTCAGTACTGTAATCTAGTTACTCGGTTAAAATTCATTAAAATGTATAGCTTCTGTTGTTCAATTTTTATGTCATATTTTCCAAAGTACAATGAATATGTAATTTGATAGTTTTTAAATGTGTACCAAATGTGTTTATTCTAGATATAACTGTCAGCTTGAAAATAAAGTATTGCATAAAACCAATGTTAAATGAAAATATTCATACTGGAAAGTAAAAGGCATGATTAAAATAAGCGAATGAAAACAACACACACACACACCATTAAAAGGATAGTGTTAGGACTGATCAGCCTGGTGTCAGGAAAATGTGACTGGGTGAGACATTATGCTACATGTCTTTGGCATGATGCCCCAGTGCTAGATATCAATATAAAATGTTACGCTGCAGCCATTGTAGCTGTATGAATGAAAAATTGTTAAAAGTATGTTCAATGAACACACATACACTTCTTCCTAAAATTCAAGTCTAGCTTGACCTCTTGACCACTCTTTGTCAAAGTGGTAATGACGTTCCAGTGGTAGACATCACTGTAAATTGCCATGCTGCATACATTGTAGCAATATGACAAAAACTGTTAAAGCTTCATTAAAAATCTCAATCACAGACACACCCACACAGCATTGCAACATATTGCTTAGTCACATGATCGCCAATTTTGCAGCCTACTTATTTGAATACAAACGAATTGTCATCGGCTTTTTAAGAAATGTTCAGGTACAAAGTCCAATTTGTAAACAGTGTACATTGGCACAAGCAGTGGTCCATTTTGAACATATATAATGTTTTAAAGGTATTTATTATCAGTGAAAATCGTCTTTTTATCAGTTTCTTGTTGGAATGGCTAGATGTATAGTCACTTAACTTTACTAGACCCTGTCGAAAGTGGCAGCCATATGCCAGTATATGGTAGCAGCAAAATTGCTGTCTCAACTTTCACCTAAATATAACTCTCCAAAAATAAAATCTATGGTGAGAAAAATAAGAAAGAAGTTTTTGTCATATTGCTACTGTTATGTGCTTAGGCTCGAATAAGCTGACAATGTCACGTGATGCAGTTCTTGTTTTTAAATCATCCAGATGAAATTATGAAACAGATGTCCTTTTCCAGATAAATAGAATAATTCTTCTTTTCCAACGAATTGACACAGTCCAGAACAAGATATTAAACTCTAACAGAAAATACACAACTTCTTTAAAATAAGCCCAAATTATATTCTACTGATTTTAGCTTCCAAAACACAGCTATGTATAACTGCTTTTCTGAAGTAAACAAGTGATCACGTGCTTTTCTAGAAATTGATAGAAGGTCAGAGGAGGTGTTTACCTTCTCCTAGTCACGTAATAATGAAATGTTCTAGAAGGAAATCATTCACTTCCCACCCTCAATAAAAGTGTTGTCCTTGAAATTGACCAATAGATTTAGAGGCTTGTTGACAATGTCTAACGCAAGGTCAGGATTTAGGTCAAACAAGCCAAGGTCAAAACTTGTTTACAATTAGAGAATCTAAGTCAGCCTGAACATTCTAGAAAAAATCTCCCAATCAATTCATTTTAAAGGCAAAATAACAAATTTGGATTTAACAAAAAAAAAATAAATTAAATCCAATAGCCGTAACACCTTCCCCCATAAAATAAAAAGAAAGGTTTATATGATAAAACTTTCTTTTTATCACAAACCAATTTACATCTGAGATTAAATGAACTAGTACAAATTACACAATATAATAAATTGTTATGCACAGGAAAAACATCTGCAATTGTATTGTCAAGAAATAGCCTCAAATTTTTAACTTGTCCATGTCCCACAAAATGTCCTAGGAAAGGCACACAAGCACAGCAGAACTCACTTTTAGACAAATTAATTGTCAAACATACATTAGTGAGTCTGTTAAAGAATTATCGAATTGTTGCTAGATGTACTCTCTAGGTGTCGTTATAGATGATGACATCACAAATTTCTAGACCAGAGATGAACATTTTTATGAGACGTTGAAATGGACTTTCTTTATATTGGTAGAGTCCTTTTGGAGTCGCAATATTGAGTTTTCCTTTGCTCTTTCCATAGTGGAATCTGCCAAAATCCTTTCAGAAGGTCAAAATTTGGTGACGTACTTGGCATTCCCAATTTTATCAATAGAATAGTCAATTCTTGTTAATGGGAATGAATCTGTTTTTGTCACTCTGTTCACCTTCCTTTAATCAGTGCACATACGGAAAGTTTTATCTGGTTTAGGAACAAGTATGCATAGTGAACTCCAATCACTTTTACTGGGCTTGATAAAATCATTCTTCAGCAAATACTGAATTTCCTTTTTCAAATATTCCTGTTTGAGTGGACTCATCCTGCATGGAATTCTCAATCTCATCGTCATGAAAATTTTGTTTGTCCTTGTAAAAATATCTGGACATAGGTGCTCGTATAATAACAACTTTCAGTTCATTTCTTTCTTGCACTTGCAACTGAAAGTTTCTGGTCTAGATTTTTTATAATTTCTGAATTCCAACAATTCATCGCTCCAATGTCAGTAGAATCCGACGATATTTCTTCACTAAGTGGTATAGGCACAACTAAATTAATTACATATTTAACATGGCTATTTCTTTCAATATACTGGTACTCCTATAATTAATTTAGATCCCAGGAGCACTAATACTATAACTTAATTCATTTTCTTCTTAACTTTGTAAGGGCCGTAATATCTAATTTGAAGAAAAGTAAGAAGAATAAACAAGAGTAACACAACTCCATTATCAGACTCAAAAGTTCTCTCCCTTTAATTTCTATCAAACCTTAGTTTCATTTTTAACTTTAATTGATTACTTGACTTGGTCTTAGGTAAAGAATCCACACAATCTACCATAATTCCATTGAATGTTTCATCAAACGTAGGAATAGGTTGCAGATGAGCCTTACGTATCTTCTGATTGGGTTTTCCTACCATTTGACAAGCATGACAAGATCTACAGTATTTGACAACATCACTTTTGATTTTTGGCCAATAGAAGTGAGTCAAGATCTTGTGATACATTTTATTAATCCCTAAATGACCAGCCAAAGGAGTTTCATGGGCCAGATTAAGTATTTCCTGTCTGTAAGGTTTTGGAACTACTATTTGATAGTTCACTGACTACTCATCACCAGCAGGTACCTCAGAAGGTCTCCATTTTCTCATAAGAATTCCATTTTTAATGAAATAACAGACAGGAACTTCAGTAACTTCAGTCTCATTTATGACCCTTTGAAACAAACAGGAGATCTCAGGATCTTTTTCCTGTTCAACGACAAGTGACTGTCGTTTATCACCCTGATTAAGAGAATGAGTTATTAAAAGAGGATCACTATGATCAATACCTTCTGATTGATCTAAACCAAGAGTAAACGTGATCTCATCAAAAACCTGACCTATACAAGTGCCAGTTGAAGGAATGCTGCCTTCTGTAACATCACTCTCAAAATCATCACCCTGATTAAAATAAAGAGAATGAGTTGTCAAAAGAGGATCACTATGATCAATACTTTCTGATTGATCTAAACCAAGAGTAAAAGTGACCTCATCAAAAACCTGATCTTTACAAGCGTCAGTTGAAGGAATACTGGCTTTTTCAACATAAGCCTGACCCATGCAGGTATCAGATAAGGGAAAACTGCCCTTAACAACATAAGCCTGACCCATGCATGTGTCAACGAAGGGAATACTGCCCTTTTCAACTTCATTCTCAAGAGCTTTCTTTACCATAGCTCTAGTAACTGTACAAGTTTGAAATATATCTGGGATTTCTTTTTCAATTGGATCAACTTTCTGATCCAAATTAGGCTTGTCAGTTACAAGTGGATTAACCACAACCTTGTCTCCAGCTAAGTCGTTGCCTAGCAATAAATCTATTCCCTCAACAGGTAAAACCGAGACTGTTCCGATTGTCACAGGTCCTGACACTAAGTCTGATGACAAATTTACACAATGGAGAGGAACATTAACAAAACAGCACTCCAACCCCTGAATAAGAACACTTTCATTAGAAGAAGACTTCTCAGATAAAGGCAAAGTACCTGATAATAAAAGACTCTGAGAGGCTCCTGTGTCCCTTAAAATTTTAATAGGGGTGGGATTGGCTGAATCACCCAAAAGTGATACAGAACCCTTCGATATGAATGGTTCATAATTCTCCATATCAAAATCAGACTGGGATTCATTAGACCCAACAAATGTATCGCTTTCAATACATGACTGTGACCTTGACCTCTTGGAAATAAGAGCATTTGGAACAGGTCTATCTTGATTCTGTTGCCTATTTTTCAATTTGTAGCAATCAGAAATAACGTGTCCTTTTTTCTTGCAAAAGTTACACGTCGGAAGAGACAAGGATCTAGAATCAAACTTCTCTGAAGTCTGATTTTTGAAAGTTGTGTTAGTTTGAGTTTTAGAAGGGCTTGAATTAGGCGGAAATACTTTTCTGCCATTAAATTGTTGAGTAGAAGTCTTGTTAACAAAAGGAACTTTATGTGTCAAAGAATATTCGTCAGCAGCTCGAGCAGCATTTTCTAAGGTTTCAATCTGATGCTCATCAAGATAAGTTTTAACATCATTATGGACACAGTTTTTGAACTCTTCAATTAATATAATTTGCTTGAGAGTTTGATAATCTTGCTCGACTTTCTTGGCTAAACACCATCTATCAAACAACTGCTCTTTTTGTCTAGCAAATTCGACATGAGTTTGTCCAGCTTCTTTTCTGTAATTTCTAAATTTTTGCCTATAAGCTTCAGGAACTAAGTCATAACCTCTTAAAATGCATTCTTTAACTACGTCATAATCACCACTTTGCTGAACTGACAGTAAAGTGTAAATCTCACTAGCCTTACCAGTAATTACACATTGTAGTAACTGAGTCCAATTCTCTCTTGGCCACTTTAAATTTTCTGCAACTTTTTCAAAACAGGATAAAATATTTGTCTACTTCTTTTTCTTTGAAAGAGGGCACTAATCTAATATTCCTTGCTAAATCAAAATTTTGATTTGAAGTATGATGATAATTCCCACTTGCCAGCTCCATTTCTTTCATTCTAATTTCATATTGTAATTGTTTTTCCTTCTCCCTTTCCTGTCTCTCTCTCTCTCCTCTTTTTCAAATTGTAATTGTCTTTCTTTATCCCTTTCCTGAAATTCCAGTTTCTTAAACTCTAATTCAGATTGTAATTGTCTTTCTTTCTCCTCTCTCTCAATTCGCATTTGCTCTTTTTGTAATTCAATTTGCTTTTCTTTCTCCCTTTCCTGTCTCTCTTTCTCCTTTTCCTCTTTATCAATCCGCATTTGCTCTTTTTGTAATTCAATTTGTTTCTCTTTCTCCTCTCTCTCATATTGTAATTGCTTTTCTCTCTCCCTTTCCTGAAATTCTAGCTTCTTCAACTCTAATTCCATCTTGAATTTTAATTCTAATTCCTTTAATTTTATGTCAGAGTCTGATGCAGACTTACTGACCGGAATCAAAGCACTTTGTTCCAAAACATCCTGTTCTACCAAATACTGGACCAAAATCTTTTTGATATCTTGTTTCGTTAAAGAAGCCTTCACTTCGGAAAGATCGTATTTCCTGGCAAGTTGAACCAACTCATCTTTTTTGAAAAGATCTAATTGCTCCTGGGTAGGATTAGAAAGAAATATTTCTACCTTAGATGTCATTTTGATACAAGCGTGTCAGTCTCACTAAAGATTTAAAATTCTCAAAAACTAGGGGAAATTCAAATTTAAATTCAAATTTATCTCAAATCTCAATCCCGAGACGATAGCCACCAATTTCTATGTTACGTGCTTAGGCTCGAATAAGCAGCAACACAGAAAGAGTGAAAACTAACAAGCTTGTATAACTTTAACAATGAATTTATTAAGTACAATTATTTTCATAAAATAATTAAACTTACGGTTTTAGAGAATCAAATCCAACAAATATAGAATTCACAAAATAATCCACTAATGGAATTTCAAGTCCTGATAAATAAATGTTCTAATAGTTCCAGGTTCGAATCTTGACGATGTAATAATCCAAAATGGCTGACAATGTCACGTGATGCAGTTCTTGTTTTTAAATCATCCAGATGAAATTATGAAACATATGTCCTTTTCCAGATAAATAGAATAATTCTTCTTTTCCAATGAATTGACACAGTCCAGAACAAGATATTAAACTCTAACAGAAAATACACAACTTCTTTAAAATAAGCCCAAATTATATTCTACTGATTTTAGCTTCCAAAACACAGCTATGTATAACTGCTTTTCTGAAGTAAACAAGTGATCACGCGCTTTTCTAGAAATTGATAGAAGGTCGGAGGAGGTGTTTACCTTCTCCTAGTCACGTAATAATGAAATTTTCTAGAAGGAAATCATTCACTTCCCACCCTCAATAAAAGTGTTGTCCTTGAAATTGACCAATAGATTTAGAGGCTTGTTGACAATGTCTAAAGCAAGGTCAGGATTTAGGTCAAACAAGCCAAGGTCAAAACTTGTTTACAATTAGAGAATCTAAGTCAGCCTGAACATTCTAGAAAAAATCTCCCAATCAATTCATTTTAAAGGCAAAATAACAAATTTGGATTTAACAAAAAAAAAATAAATTAAATCCAATAGCCGTAACACTACAATGTACGCAGAAATAAAGTACCTTAGAAATATTCAATTTTTTGGCAAGTTTTGATTCATGTTTTTTTTAAACGATACTTTGATCACGGATCGATTTGCAGACCTTGACCTTCATATTGGCATTGACCTGATTCTATCCCAAGATTAGGGACCATGGTGCGTCCCCAGTTTCCATAGAAATTTTCATGATTATAACACCACAGAATAATTCTTGCACCTAAAAGCTGGAGTCCAGTAGACTTGCCTTGTGATTGTGTTGTCTGTGGTAATTAAGGTCAGTCATTCTGATAACCTCAAATGGCCTGGAAAACACTTACACAATTCCCAGATGTCTGATCACACCTTTCCATATCAGTTGACAAGATCAAAACCAGCAATCTTTCATGCCAGTAGCTTAAGGTAATGATTAACTATATTAAATCATCTCCTTCAGTTAACCAAATATGAATCCATTGAATACATTTATGTTATTCAGAGAGTTCATTCACATATTTAGGGTTGTTCACAACAAATGAGTTTGGTCCCAGGAGAAGTCATCTTGAAAATCTTGTTATCTTGAACATTTCAAGATGAGGTTAGCATCTTTAAAATCTTCTGTAGAAAGTCATATTCATATTTGGTTTTCACCAAAAGAAACCAACAAACTTCTGATGATATCTAGTTGATTCTAAATGAAAATGGTGCTAATCTTGTATTTACTATGGCGGCCACTGTTGCCAATATGAAAATCTTATTGCTTAAAAATACTAGAATGATCTTGTCTTGAATTTTTGGAAATTCTTTTCTTCCAGATGGTTTGATTTATGGGTTTAACACCATTGAACTCAAACACCCCTGCAGGTTTTCATCGTTTTTGCCATAAATGTAAGCAGGAAACACATTTTTGAGGCTATTTCTCAATGCATCCTAATACATTGAATTCCAGGCGATTTCCAGTTCGAAACATTGTTTTTTCATTGGCTATTTTGCTCGCACATGAGTAGAAGGTCAAAGTTGGTGTTCTTTTTCTTTTTGTTTTTTCTTTTTTTTTATTTGCTCAATGGACCCATCATTTTTATATAGAGATCACTCTTTATTCTAAGTGCCTATGTTATCATACTTTTTGCAAAGATTCATCTATCTATGTGCAGTTCAGACTGGTCTGCCTTAGATCTGAGGTCAAAAAGTATAAAATCTGGACACAAAATCAGATCCCAACCACAGGCGAATTTTAATGTATCATACATGACCTTGATGTTACAGAGCTCAGGAGTAGGTTACTACCTCCTGACACATAAACATGGTGCCAGGGGCTAAAGAATTGGCACCATTTTTCAGCACATGATACATGGCAGCCAGTATATTTGGTACAGGAAGCTATAGGCAAGATTTATCACATACATTGACCAAGAACAGAACCCATGCTACAGAGGTGAATTTTTAGTGAGCTGTAAAGGACTTAGACCACTCGCTACCTTAGACCCCTTCTGCCAATAGAACATCAGACCCTTTGATGGACTCTTTGTTATTCATAAAAATCCTTTGATGGACTCTTTGTTATTCATAAAAATCCTTTGATGGACTCTTTGTTATTCATAAAAATACACCGTTTTCAGAGGAAAAAAATGCAGCTGAATTATAAAATTAGATGCAGAACCCAATCACCACTAGTTTGTGTATAAAACAAAACCCATGGTGGAATGGTGTTCCAGCCATTAGGGATAATAATCAAGTGTTTGGGGACATTGATTACTGTTGCAGATAGGCTTACTAGGTGATTGACAGTTCTGATAATAATATGAAATCTGTGCACTCAGATTAAAGTAAAGATTTAAGAATTTACTGGCTTCATATCCTGGTGACATTTGAAATTTCACAGTTGACTTTGCAGCCCATAAAAATGTTTTGCTTTGTGTCTTTGTTATCATCAGAAATTTGAAAGCATTAATTTGATTTGAGAATAAAAGGTCAATGGAAGTTGACTTTATATATGAGCCTCTCAGCTGATATGTACTTGTTTTAAGTAGATCTGTTATTATTTGATTGGAAATCAATGAATGAGTTTTCTAGATGCATCCTAACTCAAGATTTATTACATTATAAACATTAAACTGCCACAAAACACTTTTTTAAGTTAACTACTTTTCTAACTATTGATTGTAGTGTGACCTAAAGCTATGTTGTATAACAGAAAAAGTGACAAATCAAAGATACGGTTTTGACTTATTTGTAAATAAGGACAAGTGTTTGCATTGGGCGATTAGAAGTCTCAAGTACTAGATTTTTATTGCCAGTCTAATATGTTGAGAAAATTTGTTCACTAGTCTTAAATTATGCATTTTACCTAGTTTTACTTTCCACTAGAACCATAAGGTCACAGTGATGTCAACATTTCTTGCAGCAAATTGTAACTTGTACTTCTACAAATTTTTGCATTTGCCCAGTCAGCACATTTACTACATTTGCATGTACACATGTATTAAAATATTTTATTTTAGGCATAGAATGACCTTGAACTTGTGCATATTATACATATTACCTCTTGTTTATTGCAGGTGTTGATCAGGACTCCATACGCACAAGTTACAAAAGACTTGCTTTAAAGTGGCATCCTGATAAACATGGTGGATCAGGGGATGCCTTGAAGGTAGGTTTGTGAATGCCACAAAAGACAACACGTAGCATTCAAGATGTCTGTGTGTCCTTTCACCCATTCAACATCATGTGTGGTCACAGTTCCTCATGTTTGTGTCAATTTATTGTCAAGCTTACCCACAAATTCATGAGGAGGTAAGGCAACACGTAGCATTCAAGATGTCTGTCTGTCCTTTCACCCATTCAACATCATGTGTGGTTACAGTTTCTCTTGTTTGTGTCAATTTATTGTCAAGCTTACCCATAAATCCATGAGGAGGCAAGGAACATCCCTAGAGATTGAAGGCCAAGGAGGTCAAAGGTTGAAAGTCACAGGAAGCAGTTATTTAAATTTTGGTTGCTGCTCAGGCTGCTACTGGTGGTGATAAATTGATATTGAATTTGGGATTGAAGTTCATTATATGATATCTGTGGATGTTTGAGGTTAAGATCTCTACAGGTCAGAGGTTAAGACCACAGTACTAAGTTGGTTGAGTTATAAATATAGGGCTTTTGTGCCTTTAGATAGTTAGACTCAGAATCATATTTATGGATGATGGTTTATATGTGCAAGGTCAAGGTTGATACAGTCCTATAATACAAGCATAAAACTGCCATCGTAAAGCCGCTGCTGAAGAAACCAACACTGGACCATAACGATTTAAAGAACTATCGCCCAGTTTCTAATTTCCCATTCATATCAGAAATCTTAGAAAAGGTTGTTCTAACTCAACTTGTATCTCATTTGAATTCAAACAGTCTTTTTAGCAATGTACAGTCTGCATATCGCCCTTGCCACAGTAGTCAACAGGACACAAATTATTTCTGCAAATGGAATACACTCCAGCCCAGTTGACATGTTGTAGTGTTCCACAGGGATCTGTTCTTGGACCTGTTCTCTTCATTCTGTATACTCAGCCGCTCTCAAGTGTCATAGATCATCACCCAGTGTCGCACCAATTGTATGCTGATGACACCCAAATATACAAGTCTAGCCACCCAACTGAAGTTGATGCTACCATAAATGGAGTAGAGAAGTGCATTTCTGATGTGAAATCATGGATGACATGTAACAAGCTGCAGATGAATGATGATAAAACTGAGGCTATTCTGATCACAACACGAAGACTTTCTCATTCACATCCTTTACCTCAGACAATAAATATCAGCAACACCAACATTAAATTCTCAGTCAGTACGGAACCTAGGCGTTACTCTAGACAGTACTCTCACATTGTACCAACATGTCATGAACATATGCAAGGCTGCATATCTTGAATTGAGACGCATCAGTTCCATTCGTAAATATCTTTCAGTTGATGCCACTAAAACACTTGTGTGTTCATTAGTACTTTCATGACTGGACTATTGTAACTCAATTCTGTCTTGTTCGTCACAATATTTACTCCAGAAACTTCAAAAAGTTTAAAACACAGCTGCACGGATGATCTTTAGAGTACTTCGATTAGAGCACACCTCACCACTGCTCTGTACCCTACATTGGCTATCAATTCGATACAGAATCAAACACAAAATTTGTTCTTTGTGCTATGTTTCACTGACAGACTCCAGTCCAACATACCTATCCAGTCTCACCCATGTGTATACACCAGCTAGATCCTTACACTTTTCTTCTGATAATCGTATACTCATTGTTCCCAAGGTGAGAGCAAAGTCATATGGACAATGTACGTTTGCACACCAAGGCCCGACAACGTAGAACGAATTGCCAATTGAAATTAGACACAAAGACACAGTGGTCCCTTTTAAAAGTGCTCATAAGACTCACCTGTTTCGACTGCAGGGACAAACTTAGCGACCTAATCATGTTTTGTATCTTATATGTTTTCAGCATGTTTTTATATTTTCCAATTTCATTGTTTTTGTCATTTGTTGTTCTGTAGTGTAGTCATATCGTTATTGATGGTGTAAAGTGCTTAGAGCTTTGAAAGAGTAGACGCTATACAAAGTCCTCATTATTATTATTATGTTCTTTTTTAATTTTCATTTTGTATTTTTGGGATCTTCTTCCAACAGAAATTTCAGCAGGTGAGCAGAGCATTCAAGAAACTTTCCCCAGGAGACACTGATGATAAAGATACAACACTGGTAAGCGATAGAAACACCTGCTATTTGCATAGAGATAAAAGTTATATTTGTATACTGTATGAAAGACACATTTGTATTCAGTATGAATGGCATGTTGTTCACATAGCATTTAAGTCCTATTTGCTCCTCACAGTATGAAAGGCATGTTATTTGCATTGAATATTCAAGTTACAATATATAATATACAGTGTGGTTGTATACAGTATGAATTACATTATTTCAGTTCACTATGAAAGTCGTTTTATTTTACAGCAAGTAAATCATTGTAATTGTCATTCTACAGGGGCATGTTGTCTGGTCTACATTAACAGAAAGTAAGACATGTAATCATTCCTTAACTTCAGATATGAAAGATATATATATATATATATATATATATATATATATATATATATATATATATATATATATATATATATATACACATACATACATACATACATACATACATACATACATACATACATACAGTTTACAAAGTATTTCATTATCAAAGAGTCTTGATTATATCCAATTTTGCTGAATTGCCACCAGCATTTCCCAACCACCTTGTATTAAGTAAATGGATCACATGTATAAAACAATTGTCTTGCTGGCATTAGCATGGTGAAATACATTTGTCACTTTTTTGGCAGCAGTGTCATCAACAATGTTAAAGTATACATTAAGATTTTTTTAAGTCACATTTTTTTATGCATGCTTTCATCCAAGTGAATCTCTTGTATAATATCATGATACGTGTTTACTTTATTTAACTGTATGCTAGGAGTTCCTGTCTTATCTCACCTGCAGAAGAATCATGGTGAACAATGTTAAAGTTACGCATTCGAGTTTTTGAAAATCACATAACTTTTACATCAGCTTTCAGCTGAAAGTTTTTGGGTAATGTTATATTGAGTCATAAGTTCATAAGCTGATATGCTTCCTGTCCAGCTTGCTTAAGCTGAAAGCTTGGTTCATCATTTTAAACACTGCTGAAGTTTTTATAATATTTGAAAGTCACAAATCTTCCATATCAAAATATGTAGCTGAAAATCTAGGTTAATATTGATAACAGACTATGTTTGTTCTTTTGTTGTTGATATGCAAGGAGTTCCAGTTTTGGCCTGTCTCACCTACTTAATTATTGTGATTGACAGCATTAATACTTTGTGTGAAAATAATATAAGTAGAAACAAAAGTTGTAATGACATCAAAGACTTGTTCTGAGATGCCTGCATGCCAGAATATGTCTAGCTTATTAAGGTCCATTCTGGGTGACCATTATGGTTTTGAATGTTTGAACGCAAATGTTTCAGAATGGAAACTTTCTATAAATGCATTTTAATATATTGGTGAAACTTGTACTTATCTTGCCTCTTTCTTTTATCAACAGGAACAGATGTTGTCCATGTTCAAAGAAGTTTTTTTTGCCAAGACATTAAGTAAGTCAGTTGCTTAAAGGGTTTTAAACTTGATAGGCCTCAAAGGAATGTAAGCATATATGGCCCTGAATCGATTGTGTATCATCCACTGTGGATTCCATATTTTTTATCTGATTTTGATCAGACTTGGAATGTGGGCTTGTATTGTAAAATTCAGATGAGGTCAATGCATTAATGAGGTGATCTTGCCTCTGATCTGATTCTGAGTAAACGTAGTAAATAGACTTAAATAATCAAAATTATACTTATGAACAAAATCAAGGATTATTGATGAGCTGATCCTGGATCTGATTGGCTGAACTTTTTTTAGTGACTTCTTTCTGATTACATTTTTAAATCACAAGATGTCCAGTGAGTTTTAGTATGGGCAAAATCTGCACCTAACACAATTCAGTTAGGAACAGTTCCCATTTTGTATTCTATGTAATCAGTTTGTATTGTGAAGAATACCTCTATCTCTACCTATCTCTCTCTCTCCCTCCCTCTCTCCCCCTCCCTCCCTCCCACCAGATAAAAAATGGAACTAATAATTATTGGACATTTTTGAAATTTAAAATTTCTATTTTTAACAATTAGTAAGCAAAACAAAGACCAAGGGATGTCACGTTTCAGAGAAAGTTTATGTAGATTATGTCCTTACAGTATTACATAAGCTTGCTTAGTGAAATGGTAAACTGTTATTAAAGCCAGGTGAGTAGTATCAGGCCTTTTGTTATTGGTTGCTTTTTTTTACTTATGAAAAACAATTATAAAAATTAGCACAAGTTAAAACCAATTTATATACAGTGCATGCATCTCTCTATCATTATAACATGAGTATAGATAAAACATGGTACCACTATGGACCCAGCAACCAAAATCATACCAGTGTATAGCAATATAGGTTCATAGAAGACATGGTGAAACTTAGTGTATATCCTTATTTCCTTTTCAGAACACCATTAATTATTAAATTTTGGCAGTTCCCAATAAAACATTGGTTCACTAGGTGACTGCTGTTTGCAATATATATCACTGATTTATACATAACACAGTTATAATGCAGTTCCATACATAATCCAGTTAATGCATATTAGATGTACATGTGATTTGTGAAAGTTTAATGCAAGTTATGCTGTGTTTGTTTACGGCCTTATAAAGTATCTGGAAATACTTGTATTTCTTATATTCAACAGATTTGGCATAATTAGGAATGAAGCCAGTCCAAAAGACCATTTTAGTGTGGATTTGGATAACTTTTTCCTCCTTCTTAAGTTAAGCATGATTGTTGTTTTTTTAAATTTTCAGATTCATTTAATGGTTCAGGTTATGATTCGTCAGATGATGATGATGATGAAGATGATGACGACGATGATGATGATGATGATGACCTAGAGGATGATGTCCGGTTTTCAAATTTGTTTCCAGATAAATTAAAACTTAAACAAGATTGGAAAAAAGCAAAAGCAGGTATATGGAATACAGTTTAACCTGTCTTGAAGACCACTTTTATGTGAGACCACCTGTTTTGAAAGACTATTTTCTCAATGTACAGATTTATTTATATAGTGGTATGGCCTGTTATGAAAGACCACCTGTCTTGTGAGACTATATTTAGTGGCAGAAGGGGTGGTCTTTTAAAAGATGTTCTACTGTAGTCTAGTTTGACAACAGATTTTGCCTTGAAAAATAACATGGATTTCTGGTATCTAGTGTATCATTATTCCAGGCACTTGCATCTTGGGTTTATTCATTTCTGCAATAATTATTAGGGGGCCCTGAGTGGTCGAGTAGTCTAAATTGCAGTCCTTTACGGATCACTGCCTTCTCACCTCCGTCTGCTTAGGTTCAAATCTCGGATTCGGCCAATGTGGGTATTTGAGAAATTTTGCCAGTAGCTTCTCGTGGGTAGGTAGTTCTTTCTGGGGTTTTCCAGGTTCTTCCTCACACTAATACTGGCCGCCATGTATAGCCTATCTTGTGCTGAAAAATGGTTTTAAACCCTACAATAACAATAAATATTAATGTTTCCAGAATTATATACAGACCTAGCAACCCATTAGATTTGACCCCAAGTCTTACTGACTTTCAGTATTTGGTGACTACATACCAAACTCCAAGCTAGACACTTTCAGTATGGACCTATGAAATAATAGCAAAAATTACAAAAATATGATAAGCGCAGTCAAATATGGAAACAGGCATTTAATTTTTTAATTTGGATCTGGGTTTCTTATATTCGTTGGAGTCTGTCTGGGACTTGGGCATGAGTACCTCCTGCTATAAACAGCCCATCTGCATGCAAAATGTAGGCATAATTAAACATTTACTTACAGTATTTTCTAGAAATGGCATCCAAAGAACAAAAACACTTTGAATAAGAAAGGGACAATAAACTTCTTGAAACGGTTTTTACAGGCTAGAAGTATAATTAAGAATATTGAGATCCTTGTGGAAAAAACATGAAAGGCAACAATTACATTTATATTGACATTTTGTTATGTTCATGGTGGGAGAGATGAATGCTTCCACTTGAAACTGAAGAAAAAAAAAGAAGAAAAAAAAGAAAACAAACAAAGAGTTCATCGTGCTGAGGGGTGTAGCAACAAGCCATTAAGATCCATAGGGTCTGGAACTACAGTTTCTGAAACTGTACAGGAGGTAATTAAGGTCTGACTGTACTTTTAAAAAAATTCAAATTGAACATATTTTTCTTTGATGCTTTAACCTGAGATAATACTTCTGGACTTTTTAAATGCATGTTTCCACATAGACAATTACAGTACATGAAATTTTGTTACACCTAACATGGTCTTAACTTACTGAAAATATTTTACTGCCTTACTTAAAATGTCATGTTTAGTGTTGGCAGGTCTGTATGTGCTTTGAATTAGTGGTATGTCCCTGTGCAAGGCACTTGACTGCATAGATCCCATTCCACCAGATTTGTATTGATTTCGTGTTTTACAGCACAGCAGTACAGTAAATTAATTATGTCTGTGGCAGTTAAGTAAAGTCCCTTGCCCCAGGATGTACTTAAGTAACAGACCCAGTCTTATGGTGGGATTTTGTTGCGAGTACAGCACGATAACCACCAAGTGCCGATCCTTGTATTAATTAGTTGCATTTTTCCCATCCCAATTATAGAATAAAAATTTGGTATCTTGAAACTACTCTATATCACTCAAACTCAAATGAATTGATGTTGGCATCTCTTGCAAAGACTCTTAAAATCTTTTAACTGTAAACTCCAGACAAATTAATTTGTTGGCCACACAAGTTTTTTTTCAGTGGAGCTAGAAAGCCAAGTATCTTTGTTTCACTTTTATGAACATTGTGAAACACAGGGTGTTATATTTCTATAGGGGGCAACTGCAGTTTTAAAGTTTAATGTAATAGTTCTTGAAGTCCCATTATTTAGATCCTAATTCTGTTTACAAGTAAGACGTAAGTCCATCTATTTGCGTTGTATGGCTTTTCACAGGTAAAACACAAGCTCCATAGTTTTCATTATAAGGCTGTTAACAGGTAAGAAATAAATCACATTATTTACACTGAAACTTCACAGGTAAGATATAGTGTCCCTTGTAAATTCGTTCTATTTTTAAAGCAGTTGCAAATATTAAAATCAGATCTTTTTAAGATAATTATTATTCAGTAATTTTATATTTTTATAATTAAGTTGTATTTTGGTATACCTTGCATTTTAAAAAGAAAAATTAACTTTCAGTTACACGCTAACACCATTTTATTTCTTTCCAGGAGAAGTTGATATAAGCGGCAAAACATTAAGTCCTGAGGTATGTAGAGATGAACTCTTTGAGGACTTGGGACATAAATAGAGGGTGTTTATATCAAGTGCTGGTTTCAAATGTAATTTACAAAATGAGTTAATAATTTATATCTTTTGCAAACCTTGGCAAGATAGATAAGAATTGAAATTGGTATAAGAGTTTAATAAATTTCAGATACAAGAGTATTATTTTATGATGCAAAACACTGATTTATTTGACCAAGTTGCAGATTAATATTTTGAAATGAGTTTGACATACCATTAGATGTCACTATTTTTGTGGTTAATTATGATGCCTGACATATGCTTCTAATAGTGATTATATTGGTAGTGATTGTCAGGTTACTCCAAAGGACCTGAAAGATCTGGTTTCAGAGGTTGGACACTGTTAAAAATATCTAAAGCAAATCTTTAAAAACAAAGATTTGTCACAAAAAATTATTAATCCACTGGTTTTTATAAACTCATTGAAGGGCCTCTACTTTGATATCATAGAAAACAATAATCTCTTTTAGCTTTGCTGGTCATTCAACATCCATCCAGCATTATAAGTTTTTATCATCACTCCTCCTTAACTTCATGTAGGATTGACATGAAACTTTGGACTCGTGTTGATCCGGTTGTCTATTTGGTAAATGAAATGGTGCCTCATGGACATCCAGTGGAAAATATTATTGACAGGAGGCTTTTTACTGAAGATTTCTTACGATGTCAAATTGGTTCTAAATGAACATGCATACATGCCAACCATTAAGCTTTTGGCTTAATCATTACGCTTTGTTCACTATATTATGCTTTAGGCATAAATGTATTTGGATTTTGTTGTTGTTTTGTAGGGTTTAATGCCATTTTTCAGCACACGATAGGCTATACATGGCAGTCAGTATTAATGGTGGAGGAAGAACCCGGGAAAACCCCCGGAAAGAACCAACCTACAAGAAGCTGTTGGCAAACTATCTCACATGCCCACATTTACTAAATAAGACTTGAACTCGTGCAGACAGATGTGAAATGGCAGTGATCCGTAGCGTTCATATTGTGCATTTTTTGGTATATCCCCCTCACGTTTCTTTTATTATAATTTTTTTTCTTCATTTTTATTAACATTCCATTGATTCCACAGACAGTATTTTAGAAAAGATGGCTTCTGTGTACCTACAACATAAGAGCAAGCTTGTCCGTAGACTTGCCTGCACTTTCTTAACATTATTATGTTCTATTTATAACAGCATCCTGTTCCAAAGAAATATGCTGGTTTGTGCTTTAAAACTTTTGACCTCGATTTCTATTTATAGTAGCTGTATGCCTTAGGAGAGAACCGAATGGTTTTCTAATCTTTGCTCACAAATTCTTTGTTTTAATTCCTATCTGGTACAAAACTAGTCTAAGTATTTGGCACTAAAAAATCAAGTTAGGTTTATTCTAGTAGATGCATGTGTTCGAGCAAAGGTGTTTTTCAAATAATTTCACAGATGGATTAAGAAAAAAGACGAAAACCCTATTCAGATATGAAAACATGAATTACACAATACAGCATTCCATTCTAGGGCAGCTTCACGCCCATTGCAGGCTATGTGGAAAGAATTTTAATATTGGTCATGGTGATAAAACAAAGAAACCTTGAATTAGCTCATTTTACTAACTTCAGTACTAAGGTAACCTAATTTTTAAAGCAGAACTAAATTGTGGACACTTATTTTATAAATGCAGAGTTGATTTGTACCGAGTTCTTAATAGAACCTTGGATGCAGGATGTCATGGGTTCAAACCCTAGCAGTCATACGAATGACTTATAAAAATTGTACTAGGAACTCCCTCACATCATGCTCTGCATTAAGAGGTTAGTGATAGGACTAGTTGACCTGGTATCAGGGTAGTGTGTCTGGGTGGGACATGATGATTAATGTCTAATGCGTGATGCACCAGTGCCAGATATCACCTTAAACTACCACATTGCAGACATCATAGTGATATGGCTGAATTTGTTTTAAAGCTACATTACAAATTCAAATCACACACACCAGCTTATACAGTTTCTGAATAAATTCAAAAGCCTTTTAACAGTTTAAATTAAAAAAAAGGATAAGTTGTATAACAGACTGGTGTTTCTGTCTAGCCAGTGCTTGCAAAATTATATATGGGTATCACTTTTCTGAATTTTTGTGATATTTTTTTGGGGAGGGGGATGGAAAGTTTTCAGGTAAGTCACATCATTTTACAGAAGCATTGTTCATATAATAAGGATTGCTGTGGTTCATTGGTTAGTGTGTCAGACACATGTCTAATAGAGTATGCATTTGAATCCTATTGTTGGGTCAGCTACTGCATTGTATCCAAGGGTGAGGCACTTTATTCCAACTACCTATATACTCAATGGCCCAACCAATCACTTATTAGAAATCAGAATATACATTGCTTGCATAACTGGCATGTTTTGTAAAGAAGCTGGATTTTGTTGAGACGTAGTGAACAAAGTACATATAATAAGGACTTGATAGTGCAGTGTGTCTGTTGTAAAGCAGCTGTGTTGTTTTCTCAGTGTTCAATTTTCTCATTTTAGGAAATAGATAGAAATGCTAAAGAACTTATAACAGAAGAAGAAAAAGAGAAAAGAAAAGCAGAAAAAAGAAGAGCAAAAAAGAAGGTGAGGTTTATTTTCCTGGCTGCACCATAGCTTCCGTAGCAAGATGCAGAACATTCTTGGAATCTCCAAATACTGATTCATTCGTAAAGTGTTGATCAGCTGATGCTCATAAACCCAAGAGTCGTATTGTAGATAATTCAGGTCAGGATTGACGTAATGTATTTGTAATTAAAGACTGGCCCAAAATTTTGCATCAAAAGTGCACTAAGCAGTGATATGTAAAATGATTATAACTTGGAGAAGAAAAACTTAAATTTCAGACCATCTGACCATTTTGTATGTCATCTTCGATCTGGTTTCTCCTTTGAATACGTTCCCAGATCACATTACTTTAGGGATATAAGCCTGCTACCTCGCGAATCCAGCCCTATCAAAAGACGAAAATTCGTCTTTTCTATGTCATATAGACAAAGGGCAATAACTCTTGCCCCTTACCTCCCCTTGCCACCCACTAGGTGTCGCCAGTTTTAAGCTTCGCTGTACGGTGAAAACACGTACAATTAGACCTCCAATGAATCCAAGGCATCTTAGTGTAAATTCGAACCATCCGAAGTTAAATTTGGAATTACTGTGTTGGATAATCATTCCTCTACAGGTTGTATACATTATTTTACAATATTTTCCAAATATGAGTGACTTTGTCACCTTTCTAGACTTCGGACCAGGTCGCAACGTGGTCGGAGCACGTCTGGCGGTACTAGCATGTAATACACGTGGCACTATATAAGTTCGCTTATTCCGTATGTAACGGTTATGATATTAGCGAATTAATAACTTGCTGCATTGATATTTTGTGCTTGTTTTATCTTCTTTGTTGTTTCAGTAGACTTCGTCTTTGAACGACCAAGTTGTGACTATTTAATGGCGGACTTCGTGTTGTCGTTACGAGTTCACACGACATATATTTGGGGAGTGTTTCCCCAATTTTAGGCTGCCCAGTGGGCGTAAGTTCTCCCGCAAGTCCGTGCATGGCTTTCGGGCCTGTAAGTCAGGACGCAAGGGGTTTTTACAGGCTCTATCGCATCCATTTCATTATGCAGTCTCGCCGTCACCGCACCGACCAGCCGGCCGTCGAGCCGTCCCTTTGTATTGTAGCACGGTCCGACCAACTATGATTTACGGGGATTTTAATGCCAAATCTGCCCGTCAAGCTGTACCGCAGGCAACATGCCAATATTATGACGGAGATTTTCATGAGAAATCTATCCGTCCAGCCAAGCCATGACAGCGGCTGGTACCGGTGAAAGCCGGACCGTCACCTACATTCCGGCGGACCACATGACAGGCAAACCAGCCTGCCTTCCAGCCGGCATCAACTGGCTCCGGCCGTCCAGCATGCTCCGGCCTTCCAACCGGCACCAGCAGTCACCGGACGTCCATTCGGCTCCGGCAGTACAGCCCAGCCGGCACCGGACGTCCAGCTGACCTTCCAGCCGGCACCGGCTGCCCAGCCCAGCCGGCTCCGGCCGTCCAGTCAGCACCGGACATTCATCCGGCTCCGGCCGTCCAGCCCAGCCGGCACCAGCCGTCCAGCCAAGCAGGCACCGGACATCCATCCGGCTCCGGCAGTACAGCCCAGATGGCACCGGACGTCCAGCTGACCTTCAGCCAGCACCGGCCATCCAGCCCAGCAGGCTCTGGCCATCCAGCCAACCTTCCAACCGGCACCGGACGTTCATCCGGCTCCGGCCGTCCAGCCCAGCAGGCACCGGCCATCCAGCCCGGCAGGCACCGGCCGTACAACCGGCACCGGCCGTACAACCGTCCGGAGAATCTTAGTGACATATCTGTCCATCCGGCTGTACCAGCATGGGAACTTTTATCATACCGCAATCCAACCAGATCGGATTTACGGAGATTATAGTGTATCCGTCCGTCAATCTGTACTACTGGTTATATATCACTACCATGACAGAGATGTTATAGATGAATCTCTCCGTCCAACCAGACCATTAAAGACGCAGGTATCGGTCATAGCCGGACCGTCGCCGATGCCAGTCAAATCAGTTGGCATTGCCGGCCGTTCATCGGTTCACGGCTTATCCACAAGGGAGAGTTTGTGACCTTATCAGAGATGACTGAATTGAGTTAACTAAGCCACCTGGTATGCACTACCCAGATATGGCAGCTTTACTAGAACAGGACTTTCAGGCCGTCCATTCGCCAGACAAATCAGCTGGCAGTGCTGGTCGTCCTTATGTTCACGGCTTCTCCACAAGGGAGATTTAGTGAAAGTGTCAATTATGACAGAATTGCGTCATCTATGTCACCTGGTATGCTATACAGATATGCAAGCTGTACCAGAACAAACGTCCCCTCTGAGCGAATGGTAGATGTGCGCGCAGTGCTCGCTACACTACACAAGCATTATGGAGAAGATTTATATAAGAAAAATTTATAGGTTGTTGGGAACTTCAGAATGCCCACCACCTCCTACTGCCATTCAGGACTACACAGTTCAGGCATTTGTAGATCTTGAATGGGAGGAAGAGACGATGTCCTTCCTGCTTCTTCCCCAGTCAGTAAAAATTCAGGAAGCTAATTTCCAGCGACGTTCAAGTGTAGCTGGTATGAAAACTCCATCAGACGCCTTCAGTACTGATCTCCAATGCCACGTCAAAGCTAGTCCAAAACGTAGTCGATACATCTTCATTGTTAGACTTGGCTTCACGTCATTTTTTTCCCCAACTCCCTAGGCAAATCCGGCCATGACCACGCTTGTGAAGTGACGGTCTGGCTTGCTAGAGTTGTTAACAGGGCAGCTCACCATTCCATAAGACCAATGCGTTGACTGCTTCTGCCAACTTCGCCCTGATACGACGTGACGCCTGTAGGTGGTCCATGTCGCTCAGGCCCCATCCTACTCGGATTTTTCAGATGTCTCCGTTTGGGTCACCTTTATACTTTGGGGGAAAATTGAAAAAGTTTGGAAGCAAGCAGCTCAAGAACTGCCCCTCCAACTCGTCGCCCAACTTTTGCAGGCGTTTCGAAACAATCATCCCCTGACACAGCGGAGGGATGATGGGCGGACCAGGGAAAAGGGACCCTTACAATCAAATGTGTAATATAGATCCCAACCCAATGCTGGGAGCCAACAGTCTAATCAAGCTAGGCGGCAACCATACAGAGGCGGCAAGAACCTAAGTTTCTCCGCCTTCACGCCTCCTAACTCTAGACGTTGACATACCCTGTCCACCACCAGCGGACTGCCTACCTGTGGGCAGCCGCCTCCTGCAATTTCAGGACCACTGGACCACTTTATTACCTCAGAACATTTGGGTGATTCAGGTCATCTTGGAGTGACTTTGGACTTCATTTCTCCATCCCTGTCCTCTCCCTTCTTCACGGATGTATCGTCTGTTAGGGAGAAGGATGCCTTTATGTATTTATATATATGTATATCTTAATAAACCTGCAGTAGCTGGGATTTTATTCATGGCTGTTTCTTATCCAGAGGCCGTTCATCGACCTGAGCCGCCTCAACCACCCTAAAATTCAATGTGGCGATGGCGTGATCAGGCCATCCGACGGGTATGCTCTCAGTCTAGTTATGACCGACGCACACTTTCACGTCCCTATCCCACAAGTCGCGGACATTTCTCCATTGTGCTTGTCGGGACTCGATTTATCAGTTCCAGGTCATACCTTTTGGCCTCAACTTCAGCCCTTGGGCTTGTACCCAGGTTATGGATTACGTCGTCACCCTGTTCTGCTCGACTTCATCTATAGCGTCAGCAGTATACTTGGACGACATCCTCCAGAAACATGTTAAGGTCTACTCTGCTTAAAGGCAGAAACGATCTTATATCACTTTGCATCATATAGGCTTTCTCGTGAACTGGATACAGTCTCATCTCTGTCCAGACAGAGTTTTGGTCCATCTGGGTGTGGAGTTTCTCCCTGATCTGAATCTGGTAGGGCTTCCTCGAGTTTGCGATCATCCAGATAATCTCACTCATAGAGTCCGTTTCCCTCAGGATGCGCATTTCAGCGAGAGTTCTTGCAACTCCTCGGATTATTCAGTGCGGTAGCGGACTTGATCCCGCTCAGCCGTCTTTTTTTTAATGCGCTCTTTACAAAGGACGTTGCTATCGTAATGGTGCCCTTTTTAAGTCCCTTCGATCACAACCTCATGCTCACGCCAGAGAAATGATCATTCTTGAATCAGTGGCACAACCCCTGCGGGCTGTCCACAGGGATTACTCTGGAGATACCCCAGACAGAGATAACGGTATGTTCCACCGCTAGTACCAGGGACAAACCATCTCCACATCAACCTTTCAGAAATAAAGGCTGTCATCAATGCCTTTCATTTCTGGCAGGATCAGCTCTTATTGCAATCTGTCCTCCTGATGTCAGACAACTTTGTGGTGGTGACTTGCCTCCTCAAAACAAGGGGGCACCTATCACCAGACGTGCAATCTGATTGGGCAGTTTCTACATTGGTGCGACAATCTCCACCTCAATATACAAATCAGACACATTCCTGGCAGACTCAATGTCTTGGCTGACACTCTATCTAGTCATTCACACGGAATGGTCACTCCATCAATCGGGCTTTCTTCCAATCGACACACTTTGGGGACGTCCGATGATCGATCTTTTGCAACAAGGTGGAATCGCAAGTTGTCCACCTTCATCTCACAGGTTCCAGACCCAGAGCTTGGGCCGTAGATGCTCGGTCAATCAGCTGGGAAGGGTTGTGGTCATTCTCCTACCTTCCCACGGTCTTGGTACTGAAAATAATCCAGAAGTTAAGGGATCAGAACTGTCAGATGGTTCTGATTACCCCTCTCAGATGGAACAACTCCCGGGTCTCCAGTCTACTCGATCTGGCGATAGATCTACCCACGAAGATTACAGTCAGCCCAAGTCTTCTCAAGCAACCGCGGCCAGGGGTGTTCCACCCCTGTCCTGACCGTCTTTATCTTCATGCTTGGCTCTTGTCCAGACAGCCTTGCAAGACAATTTAAATCTTCGATTATGGAGAGAATCTCAAGAGCAAGAAGGCCCTCTACTCTGAAGGCTTACGAGTGCAAGTGGCATGTTTTCAGGGACTGGTACCAAATCATTCAGATTGTTCCTCCGAGTGTCACAATCCCTCAACTGGCCGACTTTTCTCTGGCTTTTCGAGGAGAAACAGCTGGCCCCAATTATTATCAAATTCTACTGCTCCATGATATCAGACACATTCCGCCATTAGCGTACATGTGCTATCAGCTATGACAAAGATCTGGCAGATCTTTTAGCCACTTTAGAGTTCAATCGACTAATATCCCTCACCCTGTTTCCAAATGGAATCTGTCCTGGAATATTCAGACAGTATTGAGTCTTTAACCCACAATGCGTTAAAGCTACTATCATACAATTGGGTTTCTTGATAGTCTTAGCTTCAGCATGCAGGGTGAGTGAGTTATACAGGTCCTTTCTAGTGACCCGAACTATCTTCTGTTCAGATCAGATGGTTCGGTGGTCATTGTGACGCAGCCATGCTTCGTAACCAAAAAAAATTTTAAAAAAATAGGTTACCAATCAACGAGTCGTCATTAGCTCACTTTCTTTTGTAGATCAGGATCAGCAGACATGCAAGATCCTGTTTGTGCAGAGGTGAGTCAGGTCACACACAAGCACCTTTATTCTTCTGGTGATAGCTGAGACATGAGATATCACCATTCAAGCCATTGCTTCATGGCTGAAGTGGGTTATACACTCTGTGTACTCTGAGGATCCACAAGATCAGAGTCATCTCATAGAAGCTGTTGGCTGGCATGCAGAGTCAACCTTCTCCAGTTTATCTTAAAGATTTGTCCTCGCAGAGGCAAACCTTGATTCTAGTAGGTCAGGTGTTGGCAGCCCAGATAACCACCAGACCCATGTGCAATAATCAGCACAGCCTATTAGCTTCACTGGATTCGCCAGATAATTTTTTGTAGGTAAGAAGATTTCACTAACTATCTTCTTAACTGTATAAAGGGGTCACATATCAAGTGACCCTGGGCTGTGTTGCTGATTAAAATTAGGAGACCGGGTTATCATTCAAATGGGGAATCCAGCCATCATTCCCTAGAGGATACCCGGGGTGGAGGTCGGATGCTCCGCATTTCCTCCTCCTATTACTTATTCTCCTAAAGTAATGTGATCGGGGAACGTATTCAAAGGAGAAAGCAAATTTTTTAGTAAATTATGTTTCTCCGAGAATACTTACCCGATCACATTACTAAGAAACCCTCCCAACCACCCCGCCATGCGAGCATCCTCATATTTTTTATACCGCTCAGCTTAAAACTGGCGACACCTAGTGGGTGGCAAGGGGAGGTAAGGGGCAAGAGTTATTGCCCTTTGTCTATATGACATAGACAGAAAAGACGAATTTTCGTCTTTTGGTAGGGCTGGATTCGCGAGGTAGCAGGCTTATATCCCTAAAGTAATGTGATCGGGTAAGTATTCTCGGAGAAACATAATTAACTAAAAAATTTGCTTTCTTCAAAATATGATCTGTCTGGTTCCGTTACCTAAACATGTATATAAAGTATTCATTCCATATGTTATTTAACACCCGATCGTGGTAAAGAATTTTCTGATTAGTCAAGAGTTTATGCTCATCCAAAATGATGTCTTTTGAGACAGAACAGGCTGCCAAAAGTTTGGATTAATATTTCACAAATGTGGCGAAATGGAAATGGCTCAAACAGAAACTCAGCACTAATGTAGTTGGTCAGTTCATAAAAACATTAAACACCAGAGAACTGGCATTTTCTTTGCGTGAAAGATTTGCATTGCACTGATTGTGGTTTTTAGATAGTGGGAGTAGCAGCTAGCTACAATGTTGGTATTGGTAGGCATGCTACTGTTAGTGTTTTGAAGACATACAGAGATATTTAATATCTAGAGCACAAATTACAGCCAATACATGAAGGTATTTGAAAGGAGAAGAAAAAAATGAGTTTTAAAATAAAAGAAAACATTATTGTACACTGAGCCAAAAGCTCCAGCGGTGACAAATAAGACAGCGAAAGAAATGTTTGTCAAGGATACAATAATAACAAGACTTTGGTTACTAATATCAACAGATTGTGTCCAGTGAGGGAAGAGACAAGTGAATTTATTATCATTATTTATATACAGTTGATGTATTTTGGTGGGTTTTTTTTTTACATAGACTTTTTATGAAAAAAGGAAAAGTGTAATATCATATTTGCTGCAAAAATTGACAAATTATGAATTACTCTGATAAATAGAATAAAATATTTGAAACTAGTATATCAGATTTACATGTATTTAAGTAGATATTGTTATTCACCTTTCATGATAAATAACATGATTATCATTAATTTTACTAAGGCCATAGAAACTTGGAAATTATTCTTCTTGATTTTAAATTTTTTGATGTTATGAAAGCCTATTACTTTAAGACATTACTCTTGTGACAGAGTGCTGACAGGGTATCTTCATACTTGCAATTTAGACATTATTCTACTAGTTTTTAAACCATTTTTCTGTGTTACCTTTTCAGAGAAGAAGAGAAAAGAAAAAATTGGAGAAACAAACAGATGAAGAACAAAACATTGTAAAGTATTTTCTGACATCTTTTTTTTAAAATGTTACTGTAATAATAGCCTACCAGGTCAAGTAAGCTTGTGGTATGGCCCAACATCTTAGTGTTGTCTATCATGCATGTATGAACAATTGTTACGGTTAAACCTGAAACCTGCCTAATAGTCGCCATCATTTAGCAGTCACCTGGTCTCAATAGCCATTACCATTTCCCACTGCCAACAAAATTTCCTCGATAAAAGTCAGGTCTGAAAGAGTCGCCTGCTTTCATGGTCAATGGCAAATTGTTTAATAACCGAAGTGTTTTCTTTCTGCTTCAAACAGTCCCTCTAGCTATGCAAATGAAGCATTTTTTTTCCCCCAATAAAGGCTATGTTAGCTAAAGATATGTCATGTGAATTCTGTGGTAAATATGCTTTAAATTACTTTATATTCATTGTGCTCAAGTCTATCTTTCTGAAAAGTTGTCTCGTTTTTTAGAAACAAAATCTATATAAAGTCACTATATCACACTCACTATTGACTACCAGTCTTGAAGTGGGGGTTGGGGCAAAAGATATATTTAATGCTTAGCAGACATGCCATAGTTTGCAATTAGCATGGGATTTCTTGTTTTTAATTTCTGAAGATTTTCAACAGAGCTTACTTTGTTATGACCGCTCTAGTGGCCTAATAGTTAGTGTCCTTCTTGGATGCAGGAGGAATTTATACATGTTTTTTGCAATTATTGTTCTATTATTGCCACATGTTATTTAGATTGGTAACATAAATATATTTATTGCATGCACTTTTTTGTTGCTCTTATTCATTACAGAGATGACGTACAAGTGCAAGAAGTGTAAATGATTTTAAATTGTGGATGATGGGCAGAAGACATCTTTACACATACAGTTGCTCTTTGTTACAAAAATATTTTGTCTATTGTAATAAATATGCAGCTTAAGGGATGACCTCCCCTGAGAAAAAGCCCATCATGCTCCAAATATCGTAGCAAGATTTTTACATAAACCTTGCATCTTGATAATTGATTTGTCTCATGGGGAATATCAGAATGCACTTGACACCCTTCAAGATGTTGCAACAACAGCATCAAAATAATACTTAATCCATAAATACAGTAGAAACATTGATTGATCTTGTGGATAATGTTCCTCAGTTAAAAAGAGGAACTCCTCTTTTTGAAATTGTTTTCTGACATCAGACTGTTAGAGGTAGTCTTGTTGGTATAGGACTTGGACTCCTACTTGTTAAAAGATGATCAATAAAGATTATTATTAAGATTAATATTTTATTTTCCAGAGTGATAAAAGGGCTTCCAAGAAAAATAAAGAATCTTCAGAATTCACAGAAAAAGATACCATTAAACCAGCAAAGAAAGATAAAGATAAAAAGTAAGTTGATGTGCCAAGCGTTTCATGTTGCGACAACATGTGCTCAACTCAAAACAGAAGAGCATGTTCTGTCTAGCATCTGTTGTCAAATAGTATTGCTGCCACTCCTAACTACATGTAAATCATTAAATAAAATATTCTTCAGGTATGACCCCAGGTAGCTGAAGGGTTAAAAAGCGTTCTCCTTAGTTATCACTGCCATCTCGCCTCTGTCTGCATGGGTTTAAGTCTTGGGATTGGCCTATGTGGTTATATGAGAAAGCTTGCCAGTAGCTTCCTTTCTGTTGGTGGTTCTTCACAAGTTATTTCCAGGTTCTTTCTTGACAAGTTATACTGACCACCTTGTATAACCTATCATGCACTGAAAAATTTCTTTAAAACCAACCATAACAACAGCTTGAGGTATAGTTGGTATGCAGGTGGATTGGTATTCTAATAAACCAGGTTAGATTAACATTTCATGTTGATCATATAGCCAGTAATAATTCACATTATCAGTTCAGTAAGAAATTGTAAAATTCCAACATGCTTGACAAAATGTTTTTGAATTAACCAGACTATCACACATGAAGAGTGTAGAGCAATACGTTTTTTTTTATCTTATCCTCTGCAGCTTGTACCAGTCAGCATCTGAAAATAAAGCACCAAATTGCTAAAAAAAAAACAATAATAATTAATAATAATATTAACAAAATTGCTAATATTTACATGAAAAAAATTAATTTCTTTAAAGTTGTTTGAACTTTTAGACCAACCTGCAGCATCATTGCACCGACATTATTTTATACATTTCCACTCCAAGTGAATGGCTTCTTGATCCTGTGACACAAGTCTGGGTTGCATGGACATTTGTTGATCCGAATAAACCCTCATATGATTCTATTTTATATGAAGGAATCGGTTTGTGCTTGTAGGTGGGTGAGATAGTTAATTGATAGGCAGGTAGGTGGTTTCACATTGATGTCTGTATAGTGTCAATTAAAAGTTTGAACTTTATTTTAAAAAGATTAAAAGTTTTGAATGTAAAGATAACAGATTGCCTGGTGTCAGGATAATGTGACTGGGTGGAACATGATGTCCATTGCTAGATATCACTATAAACTGTCAATCTGCAGACATCATAGTGATATGACTGGAACATTGTTAAAGCTATGCTAAAAATCCAAATCAAACACACTCATTAAAAAAAAGTCTTCAGATCATTATAGTCTTGATTTATTTTCTGCATGATGATGTTTACAATGGTGGCTGGAGACTAGTGAAAGTTATGGGGAGCTATGTAATCATTAACTGCACTATTTTGATTATGATAACATGCATGAGCTTTTGATATCAGTCCTTGTGTAGTCACGAGTAATATTAAGCATGTTCACCTTCACCTATTGATATGTCTCTCTTTTTCCTATCCCTCTCTCTCCCCCTCTCCTTCCCCCTCACTCCCTCTATCATATTTATTAGTGTAGCAAATAGTTTGAGAATCAGACACTTATCTTTAATGAAAATTAAGACTAAGCCAGTAGTAGATGCTTACAAAATAGCTTATATATGTGGTCCAGAATGTTCAAAGAATTTAGGTATCCATACTAAGTTAAATAACATATTGTCCAGGAAGTTAGGACGTCTCCAGAGTAACATTGAAGTACTCATGTTAGGTCTTATCCAGAGTAACACTAAAGTATATTGATTAGGTCTTCTCCAGAGTAACACTATAGTATATTGATTAGGTCTTCTCCAGAGTAATACTATAGTATATTGATTAGGTCTTCTGCAGAGTAACACTATAGTATATTGATTAGGTCTTCTCCAGAGTAAAGTATATTGATTAGGTCTTATCCAGAGTAACACTATAGTATATTGATTAGGTCCTCTCCAGAGTAACACTATAGTATATTGATTAGGTCTTCACCAGAGTAACACTATAGTATATTGATTAGGTCTTCTCCAGAGTAACACTATAGTATATTGATTAGGTCTTCTCCAGAGTAACACTGTAGTATATTGATTAGGTCTTCTCCAGAGTAACACTATTGTATATTGATTAGGTCTTCTCCAGAGTAACACTATAGTATATTGATTAGGTCTTCTTCAGAATAACACTGTAGTATATTGATTAGGTCTTCTCCAAAGTAACACTATAGTATATTGATTAGGTCTTCTCCAGAGTAACACTATAGTATATTGATTAGGTCTTCTCCAGAGTAACACTATAGTATATTGATTAGGTCTTCTCCAGAGTAACACTATAGTATATTCATTAGGACTTCTCCAGAGTAACACTATAGTATATTCATTAGGACTTCTCCAGAGTAACACTATAGTATATTGATTAGGTCTTCTTCAGAATAACACTGTAGTATATTGATTAGGTCTTCTTCAGAGTAACACTATAGTATATTGATTAGGTCTTCTCCAGAGTAACATTATAGTATATTCAATTGGACTTCTCCAGAGTAACACTATAGTATATTCATTAGGACTTCTCCAGAGTAACATTGAAGTACACATATTAGGTCTTCTCCAGAGTAACACTATAGTATATTCATTAGATCTTCTCCAGAGTAACACAAAAATATATTGATTAGGACATCTCCAGAGTAACACGGAAGAAATATTAAATTTACTCTGTTGTCCAAGCAAAAATTTACAGTTGATATGAGTACACATCTTGTCAAATTTATCCAAATTTCATATAATTTGGTGAAGACAGCTGATATCCTCAATACATTTGCACTGAAAAACCTTGTAGACATGCACAGTAAATTAAACTATCTATTTCTTGCAGACAAGGTTCATCATCATCATCATCTGATGGAGATGTAAGTATATTTTAATATCTGCATTAGAAGGTTAAGACTTATAGAGTCCATGTAGGTGTCAAGGAAATCACTGTTGAGAGGTTACATTATGATTCATTCAGACAGAATGCATTCTTTGGAATTTGTGCAAAAGAGACACTAAGTTCCACAACAAAAGAGATTTAATGAGCCAAAATTGGTGTAAAAATGAACAAGGCATGTATGTTTGATTATTTTCACTGATAAAATGCACCATCTGATCATTATGTGTCAAAACTGCTCAGTTTTTTTTTTTTGTGAAAATGATGCATCAGACATGATTTCACTGGTGTATTTGCTTTGATTATATACCAATTTACTCACTCACAAGAGGAGTCAGACTGCAAACAATAGAGATCCTGATCTGCTGTAGCATAATGCACTCTCAGATTAGGGTCTATGTTTTTTGTTCTGCTGATTACTTCTAACAAACTGCACAGATCCAGAGTTTTATTTATGCACAATAAGTATAGGTATAAACTATGTCCACCATCTGCAGTTACCAGAGATGGTGGATGGCTTGCGAATGGGATAAGAAAGAAATTGATCGATTTTGAGTTTAAAAAGATCCAAGGATAAGATCACTCTAAAACAAAACAAAAAATGGTTTCTCCACCATCTACAGTTATCAAAGTTTGTACATGGTTTTCACTTTGTAAGTGCCCCTATTTATTCCTGCTTAAAAAAATTAATAGCTGGTCACACTGGCTATCACATCCATTGTAACACAAGCTATTACATCCATGGGCACATAGGCTATCACATCTAAGGTCACAGGTTATCACATACATGGTCACACAGTCTATCACATACATAGTCACATTGGTTATCACATACATGGTCACACTAGTTATCACATCTGTGGTCACACAGGCTATCACATACATGGTCACACAGGCTATCGCATACATGGTCACACATGTTATCACATGCATGGTCACGTTATCACATGAATGGTCACACAGGCTATAATATCCATTGTCACACAGACTATCACATACATGGTCACATGGGCTATCACATACATGGTCACACAAGCTATCATATACATGGTTGCACTGGTTATCACATCTGTGGTCACCCAGGTTATCACATACATGGTTACACAGGCTATCATACAGTGTCACACAGGTTATCACATACATGGTCACACAGGCTATCACATACATGGTCACACTGGTTACAGACCTGCTTACTCTTAAGATTTTGCTGTAAGTCTTACAAAAAAAACACTAAAATTACGGACTTACGGAACGATATAAAAAAGTACTGAAATATGAACTATTTTTCTGTTCCAGATATTTTTTGTACTGGTTATTTCCAGCTCCGGATTTTTGTATTAGACTTCGTGTTCGGTTTCGGAGTTTTATCTTAGACTGAGTGGATTTTGGTTGGGAACCAGACTAACTATACAGTAGTACCACAGATGGTTTAAACCAGCCTGTTTTGTTTGTGAGAAGTGCGCATCTGACATACATGCCAACCATTACGCTTTTGGCATAATCATTACGCTTTTTTTCACTAAATTACGCGTTACGCTTAAGCGTATATGGATTATGCTTTTTTGGTATATCCACCTCCCAAAAAAATCAATTACATGTACTTGTTTTCTTGTTATTATTAACATTCCATTAATATTTTAGGAAAGATGGCTTTTAGGTAACTACAATATAAGAGTACGCTTGATCGTGGACTTTCGTAACAGTATCATGTTATATTTATAGCTAACCTGGTTCTACTGTTGACCTCAAATTCTATTTATAGAATCTGTATGCTTAGTGAGAAGAGAGCAGACTGGTTTTCCAAATGTAATCTTTATGCGCAGATTCCATGTTCTAATTCATATTTCTTGCAGAACCAGTCTAAAGATATTTTAACGCTTAAAAAGTATATTTTATTTTAGTCTATGCATTTATGTGAACAAAAATATCCCCTTTAAAAAATTTACCAGATAAATTAGAAAAAGGCAACCAAAAAAAAAACCAAAACAAAATATAATAGAATCCTCTAAATATTAAGAGTACAGCATCACGTGACATCTATTTCCAGCCATGTGGAAAGAATTTTCAAATTTTAGTACTAAAAGTCTTAAGATGGTTTCTAGTTGATGTGTGTAAAGCTGAAAGTGCTACATATGAAAACTTGAAACAGTAAAGGATGTTAAAAGACAAGACGGGCAAATAATCGTTGTTTATTGAAATTTTAGCATGTTATATGTGGATTACGCTTTTTCTGCCTGGATTCCGCCTTTTGACCACTTGGATTACGCCATTTCCTCGTCATGGGGTTGGCATGTATGATCTGATCAAGACTTCATTTTTCCTTTTGTCATCTGGTTGTCTGAAAATGTTTTCCAAACGAAAATGCGCCAGAGGTGGAGAGGACAACCAGCCTTGTAAAAAGCTGAAACAGTATAAAATAGAATACTCAGATACCTGGTCATGCTAAGAAAAATGTGAAAAAGGTGTCCATTACACTTATTGCACGTTATGTCATGTTGACTTTAACATTTCCCACGATGGGCGAGATGACTGTCGCCGCCACGTAAATTCTATAAAAAAAAACATAAAGAATACGCTGCAATGAAATCAGGTTGTAAGTCGCTGACTTCTATGGGATTTGGATCTGCAGTGTCGTAAACTGAATTGGAGGTCATTAAGACTGAAGTATATTTTACAAACTTTTTGGTACAGCATACTGTTGCAATTGCTGCATCTGACATGCTTCTAAACTATTCAAGTGCATGTTTCCCAAATCGTCAGTAGCAAATAGTTGTCAGTGTGGCAGAACGCAAACTACTGATATTGTATTACAACAGTGCAAGTCAATACAGGAAGACATTGTTAACAATATTTCATCCCAACCTTTCAGTATAGCATCTAATGGTAGCAATGATTCTGAGAAGCTGTACCCAGTTGTTAGATATTTTGATAACACTGACGGGATTGTAACTGAAGCACTTTTGTCAGTTCCAACATGTGATGGAGCCTGTACTGGGGAAAATATTTTCACATTATTGGATGATGGTTTAAAAAAGACAAACACAAGTTGGAATAACTGTATTGATTTTGAATCAGATAATGCTTCAGTGATGACCGGTTGCAATAAAGGTGTATTTGGACATATAACTAACGTGAATCCCTCAGTGTATCTGAGTGGATGTTAATGCCATTTGGTACATTTAGCAGCTAAAAAGGGGCCTGATGTGCTGCCTATTAGTTTTCATGACTTATTAGTGGACATATCATATTATTTGGATAAAAGTGAGAATAGACAAATGGAACTGAAAGATTTTCAGACTTTGTGGGAAAGAACAGAAAAATATTGAAGCATCATTAGCTATTTATTGTAAGTTACAACTTGGATATAAACTGTAATGGTTATTACAATTTTACTTGTTTTACTTTCACACCTTACTGAAAATTGGTCTAACTTACTGAAAAATTTCGGCTGACTTGCTGAAAATGTCGCTTTAGGGTTGGCAGGTCTGTGGTTATCACATCTATGGTCACACTGTGGTCACACTGGTTATCACATCTATGGTCACACAGGCTATCACATACATGGTCACACTGGCTATCACATACATGGTCACACTGGCTATCACATACATGGTCACACTGGCTATCACATGGTCACACAGGCTATCACATACATGGTCACACAGGCTATCACATACATGGTCACGCAGGCTATCACATACATGGTCACAAAGATTATCACTCCACGCACTCATTCTATGACTTTCACCTAATAAAATCTGGCTTCTAGGATTGGACAATGATGATAGATTCTATTATAGATTTTAAGCATATTTTTGTTTTAAAAATTAAAAATCCTTTTCTGATATTTATCAATTCATTATGTACCCATGCTAATATCATAGAAAAGAATGTTTTGTTACATTTATTATTTTAATATGATGCTCTCAGAGGGGCCATCATTTTGTTGTCATGTCCCTTTGTTTTTAACTTATTTTTTTGATGATAATTAATGCCACATTTACTATTGGAGGTTGCTAAAGCATTGTAGATGTGACATGTATAATTTCATTTTTGTATTTAATTAAGTGGCAAATTCTGAGACCCATCTGAGTTTTATTTATGCAGATTTTTATGGACAGTACATGACTGTGAGGTCGAAAGATGGCTGTTTTTTGTGTGCTTCAGATGTGAAGATGTGTTTTCTATTATGCATGCAATTTCTTGTGATTGTTGTTGGTTGGGTTTATAGCTAAATTATGTCAAGGAAATGGGAGCTAAAGGATTTTGCCAAGGAAGCATAGAGGTAGACAAGCCTGTTCAGGTATCGAACCTGTATTCCTTGCATTGCGAGTCAAGCATACTGCCATTTGAGCTATAGTAGCTCCTTGTGGCAGAAATAAATTAGACAAAACTGTGCAAGAAATGTCTGTTCTCGTCCATATACATAACATGCAATTACTTTGCTATGTGACTTAACAGTTAAACTTATTTTATATCTGAACATTTGGTTGCTTAGGCATGGATTTCTCATTCACCTGCTTGTTTTGGGATGCTGAACAAAAAAAAAATATTTTGCTTGCTTGTCGACAAGAAAATGTTTGTTTCGTTGGGCCATCAAAAAAGTAACAGAAAATAGAGTAAATTGCCCCTGACATGCTGCTTAATGCAGAAAATATTCTTCAGCTTAATTCATAAATTTCAATTGAAAAAAGCATTTTTTGCAAGAACCCCCATTTACTATTTCAGGAATTTGATCCCACTTCTGCCTTCTTTACAAAAGTTGTCAATAAGAAAAAGAAATCATTACCTGGAGCTGATTCTCAAACTTCAAAAGCAAAAACCAAAGAGAAACAATCGGGCGAGAAGAGTGAAGACGAGGCAAGTTAATTGTGATGCTTAGGCACTGTATCACGCAACCCTTCTTGGAACGAATTGTAGACTTGACACCATATCACACAAAACCCTTCTTGGAATGACTTGTAGACATGACACCATATCACACAAGACCCTTCTTGGAATGACTTGTAGACATAACACTGTATCACACAAAACCCTTCTTGGAATGACTTGTAGACATGATTTTCATTGTTTGTGCCTAGTCAAGTGAAAATGTGCCTAAGTTATTATTTATTAATTTATGAATTGATTAGAGAGGAATGCATTTTTTATAATAAAATTGAGCTAACCACATTTTGCCATGATTTCAACTTTCAAATCAAGTTCTTTGTTGCGTGAAGATACAAGATTGTAAAAATTTGTAGAAACATTGGAAGTTCATTTATCGTTACTTTATTTTGATCATCTTGTACTAAGCTTTAGATTTATCACACCAAGTAATTCAAACTTTTGGTTCCTTGCCCAACTAATTTGGTTGTCCGATATTAAGAGAATTAATCATTTAAGGGGGGAATTAATGTTAGAAAATGATGGAAAGTTAACTTTTAGTTAAGTTTATAAAGAGTTATTAAAAAAAAGTTTAAGGTTAACTTTAATAGCATCCTGAGATCTGAGAGACCTGCCAGCAGTCATCCGCTTTAAACACTTTGCAAACTTTAACCAGAGTCCTGAAAACCCTCTTGCCACATATTTTCTGGCCTCAGAGTCTGCATTAAAGGGCTTTTGCCTTCATTTTCTTCTGATAATAGTCTTAGCATTAACCACGTTTATTATTGTTTTACAGCCAACTAAATTTGTCCTTATCGTGGAAAAAAAATTCTAGATCTGTACGCTTAGTCAAAGATGATTAATTATGATACAAACTGGTCTCGTATGAAAATGTTGATTTAATATTTGAACCAGCAGTCTCACATTTGACAAGGGATAATTTTGTGAATTAAATTGCATAGATAAATTGTTGTTACTTGTAATAAGAAAGTGATGATGTCATCTTCGGTGTGCTGAATTATGATTCTGAAGGTCACCAGAGGGGGCAACCAGTTTTCACTCACTGATGTTAAATTTGGTTGCAGATGTGACATGTTTAGATGCAGCTTGGATCGCTGCACATACATTGAGATTTCCCACTGTTAGAAAACAATATAAGACCTTATTTGTTCCAATATTTTCTGTTTGATTCAAAGTTTTTGTTAAACTTGGCATTATTGTCTTCTTTCCAGGCTGAAGAATTAGACCCCAAAGTATTACGAAGTAGGCAGCTTGCCAGTAAGTGTGATCAATTTTGGTAAAGTTTAACATTACCGTGTGATGTAAAAAAAAGTTTATCTTGTTTTTACCATGTATTATTTACAGTCAGCATTTATCTAACAAAGTCAAACTTTCTCACATTGTGTTTGAAATGTATCAGCTTGTATTATCTGCTGAATGATACAGAATTTGACACATTCATGTCTTCATATTTATATATATGGAGGATATTTTCTTTTCCAACATTAATACCAGATATCTTTCTTTGTGTGGTTTAAATTAACTTTATATTTTAATGAGTGGCAAAGTCATGAGTTAAATGTATCAATTTTGATTCAACAAGATGACACCATTAATCCAGGCCGCAATTTATAGCCTATATTGTGCTGAAAAGTGGTGTTAAACCATTTGAAGAAAAA
The DNA here is from genome assembly GCA_029339505.1 of Unio delphinus. Lineage (NCBI taxonomy): Eukaryota > Metazoa > Mollusca > Bivalvia > Unionida > Unionidae > Unio > Unio delphinus. Next base: position 2,746,444 of record JAQISU010000109.1, on the reverse strand, counting down.
AAACAAATCTACAAGATGAAATCTATCTGGTAGTTATGTTGGAAAAGAACAATGATTTTATTGTATCCCAAACTTTGATCCAAATTGAAGCTTAGAAGATTAAACTAACTTTTCAGCACAAGATCCTCATCCAAACCCCCACCCCAGTTTTGTAAATTCTCCTCACTTCATGGACTTGTTATATAAATACAAATAACTTGAGAGAGCAGTGGGATTGGGTTGAACTAATCTTGCACAGTAAATTACATTTTTTGACATTTTTTAAACTATTTGACCTTTTATGAAAAACCAAGCAAGTCTGATTCAGCAGATCACAGCGGTTTTATCATTGTTATCAGGAAAGTAAGAGGAAATATCTTAAGAAAAAATTAAATGGCTTCTGGTTAAATTTCTTCATCATAGATTACTTTCCATGTCTGAAATGAAATGCAATTTCTATTTATTTGTTCTAGCTCATAAGGCACTCATTTTTGTTATCAGTATTATTTGCCAAAAATCTATAATCAGGGCTGTTCCAATTAAACAGACATGGTACCCAGGGAAGGCAGTTTTTTTTTTAACTCGGATTACTCCAAGAGCAATCAAGATTGGAAATGGATATTATCTCATAAGATGGTTACTTTATTTGATATGTTTCATTGTAACCCTTTGCAAATGCATTATGCATTTTTTTTCTTCCTTTGACAGTAATGCCAAGTAGATTCCCTTCATTAGTGTCATATGTTTTCAGTTTCCAATTGGTTACAAAAAATGTGCATATCAAGTAGGCTTGTTGTTCTTGCCTGATTTTATTCAAAATAAGCTGGGTTTCAATGATTTGGCTTTTTGTACATTATATTATACATTTGAATATTCTGAATACTCAAGACAGGATAAAAATGCAGAAACTTCAAAAGAAACCCTTTAACTTTCTTACTAAATCACCATTTTCAGCTTCACCTTTCCTCTACATAACTATACCACACACAGACAGACAAATATACACTTCCAATGAAAATTGAGTGATATAAATTCATGGAATTTGCATATTATTCAAACATAGGTAACTTGATTGGATTTTCAGGCCATTGTAGCAATTTTGTTTAATTATATTTTTACACAATTTTAGTTAACCTGGCCTTAAGGCCAAGTGATTTATGGTATGGCCATGCATCTCTTGTCCATCCAATTATCTGTCCATTGATAATTGCTTGTTACCATTCTACAGTCCATATTTTAATTGTTTTAATATGTTACCTGCTTTTTTTCTTTTTACTGACACTAGTGCTCAGTTGAAGATTATTATTTCCTCCTCCAACAATACAATTTTTTGTATCCAGCCTGATACCACAACTTATACTTCAAGGAATGAAGTCTTCTTCTTGCTTGAGTAGACAACCTTTTTTTAAATCAAAGGAATCTGTTTTGTTGGAGACAAGTTTCCTGAACAAAGACTCCTTATAAAGATCTACATTACCAGGGTACCAAAGACTTACAAAAATGGTACTAACACCTGCCTCGCTTGATGCTCAGCATTAAGAGGTTAGTGTTAGGACTGGTCACTGGGTGGGACATCATGCTACATGTCTGTGACATGATGCCCCAGTGCCAGACATCACTATAAACTGCCTCACTGCAGACATTGTAGCGATATGAATGAAAAATTGTTAAAGCTACGTTAAAATCCTAATCAAACAAACAAACAAACATTACCAGGTAGTGTATCAAGTGACAGTCATTAATTGTCTACTTACTGACCACTGGCTACTGGGTACCATACCAGTTAATGTTTGGGGTGATAGTCATTAAAGGGCTTTCACCTGTCAATGGGTACAGGGCATTGGTCATAGCATTGTGTAAAGTGCCAATCATCAAAGGTCTGTCACTGTGCACAGGGTAGTATGTCAAGTGAAAGTCACCAAATGCCTGTCATGGGGCACCAATCATTGGCATGTTGATTGGTACATGTTTCCTGATGCCTATCTTTGCTCACTGCAGTACGCACCAGTCTTTGAAGTAGAGGGCTTTGATCACCCACAAGTGTAGGAAAGGGATCAGTTTGAATACTTCCCCACACACTCTTTTTAGTATTTCCATTCAATCCCAGTGTGTAGCAGGCTGCAAATTTTGAAGATCTAATGGAAGAAATCAGGTCTACACATTTCCTCCCTTTATATTCAACTCCAGCATGGTTTGGGGACTCCCTATCTTCTTCCAATCTTAAATCAGCCAAGTCTATGGAAACAGTGGGTGGTGCTTGCATTAATCAGTAGATCATATGTTTTGTAACCTGGTTTTGCCCTCCATTACAAGGTTCATTACAATTCTTGTCTTCCTAAGAACACTAGGCCATGGTACTTTCATGGTCAGGATTTCGGCTGGAACTTGGGACCATCGCTTCATTAAATCTCTGAAGAATTTGGTTATGAAGGTTCAATGATTTGATAAAATGATGAACGTGGAATCATGTCTTGTGCTACATTTGCAGAGATTGCTGGAGGCCATTACTGCGACATTAAGACATGCTTCTGATATCCATTTCACTCGTTCAGCAGCTTTTCCACATTCATAGAGATGTCACCTTACAGATATCATTGCTAAACCAACAAAGAAATGTCCCTATCCCGAAAGACATTTCAACATTCCCCTCCAAAATAGTTTAAGCAGAAAAAACAACAGAACTGTCGGACACGTTTAAAAATCCATTCAGCCCATCTTTCTTATGACGAGTTGGTTTGAGATCCCTGGGACAGAATTCCTCAACACAATAATAAGAATAAGAGGATTGACATCTTTTCCACACTAAAAGGAGGGTTACCCACTTTGCTTTCAGGACAGTCCACCTTTTTGGCTCCACCAATCCCAACTGTTGTCTCCTAAGGAAAAGGTGTACATTTTAAGGAAGGGTATAGCAGGGAAGGAGACGTGGGGATTTTATTTCCAGATCTTTCAAGTTTCAAAAGAAGTGGAAGAACTTTGACTTTCGTATCTTCTTCCATTAAAAATGGTAAACTGGTTCACACTGAGTTTGAGCAACAAGCTCTAAAGGTCCAAACCAGAGGGGATGTACATTGAATGCTTTTACTGTGTGTTATTAACACCTATACCTTCCCACTTTTCAATATAATCTTGCAGTTTTCCGCATTAAGTAACTCAGAAGTCATGGCTCATCCAGATAGCCACTCTATGGCCCTAGCTATCATGGTTAATTGATGTTCTTGACTTGTTTGTCGACTACCTCCACCGAATTACCACTATGCTATTACAGAACAGACTGTAACTCCCAGACAACGTTCGGATTGTCAATCTGGCTTCTATCAAATGATTTGTCAACAGAGTCCAGTTTCCGTTGTAAGGTTGCCAAACACGTACATGGATTTGAAGGCAGTTGACTTCCAATGTTTATAACACAAGTGGAAAATTTGCTATAATGGATTAAATCTTATCTGACTCCATTTTACTGCAGTTACGGGCTTTAATTACTTCTTCAAGGAAAGAGACTGCTAATTATCTGCTGGGCTCTAGAACAGCCCTTTCCAAAGCATTAAAGTTCTTATTATGAATCCCTTATAGGGTCAGACCCACATCTTTCAGAACTTAACAGGTATTCCAGAAACCAAGCTTGTTCTGTTTAATGGTGTTGGGCCTTTCATGTGTTCTTTTGTCATTATTTAATCCTCTTTATGAATGTTTGAGTGAAGCTTCCTTCAGGAACCCTTATTCCTAATATGGTCTTTCATCTCTTCCTAGCATTGTCAAGAAGGGATGAAAATCATGCCATGCCAGTGGAAAATGATTTTTTCAAAATTCATTGACAACTACGCCAATCTATAATTATTTTTCTTTAAAAATTTAACCTTATGCAAAATATCAATCTATAGAGCACCACCTTAATTAGTACTTCGAATAAAACACAACATAATATAAAGGTTAATAATAGGGCTGTGTTTGAACAATACTAAATATTCATGCTTCATGAAATAGTTTACTGGTAGGTTATGTAAGCCAGGTGAGTGATGTCATTTGATATGCACGTTTTGAGGCATATCTAGATGATCTCTTTGATTTTTCATGCTGTTATAACAATTATTTTTAATTTTTTTTATTATTTGATTTGGTTCTTTGGGTTAGTACTGCAAGTGTATCTGATTTAAGATCTTATTTTGTTTTCCAGTCAAAGGGAATGAAATGGCCCATGTAGGAGAATATACTGCAGCTATACAACTTTTCACAGAAGCAGTAAAGTTGGACCCAAGGGATTTTAGGTACAAGAAAATCTAAAGCATTATGCTTTGGAGTTTTGTAACCCTTAGGAAAATGAAAAATCCTTTTAACATGTGCCAGCATCTTATGATACCTTGCTAACAGTTGCAGAGAAAATATGCTTCAAACAGATATACTGAGGTAGAAAATTCAGTTGCTCCAATACTCCACTACTCTCCTCACTTGGGCAAGTGATCATCAGTGGTAGATATGTTATTGAAAGTTTTGACTATTTACTCATTAGAAAAATGGAAGCAGACAATTTAGAGCATGGCAGTGATGATCCTGCAAGTGCATTTTTTAAATTTATTAGATGTTAGTATTTCATATGCATTTATGCATCAGACTGATTTTATATTTATAATCAATTTGAACCAGTTCTTACTCTAAATGTTTTATACATACCAGCTTCTATCTGATCAGTATGTCATCTTATCATCTGCAGAAGTCATGTGATTGGTAGGTTTTAATGGTATGAATACTCTAAAAATATTATACAATATTCTGACATGAGCAAGGAAAAGCAGTTGGGTGAAGTAGTTGATGAGAATGTTGAGAAAAAGAATGGGAAATGTGCTTAATCTCCTTCAGATTCTGCACTGGGGCCACAATTGAGAAATAAAATCAGAAATACTAAAGTAAGAGCTTGAGGAATGCAAATGGAATGGCTATAGTATAGTTATCAGGGTTGTCATGCTCCGGGAAATCAGGAAAAAGTCAGGAAAAATGATAATGTTTTACCTGGCCATGACAAGTACTGGAATTTTGCAAATGTTGATGAAAATCTGGTGGAAAGCCAGGGAATTTCCCGCAACAACCTGATGCCTGAAACAATCATGTAATTGAGTTGTAACTAAATTGATCATGAGTTAAATTTATCGAGTTCTAATCAGAATATTCAGAGGGTATAGTATTAATCATTTGGGTGCTTGCAATGAACATATAAGCTGAGTCAATCCAAATACTCAGTGGATTAGATTCATCTAGTAGACTTTTATTTTCAAAGTCTGCTCAATATTCATATCTTTCTGTACATAGAAGGTATGAAAACACTCACAAGTGGTAAACATCATGGTGGCAAAGCATAGGTGCTTACCAGATGGCCTTGTTTGTTCATTTTTTATGGTTTAACGCCATTTTTCAGCACAATATAGGCTAAACATGGCGGCCAGTATTAATGGTGGAGGAAGAACTCAGACAACCCTCAGAAAGAACCACCGACCCACGAGAAGCTACTGGCAAGCTTTCTCACATAACTACATTTGCCGAATCTTAGACTTGAACACACGCAGACAGAGGTGAGATGGCAGTGGTCCTTAACGGACAGCGCTTTAGACCACTCGGCCACTCGGGGCCCACCAGATGGCCTTGCAAGCTTGATGAAAATTACTTAATTGTCTCATAAATTGTGAGTGTTCAAATCATTGTCTTGAATCTGCTGAAAGACAAGATATAACTACAGCGTTGATGAAATGTTACCTGATTTGCATTGCTAGTCACATGAGTACACAAACCTAACAACCCACATTTTCAAATGTTGTAGAGAAAAAATAAATATTAAATGAAAATCGTTTACTTGTTGTAATAAAAATACAAAATCGAAAGAACACAAAATTTTCCGTATTTATACATTCTGAGAACAACTTATGGAATTTTGTTGTATCATGGGACAACCACAATGACATGCGCTCTCTGCTTGATAAATCAGAATAGCAAAATTACTGGACTGCCATTCGTTTAAACCAATATTTTAGTTCAGATTGTTAAATCTCAAGGCTGAAATGATAAATTGTTCTCCTTTGCATTATATATTAAAAAACAATTTGAGCCTCTGTATCAGTACAGCTTTGTGGACTGGTTTAACAAATTACAAGAAGACAAGTTGATTTTACAGAAAATTAAGTCCTTGTTTATACAACAGTATACAATTTATAAGTTCTTTTTGAGAAAATTTAAATCAGCCCAATTGAAAATGATTCTTTTAATAGTCCTGTTTGGGATTTTATTGGCACAGATAAATTTAGGGTTAAACTCTCTTCGATATGAGACAAAAAATTCTAATTATTTGCACTTTATTTTTATTAAAAAAAACTAATAGGAAATGTTTAATTTTGTAAGTATATTATATATAGATATACATTGCTATAGAATTCTTTAGAATTAAAAGGTTTGAAAGGAAACAAAAATAATTTATGTTCATTATGTTGTTCCCACATAGCAGCATAACACAGGTTAGCCAAATAAAGTTAGAAGCTTTATTCTGTACATCAAAATGACTTTAAGTGCCAATTTATAGGAATATACTCAAACTTGTTTTGTGTGATGCATTTTGTAGTTTTGTTTATGATCATCTTTTCTGGCTTAGATGTTTTGGAGAGTCTTGAAAGAGAACCATCTTTGGAGCAATTTAGATTCCATTTAGTAATGGTTATATTTTTGAACCTTGAAAAAATTCATTTCATCCTGGAAAACCCTTGGAAATGACCTGGCAATTTATCTTTAGAAAAGTATTGGAACCATGAGTTATGAAGAAGGTGGACTAGACTGGCAACATATAGATAATACCCAAATCTAGTAGATACAAAGGTGCAGGGAGTTGGAAATAGCTATTTAAAAATAAAACCTGAAATGGCATAATAACAATGCAGCACATGATAATGTATGCAAAACAATTTTTTTAATACTCAATATATACCAACAGGCAACAGGAAATGCAATTCACTAAATTTCCAGTTTCTGTTTTTTTTTTGGTTTTTTTCTTCCCCTTGTTTTTTTGTTTTATGGCACATCAACACAAGTTGGTAATTTAGTGTCGAGGCAATCAAAATACCTTCATTGGTCTAATGGTTAGATTCGAACATGCACCCATTCAGTCATGGGTCTATCACACTATTCACAGAGTCACAACAACATAAACCTAAATCAACCATCACATAATGTGCTAGCAGATCAGGATCTTTGATGTTTGTGCTTGTGATTACTCCTGACAAACTGCATAGACCCAGATCTGGAAGTGCATTTCGTGTCACGCGTGAGCCATGGAAATGGATACTTACATATTAAGCAAAACAGATTTAATTTAATGAAAAGAAAATTACAGATGTTCCACACAGTCTTTCGCTACCCTGTGTAAAACGAAATCACTGCTGTATGTAAAACAAAATTAGAAAAGAATATTGGACTAAATTTTTGCATTAAAGGGGATAGGCTTTATTGTGTCCTTGATTTCATATGCAGTTATATGTACCAAGTTTTTCTTTCCAGTCATGCATGTAACCAGTGAAGAAAGATATAGCTAGAAATAAGTCTTTTTCTTCTTTTGCAGATTTTTTGGAAACAGATCGTATTGTTTTGACAGGTGTCAGCAATATGAAAAGTAAGTTACTAACATTGCAGTTATTTTCAAAACCTGTTTTTTACTTCAAAATAGGAACATGGAACTTGAAATTCTTTCTCTCCCTCCTTCGTTTTTGGCTCTGTTTTCTCCAATATTGAAACTTTTATTTAAAATCCACACATTTAAGTGGTTTTTCACCAAGATGACAGACATGCTCATGATCACACAGAAAGAAAAACATGTAATGTTCATGAAATTCCAAAATGCTTTTGCCAGACCCGAACAACAACTGTGCTCCAGTGACTTTTGCTAACTCAGCACTTTAGACATAAGGTGTTCATAATTATCCCATGTTTGTTCATTATATTCATATCGTTGCTTAAACACTTAAGTTCCAAACTTCAGGACAAAAAGCTAATCTCCGAGTAATTTAAATGATTGCTGTATGGTCAGTACTCTATAAACTATATCAGACCTGTATGCCATATGCTTTTTATATGACTGAATTAAGGCAGAACTCTGTATGTAATATCTATTATCTATTTTTTTATATGACTGAATTAAGGCAGAACTCTGTATGTAATATCTGTTATCTATTTTTTTATATGACTGAATTAAGGCAGAACTCTGTATGTAATATCTATTATCTATCTTTGCCTAGTATTGTTTCCGACAAGTCTAGTTGTTTGCCATCAACAGTTACCAAACTTTGTGGATAGCTTGTACTTGAGATAATGTAGAACCTTATAAATTGTTGGGCTCCAAAGCTTGAGATCTTGCAATAAATGTTTTCTGCACAATAACTGGAGTTATCTGCCATCAACAGTAAGCAGACTTGGTGGATTGTTTTCTGTAGATGGCTTGAAATTAAGAACCCTGTTGATTGCTGGGTTAAAGAATAAAATGGTCAAAAGTCACTGTAACTAAGGGGGAAAAAACATCATTTCAACACCATAACATTTAATATATTTGTCAAGATAGAAGAGTTGTTTAAAATTGTCAATTAATATTATGGGGGGAGGGAAATAGAAGAGTGGTTTAAAATACTCTTGTTGGGTAAAATTATACCGTACAATTTTATAAAATTAATTGGGATTATTCATTTTGTTATGATCTTCGTTAATTAAAGAATGGCACTACTATGTATGATATAATCCATTTGTAAACTCATTAAATACAGGTAATTCTCTGATGCAATTTTAAAACAATTTTTACAGCTTATTGCTAGTGTATAATGATCACAATTAGGGACTGATTCATTATCTATACACTATTTAAATTAGAATGTCTCAGTTCTTCCTGATATGTCAACTGTTGAAATTTGCAAACATGTCAACTGTTCTATTTTAGAGCTCTAAAAGATGCAGAAAAAGCCATACAATTAGCAAAAGATTGGCCTAAGGGTTACTTCAGAAAAGGCAGAGCTCTAGCTGGTCTTAAGGTATGTCATTCTGCACATTGTAAATTAAGATTGTAGGTAACTGTGTTGTAGTCAATTTGTCCATTGTAGTCAATTTGTCCTTTTTGTCTATGTTAAACTCACAGAAGGCAGATATTCCATTTGTTAGTCGTTGTCTAAGGTATCAGACTGGAATCATGTTCTTAATTTTTAACATCCAGTTCCTAATTGGAGGAAGGAGTAATGGCTGGAAGGAGGACTGACTCGAGGTAGAGCGGTTGATCTTCATTTTGTGGTAAAAGTGTATTGATATATTTGTGAATGGGACTTGTAGAATTATGAACTTTGTCATCATGATCTTGCTGTTTTGATTTGTTTAGCCAAATATGTATGCATCTTTTTTTCTTCTCTCTTTCAGATGTATGCAGATGCTGAGCACGCCTTTATGCAAGTATTAAAATTAGATAAAAATTGTGAAGATGCCATGCAAGAATTATTACGGGTCCGAACACATCAGATAATGGTAAATACATATTTAGCTTAAAGTTCTTTCAGCACTGATCAGAATTTTCATTACCGTATTTTTGGCCTTTATGTCTACAATTTTTTACTCGAAAGTCAGATCTTCGTCAACTCATATATAGATTATGTCATTGAAATTGCATCGACTTGTATATGGATTACAGTACCCGCTATGCTATTAAAATTGCTCTATAATCGGCATAGCCTTTAGTTTGTTTTTAGTTTGTATCATTCATCATTCTGTAAATGATTTTTACTTTCTGTTTGGTATGTTGTATATTGGGGTGATTCTGTATGGTATTGAAACTGACTGCTGTCATTGTTAGTCAGATTGGCAAATGGCTGCTGTCATTGTTAGTCAGATTGGCAAATTGCTGTTGTCATTGTTAGTCAGACTGGCAAATGGCTGCTGTCATTGTTAATCAGATTGGCAGATGGCTGCAGTCATTGTTAGATTTGCAAATAGCTGCTGTCATTGTTAGTCAGATTGGCATTCTGAATCGTCAGTTTTCAGTGAATTTCATTGGATTAGTTATTGTTGTGAATTAGTTGATCATAAATGTGCTGATAAATTGCACATTTAGTATGTTAGACTGGACAACTGCCTGCTATGTCATGTTCTTTATTTTGTCATTCCTGTGGGATTAGAATAATTTTTTTTTTAAAAAAGTTGTGTAAGGTCCTTGAATTTCACATGAGTGAAAGTGTATGAACTTGGTTGAAAGTGTAGTGGTGTTCATCAAGATGTTAGATGGGTGTTGATTATCACTGAGACCGTTACATATATGTAGTCATGCATTTTATTGCTTGAATTGCAACAGGATTTTCTTGCAGCATAATCATATTCAGAGTCTGTATTAAGGGAGATGTGCACTGCATAATCCTATTCAGAGTCTGTATTAAGGGAGATGTGCATTGCATAATCCTATTCAGAGTCTGTATTAAGGGAGATGTGCACTGCATAATATTATTCAGAGTCTGTATTAAGGGAGATGTGCACTGCATAATCCTATTCAGAGTCTGTATTAAGGGAGATGTGCACTGCATAATCCTATCCAGAGTCTGTATTAAGGGAGATGTGCATTGCATAATCCTATTCAGAGTCTGTATTAAGGGAGATGTGCACTTATTGATGAGACCACACAAGTGGCCTAGTGCACAGGACATGCACCTTGGATGTGGAAGGTCACAGGTTTGAACCCCGGCCAAGTCATACCAAAGATTTAAAGAAAAGGTACTTACAGCTACCTTGCTAGGTGTGCAGCATTAAATGGTTAGTGTTAGGACTGGTCAGGCTTGTGTCAGAATAATGTAACTGGGTGGGACATAATGCTACATGTCTGTGGCATGATGCCACAGTGCTAGACATCACTATAAACTGCCACACTGCAGACATTGTAGCAGCATTACTGAATTATTTGAAAGCTACATTAAAAATCTAAGACACGCATGCACACATACATACAGTTTGCATTTAATTGGCTGATCCTGCTACCTCTCTGGAGACTATTTCTTACTTGATAGATTTTTGTCATAAAGATCTAGGATAAGTTGATTATCTTTTGGAAGAGTTCTTATCCGACAAAACTGAAATAGGCAAATTACATATAAAGGTTAGAAAATAGTTAACATAGGATTGTGTTTTTATGATACTGCATTTGCTTGCTTTGTGAACAGGCCAAGCACTATCAGTCCCACTTTAGTCTCTTGTTTAATGGTTTTGGATTGTTTGTGCCCTTAGCTATGCCAAAATATCAATTTTTCTGAAAGTTGAATATTTCAACATTTGGTAGAAATGTATTGCTTTCACTTTCTAGGAGGTCAGATGGCAAAGTTATACATTTACTTCAATTTTTCTACCAAAAATTTTGATGATCAGACAGTGTGAGATATTTTAAATGTTGGAAAGACAGAACAAAATATGAAAGATGAAAAATGTCCTAATCCATTTAAATATTTTTGAAGTTGCAACTGTCATATTTGCCAGTATTAACTGTTGACTGATGGTTAAGATATCAGCATGAACTATTCCTTCATAATTATGGACATATAAGTCTGAATAATGTTAACAATACACATTATTAATTTATTGTTTGGTTTCATTTGTCTTCAGTGCTGATGCCTTGACATGTATAGATTTTATTTTATATTCACAGATGTCTTTTGTTTTCCATTTACAGGAAATGGGTTTTACAAAACAACAAGCTGAAGCTGCTATAAAACAATATGGGTCAGTCCAACAAGCTTTAGATTCTTTGTTAGCAGGAGTTGGTAAGTTTGAAATATTCTCCTTTGACAGAAATTCATGAAATCTTTTAGGTTTGGAGGAATTTCAGTTTCTCCATACTTATGGCACAGTATGCATTTTCTTTGATCCAATATAGTTTGTATTACTAATATTAACAATAGACTAACTGGCCTTTGAGGTCAGTTATATATCTTAAGGGAGTAGATCTCAAACTTGGGCTAAAGATTACACGTGATAATAGTTATTTCCCATTAATAATGTTCATTGATGGCAAAAATTGAAACAATTGTTGAAAATCCTTTTGAAAATGAAATAAAAATAATTCCTCAATAACATTTCAAATGGTAATATAAATTCACTCGAGACATGAAAAAAGAACAGGAAAAAAATTGAATATTTAGAGCAGTATTTTTATACTAGTACAGGGTACCCGATTGACCAAATGGTCTAAGGCAATTGCCTTTATGGAGCACTGACATCTCACCTCTCTCTCAGCTCGGCCAGTGTGGGTATGTGGGAAATTCTTTCGTGAGGTAGTGATTATTCCCTGGCGGTTTGCTTGAGGTTCTTCCTCCACTAGATACACTAGCCACCATATACAGCCTATCATGTGCTGAACAAAGAAATTAAACCCACACAAAAAACACACAATGCAAAAATACAATTGACCTTGAATATCAATCTGGTATTATGTAAATAATTATTTACATTAAAGGGTCATTTAATATATATTGATACCGATTTCCATTCATCATATCATGACACATCACATCCCTTTGTTTTGTATTTTGTTTTCACTTAAATCAGTTGATATGATTCTTTACATTAAGAAAGTCTAATCAGAGTATTGAGTTCTGTTGCATACATCAAAATCTGGATTCCAGTTCCAGTTTCCCTTTTGCATCATCAGTTTTAGTTCTCTATAACTTTTTATGGACTTGATGGATTCAAGCCACATTTTTTCGGAAATTGTAAATTAAGGAAATGCAGTCAGCTGTATTTTTAATTTACTTAGTTCAGTACTTACTAAATAATGGTCCTATTTAACTTGAAAGTTTGTCCTTGCGTTGTGAATTCTGTTTTTATTTGGAGTTTAATGTCTCTCTGGTGGTTGAAGCCCAGGAAAACCCTGGAAAAACCCACCAACTCATTGGAAGCTACTGGCAAGCTTTCTTATAAACCCAAATTGGACGAGGAAAACTGAGGTGATATTTGAGTAAAGGCATGTGCCTTGGACCTCTTGGACACATGGGAACCTTTGTGAAATTTTCAATGCCTAGTAACATTTGAAGCCTTGGTTGAAATTAAACCAAAGTTAGTATGGGACATAGTAGACCCAGGCCAAATTTCAATTTTGACAGTAAACATTTGATGGATGGATTGCACTATATAACATAAAAATTTGAAATTAAATCATAAACCAAGATATCTTCAAATTCACTATCTTACAGTGAGTCTTCCAGTTGCTCTGGACACTTAATGTTTTATATGTGTTCTTTATTTTGCCTATTATCTATGCATCAAGACATCATATAATTTACAAAGTATAAACAAGAAACTGCTCATTCAAGTCAGTCAGGCATTGTGTACAATCTTCAGCATGTCAAACATTTCCACTTACAAATCAGATTACCCTGAAAATCAGATGATTGGTTAAAACCCATCAGCATTGTACTTATTTGGTTTAAGAGCTGTATGCATACTCTGTATTATTATGTGCACAGTTTGCATTAATATAAAATCATTGAGTGAGTGCTCTATGTTCTTTTCAGTAGCTGAGAACACCCTTGCAGGAGAGGTGTATGTGTCCGATGATGATGATGGTTTTACTCCAACCAGCCCTGTCCATGTAAATAATACATCACAAAAAGTTGGGGATGTTAAAATGGAGTAAGCATGAAAACTCTCGCTTTCATAAATTTTTTTTTTACATCAGACATGATGATCATACTGTTATCTGATGTCAATATCACATTAACATTTTGGTTGCTTAAACAGGCATTTAACATTTTTTGGCATCAGCTTGATCTTCTCATCGTATCATTATGTCACCTTCATATAGGTTATATTGCTCAGAAGTAACATTAACGGTCTGATCCTGTACATCCATTTGTCTATCCTGGGAAACTTATTTGCACATTTGTGCAAACCCCACATAGCAAGACCAATAAAATTGGGTATGCATGTTTTATCAACAACTTGTCCACTGGGGTGGGTGGGTATATGTTGACATAAAATACTTTTTTCTATCTGTCATCTGTGCCATAAATTTAAAGTTATTTGAAATTATTGGCTTTGTAAATTTTCAACCATGCTCTCCTTTCCAATTTATAATTATTAATGCATCTTGATATATATCTTTATATATATATATATATATATATATATATATATATATATATATATATATATATATATATATATATATATATATATATATATATGAATGAAGGTGTCACTAATCACAGTAGTGTTCATATCTTCAATGTCAGGCTCATGGTTCTCGGCAATGTAAATTTTTGGCCACAATTTCCTTTCCAATTTATAATTGAAGTCACGTGAGATTATGCAATGAAACTATATATATATATATATATATATATATATATATATATATAAGATTATAAGATGTCACAAACCACATTAGGGTTTTCTAGATCATGGACATGGTGCAATAATTATGTCATCTTTCCATTATACTTGAATGTCAGAGATGTTTGGAATCAAGTGGTGAATCTTTGAATACTGCCTTCAAGGTTAGGGTCACAGGCCAGTTTTTAAAGTTTTCCTTCATATTTCCTTTCTATTAAATAACATTAAAATAATCGGAGATTAAACTTGCTGTGCTTTGTCATTTCCACTTTGGGGATCCAAACAGCAGGACCAAGTTCACAGGCTGAAGTTTTAAAGTTTCAGAATCATTTTTAATTTCACATTATTATTTATGAGCTGTTTAAGATAAACATCTATAATTTAGTATGCTTGTATACTTCACTAGGCACTGTGTTGCATTCCGTATTTGGGGTTCCATTTTCTTAGTCAACATCACAGGTCTCGTGGTTGCTCTTGTTTCTGTTCTGTCTTGAAAATGTCTTTGCTTGTTAGAAAAATGAAACTTGGTTATTTTCCATGTCTTTGCATTGTTAGACACATGAAACTTGGTTCTTTTTCATGTCTTTGCAATGTTGGAGACATGAACCTGGTTTCTTTCCATGTCTTTGCAATGTTGGAGACATGAACCTGGTTTCTTTCCATGTCTTTGCAGTGTTGGAGACATGAACCTGGTTTCTTTCCATGTCTTTGCATTGTTAGAGTTGAACTTTTAATTGGTACCATATAATCACTATTGTGCAGACGTGCCATTAAACCTTAATGCATATGTACTTATCAGCCCACCTTGTAACTCCTCAGTTTTGTCACGTAGATCTCTTTTAGATTTCATCGCTCTCAAATACAAATCCTTTTAGTAACTTCCCAGTCCTGTCACATGCATCATAGCCAGATTTCATCTTGTTAGAAAATACATATCCACTTTGTAACTCCTCAGTTTTGTCACATGGTTTACAGCCAGATTTCATAGCTGTATACTTTTGGTGACCACACTACAGTATGCAGAGAGACAAAAATTAACTGAATTAGCTTATTATGTTTGAAATTCATTTTTATTTGTGAAAGACATAATTGCATGATAATGTGAGAATGGCTTGGCTAATGGAAATGATTTGTTTGTTTGATTAGGATTTTTAACGTAGCTTTAAAAAAAAAAGTCATATCGCTACGATATCTGAAGTGAAGCAGTTTATAGTGATGTCTAGCACTGGGGCATCATGCCGCAGACATGTAGCATGATGTCCCACCCAGTCACATTACCCTGACACCAAGCTGACCAGTCATAACACTAACCTCTTAATGCTGAGTGCCAAGCGAGGCAGCTGTTAGTACCATTTGTGTATTTCTTTGGTATGACTGCCGGGGATCGAACCCACAACCTCCTAATGGAAATGAAATCTTTTAGGCAGTTTTCGTTTATTGTCTATCAACATTTGCCCTTTTCAGCCTCTAAAAAAGTAAACTTGGCAGATCTTAACTGAATTTAATGGACAGTATCCAGTGATCAAAGTTTCTCTGAGTGAAATTATTCAGATTCACCATCAATTTTTGGCTACCATTACTAAAAATTGAAGAAAAATGGATTACTTCTCCAAAACCAGAATACCACTCTTGACTAAATTTTAACAGAGGAAATAATTTTCTGATTTGTAAAAATCAAGCTCATCTCTGTAATATTGATGCCATCACTATAAAAAAAAAAAAAACAGAAGAACCCTTAAATATAATAAAATAAAACTATTCAATACAATTTTACCAAAGTTGTGAAGAAGAATCTTGATATCAAGGACTTTGAATGTTGTGAAAATAATGCTGATCCACTGTCAAATATGGCCACCAATTATTGTTTTTTGTTTAATGCCATTTCTCACCACAAGATAGGCTATACATGGCAGCCAGTATAATTGGTGGAGGCTATACATGGTTGCCAGTATAATTGGTGGAAGAAGAACCCTGGAAACCAAAGTAAAAACCACCAACCAACAGGAAGCTAACGGCAAGCTTTCTCATGCACCAACTTTGGCCAAGCCTGGTATTCAAACCCATGTGAACAAAGGTGAGATGGCAATGACTGGTAAAGGCCAGTGCTTTAGACCATTCAGCCACTCATTGTCCCATGACTGACAGTTGCAAAATTTAAAATGACTAAATTTTAAACGTGTGCATAAGTTCAAAAATATTGGATTGAATCAACCTGCTCTTTTAAATTATACAGATGGTGCTGAACCATCATAAAATTTAGCCATTATTTTAAAAAGGAAACAAAATCTATATCAAAGAATTTTACCTAATATGGCAAAAGACATTATTATAAGAGTCTTTCAATTTGATGCAGATCCACCATTAAATATGGGCATACTTAACAAAATCATTCAACTTTAAAATGTTGTCTTGAAATTTTCTCAGTAGAATTTGATGAGATTTGACAGAAAGAATTTTAATTAGTACAAATGATGCTTATCCGCCCTCAGATGTAGCTGCCTCTAGTAAATATAGTAATGCACTTTCTAATATGTACACAAGGTGCTGAACTCGCTATCTGTCATAAAAAAAGAGAATCTATTAACTACTTTTCTTAAATATCTCTGATATTTGTGACCAGAAAGCATTTTGGCATAAAGGTCTTTCAGTTTTGTTCATATGGTTCTGATCTGTTCAGTTTGGATGAAGGTAAAATAAAAAGATAAACCTTCAGACTGTTGTTTTCATAACTATGCGCAGAAGTTATAGAAATTATGACAAGACATCATATGTAGCCATATTTCTTGACTATTTGTGTTTGACTGTTAATCAGTCTTAATTGGGTGTCTTGTCTGAGTGCAAACTTTGTTGGTACACTTACGCAGGAAAGTACTTGACGTAATGAAATTCAGTAAGCATGTTTCTCGTTTGATTGGGTTATTCCCCCCGTAGCAGGGGTATTTTCACTTGGTCCAGTTTATCCATCCATTCATATGACTATGTTCATTGATTCTTCTGTCCATCAATGAATCCCCAAAAGCTTGTTAGTGTACAGATTGTACAGAAACTACTCAGCATAGTGATATTTACCTGCATATTTGTACACTTGTACAGATGGCCTATTTAGATTTTCAGGCCAGTACAGAAATTGTTCAGTTTTTTTTCACACATTTTTTACAGGGTCCCCTGGCTACCAGGAAATCAAGAAAAAGTCGGGAGAAAGAATAGGTTTGTTCCCGACAAGGAAAGACCCTTTAGTTTTGCAAATATTGATCAGAGTTGAGGGGAAAATAGATGGGAATTTTAAACCACCACTTGATGATTGAAAAAATATATATTTGAGTCATAATTTGAACTGATAACGAATTCATTTTAGTGAGTTGTCAAAATTGTCAAATGTTGCAGAACTGTTCGGTCAGTTGAGATACAGTTGCTTTATAAATCATTTGGGTGTATGCCCAAAACATATCTGACAATCGGATTAATCAAGTTGACTGGTTACCTATTAATCAGATCCTTTTTGGTATTGTTTCTTATCTAGAATAAACAAAGACCATTCTAGTATCACCCTGTGTCAGTACATCAGCGTGTGATTTAAGTAAATGTTTGAGAAAAATGAAGCTCCTCTCCCAGTTTCACCTTTGGATATGTAAAGTTAACGAAAATGTTATGTCATACATCTTTTATTTATTGGTAGTTTGCACTGGGAACATGGTGTTTAGCATTATCATCATCAGTAACCTTTGACACCCCCAACTCTCAGACCTTGCCAGATGTGTAGAAAAATATGTGACCTGTTTGGGAAATTTTCACTGCAGAATCACATGCTATGTATATCCCTGACAATGACTGCATCAAATATGCAGTCCATAGATTCCATTGAAAACAGATGTTACAGCACCAACTAGACATAGGCAGGGCTCAGGAAAACTACTCATTATGACAACATAAAACTTGGTTGTTCTGTGGAAAATTTTACCACTTTTCTCTGGGCAGAGTATATGTAGGTTTGCACATTGGGAACCTCTGTGTATATCTTCTACTCATAATATGGTCTGAAACTAAACAATTTGCATACGTCAGTTATCTATTACTTTTGCCTATTTATACCAACATGTGCAGTTAGGCAGACTGAAGTTAATATTTTTATTCTGAAAATTACATGCAAATTTATTATAGGATTAACTGATCATGTTTGGGTATTTATTGACGTGTAAATTTTACCTAATTACTCACAAAGTTAACATAAAGTCTGTATGGTTGGGTATTTATCTATGTGTACATTTTACCTAATCATTCACAATGTGAATAAAGTCTGGAGAACTTTATGTTAACTTTGTTAGTGATCAGGTAAAATTTACACATTGATAAATACTCACCCATGATCATTTAATCCTAATAATTCGAATTTTGTCTTTTTCTCGTCAAATGAACATATTCCATCAACAATACATTCAAATATAAGTAGCACATACTTTCCTTTCATTCACCACTTCACATCGCCCCATAATACATAACCAACAGAATCACAAGAACAGATTGACTACTGTCACAGTTAACATTTATTCAGAAACTTCATACTTTACATTTTAGGCAATGGCTACCCGTGGTTTCAAGACATTTCGTTTATTTACAGCTTTTATGTTCAAATTTAGTCAGTCCCATCCGCTACGTTAGATGACCATGGTTTTAAAGCTGATACGGATTGAACTTGTGTGCTCAATTAAATTTCCAATCAAACCTGATATCATTATGGATTTTATCAATGAACAGCATTGAAAATTGTACAAGGTGATGGTATCTCTTGCTAAAATAAAGGTAACAATGAAATAAATTGTGTACAGGAATACAAATTTATGTCATTCTCAGTAGCATTAGTACTTAACAGGACCCATTCAGTGATCTGATGTGAAAGGAAATGTGACTACTATCACAGCTACGTTTATTCAGAAACTTCATACTTTATATCATAGGCTATTGCTACCCTTAGTGTCAGCACATTTCTTTTTAAATAGAAAAAAATTTAAAAATTGTTTAATTTAAGTGATTTCTATCTGCTGCATCAAATGACAGTGACCTTACATAAAAACAAACCACTCCGGTGGCCTAGTGGTTAGAGCATCTGCTCTGGAAGCGGGAGGTCGTGGGTTTGATCCCCAGCCGAGTGATACCAAAGACTTATAAAAATGGTACTAACTAACTGCTGCCTCCTGATGCTCAGCATTAAGAGGTTAGTGTTAGGACTGGTCGGACTGGTGTCAGGATAATGTGACTGGTTGGGACATCATGCTACATGTCAGCAGCGTGATGTCCCAGTGCTAGACATCACTATAAACTGCCTCACTGCAGACATCGTAGCGATATGACTGAAAAATTGATAAAGCTACATTAAAAATCCTAATCACATACACATAATAACAACAGATAGGGATAGAACAAGTGTGCTGAATGAAATTTCCAAGCAAACCTTTAATCTTTATGGATTCTATCAATGAACAACACAGAAATATGAACAAGATGATGTTATCCTTTACCAAAATAAAGGTAATAAATAAATATTATACAGGAATAACATTTTATATCATTTTCAACAACGTTGCCATATTTTCCAAAACTGAACTAATTAGTTGTTTTTGTTTTAGTGCAAGGTCTTCAGCTGGAAGTTTTTAGAGAATCCTCACATTTGTGGTCTATCACAAACAAAATATTTCTGGTTGCAAATCCAGCATCACTCAAAGCTTGAATTGCTGTTGCCTTAAGTGAGTGACCAGTATAGCATCGCACTCCTGCATTCTTTCAGATGCCCGGCATGAATGAAGAGAATTGCTTTGGTTTGACCAGTTTCACTAGTATACCATGGGTCAGCGAATTCAGGAGATCTTAGTTATTCTTTACTGCATTGAATAAATTATGTCTTTGCTGCTTTGTCATTTCTAAAATAATTTTTTGTACAGATTTCACTTGACAAATGTTTGTGCCAGTTGCATACATTCTTTTGTCTGATGTTTCTTATCAACACCACCTTGGTGTTTTTTACAAGTGGTGCCTGATTTTGAGTAATGTACTCCATGCCAGATTCATCATTTTCAAATTTTAAATAAGTTGGAATAATTTGATGGTGAAATTCTATACCTCTGGTCACAAAATGAATAGCCAGCAGATACCATATTTTTAATTGAATGGCAACAGGGTCAAAATTTTGATGATACACATTGATTTTTCCTAATTTATCCAGTGAAATTACTTTGTAGTGCTGGGTTGGCCTTGAAATACCTGACTTGAGATTCAATTTCAGTTTTGCATTTAGCATCTTGAATTCTTTGACAATTCAGTATCTTTCCATTGTCTTTTATGTATCTGTTTATGGCTGCTCAAAAAATTTTCATAGAATTCTTGTGCCTGATTGGCTTGCATTTTTGTGACACTGGATGATACAAATTTTGGTTAAGCATCAGTGTAGAACCTTTTTAAGTGGCCACTCTGCAAGTTAATCTGATTGAGTTGGTCAAGTTTGCGTCCAATAATTTCAATACACCAACCTCTAAGTAAATAGAAAAATATTCATAGCAATACAAATCTTATACTTGGCAAGATCATTTTGAAATGCACATAAAGACCTGCAATTTGTACACATATACTTATGGTTAGAATTTGTGTATGTAATATGGTGACATTAGTAATTATATCCTTCAACATTAAAAGTCTTTAAAATTTAAACAGAAGATTTGTTTATTGAAAAGAACAACAACAATGCAGAAAGTTATGTAATTTATTTTTCATTAAAATTAATGACTACATATCCAGAATAATTTAACTTAGTGAAGCAATCACTTTAGGGATTATTATTATATTCATTTTTCAATGGTGTTAAATCATTGTTAGAGATATCATGACAACATTGTCATGTCAGCAATGTATGCACTATGTTATGACATGTTCAAGATCTATCCAACCGCTCCAATGTCCTAGTGGTTAGAGTGTCCGTTTCAGTGTCCCATTTTAACTGACCGAAATCGACTGTTTTAGGCTCTGCCTTATTTTGTTGAATAGTGTTAGTACCATTATTCAGAAACCAACTGACCTTTTCATGTCAGGAATGCAAATATATATGTACATCTCATGACCATGCCTGGAAATCATAAAGCGTCTCTTCTAGAGTCGGAGATTGAGTTTTCACTAATAGCCAGTCATAACTGATCTCACAAAAGTTGCATCAATTTTGATTGTTCAAAAAAAAATATATCTAGCTCAAACTCAAGCTCATGAGTTTTATGATTTCCGGACCTTGTTAGATTTGTGTGGCGTTTATATAGAATTTGTCAGCTATATTTGGCTTTCTGGCAGACCTGCCAACCATTACAATTACAGAAATGACCATGAATATGGAGTTGCAGAATAAGAGCACAAATTACATAAATACATTTGCAGTAAAATTCACTGTCTTGCCCGTGTTTGATTCGGATTCAGGTTTCGTATTATATACAATGGAGCAGGTCAGGGATCCAGACCACCTTTACAGTAGTACCTCAGATGCTTTAAACTGCATGCATTTTGTGATGGAAAATGTCTGCATGATCAAACTTATGCTTATTTTCTAAAAATGGTGTCTAACAAGCAGTAAATTTTCAGGACAAAAAGGACAATAAACCGGATAAAAAGTTTTCTATAGAAAAATTGAAAGGAAAATTCTGATTAGATGGGGGGGGGGGGGGAATGGGAAGAGCAGCAATTAGGTTTAGTGGATATCATATGATGATTTGAGAATGTCTTGTGGCAGGAAATATGATTGCCTTCACCACAGCCCATATTGAAAAAAAAAACCAACAAGTTTTGTTAAGGAATACATCAAGTTGAAAAATAGCAAGAAGTCGTTGAGCCCCATTAGGTTTGGAACTTTATGAAACAGTAGAGATAATTAAGATCCAAGTAAACTTAACAAAATGTTTGGATGAAAACAACATTTACCATCTCCGCATCAGTCTTAAAAATCACACTTCTGGGTGTTAAATGCATGTTTTTCAGCTTGATGAAGGACTGTACATGATACTTTGTTACACCTTACTAAAAACTCTTCCAACAAAGGAAAAAAATTTACTGCGTACTGAGAAGGTCTTAGGGTTACATTACAAAATTTCCTTATGAAGAAGAAATCCACTGTTTCAGTTCTGTGTTGGTCACTTCAAATAGAAGCCCCGAGATTCTGAACAAGTTTTTTCTGTCTTTGTTCATGTTCATTGATTTCAGTAAGGAATGCATGTGCTTGAACTTGATGTTAACCAAGTTGGATCAAGTCATTACTTATATAGTTGCTGAAATGTGAGATGGACTGACGAAAAATCTTGTACAAATTTCTCCTTCAGATATGTTCACTAATCACATTAACGTTTGGGATCTAAGCCTGCTACCTGCTAAATCCAACCTTGCTAAAAGAACAAAACTTGTCTTCATGTCTACACCATATAGATAAAGGGCAATAACTCTTGTCCTTGAAACTGTCCGGTTATGTTAGTTTTTAAGCTTTTATATTATACTCTCAACTTCATACATGATGCCTCCCAACATTCTACGTCATTATCAGTTTCAAAATTTGGCATCCAAACAGAAATGTTGATTTATTGTTTTAATAATTCTTCCACAGATTATAAACGTCATCATTTTTTTCTCTCCAATTTTTTTTGAATTTGATACAATCTCAAACTTGTCTATTCTGGACATGGTATCATTGAACACATGTTGTTATTCATGGTTTAGCATGATACTGCCTAGTTTTGAATGTTGTATTAGTGACTTCTTAATATGATAAATTGTTATTTTTGCTGAGGTTTTTCTTCTTATGCCGTTTCAGTAAAACATGTCAACCAAATGCATTAAATGATAGAAATTTAAGGCATACACAAATGTTTTGTGTAGTCGGTACTAAATGTTCTTCATCTCTTCCCAACATTGTGTGTGCTGTGTGGTTGGAAGATGTCTGAATTTCAATTTTACAGAAAACAGCCCAAGGGAAAGGCAAAGAAATCTTGCAAAGACACGATTGATATCTTTAGCATTTTAAGTCAGCACCTCTTTCAAGCCTTGTGGACGTTGCTTTGATCCCACCCCCCACCAAAAGTATCATGTTTACGACAATCAGCTACAGTTGCTTAAGCGGAAATTAGAGAACAAAATGTGGAGGTTTTGTAATCTACCACCTTTGAACAGATGCTTCATCTGGTTAATCTGACTCGTATGGAGAGTGTCCCCACAATCTTAGGTGGCCCATTTGGCCAAAGTCCCCCTGCATGGCCTTAGAGCCTGTCAGTCCATCCACAGGGATTTTGTTTGATCCCTTGGATCAATCAATACGAGTTTTGCCATACCAGCCACCCCAGTTTGGAGATTTTATTGATAGATCCGTCTAAGTAGCCATGATTACTGCTGCAACTCCGTACAACTACTAGGATTTTAGTATCAGATCGTGCCACACCTACAGCAACATATCCTAATTATGAAAGTAATTTTAGTGAAATTTCCATCCAATGTTCTCAGCACAGTCCGCACCAATGATGACTAGACCATCAACCACATGGCCAGCTACAGTGCTGACCATAATACGGGCAAGTTAAATATCTGCAGACCCAACTTACCATTATGTTCACGGCTTATCCACATGGGAGGGACCAAGACTTAAGCACAGATGATGGCATGCTGTCATATTTGTCACTAGGTATGGTTTATCTGTATGCAAACAGAACAGAATAGGATAATACCCAATACAGCCTTACTCAAATCCAACAATGGAAGAGATGGAGTTCAGTTTCATAGCAGCAGTCAAAGAAAGATACAGGATATTGTCAACACTTCAGAATGCCCTACATTCACTACCACCATGCATTACTTTTTTAAGTGAAAGATGGTGATGAGGAAGAACAGATTCCATCCATCTGTCTGCTTCATCAGTTAGCCAGAATTAGAGAAATTAATGATATCCATCAGGAAGAGCTTGCTATCTGGGAATGCAAAGGCTTTATTTTCTGAAATCCATGTGCCAGCGATGTTCTTTTTCATCTTGCTGGTACAAAACCCCACTCCAACACCTTCCATATTGACTCCCAGCTCTGGATAAAAATTAGCAATGGTCATTATATCTTCCCCACTATAAAGTGGACAAGAATGAATTCCATGCCACTTAGAAGCTGGTTTGAAATCTAGTCACCATGTTTTCTATGTTAGATTTGGCTTTATTGTCAATTTTCTGACTTGAAGAAAAATTTGGCACTGAACATACCTGGAGGTGAGAGGCTTAAGTTCTCGGGTCATTAACATGATAGTTTACCATTCAGTGGCTGATGTGATGACTCACTCTGCTAATCTTGGTCTGATATGATGACATTTGTTTGCATTACACCTCATTCAGGCCACATCATACCCTGGTATTATGGGTGAGCCTCTTTAGCTTGCCATTACTCTTTGGGGACAAAATAAGAAGACATTCAGAGGCAGGTAGCCCATCCAACTAGCCACCCAACCCACACAGACTTTTAAGACAATCTGCCCTGCCACAGTAGAGACGATTGGCACAAGGAATCTTTTCAGTCAAGCATTAAGTTTGTATCCCAGCCTAGTGCTAGAAGGCAAAAGACAACAACCTAACCAGTTCAGGAGGCAATTTTATGGAGATGGCAGGAGGGAGGCAAGAAACCAAATTTCTCCACCTCCAGGCCTCTTAACAGAATGGACAACCAGTGGGCACCTGACTCCTGTAATTCAGTCTTGCTGAATCACCTTCCTCAGGAAGAAAGAGTGATCCAGGTCATTTTGGAGGTACGGGAGTTTCCATTTATCAAACCTACTCTTTCCTCCTCTCCCCTTTACATGGACATACTATCAGAATGGGAGCAGAATGTTTGCATCAGGAGATATGTCACTAATCGGCAGATGCAAAGAGTACATTCTTGGGAGTTTTATTGTGCAAAAACCACAATCTTGGGTTTTTTATTCCATGCTTTTTCCTATCCAGAAGGTGAATCTTCAACCTGAGTTGCCTCAACCACTACAATATGCCAGTGAAATTTAAAAGGGAGATCTCAAGATCGATACATCTCTTCATCAGAAGGGATTAGTATGCCATTAGTCTTGATCTCACTGATTGATATTTTCACATCCATATTACACCCTGCATCACAAACATTTTTGTTTTGCTGAACACAATACAATTTATCAGTTTGGCCTAAACATGGGCCCCTGAGCTTTTACCAAAATCAGTGATTGCATTTTCACCCTATTCTGGTCTGCAGCAACAGAAGTCGACTTAGATGAGATCCTCCAAAAAACAACTGATTTTCTATTCTCTTCAAGGGCAAAAACAAACTCCTAATCACTTTTTTAATGATCTAAGTTCTCTAGTTAACTGGAAAAGTCTAATCTTCATCAATCCCAGCATTTTGTCCATCTGGGTAGGGAGTTTTTCACCAACCTCACTCTGGTGCAGCTCTCATGTTCACTTAGTCCAGATCATCAGGACTTTGATTTCAGTGGGAGGATTCTTGCAGCTCTTTGGATTATTCATCCCACTGTGCAGTCTTTTTATGAGCCCCTTTCAGATCAAATTGCTGATCCAGTGGTTACATTTTTGAAGTCTCCCAGTTCAAAATGTCTTGTTCACACACAAGGTACAATCATTCCTGCATCAGTAGCACAAGCTAGGTCGGCTCGCAACAGGGGATCCTCAGAAGAAACCCCAAGCAGAAATAACAGTATGTACCCATTCCAGTACATAAAATTGGGGTGCCCACCTGTTGATGGATTTCTCTTTTGTTAGCAGCACATACGAGTCCAGAGATCGGCCGATTCTCATTAGCCTTCTTCAGATGGACTCTGTCATGAACTCTTTTTAATTCTGGAACAAAAGACTCATATTAAATGGTCCTGATTATGTTGGACAATTCAGTAGTGGTGACCTACCTTCTCAAACTGTATTGCATATTAGATTAGGCTATCATTTGTATTAGGCTATCATTTGTATTAGGCTATCATTTGTAAGGTGAATTGAGCCATTATTCCTCTTGAAGGATATTCAAGGTAGAGTTCTGATGCTCAGCATTCCCTCCTGTTACCCATTCTCATAACATTAATGAGATCGGAGAAAGTATTGGAAAGAGATTGCAAATTGTTAAGTAAATTATGTTTATCCAAGAATATTTACTGAATCACATTACTTAAAAATCATATCAACCACCCCTTCACTCTGCTTAAAAACTAGCAACACATGGTGGTGTCTATTGAAGGTGATGGACTAGAGGTTTTGCCCTTTGTTTATGCTAGACATATTTTCATCTCTTTTTAGTGGGGTTGGATTCAGGATGTAGTAGGCTTATGTCCCTAATGTTGATGTGATCGGGAAAGTTTTCTTGGAAAGGCATTATTTACTTAAAAATCTGCATATGAAGTATCTGTGATTCCTGTTAGGTATGCACAAGAATTATTGGAATCAATCCTAAATTACAGATTCAATGGCAGTTTTGGTCTTTATTTGAGTTGCAGTTTAAAGATTATAAATTTGATTTCTCTTTCTGTTGTAGCCCATCCAATCCAGAGGGCTTGACGGCCTTGTGGGTCGGAAATGTTTTGCCTGAAGTCAATGAGAAAAAGTTACAACAAATGTTTTCAAGGTGAGTACAATCAATAACCTCATACTTAGTCATTCCATCAAAGTTATTTCTCTACAGTGGTTTGAGTAAATAACATGTGACATGTTTTATCAAATATGGTTACCCAAGCATATCATGTTAGGACTACATCTGTTGCCTTACAAATCCATCCCTTTCATGTCTTTTTGCTTGTTTTTGGTAATAGAAGTACTAACAAGTGGCATTTGCCAAGGTGTGAGATAGATGAGAGCAGATTCCTTTTGGATAGATGATTCAGCACCAAAATCAGTTATGACATCCATTCGTGCTTTAAAGATGCAACCACTCCATTGGCATCTCACCTCAGATGCAGGAGGTCATGGGTCCTAACACTAGCTGAATGACACCTAAGATTTCTAGAAAAAGTATCAACAGAATTTCATAATCGATAATCGGTTCCACTTAATCAACCAATAATCGATTATAATCAATTACTAAAAGTAAATTGTAATTTTTGTTTGTTTTACAGTTATATCTTTTTTTTTTGCCAAAGTGTGAGATTTTGCAAGATCCACAATAAAAATAGCAGCAGTTCTTGATTTTCATTCCTTTGCTTTGCCACAGGAAAAAATAAAATATTTAGATTCTATATCTCAAGGAATTTCCAGAGGCATTAGATAGTGGAGTCTTTGTTTAAGTTTGTTGCTCAGAATTTCATAAGAACAGTTGGTCAGATAAAGCAATATAAAATAAACTTTTAAACTTTATATAATCTTCTGTTTCAGATATGGCCCAGTAAAAAGTGTGAGGTGTTTACCTGAGAAATACTGTGCTTTTGTTAATTTTGACACAAAAGAGGCTGCTGGAAAAGCCATGAAATGCTTACAGGTACTTCATTTTTTGTCTCTTCTGTAAATGTATTACTTTAGGACTTGTAGTAATTCAGCTCCCAGTGCCAACCTGTGGAAACCATGAAATGAAAAATTCTGTAAATTCACTAACTTGAAGCTGCTAAGTACTCAAATTAAAATATATATCTCTCATTATATATCCAAGTTTGTTGCTAAGCTGTCAGTGGAGAAATCCATATGAACTAGGGTATTTTTATCTACTTTATGTGTTACGCATCCTGCACCTAAAGAATCCGGTTCTGCTTTCAGAAGCGCATACTCCATAAGTCGTGTCTGTGACTCCACAATCGCTTTTTTGTTATGCCTGTTACACCTTCCCCCTTGTTAATGGTTTCTTGCCACTAATTTGACACAGAAATAGTTTCCATCTGTCCATTCATCTCTGCATCTAACCTTGATTGCTTCTGTCTACACCTTATCAACACAGTAACAGCCACATTTAACCGCTCCGGTGGCCTAGTGGTTAGAGCGTCTGCTGCGAGAGTGGGAGGTCGTGGGTTCAATCTCCTGCTGAGTCATACCAAAAATTTACAAAAATAGTACTTACAGCTGCCTCTGTTGGTGCTCAGCATTAAGAGGTTAGTGTTAGGACTGGTCGGCCAGGTGTCAGGATAATGTGACTGCGTGGGACATCATGCGGCATGATGCCCCAGTGCTGGACATCACTATAAGCTGCCTCACTACAGACATTGTAGCAATATGACTGAAAAATTGTTAAAGCTACGTTAAAAATCCTAATCAAACAAACAAACACACAGTCTCAGAAACCTTGAATCAGCCACATTTACTAATGTATTTGAACCCAACTTGCCAGGACTTGTAAGTTAACAGCTTGGATGGGTTTGATGAAGAGCGACACATTCTATAATTATTTCTTGGGAATTAAGGCCTTTATTGTTGTAGTATAGGCATTGCTAATGTGCAGCATAGTTCACCGTGGCTTCCACATTATTCGAATTTTGGCAAATGGAAGGCCTGATCCATCTTTGAAGTTAATCCATCACTTCAGAACATTAAGTACTTACGATACCAGTTGCCATTGTCTCTGTGACTCAAAAAAGAAACTTCTATATTTGAAACCAAACTACTTCACCATAGTTAACACAAAACTTGGTTAAATGCTGGACAAATGATGTTGAAATACCATCAAATATGGGTGAAGATAATATATTTTAAAAAAAATTAAAAATCTTCAACCACTCCAGTGTTCTAAGTGGTTAGAGCATCTGCCTCAGATGCAGGAGGTCACACTGTCAAACCTCTGCTAAGTCATAACAATGACTTAGAAAAATGGTACCAGCAACTGTCTTGCAGGGCACTCAGCTTTAAGATGTTAGTGTTAGGACTGCAGCATGCTGGAAGGATAAGGTGACTGGATGGAACATGATGCCACGTGACTGTGGCATGATGCCCCAGTGCTAGACATCAGTTTAAACTGCCACGGTGCAGACATTGTAGTGATATAACTCAAATTCGTAAAGCTACATTAAAAATCCAAAAACAAACACACAAGTCTCAGAAACCTCGAATCATTCGTTGTCATAACATAATGCTATACAGAGAAGAAATTTCAAAAGAAAGCATGCTGTTGACCCATATTTTTTTGGCAAATGCTCTTTTAGGCTGATGTCAGCAAAGTGAGCAATTCAGGCCGTATTAGTCCTTTTGTTTATCAGATAGGGAAAATAGCTACTCAGAGCTATTAATCTTATTTGAGATCACAAGTAGGCCCTAGCTTTATAATCTGAAAACCAAATCAGCCTCCATCATTCAGAATGTGAAACTTAAGAACTTTCAAGGTGTGATCTTTTCAGTCCAGTTTTGATGTTGTTATGGCTCTATCTGCATCTCCTTTTAGTACTGAATTTCAGAAAGGGAACATAGCTACACAGAGCTATCAATCTTCTATGAGGTGCACATCACAAGTAATTCTTAGCTTTATAATCTGAAACCCAGATAAGCTAAGTTCAGTCTTTATGTAGTTACAGCCCCTTATCGAACAGTGTTAAGTATCCACTTGTGCAGATCTTTACAACCAGCAGCTTAGCAGCTTAGAACCATTAAAAGGTACAAACTTTAATACCATCTTTACTCTCTTATAACTCAAGTCAAACAGCAAAAAGCAAAGTACTGATCAGCATAGCATAGTGTGCCTGCAGATCAGGGTCTCTGTTGTTTGTTCTACTGATAACTCCTATCCAACTATACAGACCTAGATCTTTTGGTACATTAAGCAATGGCAGGTCTGGGTCTCTGCATTTTTGTCTCATCCTAATGGCGAGTATATATGGTTTTACAATCACTGGTATATAAATTGCCAAAATTATCATGTTTTTTTTAAAAACAAAATACCAAATTTTACAAACTTATTTAATGCCTCACATATGGTATTTTTGAAGTAGAAGAGTGTGTATTTTTAACAGTTTGAACATTTGCAAACCTTTTATTTTCATCAGGGTCAGGATTGTTATGGCCAGAAATTATTGATCAAGTTCCCAGACAATCCAATTGTGAGTGATGGAAATTTCACCATACGAAAAAACACAGCCAATACAACACAAAAGAGGTAAGTGTGGGTGGTGTAACAGAAGTCAAATAAAAAAAAATCTTTATTGTTGGCAATCTTCTAAGTTTTTTATAGTATAGATGTATGGTTTCCTTGTCTGTCAATCTATCCTTCATACTTTTCACTTTTTGGTTTATTTCAGCTCTTAGAGTCATGCACCAGAAGAGTTTATGGGATATCCTGTTATTCCGTTTCCATCTGTCTGTTAAGAAAAGATTGTTATCATTACCATTCTGAAACTACTTGAAACAATACACACATTCATCCCAGGGTCTAGTTGATCCTAAATGAAAACGGTGCAGTATTGCTGCCATTGTTGCCTCTTCAGAATTTTCTCTTTATTCTTTATCAGTGGGTGGTCATATCAACATGGATTTTTCACTAAAATATTTGAATGAAAATGGTACTTTTCTAATATCAAATATGATCATCATGGTGCCTTGACAGCCATCCTGAAAGTCTTGCTATTGACCCTCTTCAAAATGGAAAGCCTTACTTACATGGGGTTTTCAGAATACTTGTGGTCTCTAGTTGGTCCTAAACAAAATAACACTGATCTGACATCATATATGGCCACCATGGAGAAAATGTTGGAGCTATACTTGTAAAGATGGTCATATCCACATAGGTAATCCCAAAATTTCACAGATGGTTCAAGACTCAGCATTGAAGAGAAGGCATGGTCTTTTTAGGGGGAAATATATTCAGCCAGCAGAGCGTCAATTCATTCTTGGGATTCTTGTTTAAATGTAAAAGCTTTTTAACTAGTAGACACTACCAAAGTAAGTAGAAAAACTAAAAAAGTATATTTTAAAATTTAATAAATGCATGAAACTGGACAAATCATTTATGTTTGCACGGTAACTGTAGCAAAGAAAAGTCAATGCCAATGTCCTAGTTGAGCATCTTTATGTTATTTGTCATTTTAAAACTGCATCTTTGTGTATTCATAAAATGTGTAAGTAGACAGGATTTTACTCTTTCCTAGCATAGCAAGGTGCAAGAGTTGTGGCCCTTCTATCATTAATGAATTTCTCAAACAACACTTGGCTTGATATTATCCAAAAATATCTACCTTTCATCATGATTAGTTTAATTTCCATCAGTTCATATGCACATTCTCTGCTTTCAACACCAAGTCAGCATTAAATTACCTGTTAAAATCAAAATTCTGTCTTGGTCTCTTTGAGAGTTTATCTTCTGTAAGATTCCTTGACCAGATTAGTTTATGCATTGGCTTTTATACATTATCAGGTGTACATTGTTTTTCACTGCTTCTCCTAAACTACTGGGAGGATTGCTATGAACTACTTGTTTGACATCAGGTTTCTACTAATAGACATTTCATGATCTCTAGTTGGTCCTATATGAATATGATACCGATGTGAGATCCAGTGTGGTCACAGCTATGACAGTCTTGTAAATCTCTCTCTCTCTCTCTCTCTCTCTCTCTCTCTCTCTCTCTCTCTCTCTCTCTCTCTCTCTCTCTCTCTCACACACACACACACACACCACACACACACACACACACACACAACCGCTCCAGTGGCCTAGTGGTTAGAGCATCCGCCCCGGAAACAGGAGGTCGTCGGTTCGATCCCCGGCCGAGTCATACCTAAGACTTACAAAAATGGTACTGACAGCTGCCTCGCTTGACGCTCAGCATTAAGAGGTTAGTGTTAGAACTGGTTGGCCTGGTGTCAGGATAATGTGACTGGGTGGAACATCATGCTACATGTCTGCGGCATGATGTCTCAGTGCTAGACATCACTATAAACTGCCTCACTGCAGACATCGTAGCGATATGACTGAAAAATTGTTAAAGCTACGTTAAAAATCCTAATCTAACAAACAAACAAAAACTCTCTCTTTCTATCTCTCTCTCTCTCTCTCTCTCTCTCTCTCTCTCTCTCTCTCTCTCTCTCTCTCTCTCTCTCTCTCTCTCTCTCTCTCTCTCATATATGTTGCTTGCTATAGGTCTCCTAGTAAAAGTTTATATCTAATTGGTCCTAAAAAAAAATAGTCTTTTCACTAAAAGGCTCGTATAGTCTAGTCAATCCTAAATGAAAAGGTAGGATGTTATAATATATTGGTCCTAAATGAAAATGGTCATATCAGTGAGATTTGTGTTATCTAGTCAATCCTAAATAAAACTTCTACTCCTGAATAGGTAGTTGTATTGATATGAGGTTGTCACTAAAATACTTAACCTGATGTCTACTTGTTCCTAATTCTGATGAAAATAGTGCTTGTATGACTTCCAACATGACACCATAACCATCTTAAAAATGATATTGT
The DNA here is from genome assembly GCA_029339505.1 of Unio delphinus. Classification (NCBI taxonomy): domain Eukaryota; kingdom Metazoa; phylum Mollusca; class Bivalvia; order Unionida; family Unionidae; genus Unio; species Unio delphinus. The sequence goes on along the minus strand of JAQISU010000109.1, from coordinate 2,713,742 downwards.
CATTTCTCCTTATTTATTAATGGTGGTTTTCATTAAACTCCAGCAATATTTAGTTCTGAATTTTTAAAAACATGAACAGATCTAACCACCAACATACAGCATGTTTTGTGAAGCAGTTTTGAAAACCAGACCCAGTCAGTCTTGGTGTTAGTCTGAAGTCATTACAAGTTTATTCATCTTTCTGACAATTTCTTTTTCATCAAAGAACAAGTATATAGTCATCATTCTGACACAGTTTTATTGTCAAAGAACAAGCATTTAGTCATCATTTTGACATGGTTTTATGGTCAAAGAACAAGTATAATAGGCATCATTCTGACATGGTTTTATGGTCAAAGAACAAGTATATAGTCATCATTCTGACATGGTTTTATGGTCAAAGAACAAGCATATAGTCATCATTCTGACACGGTTTTATGGTCAAAGAACAAATATATAGTCATCATTCTGACATGGTTTTAAGGTCAAAGAACAAGTATATAGGCATCATTCTGACATGGTTTTATGGTCAAAGAACAAGCATATAGTCATCATTCTGACACGGTTTTATGGTCAAAGAACAAGCATATAGTCATCATTCTGACACGGTTTTATGGTCAAAGAACAAGTATATAGTCATCATTCTGACATGGTTTTAAGGTCAAAGAACAAGTATATAGGCATCATTCTGACATGGTTTTATGGTCAAAGAACAAGCATATAGTCATCATTCTGACACGGTTTTATGGTCAAAGAACAAGTATATAGTCATCATTCTGACATGGTTTTAAGGTCAAAGAACAAATATATAGGCATCATTCGGACATTGATTTAAGGTCAATGAACAAGTATATAGTCATCATTCTATCATGGTTTTAAGGTCAAAAATCAAGTATATAGTCATCATTCTATCATGGTTTTAAGGTCAATGAATCAGTATATAGTCATCATTCTGACATTTTTTAAAGGTCAGTGAACAAGTATATAGTCCTCATTCTGACATTGGTTTTAAGGTCAAAGAACAAGTATATAGTCATCATTTTGACATTGGTTTTAATTTCAGTGAACAAGTTGATAGTCATCATTCTGACATTTTTTAAAGGTCAGCGAACAGGTTGATAGTCATCATTCTAACATTGGTTTTAAGGTCAATGAACAGGTTGATATTTATCATTCTGACATTGGTTTTAAGGTCCATGAACAAATCTTAGATACTAGCTGTACTGACTTGTAAGCATAATAAGTTATATAAGTATGAATTGGTTTTAATACAGAGATAGATTTTTGTGTCTAGATCTGAAACATATTTTGATTGATACCACATCAGTAACTTCTCATTTTGTCTAAAACATAACAGATTAATCCAAACTTAGCATATGGTTATGGCATGGCCGTGCCTGTAGCAAGATCATTGATCTTTATTCCATGATATCATGTTTAAGATCCGAAATGATGTGGTAAATAATACTGTATTCATGGGTGTTTTATGTTACTTCATACATAAGAAAATTTTTCTTTTTGCCAAATTTGGTTTGTTGTGGTTTTTCAAGAATATCAATGGCAGTTTTGCTAATCAGTAGCTTAAAAAAAAAAAAATAGACTTGTCATGGATTCCATTAATTTCTTATCAGGCAGTAAAGTGTCAGGCCCTTTGGGTGAATTTTGTTTTATTCTCAGTACTGTTATCACTGGCACGTAATATTTTAGACCTGATGTCGAGCCCTGTATATCTTTAAAATAGTTATATATATATATATATATATATATATATATATATATATATATATATATATATATATATATATGCCCACCAAAAGGTGGAAAATGTCAAGTTTGATGACTGTCCGTATGTACATCTGTTCCCAATTTCCATATTTTGGTGTCAAAAGGTCACCAATTTAGGTCACTGTGACTGAAAATAGTTTCCACCATAAAGAACTTTAGTTCTACATTACAGATGTGAACTAAACTTTGTTATTGGCTTTCAGATGAAATAAAGTAGAAACTTATTTAACTTAGTACTGAATGGTCAGGGTCAAGGTCAGAATGACTTAGCAAAGACGTATAGTGCTTGCATATTAATTTTAGTTCAAGACCAAAGATTGTGGAGGGCTTGTGGTTAAGGTACGGAAGAGGCTTGTTGATTTAAGGATATGAAAAATGAATGCTCAGTCACTGTGCCTAAAAGTAATGTGAGATCTGATCAATAAAAATTTTGATCGATAGTACGTTCTTTTGCAAACATTATGAATGACTTGCAACTAGGGTAAGAAAGAAACCTATGATTTTGGAGGTCTAAAGGTCAATGTCATGTAAGTCAGATAAGAAAATAATAGTTTGTCCATGTTACATTTAGTTCAAGACCACATACCTTGGCCAGCATTAGCTCAGACTTGTCGGTCAATAATCACTAAAGTCAACCATGCACTAGAGCTTCTCATGGGTCAGTGGTTCTTTCTAGGATTTTCCAAGGTTCTTTCTCCACCAGTAATACTGACTGTCATGTATAGCCTATCTGTGCTGAAAAATTACATTAAACCCTACAACATCAACCATGCATATGTGACTACACAGATGTTAAATAAATACAGGGTGGGCGTATAATGTACACTTCATATATTATTACTAGGACATATACACTTATGTTTCATATCGTCTTTTTCTTTTTGCTTATCTGATATTTTCTTTTTCATTTATTATTGGGCAACAGAAGTTGTAGATATTGAGGTAGGTAACCCAGCTTAGGTGGGTTCTACTTCTTGGTGGTCAGTGTTGTGTGTAAATTGGTCCATTTCTTTTCAATATTGCATTCATTCATTCATTCATTCATTCATTATATGACATGTTATGATAGCTGTCCATAAATCCGTCAATGTGTTGACTAGCCTGTTTCCATGCAACTGAGTTCTCCATCATCTACTCTTACCACACTTTGTCAAATAGGTTATATTTTAGATATGGAAAAAACAATGAATTTCAAAGTGAAAAGTTGAATGTATGGCTTGATTTTTGCTGTTACAGCAGAGCAACACTACCAGGTTATTTAGTGCCTTTTCTATTGGAGTAAAGTGCTGTCAAAGTACATAAGAGAATAGCCAGCCCTAGTTTATCTGATGGTAGGATTCAAACCCACCTCCATTTGGTCACAATTTTCATGCTTTTAGTCTGCCAGTTGACCAGTGAGATACTGCAACTTTTTAAGAGGTCAAGGTCACTGACTGACATAAAGAAAGTTTGTCACAGAAGAATAACATTAATTCCGTACCAAAGACCAGGACCAAACTTTGTGGATGGTTTGAATTGGGGTAAAGACAAAGAAAGCATATGATTTTGGGGTACAGATTAAGGTCATTGACTGAAATATACTTGGGCTAGAACTTGTGGATGGTTTGCATTGGGAATAAGACAGATGTTTGATAATGAATTTGAAGTCAGAAGTCATGGTCACTTTTTAGAAAATGTTTTCATACTCAGATGATCAAGGGTCAAGTTTTGCTGTGACCAAAAGAAGAATTTGTTGTTGTATAATGTTTGTTCTAGACCACATTGCTTGAGCTGTAAAGCAATTAGAGGGCTGTAATGAGAGACCAAGATTAATGTGATTTGATGAAAACTAAAAAATAATAATTTCTGCACAGTAAATTTAGTTGTATACCACATACTTTGACCAAAGGTCAAGGTAATTGGGGCCAACAGTCTTGCTAGTAAGGGTCAGGCGTATAATGTTCAATTCAAAATATGCTTTTCTTTTTTTGTTTTCTGTGCTTTAGTATTCCACTTGCAATAAAGCTGGAATTTGGTGCCCTTGAAATGGCAGACATTTGTTTACAAGCTTACTGGTGATTGAAAGGATACATTTTTCTTGAAACTTAATTAAAGCATGGGGACTGATTCAAGATTTTAATATTTTTGTTTCTTTAATTTAAAAGGAGGGATACAAAAATTGCATGCAGTGAAATTACTATTACATATATCTGTTTCTTGTTAATCATTACATGTATTACTTACCCTAACCCTAACAATGAATAAGCTAAATCAAACAATATCAGTGAAATCAATGTTCTAGAGTTTTTATGTCTTCTGATGCTTTCAGTCTTGAAGGGACAATTCCTTATTTGAGGAACTAGTTGATCTGACTTGTTTCATTCATTCATTGCTATCCAAGCTGTCTGTTGTCCTCAGTCAAGCATTATATATTGAGAAGGGAATAGCAGAGTTCAGGAAAATCTAGATATGTTGGAGTTAAGGCAGATCAGCAGAGTTTACTTTGTCAACACATACTTGAGCCAGCAGTTGTAATCTTGTAAATTGATTTGCATCAAATTTGTTTGTGGCATTCTTCTTTCTTTAAATGATAACACCTAAATTAGATCATTGCCATAATTTGATTACATATTCACTGAGGAACATGCGATTCTGGATGTAATTAGTGGTACAAGATTATAGGTTAATAGAACATAAGATTTTTGGTGTAATCGGGACATACAATTCTAGGTGTATTTGGGACATGAGATTCTAGGTGAAATGGGAGATGAGATTCTAGGTGAAATGGGACATGAGATTCTAGATGAAATGGGACACAAGATTCTTGGTGAAATTGGGACATGATTTTAGGTGAAATTGGGACATGATTTTAGGTGAAATTGGGACATGATTTTAGGTGAAATGGACATGAGATTCTAGGTGAAATGGACATGAGATTCTAGGTGTAATGGGGACATGATTCTAGGTGAAATGTAGGGGACATATGATTCTAGGTGAAATGGGGACATGATTCTAGGTGAAATGGGACACAAGATTCTAGGTGAAATGAGACACAAGATTCTAGGTGAAATAGGGACAGGATTCTAGGTGAAATGGGGACATATGATTCTTGGTGAAATGGGGACACAAGATTCTAGGTGAAAAGGGGACATATGATTCTTGGTGAAAAGGGGACACAAGATTCTAGGTGAAATAAGGACACGATTCTGGGTGAAATGGGACACAAGATTCTAGGTGAAATGGGACACAAGATTCTCGGTGAAATAGGGACAGGAATCTAGGTGAAATGGGGACATATGATTCTTGGCGAAATGAGGACACAAGATTCTAGGTGAAATGGACATGAGATTCTAGGTGAAATAGGGACATGATTCTAGGTGAAATAGGTGCATATGATTCTTGGTGAAATGGGGACACAGGAATCTAGGTGAAATAGGTACATATGATTCTTAGTGAAATGGGGACACAAGAATCTAGGGGAAATAGGGACATGATTCTAGGTGAAATAGGGGACATAAGATTGTATGTCCAAAGGAGGACATATTCTAAGTGTAACAGGAGAATTAAGACTCTTGGTGCAATGTGTAACAGGAACACAAGATTCTAGGTTTAAAGGGGACAAAATCTTCTAAGTGAAATGGGGGCATAAAATTATAGGTGCAATGGAAATATAAGATTCTAGGTGTAATGGGGGAGACAGAATTCTAGGTTTAATGGGAATATATGATTGTATGTTTAATGGGGAGATAAGATTCTTGGTGTAATGGGAATACAAGATTCTAGGTCCAATGGAGACAAAATTTTAGATTTAATGGAGATATAAAATTATAGGTCAAATGGGACACAAGATTCCGTGTGTAATGGGAACATAAGATTCTAGATTTAATTGGGACATAAAATTCTTGGGCGAATGGGACACAAGATTAAGTGTGTAATTGGGACTAAGATTATATGTGTAATGTGAGACATAAGATTCTAGGTCTGATGGAGACACAAGATTCTAGATTTAATGGGGACATAAGATTCTAGGTCAAATGGGACACAAGATTATATGTGTAATGAGGACATAAGAGACTGAAATGGGAGACATAAGATTCTGTGTAATGGGATCATAAGATACTGGGTGTAATGGATGACATAGGATTCTTAGTGTAATGTGGGAGGTGGGGGGAAAACTTTATTAAGAAAAGTGCATGTAATCTTGACTTTTTGGTGCAATTTTTTTATATTTTTGTATTGCAGATAGGAAGACGGGGGGTGGGGGGGCGCAATAAAAACCAGCCACCAGCTTTTATGACCAGCAGCTATTACTGATGACTGCTTAGACTGGTTACTTAAATCTGGAAATGAATGGCAGAGCACATACCTTTCCCTCAGTGACTACTAATTTCTTTTCTTATTGGACACAACCACCATAAACCAACCCCCAACAGCAAGCCACAGGTATCACTGTCTGTGGCAGCAACAGCATCAGCAATGATGACAGCATCCTCAACATAAAGATTGTGTTTCTAAGTTGCATGTTTCATAGGGAAGACGTACAGTGCTTGTTCGATTGAACCCTTGTTTTTAACATGTCTGTTTATTTATTGGTTCACACAAGACAGTGTTTAGTTGAACCCTTGTTTTTAATATGTCTGTATATTTATTGATATGGACAAGATTTCAGTGTTTGATTGAACTCTCTTTTTTACATGTCTGCATTATATTTATATAGGCAAGACGTACAATGTGTTTGATTAAACCCATGTTTTTAACATGTCTATGCATTTTATTGGCATAGCACATGCCACATCTGTTACTACATGTTTTCTAAGTGAGCTTTTTCCATGTTGGATTGATAGATTGTATTTCAATCAAGTTGAAAGTCTGAGAGACATCTTTTGTGGTGGAATGGTTAGGATGAGACATTTAAAGGGTAAAGGTTGTCTAGCACACCAATATATTCTAACATATCATGTTTAATGCTGGTGAACAGTAGGAATTTACAAAATGTATTGTTTAATCAAGAATTTCTAAATTTTCTGAGATAGTACAATAAAATATTCATAACCCAAAATTTTCAAACTACTATTGCAGACCATAAATTGAAATTACTTTGCACAGATTGTATATCTAGTCACTGAGATGTTGGTGTTTATTTGAATCTCAGAGTGTACCATGTGAAAAAGACTATTCAGTTCATAGTGAAATAACTTTTTTAATGTCTAACATACACACAATGTTCATGAATTTCTAGGAAGAGAGATTGAATATTTTTGCTATAATAATTTGCAAAGTTAATATTTGGCACCAGCAATGTGCCTTCATCAAATGAAAGCTTGTCAGTTTCATTTACATTCTTAGGAAATCATAAATGCTGGCTTATTTTGATTAGTTTAATTGCCTTTTTTATTTTCATTATAATATGGTAAAGGTGTTTTTTTTTTTATTCCTATGCTTTTTTTCTTGAACTAGTCGAGACTTAAGTGATATATTTGACATTGTACAGTCTTGTGAATGAGTATTAGAGGTTATGATTATTTAATATTACTAGTGACAATATACATCATGTATTGAGAGGGAAGTAGCACACTACAAAGAACATACAAATATAGAACCTGTCTTGAGAGACCACATCCTTTGCCAAAATATTATGGTCTCTCAAGACAGGTGGTCTCTCATAACAGGTCACAATGCTATATAATCAATAAATTTGTGCACTGAGAATGTGACAGGTGGTCTCACATAGCAGTGGTCTTTCAAGACAGGTTTTACTGTAGCAATTTACAAAATGAATGAGCCAAACAGATGTTGCAAAAAATTTCATTATACTTCATATTAAAGCTTAAGAAAATACATAATCAAGTTCAAGATAGTTAGCATTCCACTGGATTTGTTATGCTGTATTAAATGTGGTACATCATAAGTAGCCAATCATTCATACAAAATGTTCCCCCATGTATCAATTCGGTGAAAACTGTCACATTTCAAGTACATGCATGCTATCTACCGGTACATATGTCTTAGACTGATATTTTAAGTGTTGCTTTATTTTTATGTCTTGAAGAGGAAATTATCTTGTTTATTTTTGCCTTCATTCCAGAATGATGTTTTGTGATCATTTGACAAAACAGAACAATTTACATTTGCAATGTCTGCAGTTTGGGTTTTAGAGAATGACTTCTAGATCCTTTATAGTATTGCCATTTTGTTCAGATTTAGGTCACTGTTCACTCAAAAGTGATGGATTATCTCCCATTATGAAGGTCACCAGTGGCAATGCTTCCTGTATTGTCCCAGAAGTGTTGCGCAATGCTTCAGGATGATTAACAAGTATTGTTTTTTTTTTCAAAAAATAATGTCATGCAGCTGTATGCCACTGACACTATATATCTGTCCATTTATATGCTTTGGTATGATTTATTTTTATTTGTCTTTTCTTCGGTTAGACTTTGAGCACGCGTAGTGAGGATGGCTGGCCCAGATGTTAAATTGTAAACATTTCAGGCACTCCCATAACCCTCCATCAAAAAGTCTGTTCATTAAATATGCTATATTATGACCATTGCCATTGTAACATATAGAGACCCTTAAAAGCTGCCTCAGTAACAACCCTAGTTATTACTCAGTGCATCAGGGTGGCTTAAGTCCAGCTCTTAATTAGTTCAGCTAAAGGATGACAAGCTTTTCAGGAAATGAGTACTTGTTGTCACTGATTTAAGGCAATTAAAGATCATACATTGTCAATGAAACAGAGCCAGTTTTGTTGTGTTATTATTTTAAACACAATATGCTCATCCACTTTTAGTAGATGTTTGTTTTCAATTTTAAAACTACCGCTCTGGTGGCCAGAGTGGTTATATTATCCGCATCAGATGCAGAAGGTCAGGGGTTTAAACTAGGGTTGTTAAACAAAAATCGGAAATCCGATTATCGGTTTTGAAAACGAATATCGGTTTTTGTTTTTACAAAACGATAATCGAATTCAATATTTTTTACCATTTTTGTAAAGAAAATTTTAAAAAATGTCGGAGAAAAATTCATTCATGAATTTGTTTAGTGTTTACACTTTAATACAATATGGCCAGCAGATAAGAAGGCGTGTTTGTTTAAAATTTGTGAGCGCTCCATGCAGCGCGTTTGTAAATGAATACATTTATTGTTGAAGGATGTAAATAGTTAGTCGACCGACTGGTCGCTAAGTTCTTTGATGTCTGAAATTGACAACAGTAGACTGTTAATAGCTACAGTCTCTGTTGTTGAGGACTGGTCTCTGCTGGTTGTGTCTTTTCAAGTTTACAAATATGGCTGGTCGTATAAATAAATCTGATGTATCGGAAACTTTGAAAAAATTTCATCAAGCATGGCTCACTGTAAACTATGTTCACAACAAATAAGTCTGAGCGGTGGTACTACTACTGGATTGCATGCACATTTGCGTAGCAAACATCCCGGAATTGCGGCTTCTTTAAATGTTCAGCCGCGATCAACAACATTTATTGGAACACAAAGAAACTGTCCTGATAGTCATCAAGAAAACGTTACTGCTGCTGTAACTAAGTTTGTCGCTGAAAACATGCTACCAATTTCGATTGTTGAATCCAATTCCTTCCGTGATTTGATGGCTTTGGTGGAGCCACAATATCGTCCTCCATGCCGTCAGACGATGCGTGTCTATACGTTATGGTATGTAATGAATATCTTTTATTTGCAAGAGGCATTCACTAACTTGCATTATAAGAATATATTTCTTGTAATTTCAATGTAGGACAAAAACCGATAATCGGTTTAAAATCGGATTTCTACAAACGATAATCGGTTTTGGAAAAAAAACGATATTATCCCTAGTTTAAACCACGGCCAAATCATACCAAAGACTTATAAAAATTGTTCTAGCAGCTGTCTCACTTGGAACTCAGCATGAAGAAGTTAGAGTTAGGGCTGGTGGGCCTGGTGTTAGTATATAGTGACTGGGTGAGACACGATGCCACATGTCTGTGGAATGATGCCCCAGTGCTAGATATCACTTTAAACTGACACACTGCAGACATTATAGCGATATGACTGAAAATTTGTTGAAGTTATGTTAAAACTCTAAATAACACACACAAACATTGGTCCTTGATCTTATAAGTAAGAGAAACAAGTATGTCATGGTAAATAATTATGTTTAATTGTTTGTCTGGTTAAAATTTAACATTACTTCTTCTAAACATATTTGGTGATGTACACTAGCCAGTGAGTATGTATATGTGGAAAAAGAGATTGTCATGAGCTTCATAACTAATGTGGGGCTTTTGTTTTCATGGTCGACAGATTTTATTATGGCAGTTTTTATACACATGTAATAAAGTCCAGTTTATTATATGATAATTCCATTCACTTGTTTTATTGAAAAAAGGGGGTGAGGTCATGTTCCCCATCATCTGTTATTACCAAACGTTGTAAATTGCTTGAATTTGGAAGAAGGAAAAAAAGACTATTGATTTTGGGAATAAAGGTTAAAGAACATCATCAAGACTAAAAGAAAATTTTGGCGTCAACACAATAACATTAATTTGAATTAGACATACACTAGACTTAGTGGATGGCTTGCACCATAGATGAAGGAGAAGCCTACCAAGCAAGGAGTAAAACGGTCAGTAATCAGGGTCATTGTGACTAAACAAAGAAAAATGGTTTCTGCACAGACTTAATTCTGCATCATAGATCATTATTAAATTTTGTTTTTATGGCTTGTGTTTGCGGTAAGAAACAAGTCCATTGTTTTAGGGTTCAGAAAGTTTGGATCTTGGCAGAAAAAATGGTTTCTGTATTTAAAAAAATCAGTCATTGACCATATACCTTTCCTAAAGAGTGTCAATGGCTTACAATTTTAATTTAAAAAATCCTGTTCATTTTGGAGTCAAAGGTCATTTGTCAAGGTCACTGACTGAGAGAAGAATGATTTTTTTTTAAACATAACTTCATTTCTTGGCTTGAACTTTATGAAGAGGCATATTGAATTTGAGGGTCAAAAGGTCAACATTTAGAGACACATTGTTAATGAAATCAAAAAGGTTTTGTACAGTCACCTTTGTTTTAGAGAACATTTCTTGACCAAACAATGTGGATGACTTGGACTTAAAGTTGATAGGAAAATCTATTGATTTGGGGTCTAAAGATTAGAGGTCATGATTATGGTTAGTCTGATTGGAGAATAATGGTTCTGCTGAGTAAGTTTATAGGTCAAGGCCACTTGCCTTGATTGACCATATTGATCTTCATTTCTGGAGATCTTATGCTATGAACCCTACCATCATTGAAGGGAACTTGACCCTCTTGCCAAAAATGGGCAACCCTTCATTGACTTCTTTTATATTGGCATATGTCATGCCAATTTCAGTATGCTGTCCTTTGGCTTTAATTGTGGATCCTTTCTGATATGTCAACCTATCTTCACTTTTGCAGATTGATCAGATATTTCAGTGCTTTGTCCTAGCGACATTTGTTGGATATCACGAGTTGCCTTCATTATTATGCAATGCCAGCTAACCAGTAGTAACAGTGGTGCATTGTGCATAGACCGAAAATGGTGGACTCATTCAACTTCAAAAGGATACTTTATAAGTTTAAGATCAAAAGTGACACTGCATACCAGAGAAGACATTTGAGCGGTTTTTAAAGGAAAGGATGTATTTGCACAAACACAGATAAGCAGTGGAAAATTGCTTATTTAATGAAGCCATTCCAGTCATGTAGGAACCATGTTCAGTTTAAACAACTTTATTCGATTGGATGTGGTAGCTTACCACCGAATCCAGTGAAATTCACAGACCTGAAGCACTGAATTATCTGATTGATCTGCCAAGGTGTAGATAGATGAACATATCAGAACCTTGGCTAGTGAAAATGTATTAATAAGTAAGTGACTGTGACCATTATTTCATCCATCAAATCTTTGACAAATGATTTTGAGCCAATCTTGTAGTTATGTGCCTTGGTGTGGATACTAATGTGTGTATATCATTCCAATATAGGTTACTGTGACCTGTATTTCATACTTTGTTCTCTTCATTCAGAGTTGCTACATGGGATCAGTGATATGTATATCTTTTTTGCAATTAAGGCATGTCGTAATTGTGTAAATCCCTAACTAAAAGCTGGTGTTGATTGATATTATCCATTCACCTCAATTCCAATACAAAATGCCAAATTAATAGTGCCCAAATCAAGCCTACTTAGAAATAGGAACAAGTTGATATGATCTCATGTTACAGATTGATCTCATGTTACATCTGTGGTAATGTGTACAGGTGAACTATAGTTTCCTGACAGTGCATTTATATGGTGTACAGGTGAACTTTACTGTCTTCTGACAGCTCATTTCTGGTGGCATTTAGATTCTGTATAAGAGTTTTTATGATGAAATTTATATTGAGAATTAATTATTGCACAGTAAGCAACTGAGCTGGGTATTCTGTTGAAGCATTGTTTATACCTTCCACACACATTGGTGGGGGGTCACTTCTAGTTAATCCCACTGTTCATCGGTCTGTCCATGCACCTATCTTTCCATCCATTGGTACTTTGTAGTTTCATGTCTGTCTACATTTTATCAAAATATTCTGATAAATCTTTACCTCTATCATGTGACATGACTTTCATATCTTTATATTTTACTAATTCTGAGAGCTTGACGAATACTATCCTTGAATTTCTTAAATATAAAGTCACCACTCATAAATAAATAAAAACTCCTTGATGTTTGAAAATGTATCTAAAGTTTGTTGATTACAGGATGTGGATCCAGTGTCACAAAGAATTCCATTTCCTCAAGATCTTGAACTCAAATTTCATATCAAATTTTCAAAAAATAGGCTATGGGTATACAGACCTGCAAACACTTACAATTTTTCCATAAGTTATATGAAAATTATTAATAAAATAACGATGTACAGTATAAAAGCAAAAACTACGTAAAAATTATCGTTGCTGAAAAATCCAGTTCATTTTGGAACCTGGCATCATTTTAGAATTAAGCAGGGAACCAGACTAACCTTATAGCAGTTCCTCAGACGCTTCAAACTGCACATACTGTTTCATGCAAAGTGTCTGCATGATCAAACTGTCAATTATAGAATTTTTTAAATATGGCATCCAGCAAGTGATGCTCAAAACAAAAGGGAAAATAAGCCTTTTAGACAGTTTTAATAATCAGAATAGGAAAATCAAAAGGAATATTCAAATTCTTGTGAATAATAACAGGAAGGGAAACAATTACGTTTATTGGACATCACATATCAGTTTGAGTATGTCTCATGGTAGGAGATATTACTGCCATCATGTGAAATGAAGAAGAAAAAAGATTCCAAGAATTACGTCAGGTTGAGAGATAGCAGCAAACCATTGAGCTGTGTTTGGAACTGAAATTTGTGCATCTGTACTTGTGGTAAATAAGGTTTGTGTTAACTTTACAAACTTTTCAGTTAAATGTAACGGTTACCATTGCTGCATATTTCGAATACCAAACTTTTTAAATACATTTCCAGCTTTACAGTAGCTGTTTATGATATTTCGTTACACCTTGCTGAAAACTGGTCAAACTGGAAAAATGAACTGCCTTACTGAAACAGTCGTGTCAGTGTTGGCAGGTCTGAGTTTAGCTCAAATAAGTATGTGCCAGTTGTGAAATTAGGTCTGTATTTACCAAGCAAAATTTGACACACAAAATTTTGTATGAAGCCAAGAGTTACCGTTAGGTTACTTAAACAGAGTACATTGGAATTATGCCTGTGTGTACTGTTTACAACTCTAAAAATATGTAATTGAAAAGAAATGAATTCAATAGATTTTGTTTAAATCATCAAAGAATGTATTGCCATTGAATACAAAGTTAAAAGACATTTTAACATTTAAAAAGACATTAAAGTCCAAAGTATATAATGTTCCAAGTGAATTACACTAGTCTTGAGTGTCATGATGTACCACACTGATTTAATCCAGAATGTCTTTAAATTGAGTTCTCAATAATTCCAAAGAGTTGTTTAGCCCAAAATGTCAATGAGCACTTTGTATATTCAGTAAATAATTCATCTCAAATTATATGTGAGCACAACTTGAAATGATTCCAAAGACTGATCTTAACAAGAATGAATAATTACTAACCAAATCTCTTGCATCCCCACTTGACCTGTGATGCGATAGTGGAATTTTCCATTAATTTTCTGGAAAATACTAACTCCTAAGCAATATTAGGCTTTGAACTAAAATTTTAATAAACATCTTGTTCAACACATCATGAAAAAAGTCAGCTAAGCAGAACTGGACAACCCTCCATCACAAACATGACTAAAATAAGGTACTCTTTATAAATTAAATATACATGCTTCCATTTTACATCAACTGAATCTTGACTGAACATGATGTCGAGTCCAAGTTGTGCATGTGATTGGCCATGCATGTCAAAAATTGGACAACAGTATTTCTGATCCGAGTTTGATCAAACTTTTTAAATAGTCATGCATTTTTAAGATGTTGGTTTGTGTTTGAGTAGGAGCAAGAGCTATGCCTATTAATGAGGTAATTCTGTGTCTGGAGTCATCAAATTTAAGGTGATCATAGATTCTAGACTAAGCAAGCTCCAAATTAATGAGATACCTTTGATACGATCTTCTGAGCTGTTACCTCTTAAGACCTTGGGGCTGTATTTCTCATCAAGTTTCAATTAAAAATTGGTAAAATGGGTTTATGTGATCAATATTTTACATGAATTTGATTATGAGCAAGATTATTAATGACATGATTATCTTCAGAACAGATTTGTGTCAAGATAAAATGGGTAAAATCTGCATGATATAAAGTTTGAGTGATATTTTACCAAGTTTTTCTTCAGATCAGGTACAATTCAACCTCTTTTATGTGCAGTATAAATACTGTTATATCTGGAACCATGAAGCTCAGTAAATGAAATGCATCTTGATGCTTAATACACAAACATAGGTCACTGTGACCCATATTTCATGTATTACTGACTTGTTAAATTTTGATGTTTTTTCTATTTATGCTAGGAATAATGAAGTCAATGGCTATATATCTTGGTTCCACAGCCATACAGAATAGGTTGCTGTAACCTACATTTCACATTTTCTTGGCCAAGGTTGAGTTTTTGAACTTATGTGGTGGCAACATTTGTCGTTTGCTTGTTATGTACATACTATCCTCACAAGAATTGTGATTTATGAGGGGATGTCTTCATGATGACCATGACTCCCTCTTTACAGAAGTAGGTCACTATAGCACACATTAAACACTTTACTGGCCTAGGTCCCATTTTGTGCTAGATGTTTATTTCTCAGTCACTGTTTTTGCTAGGATCATCAAATTTATAATGATAGCCATTTGTATCAGTACTGTATCCTTACAATAAAAGAAGCTTCATCGTGACCTATATTCATCGTTCACTGGCTTTGGGTAAGGTTTTGCTTAAGATCACACTGCTTGTTAGTGTGCTGAATGCTCACTATCCACCATAGAACTCGTAAAACTTGGTGAGGGGATGTTTATTGAGAAGTAACATTGCTTTAAAAAGAAATGGTATCTATATACATTTTTTTGTGCTTCATGATTTTGGTGATGTTTGTAGTTTATATTTGAATCTTGAAACTTGATAATTGGATTAATTTATGTTAATACTGTGCCATTGCAAATAACAAAGATCAGTATGAGCTATATTTATGAATAACATGGATTAAGCGTTTGTTTTTATGATCACAGAGATTCTTCCTTGCTATAAACATGCTAGGCTACTCAAAATGCCCTCTCTGACCGTTGCGGTTAAAAAGTAGAATATGTTTGTTTATTCAGTGGTAAACTGCCCATTTTAATGATCACAGTGTATATTGGCTGCCCACAACGCTAATTCTGTTTTACATTTAATGAGAATTAGATGAGTGGACTGTATACTGGTCATGTGAGGCCTTAGCTTGTGTAGCTAATAAAGTCATTTCTTGTGTTTTTTAATATGACAGGTCACCACAGTGTTACAAAGGACATGTAACTTACACATAGTAAAATCTGACATCTTGCAGGGTGGACAATGATAACAACTTCTGAAGGAGATTTTAAAAAGTGCGATTTTTAAATAAATTATTTTCACAAAAACAACTCAAATTTCTGTTTTTTGTCTTGAACTCCTTACAATATCTTTTCATATCGTGTGAAAGAATGTTATTTTTATATTATCCTGTCATTTATATCTAATCACTGTATATATGTATTATGATGTTTTACTTTGGATCAGTAGAATCTTTGGTACATATTTTCAATTTAAACTAAAAAATTTACAATTTATAAGATTGAAAGTTAAAAATTTTAAAAAAAAAATTTTATTTAAAAAATAGTTAACATTTAAAAATGCTTTAGTTACAGAAATGACCAACATTATGTTGTCTGTATCACAACATTAACCTGGATTTATTTTCTGCATGATAACTGATGTTTACACATGACTACTGGAGATTTCTAAGAGTTTCATAGTTGTGAGCTATGTAATCATTGATAACATTCTGGTTAGTGTAGTAGACACTTTAAGAAAGGGTTTACATGAAAATCAACTTTCTTGCAGGTTTGCAAATGTTTCCATTACTTTGTTTTCATTTCAGTATACATGATCCTATACATATTGGGAGTGGGGTGAAGAGCCAGCCCAAACAATCAGGCCCTGTAAACGGCAACGAGTGTTACTTTTGGCGCACAACAGGTTGTCAATTTGGGGACAAGTGCAAATACTTGCATATACCCCAAAGTAGAGGGATGGATAAAAAACCCTGGCAGAAGACTACTGATTAATTTGAGACAGATGCCTCCTTCCATAAGCCTTACATTTGCAGCTGCTGTTTTGTTTCATCACATAATTTGACAGAAATTTAAAATAGATGTGGACAACGTTTTGTCGCATGTGTTAAAGATACCTTTTTTTTATGATCTTCCACAGTATGGAATTCATCATTAGCAGCTTCACATGTGTGAAGAGGTTGGAGATAAATAAACATGAGATTTGATGCTTTGAGGACCAGAATGAACCAATTTCTTTGATTCATGTTAAAAAAATAAATAACATTATGATAAATTGAGAAACTGCTTATGTTGCTCATTCAGAATTGGAGACTGTACACCAAAAATGAGCAAACTGCTTTTTATGAATTTCAACTTTTAGCTGACTTCTACGAAGTAGATGGTCTTTATTCTGCTACCCCCCCCCCAGCTGCTGCACAAATAAATGCATGCATGCATATATATATATATATATATATATATATATGTGTGTGTGTACAGTAGCAATGCATGTCAACCATTTTTTCTTTATGTCCTTGGCAGAAGTTTGGAAAGAGTTTCGTAGCAATCAACCCCAGCAAAAGGGCTAACTTTGCACATGTGCATTATTCTACATTTTTTGGATCAAGTTTTTCTTTTGCTCAGGGTTTATGCACACTATACCTACGTTGTACCTGGAATCGTGGAACTTGATGAGGGGGTGCATCTTGTCTTGACAACTTTCATCACAAAAGTTGGTCACCTTGACCCATATTTTACTTTGGTTAAAGTGTGCTTTATTTCTCAAGCTCTTCTCATGCTGGAATCTTCAAACTAGATGATTGTATGCATCAGTTTTGTACCCCATCTTGCAATAGAAGGAAGTTTTAACATTTAGCTCATGATCAGTTTTTTGTGGAATCTTGTACATAAATTGCTTGTACCTAGATTTGTGAAATTTGGCAAGAGGAAGCATATTGATAGGTACTTCACTGTAGTATTAAAAAAAATGATCATCACTGTAACACATTTCACACTTCAGTTATTTTGGGTAAAGCTGAAGCACTGTTAGTGTCAGACTTGTCAAATATCTCTACAGTAAAAGGTCATTGTAACCTACATAATACAGTTTTTCTGACATGTGTTTTGGAATGTAGCTCATGACAGTGGTATATAAGGAATCGTGTCTTGATCTCAAAAGTAGTCTTTGATTTGATGAAGGGAAGCATCATGTGTGTACTATGCTTTGATCTCAAATATGGTCATTCTTACCATACTTCATGCTTCTGTGACTTGGTCAAAAATTTCGTATTTGTACTATTTGTGCTTTATTCATTGATTTGGGGGTACTACTTACACAGAGCCTGTTTATTTGTACTTGATGTTTTAATTTATTTGGACTTTTTTTTTTGTTGCTAAAGTCATTTTGCAGTTCTTTATATTTACATACTTAACTTTTTATTGGCATCATACAGTCATCTTCACTAGCCAAGGTTCCGATAAGGTAACCCTATCTACATCTTGTGGGATCGAGCAGATATTTTTAAGTTTATCATTGAAAGTGACTGTGTAACAGAGAGAAGCCTTTACAAGTGTATTTGAGTGAAAGGTATTTGTACAAATACTGACATGCAGTGGAAAATTGCTTATTTATGAGTTCATTTAAGTAGTATGTTCCTCTTACCCTGATCATGTAGGAATATTGTTCAAATTTGAACAACTTAGTTTTTAATTGGATGCAGTGGCTTTCCACCACATCCAACAAACTCTACAGACCTGAAGCACAGAAATATCCACTTGATCCCCTATGGTGTAGTTAGGGTTAATTTATCAGAACTTTTGCTAGTGAAGATGTAATATAGCTAATATTGTGCTAACAAAATCTTGAAACTCAATTCAGTTAATCTTGATGATTGTATACCTATCTCTTACTACCACACATGTACAGGTAAACCTGACTTACCTACATTAAACAGCCACAGGTTAAGTTTTTCCATTTATCTTGTGTCTGCAGTCTTTATTCAATGCTATTTACATTACGTCTTACCTAAAATCGTGAAACGAGGTGAACGGATGTGTGTTGATGAACACCACTCCCTCAGTGCAAAAACAAGTCATTATGGAACATGTTATTCTTTCATTTCTCAGGTAATGTTTATGCTAGAATGATGAAATATTTGTATTGATTCTTCATGTTAGTCTTGTGCAGTTACAGCAGAATAAGCTGATATTGACCTGTATTTCATTTATTACTGGCTTTGGTTAAAGATTTTGCTTTCAGCTCATGATCACTTGTATTTACGGTGTGATAAATACACAAGGTTAGTGTGGGGAAGCATTTTGACCGATTCTACAACCTTATCACAAAAAGAGGCTTTTGTGACCAATATTTCAAGCTTCAGCCACTTTGTTGAAATTTTATTCCCAAAGTTCATCTGTTAGGTACTGCTCATGTTCCAGTCATGAAATGTGATAATTGGGTTATCTGTTAGTACTATACCCTTACAAAGAAGGTCACTGAATTACCTTATATGCTTTACTTACTTCTATGGGTTCAGTATCTATGTTTATCTTGTGACTAGTGACCACAGATTTTTTATGTTATATACATGCTGGTCTAGTCAGAAAGACCTTTCTGGTTGGTGCAGTTGGAGGTAGGAATAAATGTCTATTCAGTGATAAATTGTATGTGTGTATATATATATATATATATGGATAGATAGATAATAATACATGACAGATTATAACTATTTGTGTATATGAAGAGTATATTAATTAAAAGAGTGGACTGATTGCTGCTGCATTGTTTGCATGTGAGTCTGTTATGGCTAATCAAGTTAACTAGTGATGTATGAACTTGACTTGTTCTACTGGCTGTCACTCCAGGGTTCCCCAAAGCCTATAATTTTCACTTAGTGAAATGTTGACCATCATAATGTCTTTTGAAACAAATTTAAGACAGTTTTTTTTTTCCAATACAAGAAATACATTACTCTGGCTTTTATCAACATTTAAATGTTACAGCTACATTAATATCCTTTTTACTTCATCTGGCTGTAAGTCCATATTTATCATTTGATTTCAGTCAGACTGGGAATATGTGTTTAGATCATCAAAATCTCAAATGACTGAGACATCCAGATTAATGAAGTGATCTTGCACCTGATTGGCTAGATGCCTCAAATGACTGAGAACATGCAGATTAATGAAGTGATCTTGCATCTGATTGGCTAGATGCCTCAGATAGCTGAGTGGTCTCAAGCACTTACCTTTAGAGACCACTTGCACATTTCACCTGTCTGCACAAGTTCCGAGTGGGTATGTTAGAAGGTTTGCCAGTAGTTTCACATGGGTCATTGGTTCTTCCAGGCTTCTTCCTCCACCACATATATTGACTGCCATGTACAACCTATCATGTACTGAAATATTGTTAAACCCCACAAAACCAAATCTGATTGGCTTACCTCAGTACCACACTGGAAGCCATGTTTCTGATAAATCATTCAGTAATGAGTGAGATTCGTGCATAATAATGCTTTAATCTTGCATCTGACTGGCTGAACTTGATAGCATTTTTGAAGCCATATGTGATCTGATTTTGATCAGAATTGAAACACTTATTAATGAAGAAGTCTTGTATTGGATTGGCTGTAATTGTGATCACTTGTAAAGCCTTTTTTTATCTATCGGGTTTATTATCATTAAGTTCTTGAATGTCTTTGATTAAGAGCAAGAGATTTTGCATATTTATTATATCATAGTCAGAATATAGTAAAATTGGTCAAATCACCATGATTGTACAGTTTGGGAGAAATGGTCATCCATGCAAGTTTAAAGTATTTGAAAGGAATTTTGTTGACATTTGAAATTAACAGTTTAGTAAAAGGAGTATATACAGCATATTTTTCCATTTTAGAACAGTCAGCAAATCTACTATTTATATTAATGTGTGTTGATTAGTTTTTAATGTCTTCCTTGATAGATGGTTGTAAATCAGTACAACATTTTAAAACTATCAGCTTTTTAAGCACCGTTTAAAATGAAGCATTCTGGTGCATCTAATCAAATTGTTGTTGGAGTGAGCCGTATCAGCATACCTGTCGGGCAATTGTTGGAGTGAGCAGTATCAGCATACCTGTCGGGCAGTTGTTGGAGTGAGCAGTATCAGCA
This sequence comes from Unio delphinus, assembly GCA_029339505.1. Classification (NCBI taxonomy): domain Eukaryota; kingdom Metazoa; phylum Mollusca; class Bivalvia; order Unionida; family Unionidae; genus Unio; species Unio delphinus. Next base: position 2,693,054 of record JAQISU010000109.1, on the reverse strand, counting down.
TACCTGTCAGGCAGTTGTTGGAGTGAACGTATTAGTCATGTAGTTTTTTGAGTGAGCAGTATCAGCATACCTGTCGGGCAATTGTTGGAGTGAGCAGTATCAGCATACCTGTCAGGCAGTTGTTGGAGTGAGCAGTATCAGCAAACCTGTCAGGCAGTTGTTGGAGTGAGCAGTATCAGCATACCTGTCGGGCAGTTGTTAGAGTGAGCATATCAGTCAAGCTGTTTTTTGTGTGAGCAGTATCAGCATACCTGTCAGGCTGTACATTAATGTTGAATATTGTACTTTTTATTAGATATTTTTTTACCCAACATCTGCCTTTTTTTTCTGACATGAATATTGGGAACCATTTTGGTCTATTGATTTTCTTCCTTTCACTTGACACAGTCTTATGCTCCCACTGTGTGCAGCAGAGTACATTCATCAGTATGGCTGTTCTGAGAAACTTTTTAGTATGCACAAAACCCACTCTGCTTAGACTTGTATATTCATGTGTCGCCAACCTGATTTGATTTCTAGGCCTTTACAGCCTTTTATATTTTTCCAAAGTTTAAGCTTTTTGATCTTTTGAAACTTGTTTAACCTTGTTATCATGATTGAGCAAACATTATTTGAGGTAGGCGAATGGAACTTGGTAAACATATTCATATTTATATGTAGACAACCTGATTAGTAGGTCAAGTCATTAATCAATTTTTTTAAAATTGTAATGTGTTTAACTTCAAGTATTTGGACTTGAAAACATAAATCTTGTTAAAATAATTAAGCAAAAATTACTCAAGGTAGAAAAAAGATATTTGGTTCAGCTGCATTCATATGTACTTGGCCTGATATGATTTTAAAGTGATAATACAATTTTTCAGTTTTAACAACTTTTTTTAAACTTTCGATACTAGTACCTACTTTTCTTTTAATGAAAACCTTGTTAACACAATGAAAAAACCATTTGAGGTACACAAATGAAATGTTCATATATTGATGAACTGATTAGAGTCTTAATCCATTATTGCAATTTTAAAAGGTTTTTATATATTTTTTAACTTTTTTGAATTTGTCTTTTGGTTTTCATTTGGGACGTGTTTTTTATGTCCTGCTATGAATGAGGTGTTGATTGTGCCAGTCATTACAACTTTCTCATCATTCTTCCATCCATTTAACTTTTGAATTTAGGTCCATTTTGGGGACTGTTGTAGACTTGGATATGTTTATTTGTAAAAGAAATAATCATGATACAATGTAGCAAAGACCATGCAAAACAGAGAAAATTTGGTATGCACATTTATTTCTATGCATAATAGATAAACCTACCACTAACCGCAACTGCACATCTGTAGCTGTCCTTGTTCGCACATAATAACAGTTTTACTTCATCTAATTTACCAAACTGTGATAATGGCTTGCACTTGGAATAAGAAAAAGCTTACTGATTTAGGCATCAAAGGTCAAGGTCACTGCTTGAAACTAAATGGTTTGCACATGGGTTAAGGAAGAAGCCTACAAGTTTTTTTGGAGGGAGTCAAAGGTCATGGGCACTGATTGAAAGAAAACTGGTTTTATCATTACTATAGTTATACATCATAGACCTGACTAAAAATTTTTGAATAAGGTTAAGAGTATAAGATGAGGCCAGGTCAATAGCTTGGCTTCGTATTTTACACTAGTAATGGTATCGTCGTATGATATTCCATATTACCGGCAATTGTGAAATTGCATTACTGATGCTAACATGTTTATAATTTTACTTCTGAACAAATCACTGCTATATTCTGTTATCAATTGACACAGCTGAATAAACAGTCCATGCTTGTTTTATTATAATTGAAAGCACATCCATGTTGTAGTTCATTTTATTACCTGTAGTTATGAACGTAACTTATAAAAACTTTCAATGACACAATCCATATATAAGTCGATTCGGAGTATAAGACGAAGACCTGACTTTCAAGTAAAAAAGTATCGACTTATAGGCCGGAAAATATGGTATTTGATACTTCCTTTTGACCAGTGATGATGGTGCATTGTCAGAGTAAATTTGTTTCTTAGTTTTATTTCATGTCTTAAAGCACAGTATTTGATTCTTTGTGACTATACAATGTAAGATAAACTCAGTTCATGGTTTTATTTCTTGTCTTAAATTATAGTATTTGATACTTTGTGATCATTAGTTGTTTAACTCAGCATGGTGATTTTCAAAGATAATCAGGTCCACTCAAGCCCAAAATAATTACAGTGCCTTGTCTGCATAACTTTGAATTGAGACTAAGAAGCTTCTACTTGAAGAAAAACAAGCCAACCATCACGGCTACACACAAGTGTTAAGCACGAACAGCAACAGTCGAGCACCATTTTATTGTAAACCAATCAAAAGTTGTCAAACAAATGAGGATCAGTTTTGATGAGCAAAATCATCAAGATTTTGAAATATAAGATATCACATGCATTGCGAGTCAAAACAAAGTTTTTAACTTCATGCTGGGTCAACAATTGGGCTGTATGTTATACATTATTGCATGTTGTACATGCCATAATAAGGTAATACATTGCAAAAAATTGACTGGTATAGAATACATCTGACTATATAGTGATGGTGGGGCGCACAAAAATTCCAGAGTGTCATGCTGATTAATTGGATGGATAATAATTGTTTGATTATTGAATGGTATACTAATCACATTTTTTGGTGTCAGAATGTCAGCCTCTGAATTTTAACAACAAATTAAAGGTTAATTTTTGTAGTTTTAAGTAAGAAAAGGAATGTTCATGATATTTGGTCATATGAACTTGTTACTTAAAGCCTATTCATGATTTGCAGTATTGTAATTTTTACATGATCGTTTTTGTCATACCTTCATAAGCACAGCGAGTTGTACGTATCATTTTTGATGATCGGTAAGTGTGAATGTTAAAATGGGGGAAAGTCAGATACTGGGGTGGAAGACATATGTCAATGCACATGTGCAGGTGAGACTGTAATCCACAGATTGCTTTTCTATTCATGCAGATAAAAATAAGTGGGTCGGATTGAGTACCAATTCATGATCTGAGAAATTCGCCTATATCATGCTTGCTTATGAGAATTGTTTTATTTGTTAAATGATTGAAAATTTCTTTTTACTGCAACAAGATTCCATTTTATAATCACCTCAAGCAATTGTGTATGAAATGCATCTAGTTTGTAAAGCTTTGTTCGTTTCACTGCTGTGGGGAACATAGATATCTGAAACATGTGCCATATACATTATGTACTTTACTATGAGACATACAAAATGAATTATGAAATGAATTATGCAAAAAATGAACAAAAAAAACTTAAAAATGTAATTTAAAAAAAATGTTGCGAGTTTTCAAGCAAATCAGGACACTGTCTTTAGTGAGAAATGTCTTGTACCGTAGATAGAAATACTGAGATATTTTGTTCTGACTATTATACTTTTACATTATAATTAAAATTCACTTTCACTGGGTTTTTTTGAGGAATAGGCTTTCATCTTTTAAAAATGGATCTGAAAACAAGTCAGAATACTTGACTATACTCAGAATACATGCAGGTTTCATGTCATATAAAAATACAATACACTTAGATTTCGAAGTACGCATATATATGGACTGGTCTTCAGCTGTAATTCTTTTTGTTGCTAAAATGCTGCAAAATAACGGTGACATTGTTCATTCTTTTTTTTTTCTTCATTTGAATATCTTTACATATATATATTTTTAAGAAATAAAGCATTTCAGTATTACAAACATGTCATTGATATTGGTTTATACCCCATAGTTGGACATTAATGTGACACTTTTGCAATATGTCTCTACTCAAGCTTTCATGTTTCAACACTAGAAATTTAATAGTCTTTACTGTATATACTCAAGTCATCTCCAACTGGAAACTGCATTAACCCAGTCATGCCATGTGTAAGGAACCATCAGATCTCGACCTATGCAGTCTTTTAGACCTAATCCGTACAACAAACAACAAGAATCCAGATCTTCTGACATGTGCAGTATGTTGGACACAACAAGAATCATGATCTGCTGACATATGCAGTATGTTGGACACAACAAAATTCCTGATCTTCTGACATATGCAGTATGTTGGACACAACAAGAATCCAGATCTGCTGACATATGCAGTATGTTGGACACAACAAGAATCCTGATCTTCTGACATATGCAGTATGTTGGACACAACAAGAATCCAGATCTGCTGACATATGCAGTATGTTGGATACAACAAGAATCCTGATCTTCTGACATATGCAGTATGTTGGAAAACAAGAATCCAGATCTGTTGACATATGCAGTATGTTGGACACAACAAGAATCCTGATCTTCTGACATATGCAGTATGTTGGACACAACAAGAATCCAGATCTGCTGACATATGCAGTATGTTGGACACAACATGAATCCAGATCTGCTGACATATGCAGTATGTTGGACACAACAAGAATTCAGATCTGCTGACATATGCAGTATGTTGGACACAACAAGAATCCAGATCTGCTGACATATGCAGTATGTTGGACACAACATCGACCCTGGCACATTAAGTGGTAGCAGAGCTGGACCTATGCAATCTGTTATACCTAATCGGTACAATTTTTTTTTTTAATCGACCCTGAACTACTGGTACATTATGTGGTAGCAGATCTGGACCTATAGAGTCTATTATACCTAATCAGTACAATAAAAATGGACCCTGAATTAACGGCCCATTATGTGATAGCAGATCTGGACCTTTGCAGTCTGTTATACCTAATGGGTACAACCAACAAGGTGGACCTTGATCTACTGGCACATTATGCAGATCTGAGACTGTTTCATTTTTATCAGACTTAACACCCATGTATGTATGTATGTATGTATGTGTGTGTGTGTGTGTATATATATATATTCAGTCGATGATGGTACATGAGAAAATTTGGCAGTAGCTTCTCATTGGTCAGCGTACTCCCCACCCCACCCCCAGGTTCTTCCACCACCATTTATACTGGCTGTCGTGTATAGCCTATCTTTTGCTGAAAAATAGTGGTAAACCCTCAAAAAACACATCAATCAATCTATGTATCCACACACGCACAGTTGTTAGGAGTTTACAGTAATGTTTATGTAATTTGCACAAGATCCTCTTTTCTTTTTCATTTTCCTTTTTTGTTTGAACTGCGGGAGCCATAATTAGGTCATCATTCAAAGTAGAAATCTCAATTTTTAATCATTAATTCTATCAAATTAATTCTATCAAATTTGATTTCTAATTGATCAGTTTTCCCCTGCCTCAAAATGACCATGACCCCAAATGCCTTTTTCATACACTCTAGAAAACTCTGAACATGGCAAGATAATTTTGTGTACAGTAGACTTGGTAAGAACAAAATGTTAGGGGTACAAGTGGTCTAAAGTGCTCACTGTTACAAAACTGCCATCTCGGGACACTATGGGGATTTGAATCTAGGATTCAGCCATTGTGGTTATGTGAGAAAGCATGCCAGTAACTTCTTGTAGGTCGGTGGTTCTTCCACCATTTATACTGGCTGCCATGTATGACCTATCTTTTGCTGAAATTGGTGTTAAACCCTACAACGACAACAAAATGCTTTTTTTTGTTCTTGGCAAGATTAGTAGAATAACAAAAGGTTATTATAATAAGCTATGGCTAGGATGCCATGTTGTATACATTTTCATGAGATGTGACATGATAGTTTTTAGCTGGGAATATTTTACCCGCCTAAATGGTAAAACTTGACAGCTATAACTTTATTCCTAAAACATTCTTCATATAATGTTAATTACTGAATAACAGACTTTTATGAAGCAGCGAGTTGTAGCCAATTTGTACTGAATTCTCTACATTATTTATCATTGTACAGACGGGTGCCGAGTTGTTTTGGGTTTAATACTATTTTTCAGCACATGATACACTTGCATGAAAAATCCCAGGCAGAACCACTGAAAAGCTTTCTCTCATACTCATGCTGGCTGAGCTTGAGACTAGAACCATCACAGACATGATGAGATGTCAGAGATCAGTAAAGTAAAGACAAGCACCTTAGACCGCTCAGCCACTGGGTGACCCTGGCACAATTGTATTCCTTCAATTATTCATGTTAAAGACTGGTACAGAGCTGTGTCTATGTAGTTATTCATGGTACAGACTGATATGAAGTTGTTTTTCTTGACTTATTCATGTTAAAGACTGGTACAGGGTTGTGTCCATTTAGTTAATCGTGGTACCCACTGAAACAGTTGTATCCACTTAGTTCATGTTAAAGACGTACAGGGCTGTGTCCATTAGTTATTCATTGTCAAGACTGGTACAGGGTTGTCTTCATTTAGTTAATCATGGTACAGACTGAAATAGGGTTTTGCCCATGTAGTTATTCATGTTCAATTTAGTCATGTCCATTTAGTAGATCATCGTTTTGACTGTCCTTGAGCACGTAACATTGGTTGACTCTTCCATTTAATCATTATTATACAAGTTTTCATGTTGTAAAAATGCTGTACCTGGGGATTTTTTTAAATTAAAATGAATTTAAATTGTATATTTTAGAGACACAAATTTAACTTTTAGTTATGTTTTAGAGTTGTTTGCAATCAAGGTATACTAATTAGTAAGTAAGCATTTCCATAGGTTTTCAAGGGAAAAGAAGATAACCATTTCCTTGTTTCAGAGAAAGCATTGCTCATCTCCAACTAGTTGAACAGGCCATTAAAAATGTCAACTGATGTTAACTACCATACAAATCTTGAAAAGTTCCCTACATCAGTTTTGGTGAATGAAATATTGGTCAGCTAATTGAACTGTCATCCAAGTTGTCAAGATTATTTTTTTCTCTCGATTTGACAGTAGGGAAGTCCGGTTAAATCAAGATGAAGTCTAATTACACTATCTTGTTCAATTTTACAATGTTTTACTATATATTGTGCAAGCTTTATTAATATGTATTAGTATAAATGTTTATGTTCTGTCACAATTATTGCCTTAAATTCACCCTGCAATGATTATAACTGATGTGTATAATTTGTAGTCATATGAACTCTTAATTTAATTTGATCATGATAATATTCATCACAAGTATTTGGCTGGATCTGAGCAAAGGATTGATTCAATTATTTGTTTTACTATAAGAGTTTTGTTTATTTTACAGGTGTAAATCTAGAATAGGGTTATGTGACGATGAGTTCAGTACCTCCTCAGGTCAGCTCTTGTCCTATTCTGCATTTAATTCTCATTTTCTTAGCTTAATATAACCAATAAAGTATTGTTAAAAACCAACCAGTCTACCAACATCTGGACAGCCTGTTGTAAAAAATCTGGAAAATCTACAAACACCTGGACAAAACTTTATCTTCAATCATGTTTGAAACCAGTCTGTAACTATGTTATTAAATGTTTTGCCAGCAGCTGAAATAGATTTGGGTGGTGGGGTGGGTGACATCTCAGCAGAGAGGTGAGGGGCTGCTGTAAAATCTGGATAATAGATGCATAATTGTTAACAGAACATGTATTAAAGATACCTGTTCACGGACTTTCCACTATTTTCTTGCATAAAAAGCAAATATTGTGCAATGTAGAATTAAAAAGATATTCGCAAACCTAAAATTCATTATTCTTTTGATTGATCAGTTCATGGCTGTGTGATTAGTGAGACTGTATCAAATTGTCTTCTCCAGATTATATTCCAATTTTCTATAGGAAACAGTATTATGCAATATTTGTTGATAAGTGAATCTTGAAATTTTTAAAAACGTTTAAATTTTGTTCAAATGAATCAGGATACATGTTCACATTTTTCAGTTACACAGTTACAAATTCTTTTCATTATAAATATCATGAACATTATATATACTTCCTTTACTTCATTGGTTCTTAATTGTGATGGGTTTTTTTCTCTCGCTGATTCATTAGTTCTCTGTTGTGATTTTTTTGTCATGATGGTTTCATTAGTTTTTAGTTGTGAATTTGTTTCACTGCTTGCTTCATTAGCTCTCAGTTGTGAATATTTTTTTTTCACTGCTTGCTTCATTAGTTCTCAGTTGTGAATATTCTTTTCATTGCCTACTTTTGAGTTTCTAGAGTATTTATGAAGTTGCATTTAGCAGCAAATGACATTTTCACAAATCTTGTTCATAAGCAATTGATAATTTTTATTCTAATTAATAAATTGTCAAGCATGTGTACTGAACAATATAGTAATATTATACTGTGTACACATCTTTCATTTTATGAAATTAAATGAGAATACATTCTTCACAATGTTTGATTGTTTAAGAAAAATACAGGGAAACCTTTCTACACATACCTTCACATAAAGGACACCTACAATAAAGGCTTTATTTATATAAATTTACCTTTATATAAATGTTACCTGCATAAAAGGACAGTAAATATACATGCATATTTTCTTGTCTCATAACCTCTTCCTAAAGGACACTTATTATAAGAAAAATATAATACCCGTCTTATCTTTATCATTGTTTTTACATCTATATAATAGACACCTGCTTTAAAAAAATACATATACTGGCATATTCCCTTATTGTTTTTCTTCTGCATGAAGGATACCTAGAAATGGACAACATATATATAATCTTTGTTTCAGGCAAATACTTCTTGTTCTGGTTCTGGACTTGTGTTATACTGGAGGCAGCCAGAGAACAGAACTGTAAACAAACCCTATCTGTTTATACAGAGTCAGTTATAAGAGGGGTAGAACTTTAAACATGTCCTAGGTATTTATAATGAGTTAGTTGAATTGTAAACGAGTCTTAGGTCTCAAAGTCCCAAACGCACTGTCACTGTAACACATGCTTGGCTGAAGTAAGAATTAGTAGGGTATTTTGAAGAAGTGGGGGCACTGTATTGATAATCATTTGGTCCATATGTTACTAATAAGAATGGTCCCACATTAGAAAATTCTATTTAAGTCCTTAAGTAACTGACACTTTTTGAAGAAAAAAAAAGCTGTTTAAAACTCCAGATAGTTTATTCTTGTTTATCAAAATGTCCTGACCATTTGAATACAAATCATATTTTGAAAGTAAATGCTTCTTAAATGTAGAGGTCATCCAAATGTTAAGCGTACCTCAAGCGTAAAGAACTTGTCCGTGTTGACACATTGTGACAGCCTGTCAGTATTAGCCCAGTTCACATTTGGTTCTGAAGAACATAGATCTGTGTTGACAGTGACAGTAGGTCAGTTCACATTTAGTTCTGGAGAACAGACTCTGATCTGTATTGACATCATCCTTGTTCACATTTGATTCATTTATATGGGTTTAGTATGGTATTTTTTCTCATTAACATTGATTTTACCACTGTTGAGTGTCGCTACCATAATTTATCATAGCTTTACCCAGCAACCACTTAAAACGTGTTTTTCTTTTAAGTAAAACGTGTAGCTGTTGCTACCATAATGTGTCATCGCTTTCCAGAACAACCACTTTTAAAAAAAGCCCTTCTTACCTGTAAAACGTTTAACCGTTGCTATCATAGATTTAATTACAACCACTGACAACATGCTTTACACATATACAGTCTTGTATACCTTCATGTTGAGTGTTGCAATTATGTTCAAGATTTATTGTTTTTCTTAGAGCTCTTTTTATGGCACTCGAATCACTTGACTGAACCTTCTGATAGGATGCTTTTGTTGATGTGCTCCTGCAATCTGTACCTGGTTCTGAACAAACATGTGTCCACCGACTTCCGACATGGCGCAATAATGGCCATCCAAAAACGTATCACTCTTGAACAAATGGGATGGGATTTTTAGTACAACACTTCTTTCAATATGTAATTTGGTTTAGAATTAAAAGGGTGCAGACATTTGCCCACTTGCGAATGAATATCGTCTATACTCGCTTACAAATAGAGTCCAACTTCAAACTGCAGAGATCCAGATATGTCGTAGCATAATGAGTCGGCATATTTGGGTCTATGCAGATTTTATAAGTAATCAGTAGAACAAACAATAAATACATTGGTCTGCAGGCGCATTATGTTACGGCAGATCGGTATATTTGATGTTTGCAGTTTTACATGTTTTTGATGGGGATGGGGGCTAATACATTTCACCATTTTTCCAGTTTATTAACAGCTTGGAAGGAAAAGAATGTTTTTTTTTATTTGTATATATATATATATATATATATATATATATATATATATATATATATATATATATATATATATATATAAGTCTGACATTAACCGTTTTATGAAAAACTAAAGATGTTAGGTTTAAACGACATTTAAATATTCATTCTAGAATTAAGAGGTGCCATCTCTTAATTCAGTTCCTAAGTAGCTCTTAACTTCATTATTTTATAGGAGCGCTCCAAAAGTAATGATGTCATACATTCGACAAATTCCGTTAGTGACTAATCTAATAACCAGAACAATAGTATGTGATGGAAAATTTGATTCCAGAGTTAATGAAGAGAGGTTGGCCAGCTTTTTTTTAAAACCGATCTGAGAAGCAAAAGAGTGTATTAAATTATTTAAAAAAAAAGACTCCGGTAATCAGCTGGAGCGTTGCAATACTTTGAAAGATAAACTAGAGCTGAAGATAAAATCCAAATGTTGCTTTTTTAAACAATAATTGGTAAGCATACGACATGGACTTGCCAAAAATAATGTATATCAGTTATGAAGAAAAAATACTCGTAAATGCAAGGCCAAACACTACATCATATGAAAAGCAAAATGAGAATAGCGAATCACATAAGGATCACCTACCGTATCCGACATAGCGTGCTGCTGAATTACAATGGCGACATCATCAAATCGTGTGTTCCAGCATTGACTGAAATCGACTGACCCACCCGATCAACATTGGATTAATTCGTACGTATGTGATAAATGGTCGTGTTTTTCCGTTCGAGGGAGAAATTGCAAGGTCCATGAAACGTCGATATTAACTACTTTTAATGCCACCCAGCGACGTTTATGACCAATATCTTCAAGATTCAGCATTATTCAGATAAAATGACGGATGCAACTTTTTTGCACGTAACCGCGTCATTGGGGCTTTAAACTTTGAAGACATGATCGTAAATTCTGCAATACTTAAACACGTCAGAGAGAGTGCCTGCCTGTAAAATATTCTTTATCTTTAATGCTGGTTATGACTAAGGAATGTCTCCGTTTTCTGTCAATAATTGTATGCGTTCAGTGTAGGAGAAACGTCAGTTTAGATATAATTAATAATTGACCGTTATAGAGATGCAATTTACTATGAACGCAGACTTGAGCTTTCCGTGTTTTTTTAATGGTCTATATGCAGCCATTAAACGATATTTCAGTATCTTTATATCCTGTAAATAATTTTTTTTTTTTACAAAAAAAGCCCCAACTCTAAAATAAAATGTTTATTTTACAAACAAATGTGACGTTGTGGTTATGACCCGATGATATCATATCAAATAATTTCATTTTTAAAAAAATTATCATATTATCAGACCAACTCCAGTTTTTATTTATTTTTTAAAATTTTTGAGCCAAAAAGGCGCCTCTGAGTTACTACCGATTTAAAAATACAAAACTATTTGTATTCTTTGCAATAACCCATTCTCAGACTAAATTACCAATGTTTTCAAACTTATCATAATCACAATAATGTTAAATTCTAAATGTTCAATTCTAATGTGTCAAACAATTGTGTGGAACAGGCAACATGATTCTTCTGAAAATAGTTTTATACTCGGAGCCAAGTCGACTCTTCAACGGTAAAATTCCTTGCGATTGGTTGACGCAAAATCTCAATCTGCGATCGGTTGAAGAAAAATCTTAAGATATGCGATTAGCTGACGTACAATCTCGAGACGAACTTCAAATTCTAAAGTTATATAAATTCTTTCCTAGTACTGTTTAGCATATATTACACTTCTACCCAATCCGACGTCCAAATTTTGAGTTCGAAACTGAGATCATTATTTTAATCTTGGGGCAAATGTTTTTGATTGTTGCAGCAAAATACAAACATTACAACCCCAACCCCAAAACATATTTTGTTTACATACACACACCCTGAGTTGACTATCATATCCAGCACATTACAACTTCTCACCTACTCTCGCTTGATTATACAACTTCGTGCTCTTCAAGAATACTCATTTTGTCTCGTCTGTTTTTATGTTTTGTGCTCACATGTAGGCCACGGATATACTCGATGGAGAAAAGACAGAATATCACGGTGTTCAGAAGGCTGGGTAAAATGTCCCGGAACTTGTTACTTTGCAGCAAACCGTATACAATCATTCCGGGCCGGGCCAAAAAAAGAATGAGTGCAGAGTATATTAAGATTGCGAAGTAGACGCCATTAAACCTGGAGCATACACATGACGTTTTTCCTTTTTCTGAAACTCCACAAGTCATATCGATAATCTGGACAACTAAAGGAGATTCGCCTGCAAAGAAAGAATATGAGAATTACCGCTAGCTTTTGCAACAATACAATGTCTAAGTGAAAGAACGTGTTTGACGGCATGTGCATGATATCAGCCAATGTGTACATGCATGAATCACATGGCAAACGTCCACGTAATGTTTTCTAGCGTTAAGATGACACAGGCAAGATGCATACAATCGGGATAACGACGCAGGCGAGACACCTTCAATTCTGGCATATAGGAGTAATGCCAGGCGAGACTAAAGTGCTCTCACACCCTTACGTTTTTTTTTTTTTTACCACACCCCTAACTATAATGAAAACGAAAATCTTCAAGGGCATCAACGTCTCTAACACAGTCAACTTAATGACGTTTCAAATCAAACAAAGGCTTTCGATGTCAGCAAGCATACATTGCTCACTGTCCTCTTCCGGTTTGCAGAACGGTCCATTACAGTATTTTTAAAATTGTCGTCTGCGTCCAATATGTGCAATGTCAAGTTTCAATATTTCTAAAACAAATTGAATAAATAAGTAGGAGGAATTAGTGTATATATGAATTCAGAAAGATTTAACTCCACAATTTACGGAATTATTGATAATATCAACGACGATAACTACATCACATAAGATGCTTACACAAAGACTCGCCCATGCCACTATAGTGACGATGTTACTAAAGAAACTCCCGTTTATTTCGAAACGCGAACAAGTTGACATTCGCAAATATCTTTCAGTTGATGCCACTAAAACACTTGTGTTCATTAGTACTTTCATATTTTATTTTCCAATTTCATGGTTTTGTTTCTTGTTTTTCTGTAGTCATGTCATTATAGATGTTGTAAAGCGATTAGAGCTTCTAAAGATTAGACGCAATACTAAGTCCTCATTATTATTATTATTATTATTAGTAGTAGTAGTAGTAGTAGTAGTAGTAGTAGTAGTAGTAGTAGTAGTAGTAGTAGTAGTTGTGACTCCTGACGATAATCTGGTTATATATTATAAATTAATTAATGAAATGATAAAGCTCTGTGCATTTTTTATATCCTTAATGCCTTTTGTTATTAAAATGGGTAGTGAGATCCAAATAAACAGCGGGATATGCGAGTACTAGAAATAAAATCTATCATCGGGGTCGATTATGAAAATTCCACCAGAGGATCTCACGCAGAATTGTGATCCTACGATAGAGATTTCTTATCTTACACCGAAGCACAATGACGGATTCTTTTTCTCACATTTTTTAATAAAAATATGAAAGTGAAAGTGAATTACTGTTGTAACTTTCAATAGCATTTAATCAAGTATTAACTTTCAGGCATCAGTGGTTGAAACAACTTTGGTAACGGTAATACATAGTTAACTTCGGTAACGGCAATACATAATTAACATCGGTAACGGTAATATATAGTTAACTTCGGTAACGGTAATATATAGTTAACTTCGGTAACAGTAATACATAGTTAACTTCGGTAACAGTAATACATAGTTAACTTCGGTAACGGTAATACATAGTTAACTTCGGTAACGGTAATATATAGTTAACTTCGGTAACGGTAATATATAGTTAACTTCGGTAACAGTAATACATAGTTAACTTCGGTAACAGTAATACATAGTTAACTTCGGTAACGGTAATACATAATTAACTTCGGTAACGGTAATACATAGTTAACTTCGGTAACGGTAATACATAGTTAACTTCGGTAACGGTAATATATAGTTAACTTCGGTAACGGTAATACATAGTTAACTTCGGTAACGGTAATACATAGTTAACTTCGGTAACGGTAATATATATAGTTAACTTCGGTAACAGTAATACATAGTTAACTTCGGTAACCGTAATACATAGTTAACTTCGGTAACGGTAATACATAGTTAACTTCGGTAACGGTAATACATAGTTAACTTCGGTAACAGTAATACATAGTTAACTTCGGTAACGGTAATACATAGTTAACTTCGGTAACGGTAATACATAGTTAACTTCGGTAACGGTAATACATAGTTAACTTCGGTAACGGTAATACATAGTTAACTTCGGTAACGGTAATACATAGTTAACTTCGGTAACGGTAATATATAGTTAACTTCGGTAACGGTAATACATAGTTCACTTCGGTAACGGTAATATATATAGTTAACTTCGGTAACAGTAATACATAGTTAACTTCGGTAACAGTAATACATAGTTAACTTCGGTAACGGTAATACATAGTTAACTTCGGTAACGGTAATACATAGTTAACTTCGGTAACAGTAATACATAGTTAACTTCGGTAACGGTAATACATAGTTAACTTCGGTAACGGTAATACATAGTTAACTTCGGTAACGGTAATATATAGTTAACATCGGTAACAGTAATACATAGTTAACTTCGGTAACGGTAATATATAGTTAACATCGGTAACGGTAATACATAGTTAACTTCGGTAACGGTAATACATAGTTTACTTCGGTAACGGTAATACATAATTAACTTCGGTAACGGTAATACATAGTTAACATCGGTAACGGTAATACATAGTTAACTTCGGTAACGGTAATACATAGTTAACTTCGGTAACGGTAATACATAGTTAACTTCGGTAACGGTAATACATAGTTAACTTCGGTAACGGTAATGCATAGTTAACTTCGGTAACGGTAATACATAGTTAACTTCGGTAACGGTAATACATAGTTAACTTCGGTAACGGTAATACATAGTTAACTTCGGTAACGGTAATACATAGTTAACTTCGGTAACGGTAATATATAGTTAACATCGGTAACAGTAATACATAGTTAACTTCGGTAACGGTAATACATAGTTAACTTCGGTAACGGTAATACATAGTTAACTTCGGTAACGGTAATACATAGTTAACTTCGGTAACGGTAATACATAGTTAACTTCGGTAACAGTAATACATAGTTAACTTCGGTAACGGTAATACATAGTTAACTTCGGTAACAGTAATACATAGTTAACTTCGGTAACGGTAATACATAGTTAACTTCGGTAACAGTAATACATAGTTAACTTCGGTAACAGTAATACATAGTTAACTTCGGTAACGGTAATACATAGTTAACTTCGGTAACGGTAATATATAGTTAACTTCGGTAACGGTAATATATAGCTAACTTCGGTAACGGTAATACATAGTTAACTTCGGTAACGGTAATACATAGTTAACTTCGGTAACGGTAATACATAGTTAACTTCGGTAACGGTAATATATAGTTAACTTCGGTAACGGTAATATATAGCGTCCGAACTGTATAGTGTAGATATAACTGAACAGATAAAAAAATAAAATAAAGTTCATTTGTATCCACAGGATTAACTGAGACAAGTTAAAGATAACGAAATAAGCCTCAATTAAACTTTGATCTAGAATTAATTTATCCCTGGATATAATATTGAGAATTTGAATTTTTTAAGAAATTATCACGTTTACAACAGAGGCCTTTTCATCTCGAATTTGAATTTAAGAATCGTATGTTTGTTTTTCAATGAGCAAAGTGCCATTTCACGTCATTGCATACCGGAGTTACACTATTGCACCATGTCATTTTCAAATAAGCCGTTAGCTTATTGGGAGATCTAACAAAACTAATGCCCTATTGTGACATCGAAATATCACAATGAACACCATGACCGCGGGTCCGTTACACGAACGACATTCACTTTAAGATATTATGCAAGCTTCTTTCTTCCATATTAATTTTATGTGCGTGTGTGTGGGGGTACCTTTTCACAGGTCAGAAAACACAACAATTGTTCACCTTCACTATCCTCTTGTAGTTACATCACCGTTGAACATCGGACTTTCTTATTTTTAAAAACAGGAACTGAAACTGGAGAGAGCTTTTTAAAACAGTTTACTCCAACCCACCCTGACCCACCCAAACCAAAATGAGTAGCCCTAAGAAAATCCTTTTTAGGGGTCGTCCATTTAGTACGTACGCATGGAGGGGAAGGGGGGTAACCCAAATGCGTACGCTTGCTTGCGTATGGGGGGGTCTACTGACAATGTACATACTCATAAGAAACGGGGGGGGGGGGTAAATGCTCCATCGTTTCAACTTTCAAACTAGTAGGTATACTATATTGGAAATTTCTATGTTAATCATGCGCACATGTCCTGAGTGCGGCGTGTATCACTCGTCGCAGGCCAGTATAAGACGACACCAAAGCGTTCACACTACTGAGTCTACCGACACTGAGAACTTGAATCAAAACCTGGATGATGACGTCAGCGAGGCTGTGGCTATGAGACAGCGGCCCAGCATAGTGCAGCTAATGCTGTTGTCATTCAGCCTTACGTTAAGCTTGTTGCTGAAATTCCTGTTATACCTAACCTGTTTGACTGGGTTCAGTCGGCGTTTGTCTGACCTTTAGCAGGCACTGGCGAACTTTTTAAAGGTTTAATAACATGCAACTTATTTATTTTATATATACAGCAGCTGAGGACTGTCTGTTTTACTCCGTTTCATTGAACATTTGAATATTATTAATCCTGTGTCATTTCTGCGTGGATGAAATATTGGAAGTTCTATAAGGGGGGGGGGGTCAGTCATACGTACGTACGCATGGGGGGTGTGTGTAAAAAGTATGCATGCGTACGGGGGGGAGGGCAGCGCCGGATTAAGCACCGTGGAGGCCCATAGGCAGTCAAACTTTTGGGGCCCCAGACCCACGGTCACGGTCTCATGGGGGCCCCTGATGGGGCCCATAAAAGTCGCGGGGCCTATAGGCAGTTGCCTACTCTGCCTAATGGGTAATCCGGGACTGGGGGAGGGGTCAAGTTTTGTCTTATTTTTGCGTACGTACTAAATGGACGACCCCTTACTGTTTTAAGTACATCTGTATTGCGTGCTTAACTTTTGTCCATGATTGTAGACTGTACTTTAAATAATAATCATAAACACTGAAACCTTGTTTACGATTTTGGAATTTTGACAATTTGATGGAAATTTGCAACAGAAATGACCCATATCTAGGGAAGTGACGGCATTCTGTTGCGTCATACGTCAGGTGACAGTTTGCATGTAAAAAAAGAGGGTAGGTAAATAATTATTCTTTCTTGTTTCATATCACTATTTGGGACTCGTTGATCCGAGTTTGTTGTGTTACGATATAACTATACAGGATTTATTTAAATAAATAATATTTGGAGCACTTAAGTGTTCATTGAATGGATTAATACATTATTTGGGATATAGATGAAGTCAACGACATTATTATATAATTATGATGCATCAAGACATTCAATACTCTCTGTGTGTGTGTGTGTGTGTGTGTGTGTGTGTGTGTGTGTGTGTGTGTGTGTGTGTGTGTCCAGGCAACCAATATCTCTGCCTGTGTTATGCCAACTAATATCTGATATCTGGTAAGCCAATGTTATTTTTTAGTTTAATAACTTATTTTGGCGCTTTTAAAGCCTGGCGCCATAGGCAACCGTCTAGTTAACCTTGACGGTAGAGCCGGCCCTGTTTACAAAAAACTATCTGTCCTACCACAAATTGTACGAGTTTTCTATAATTCATTAATTAATGACTCTCGAGTTTAAATCTCTAACCACTTTCTGGGTTCCTGATAAAATGTAAGACTTCAGTTTAATATTTCCCCCTTTTGTCGACCACCGCGTACTCTTTGAATGATTCATCCCATGTCTTTGCAAATGAGAACATTGTACCACAATAAAAACTAATTCAACAAGTGTTGAAAAGTTATACTCAAAGCACGAATAACTATTTATCACAAATACACAAAAATGGATAAATAAAATAGAATTATGACAGTGATCACCATACAAAAACAACATCATTGACATCAACCGCTCAAAAATAACACTAATTTAGACGAGGTAGGTGTAAACAACGAAACATATGCAGATCTTATTGAAATGGAAAGTAGGTGCGCGCAATCGTGCGAACCTTTATTTTTTCATCGATGGCATCGTCTCCTCACTGATAGAGATATAATTTTGAAAGCTTTTAATACAACTTTAGATGCACACAATCAACAAAATTTGTTTTATAACGAGAGTGATTGGTTGTGTAGGAAGTAGGCTCCTAATATATGTGACGAAAATAAGTACTGAGTAAGCATGCTATTATCGTGTATTCATCACATGTCCGTACCATGAAGTATAAGAAGCTAGGCACGACATGTCGTGCATCCAATCAATTGATTCGTGTTTTAAACAATAAAAAGCTATGCAAGGTATGTCATACAGCCAATCGATCGACTCGTACCATAAAGAACAAAAATCTAAGCATTGCGTGTGAAGCATCCAATCTATTGATTCGTAGCCTCATTGTCAAGTAAAAGAAAAGCTAACAAGGTACGATAATCATCCAATCGATCGATTCGTACCATAAAGTAAAAGCGCTAGGCAAGGCACGTCATAGATGAATCGATTGATTCGTACCATAAAGTATAAAATGCGAGGCTATGCATATCATAGCGACTTATTAAACTAACGGGTGATGTTATTATATTCAAGGTTGATTTATTAAATTTAATAGTGATGTTAATACTTTTATCGGTACATCTTTATACTTTCAATTACATTTATAATTTATTAAATTCACGGCTGGTGTTATTACATTTGCCTCTATTTATTACATTTTTTACATTTGCCTCTATTTATTACATTTACAGGTAAGCTATTATATTTACGGGTGATGTTATCACATTTATTGTTGATGCTTTTTATATCTACGAGTGATTTGTTCAATTTGCAAGTGATTAATATATTTAGGCTTAATACATGTACAGAAGGTTATCATAATGACGGATTTAACAATTGTACCTACCCTTGGCATTGGAATACGTCTTAGCCCACACTTTGAGGCAAATTAAAAAAACAGGGAGGTAGATGAGGATGTACTCGTATAGCAGCCGGCAGCATTCCTCCGGGATTTCCTTCAGACAGACGGTCCAGAAGATCTCGATCTGTGCATAGTTGACATACCCCAGGGTCGCAAATATCTCCTGCTGCATATTAGTGGGATGGGATGCCATGTCTCTGAAGAGCATCACTAAACCGGAAGTACTGCATATTAAAAGAGTTGAGATGAGAACGAGTCTTTTCAAGAATGCATCCCAGTTACGCAGAACGATATTAACCGCAATGACGAACATAATGGCGGCATTGGACAGAGTGGCTGTCGGAGAATAGTCTATGCACTTCTGAACTCGTCCAAGAGACATCTGATTGAGCGTCGAGCGCTCGGACATGTCTAGGAAAAACATACAAATCAGAATTTGGATGAGACCAACGATGAGGGTGGTGGTGAGAAGTCCCCAGTTCTTACAGTGTCCGGCTTGGAAAAATATGAGATGACATCCCGTAATGATCCCCGCCAGAACAGACAACAGCATGAAAAAGGTCTGAATCATGTGGTATACGTGCATTGTGTTGTATTCCCTCAACTCTAATTCAATCACGAGGAACGCCTTGTCATCAGAGGCACTGCCCTCTTGAACCTGCAACATGTACATCAATATGCAAAATAAAAACGCTTCATATTCGAATTCAAATATTTGTAAATAGGCCAACAACTTATCGTTGTGCCTTTTGCTAAATGAAGCGGTCTCTTACGAAAGCAATAAAAAAGCATTACCATGTAGCAATAACATTTCAATATTACTCAGAAACCCATCTTGTCAATATTCGGCACTACTCAAATGACACCTTCAGTCTATAACTATACTACTCTCGTAACCGCAATGGTGGCCTAGTGGTTAGAGCATCGGCCTCGGGTACGAACCCCAGCTGAGTCAAACCCACGACTTATAAAAATAGTACTAAAAGCTGCATCGCTCGGCGCTCAGCATTATGAGGTTAGTGAAGGACTGGTCGACCTGGTGTCTGGGTAATGTGACTGGATGGGACATCATGCTACATGTCTGCGGCATGATGCCCCAGTGCTAAACATCACTATAATTTGCCACACTGCATACAACGTAGCAATATGAATTAAAAATTGTTAAAGCTACGTTAAACATCTAAATCTCACGCACGCACGCACACACACCACCCTCGTATCAGCGACCTTGTAGTCATACTCAACCTGGCTATACCTGAACCTAACCAGGTGGTAATTAGTATAATAATGACAGCAGTCGCTGACTTGAACATATTTATGGTGACCATGCTTTGGAACGTTAGAATTATTTGTATAGACATGTATGTATGTATGTATGTATGTATGTATGTATGTATGTATGTATGTATGTATGTATGTGTGTGTGTGTGTGTGTGTGTGTGTGTGTGTGTGTGTGTGTGTGTGTGTGTAATGTGACCCCATGTGGCAGTGTTCTAGGGCGCTCGCCATTACAGATCACTGACATTTCACCTCTTTCCGCGTGGGTTTGAGTCTCGGTTCGATCAAAAGTGGGTATGTGAGAAAGTGAGCCATCTGCTTCCTGTGGGTTAGTGGTTCTTCCTGGGTTTTCCGGATCTTCCTTTACCAGTTTTACTGGCTGACATGTATGGTATTACGTGCTGAAAATGGCATTAATAAACAACAAGAGCTATTACTTCTGCTACTACTACTTTCAATAGTTCACCATTGTTTTTAGATTCTCAATACACATATATGAATTTCCAGTTACTAGTCATTTAAAAGAAGAGCAAATAACAGGAAATATCTACCGTTCTATCTGCAATACGTAAATAAATAAAATGCGTTACGGTATTTCCATTTTCACCACCCCGTCCCACGGTATTTTCTATAATGATACATGATAACAAAGACACAAAGTTGCAAACGATGGCATGACGAGCAACATAATCTGGCGTGGTGCACGCATACGGTCTCAAGTTGTCTTTTGTTCTTGTTTTATTTTGTTTTGCTTTTCTTTTGTTTTGTTTTATTTTTCAAACCTGTTAACAGTTTATTCAGACAATACAATGTTTGGAATATAGCCGGGAATAATATTGATGTGATTGAACATTTTAAGTTACTCTAGTCTTGTTTTCTCGAGCACTGGAAACATTTAAAGCTCAAAAAACACTGACTGCTAAAGCACTAATGGTCATGATTATATGTATTTGTAATTTAAAACAAATGTGAATTTTTAATTTAAACCAATTTTCAAATTGTTGACTCTCAAGCGTGTCTTTCATTTATTCAATCAAGATGGATGAAAATAACAATAAACGAAGCGAAGTTTAGAGGCGTTCAATATCAGTGTCGCCCCTACCTTGTTACAAACAACAGTTTTTATGTTAGTTGCCAATCTCCCTCTTGTTGACACTTCTTAGTCCCATCCCAGCATATATGGCTGGTTAGGACTTTGAGGTGACACCCTATTTATATATCCCTCCTCCTGCCGCCCCGCTCAGGCTCCTAAATATAAGTTTTGAGAGGAACTGCCCCCGTTATACTGAGGTGAAAGAGAAATACAATGAAAATATTAGCTGCAAAGAAAGCTCCCAATGGCGCCCCCATCGCCTTGCGCACGGAGGCAATTGCCCCCTCCCTACCCATCGTGCCGCCACTGAATTCAAAGCTCCTATGTTGATAAGACGCCACTTGAACGATTATCAACTAGAAAGGACATATCTGCTGGGCAATATTTTGTTGCGAACACACTGGAAATAGGAATTCGTTATTTTTAAGTGGTGTAAATAAAAAAAAAATATAAGATGAATACTGTCAATACGATATATATGAGCGTGCAGATTTCATTAAAAAGTAATTCGGCAAGCATATATAACATGACACAAAATATGGAAAACGGCACGTGGACAATTTTCCCCCTGCTTTTCGATTCAAAGTTCTTTCTTAAGTCACAATAATAAAATATATGGAAAAAATAACAAGAAATAACTACAACCTTTCGGTGAGGGTGGAAAGATTACCTCTCCTTAACACTCCAAAAATTAACTGTTTGTTTCCTTATGGCTTTTCAAAACGCATAGCAGCAAGTTAAACCTGTGTATCCAGATTTGCATAATCTCTCACGCAAGTCTGGCCCAAAAAATATGGTCTGACAACGTTTGTCTTCATCAATTAAACAAATATACAGTAATATCATATGAATCAAAAACAAATACAGTAATAAATGTGGGTGAATAGCAGGTCGGGCGAAAATTGAGGAATTCAGGTGTGCGTTAATAGAATGACTGCCATACCATATCGATCGCTTTTTCATAACATACACTTTCTAGTGCAAAGACTATTGTAATGAAAACTAACAATGACTTCCTCCATTTACGACAACTAGCCAAATACATCAATGGAGGAATATATATATTTTCTAGGGCACAGACCTTTGTTATAAAGCGGAACAATTTCATCCAAAATTTTGAAAAATTAGACAAATACATACCTGGAAGAAAAAATAGACTGTCTAGCGCAAAGACACGTTGTTATGAAGCAGAACGGTGAATTCTTCCATATTTAGAAGAAGCTGAAAGAACAATAGACTGTCTAGTTTGTGTCTATTTGCAATAGCTAATCAATACCTGTATATCATAGTCGCAATAGGATGATGTATACACACGCTTGTACATAATGATATTATGGTGTTGACGAAGGTATGCTACACCTGTGTATGATTTCATCCAATCCTGAGTCAAATCATAGTTTGCAAAAGGGACAACAGTTCTGTCGGTAGCTTCCTCCCCAGGGTGGTCCGGGAAGGGGGGGGGGGTCAAAGAATATGTGCACAAATAAATGACCGTGATAGTCAAGAAAATAGACGACATTAAAAATCAGAAATATTCAACTTTGAATGTTCGAGTGTGTACTATTAAAAATGTGTAACATTAAAAATAAGACTCGTGTCAAAACTGAAGATATGAAATGGCAGCATTCCGATATCTCACAACACACATTCAAAAGGTAATATTAGCAAGTGTAAAGACGCAGAATCATTCAAGCCAAACAGAAAGTGCAATCATAGAATAATGCAAATTATAATATACAAAAAAGAATCAAAGCGGTGATTTGTTTTCATATCCGACCGCTCCAGGGGCCTAGTGGTCAGAGCCTCCGTGTCTGATGTGAGAGGTCGCCGATTCGAACCCCGGCAGAGTTGTACCAAAGACATACAAAATGGTACTAACAGCTGCCTCGCTCAGCGGTCAGCAGTAAGAGGTTAGCGTATGA
Source organism: Unio delphinus (assembly GCA_029339505.1). Taxonomy (NCBI): domain Eukaryota; kingdom Metazoa; phylum Mollusca; class Bivalvia; order Unionida; family Unionidae; genus Unio; species Unio delphinus. The sequence goes on along the minus strand of JAQISU010000109.1, from coordinate 2,669,535 downwards.
CTGGTCGGCCTGGTGTCAGGATAATGTGACTGGGTGGGACATCATGCTACATGTCTGGGGCATAATGCCCCAGTGCCAGATATCACAATAAACTGCCACACTGCAGACACCGTAGCGATATGACGAAACATTGTTGTTGTTGTTGTTATAGGGTTTAACGCAATTTTTCAGCACACGATAAGCTAGATATGGCGGTCATTATAAATGGTGGAGGAAAAACCCAGGAATTAACCACCGACCCACGAGAAGCTACTGACAAGCTTTCTTAGGTGTCCAAATTGGCCGAGCCCGAGACCTCGAACTAACGCAGACAGAGGTCAGATGGCAGAGATCCGTAACGGTGAGCGCGTTAGACCACCCGGCGCCCATGGATTTTTTTTTAAAAAAGCTACGTGAAAAATCCATATCACACACACACACGCACGCACACACGCACGCACGCACACACATTTTATCGTTACAATACCTGCGGTCTTCAATGTGCTGGTATCCGCAATAATTTTATAGGTGTACACACGCGTACCAGATAAAATGAATGATACAAGTCTACTAAGCTCAGATAGTTATTAACTACGAACTACCAAATTTCCGGGTGAAATTTTTGTCTCGCGCACACGTCCGTATACATTACGCGCATATGTCAATACCTTAGTAATGAGGTCGTTTAACAGACATGAAATGGTATTGATTGCAGACGATTAATTGGTCATAAAAATTTCTATCAACGTCACGAATGCATCTTTACTCATACATATATATGTAGAAAGCCCTTTGCTTGCCAGGAATTCGTGAAGGGTAGGACACACTTTTGCATAGACGATAAATACATTAACACCGTTTTGTATCGAGCATGCAATAATAGGCAAACAATTTTTAGCAAGATTAAATCCCTAAATTCGGACGATCTACATACACTGCTTGAAGCTTTTGGATAAAATGATAAAATCAATACACAGATATACTCGTTAAAAAAAGGTCAACATATCGCATACAGTTAGCTACTGCGGTTATTTTGCCTTTTACTGAGCTTTCAAAAAAATGTTTACATCTATTTTTCATGTTTACTAACGCTCTATGTTTTGTCCAACAACTTCTAATGGTGTTATATATAACCACTGCTTTAGCGTGGGTAGCGATGATTATTAGGTACGTTTTTAGAATAAATCGTAGCGCTAACAGGGTTGTACCAATTAATATGACTAAATAATGCGATATGCAGAACGCAATACTGACCATACATCACGCAACGACAACGGAATGGGTGAAATGCGACAGTATTTCCTCCGGCAAAGTTAAGTCAGTAAATTGTAATTTGAATTATGCAGGTAACAAGATCAATATATAACTATATCTATCATGCCCTCACCACAGCCCATTTTTACCTTAAGAAATGCAATCTATTCACCTATAACTTTATAAGTTTCGTTCTTTCTTCACTTTGATTCCCTTACGTCCTCTGTCATCCTCATAGTCCTAGCAAAGACAACAATTCTGGAAACAACACTCTTAACTCGGCGAGGCTTTGTCGAGTCTCCTGTTCAATGTACATTGGTCAAACTTGAAACAGACGTGCCCGGTATTACTGGTATACAGTGGTATTTGTATTTTGAATGTACAATGGTACTTTTTTTTTTTTTTTTACACTACCGGTACTTGCGTAGTTTACGTCAGTAGTTGTTGCTGTTGTAGGTTTTAACGCCATTTTTTCAGCATATGATAAGCTATACATGGCGGCTAGTATTAATGGTGGAGGAAGAACCTAGGAAAACCCCGGAAAGAACCACTGACCCACGAGAAGCTACCGGCAAGCTTTCTCACATACCCGCATTAGCCGAGCCTGAGACTCGAACCCACGCAGACAGAGGTGAGATGGCAGTGATCCGTAACGGAGAGCGCTTTAGACCACTCGGCCACTCGGGGCCCCTCCATACTGAGTTGGTAGATCATGGTGTACACTCAATGCTTAAGATGATATAATTGATTATGTCGCTTTATTTTTTACACTACCGATACTTGCGTAGTTTCCATCCATCAGTAAAGAATGTATTGAGGATGTTCAGATAACACAAGACACTGGTACTGAAGATGTTCAAAAAACAAGACTTTAGTACTGAGTGTGTGTAATTTGGATTTTTAACGCAACATTTTTTTTAAAAATTCTGTCGTATCGAAACGATGTCTAAGCTGTTGCAGTTTATAGTGACATCTAGCATTGAAGCATCAAGCCGCAGGCTTGTAGCTTGATGTCCCACCGAATGACACCAGGCCGATCAGTCCTCTTAAATGCTGAGCACCAAATGTTAGTCCCATTTTTATAAGTCTTTAATATGACTCGGCCGTGGTTTGAACCCAGACCTCCCGCATCTGAGCGGAAGCTCTAACCACTGTGCCTGAATACGCTTCGCTTACACAAGAGACGCTTGCTAAAGATGTTCAGATAACACAAGACACTGGTACTGAAGATGTTCAGATAACACAAGACACTGGTACTGAAGATGTTCAGATAACACAAGACACTGGTACTGAAGATGTTCAGATAACACAAGACACTGGTACTGAAGATGTTCAGATAACACAATACACTGGTACTGAAGATGTTCAGATAACACAAGACACTGGTACTGAAGATGTTCAGATAACACAAGACACTGGTACTGAAGATGTTCAGATAACACAAGACACTGGTACTGAAGATGTTCAGATAACACAAGACACTGGTACTGAAGATGTTCAGATAACACAAGACACTGGTACTGAAGATGTTCAGATAACACAAGACACTGATACTAAAGATGTTCAGATAACACAAGACACTGGTACTGAAGATGTTCAACTCAAAACACTGGTGCTAAATATGCTTCGATTATAGTATATAAGAAACTGTTAGACTACCACTTGATTTTGATTAATGAAAACTACAGAGATGGTAACTGCTTTCTTAAAGACTACATAACAATAAGAGAATTATAATGTAACAGCTAATACTACCTTAGAAAATGTCATACTTAAATAGTCTTGATACCGTATGAACACACACACACACACACACACACACACACACACACACCAAACAAAAAAAGACATTTTCTGCTGTGTTAATATGACCAAAGCATGTATCATATACAAAAGATTCAACAAGTTACAGAAGGAACGAGAAACGAAAGTACACCAATCACCAAATACGGTGCGAATATTTTATATATATGGATCCGCATTGTTTATTGACTAATATAAGAAACACGCATGATTGATATAAGAAACACACATACTTGTTTATGTGGAACACACCATACAACGGGTAATAAATACATGTAATAAAAAAGATGTAGATGCTCAATCTGCACAATATATGTAACAACAGAGCAGACCTCCCATTACGACACACACACACACACACACACACACACACACACACACACACACATATATATATATATATATATATATATATATATATATATATATATATATATATATATATATATATATATATATATATATATATATATATATATATATATATATATATATATATATATATATATATATATATAATGTACCTAGCGCTTCAAGTACATATTAAAACCGGCTCAATTAGGTGAACATATCAATCTAAAAAAAATTTATTAAAAAAATAATTTACAACAAAAAAATTAACCTGAGAGAAAAGGTGCTGTTGTTGGCAACACATATCAAGGATGTTCGGTCGACCGAAAGCTTTTTGGGGGGAGGGGGTAGATCAAAATGCGACTATTTCTTAGAAGATCGTGTAAATATCACCTGTCTCTTTTGCACCAAAGAAAATAAATTCTTTCGTAAATGTGTTTGAGAAAACTAATGTATGGCGAGAAGAGACACCTGAAGAATAAAAAGAAAATGAAAGAAATCAAACGTTTATGAAGATTGAATTTATTATTTACAAGGCGGAAAAGCAAACTTCATATGGTAGCGAGTGACAATACGGCAAACCAAATATCTTCTATCACCAAAGCAAGGCTTTTTAAAGCATTATGATGGGAGGATTATTAGAATCTTTACGAAATATAGTCTGAATAGGTATACAGTCTTTGTACGTTTTTAATTTGTAAGTACCATTGTTTAGTTTATTTTCGTCTTTGTCGGTTTTATAAGCATATAGCTTACGTCTAAGGTCACACAATGCCTGTGCTGGTACACTAATATTTTCTTTCATGTCATTGTAAGTTTTCCGTCTCTACAGAAACATAAAACAAGTATGTGTCTGACATTAAAAGCTTTATTTTATCGCCATATTTGCTCGGTTATAGCAAGCTATATTTTATCGTCACATTTGTTCTGTCATTAAAAGTTTTAATTTAATGCCATATTTGTTTTCCAGATTGTTAAGAAGTTAAGCACAAGAAACGTAATTAAACATGGAACCGTAAAGTCACCGTAAATTGGTTATGCTAGTTTGAAAATCTTTCGTCTTTAAACTGAAACTACATCTGTTCTGTGATTGTGTACCTGGTAAATAAAATATCCTTTTGAAATTTAAACTGTTCCTCTTTTGTATTAATATTTTTCATCAGATCCCTTTCCTAAATCTTCTTACTGTTGAGCGAACGCAGTATTATTCATTATCCTATATAAATATTTTCCAAAGCCATTGTTTACTTTTTGTCTCAAAGATGTACTCAGTTCTATCTTTTTTTTAAAGCAGCGATTTTGATCAAAAGCCACTTATGTTACTTTTGTAAGCGTTATTCCAGACGTAACACACACATACTGTTTATTTTGAATGTGCAAATTAATTTCTGTACTGAAGGTTTTGTACCCTTTATATTTCCTATCAATGTTTTCTGTAATGGAAACTAATTAGACTAATTAATTATTAGATTAATTAGTTATTAGCTTTTCTGGTGCATAGGATAACCTTTAAAAAAATGTACTGAAAGTTTGTACCGTTTATATCTCATATCAATGTTTTCTGTAATGAAAACTAGTTAGAATAATTAATTATTAGACTAATTGGTTATTAGCTTTTCTGGTGCAAAGGATAACCTTTAAAAAGGTACTGAATGTTGGTAACATAATAGTATACAAGTGCTTAGTTCCGCATTAACAACCATTGATTCTATCGACTACAATTATCACATCTATGTGACTTTATCTTATCTGCCATTCAAAACAAGCCCTATAAGGCAGTGAACTGTTTTGTAAATATTAACATATATAATGAATATATTCTTTGTGAACGTCCATTCATAATAGATGTGTGAAACAAATTAGATTGCACCAAAGGCTTCGAGGAGAGCTGGGACCCAAATCAATCTACAACGATACAAGATCTTCTCCTAGACGCGTATGGAAGTACATGGATTGAGGTTATTCCTTACTGGAATGGACAAGCAATAAGCATACAGACGGATTTTGTTAAAATTATGATTTTTATGTAATTGTTCACGTTTGTATGTCAGCATTATTCGTTATATAATTACCACCAAAAGTACACAAGTGTAAAAGTAGATCGATATGCATGACATATAGGGTATCTTTTAAAATTTTCTTTTGGTTTTAAATCGAAGTTAATGATATCTGTGAGAGTTCTATTCACACCACCACCACAGGTCAATCGTTCACATTCGGTTCGTGTCAGTGCATTCTTATTTATGACTTTCTGAGTGAAATGTTGGTCCTCAGGTTCAGATTTTGGAAAAATGAATTTCTACAAGGCTAATTCAAAGATCACATGAATGTAACCAAAGCGGTCGCTGTCAGATCATCAAGTAGTACAATGAAGATAGGATTTGAATCAGATGGCTTAATCGATGGAGACGATATTTTGTCTGATTTAGGTTATGTCCCCTTGATAAGACAACATGCTCAGTTTTGCTCGTAAGAAATTGTGTGTGAGATTGTGTGAATATATTTTATTTAGATTTTTAACGTAGCTTTAACAATTTATCAGTCATATCGCTACAATGTCTGCAATGTGGCAGTTTATAATAAGGTCTAACACCGGTGATCATACCGCATACATGTAGAATAATGTCCCACCAAGTCACATTACTCTGACACCAGGCCGATCAGTCCTAACACTAACCTCTTAATGCTGAGCGCCAAGCGAGGCAGCTGTTTCTACCATTTTTGTAAGTCTTTGGTATGACTCAACCGGGCTCGAACCCACGACCTCCCATTTCCGCAGCGGACGCTAGGCCACTGGAACGGTTGTTATCCAACTGCGTCTATACTGACAGAGAGAGGATGAGCGACAGTCGATTGCCATTATATCAAACTACGTCTATACAGACTGAGAAAGATGAGCGACAGCCGATTGCCTTTATATCCAACTACTTCTATACAGATATTAGAGAAGATGATCAACATCCGAATGTCTTATTTTCCAAACTGCGTCCACACGTATTCAACAGTCCAATGTCTTAGTATCCAAACCACGTCCATCAGAATGGGACAGGACGAACAACAGTCCAATGTCTTAGTATCCAAACCACGTCCATCAGACTGGGACAGGACGAACAACAGTCCAATGTCTTAGTATCCAAAACACGTCCATCAGAATGGGACAGGACGAACAACAGTCCAATGTCTTAGTATCCAAATTACGTCCATCAGACTGGGACAGGACGAACAACAGTCCAATGTCTTAATATCCAAATTACGTCCATCAGACTGGGACAGGACGAACAACAGTCCAATGTCTTAGTATCCAAACCACATCCATCAGACTGGGACAGGACGAACAACAGTCCAATGTCTTAGTATCCAAACCACGTCTACAAAAACTAAGACAGGATATTCTACAAACGTTTATCTTTGTTTCTAAACTTCGTCTAAACAGACTAGTCTGAGACAGGATAAACAACAGTCCAATGTCTTAGTATCCAAATTACGTCTACACAGATTGAGACAGGAGATTCAACAATTGTATGTATGTATACAAAGAACGTCTACACAGACTGAGGATGAACAACAGTGCAATGTCTTTATATTCAAACTACGTCTACACAGAATGAGACAGGATGAACAAGTCCAATGTCCTAGTATCCAAACTTCGTCTACACAGATTGAGACAGGATATTCAACAATTGTATGTATGTATACAAAGAACGTCTACACAGACTGAGGATGAACAACAGTCCAATGTCTTAGTATCCAAATTACGTCTACACAGATTGAGACAGAATGAACAACAATCGAATGTCTTTGTATCTCTCCAAACTATGTATACACAGACTGAGACAGGATGAACAAGTCCAATGTCCTAGTATCCAAATTACGTCTACACAGATTGAGACAGAATGAATAACAATCGAATGTCTTTGTATCTCTCCAAACTATGTATACACAGACTGAGACAGGATGAACAGCTGTCAAATGTCTTAGTATGCAAACTACATTTTCACAGATTGAGAGAGGATATTTAACAATCGTATGTATTTGTATCCAAACTACGTCTACAGAGGCTGAGACAAGATGAAGAACAGTCGAATGTGTTTGTATCCAAATTACGTCTACACAGATTGAGAGAGGATATTTAACACTCGTATGTATTTGTATCCAAACTACGTCTACAGAGGCTGAGACAAGATGAAGAACAGTCGAATGTGTTTGTATCCAAATTACGTCTATACAGATTGAGACAGGATGAAGAACAGACGAATGTGTTTGTATCCAAATTACGTCTACACAGATTGAGACAGGATGATCGTATTTGTCACGATGCTTTATGAGGAAGAGATGACAACGAATGTTTCAGATTCTATATGTGTCACCAGGGAGGCGTCACAAGCTTGAGGGGTGAGGTGTGGGGTGAGATAAAGTGTTGAACACATGGAATGAGGAACATTATCAAAGATAATAATTAGAAAAATGGCGAATAATTTGCCGTCGTAAATATACTCTTGCCTCTCTCGCGTCCCTCCATACCCTATAATGGCGATAAATCAAATGAAACAAAGAAGAGAATACCCACAACTATTACAACAGTGCAAGTGAAGCAAATGACCAACAAACATATATTCTGACCATGAAAATAATATGTATCATGTTTCACAGTAATCCTTTAAAAATGGATCAGCTGCATTAATAAAATTCTGCAATTCACTGCGTTCAGCTGTAGGTAAATAAAAAGTGACGATCACTTTTACGAACGTCCTGATATCAAAGATTTGTCACGATCAAGACATGCTGCGTTCTGCCATACACTGCATTGAGTTGCAGAACATAAAGAGACAATAATTAACACACGCACTGAGAAGTGAAAGAGATTTTTTTTAGCATCTTTAAATGATGACTATAACTTTGAAAAGGTTTTATGGCGATCCACGGAAAACTGAAACAAGTTGTCACACATTTCAGCAGGGTCTTAACCAAAAAGGGCAATAACTCTTCAAACAAAAATCGGAGAACTGCAATAATTTGTTGATAAATGCAAAACATTATCTTAACATGTCCCTGGGACAATTGATTTGCAACAGTGACTTGTCCCTGTCCTAATTTTACTTAACACCGTGCTGTTGATCACTACAATACCTTATTAATAAAACAACAACAACAAAAAATCCATTAAAAACAATAACGTACATGTACTAGATGCAAGCATGATGCTCAAATGTGTCAATATCACAGAATGTTGTTGTTGTTGTATAGCTTAACGTCTTTTTTTCACCATACGATAGGCTATACATAGCGGCCAGCGTCTTTTCTTTAACTTCAAAAAGTATCAAGAAAAGTTAAGTCCTGAAAATACCAGTGACCTTGGGCAAGTATAACAAGACAGACAAATAATTAAATAAGTTTTATTTATTCTCTGGTTCTTCACTTCTTACTGGTCTGTCTCAAAAAGATGTGCTAACACATTGACAGGGAGCATTTTCTAACCTGAAAAAGGTGCCTTTTTTACAGAAAAGTTTTATCGTAGATCGAATATCATTTAGAAATCGAGAGCTAGATATGAAACGGCAATTTCCTGAGTTAATATAAAAAACGTCGTCTCTTATTACATAGTATAAATTTCTCAAAAGAGCCGTATATTAGAATGATTTTCAACATCATATCTCCACTTGGAAACATAATATTTTCATTAATTTTACACATTATATCATGCTTACAGCGAATAAATGCGTCATAAAATGTCAACATTCTTTGCGATATATTTTAGATTTGACAAAAAGTCAACTAGGCAAAAGTAATGGGTAAATAACGCACGCTACAAGTTAAGCGATGTTTAATTTCAGCGCTTGTAAATGGTAGAAAATATGCACACACCTATTCATTCTCTGCGTCAAGGACAAGTAGACAACAACGTTTTACTCAACCAAATCAGTTTTTACCCGGCCAGGAAGAGAGGACGAGTTGTTTTCCTTAGCCCTACCAAGATATAAAGTAGACAGTTGTTATTTGCCAACCTCAACGTCAGACACTCATGTCAAAGAGATTATTTGACCGCCCCAGATACCACACCCACGTTGGTCTAACGTTGTACCATGGTCATCCCAAAGCGTCTATATGACGTGGGCATAACGTCATTTTGCTTATATGCCATCTACTAGACTACCGTGTCTAGTCAATATGAACCCAATGGCGAGCTATGTTAAACCAACGTCACCCCAACGTCACGCGATGGCCTAGCAGACGGCCGATGAGCAAAATGACATTAAGCTATTGTTATTTCGCCAAGATGTGCGGACGCTGGAGACACGTTGGTATTCAGTAGACGATTTCCATCATGACTGATTTAATTCTCAGAAGAAACAACAATTAGGAAATAATAAAAATTTTACAAAATCATTTTTAAGATCGAATTAGAAAATGATTATACAAAGTCAAACTTAATCAACCCGGCCACGCTAAGCTAGAATAGAAAACACACTGGTTTCCACAAACACCTTTGCAGTTATTATACAGTATTTCAATTCGGACATTGAAATCACATAATAACGCTGTAACAAATTGCGCACAAACGCTGACCCATTGTAGATTTGATATCCGAGTCCGTTCTCTAGTGAGGCAAGATTAGCCAGTGCAAAATAAATAAATAAATGTTCAATAACAACTTCCTTAACCAAGAACAGTTGTGGTATTTTACCAAGCTTCACATACTTATGTCAGAATTGGGAGTAAAGCAATCCGGGAATCACTCAATCCTGTTCTAAATGTAAACACTGTCTTCACATACCACTCACATGTTTTTAGTTTTACCAGATGTTTTTTTTTTTTAAACAAGTGTATCAGTTCACCAAAACACATCTTCGCTAGCTATGGTTCCGATGTGTTAACACTATCCATATCTTGGCGGATCGATCAAACATTTCTCTGCTTCGGATCTGTAAATTTTATTTTTTTGCGACTACAGACCACCATGTCCAATACAAATAAAGTTGTTAAATTTATAACACTGTTCTTACTAGTCCGATTAATCAGCCACACACCCATCGCAATCTGTGTTTATGCTGATGGACGTGACGTGGGTGTGATGTCACATGTTTATTAAAGTCTGCAATTTTGATTGATGCAAATCTTTCCGGAACACACGTGATTACACTATAGATACTTACCGTTATTTAGTAATAGCCATATCTTGCGCGAAATTCAAAACAGGACAGAGGGTTGTGTTATTCCATGTGGTTTACAAGTCGCCAAACTTAGGATTGGTTCCGAACATAGTATGCAAATATCTCCCAAAAAAAAAAACTTCCGCCGACGGTAGCTCAACACATGCGAGAAATACCGGTAAAAGTATAAAATATACACAAATGTGTGCAGACAAAAGTGGCAGCAGAATTTTGCATGTTTTAATGAACAGGCGATACAATCCTCTAAACCGCCAGTTAATATTGCTATAGGTGTGGGGCTGATTTATCGACCAATGTTCTTACATGAATGAGAGAAGGGAAGCACACAACTGACATGGACCCATAATAAACAATTTTCCATTGCCGGTCTGTTTTTGTACAAATACATCCTTCACCACAAATGCACATGTAATGGCTTTGGTGTGGTACGCTGTTATACTTTCGATATTAAACTTACAAAGTAGCCTTTTGAAATTGACTCCACCATTTTCGGCCCATGTACAATGTACCGCTGTTACACGATATTGGTTAGCTGGTATTTATATACTAAGGGAGACAACGCATGTCATCCAATAGATGTCGCTTGGACAAAGCACTGAAATATCTGATCGATCCACCTTGTGTTGATAGGGTTAACATATCAGAACATTGGCTAAAGAAGAGGACCAAAAACAAGTAATATTTTATAATAATAAAAAAACATACATATTTTATACAAAGATCTAGTTTGGTTTTAAACATATTTTATGTTTATAACCTGGCTTTCAATAAAAAAAATCCACTTGCCAATAAAATAGAAACTTATCAATAACATTAAAAATAATTTCCTTTCACAAAGTTTTTAATTACAATTTTTTTTGTTTTGTTTTATATGAATTCTTCATTCTTGTCCAGCTAAAATACTAAATTCTAAAGTCTATGACCTGTATTTATCTTAAAAAATCTAAATAAGGTCATATCACTGTCAAAACACCATAATAGTACATACACTAAGGGCTGTGACGCGTAAGTACACATACATGCTTTTGTAACAATGCGCAAATCAAAATCAATGAAAGCAAAAATACACGTCGAGTTCTCTATACTCACCCGACCACTGACATTCCACCTGTCCAGCTCCATTTGATTTTTAAATTATCACTAAACAAGTGAATATATCCGCCGTACAAACAAATTGCCAAAGCACATGGAGCATTAAGTTAATATAGATATATGATAAAATCTCACGAACATGTCCATACATTATCTGACAAATATATAAACATTGATTGCCATGGTGCGTTCTCTCCCACAATTCACCTGAACTTGGCCGTGCTCCGACGATTTCGAAAGCGCACGGCTTAATTATTGAACCATTACCTTATCATGAAGGAAAACTGTCCCCGCTGATCTATATCACATGTAATAGGCAATCTATTCAGTTAAGCCTATTTCAAGCCGATACCCGATCTTTTTGTTATTCATACTTGACAACAATATTGTAATCTCAATGACATGTTCATTTATCGGTTTGTTTGTTTTTTTCTTTCTGTACATCAAACCAGAAGCAATTTTGTTATAATCATACCTGTCTAGTCTCGAGTATTGCGGGTAATCACATTTTGAATAGAAGTCCTGCTTACAAATATCCAGAATTGACGTTGGTTTTGTCGGGTTTAACGACATTTCTTCTACAAGATGGGCTATACGGTGGCCAATGTATGTACTGGAGGAAGATCTCGGTCACAACCATCCACCCACGGAAAGCTTCTAACTCGTTTTCTCGCGTAGCAACGTTGGTCAAGCTGCGACTATAACTCGTACGGGCAAAGGTGAGATGTATATTTTTTTAAAAATATTTTTGTATGAACGAGCTGTAAAAATCGAGCGCTTTAGACCACAAAGTCACCCATGGCCCACCTAAATATTTTCACGCATTTTTTAAATTTCTTTAATGAATTTGAAATTACTGATTTTATATTTTCTTAAATCTCTCCAGTAAATATCCATTTTCATAACTCTCACCAGTAAATATACACGTTTGCGCAATCGAATTCCTAAAATCGACTGACAGAGACGTGGTGTTTACTAACCCCTTCGATGACATGTGCTTCGTCTCAAGTCTCAATATCGTTTGCCCAAAACAGATTAAAATAAAGATCGACTATTAAAGTTCGTACAGAACTATAAATATAAGTAATGTACTTATACATGTATTTAAAGTGATCTTTATTTAACCAGGTTGTTCATGGTCTTAGGAATGTTACATTTATTTCTCAAAATCACATCTTCGCCGAAGGAGCAAACGTCTGCAAATGCCAACCATTTAAACTTTCGAAATGGGTAGTCGGCGGGAATTTTATTTTAAATCCCGGCTTACTGACCCCTTACACACACACACACACACACACACACACACACACACACACACACACACACACAGGGTCGATCCTTAATCGTTACCGCCTGTTTACATACAAACTATGAAGAGATTTTGTAAGGATGAAAACCAATTCAAATTTCATTCTTCTCGGTACTTTTAATGGAAACTCAATAGATTGCTGAAACTGGATTTCTGTGAAAGTCATACTGTGGTCTTACATTCCAGCGAGTAAATACCAGTTTGCAAATTTAAAAAATACACTCCACTTATAGGTCCTTTACGGCCGAATGTCAAATGTGGCATAACGTGTAGCGCGTTATTGTTTGAAAGTGTACAGCACGTCACGTCATTAGACGAATTACATTTTTGTTTTATAGACGCCTCTGTGAAGTGTAAATATCACAAAACTCTTTTTTTTTTTATCTGAACATTCGAACAATTTTTGCTTGTTACCGACTGGGATAATGTTGTCTGGACAGAAATGTCATGTTTTTTTTTTTATAATGAAGCGATGATGGACTCAATACATGAATATTACTATCATACACATTTTTAGATATAGCAACAAAAATTTAATTCCCAACAAATAATAAGAATTTTTTTTTTATAAAAAAAATCCAGTAATCCACCAACTAACACGAGTCCGTAGTGCGCTAGAGATCTCGCATCCGGTTTGCATGCTTTTGACTTTGAGAATTTGAAACCGTTGGTATTGGCCCAATTTTGAATCTTCTTTACATTGTGTTCTGGTTGTCTTTCAATTGTATGTATATGCTTTTGTAATCGAAAACATTAATCATTCATCAACGTATAGAGAAAAATCCACTTCAGGATCTAAAAACATGGTACTGCTATTAATTTTGATGTTGAAAAACGTTACATATAAAATACTGCCCTAGGGCACACCCATCTCTTGCTCGTGCATATCAGAGAGGGTGGAGCCCACTCGTATTTTGAATTCTCTGTCTGAAAGAAAGTTCGATATGAAAGAGGGCAGACGGCTTTTTAGACCCAGATCGTGCAGGTCAGTCAGTATCCAGTACTTCCATGTTGTGTCATAGATCTTTTAAAAATCGAAGAAAATAACTAAATGTTCCTTCTTGATAAAAGCATCGCGAATACATGTTTCCAGACTAACCAGATGGTCATTTTTGCTGCGGCCATATCGAAAGCCACTTTGAAAAGGAGATATTAAATTATTAGTCTCCAGGTACCATACAAGCCGAGAATTTATCATTCGTTCCGTTGTTTTGCACACACAACTCGTAAGAACAATGTGACAATAGTTGGTAAGATCCGTGCTATCTCCATAAGCTCCGATAGTGAGAACAGTTGGTTATAACTTTCCGAGTTGTTGAATATCAATTTTAACCGACGTGTCTTTTCTTTTTTCGCTTTTGATCTTCGGAAAGCTTCTGAATAATTAGATGATGAGGAATTTTTCTAGAAAATGTAAGCAAGAATATTTACTAGGTCACGTTTGAAATTAAAATTTTCATTGTTCAATTTCAGATGTCGGAAAGAACTGTTTTCTCTTTCAAGTTATTATGCGGATCGTGTCACAAACTTTCTTTTCTGAGGAACGAGTGTTTAAAGAAGAAAAATATTTCTTCCGTGATGCTCGTTTGCTTTCTTTGATCGTGCGGCGAGCTTTGGCCTGGAGAATACATGCTTACGCACTTAATTTTCGGAGGGCGGACGATTATGAAATTTTCTCATTGCCTCTCGACGTTGTCCAATGGCCTCTGTACATTCTTTAGTTACCCAAGGTTTTGGGGTTCTTTTACAGTTCTGGAGGTAACATGCTGAATAGGGAGGGTAATTTACGTTGAAAAGGGTATCACTGTTAAGCCTAATATTACAGAGTGTGTCAAATTTAGCCCAGTCGACCTTTGTGGAATTGCGTCATCGATTATAGAGTCAACATTTTCAAAAGAAGATGGAAAGTGATCACTGTTGTAAAGGTCTTTAGCGACTTTCCAATCATAGTCCAAAATCAGCGAAGGAGAATTTTTTTTAAATCGATACACGTGTATGTACCTCTTCATGGATGTAAGTACGTCGGAGATTTTGTGTTATATAGATTCAAATCGTGTCTAGACATTAAGTCTTCTACTTTGTGGCCTCTGTCACTTATACGATTCGATCCCCATAAAATGTTATGGGCATTACAATCCACGAGAAGAATATAATAAAAGGTACCAACGCGATATAGAGTGAAGCTTACAGCAATGGTTCGCAAATTTGTGTTGAAAGGGATGAAGCTTTGAGGGGCCCTAACCCTAACCCTCACCTGAGGCCCTGTCAACATTTTTAAAGTAGGTGTTTAAAGGGTGTAGTTATTAAGTGTTGTGTTATCCTTATCTTTCAAGAATCTTTCCTGAAGGCATAATACTGCAGGATCGTGTTCATTTACAAGCAGTGGAATATTATTCTCGTTGGCTTCAGGTCCTCGACAGTTCCGTTGCATGATGGTGTTCTTCATTATAAGTTTTAAGTGGAATTATGGAGCTAAGTTAGACCTTTCGCGGGGGCAATCTATGTGGTTATTTCTCTGAAGGAGGTACGGGGCTGAATTATTTCGTGGTAGGTCTGGAACCATTTTGAGTACATGGAGCAGTTTCTTCTGCATCCATGTCCTCAATGTCTCCAAACATATTGTATAGTTTTGTGGGGTCATCTGATCGCTTTTGTTGCCTATTTCCTTGAGATATTGTCCACTGTTTCGGGATTTCGGGGGTGGGGTATTATTGAATGGTGTTTGAGAGGATACCGTGTTTTTCTATGCGCTGTATTGTGGTGTGTTTGAGCTTGATGGTGCATCAGATGGGTTTGTCTAAGTTTGAGAGTCCTTCGTTGTTTTGGGATTGTTCTTCATTACAGTAGAGAAGGCTGGGCCGGGAAGTGTCGTACTAGTCTGCACAGGTTTTTTGGCCTCTGGATAGGAAATATTAGAAGTGTACTTTACCCTTTGTATTTCCTTCTCTTGTTTACAGGTTTCACAATCCTTGGAATTGGCGTGGTGCTCCTTGACACAGTTGACGCAATGAGGAGTTGCTCTGCACTCGGATTCCCGATGAGAATGGTCTCCATATATCGGCCACATACTTGGCTTTTTGAGCATCTGTCACCATGATGGCCATATTTCCGACACTTATGGCGTCGAAGTGGGTTCGCAATATATAGCTGAACCTTGAATTGCAGAAAGTAAACGTAGATCACTCTGGGTAATGCTTGTTTCTTGAAGGCGAGTATAGTGGCATTTGGTGTCATGCAAAGTATTGTTACCTTTAATACGTATTCTACGGACTGCAGTGACATCTACGTTTTTCAACCCTTCGATGATATCTGTGTCGCTGACTCCAGCAAAGTCACGACAGCAAATCATACATGTGGATGAATTAAGTGTTATGTGAGCGATGAAGTTATTGGGATAGCAAAGCAATTTTTCATTTTCTGGATATTTTTTGTTTACCCTCGTGGCTCATACTCGAAAGCAGCCAAATTGTAATTTTTGTTTATACAGTTGTTGGTTTACCTCTCCAACCTGGTAATGTTCTTATCTATACAAAAGAAGAAAATACTGCAAGCGGTCTTAAAGTATCTTTTGATTGAATCACCATGAAGCATGGTAATGTCTCCACGCTGGCAACCCATGGGGTGAGAGGCTACTAACAATAATATTCAACTTCCATTTCCATTTTCCAGGTTAAAATGGAAATAATTCTCTTACTTAGCCCTTCTATACTTGATCTTCTTACTTGTTATCGGGTTGCCAGATGTTGGACTTTGGGGCCGTTAACGACTGCTCCCGGCAGTCCGACATAATTACTGCTATGAAATAAGAAGGGGTTGATACAGGCATGATTGAGGGCATTGAGAATGGAGGGCGAAATAAATATATTATCTATCACAAAGACTACGATATTCCCATGCTTGAGGTAGGGGAAATGAAAATCAAGGGACTCACGGCGCTGGTGTAAAGGGCACCACCTATAACCAGAGAGGTGGAGCCAAAGACTTTATAGATCGTTGTGTCTGGGCTTCCTTGTGAGGTTGATCACGAAGTTTTAGTAGATAAGATGCTACATAAGTTTAAGGTGAACATCAATGGACAAAATATGGCAATTGGATGGGGATACCAGCCCATAAAAAAACAGGGGTTGGGATTATTACCGTTGCAAAGGAAGATACTACTACTACTACTACTACTACTACTACTACTACTACTACTACTAATAATAATAATAGGCGCTCTACAACATTAGAAAACACACATGGAATTAGAAAATATAAAACATGCTGACCATATTTAAGGTAAGAAACATTAGGTCTTTAAGTTTGTTCTTGCAGTCGAAATAGATGAGTTTTAAGACCCTTCAATGGGATCACTGCGTCTTTGTGTCTAAGTTCAGTGGTCAATTCGTCCCACGTTGCTGGGCCCTGGTATGCAAAAGAACTGTGTCCATTTGACTTCGTTTTCATAATGGGAAACTGAGTGTACGGTTTTCAGAAGAGGGCGCAAGTAGCTTGTGGTGTATACAAGTGGGTGACATCGGATAGGTATGTTGGACTGGATCCCGTCAGTGAAACGTAGCACAGAGAACAAATTTTGTTTGATTCTGGATCGAATGGATAGCCAGTGTATGATACAGAGCAGTGTGGGCTCTGGAGGTGTGCTCTAATCGTGGTACTCTAAAGGTGATTTGAGCAGCTGTGTTTTTAACTTTTTGAAGTTTCTGGAGTAGACATTGAGACGAACCAGACAGAATTGAGTTACAATAGTCCAGTTTTGAAAGTATTAATGAACATACAAGTGTTTTAGTGGCATCAACTGAAAGATATTTGGATAGAGCCAGAAGCGAACTTTAAGAACAGTATCTAAAAAGAAACAATTCCATTATGCCGTATTAAATCCTATTTTTTTAAAAAACATTCAGAATATTTTTGGTCTGAATATATTGTATACTTGGTATGTTTCATGGTTAGTGTCCCCACCCCACCCCCGTGTTTTTTTCCCCACTAGAAAACAATAGGTAGATGAACACTCGTTTGGCATTATTATTATTTGGTATTATTATTAATGTCTTTATTATTATTATTATTATTATTATTAGTAGTAGTAGTAGTAGTAGTACTTAGATAAATGGATTTAACAGAAATGGTTTGTATATTTTTGTTTTTGCTGGTTATGAAGTAGGAATAATACCATTATCCTTTCCAATTAACAAGCCGTAAATCAATTAATTTACTATAGCTTCCATCCTGACTTTGGGACAAGTTTCCCACTGTTTTGAAACAAAATGTGTAGTTTATAATTTCAGTAATTGCTAGAAAAATCATTGATTTAGTAAACACTGGGAGAAGAGATTAGGAAAATGTGATAAAACATTAAGTCTGAAAACGTTTAGAATAAACAAACGTGTATTTAATTTAATTGTACTATATAACAATGAAATAATATTCACTTCACAACTCTGGCTCCACCACAATCATTTTCCGATGCAAAGATATTCGGCTACTATCCTATAGTTTCCTTTTAGATGACTTACATACGCATACAAATTTTACACAAATATGGAACATAAAAATAAAATGAATTGCAGATGATTGAGGCTCATATATAATTACTGGCTTTTGGCGTAGAAGTAATGCAAATAATATTTTCAATTAAAAAATCAAAAATCAGTTCAGACTTCTGGCTTCCATCATGACTGTGGACATGGTTCTCACTGTTTGGAAATGGTTTCTAATTTAAGTAATTGTTATAAACACTGTTGATGTAGTAAGCAAGTTAAAATTGTTATGTCAGTCTAAAACCAATTGCTCTTCATATGGATTCGGGGATCGGAAAATGTGATAAAATTCAGTATGACAAAATTGAATATGTATGAACGTTAAACTAATTATGGAAGAATAACCGCTTCACACCACTGGTTCCAATACCATTATTTTCTGATACAGACATGATTGGCCACCCTTGTATAATCCCATTTTAGAAGAATAAGATATTGATTTTTTTTTAAAAAAAGTTACCTTGCACGACATAAAAATAAAATGATTTTAAAATTGCGCTTTTTTTGGGGGGGGGGTAGGGGAGTTTTTTTTTTGAAAACTGAGCAATTAATAATTTTATTTAAAACCTGTAAATTGACAGCTGTTGATATTATGGATATTAATTCTTAAAAAGAAAGAAGAAGAAAATAGGGAGCTTTGGAGAGTCAAACTTGGAGCGACAATTTGGTACAATGATGCTATTAAAGCTTTGATTAATCTGTTTAGGATGCAGATGACACATTTTTTTCCCAAGCAGATTTATAAAACTGCAAACGATCCTTTATTGTTTTATTTTACTTTCTCCAGTAATGCTTTATTTTAAAGAATTAATAGTGTTACTATATGAAGAAAGATCCAGTTAACAAAATTTAATGATAAAATATGCTGGCTGTAACTGTTATTTCCATCTGGAAATTGACAGATTCATTTAAAGATTACATGTATGTAATAGTGAGTGAATTAAACGTAGCAATTGGTATCATGATGGAAATGAAGAAAAACACGTGATTTATGTATATATGTCCAATTATTTGCAGCATGCTTTTGGAAAAAAGTGGTAGCGTAAAAATACAATTTCATTTAATGTTTACTTTAGTCTTTGTTTACATATAGTTCCAAATGCCCCCTTCAGCACCTCTTAGAAAAACCGTGTTCTCATGACAATTTAGATAGAATGAAGAAAAACAAAAATGAATGGATAACATTGTTTTTAAAATATCTGGATCAATATTATTCCCGGATATTTTCTAATATAATAATGAAGGAAATAAAATAGCGCAGTCTAGAAATGAGTCAAATTGCTCATGCGTAGCGATACGTAGGTAGCTACCGTGCAACTGGGAAAACAACGACAATATACAGCAAAATTCACGATATTTTTTAATTTTTAGTGATTAGTGTTAACATAAGGTAATATGTGTATCCAAATATTTTCATAAATTTAATCAGTGTAGATACCATATCTGGTCTAGCGTGCGCTTAGATCTTAATTCTAGTTAAAGGTTGTTCAAATGCAGCATTTTATATACCAGCCAATGTATACAAGTCGTGTTTCGGTATGAATAAGAACTTTATATGCATGTTTAATGCAGAATAAGGTGATTTATACATTGAATAATACGAGAAAGATTGTCATGATATTTACAAGAATTTATTTCCTATAAAAACGGGGGCAGAAAATTGCCCTTATTCATTATAGTCACTTGTTAAAGCTGCGTTAAAAGTCTCTCTCTCTCTCTCTCTCTCTCTCTCTCTCTCTCTCTCTCTCTTACACACACACACACACACACACACAAGCACGGCTTTCTTGCAATATGACATTTTATTGCCTTGTTTGTTGGTCAACAACCTACGTAAACGGAAAGTGATGCATTACGGGAAATTTGAGATTCCATATTTGACAAATGTCGATTCGGGCAAGTTTACTTAATATACGGGCATTTTTAAGTTTTCATACAAAAATACATAGTGTACCAAAGTCAGCTGGTTCTCACACTAGTATCACTATCATTTCATTGTCCCAAAGCGCTATTGATAACTTCAAACACCTTAACCAATGATTGGTTGAGGTGTTTTGAAAAAAAAATTACACGTCATATAATACACAAGATAACTGATTATCATTGGTGCAAAAAGGGGTGGGGGATGGATTTCACCTTTAAACATGTTTTGGCTTACATTCATAAAACCTAATAGTGACCACTACACATTTGCCCCCACCCCAGGAAAATGTTCTGCGGGCGTCCTTGCTGATTATCTGATAATCTGTTGTCTTTGGTACACACTCTCATTTATCTCAAATATCTGATTATTACAGAATTTAAAGCAAAACATACTTTTAATTGACGCGAAAATCCATCATGTCATCTTAAAATTCCTGGAATGCATCACTTCCGATGACGTAGGTTGTATTGTATAATAATTTATTTGACATAATCGCAGATACGCGGACGAATATCCCAAAGTTCGGATTTTTAGGTGCCAAGAACAATTTAAATCCTTAAATGTAACATATTTTACAATTCTGCATATTTGGCTTACGATGTTCTTCCATACTACAAGGGTAACATAATGGAATCAGTTGCAACAATCTCTTCTGGTGATCCCGCGTGCATTAAAAAATGCGTCAATCAAAGTATTGACAAGGCGGCAATAAACATACTGGATGATACTTTTCCAACACGAGTAAGGTTCCTCTTAGATACATGAAACAGAAGAAGAAGGCTAATATTTAACTGAAGTACCATGTTTGGTTCTGGATTGTTTACAGTTTTAAATAACATGATTTGTCATTTAAAGAAATTTATGAATCGGAGATCACAGTCACAAGAATGGTATACAAATTTCAGTCAACATAACTAATATAAAATATTTGATTTAAAAAAAAATATTTTTTTGAAAATTAATTGACATTTACCAAGTTGAAGTTTTCATAATTTAATTGCACCTGTAATACCCCTAAGGCTCACGCGAGATGATTCATGTCACGTGACTTAAGTCACAGGCTACAAAATTGGAGACGGTGTGTGTGTGATCTCGAAAGGTACAGCAGTTTCAATGAAATTATCATCAAACTTCAACAGGGGACATATCATTTAATTTTCCAATTCCTTTGAATCTTTCATACCCTCATGGGCCCAACGAGAAGTTTAGTTTATTCTGCAACTGAGGCACAGTGGGGTACAAAGGTGGATCAATGTTCATTGTAAAATATGAGAATGTATGCAAATTCAACTGAACATGATAAATGGAGGTACTGAATCTAATGACAATGGTTGGAGCTGATTAAGTTTTTCACTGAGGAGCCGATTTGAAACAGTTTTTCACTGAGGAGCCGATTCAAACAGTTTTTGAATGAGGTGATTCTGTTTTTCAACGAGCTGATTCAAACAATTTTTCACTGAGGAGCTGATTCAAACAGTTTCTCACTGAGGAACTGATTCAAACAGTTTTTCAATGAGGTGATTCCAACAGTTTTTCAATGAGGAGCTGATTTAAACAGTTTTTCAATGAGGTGATTCAAACAATTTTTCACTGAGGAGCTGATTCAAACAATTTTTCATTGACGAGCTGATTCAAACAATTTTTCACTGAGGAGCTGATTCAAACAGTTTTTCAATGAGGAGCTGATTCAAACAGTTTTTCAATGAGGTGATTCAAACAGTTTTTAAATGAGGAGCTGATTTAAACAGTTTTTCAATGAGGTGATTCAAACAATTTTTCACTGAGGAGCTGATTCAAACAATTTTTCACTGAGGAACTGATTCAAACAGTTTCTCACTGAGGAGCTGATTCAAACAGTTTTTCAATGAGCTGATTCAAACAGTTTTTCAATGAGGTGATTCAAACAGTTTTTCAATGAGGAGCTGATTCAAACAGTTTTTCAATGAGCTGATTCAAACAGTTTCTCACTGAGGAGCTGATTCAAACAGTTTTTCAATGAGGAGCTGATTCAAACAGTTTTTCAATGAGCTGATTCAAACAGTTCCTCACTGAGGAGCTGATTCAAACAGTTTTTCAATGAGCTGATTCAAACAGTTCCTCACTGAGGAGCTGATTCAAACAGTTTTTCAATGAGCTGATTCAAACAGTTCCTCACTGAGGAGCTGATTCAAACAGTTTTTCAATGAGGTGATTCGAACAGTTCCTCACTGAGGAGCTGATTCAAACAGTTTTTCAATGAGCTGATTCAAACAGTTCCTCACTGAGGAGCTGATTCAAACAGTTTTTCAGTGAGGTGATTCTAACAGTTTTTCAATGAGGAGCTGGTTTAAACAGTTTTTCAATGAGGTGATTCTAATAGTTTTTCATTGAGGAGCTGATTTGAAAAGATTTTAAATGTGGAGCTGATTCAAACAGTTTTTCACTGAATAATTTAGTCAGATGTGAAAAGTTTCTGATAATATTTCAGGAAGGCAGTCTTTTGCTCCATCCAGTTGGTAAAACTCCGCAGAGCAAAATATTAGTATTGATGGTTGGTGGATTTAAGTCGTCAGTCAGGTGCATTTAAGTTGCTTGTCTGATGCATTAAAATTGTAAGGTGCATATGCTGTTATGTGAACTTCACTAAAATGATTTCATGCACATGATCACCTGTTTGAAAGACAATTCTGTTATTTTGCATTATCCAAATTTCTAAGATCTACGAAATGAAGGGTTTGCCCCCTTTGGCCTGAAAAGACTGCCAGAAGCAAAACCAATGTGTGTGCTAAAAATTTCAAAGTCAGTTTACAAATCCTTTGAAAGTAACTAAGTATCATAGCTCAATATCAACATCCCGTGTGACTAAATTCTCGGGTAAATTAGGTCTCTGTTTAAACACTCATCTCCTAAAATATTTAGGCACTGGATGTTGCAAATAGTGGAAACCATCTTACAAAAAACTGAACTATGCTACATGTAGACCAACAAATTGGTCTCCGCCTTTTTTTATTTTGACTTAGCGGTTAAGCCAACTTGATAGCACTACCGGTATAAGCTTATACAATAGATACGGAAGAAAAGAACACAGCTGAGGATTTCAGCGGAAGAAAAAAAAAAAACCTGCACAAATGAGTAACATGGAAGCGTTATATCAAGGTCATGTGGAGAAAAATAATGTCGGATGTTGGGAACAGTAATTATAACCGATCTGCCATGAAATACAAAAGTTTAGAGAACCAAGGCCGATTCGTGCGCCCATCATCTGCTCCCTTTCCTGCACAGCATATAAAGAAGTTTGCACATCATATAAGGACGAAAGCACAGCATATAAATAAGTTTCCACATCATATAATAACAATTGTCATCTTAAGACAGCTCTGGCGTTCCATATGAAAGGGTGAAGAGCATATGGTAGTGTGAAATCACTCCAAGATAGAGAAAATGCATCAACACGTTAAGCTTGAGGGTCTGGTTGGCATGAAATATAATTTGGCGGTAGATGATTTATTCTCGCGGCAAGAAGTCAATATCACATTTACCAACTGTTAAATTTCCTGGAAATCTTTCAGGCCTCAACATGCATTCCGACTCGCAATTTAACTTGTACTTCTTATGCAACCTTCAATAAATATGAAAACTGATTCTGCATACCAATGTCACTAAGAATGTGTGCCTGTGTGTGTGTGTGTGATTTGGATTTTTAACAAGTTTTTTCTTGTTAAAAACAGTAGTATCTCTACGATGTTGGCAGAGTAAAAAGCGGTTAAATGGTATCGACGAATTCCAACATTCCGATAGGCAGTGGACTTGGACACTACACCCTAACATAAATATCCATAAATAAAAAATGGGGTAGCAAAGGTCAGATGAAACTCGGACTAGTCTTGGGTACGACTCAACCGGGTTTCTAACCAGTGACCTCTCGCATTAGCTCTAAACACTTAGGCCACCGGACCGGTCAAAGACAAGAAAATTACCTAGAGCAGATGGCCTGATAGTTATAATATCTCAGTAATTGTTCGGATATGTCGAGTCTAGCCTCAAAATTACATTACATAAAAATGTACTAAATTTTTTAAAACACGTAGTATAATAACTCACATTACTCTAACACAATCAGATTCTTTGGTACAAACGTCTGCGTCAACAGGGAATTTTAAAATTATCACTCAAGAATATCACTGATGGTTTCAACGCACCGGCAGTCCCAAAAATAATTCTAAATTTTTGGAAATTCTTTTTTGAACAGTAAAGCATTCGTCGCTTTAAAGGACTATTGTTTTATACAAACACTTAAAGCAATTGGAAATAAAATTGAACAAAATAGTACACATCTTTATTAAATAAGGTTACATATATAAGATATATGTATCCAAATTGATTACATTTGGTTAACTCAACAACACTATTCAACAACTAAGGGAATCATGACTAGAGAAATTTCATGTCTAACTAAATTTGTGTTTGTAAAACAAACGATGCTCCCAATGCAGACCAAAAATATTCAACTCCCCAAAATATTCAAAACTGAAGAAAAAAATTATAATTGCTTGTAAAAGAATGACAGGAAAATTTAATCAGTGTATGCAAGCAAAGATGCATACCAAATTGAACAGGTCTACCTCAATTTGTGTTTGCTAACATTGATACCAAATTACATTGGTCTACCTCAATTTGAGCTTCATAAATTGTGCTAAAAAGGATTTAGTAAACGTAAATTCTTTTTAACAAAATTTGTAATAAATACTGAAAAAAAAATCAATGTAAGTACTTGAAAATCTAGTAAGGCTATGTACAAACGAGTATAAATAGGCAAATAAAATTTAATTTCTCTACAACAAGTGGATTTTTTGCTTACTTGTTGTGTTAACAAAATTTCTGTCAAAAATATCAACATCCATCAAGTAAAATATGTGACATATTAAACATTCCTGCAATGGAAGTAAAATCTAGGTCATTTAATTATGACCCTAATAAAGTGTGTCACAAATGCAAATCCACTTGATTTGTGTAAAACGTCATATAAACAAGTCCAACAGATTTTGTGTACAACGTCATAGAGACAAGTCCAATATTGTTTGTTCTAATGCACTATATCAGTTTGTGGATGAATATAACATGCAGTCATGAATAGAAGCAAATCAATATTCTTCCTTCTGTTACTACCGTGAGGCGTATTTAAAACAGACTAAAAGTTCGTATTCAAACATTCAACATGATTCTAGAAGGAAACAAATGTGAATACTCAGGGCTTGAAATTTCTTGGTAGCCAGAAGGACTAGTGTACTGAGAAATTTACTAGTCCTGTCCACAAAACTATGTCACACACTTGTATTGAGATTAACAAGAATTTTCTTTCATAAATAGCATTATCATATGACATGCAGAGGTACAGAATTATAAATCCTACTTCAAATCATCAATCAGTCAATTAACATATTTTGTTTCTGAAGATAATCTGGATCCAATTCCAGAAAGGGATCCAAATGTAATTTTTTGTCCTCCACCTGCACTCTGGGTCCATATGGGGTTTGTTCTGGTCTTCTTACCCGTCTCTCTGAAACATTCCACAAACGTATTGCTGGTGACGGATCATATATGTTGGAATGTGATTTGTATGGAAGATTATAAAGAGTAGGTCGGACAGAACCCAAGGTCTCGAACAAGATATCCAGTCACTCTTCACCATTTTCATCTCCGATTCAATTTTAAAGTTCGAACAACCCGCAACAAAACTGGATGTTTTCTGTGTTTGTTTTTGCGAATTCCACACACCAGTTACACTGCATAACGTTCTTGTTCTCATCATAATTCAGCCATTCCGTGTCTTTTGTCCATGTCTTCTGAAACGTCCGATTACACTTTTCTCTATCATAAGAATTATCACTCTCTTTTATTTCATTTTCATTCAACTTTTGCTTTTTCCGGAGGCTGAACACCTTATTTAAAACGCCACATTTTGCCTGTCTTACAAGGCAGGAATTGTGCCTTTTTTTGAAATACGAGATGTTACAGTACATCTAACGCGAATTATTTAAAGTAAGAAAAGGAATGTCAGTGTCCTTTATATAAGAAAGTAAATGGCCTTTCCCAAATAAAGTCTTGACTTCTGGAATCACATCACAATTATTATTTTCAGTACCCACGAATGTAGTTCTAGTCTATTTTTAGAGTTATTTGATGCATTTTTGGTAGGGATTCTTGAGAATACGAGCTTAGAGAGTGGTTGTCAGTGTGTAATTTGGCGACAGTGCACATGGAGTAATAAGGCCTTGGTGATGATCCGGAAATGAAATCTGTCTTCTGTGTACATGCTGTTCTGTTTACAGTGCAGCCTCTCAAAAAAATGCCGGTGAACCCCTGACAAGAACTTCACCGTGAAATCATCTTTGGATGTATTTTAGATTAACATATGATTTGTATTGATTGCCACACAGTTGAAAGGTCAGTACTGGGAAATATATGAAGAGAACGTATAGTAAAATTATGTGTGGTCTATGTCCTTCTGCAGGATCAAAGCAGTGGCTATTGTAAACACTGTTATAAAATATTGACATCAGAAGATAATGTTAGTTTCACCTTGGAAAATGTGTGTTCCCATCAAAAGAAGCCATCTGACTCGGCGCGTTGCATTCAACAGCGCCATTTACGGTCTCATCATTAATAGCGTAAGTTTAGTAGGTGCTCCTAATTAATCGGACCTCAATGTATTGTTGAAATTAATAATAAGAGCACATTTTTCAAATCTTAGATGCCCACGATGAGAGATTTGAATTCCCAACAAATGTACGGCATTCTGCTTGGATATATCCACGTGTATTCAATTATTTGTTCAGTCTTGTATGGGAAAAATATATTATAAAACAAAAAAAAAGTTTTATTGACATAGAAAAAGTAGTTGTATGGAAATGATGTGTCAGTAATGTGATGAATAATAAATTGATCTAATTCTAAAAATTATTTCGATGCAAACGTAAATTATGCAGTTCCCCGTTTGTGACTGTTCGCGCGTTTGGCTAGCAAGCTATAAAAAAAAAAGGAAACAAACGAGCGTGCAAACTAATTT
Source organism: Unio delphinus (assembly GCA_029339505.1). NCBI lineage: Eukaryota > Metazoa > Mollusca > Bivalvia > Unionida > Unionidae > Unio > Unio delphinus. The sequence goes on along the minus strand of JAQISU010000109.1, from coordinate 2,642,072 downwards.
ATTTGAATAGTTGATGCCATGTGTTGTAGTTTTGTAGTTTGTTAATGTGGTCGCGTGAATAAAGTGTGAAACCAGGTTATTTTTTCATTTAATTCGCTGTCAGATTAATTAGGATATAAATTACCAAACTGTGATTGGCACTGTTACTCGAAAAGCACAAAATCAGATGGGTTCTTGTAATAGAAACACATCTCTGAGGCAGAACTTGACTTCCATCTTCCCATGCTAATATTTTATGACTGTTTACAACGGTCACTGCGCTGATTCTACCGAATATATGCTTAAGTCACGTCTTTATTAGGGTATTGAGTAAACAAACGCTGACTGTTGATAAACAAAACTTACTAGCCCATCGGACTACTAACATTATGATAGCTACTAGTCCGACAGGAAATCTACTAGCCTCGGGCTAGCGGACTACCGCTAATTTCGAGCCCTGATACTGCATAACAGAATGGTGTACATAACAAATCTTAAATTGTATGGATTATACATAAATGTCTCGCATCTCAATTGTCTTTATTCCACATTTATAACATTTAAATTTTAAAAACATATGCAACAATATAAAACATGACACACATATGGTTGAAAATGTAATAGAGGAAAATATACTTGAAAACAAGACACCCAAGCTGGCATGACATCATTCACCTAACACGTTTACCTCAAAGCCAGGTCTTTTGTCGAGAAATATGGGTTAGCGTGATGCTTATAATGTTTATAGATATTTGTATTTGATTGGTAGTAACACTGGATACTAGACCTGAGATCGTTCTAATTTTAATTATTGGCAGTGACATTGGGCATCATATCAAACAGTTTTTAAAAATTATTGACAGCGACATTTGACAACAGATCAAGAGTATTTGGATACATTTGTGTATGTTGTTTATGAAATTCAACCCGCTTCTGTTGACTTGTTTTCAAGTAACTGTTTCGAGATTTTTTTTGTATTTTTAGCATTAGTGGCCAAATTTAAAATCGGATCACTGTTTACTCTCTGTCAACTTCATAATATTCAGTTTGGCATTTTTTTAAAAATAATTTATTTAATGGCTTTTTAGTAATGATGCCCATATTTTTCATGGTGGATCAGCATCATTTAACCAAATCTGAATGGACGTCGTGCCAGATGCTCTCATATTTGGTCAGTTTCAGTTCAGCAGTCATCATTTGATAGTCATCCTTTTTGTTCGTAACTGTGGTCATATTTTATGGCTGACTGGCAAAAATTTGTATAAAACCGAAATGCATTCATGCACGCCAGGAAATTTTCTGTCAAATTTAATCCAATTATATTCAGTATTTTTTTTTTACATGGTTAGTTTTTATTCCTCGCTTCAAAAAAAATACAAATAGTAGCCATATCTGAACGTGGAACTAAATTAGTTGTGTAAGTCAAATGCTAATATGCAGCAATGCTTTCTGTCATATTTTATCAATTTCTGTTCAGCCATTTTTCTTAAGTCGTTTCAAGTCTTTTTTTTGTGTTGTAATGGTGGCCATATTTGATGACAAACTGGCACCATTTGCACAAACTTAAAATACGTTCATGATAGAACTTTGTCACGTTTAGTGGAAACCCGCACAATGGTTTTTGAGAAGAAGCTGAAAATTGTAATTGCTGACAGAAAACACGCATCAAATTCTGCATGGCCATATCATTAACTCTATTGTTTCTATGGCCTGAAAAATATTAATGCCCTGCACTCGTTTGGTCAATGCTACAAACACGGCACTACCAAAAAGTCATCTGATAATGTTAACACTTTCAATGTGTACAAATCATCATAAACAAGCAACTTTATATTGTGTTGATATTTTCTGTATCTATATTGACACTTTAATTCTATCCCAGACAAGAATCAACTCTTGTTAATTATTGCCCTGTATCTATATTGACACTTTAATTCTATCTCAGACAAGAATCAACTCTTGTTAATTATTGCCCTGTATCTATATTGACACTTTAATTCTATCCCAGACAAGACTCAATTCTTGTTAATTATTGTCCCGTATCTATATTGACACTTTAATTCTATCTCAGGCAAGACTCAACTCTTGTTAATTATTGTCCCGTATCTATATTGACACTTTAATTCTATCCCAGACAAGAATAAATTCTTTTTAATTATTGTCCCGTATCTATATTGACACATTAATTCTATCCCAGACAAGAATCAACACTTGTTAATTATTGCCCTGTATCTATATTGACACTTTAATTCTATCCCAAACAAAAATCAAGACTTGTTAATTATTGTCTCGTATCTATATTGACACTTTAATTCTATCCCAGACAAGAATAAATTCTTTTTAATTATTGCCATGTATCTTTATTGACACTTTAATTCTATCCCAGACAAGAATCAACACTTGTTAATTATTGTCCCGTATCTATATTGACACATTAATTCTATCTCAGGCAAGACTCAACTCTTGTTAATTATTGCCCTGTATCTATATTGACACTTTAATTCTATCCCAGACAAAAATCAACACTTATTAATTATTGCCCTGTATCTATATTGACACATTAAATTCTATCTCAGGCAAGACTCAACTCTTGTTAATTATTGTCCCGTATCTATATTGACACTTTAATTCTATCCCAGACAAGAATCAACTCTTGTTAATTATTGCCCTGTATCTATATTGACACATTAAATTCTATCTCAGGCAAGACTCAATTCTTTTTAATTATTGCCCTGTATCTATACTGACACATTAATTCTATCTCAGACAAGAATCAACACTTGTTAATTATTGCCCTGTATCTATATTGACACTTTATTTAAATCTATCCCATACATGAATCAGCTCTTGTTAATTATTGCCCTGCTTCTATTATGACACTTAAATTATATCCCAGGCAAGTCTTATTAATTTGGTCTTAACTGCTCTAAATGAGCCCCAAGTTGACACGAATAGGATAAGATAAGGCATTCAAAAATATACACAGTAACATTGAGACAAGTAAAATAATCTGAAATGCCCAAGCAATATAACATGCACCTGGTTTTGAAAATTAAAAAGTTAACTTTATATGTATGCGAGGGAAACGAGATATTAGTATACATGTAATGATATGTTCATTCCCTAATTTCAAAAATACATATACGATCTATGAAGATGCAAAACTAAAATGCAACTGTACTTGCATTTACATTGGGGCAACACATCATAATAAATGGACATTATTTCATGGTAGCCTTTCTTTCTATTTAAATCCGTTTCTTACAAATTGGAGCATGAGATGCTAAATTAATAAATATAATGTGTTTCCTTGGAAATAGTAATCTTCTTGTCAACAGGAGTGCATCTGGAGTTACCAACCATATTCAGACTGGTAGAGAGGATGGATGACAAAATAAAGAGAGTTAAGTGATAGAAAATATCGCACGAGAACTAATCCAGTCTAGTCTGGTGATGATTCCAACACCATGTATTCTGATTTTGAATAAGCAATGAACCTTAACAGATGATTGGTTTTCTGGGTTTAACAAGATTTTTCAGAACATGATAGGCTGTACATAGCAACCAGTATATCTAGTGGAGGAAGAACCTGGAAACACCCAAGGAAGAACCACTGACCCATGGGAAACTCTTGTCAAGCTTTTTCACATACAATGTTGGTCAAGCCGATACTTTTTGAATCCACACAGACAGATGTGAGATGTGAGCCAATCGCCCTAGACCACTTGGCCACACTCTTAAAAACAAATCAGTTACCAGACAGAGGAAGGATATATTACTGCAATATTTACACATCTTCGTTATCCAAGGTTAACCCTATCTACATATATTTTTGTGCTTTCGATCTGTGAATTTCATTGGATGCGGAAGCAAGACACCGTGTCCAATCAAACTTTAGTTGTTCAAATTTGAACACTGTTCCTATATGATCGAGACAAGGGGAGTACACAACTTGACATAGACTCATTACTAAGCAATTTTCCAATGCCGGTTCATGTTTGTACAACTATCTTTCACTTCAATACACATGTAATGACTTCACTTTGGTAAGTAGCCATACTTTTGATGTGAAACTTACGAATATCCTTTTGAAGTCAATTGCCTCCGCCATTTTGGGCTAATGTACAGTACACCACTGTCGCATTCTATTTGTTAGTTTGTATTACATACTAGGGGAAGCAAGTCATGAAATCCAATAGATACCGCATGGACAAAGCGCTAAAATATATCAGTATAGATAGGGTCAACATATCGGAACCGTGGGTAGAGAAGACATACTAGATGTGAAGTATCGAATTTTGAATAAACATTGAACCTTAAAGTTGAATGCATTGAGCATTTTATCCCATTTAAACCGGGGAAGTCTCTGTGAAGGGTCACTTCGACCTTCCTTCTTAAGCTTTCCTATGTAAGGGGCCAGATTTCTGAAATTGACCGGATATCTTAGCACGGTTTTGAGGAGACGGCTGAACTTCCTATCCATGCCAAATAGTCATTCTTCAAAGGGAAAAGTTATATACCATTAACTCAGAGATTCTGACTGATGAAAGAAATGGTTATCTTAGAATTATAAAAAAAAAAAAAAGAAACCACTGACCAGAAATTTGACTCGTAAGTAGCCAGAAAAAAAGATTAGTGATTTCCTCTTTAAACAAGGGACCAGGCCTCTGTCTTGTGAGCATGACAGGGTTTAGTGTTAGGATGCACAAGTTCTAAATATAACACCATTACGATACGCAATTTTAATTTCACGTAATATTCAATTTTAAAAAAAAAATTATTTGTTTTATGCAAATGTGATTTATATGACTAAATTCCATATTAGGTATAGGAAAATTTGAGGAAATAGGAAACGTTGGAACATGGTTAAGAGGAAGGTGATGAAATCAGTCGTGGATACCACTCGTTATGATGATGAAACAAATCCAAATTAGACACTGCTATTAATATCTGTTGATATAAATTAAGTTCAGTTGAAATTACCACTGTTAATTTATTTGATTAAATTTGTTATTTTTCTGGTCTAATGGGGGTCGTATTGCATTATTTCTTCCCAATAACCTTGCCCAGATCTCTGTTGATATTCTATATAGTCACTCACACCGGGTCATAACAACGAGGGAGGTTATTTCCTTGATAATGTAGCTAAATCCAATTAACAACCAATCTTACTAGGGGCCCCCGAGTGGACGAGTGGTCTAAAGCGCTCTCCGTTACGAATCACTGCTATCTCACCTCTGTCTGCGTGGGTTCGAGTCTCAGACTCGGCCAATGTGGGTATGTGAGAAAGCTTGCCAGTAGCTTCTCGTGGGTCGGTGGTTCTTTCCAGGGGCTTTCCTGGGTTCTTCCTCCACCATTAATACTGGCCGCCATGTATACCTATCGTGTGCTGAAAAATTTAGTTAAATCCTAACAACAACAACCAGTCTTACTAAGAGGGCAACATTACACTACATCATGGGGTGCATTAACATGTCAAGTTTCATCATTGTTGGGTCTGAGGTTTTATGCAATAAAGGTTAATATATAGAGAATATAACAAACATGGCTAAAATAGTCATTCACGTGTGAAAATTAGCTCATAATGACATAGTTTGGGTATGGCTGAATTACATTTTTAGTATGGCTCATTTTGATGCATCAACATATCAATCTTTTGAGTGCTTATTAAATATGGTTTATGATATAAATCGTGAAAGAAATAAACGGCTAAAATGCAAAAAACGCTCGCGCATAAAAACATGGTTAACAAAGATATGATTTTGGTATTGTTGAGTTTCTCACTTTGAGCTACAACTGAATGGTTGTAGATACAACAGAATGAAGCATAAGATATGGACTGGGTAACAAACAGTTGAAAAAAAAAAAAGAAAAAAGAATGAAAGTAACTTGTGTACAAAAGGTTAGATACAGTGACCTGTTTGGTATGGCTGATCTATTCTCTGAGCTACATTCATAAATCAGTTATCATAATGAAAAAGATCTGAGCTATAGACAGCATAATATACAATCATGAAATGGACAAGCAAACATGCTATATATATGTTTTAGAACACAGGGGGAAATTAACATGGGGCTAAATACATTTTCTTGTGTGAAGACTCATAATTGAATCGTATCTGATGCTGCTAATATCAATGATGCAATTAATCAAATTACTATGAGGCAATTATAATTTGGCAAATGAATACTACTCACATACAAAATTTATGAATAATGCCTAACAATATCAATGATGAAACAAGTTTCAAAAGTTTAATATTACATGAAAAAATACAACTGAAATTATATGTGTAATAAATTTTGTAGGACACTGCAAACTATATATCATCAATAAGCTTCTAATTTCTCCAAGAATATCAAACCCCTAATTTAAAGCACTTTCAATTACAAGTCTATTCTGTGTGAAGGTGATCATGACTTAGCTAAATTATTATATATCGTATTATCTAAAACACGTCAGTATAAAATGATCCCACAAAATAAGATAAATTTAATCCCAGCATATGTATCCCACAAAAGCACACAAGAAAATCATCTATGAAAACTCCTGCTAAAGGAATGGTCAGAAATTTACTCACATGGATACACCCTTGCATCCCCTAATCCCACCTCCAGAGAGGAGAGTCTGAAGCTAAAACAAATGCACAACTCTTCCCAAAGAAATGTGAGCACACTGTTATGGACATACAAAATATTAAGTTTCACACCAATCCATTTAAAACTGCTTGTGGGGATTCATTCATAAATTCTTTCTTATAATGCATTTAACTTATGAAATTAAAATGAACATTAAATCTTATACTAATCTCTGGAAAGTAAATATCTAAATATCTGCAAAATGCAAATATTTCACAATGACCAAAATATGAACCAAATTTCATAAGTATGTACTTAGCCCATTTCAAGTACCTGCTCAAAATGGACAAGTGTTTGGCACATTTAAATATGTCGAACAGTTCAAATTATGCTTTGGGAATGAAATGTTTAAAGACATGCAGCAGGATTTCAGGCAGACAGACAGACAGGAATAGCTATATTCCAATGTATTATGTACCAATGGATAAAAAAAACTGGTGTAACTAAGGCAGCACTATAAATATTCTTTCATAGAAAGGTTAAATTACAAACTAAATAATTGTCTGAGTTACCTTTCTACAGCACCCAAATGTGAATAATCTAGACACTAATCGACTGACACAATGACAGTGTAGACCCTTATTTACTGATATACATGTATCATGTGACCCTTATTTACTGATATACATGTATCATGTGCCCTTATTTATTAAAATATGGGACAATGCAGACCTTGATCTAGTGTCATATCATGTGATAATGTCGACCCTGATTTACTGTCATATCATGTGACAGTGTCGACCCTGATTTACTGTCATAGCATTTGACAGTGCAGGCCCTGATCTAGTGTCATATCATGTGACAGTGTCGACCCTGATTTACTGTCATAGCATTTGACAATGCAGACCCTGATCTAGTGTCATATCATGTGACAGTGTCGACCCTGATTTACTGTCATATCATTTGACAGTGCAGGCCCTGATCTAGTGTCATATCATGTGACAGTGTCGACCCTGATTTACTGTCATATCATGTGACAGTGTTGACCCTGATTTACTGTCATAGCATTTGACAGTGCAGGCCCTGAACTAGTGTCATATCATGTGACAGTGTCGACCCTGATTTACTGTCATAGCATTTGACAATGCAGACCCTGATCTAGTGACATATCATGTGACAGTGTCGACCCTGATTTACTGTCATAGCATTTGACAGTGCAGGCCCTGATCTAGTGTCATATCATGTGACAGTGTCGACCCTGATTTACTGTCATAGCATTTGACAATGCAGACCCTGATCTAGTGTCATATCATGTGACAGTGTCAACCCTGATTTACTGTCATAGCATGTGACAATATAGACCCTGATCTAGTATCATATCATGTGACAGTGTCGACCCTGATTTACTGTCATAGCATTTGACAGAGCAGGCCCTGATCTACTGACATCATGTGACAGTGTGGACCCTGATCTAACGATGTATCATGTGACAGTGTGCACCCTGATTTACTGACATCTTGTGACAGTATAGACTATGATCTACTGATATTTGTGACAGTGTAGACCCTGATCTATTGACACATCATGTTGCATTTAAGACTATGATCTACTGATATTTGTGACAGTGTAGACCCTAATCTATTGACACATCATGTTGCATTTAAGACCCTGATCTATTGACACATCATGTTGCATTTAAGACCCTGATCTACTGACACATCATGTTGCATTTAAGACCCTGATCTATTGACACATCATGTTGCATTTAAGACCCTGATCTATTGACACATCATGTTGCATTTAAGACCCTGATCTAATGATGTGTCAGTACAAAGCCTGATCTACTAACATATCATGTGACCGATGATGGTCTGTGCTGTTAGCTGGAAGTCAGAAGCAAAAGGTACACAAATGACCTGACCTAGAAATCACAAAACTCTTGAATTTGAGATTTTCTTTCAACCAATCATGCATGATATTACTTTAAAAAGCTTTTCTTCCAGATTGGAGTTTTATTATTTCCAGGATTGAATTGTGGGCATGTGACTGGATTTTGTTTGTTTGATTAGGATTTTTAACGTAGCTTTAACAATTTTTTAATCATATCGCTACGATAACTGCAGTGAGGCAGTTTATAGTGATGTTTAGCACTGGGGCATCATGTCACCCTGTCACATTATCTTGACACCAGGCAGACCAGTCCTAACACTAACCTCTTAATGCTGAGCATCAAGCGAGGCAGCTGTTTGTACCATTTTTTGTAAGTCTTTGGCATGACTCTGTCGGGGATCGAACCCATGACCTCCCGATTCCGTGGCGGACGCTAGATCTTGCTTTCTTATGGTCACTGGGTCTGATCAATGCAAGCATTATGTGATGTCTACTCTGGATTTATTATAATCTACAGGTCTGATTTGTTGGAGCATTATGATATGGTTGATATTGTTTAGTCGAGGTGTGTGGTTAATACCTGGCTAAAAAGCACATCAATATGCCAAGGTAGATAATAAAGGCACAAGCAAAGTGACTTCTTTTTTCTTTTTCAGTCTTGCTTATCATCAAATGTAAGCATTGAATAAAATAGTAAACCCTGTCGTGCTACTAGTCTTGGCTTAAAAGACTGCATGCATTCTGTTTGATTCTTATAGACATCATACCTATGTACATGTTTGTATTGTTTGTTTTAATGGCACTTTGATCACATTAATGGTTATGTCATGCAGAGGACATCAAAACAAAGTGTTTTCCCACACACCAATGCTGGCCTGGCTGGGTGTTGAACCTGTGACTCTTGGATTATGATTCCAACACTCTAGCAAGTTAAAGCAGCTCCACACATTTTTATACATTCTAATCTATGCATGTTTCATCATACAGGTAACACTTGAATCACGCATTAGATGCATATAGTGAACATCACCTATACACCTTTAATACCAGTCTCTCTTTGTCCCTCCCCCCATTTCTTCCAAGCCGCTCTCTTTCAAGATTATCTATACAAACATATATTACATTTTGAGAGATTTACACATATATGGTTAAGCGCAAGAAGATAATATTAACAGTGAAAAACATAACAGAGATAAAAAAAATTCGAAAAATGATCTAGGATATTTATCAATATTGCATAACAAACACTATCAACAACTTCAAAATCCTCATGGATTTTTGGGAAATATGGAATAACAATTAAAATGAGCTAGTTATGTTCTACATAATTATCACTATGGGTTACATAAAAAAAGGAGACAATATGAGCAGAAAATAAAACCTTCATTCCTCACATGAATATACTAATGGTCTTGCATTGTGCAATGTCAAACAACTACTAACTGATAATAACCTTGTATTGTGCAATGCCATGCTAATTAATTATTAACTGACAACAGATGAAGCATTTTACCGTATTTCATGTTATTTTTTGTACTCTTTAATTTTTCCTAAACCATTAAGCCATAAAAATAATAATTAAATTTATATATTTTCGTACAAAAAATTTAATATTTTTGTTATCCTTCTATTTTTCATACATAAAATGATCTAATGTGAAAATTTACTTTTGCCAAGGTTACAAAAAAAAAAAAAAATTAGCCCTTTACATTCTACAGCCAAGAATAAGAGATAAAATCTTTGTTTTAGCTGCATTTTTATTCATCTATTATTTTTAATTCATTTTGTTAAAATTGAAGGCAGTTTCCATTTCAAATGGATTAAAAAAAAATACCAAAGTTTGATTTAGGTACATCAAATGACCAGGGTATTCTTTGCTAAACAAGTTATGAGTAAAGACTAACTTTGGGCATGTTCTTAACTGAATAATCGAATAGTGTTAATGCAATATAACAATCATCATTTATAATCATGCAGGTAGGCCACGATAGTTTTATCTTTTAATATTGTATTTCACTACATATTTTTTTAAAAAGTTTTTATTTGCATCACGTTTGAAATGGTATCAGAAAAAATGCTGATATATCTGGTATAATCCCGTATGTGAAATATAAATCTGTGTTAGCTTGATGAAACACATACCCAAATTATCTGTTATCTTTGTGAAAATCAAAGTTTCAAGGCTCAAGAGGATGAGTTGATGGATTTTTCAAGTGAAATAGATTTGAACTTCTATATCTCAAAAACTATCTCGAGACTTAGCGGAAAAAATAGACTGCTTTACCACATATAAGAATGCTGTGGAAGGATGAGGAATTTTGATGAATATATAAAATTGGAATATGGACGAAATGCCAGTGTACTTCAATTTGGTTCCAGGGAAGATAATTGATAGTCAGAACAAGAGAGGTGTGTATTAGATGTACCATTTAACTTGTGTATTGATATGCCCTGCATTTGGTGACTTGTTGCCACTGATAATAATCTTTTGGGGAGAAAAAAAAAACCTTAAAAAATCTAAAACTCCTAAAGGGTGTTGTAGTAAAAGCAATGGATGGCTGAATGTTAGATTATATTGATGAAGCTTGGAAAAAACACACAAAACATGCACATTCTCTCCTAGTGTTGGATTCATTCCATGGCCATTTGACTGATGGAGTAAAAAAAACTCCATGAAAAATTCCAGAGCAACAATGGCAGTAGTCCCCGGTGGATGCACAAGTAAACTACACCCAATGCATGTACATGTATATCAAAACTGGTCTTTTAAGCAGTAAAAGTGGTCTACGTACATGAAGACAGACTTCCAAAAATATTGCAACCAGGGAAGCTGATGAGGAGGCAACCAAAAAAATTACTGCCCCTTTAAAGCAGCAGATGATTGACTAGATCTTTTAAGCCAATGAAGAATTAAAGAAAAAAAAAAGGACACGATAATCAATAGCTTCAAAGTTACTGGCCTTTAAAATTTAATAAATGGTTGAGAGAACCACTACATAAGGAATGATAATGCAGCTCCATTGGAAAGTCTTTCTGGTGATGAATGGTTTGAGGGTTTTGAGCTGGAAAAATTGTAAAACTCTTTAAAATTATGAATGTTTCACTGCATCATGTCTTCGTATTTTTGTATTTATTTTGTGCATTCGTCCAACGTTGGAACACACATAATATCCTTGAAAATAACATGTTGTAGTTATAATACAAAACATATTTTATACACATTGCTATCCTCTCTCTTAAATTCATTTACCATTTTTTTTTCAAACTGGCTTCAGAACAAGTATCAGTAGATTAATATTATTCTTGAGAAAATGGGATTGTCATACACATTTTCAATACCCCATGGGTAGCCTCATTTCTCTATGTAGAGCCTACTTAATTTGATATGTAGAGGCGAGTCTTCCATCCAGTATTTGCAGGAAAAGACCAAGCTAAAAGTCGAGCGTATTTAATCAGCATTTAAATTAAGATATACAAAATATATAATGCATAATGTTGAAATAAACGTTGAAACGTTTGAATCAAGATAGCATATTAAAAAATAGGAACTTTTCAATCTAAAAGAAACAAATGCACTCAAACTAATCCAACACATACACTAAACTGCTTCTAAAAATCTAATATTTTTATAATTAAATAAGAACTCTAAGAAATCTGATCAATACAATGCCAGTATGAACAAAATTAAAAGGGTAACATATAATACCATATACCAACATACACAGAGCATTTATTGGACAAAACTGATCCATTGGCCTGTACCATTAAACAACTACAAGACCAGCCATGGTTGAGGAGCAGTGGCAGACTAGATAGGGAGCTGTAAAAACCTTATATCAATATTTATTAAAAATTTCATTTCTAATAAACTAAACATGCATACTTACTATGGGGAAAACAGACATAAAATTCTTTAACTGTTGGATCTAGGCAGTCAGTCAAATGAAGCAATTCTGAGACAGACCACACCAATAAATAATTAGCATGTATATTACGTTTGCATAGCCATGTGGCACAGTGACAATGAATCTCATAATTACAACTAAAACAATTTATTTATTCAGGTTTTAATCACGGATGGAATATAGAAGTGCCCTTGTAGTGTTTACATAAGGAATAAAACAATTGACAGGCAACTGAACAATAATTTCTCTCTTTCTCTCTCTGATTTCTTGAGTTGAGAGCAAAATGAGACAGAATTTATACATTAGTACGTTAGGTTGTCGAGTGTCGTGTGTTTCGCAGGCCTTGTCTGGGTATGATCCCTTTTTATCGTACACAGTCAATACAACAAAACGATAATTATTTTTTTTACATATAATTTTTCATACACTGAAATTAATAATTTTTTTCATGTACAAAAAATAACATGATATACGGTACATCAGATTCCATATCAGAAACATTTCGGACGTCATAGTTAAAGCTTTTTCTGATTACTGTTCATGCACTGGTTTTTTTATCACTAACAAACTTTAAAGAAAACATAAAGAATCCAAAACATTATCAAGTCAAAGAATAAGATTATGTTTAGTATACCGACATGGGCTCTGGAATAATCTCAATTCTATTATAGTTAGAACAAGCTCATTAAAACAGATATCTCTGCTTTGTTATTTGCCAATTCATTAAGCAAAAAATTCTTTCATACAATGTGGCTTTGACCTTTGACCCCAAAATCTAAAGGCTCCTTTCTTAGTTTTACAACACTTTCAAGTCATTCAAAACTTTGGTACACACTCGATAACTGAATTATATTTTTTCAGCCATAAAGACATTTACCCCCAATTTAATGGGATTCTTCCTTACCTCAAGTGCTAGCCATCCATAAAATTTGACAAATGTACATGGTGGAATATTAGATTTATTGTGTGGAATGCAACTGATAAAAGACAGATGGAGGGATGGATGGCCAAAATAACACAATATGTTCTGTCTTGTGGATGCATTGTAAAAAAAAAATCAGAATCTTAACACAAAAGTAGGAACACTCCGAATTTTTATCCAACAATTTATTGTAAGCATTAAACCTCAATGATTCAAACTGCTACTTGAAATATGCTTCCATTAACCATATTTCCCACCATGTAACAGACTGAAGAATGATTACCAATATTGATGCCCTGTGTATCCTGTTGATATTGATGCAGCACATTATGTTTCAACTGAGGTGTAATCTTTACCTGCCTTTTGTTTTTACATTCTTTGCAAACTTTCTCTGTTGAATCTAGGATAAACTACTGAGTTACACCAAATATCCCTCTATATACATGTAATAATAATGACATGCATTAACAGTTTCTTCTTTTTACTGCATAAACAAATATTTTAAACATTCAAACAATACATTAGGAAAAATATTCAAGCAATTATCTTTGATCGTAATTTGTATTTAAATATATCTGTTTTGATGAAACAGACAAAACAAAGCTGAAAACTATAGCAAGGGAGGTAACAAAAAATCATTACAACAATGGTTCCTACCAGGTCAAAAAAGTAGTCTCCCCTGATACAAATTTGCCACCATCATCATCATCATCATCATCATCATCAAGTCTCTTTACCTAGTGTGGTCGCTGAGGCACTGTCCTGCTGAACATCTGACCAGTTCCCTCCCCTGATACAACTTCGCCATACTGGAACTTTAATGCATCATGCTTTGATAATCATTTCCCTCTTTAATTTATTTTGGATATCTGAGCCTACTTTATTCCTAAATGTAAACCACTTTGTAAATATTGCTGAAATTATCAACTCCTTTATATTTTCCATCAATTATCAACCAAATTATTCAAAATTAGTAAAATATTACTGACAACCAAAACAATGTCTCTGTGTTCTATGGATGGAACATTTTTACACCAAAGATGAGCAAATAACAAGTCACTATAACAAAAATGCAGCCAAAAACTGGACTCTATGATTATTTAAACTTTTTATTTCCTATCTGGATTGGGAATTTGGATTATATCCATTTATATATCAACAGAAAACTATTCTCAAATGCAGAGAAGATGGCATGTTTTAGGTTTTGGAAGGATGAAGCCAGAAATGTAGAGAAAAAGTTAATTCTGAAATTTAAGTGATTCCCTGTTTATTCTAACTAAATTTTAAAAAATGTTTGAAATTTGATAACTTTTGAGTCTTGAATATGAAGCTCAAGTCAAGTATATTGTGACTAGTGGATATTACCAGTCCATAATAATACAAACAATGATACAAAATGAACATGTTGTGTTTTAAATAGAACTTCAGCTATCTAACCTCTTCAATGACAGTGAAACTCACTGGGAGGAAAAACTACTGATCAAACAGTGTTGTGAAGAATTCACTAATTTCAAATATGTGCACCAGTTTGATGAATAATCAGGCCACACAATTTTATGCCAATCAAATGACACTATTTTTAATTGAACCTGAGTTTTGTGCATGAGAATGGTTGTGTAACTATTTTTTAATTGACCCTGTGCATGAGAATGGTTGTGTAACTCTTGAACCAGTCTATACATGACAGAGCAGCAGTCTAGAAAACCTGCTGGTTTCTAAATCATATCTACTGTTAGTAATAAAGCATTTAAATAAAAATGAAAATTCATCAAATAACCACCACTGGTAGGATGATAATTTTTGCTTCAAAATTAAAACACATTAGCACAATAAGCAATTGTAACAAGTGTATTTCGTAATGTACCTCTCACCTTCCACCCCACCACCTTCTTTTTGTTTTGTTACATCCTACAAATTAGAATATGCTGAAATGATAACTACATGTAAGGTTCTGAATTACTGAACTCATGAATAAAAAATTGATTTAAAAAGTAGATGGACTTGAGAATACTACAAAAATTGCATAAGGAATTGAGATAATTTTTTTTATCAAAACTAAAAGCAGAATTACACTGTCTCTTGCATCCCATGATTACAAAAAACTCCCCCCACCCCCAAACTAAAGTGAACATGTTTTACTGGCAGACAAAATTAATTCAATTGCCACAAACTATAATGATAATGTCTGGCGAAAGTACAATGATTCTGTGGATGTTGTATAAAACATGTTAGCATTCTAAAATGGATTATCTATGATGGAACTTTTTAAAATGATGATAATGACATGCTGAATACATGGTACAGTTTTCTTCCATCTCTTCCTTATCAAAGCAAAACACATGATTGCTGTTTTTTTTTCCTTCTTCTTCCTTTTATAAATATCTTATTTTGCAACACAAAATAAATTGTCTCATTTATACAGCTTCAACAAAATATATATATAAATAAATAAATATATATATATATATATATATATATATATATATATATATATATATTGTAAATTGCTGCACAATGAATTTCAAACCATAATTACCATATCAAGCAGTCAAGATACTTCAGGTGAGGTTTCCACTTATTCAACCAAGATAATTCATGTATACAACAGAGCAATCTATACATTCGCCAAAGTGATGTAAGAATTATATCACTTTCCAAAAGGTCAGCAGTCATGATGAAGCAATTTTAAAACAAAATTAAAAAAATTCAAGCAATTTTAATGAACACAAACTAAAATAAGCAAATTTTTACATTTTGTAAATGTTTTTGTTAATAATCCAATGGGACTATATTTTTGCATATGTTGTATATTTCTGTTGTTTTCTGAACATACACGCCCACCCAATCCAATGAGAATAATACCTTATTTTCCCCACTGATCTCTGACCTATTTCAAAAGGGTCACAACTCTCATGTCAAATTAGCAAAAGTGGTGAATAGGGTATGCTATTAAACTTGCTTGTATAAATGATCAATATAGACATTCTAAGCAAAAGACTCAAGCTCATTGTACAAAAACTTTGAAAGTCTTTAACATTAATTACAATAAAGCTAGAATTGCATAACTTGCACATTTTTCTTGAGTCCCTTTACTACATTCCCAAATTGTGATTACTGAGGTACACTCTATGTATAATATCTGGCAGCCCCTTTTATGAATCTGCCAAATTGTGATTTCTTAGGTACACTAAAGTTTATCTGGCAGCCATTTTTACTACACTGCCAAACTGTGATTACTTAGGCGCAACCAAAATATAATATGTCAGCCATTTTTACTACACTGCCAAATTATGATTACTTACTTACAATCTTAGTATCATATTTGATTTTGGAGGTTTTCAGCTGGCCAAATCTTCTATTGCAGTATATGAAGTCAGATTGGCACAGTCCATTCTACCTATGATTTCAACCAAAAGCATTGACCCCACTGTCCACCTTAGCAGATGGCAGTCAACTAAAAACCTGCTTTTACTAATTGCAACAATGAAGCCTCAACTAAAAACCTGCTTTTACTAATTGCAACAATGAAGCCTTCCTGTTATATTGCTAACAGACCTGGCATTCCACTTCTGAATACAAGCCTGCTTCTTTATAAGATGCAACTATATCTTATAGCATTATATAGATCAGATCTAGGCTATGGCATACACTGATTAGCACTGGTGACATAAATGTAAATACATAAATGTAAATACAGTATCAGCTGTTAAGTAACATCGTATCTGTATAGTATGATGTACAGTAATTGCAATGCATCATTGCTCGATTCAGCATCATTATGACATTGGTAAAAAAACAAAAACAAATGTGATACTATCACACAGATTTACGAAACCTCCCCGTCCAGTCCACTCCACATAAATCCATTTCCAATGCACTGAAATACAAAACACTACTACAGAGCATCATGTTTACTTTAATCAGCTGTGTACTTAGCATCAGTACAGTTAAATGGACATGTCCTTGGCAGTTATAAATAGCAACAGTAAAGACAATGGTCAATGTTTTAAAAACATGGAAATTTCCATGAATGTAACCCTATTCGGAACTATTCCCGAGCCTCCAGTGATCTTTCATGAAAAATGATTCAATACTAATACAGCATTGGACTACTGAGCTGACTGATACTGTGATACAACTTTTGGCTTATAATAACATCACTGCTGTAGACTGGGTATCACAATTTACTGACTGTCTCATATAGTAGAAAAATATGATAAGGATCTCACATTAAACTCTACATTTAGATCGATATGGAACTGAATCTGAGTCGATGGTTAAAACAATGTATGAGCAATGTATAGGGAACACAGGAACATGATTAAATCATGACAAATTCGGGATATCATCATGATTTCACAAAAAAAACATAATTTTCTAGTACATTTTTAAACAAACTGTTCCTATATGCCAAATGTATCTTATAAAGCCCATCCTAATGAACACCAATATAATAACTCCAGTTAGCTTGTGCATCCAAATGAGAAATAAAAAGACTTTTGTGTGCACATTTCTTAACTAGGACCGGTAAATCTTTATCACATCTCTGATCTCTTGCCGACATATCGGGCAAAGTGATCCCCGCTCCTGCTTGACCATTATTGCACACTCATAACACATACATAAATGTCCACATGTGTACAGAACTGCATTTACTGGCCTCTCATAACACACATTGCATTCATTATACTCATTGTCTGCAATTGGATTTTCAAGGGTGGACAGTGGAGTGGCTGGATCTGATGCTGGTAGAGGAGGCAATGGTTTGTGTCCTGCTGACTGAGCGAGTCCTGAAGCTGGTACACTGAAACTTCGTACAACTCCTGTCCGATATGGGGCCATGCTAGTATATGTGGATGTTGGCGTGATGGCCAGCCGATTTGGAGGGGGTAGGGTAACTGTCAGAGATCCTGAGGAGGATATTGATCGAGGCATTGGTTGTGGCTGCTTTGGTATCGTCACACCTAAAGAAGTAAAACAGTGGTATATATATATATATATATATATATATATATATATATATATATATATATATATATATATATATATATATCATAAACAAGAGAAGACCCATGCGGGTCTGAATGAAATCACTCACCTAGCTGACATCTGCCTAATAACTATGATGCAAGAGTAACTGACTAAGAAATCTGATCAAAGCATCCTGAAATTTCTTCAGTTGCTATTGTCTTCATATGTAATCAAAATAACTGTTTCAAGGTTTCTATTCATTATGATCTGTCCGTATTTAATGGCACATCCACATCATTAGTCTTAAAGGTCCCAATGCCAGGAATCTTTCTGAAATGCTTTTGGAAAAGTCTGGTCAAATTCTGTTTAGACATTTCTGAAAAGAATTGCTTTTATTTTTTTTCTCTACTACTGTAACACTGTCCAAATTTAACAATGAATTGGATCAGAATCATTTATATAAAACTGAAAGACATTTACACCTGGATGCTTTGTGTGTTTGTGTGTGTGTGTGTGTGTGTGTGAGAGAGAGAGAGAGAGAGAGAGAGAGAGAGAGAGAGAGAGAGAGAGAGAGAGAGAGAGAGAGAGATTTGGATTTTTAATGTAGCCTTCACAATTTTCCAGTCATGTTGCTATATCAGCAGTGTGGCAGTTTATAAGGATGTCTAGCACAGCACTGGAACATTATGCCACAGACATGCATCATCATGTCTCAGCCAGTTCAATTATCCAGACACCAGGCTGACCAGTCCTAACACAAAGCTCTTAAGGCTGAGTGCCTTATTGAGGCAGCTTTTAGTACCATTTTTCTTAGTCTTTGGTATACTCGGCTAGAGTTCAAACACATGATCTCTCGCATCCAAGTTGGACGCTCCTAACCACTAGGCGATCAAAGCAGACTCGCACTGGGTCTTTAAATTCAAGGATTGTACAAAACACAAAATTCTTAAAAATTCTACAAAAACCTTTTTAATATCACAGCAGTATGCATGTAAGATGAATTAATTAATTGAGTACAACAGTTTTATAGTACTATATTCATGTGATCGCATGTGTGTGTGTGATTTGTTTTCTTTACAATTTCAGTCATATCGCTACAATGTCTGCAGTGTGGCAGTTTATAGTGATATCTAGTACTGAAGCATCATGCTGCAGACATGTAGCATTATTTCCTACCCAGTCACATTATCCTGACACCAGGTAGACCATTTCTAACACTAACTTCTTAATGATGAATGCCAAGCAAGGCAGCTGTTAGTACCACTTTTTAAAGTCTTTGTTATGACTCAGCCAGGGATCGAACCCATGACCTACTGCATCCAAAGCAGGTGCTCTAACCATCAGGCTACAGATTCATTTATAAAATGACACTGACAAGTGTGTTGCCTTATAATTTATTGAAATGAATTTGAAATCATATGATGGCCACATTTATTTCAAGTACACAGAATCACAAAACGACATAATCAATTTATCATCATAAGCTTTGAGTGTACACCATGATCTACCAACTCATTATGAGGGGCCCCGAGTGGCCAAGTAGTTTCTTGTGGGTCGTTGGTTTTATCCAGTGATTTTGCCAGGTTCTTCTTCCACCAATAATACTGGCTGCCATGTATAGCCTATCGTGTGCTGAAAATGGCATTAAACTGTACAACAACTAACTCATTACGCAATGGCAGATCTAGGTTTAGGTTGTCAGATACAGTTTATAAAAGTGAGTATTTACAAAAGTTTAATGGATACATTATCTAAAATAAGAGTACTTACCTAAATGTTTAATGGATACATTGTCTAAAATAAGAGTACTTACCTAAAGGTTTAATGGATACAGTGTCTAAAATAAGAGTACTTACCTAAATGTTTAATGGATACATTGTCTAAAATAAGAGTACTTACCTAAATGTTTTATGGATACATTGTCTAAAATAAGAGTACTTACCTAAATGTTTAATGGATACATTGTCTAAAATAAGAGTACTTACCTAAAGGTTTAATGGATACATTGTCTAAAATAAGAGTACTTACCTAAATGTTTAATGGATACATTGTCTAAAATAAGAGTACTTACCTAAATGTTTTATGGATACATTGTCTAAAATAAGAGTACTTACCTAAATGTTTAATGGATACATTGTCTAAAATAAGAGTACTTACCTAAATGTTTAATGGATACATTGTCTAAAATAAGAGTACTTACCTAAATGTTTTAAGGATACATTGTCTAAAATAAGAGTACTTACCTAAATGTTTAATGGATACATTGTCTAAAATAAGAGTACTTACCTAAAGGTTTAATGGATACATTGCATAAAAGGGAGTACTTACCTAAATGGATAATGGATACAGTGTGCAAAATAGAGTACTTACCAAAAGTTTAATGGATACATGGTGTATAAAAAGAGTACTTACCTAACAGTAAAATGAATACATTATATAAAAGAGAGTACTTTCCTAAAAGTCTAATGGATACCTTGTCTAAAATAAGAGCACTTACCAAAATGTTTAAGAGACATTTTATGGAAGGGAGTACTTACCTAAAAGTTTAATTTTCTGGACATTGCCAAAGACATCAAAGAAAGCCCACAGTGGAAGAGTTCTGTCTACATGCATTAATGTGCTCATCTTTTGCTTGTTTCGTGAATAACACACTTCACCTAAGTAATACAAAAAATACACAAAGTAACAGTAGTGATTTTGGTGATGGTGGTATAATGATAATGGTGGTGGTGGTGATGAAGATGGCAATAGTAATGATTTTGGAAATGGAAAAAACACAGTTGAGCCTCTAGAATGACAAGAAGCAATCAATCAAAGATGGAGAATTGAAAAATGATTATAATTTTGATATGAAGTTAAACATGCACATGTTCTTCTTGCAGTTATATCTTAATGTAGAAAAAAACAAACCTAGAAAAAATTTAACAATTGCAGATAAATGTCATTATTAATCAGAAGTTAATATTCTGATTGGATAGTATTAAAAAAAAATGTATTTTAACTTAGCAACCACTTAACCAATTTCCACTAATCATCCTTATGGGAAATACTTTTCTTGAGACTTGTAAAAACAAAGAAATACAGCAAGACATCCAATCAGCCCAATGTTTACAGTTAGTGATCCCCACAACCAATCTTTTTTATTTCCATTCATACTTGACAAAATGATATTTTCATTGTAAACTGTCATATTTTCATATTCAAATTAATTTTTTGTTGCATAAATTAAGTTTATAAAAAAAATGACAAGAAAACCACTGCAATCATATTATTTTAAAGGCAATATTAAAAAATCACCTAAAAACAAAGAATAATTTGGGCCATAAAATATAGGTCACAATGGCCTTTTTGTACAACAAACAAAAAGAACATCAGGGGACCTGAGTGACCAAGTGGTCAAAATCACTCTCTGTTTTTGATAACTGCCATCTCACCCTTGTCTGCATGGGTTCGAGTCTCGGATTTGGCCAATGTGGGTATGTGAGAAAGCTTGCCAGTAGGTTCTCATGGATCGATTGTTCTTTCTGGGATTCTGCCGGGTTATTCCTCCACCAATAATACTGGCTGCCATCGTGTGCTGAAAAATGACGTTAAACCCTACAGCAACATCAAAATGACATTTTGTATTTAGGACCAACCATACATCATAAAGCTCTTTAGTGAAAACCCATGGGAATATTATATGTTGCTATTGTTGTCATAGGGTTTAACACCATTATTTCGGCACAAGATAGGCTAAACATGGCAGACAATATAAATGGTCAAGGAAGAACCTGGGGAAAACCTAGGAAAGAACCACTGACCCACGAGAATCTACTGGTAAGCATATTCACATACCTACAATGGCAGAATCCGAGATTCAAACCCATGCAAATGGAGGTGAGATGGCAGTGATCCATAATGGTGACATATTTTGTGTTTCTGATGAATGGTGACATTAAGTGTTTCAAGAATGCCAATGTGCACAGTCATAGTTGACATCAAATTGGTTTTTATTTAGGACCAACAATTTTATAGAATGAATGTGTGTTATGGTAATCCCCCAAGTAATTTAGGAGGATGCCAAGCATTTAGACTCAGAATGAAAGATAAATGACAGACTGGTAAGCATCATCAATCCAAAGCCTGGAATTGCTCTGCAATCTTAATAAATTCGACATCTACAGAAATAAGAACATGTACAAAACTGTATACAGGTAGGTATATTATCACATGTTCTACCACCTACTTATGTCTTTCCTGGAAAATAATTAAGAGCATATTACCTTTTATAGATTAGAGCTTGATATTTTTGCAACTATCAAAGTGACAGCAATGCTGCTGCTAATAATGTAATAAATATATCTTGGCATCTGTTAACAAAGGCAAGACCATGAAGAATAATCTTGATGTCTCAATATTTAACAAAGGGCAAGACCACAAAGAATAAATAATCTTGATGTCTCAATATTTAACAAAGGGCAAGACCACAAAGAATAAATAATCTTGATGTCTCAACATTTAACAAAGGGCAAGACCACAAAGAATAAATAATCTTGATGTCTCAATATTTAACAAAGGGCAAGACCACAAAGAATAAATAATCTTGATGTCTCAATATTTAACAAAGGGCAAGACCACAAAGAATAAATAATCTTGATGTCTCAATATTTAACAAAGGGCAAGACCACAAAGAATAATCTTGGCTTGATGTTGCAATATTTAAAAATGGGCAAGACAGCAAAGAATATTCTTGAATTGATGTCTTTTTAACAAAGGGCAAGACCACAATGAAAATCTTGGCTTGATGTCTGAATATTTAACAAATACTTAAGACCACAAAAAATAATTTTGGCTTGACGTCTCAATATTTAACAAAGGGCAATACCACAAAGAATAATCTTGGCTTGATGTCTTAATATAAATAAAGGGCAAGTCCACACATAATAATCTTGATGTCTCAATATTAAATAAATGGAAAGACCACAACAAACAATCTATGCTTAATGTCTCAATATTAAATAAAGGGCAATACCACAAAGAACAATCTTGGCTTGATGTCTCAATATTAAATACCGTATTTTGGTGTGTATAACGCGCACTTTTTTTACCTAATTTTCTTATCTTAAGTCGGGGGTGCGCGTTGTATACAAGAACTTTAAAAAAAAGATTTTTTCCAGGTCGATCTGAAGAGGATGAAGGCACTATAGCCGGCTACATGTATCACATTCACTACTTGTGAAATATTAAATCCATTGTACATTGCATTGTAACTAAAATGTTTACCGGTACTAGCCGTATTAAAGAAATAAATAATGCTTACAAACAGTCTTGTTCTTGATTGCTTATGTTAATAAACTGGTTTCATTTCACATCACTGTGTCAAGTTTTGTTCAGTGCCTCGGCCGGAAATACATGTACATAACGACTGGCAACTTGTTCAAAAGCTGTGCAAAGTGCCGCATTGGAGCGGAACAAATACCACTGTGTGGATTACCGTACTTGTTCCGTAAATGTTCAGTACCGTATTCCATAACTGTTGATCTAATCAATTTTTTTTTCATTTATTATTGGTTGAATCGAAATATAATATGTGTAGAATTCAACTAGTGTTAATGTTCTCATCAGAGCATCTGTAGGGGACATATTTTTTGCGACTACTGGTTCTTTCTTACGGGAACACTGATACGTTGTGAAACAAAATAATCAACGTATGAAGTCGGAAAACATTTTTTTCCTCTTTGGAAAATAAGCTTGTTTTGTTACTTAGTTTTATTTCTCATCTTAAATCATAGTATTTGAGATATCTTTGCGATTATACAGTGATCAATGGCTTCAATGCTTCATTGATTCGGTGTGGTCTTTTCACGGTAATCGGCGCCAGGTAAGCTTTGATGCGCTCAACATAGTTACAATGCTTTGTCTCGGTGAGCAGTATTTAATTGATTCAGGACATACAGCGACTTTTCGAAAGTGATGACGACGAAGAGGAATTTGAGGGATTTGATGCAATAGATTGCGTCAACTAGACAAACCTTTAAAGGGCCCTTTTAAGGGCCAACAATAAAATCGGAAAGATACAATATCAATATTGCCGCTTTTTCATTCACTATCTAAAATGACCAACTGTTGTTGCACTATGAAAACGGAGCGAAATACCGGTAGTCACAATTTTAAAATGCATTATATCACATGCGCGTTATATGGCAGAACTATGTTTTTTCCACTTATTTTGGGTCAAAAATCGGGGTGCGCGTTATACATCGGTGCGCGTTATACACACCAAAATACGGTAAAGGGCAATACTACAAAGAACAATCTTGGCTTGATGTCTCAATATTAAATAAATGGCAAGACTACAAAGAACAATCTTGGCTTGATGTCTCAATATTAAATAAAGGGCAATACCACAAAGAATAATCAAAGCAGTATTCCAAACAAAAAATGGAGGTTATCAAAATTTGGTGGTGATAAAATGTTTACAATAATGTGGATAATCACTGGCAACCAAAGCAATACAGCAGTACTTCTTGTGGCTTAGAACTGAAAAAAAAACACATTGGCTAGTTTTTAACTGTAATCCTTGATTAGAACAAGTTTTGTTGTAAAATGAATATTTTATGCTCCTTCTAATGATGTAAAAACTGGCCCAAAAATACTTGGTACTTTAATTTCTAATGTCTTGTCTCAATAATTGTTAATAAAGGCAAAACAACAAAACATAGTCGTGGCCTTTGGTATTAGTGTCAATTAACAAAGGTGACACAGAAAAACAGTCCTGGCGATATGTCTCACTATCTGTTGACAAAGGTAACACCTTTTTAAAAAAATATTGGCCATACGTCTATCTTTCTGCTACTGGCTTTGTGTCTCAATCTTTATTAACAAAGGCAAGACGTCAAAGAATAGTCCTGGACTTGCATCTTGCTGTCTGGTATATGACCAGTACAGTACAACTAAAAAAGTATCTAAACCATTTAAAAATTCTACAAATGGAAATAATTTATTTTCTTTTAAAATGAATTAAGGACTTCTTCACTGTTTTTTTCTGGGTTAAAACAAAACAGAACTCGAGATAAGACTGCAAGATAATTCTGGACACCTGCTGAAAGGGCATAATTCATACTTGTCAGCTATGCAATAAAAAAGATACATAAATATCTCTGGCTAAAGAAAAGAATTTGAGATATTTGATGAAGCCAGATAGACACAGCAGAAAAGGTTTGCTAGACAACTACATAGCACAATGACCATCATTGGTTTTGATACAACACATGCAAAAATTTAGATAATCACTGGCAATCAAAGCAGTATTCCAAACAAAAAATGGAGGTTATCAAACTTTGGTGGTGATAAAATGTTTACAATAATGTGGATAATCACTGGCAACCAAAGCAATACAGCAGTACTTCTTGTGGCTTAGAACTGAAAAAAAAACACATTGGCTAGTTTTTAACTGTAATCCTTGATTAGAACAAGTTTTGTTGTAAAATGAATATTTTATGCTCCTTCTAATGATGTAAAAACTGGCCCAAAAATACTTGGTACTTTAATTTCTAAACTATGATAATATTAATGATCATTTCTTTCATCCCCACTAAATGTATGCAAATTAGAAATTTTATAGAAAGATAACTGATATTGTGTGTGCCAAGTCTCATTCCTGACTACAAATTAGGGGTTTTCAGAAGCCTCAAATCTATATATGTATGTATGCAAACATTCTTCAATAAATAAAATAACTCTCCTTATATGGAAAAAGTGAAACTGAAAACAATTCTGACCCTGAGACCATGTATCCCTATCTCACACCAGAACATATGAATGATTTCGATATTATGCCATTTGTTCTGTAAACATTACTCATTACATTGTTTCTTTCTAAATCCTTAAGAAGCTCATCATGACTTGTTGCCCAGCTATTAATTTCATGCTTTGGGATAACAGAATTTGTTCATGTTATATCAATGACACTCACTTGTAACCATACCACAAAGATTTCATGCTCATTATTTTCTTTTTAAAGATCACGATGGCATCAACATTAGCTTTTTGCCAAATTAAATTAATTAAAAAATTAGTTTTCTTTAATTTCAATTTGGTTGGTAGATGAGTGAAAATTAAGTATCTACTAATCAAACTTGCAGTTGCTCTGTCAAACTTTTCTCATGTTACTGAACTCCTAAATATTTCCAGCTCTTCTGATAAATATTGTATTCTTTTCATATTTATTTATATTTATTTGAAGTTCTTTTTTCTAATTAGCTTGTTACAAGAATAGCCAAATTTCACTGACAGTGATATACACTTTTCTCATGTTGATAAGCTCCTAAATATAAACTCATGTTTAAGATTTTCATAAATTTTACCAAGTATTCAGATTTTCCCATTATCTCTATGCACAATTCTAATCAAGTAACAGCTCATTTTACTTGCCCAGCAAAATATTGATCTTCCCTAAGCTACCAGTTTTTTTCCCCACCACTCCAGACAACCAAGGTGTGAGAAATGGACACAGATGGACAAGGAATACACCAGTTTCCACAGTGATGGTTGGGCATAAATAAAGAATCAGGATTGGTACTAAATAATAAAAGAAGGATGGACAGATGGACAAGGGATACACCAGTTTCCACTGTGATGGTTGGGCATAAATAAAGAATCAGGACTGGTACTAAATAATAAAAGAGGGTGAACAGATGTTTTATTCTCCACCTGTAGTGAATGTGTATTCTCCAGAAAGGTGAAGACAAATAAGTGCACCTGTCAGTATCTTTCCATCAAGTGAATGTACTGTTTCCTATCAAAATGTGTATCTAGTTTTTAGGAGCTGTTATTCAATGTAAGCATTACCTATATAATGTGATCTCAAAAGATACTCACTATTTTTCACAGTATAAACAACACCAAAAGAGACCTTTATTTTGCAGTCTGATACATTTATGGCTTTTAAATTAGTCTTTAGGTTCATGTAGCATCTCAAAACAAAATTAGTCAGGTGTTTGGTTTTAACAATTTAAGCGTTATCCTTTGCATCTTGAAAGTCACCTACTTCAGGTTTTACTTGCAACCATGCTGGCTTTTAGAACCAAAATTAATTCTTCTTCTTGATCACTGAATCTAATACATGTACCAATGATTACACTGCTTCTTCTGACATTTACAAATTTAACAGCCTATGTTGCCTAATGCAAATAAATAACCATTTCAATTCAATGTTCAGGTATCATACATCATATTCGCCTTATAATGTTAACTACTACTGTATATAGCAGTACAGTCGACTCCACTTAACTGCACATCGGTTAACTGCACACTCCAGATAACTGCACGTAATCAAGCCGGTCCCGATTTTTCCCAATGCTTAAAAATGTACTGTGCTGTACTCCGATTAACTGCACACTCTGGTTAACTGCACGGTCTAATGATGGGCCAGAGGGTGTGCAGATAAACAGAGTCGACTGTACTCACTTATAATTCAACTCAAACCACACACAAAAAACCCAAAGATCCTGATCTGCACAGGCAAACTGCATTTCAGGGTCCATGTTGTTTATTGCAATGGCATATCTAGATCTGTGCAGTTTGTAGCTTCGACTTATACATATATATGGTATTAGTAGATGCCGACAATTGAGACAATATATTAATTACGTTACATTTTTAGAATTTTCTGTATACGATGATTTTTTCCATGGGACAGCAGCCTTGGGCACAATGTATTTTTCCTATTAAGACTGAAATAACAGATAGCAGTGGACAGGAAAAGATCAGAAATTCTAAAGATTTATTTTATATGTGTACTCCAAATTTACTACCTTCAATAGTTAAATGAAAGCTTAGCTCTTCTCCTACTTCTGGATTCCGGCAGATGTCTTTATTTACCACCCAGTATTCCATGCGATCTAAAAGAAGATCTGCATCATCTGGAAGATCCTCCATCCGGATATTTGCTGGATCACATGCCGTGAATCCTAAAGCCAATCCACCAACATATGACCTATCCACACCTTGAACAACAATCACAATTTTCTCCCCACACCTAAGGGGCCGAGATGTAAATACATAACCATTACAGTATTCCTCCTGAGTCCGTGAGGCTTCAGTCTTGTCATGTGACAATCTAATGTTCCGCCCACAAAGCACATGAAAAGGGAGGGGTGATAACTCCATATTGATATTGCACCTTGGACTTATTGAAAGATTGCTGGGCACCTGACGTTCACGACTACTTAGTGTCAAAGAGGACATGGATGAAGTAATAGTTTGTTGATTTCCTTGACCTGAAACACTTATCATATTATTTAATACAGGTGTCTCTGGTTGTGTGAATTCTACTGCAATAGTATTCCCATATATGTCCATCACAGCCCATATTGGAGCATTAGTATTTACACCAGTGAAAAATGTACCTTTGTCATCTCCATTTACACCATACAACACATCACCCGATCGTGTAACATAAAAATACAACACATTGTTTACTACTGCATATCGCTCCGCAAGAGCCTTTGCCCAGTACCCAGGCTTATTAGTAAGATCTGGACATGCGTATCGGGGCAGATTTGAGCCTTCCAATGTTCCAGGATCAACATTGGTAAATCCAAATCGTAACACACCACTCCAGCTGCAGGAAATTTCATAAAATCGAATATAGACCTTTTCGTTGATGGATACAGGTCGATTGCTGAAGCAGATTCCCTTGCAGAAGCTGTCAGCTCTTTTTGCCCGCAACTTGTCTTGACTCAACTTGATGTTGTCTCCATGTATGTCATGGAACTGAAGAGGCCAGTCGGATCTTAGGTTTGACAAGTCTGCACTGGTCCCTGGAAAAGTAAAGAAAATTAAAATTTTAAATTTGTTTCTCTTCTAAATCTTTTTAGTTTTGATATACTGCTTGTATTCAAGAAGAATGTTCTGCCACTAAATAACAATTGTAATCATTCTCCATGAAAAAAAGTCCAGGTAAATGACAGAGGACATGGAGAAAAAAATGTGGTGAAAAAATAATGAAAACTGACTGAGAGATGTTTAGGTTGTAAATATTTGCAAATATACGTGTTCCATTGGTATTTTTCAAAAATGTGCTTATGTTACGTGCTTAGGGTAGAATAAACAGTAACATAGAAAGAGTGAAAATAACAAGCTTGTAAAACTTAATAAACAATTTATTGAGTACAAATATTTTTCAGAAAAGAGAAATAAACTTACAGTTTTAAGAATCAATTCCAAAATTAATCCAAAATAATTCAAAATATTATCCACAAGAGAAATTGCAAGAGTCCTGATAATAAAATGTCCTAATAGTTCCTGGTTCGAATCTTGATGTTGTAATCCAATATGGACGCCGATGTCACGTGATGAAGACAGTTTTAGTTTTATAATAATCATCCAAATGATCACAAATAATTTCTAGATAAATAACACAATAAATTCCTCTTGATCCCAAACGAATAATTTACACTCAAACAATAACACACACATGTTTGTATTCCAAAGCCCAGACTGACTACTGAACTGTTCTCTCCCAAACAATAATTTAAATACCTGTTTTTACGTAAACAGGAAAGGGATCACGATCTTCCTGAATCTCTCAGAACAATCTCACATTCAAGAAATCATGCAAACATCATATGACCCAACTAAATTAGAAAGATGTTTATACTTTACTCCATTTTGTCCTTGGAATCAACCAATCATTTTAAAAATAAAGCTCTAATGTCCTTGGAATCAACCAATCATTTTAGAAGCTTGTTTACACTCTGAAGCAGGGTCAGAAAATGAGGTTAACATCTGTTTACTTGTAAAGTATATAGGTCATCCATTTCTAGAAAATCTCTCCCAACTAACGAAGTTCAAACCCAAAATGTCAAATTTGAATCTGACAAACAAAATTAAATAATTTAAATCAAATATACATAACACTTATGTAATGTATAAACTATAATCTATCTGTTTTTAAATAGTATGGTGTTTGATGTCTTAAGACTGCCACGGGCTAGTGTTAATCTCTTACGCAATGTTACATGACCAGCCAGCGACATGGAATCAGGGTCTGCAAGGCAACAGATTGTGTGACCAACACCTACGTGTAAATAGTAGGTCTGCGATCAAGGGAGCCCATGGGATGAACGAGGTGTGTAGATAACGAGAGGGTTATTGTGACCCTAATATTGTCTGCTAGGTTCTATTGAATCGGTTAACAGCGATATCCAATTAGAATTGAGATAGAGGGTGTGATAACAATTTAGATCTGAATTATGACTTTCAGAACACTCAGAAAAAATTTAGTATTCACAATGACAGATGCTAATCAATGGGATTACTCAGAGAAAGAAACCACTTGTAATTTGGTGGTAAAAATTAGAGAGATTCTAAGAGAAGAAAATCTTCAAAAAGATCCATAAGTTATTTGCGCAATTTTTGCAGAATATTATGGCATTGAAATTGTAATTATGTGTAGTATGTATACTTAATTACTAGGATCATTTAGTACATAGAATTACCTTTGTAGTGTTTCATTTACATGCATATTTGAGAAAGGGGCTTGAGTATTATGTAGAGAAGTATGAAGATTGTTAGCTTGTGGACAGAATTAATTTTGTAATTCACTATTAATTCATAGTAAACTAGTGCATTTATATTCAAGTGATATGTTAGAATTTACGCATGTTTGAATTATGAGCTTGGAAAATGGTTGAAGTATGTAAGATAAGTTGCTATTGATGTATGGAATACATGGTTCCCACACTTTTCTAAAGATAAATTTCAAGGTAATTTCCAGGATGAAATTTTTTCACATATGTCCATTACCGAATGGACCTAAAGCACATTTTAGATCATTATAACATGCCTTTCTAGATCTAAAGATATTTCTCTTTCAGGACTCTCCAAAAACATCAAAGTCAGAAAAGAAGATCATGAACAAAACCACAAAATGTATCACATGAAAACAAGTTTGATTCTGTTTCTATAAATTGGCATGTAACAGTTATTTCAATGTACAGAATACAAATTCAAACTTTATTAATTTTGTATTATGTTGCTAAGTGGGAACAACATAAAAAATAAACCTAACTTATATTTTGTTCTCTCTCTCTCTCTCTCTCTCTCTCTCTCTCTCTCTCTCTATATATATATATATATATATATATATACACACACACATGTATGTATATATATGCATCTCATAGAAAGTAACATTTCCTATTACAGTATATATAAAAAAAACAATAAACGCAAATAATTAGAATCTTGTCTTGTAACAAAAAAGAGTTTAACCCTAAATTTATATGTGCCAATAAAATTCCAAACAAGATTTTTCAAACAATCTAATCTCCTTAAGATGATCTGGTTAAAGATCAATCATTTAAAAAAACATTTTCAAATGGGTTGATTTAAATTTTAACAAAAGACCTTCAAAATTATATACTGTTGTATAAACATGGACTGAATTTTCTGTAAAATCAATACGTCTTGTAATTCTTTAAACTGGTCCCTAAACCTGTATTGATACAGGGGCTCATATAGTTTTTTTTAATAAATCATACAAGGGACAACAATTTCTCATTTCAGCTCTGAGATTCAACAATTTGGACTACAAAGTTTGGTTTAACACGATTAGCAGTCCGCTTTCTAATCAGTGTTTCCTTCGAATATATTCCCACCCCATTTTCATATTTTGACATTTAGGTTGGGGCGTAGGCCCATTGCAACTGCATATAAAAAATGTGGAATTTGCAGCCACCATACTGTAGCGACATATGCTTACCAGTGGGCCTAGAAAATTTAAACATATAAATTCATACCTGAATGAAATTAATAGGAAAATGGTTTATTTTCTCAGAAATGGCAAGTGTTACAATCGTTATGTTATTAATCCGCTGACAAACTAGAAGAAACTACGGCATAGATGAAACCTGACCCAGTATTTGCCATTTGTATTATTAGTCACATGCCTTCACAAATCTGAAATGATGACATCAAAGTCCAGTAGTCATGTGATATCAACAACAAACTCCTTTATAATGTTGTTGTACAGAAATTCAATTATATTAAATGAAAGTCAGATTCTATTTGTAAAAACCAGCAATCTAGCCAGTCTGATTTATCAAACAGAAAGCACATGTCAACATGGTAGTCATGTGATACAACAAAACTCCAGAAGTTGTTCTCTGAATATATAAATATGGAGTATTTTGTGTTCTTTCATTTTTGTATTATTATTACAACCAGTATACGACTTTCATTTAACTTTCTTTATTATGTTTTCTCTACTACATCCAAAAATGTAGGTTGTTAGATTTGTGTACTCATTCAACAAGCAATACAAATAATGAGTACCAGGTCACATTTCATCAACGACCTCGTTTTATCTTGTCTTAAAGCAGATTAACAACATAACAATGATAATACTCACAATTTTTGAGAAAAAAAGTAACTTTCATATCGATTTCATGCATGTATCACTCGATCTAACAATGGTTAAAGTTTGATAGGCCGTAAACGGCTACACTTTGCCACCACCATTTAGGCCCCTTGCGATTCTACACTGGTTTTCATACCTTCCATGTAAGGAATGATATGGACATCGAGCTGACTTTGAAACTAATCGTCTACTCGAAGAATCTAGTCCATCAGGCGTTTGGATTGACTCAGCATATATGTTTATTGCAAGCACCCAAATGATCCATAATGCACCCTCCGAATATTCTGGTTAGAACTCGATAAATTTAACTCAGGATCAGTTTAGTTATAACTCAATTCCGTGATTGTTTCGGGCATCAAGTGGTGGCAGAAAATTCCCAGGTTTTTCCTGACTTCCGACAATATTTGAGAAATTCAAGGACTTTTTATGGTCCGGAGAACAAAATTTATTATTTCTCCACTTTTCCTGATTTCCTGGTGGCATGGAAACCCTGGATATATCAGAACATGGATATATGAATATTTGTGCACTTTGTATGAGCTGTAATGTAACGAAATGCATCTGATTGTTGTGATATCGTTTAGTATAATGGGATTAGGAATATGTACTGATGTGATGCAATTTATTGATGTATGTATGATAAGTAAATGATACTGTGTTTTTAAAATGCTATTGTTTTCCCATACAAGAATATATTAGTATTTCGATGTGAATGAATGCATGACCAAAGAAATTTAATAGCCGTTATCTGATGATAGGCAGTGTGCAGTTTGAGATGAGAGGGCTAAGGAAAAATACTGTACCATGCTTGTGTTTTCACGTGAGGCTTTTTAGGAGATAGAGTTCAGTTGGGTCGCAAACGCAAAGTAAGGAAGCTGTTAGTACCATTTTTATAAGTCTTTGGTATGACTTGGCCTGGGGATCGAACCCACGACCGAAGCAAATGCTCTAGTCACTAGGCCACCGGAATGGTGTCACTCATGTAAAAGTCTAACAGCTATTGACAGACATAGTATGACAAAATTATTACTCTTGTTAGAATAGATCTGATGCGCCTTACAGCATGACACAGAAGGCAGGAGCGCCAATGGCTCAGGGTTAGAATGATTTACTCATGACCGAAGCAAAGTGAGTTAAAATATTCCAACCATCTAGTCAGCCTATCTTGGATACAGACATGTGTCCTCTGGCAAGGCACGTAAATTGCATCAGCACTTAAGAACATATTGGTGTTGCTCTGCAATAATACAATAAAAAAAATCAACTCTTCTGAATAGGAATATGTAAACATTACAAAAGAAAGCTCACTGCCAGTAAACCACTAGGCTACATCAGCACATTCTGGAATCAAATGTCATCATAAATACATCATAAATACACAAGTGCTTCAAAAGACTTACGGACAAGTGTAAACCTCAGGTATATCTCCACTAATATGTACCCAACATTCTGCTTGTAATCATTGTTATCAGCAGGACCTTCCTGCATGTATTTACTTATTTAATCTGTACAATTCTACATACAGTACTGACCCAGGTCTGCTGTCACAGATCAGAACCTAATAAACTACAATGGCATCCTTTTTCTGGCTGGGGACCAAAGTGGATAAAATACTTAAGGATTCAGTCCACATGTGCAAGAACAGTTCCTTATCACCAAATATGCTTATTAATTAAAATGCATATTACCAGTGAGCCACACAATGTAATGGACTTGTCTGCATGTTAGACATGTCAGATCTACTCATTCGCACAAGTTCAACTTGTGCTTCAACAAATAGCAATTGTGAAGGCTGAACACAGATTACAGAGTCTATAAAACATATGACAAGTTGATCACTGACCACAGAATCAGCAATTTGAGCAAGTATGTCAAAGAATGAATCATTTTAACATCAAAATAACTCATTCTAAGTATGCAAAAATATCCATCAAGGGGTTTGGGAAATACATGCAAATGAAGAAAAATTACTAACCAAAACCATAAATAAAATTATACCTGTGACCTTCACTCTGAGGTCAGAGAGGCAAATGTGTATGTCATAGAATGAATTGTCTTCAATTTATAATGATTCATGTAGTTTGTTAGTCAAACACCATTTTTCAGCACATGGTAGGCTGTACATGTCAGCTATATTTTCTTGTTGGAGAAAAACCAAATATATACCCCAGGAAAATCACTGACCCACAGGAATCTACTGGCAAACTTTCTCACATATCCATGATGGCTGAGATGAGATTCAAATCTACATGGACAGAGGTGAGATGTCAGTGATCTTTAAAGATCAACATCTTAGACCACTAGGCCACCTTCGAACCCCTATAGTGATTATTCCCCTCAAGCATTTAGAAAATCCCTCAAGGGGTTAAGGAAATAGAAGCAAATTTTTAAAAAACAAAAATAACTAAAACCTGCAAATTGTCTAAAACGAACACATGTACCTTGATCCCAAAATAAAAGTGTGCGTGTCATAAAATGATATTGTCTTAGTTTCATAACTAAAAGCTTTAACCAAGGACTTAACCATTACCAGATTTGTGTCTTGCTACCCATGAATGTGATCTCAACAAAAATCAAAGTAATCATCAAAGTTATAGTCCACACCATCAAAAATATCATTTGAAATCTGTGATTCTACTTGGTTCTCTGTGGATCATTACTGGATCAGCTACTTCCAAGATCAACCATGGTAAATAATTACTTTATCTCTGAGCTAATTCCATGACTGATCATGGCAGATCATTACTGGATCTGAGCTAATTCCATGACATAATGGAAAATCATTACTGGATCTCTAGCTAATTCAATGACTGATCATTACTGGATCTCTAAGCTAATTCCATGACTGATCATGGCAGATCATTACTGGATCTCTGAGTTAATTCCATGACTGATCATGGCAGATCATTACTGGATCTGAACTAATTCCATGTCTGATAATAAACCATCATTACTGGATCTCTGAGCCAACTCCAAGGCTAATCATGGAAATTAGTACTGGATCTCTAAGCTAATTCCACGCCTGATAATGACAAATCATTGGTGGATCTCTGAGCTAATTCCACAGCTGATCATGGCAAATCAATACTGGATCTCTGAACTATCAGTACTTCTATAGCTGGTCAAGGCAAATTATTACTGGATCTCTGAGCTACATCCAAGTCTTGTCATTGGCACAAGTTTTATATTACATTCTTTCCTCAAGTCCTAACTACAACCCTGCTCGCCTTCCCCATCCCACATAAAGACCAATAAATACCTATGGGTTGTAATCATAAAATCCAATGCATATTATATATCCACCTACTACAAAATTTGGAAAAACAATATTCCAAAAATGTCACTGTAATGGCAATTGTTGTGTATCTGATGTTTGACACCCACCCAGGGACTAAAGATGGCCATTATATCACAATGGGAATGTTCACATCACTAATAATCATCATACAGGTAACCTACATGTACATATCACACTGATAATTAATCAACATACAGGTAACCTACATAACATGAGAATGGGCTTTATACATGTAATTAGGCAACTGCCATAACATGAGAATGGTCTTCATGTAGTCGACTTACATACCTCATAGATGGTCACCCATATAATTGCAACCAACATTATCACAAAACTGATCATCAATATGGCAACCTATATGTAACACACCATTCTTAAATAATGATGGTAATATATACATGGTTTTATAACTGGCAGTACATTAGTAAAAGCATACAGTACATGTACTCTCAGACATGGAGAAGGTAGAGATACTATCAGTTTTATGTTCTATCCTAATCCTTTACTTGATATCAGGCTGGCAGCTGAAATAATACATATACATAGCCAAACTGTAATACAGTGATATACACCAATAACTCAGCATTGTAGTTTTTAAAAAAAAAAAAAAAATTCTTCTAATGAAACAAACTAAAATAAGCCTGAAAAACCTTTTTGAAATATAGAAACTGATCCTTTTCTTAACAATCAAACAGTACAATACAACAATGGTCATTTAAAAAAATCTTACAATTGCTATGATTGTACTTTTATCAAATGTACTGTATTGGGCTGAATCTGCTACAAGCCTTACATTCTGTTGTGGTAAATAACAGATCAATAGAGAAATTATTAATTATTGACACAAAGGAGACATGCCAAATACAGCATGTACATTAAACCATTACAACTAATTTAGTTTCTAGTGATGAAACAAAAATCAAGATACAATGGAAACTCTATAAATTTTGTAAACTTTCTGGGGACTGACCATTTAATTTGTGGAGGGATGGCAGGTGCTGTGATTTTCTTTCCAACCAGGATATCTTTATTTCTTTTATAAAACTGTTTCTCAAGCTCTATAGCTGCTGTAGTTCTTTTAACACCCCCACTCTCAAATTTAATGGTCAGTTCCATTCTATCAAAATACAGTCGACTCCACTTAACTGCACATCGGTTAACTGCACACTCTGGATAACTGCACGTAATCACGGCAGTCCCGTTTTTTCCCAATGCTTAAAAATGTACTGTACCGTACTCCGGTTAACTGCATACTCTGGTTAACTGCACGGTATCGTGATGGGCCCGAGGGTGTGCAGTTAACCAGAGTCGACTGTACAACAGAGAGGAAAACAGCTAATCTGGCAAGATTTGACTGCCGTTTTGGAATGGGTTAAAGGTAAAATAGGGAGGTTTCTATTTAAACTATTTAAAATCTTGCATACCTGAAAACCACATGGTGATTATTATTATTTTTCACGTACAATACAATATAACAACATACACATAGCATTCATTGGACACAACTGATCCATTGGCTCAGATCACTTATTTAAATAACTCCAAGACCAGCCAGGGTTAAGGAGCAGTGGCAAACTAGTTACGACGGTGTAGTTGTTGTTTTGTTATTGTAGGTTTTAACACCATTTATCAGCACAAGATAGGCTATACATGGCAGCCAGTATTAATGGTGAAGGAAGAACCGGTGAAAACCCTGGAAAAGAACCACCGGCCCACGAGAAGCTACTGGCAAGCTTTCTCACATACCCACATTGGCTGAATCTGAGACTCGAACAGACACAGACTGAGGTGAAATGGCAGTGACCCATAATGGAGAGCACTTTAGACCACTCAGACGCTCGGGATCACCTAGGGACAAGTAAAAACCTTATATCAAAATTTATTAAAAATTTAATTTCTTATAAACTAAACAAACATACATACTATGGAGAAAAACAAACAGACATAAAATCCTTTAACTGTCGGAACTAGGCAGTCAGTCAAATGATGCAATTCTGAGACAGACCACACCAATAAATAATTAGCATGTATAGTACATCTGCATAGCCATGTGGCACAGTGACAATGGATCTCATAATTACAACCAAAACGATTTATTTATTTAGGTTTTAATTGCCATTGGAATATAACAGTGCCCTGAAGAATGATGTCAAACACACAACAGCAAATAAATTCTTAAACAAGCTTGTTATTACAGTTGGTAATCATGGACAAACTTAATTATATTTAAGTGTAAATTTCAGGAATTAGGCAGACTGGGTGAGTTAAAAGGGAGAAATAGAGGATCTACATATAATGTTCAACAGAAAACACATCTGAGCATAAGATGGCCAGTTTTGACACCAAGGGTTGTTTTTAACAAAATATAAGACCCCCAGTCATGGTGTCAAAATCTTCTTTTGAATAACACATGGAACTGAGAGAAATGGGAGACTGAGATAGTGAGTGTTCACTCCTGGCAGCCAATGCAGTATTAAGACTATTGGAATGATTGCCCTGGTTATCATTATCCAGACATTGTCAGTCATGAGGTTGCACTTTTGGATGATCTTGCCAATTCTCCAAAACGACTTAATGACCAACACATATTCTGTCATAGGCTATTATCAATACTAACCCACTGCAATAATGTAAGGATGAAATTGCTCCTAAGACATCTTATAGTTGAATGCTAACAACTATTTAACGCCTGACACAATATTACATGTAAATATCAAAGTGCAAGCAGGCAAATGGCATGGCTACACCAGGTGCTTAATATCATTCGAAAGCAATACTGGCAGAACTGAACTCCTAGCAAATGGATGTGATTAAATGCCTGCACTTCAAGATTTTTACCCTGTAAAGCATTGTTCATTTGCACCATTCTGACTTGAGCTGTAACAATAACCTAATTTGACAGTACTAAGTATGTGTTCATTAATACACATGTATCCCAATAGCTCAAGATCTACTGTAGTAAAGGGCCAGTACTTCCTTTGTCATAACATTAAACCAGTTAACAAATGTAAATCCTTTGAAAACATGTAACATCTGATCCCACTTAACAGAGAAAGGCACACATACCTAATACAGCTCACCTGTCCGGCATCATTTCACTAAATAGTATTGTAGAACACAACCTATGTAAACTATATCCCAAGCTTTGTATCAGGCAGATGTTACCTCTTCTACTATATCCTGACAAAAACTCTTTCCAAAAACTAAAGCTTTAAACTTTACATTGACAGAGGAAGCTTTGATGTGTCTTTTACAGAGTCAGTTGTCTTTCTGATGCCTTGGGTTTCTTTACTCTTTGTAACTAAATTTGGAATTGTTTCTGAAAAATGCGTAACATAAAACATGCTGAAAATATTTAAGGTAAGAAACATTATTAGGTCTTTAAGTTTCTTCATGCAGTCAAAATAGGTGAGTTTTAAGAGTACTCCTGAATGGGATCACTGCGTCTTTGTGTCTACGTTCAATGGGCAATTCATTCCACATTCCTGGGCCCTGGTATGCAAAAGAACATTGTCCATTTGACTTCATTTTCATAGTGGGAATAATGAGTGAATGATTGTCAGAAGAGGAGCATAAGTATCTTGCAGGTGTGTACACATTGGTGATGTGGGATAGGTATGTATGACTGGAGTCAATCAGTGAAAGGTACCACAGAGAACATATTTTGTGTTTGATTCTGGATTGAATGGATAACCAGTGTAGGATACAGAGCAAAGAGGAGGTGTGTTCTGATCATGGTACTCTAAGGATGAACAGCACAGCTGTGTTTTGAACTTTTTGAAATTTCTGGAGTAGATACTGAGATGAACCATACTAGTCCAGTCTTGAAAGTAGTAATGAACACACAAGTGTTTTAGTGGCATCAACTAAAAAATATTTGTGAATGGAGCTGATGTGTCTTAGCTCATGATATACAGCCTTGCATATGTTCATGGTCCAATGTCAGAGGACTGTCAAGGGTAACAACTCAGTTTCGTACTGACTGTGTGAATTTTTTGTTGTTATAACTGATATTTATTATTTGAGGTAAACAATGTGAATGAGATAAGCCTTTGTGTTTTGATCAGGATGGCCTCAGTTTTATCATTATTCATCTGCAGCTTGTTACATGTCATCCAAGATTTCACATCAGAAATGCACCTCTCTACTCCTTAGATGGTAGCATCAACTTCAGTTGGGTGGTTAGACTTGTATATTTGGGTGTCATCAGTGTATAATTGGTGAGACACTGGGTGATGATTGACTGAGTGTAGAGAATGAAGGGAACAGGTCCAAGAACATACCCCTGTGGAACACCACAACTTAGATCAACTGGGCTGGAGTATATTCCATTTGACTACACAATTTTTGTCCTGTTGACCAAGTAGGACTTGAATCACAGTAAAGCTGTATCATGAATGCCATATAGATGCTGGAGATGATGAAGTAATATATCATGGTCTATTGTGTCAAATGCTGTAGACAAATCAAGGAGGGTGAGGACTGTAATCTTTCTGCTATCCAAAGCTGAGAGAATGTCATTAATTAGAAAAGCATGGCAGTGAGTATATCTTGTTTGAGGAATCCAGATAAATCAAGGCATGAAACAACAACCCATGAGAAGCTACTGGTAAGCTTTCTCATGTACTCATGCTGGCCTGGACTGAAACTCTAACCCATGCAGACAGAGGTGTGATGTCGGTGATCTATAAAGGCAAAAGCCTTGGACCGCTTGGTCACCCGGTGTGCATTTGTAGTAAAGAAAAATAGCTGTCACGGTGACAAAGAACAATGATTTTCTTAAGAAAAGTTTGAAAACGAGCTTCGCAAAAATGTTTTAAGCGAACCAAGATTGAATGTTATTAATGTACAGCCTATACTGTGGCATCTGTAAAAAATAACACAGGTAAGAAAAACCCACAATTAAATATTTTTAGCAATCTTAAAAAATCACACAGGTAAGAAAACCCCACAATTAAATATTTTTAGCAATCTTAAGAGGATGACGCTAACTGATAAAAAGAAATGTAGCCAATTTCAAAAGGACATGGAAATAGGTGCAAGGTACTAATATTTCAAGTTTGAAATATCAGATAATGGGACCCTGTAGTCATTATTAACCAGCAACAAATTAAATTATCAGTTTTCACATTCCAGATCAATAAAGTTTTGTATTCTATTCCATTAAGTCAAGTTACATGGAGCAATAAATATGAGAATTGGACAACGCAAAATCTAATCTTTTCACAAAGGCTATGTAACTATTATAATCACACAAACACAATGTTTATTCTAAATGCATTTATTATCCCAAATGACAAGAAGAAACAAATATACACAGTTAAATCTTGCCACAATTTGTTTTCAAACTTTCTTTTATTACCCTAGTGTAATAGTTATCAAATGTACATTTAACAGACACAAATTTGTTTACAAATTTAAGTATTTGTGTACAGTCTCATAGTAATCAATTCAAAGGTGAGCAAGTCCATCATGAAAAACTTCATGATAACAAACCAACCTATCTGAATTCTAACCACATACAGAGAGTAGAACTTAAAACACCCTCGAGTTTTGAGTTCTTAAGTGATGATTTTGGCAAAGCACCAATAAATTTGTATGCCAGGTAGCAAAATTACAATATTGGTGCCAGCAATGGGAAACCAGGTTTAATCCGATAACTGCTCCCATATGGGAAAACATTTTCCTCAAGAAGGGATGCTACTAGTCATCAGACCATTCCATCTAAATGTATGTACATCACTGTGTTATGCTCAACAATACTTCTTTCTTTATGTGTATGTGTAGAAATCACTGTGTAATGCTGAATACTCCTCCTTTATGTTTATATGTGTACAAATTACTGTGTAATGCTAAACAATACTTCTTCTGTCATGTGTGTTTATGTACATATCACTATATATTTCTCAATAATACTTCTTCCTTTATGCATATATGTATCAATCACTGTAATGGTCAACCAAAGGTTTTTCCATTATGTGTATATATGTACAGGTCACTGTGTAATGCTTGAAAAAAAAAAAAACTTCCACCTTTATGGGTGTATTCTATACATCACTTTGCAATATTCAACAATATTTCCCCCTTTATGTGTGTATAAGTATATGTATATCTCTGTGTAATTCTCAACAATACTTCCTCCTTTATATATATATATATATATATATATATATATATATATATATTCAAGAAAAAAAGCAACAGATTTTAAAGAAATAGCGATCTTAATTAGAGCCTTGAGCAATGCTGAAATATTAACACTAGTAAATGGTTAAGTTTAGTTAATGTGTGCATAAAATTGCATGGGACTGTCACTCATTCAATATATACATTTAATTCCATATAAATGATATATATATTAAATTCTATATAAATGATATATATATTAAATTCCATATAAATAATATATATATTAAATTCCATATAAATGATATATATATTAAATTCCATATAAATGATATATATTTAATTCCATATAAATGATATATATATATATATATATATATTAAATTCCATATAAATGATTTATATTTAATTCCATATAAATTATATATATTTCATTCCAATTAAATTATATATACATGTATTTCATTCCAATTAAATTATATAATCTCCTCTTCATTCCTTAAGAAGATGGTTTAGTTTGATTTATCAATTAATGCTGTGGCATTGATTAAGCAAAATCGACAAGAATCAGTTGTAGCATGGACCTTTTTCTAAAGGAACATTAAAAATCCACACACTAAATTTTATGGACCTCAATATCTATGGGGTAAGTGACACTTATTTAATTTTTCTTTAGTCGCTTAATAATAAAGAACCTAAGTATGTTTGATGGCTTATGAAATATAAGAGATAAATTACTGCTGTGTCTTGTTTATCCATTCATGTGGCTCAACAAACAGGAAATACTAAGATTTGTAGCTACAGTTTTAATAAATAAATATAAACTACAGCAGATGATAGACATTTTGGCTGAATATATTAAGTCAGCAGCCACAAGTTCATAGCACCTTACTCTGAACAGTCAAAACAGCAGTCAGAAAAACGTTCAAAAACCTATTATTACTGGATGTGACTTGGAACGTGGGAACGCTGCAACCTCCTTGCCAAATTAATGTCATGGCAGGTAAAATTTGGCTACAGAACTTGCATAACCTGAGAACAGAACAATGTGCTACAAGCCATTGTCTGTACATTAACACACCAATGGAACATCTACCTTCATGTCTGTAATGCTAATAAAAACAACAAAGAAAAATGAAACAGAGATGATTGCTGAGCTCAGGGAAAAATGATTTCATCGACTGAAAAGTGATCTTGTAGTAACCTCTAAAGATGTATACACCTGAAATCATTAGAAAACTCCACGCACACCACTAAGAGTCTGTTACTATGCATATAAAGCTAATTTAAGAGACTGTTACTATGCAAATAAAGCTAAGAGACTGTTACTATGCAAATAAAGCTAAGAGACTATTACTATACAAATAAAGCTAAGAGACTATTACTATGCAAATAAAGCTAAGAGACTATTACTAT
This sequence comes from Unio delphinus, assembly GCA_029339505.1. Taxonomy (NCBI): domain Eukaryota; kingdom Metazoa; phylum Mollusca; class Bivalvia; order Unionida; family Unionidae; genus Unio; species Unio delphinus. The sequence continues at coordinate 2,598,579 of JAQISU010000109.1, read as the reverse complement.
GCAAATAAAGCTAAGAGACTATTACTATGCAAATAAAGCTAAGAGACTGTTACTATGCAAATAAAGCTAAGAGACTGTTACTATGCAAATAAAGCTAAGAGACTATTACTATGCAAATAAAGCTAAGAGACTGTTACTATGCAAATAAAGCTAAGAGACTGTTACTATGCAAATAAAGCTTCCTGTAAAAATGTCAGAATTATTAGAGAATACAGTCACCATGTCCGATTCTCTTTCACACATTCCCGATAACATTTTAACTAAATACCTAACTGACTAAAGATAAACTTTCCAGTAAAGTGTTACAGAAGAATATGAAAAACTTTAAAGGACATATACACAAGATTAAAACTTTGAAAATAGCATTAATGTAAAATCTATGGAAAATAACCAGTGTAAGAATCTGCACATCGAAGACATAGAGGAAAAGTAGAAAGATGCATATTGCTTTAGTAACGCTGCTTAAGATGCAATTTTATAAAAAAATTTTAATGAATTATATTTAATTTTGCAGCAATTTATTATCCTGAAGTCACAGGCAACTTTTAACAGAAACAAAATGGATCACTCAAGCATATTAATGGTAATTCTCAGACAGTGAAAGAAAAGACAAACAAAAAAGCAATGCATACGGAATGTTTTAGTTTGAATGATATAACAAAGATTTATTGACTGCAGTTATCAAAATTACAATTTTGACATGTGTTGTTTGTATAAAAAAATTCATAATGTATTAACATTTCCTCTGAGATTTTATGGCTCGGTGTAAGCAGCATGTTCCTGATACAATCAAAGATATAATCCAGGGAAAAGTGGTGGCTAGATCACACATGGGGGTGGGGTGGGGAATGCCTCTATAGCCCTGCAGTCATCATCATCTTCCTTAAGCAACAACTCATCATCCTATTTGTCACATCTATGGCAATCAAATGTAAAAACTGCACGGAGATGATACTTGTCCACTAACATTAAGCATTTATGTCAAGAAAGATATCTCTCTCTTCTCTACTGAGATTACTGAAATCATGTCTTTTTAAACATGACGATGGCAGCAGTGGGGATTGAGGTTAATAAATCAGGTTTTTCATGTCCCATGTCAGGCAGGTATGACAGCTATCCAAGAGTCCAAGCAAACAATGTGATAAGAGTATGTGTGTGATTTGGATTTTTACCATAGCATTAACAATTTTTCAGTAAAATCACTATGATGTCTGCAGTGTGGCAGTTTATAGTAATATCCAGCACTGGGGTATCATGTCACAGACATGCAGCAGCATAACTCACCCAGTCATATTGTCCTGACAACAGGCCGACCAGTCCAATCACTAACCTCTTAATGCTAAGCACTTAGCAAGGTAGCTGTTATTAATATTTTTACGTATTTGGCACGACTCAAGGCCAAGTTTGAACCTGCTAAATCCCACATATGAGGTTAATGCTTAAATAACTAGGCCACCGGAGTGGTCCAAATTTTGTGATAAGACCATACCATGTCATAACAAGCAATGTGATATGACCATGTCATAACAAGCAATGTGATATGACCATGTCATAACAAGCAATGTGATATGACCATGTCATAACAAGCAATGTGATATGACCATGTCATAACAAGCAATGTGATATGACCATGTCATAACAGGCAATGTGATATGACCATGTCATAACAAGCAATGTGATATGACCATGTCATAACAAGCAATGTGATATGACCATGTCATAACAAGCAATGTGATATGACCATGTCATAACAAGCAATGTGATAAGACCATACCATGTCACAACAAGCAATGTGATATGACCATGTCATAACTTGCAATGTGATATGACCATGTCATAACAAGCAATGTGATATGACCATGTCATAACAAGCAATGTGATATGACCATGTCATAACAAGCAATCTGACAAGACCATGTCCAAGCAAGCAATGTGATAAGAGGAAGGAATTAGTTTTTTTTATTTATATTTGAAGTAATTTCTCAAGTAAACTAGAGGTTTCCCTGCCTATTACATCAATAGTGTAGCTAGTAGATTGTTGCCTTTAATATCCCATTTTATCAACAAACTCTCTAATGTCAGCATCAAGTCTTGAACTGGGTGTCAGCCATATAATCCCACTTTAATTAGTTTTTTTTACATGACAACTTATATTCTAGTTACCATACAAATACATCAATTACCAAACACACTATGAGGATATAATATTTATTTTGCTAGAAATCAAATCAAGATATTTTTTCAAAGCACCTGCAGGTAGATACTTAACAGGATTGCACTATAATGTGGTATTATCATGGTACGTTCAGAAATACCAAATACAAACTTGTTCATGTTACTCAACTCTCCCAGGGATACACATCTAACTGTTGTTTAAATTTGTTAATTTAATTTAATTTAGCCAATTGCAATCACATTGATGCTAACTTAACAACTTCACATTGGACAGCTTCTACTGATGCCCAGGCAGTGAATTCATGTCCGACAACAATGACCGAATTCCTGACAATACTTTAAAATTTGATTCACTCACATCTTCAAGATGATCACACGTTGCTTTTCAAGAATGGATAATGTCTACAGAAGAAGAAAAAAAAGTTGAAAATGAAAAAAAAAAAAAAAAAAATTCTGAAAGGAAATTCCACATTTAATGATGGCAGATGTTAATACATGATCAATTTTATCACTACCAACCTTTACTATCAAATGTGCTGGTTATTCGTGGGAATTTAGTGGAGGAAACTGATGGAAACATGTGAAAAAAACATGATTGGAAACTTCCCCATGCCTCCTAAATGACAATTAATCCTGTGGGTATAAAAAAAAACAAGGGAGAGAAGTAGGGTTGATGTTTGCTTAATCTCTATAGGCAAGCATGATGTAAATAAATGAACAACTTTTGATCATCTCAGTGTTCATGTATGTTTAGCAGTAGTTACAAATTTATCAGTATTAAATACTAAATCTATTGCATACTGACTGTAACACACAACAGGTTCCATATATAACAAGTATACTGTAGATCTTCTTGTTAACACAAAGTCTTTATTGCACAATTGCCAACCAACCAACCAACCAATCACACCTTTAAGATTTGACCTGGGTCATAACCCAAAGTTGATCCCAAATACAACCAATCACACCTTTAAGACTTTGACCTGGGGTCATAACCCAAAGTTGATCCCAAATATAACCAATCAGAAAATCACCTGGCCAATTCTATCAGGCCATGACAAATCTTGGAAGTAGATGTAGGAGCACACATCAAATAGATATGTTTGGTAATTTGTCTCTGGCAAAGTGCTCAGGTATGATATGAGAGCAAAGGCCGAGATTGATCTGGTTATGACACTGCTGTATTATTCAGTGTGAAGGCAGACAATACTTTTCAGTGGTGATTAATTACATCCGAGGTTATTTTCTCAACATAAAAGACTAATAAAAAAGGTACTAACAACTGCTAGGCACTCAGCATTAATAGGTTAGTGTTAGGACTGGTTGGCCTCCTGCCAGGATAATGTGTCTGGGTGGGACATCTCACTAGATGTCTATGGCATGATGCCCCAGTGCTAGATTTTACTATAAACTGCCAAACTGCTGAAATTGTAGCGATATTACTGAAAAATGTTAAGAGCTATGTTAAAAATCTAAAATACACAAACACACTTTCTCGACATAAAAGGCTGAGGATGTTCCAATTGAACTATGTTTCTTGAGCGAAAAGGCTGAGGATGTTCAAATTGAAATATGTTTCTTGAGGGAAAAGGCTGAGGATGTTCCAACTGAAATATAATGTCTCTTCTGTTACGAAAGTTTTGTAAAAAAAAAAAAAACCAATAATGTTACAATGGTTGAACTTTTTGTGTATGAGAGAAAACTATTAAAAAGGCTATGCATGTACCAAGATGTGTGAATCTACACCCAGATATGCCATTGACAAATGGACAGATGTAGGATATCACAATAGGATCTCCCTAAAACATGGGAATAATTACAAAACCTAATGGTGAATTTCCACCCAGTGGTGAGGAAATAGCCACAGACAGATGGATATGTGGAGGGTATCTTAATACGATCCACACTAAAGCTTGAAAGAACATATCAACTACAACACAAAACGGATATGACTGACAGCCAAAATGCCAAAAGACAACAAAGATCATGAAGGCTTGAATGTCCAAGAAATACATGAGAACAGCATGAAGTCCAAGGAAAAAAAAGAATGATATTCCTAATGATGTATCAGAATAGGATCACATTTTTATTCAAGACTTCCAATTATTAATTACTAATTATGAGTAACCACTATGGGCTTAGAGACTAGCACCAGGAAATGATACAGCAACTCTATAATGTATTACTGCTATAAAATACAAAAGCCTGCCAATGCAACAACCATAACTCTTCTGAATAATGACGTGTAATGCAGAAAATTCAACTCATTCTAATTCTTCCAATTGATTATGCAAAGCACTGGAAATTAAATTCATTCAAGATCTCAAAAGTCATAAATATAAAGCTGCAGGCTAAATCTGCTTGAAATGCGATAAAGCCTAATAAGTTTTGCTGTAGAAACCAAAGTTGGATGGTTGGCAATAAGAGACCATAACTCCTATGTGACAATGGATAAATGCTGAAAATTAACTCATACAGAGTCTGTGTGTATGTGTGTGTGTATGTGTATGTGTGTGTGTGTGTGTGCGATTTGGAGTATTAATGAAGCTTTAATAACTTTTTTTGTGATATCACTACCATGTCTGCAGTGTGGCAGTTTATAGTGAGGTCTAGCACCTAGTCACATTATCCTGAAACCAGGCTGACCAGTCCTAACACTTACCACTTAATGCTGAGCACCATGCGAGGAAGCTGTTAGTACCATTTTTATCAGTTTGGGTACGACTCAGTCAGGGTTCAAGCCAGTGACCTCCCACATCTGAGGCAGACACTAACCACTAGGCCACTGGAGTGGTCACAAACAAAGTTTAATTAAATCTGAAGTCATATGCCAAATATGGTTAAATTCTAACGCAATCTGAAAAAGTTATATTGCGGAAACCCAATCTCTAAATGAAACTAACCCCATATAAGTCAAACATATTTGTGGGGCCCCAAGTGGCCGAGTGGTCTAAAGCGCTGTCAGTTACGGATCACTGCCATCTCACCTCTGTTTGCGTGAGTTTGAGTCTAAGATTCGGCTAATGTAGTTATGTGATGATGATAATAATAATAATAATAATAATAATAATAATAATAATAATAATAATAAAGACTTTATTTAGAGAAGGTAACTCAATTAGTTACAGAACTAATCTACCTTGAGGCCTTTTATCTGTTATGTACAATATATACAATACATACAACATGATGTGAAGAGTCTGGCTCAACGCTAAATAATTAAGGAATTTTAAATTTCAAAGTATCAAGAGTTCCAGAGCTAGACTGGTTACTAAGATCTACTGCAGTGAAGATGCAATATTGATGGAAAAAGAGCAATAACTCCAAAATATTGGACCTGAAAAGATAAAACCTACAAAAGACTAATTGCAATTCACCATATCAAATGATGTTCGTGGGATCCAATTATGTACAAGGTTGCAGAACTACACATAAACAGTGTGAAGCTGTTATTTAAGCTCATGGTCAAGATCCATAACTCTATCAAATGTGAAGTTATTATATTAATGGTCAAGGTCCATAACTCTATCCAATATAGTCATGGTCCAAAGAATTATCCAGTGTTCATGTATTAAGTCCATAACAATATCCAATATGATGTTATTGAGTTAATGATCAAGGTCCAATATTAACTCTATTCAAAATTAAGCTGAAACAACCCATGAAAAGCACATCTACTGTACGTCTATGAAGGTATCTATACACAAATTGCATAATCAACATGTAGCATGGAATAACCCGATCAAATTGGACTGCAAAAGATAAAATGGTCAAGAGGCGTATCAAAAGGAAAATCTAACTCAAATATAAACTGGCATCCAGGTTTGAACTTGGGTTGCAGAGTTACGGTGGTTATCATAAGTGTGTGTGTGTGTGTATGTGTATGTGAGAGAGAGAGAGAGAGAGAGAGAGAGAGAGAGAGAGAGAGAGAGAGAGAGAGAGAGAGAGAGAGAGAGAGAGATTACTATACAGTCATAATAATTATGTGAAACAACTTTTTTTTCTTCCCACAGACGGAGCCAAGTCAGGTATTTCTTACATCACTACATTATCAGTATAGCTGTTTTTCCAATCATGTACAAGAAAAAGATCAGTGAAGTTTACTGCCTGGCAGCACTATCAGTCTATCTGAATGGAAAACTCATTTCTTCAGCAGACAGTCAGATCATTCTCAGCTGGAGATAGGCAAGTATAGGCACAGAAAAGTGATTTGAATGACATGTACTGCCAAACTTACAACAGTTGGAACACATGTTTCATAACATTTCTCTGGCCCTTTCCCCCCCCCCCCCCATCCCTATCCCCAACCTGTAAAACACCTAATTCAAGTAAACACTATCCACTTTCATCCCTATTTCCATTCTGTCAAACACCTAATCTAAGAAAATTTCACACTTAAAAACTCTGAAGAAGCAAATATTTAACTGCTACAATGAACTTAAGTCTATATCCTCTTACAACCCAATGATTACAAACTACATTCTTGACATCTTTTTTTTTCTCCATTGTATATGGATATATATCAAATATAAGCTTTTCACAACCCTGGTGACCTTGCTGCAAGGACACTTTAAGGCTTTCACCAACTTTTCAAGGAGCAATTTTTCTGATGGATTTAAAACTCTCACCGATGTTACCTTATTGAATATGTCGTAAATATGTGCAACTTGCACTGATCAGGAAGAACACTAGGTCAAGCATAGATCATGAACAGTAGGCCAAGAAGAAGGCACAAACAACAGTAGGCCAAGAAGAAGGCACAAACAACAGTAGGCCAAGAAGAAGGCATGAACAACAGACAGGCCAAAAAGGCACAAAAAAAAGTAGACCAAGAAGAAGGCATAAAGAACAGTAGACCAAGAAGAGGGCACAAAGAACAGTAGGCCAAGAGGAAGACATCATGAACATTAAGCCAAGAAAAAGACACAAAAAACATTGGGCCAAGTAGAAGACAAAAAATATGAGGCCAAGAAGACATTAAGAACATTATGTCAAGTAGAAGCCACCAAGAACACTAGGCCAAGAAAAAGGCACGAAGAACATTACTATTAGGCTAAGAAGAAGGCACAAAAAACATTAGGCCAAGAAGAAGGCACAAAGAGCATTAGGCCAAGAAGATATTAGGAACATTATGTCAAGAAGAAGCCACCAAAAACATTAGACCAAGAAAAAAGCACAAAGAACATTAGGCCAAGAAGAAGGCAAAAAGAACATTAGACCAAGAAGAAGTCACAAAAAACATTAGGTCAAGAAGAAGTCACAAAAAACATTAGGTCAAGAAGAAGTCACAAAGAACATTAGGCCAAGAAGAAGGCAAAAAGAACATTAGACCAAGAAGAAGTCACAAAAAACATTAGGTCAAGAAGAAGGCACAAAGAACATTATGCCAAGAAGAAGGCACAAAGAACCTATAACCTAAGGCCAAGAAAAAGTCACAAAGAACATATCTCCAGGAAGACACCGAGATGAATGTATGTACAATGTATTACTTAGACCCAACAACAATATATGCATACAACGTAACACTAAAATCATTCAATAAATGTACCCAGTATAAACGTACGATGTATTTTTTGAGATGCATCAACAACTATACATGGATGTATCAAGTATCAGAGAAATCCATCAATTACTAAATTTATGTACCATGTACTGGGAACAGATTCAAGTAATGTCAAGCTGTCAAGGATAAAGCCAACATTTTCCAAATTCAATGATTTTTCATGGTTGTATGGCTCTTACAAAAAATAGGGGAAATTTCTTACTACACATATCTTCAGATGGTGACAATACAAAGTCTAACAGGAACCCAACAAAAATTGCAAGACAAGTGTTTACAAAATTGTGTCAATGTCAGCATCAATCTGTATTACAAAAAAGGGCATTAACTCTTAATACAAAACTATTCAGTCAAACTGGATTCTGGGTATGCACATCTTCATATACTGATAAAAATATATGCAAAATTTCACAGGGATCAAATGAAAACTGAGACTAGTTACATTTTATGAGATTTTGGCATAAATTATATCCAGCAAGTCAAGAAGAGTATTGCAAATAGCATGCCCTATGTATAATAATAGTCTTCTATACAGATAATTGATTTTTCTTATACTGCTTTCAGTCACAGTGACCTTGACTGTTGACTTAGCAATCATCCATAAAGTTTGGTCATTGCAAGGGAAACTAGTTTTCTTCTTCCAGCCATCCCAGCCACTATTACGATTCTAGAATAACAGAAAAGCGTGAGAATCAACAAGCTTTGTAAAATTCAATAAATAATTTATTTCCCTAGAATACAAAGTATACAAAATGATAATGTGCAAAATAAACATTTGGTATCAAAAATTAAATCCTAATTAGTCCTATAATTACTAACACAAGTCCTAATCAATAAAGTTCTGACTAAACTTTAGTGGTATCCCAAAATCTTTTCCAAAGATGGTGTTGATGTGGTGGCATGTAGTCTCTAAGTAATACTGTACCAATGTCCTGAATTCTAATGACATGTCAACATTCTTTTGTTGAATCACGGTAATATAATCCAAGAGAATATCCTTCTTTGAATTTCACTATGATTCCAAGAATATTATTATAAAGCACTTCAAATTTCCAAAGCAGAATAATTTTAATTAAATAATTTGACCCAATCAAAATACTACACAACAATAATACAATTCATTCCACTCAGATGTCATTGCACAAATGACTAGTTTTCAAGAAAACTAGACTTATATATATATATATATATATATATATATATATATATATATATATATATATATATATATATATATATATATATATATATATATATATATATATAATAAATATAGGAAAACCGAGAAGAGGGTTAAAAAGTCCATTGTTCCAGAACATTCTAAGTTATAATTAGAAGATCTGTCACAAAAAAAACAAAGATATAGGAAAACCCAGAAGAGGGTTAAAAAGTCCATTGTTCCAGAACATTCTAGGTTATAATTAGAAGATCTGTCACCAAAACAACAACAAAGCATGTGCCAAGCATATGCACAGCAGTATTTATACCTATCTGAAGAATACCAATGTCCTTGACTCAACTTCAGATTATGATCCTAGTATTTATCCTTCACCCTCCAAATGATAAACAATGAGCTTGATTTAGGACAAATTCGAATATGAAAATACCATTTTACATAACCCACAGCATGTAATGAATAAAAATCCTAAAACAATGCAAATTAAATATACATAACATCAGTGACAATGACCTTCTTACCCATAATTCAATAGGCTTCTTGTTACCCCAAGTGCAAGCCACCAACAAAGTTAACTGCAAATGGTGGATCACTAAAGTTATTGTGCAGAGATAATTTTCAGAGTGACCTCAACCTCTGACCCTAAAATCAATAGGGTTTTCTTTTGCCCTGAGAAAGCCATCTACAAGGGATGAGTATTGCCAGCTGAAATCATATACTGTGATACAGATGATTGTATATCAATAAATACTGTAATATAGATGACTGTAAAGCAATAAATACTGCAATATAGATGACTGTAAGGCAATACTGTAATATAGATGACTGTAAGGCAATAAATACTGTAATATAGATGACTGTAAAGCAATAAATACTGTAATATAGATGACTGTAAAGCAATAAATACTGTAATATAGATGACTGTAAGGCAATACTGTAATATAGATGACTGTAAGGCAATAAATACTGTAATATAGATGACTGTAAAGCAATAAATACTGTAATATGGATGACTGTAAAGCAATAAATACTGTAATATGGATGACTGTATATCAATAAATACTGCAATATAGATGACTGTAAGGCAATACTGTAATATAGATGACTGTAAGGCAATAAATACTGTAATATAGATGACTGTAAAGCAATAAATACTGTAATATAGATGACTGTAAAGCAATAAATACTGTAATATAGATGACTGTAAGGCAATACTGTAATATAGATGACTGTAAGGCAATACTGTAATATAGATGACTGTAAGGCAATAAATACTGTAATATAGATGACTGTAAAGCAATAAATACTGTAATATGGATGACTGTATATCAATAAATACTGCAATATAGATGACTGTAAGGCAATACTGTAATATAGATGACTGTAAGGCAATAAATACTGTAATATAGATGACTGTAAAGCAATAAATACTGTAATATAGATGACTGTAAAGCAATAAATACTGTAATATAGATGACTGTAAGGCAATACTGTAATATAGATGACTGTAAGGCAATAAATACTGTAATATAGATGACTGTAAAGCAATAAATACTGTAATATGGATGACTGTAAAGCAATAAACACTGTAATATGGATGACTGTATATCAATAAATACTGCAATATAGATGACTGTAAGGCAATACTGTAATATAGATGACTGTAAGGCAATAAATACTGTAATATAGATGACTGTAAAGCAATAAATACTGTAATATAGATGACTGTAAAGCAATAAATACTGTAATATAGATGACTGTAAGGCAATACTGTAATATAGATGACTGTAAGGCAATACTGTAATATAGATGACTGTAAGGCAATAAATACTGTAATATAGATGACTGTAAAGCAATAAATACTGTAATATGGATGACTGTAAAGCAATAAATACTGTAATATGGATGACTGTATATCAATAAATACTGCAATATAGATGACTGTAAGGCAATACTGTAATATAGATGACTGTAAGGCAATACTGTAATATAGATGACTGTAAGGCAATAAATACTGTAATATAGATGACTGTAAAGCAATAAATACTGTAATATGGATGACTGTATATCAATAAATACTGCAATATAGATGACTGTAAGGCAATAAATACTGTAATATAGATGACTGTAAAGCAATAAATACTGTAATATAGATGACTGTAAGGCAATAAATACTGTAATATAGATGACTGTAAAGCAATAAATACTGTAATATGGATGACTGTAAAGCAATAAATACTGTAATATGGATGACTGTATATCAATAAATACTGCAATATAGATGACTGTAAGGCAATACTGTAATATAGATGACTGTAAGGCAATAAATACTGTAATATAGATGACTGTAAAGCAATAAATACTGTAATATAGATCACTGTAAAGCAATAAATACTGTAATATAGATGACTGTAAGGCAATACTGTAATATAGATGACTGTAAGGCAATAAATACTGTAATATAGATGACTGTAAAGCAATAAATACTGTAATATAGATGACTGTAAAGCAATAAATACTGTAATATAGATGACTGTATATCAATAAATACTGCAATATAGATGACTGTAAGGCAATACTGTAATATTGATGACTGTAAGGCAATAAATACTGTAATATAGATGACTAAGGCAATAAATACTGTAATATAGATGACTGTATATCAATAAATACTGCAATACAAATGAATGTAAGGCAATAAATACTGTAATATAGAAGACTGTGTATCTATAAATACTGTGATATAGATGATCATATATCAATAAATTCTGTAATATAGATGGCTGTATATCAATACTGTGATCTAGATGATTGTATATCAATAAATACTGTGATATCAATGATTAAATGTCAATAAATACTGCAATATAGATGACTGTATATCAATAAATACTGTAATATAGATGACTGTATATCAATAAATACTATGATATCAATGATTGTATGTCAATAAATACTGTGATGTAGATGACTATATCAATAAATACTGTAATGTAGATGACTGTATATCAATAAATACTGTGATATCAATGATTGTATGTCAATAAATACTGTAATATAGATGACTGTTTATCAATAAATACTGTAATAGAGATGACTATATCAATAAATAATGTATAACAGATGACTGTATATCAATACATATTGATACCAATTGCTGCCAATGCTGCTATTTTGAAAACCAGGGAAAAAAAACTACTTGTAATCATTTTAATGATCAGCTTTTTGTGATGACACTGAAAGGTCTAAAGTCTTGTACAATGAAGCGAGCAACTGAAATTGAAATAATGAGGAGAATTTTCAGCACATGGGAAAATTACAATTTTTTTTTTTTAAAATAAAAGAAATGCTTGAAAATTAAATTAAAAAAAGATACATAAAATAAAAGGTTATTTTTTTCATTTTTGTTTCTTTCTGAGAAACAATCATGTATCCCAGAATAGACCTTGCATCTTGGTTTGAATCAACAGATGCTTCAGCCTTAGATATACTGCAATTCTGTTTGGAAGACAGCAACAAAAACAAAGATTCCTGAAACACCTTCTCTCCCCAGCCACTATCAATTGCAAGAACACAACAATAATGGTTAGCTGCCAAGTCTTAATTTGTTTCCCACTGCAGGATATGTGATGCAGAATCAGCCGAATATGCCCTCATAATACTGTGAGAGTAAAATAATGAAGGCAACTAAAAACCTTGGACATATCCATAATGATGTACACAATGAGAAGGCCTATTGATGTACACAATGAGAAGGCCTAACGATGTACACAATAAGAGGGCCTAATGATGTACACAATGAGAAGGCCTAATGATGTACACAATGAGAAGGCCAAACGATGTACACTATAAGAGGGTCTAATGATGTACACAATGAGAAGGCCTAATGATGTACACAATGAGAGGGTCTAATGATGTATACAATGAGAAGGCCTAATGATGTACACAATGAAAAGGCCAAATGATGTACACAATAAGAAGGCCTAATGATGTACACAATGAGAAGGCCTAATGATGTACACAATGAGAAGGCCCTTGGACATTTTAAAAGAATTTGGTACACATTATGAAAAGTATTTAATGGATGTTATCCAATTTTGCCCTTATCTTTCATTTGGTATGCCTTTTGGGGATGCCTAAAGTTAAGCATGTACTTGTCACTATATAGCCTGGATTGTATTTATGTGTCATTAAATCCCATACATATATGCATACTATTTATTGTACTCTTTCCATCACTGATTTGTATTTGAAAATTATTATTAGAATACATGCAAATGTGTGTTAAAATATTGCATTAGTCTTTACACTTTCATTTTAACTTATTCAGATGTTCTGATTTTGCAATATTTTCTTCCCATCTTTTACTTTCACAACAAATAATCTTATATATAATGAACACTCCCTTAATTTTATATCTGGCATGTACTGTGGCTGAATAATCCAACAGGCCTATAAACTGGTTCATACAAGTTTTAATATGGAAGACACATATCACACATAACAGCCAAAAGATCCTAACATTTCAGACAATCATTTTGTGTGTCTTATCAATAGGCATGTGTTTCAACTTTTGACTCAAGGAATAATTGCCAGCAAACCTACATGAACTCTTTTCCATCATTCTTCTATGCACACCTTCAAAGACACAATTTTTCATCCTACAGTCCTCTAAAATGCACCAATAAAAATGACTTTGGAAAAAAATTAGTAGTAAAGTTTAGCATTTAAAATTTTCCAATAAAAAAAGTCAGAAATATACTGACTCTCTGCATTTTGTTTCAAGACTCTAGCCCTCCCCCACCCCCACTCGAAGGTATTATGCGAATGCTGAGTTCTATCCCTGCAACACCCATGGTAATGGTAGATTTGATGGCTGATCAGAATGTACATAGTATGGAATCCTGGCAATAGATAAAAGATCATCCAATGAACTTGCCTGGTATTATGGCCAGCTGAGCTTTAAAAAAAGAGCAGACCTGAAAGGTTTCGAGATCTCCTTTGATTAACCACAGCACATCTCATGTTAAAAACATTAATACACTATGTTTATGCTGGAAGTTGGTCTAGAAACCTGGTATATGGATTGTAAAGAAATTCCAGGTGGACTATAAACAACTTCCTGAATAATGTCTTAATACCTAATTCCAAAATTAAAAGCTTCTCTGAGTGTTTACCTAAATAGTTTCTGTCTCCAGTAATCTTTTGGAAGGTTAATGATTAAACCAGTGTGGATATAAATATAAAAAGGGCAAAGTGTTTATGTATGTTTTCTCACTTTCTGGTCATAAGAAGGTCACAAGATTTATACAACAGACATTGTCCCCTCCATCTCTCCCTTCACTGAGGATTAGACCTACATACACAACATCAAAATTGTTTACAACCATTACTATACACACTAACTATGCATTACAAGTAGTTAATCTTTGCAGTTAGCATCAATTCTTAGATCTGTTCTTTCCCTCTCATGGACCCCCCCCCCAATTTATCTGGAAACCATTGAGATCCTGACACATTGGAGCTGCTGTGGTTCTCAGGTTATGTTGTTGTTGTAGGGTTTAATGCCATTCTTCAGCACAATATAGGCTATATATGGCGGCCAGTATTAATGGTGGTGGAAGAAGCCGGGAAACCCCACAGAAAGAACCACTGACCCACGAGAAGCTACTGGCAAGCTTTCTCATGTACCCACATTGGCCGAATGTGAGACTTGAACCCACGCAGACAGAGTTGAGATGACAGTGATTGTTTGTTTGATTAGGATATTTAGCGTAGCTTTAATAAAATTTCAGTCACATCACTACGATGTCTGCAGTGAGGCAGTTTATAGTGATGTCTAGCACTGGGGCATCATGCCGCAGACATGTAGCATGATGTCCCACCCAGTCACATTATCCTGACACCAGGTCGACCAGTCATAACACTAACCTCTTAATGCTGAGCGCCAAGTGAGGAAGCTGTTAGCACCATTTTTGTAAGTCTCAGGTATGACTCGGCTGAGGATCGAACCCACGACCTCCTGCTTCCGCGGCGGACACTCTAAGAACAAGGCCACCAGAGGAGTTAAGAGATGGTATCTGTAACGGATAGCGATTTAGATCACTTGGCCACTCCAGGCCCTGGTTCTCAGGTTAAAGCACTGAACATGTGACCAGAAAGATGCAGGTTCAATTCCTATGATGATCAGCTTAGATTAGCTACTAAATGTCTCAGGTTAAAAGTCATGGGTTTTATTTAACTCTTAGCAATTATATTTGGACATGTTTAAGAAGTAAACAAATTTTTTTTATTTTTAAAAGCTAAAAATACAAATATACATTAAATAATTTAATAATGGCATGCAAAAAAGAAAATGCTCAAAATAATGCACAAAACATGTAACAACATTTAAACAATAAATATTTCTGGCAGTTCAACATGGCAATACTAACAGATGTGAAATTTTCATTAATCAAACATATCTGATTTACTTCAATGACATTAAAGAATTTTCAATGTGGTCAACATTTTAGAAATAATTCTCTGCAAATAAATTTATAAACTCGGACATCGTTTTCACCAAAAATATGCTCTTCTCAGTACACATTTATCTGCAAAGGGAAGTACTCAATGCGTAACATCAAACCTGCAAAAGTAAACAGTCCATTTAAAACCAACTTTATATCACACGCAGACATTTGGTCCAAGAACAATGTTGTAGCCATCTTTTAGTAGTTGTGACAACAAGAATTTCATAACGGCCGCTGCAGTATCTATATTTAAAGTCTGACTAGCACTATTTACATTCAGAATCAGCCACATATCATAAATTATTCATCAAAAGAATCAGCCACATATCTTAAATTATTTATCAAAGAATCAGCCACATATCATAAATTATTCATCAAAGAATCAGCCACATATCATAAATTATTCTGCAAAGAATCAGCCACATATCATAAATTATTCATCCAAGAATCAGCCACATATCATAAATTATTCATCAAAGAATCAGCCTCATATCATAAATTATTCATCAAAGAATAAGCCACATATCATAAATTATTCAGCAAAGAATCAGCCACATATCATAAATTATTCAGCAAAGAATCAGCCACATATCATAATTATTTATCAAACAATCAGCCTCATATGATAAATTATTCATCAAAGAATCAGCCATATATCATAAATTATTCATCAAAGAATCAGCCACATATCATAAATTATCCATCAAAGAATCAGCCACATATCATAAATTATTCATTGAAGTAAAAAGAACAAAAATGGTTACTATGGTAGCAGTATTGTTTATCAGATTGTCACTAATTTCAAGTTTTTAGTGAAGACCCTATGCTGATATGGCCATAAAGGAAAAGTTGTTGCTGTTGTTGTTAGAGTGTTTAACACCATTTTTCAGCACAACATAGGCTATACATGGCAGTCAGTATTAATCGTGGAGGGAGTACCCAGGAAAACCTAGGAAAGAACCGTCAACCCATGAGAAGCTACTAGGAAGCTTTCTTGTGCAGCCACATTGGCTGAGCAGGAGATTCGAATCCAGGCAGAGGTGAGATGGCACTGATCTGTAACAGCGTTTTATGACCACTCAGCTACTCAAGACCCACTACAGGAAAATGCATAATGCACTGGCAGATCAGGGTCTATGATATTTGTTCTACTATATACTCCCACCAAACTGCACAGACCCAGATCTGTTGGTGCATTATGCAATGGCAGATCTGGGTTTATGCAGTTTGTAGTTGGACTCTACTTATATGCATGTATATACAGTACTATTCTGATCCAGGTTGATCGCACAAATGGTAGTTTTGAAAAAATACTGTTCTTTGAGTGCTATTTTAAATTACTGAAGAAAAACAATGCAAGTACACAAACAATTTATTCTGTGAAAAGAAACTGTTCCTCTCCTGACCTACTTGGCAATGGAACCTCAAACTTTAAGAAAAATGAGGCTAGTAAAGCAAGATGCAATGCTGGGAAAGACATGATTAATGGTCTGATTTGTTTCGTGGAGAATTTTTGTTACAAGAAAAGTTCCAAATAACCTCTAATACCACCATGCATTTCACAATTTAACCATCTTATACAGGTAACCTACTTCCACAACAATCAAAATGTTTGTTAACATGGTGCGACCTTTTTCACATTTTCTTGGAGAAACCCAGGTAACGAACAACTGAAGCCAGCAAGGTGCCCTTCAATCTGCAATTACTTATTAGAATCAAGGTCACATGTTGGTTTTCTGCCAATGATAAACCAAAATAATGAGACAAAATTAAGTACAAAACATCACAGAAAAAGAAGCTCTTGCTCACTTTGATTTTTTTGGGTTCACCTGCCTGGAAACATAGTGATGCTTAATGTAAGCCAACTCAGCAGTTTCTTTTGTTTACTGGTAGATAATGATTGCACACACCTTACAGATAACAGCTCTAGATATTACACATTATTCAAAGTCTACCTAATTAACTGTCAAGATCACTATAGGAAGCTATGTTGGGCCCAACTGCAGTACTGATCCCGATAGTGAAAATGACAGTTTTTAATCTGTCCAAATCTTTTGCTGCCCTACTTGGCCAGGGAGCATAAAAACATAACAAGTAATCAAGTTAATAGGAAACTGCTATACACACCTCAAAGAAGAAAATCATTAAAATTTTCAAAAAAGAAGGAGGCTAAACAAAAGTCAATCTTGTGATGAAGGTTTGAGCCTCCAGCAGAAGTTGTGTTCTCTACCATCTGTTGTTGTAATTCTTCCACTACATGATACTGTGTGTTACCTCCCACATCGTTTCTGTGATATTGTAGTTGGCAATGACAAAGTGTTCCATTATACAATGATTTGGGTTTCTTCTCTCAATGTTTTAGCCATGCCATTGATAATTTCCGAGATGCAGTAATGGAACACCCTATACCTACATAGTACATGTATATCTCAGAAAATTTCAAGTTTAATCCTATTCAAATTGGAAGTGATAAATAAAATTGGGACACAACAACTTTCATTTTGAATGGTC
Organism: Unio delphinus; assembly: GCA_029339505.1. Taxonomy (NCBI): domain Eukaryota; kingdom Metazoa; phylum Mollusca; class Bivalvia; order Unionida; family Unionidae; genus Unio; species Unio delphinus. The sequence goes on along the minus strand of JAQISU010000109.1, from coordinate 2,580,644 downwards.
TCCTCTTTTAATAAAGGTTTGCATAGCCTTCTTCCATTTGTTACCATTTCAGCTTTTTTATTCATGGATGAATAACATAGTTTTATACAAATGCTTTTTGTTATATCAGTGTCAGCAACCTATTATTAGTCAAATGTTGTTCTCCCAATTTTTGACAATTAAAATTATAATGTAACTTGTCATTAAGACTTGTACCCTGCCACATACTACAACTTGTACCTGTAACATAATAATTCCAGTCTGTGTGGTCTGGTGGTGCCAAACATTATGCAAGACTAATAGCAAAATAAAATACATTTGAATATGTATTCTAAAGTTTATTTGAATATGTATTCTAAAGTTTATTTGAATATGTATTCTAAAGTTTATTTGAATATGTATTCTAAAGTTTATTTGAATATGTATTCTAAAGTTTATTTGAATGTTTATTCTAAAGTTTATTTGAATATTTATTCTAAAGTTTATTTGATTATTTATTCTAAAATATATTTGAATATTTATTCTAAAATATATTTATTTGATTATTTATTCTAAAATATATTTGATTATTTATTATAAAATATATTTGAATATTTATTCTAAAATATAATGAATATTTATTCTAAAGTTTGTTTGAGTATTTATTCTAAAATATAATTGACTATTTATTCTAAAATATACCTGAATATTTATTCTAAAACATATCAGAATATTAAAAAATTCAAAATAAAACACAAGATAACATGATCTTTCTTTTCATAAGTTTTTAAAATAAAATTATACATCATTATTGACTGAAACCAATTGCTATATGTCACCAATTCATGACCAGGTGCAGGTTTTAGTGTTATCCAAAATGGAGGCATCAAACACATTCTTCAGAATCAAGACACTTCAACACTAATCTCTTTTAATAAAGGGTGATATAGTTATTTAATGAATTAATGTTGCGATTTTTTATTCATAGGTCAGGAAATTATTTTTAAAAAATATTTGCTAGATCAATGTCAGTAAACATATGAATAGTGAATCTTGGTTCACCCAAATTCTTTTAATTTGGACCGTGCATGTTACTTATCAGATAATTTCCCATTACGCACAATCTATTCTCCAACTTTCTGAAAGTGGTATTTGTTTTGTCTATCTTGTCTAATTACTGGAAAGCTGCAATTGTATCCAAAAACATACGTAAGAAACAACACCCATGTAAAATTACAAGGCAAGAAAATACGATTTTGGTCACAAAACAACAAAAACTTGGTGTCATTAATCAAACACTGTCTGAAGATATACAAAAATGCAGTATGCTGGGACAGGATATCTCTACACTGGTTTACTCATGCCATTGACAACTTATGTGTGTGTGTGATTTGGATTTTTAAGGTAGCTTTAATAATGTTTCAGTCATATCGTTATGATGTCTGCAGTGTGGCAGTTTAAAGTGATGCTGAGCACTGATGCATCATAATGTAGACATGCAGCATGATGTCCCACCCAGTCACATTATCCTGATACCAGGCTGACCAGTCTTAACACAAACCTCTTTTTGCTGAGTGCCTAGCGAGGCAGCTGTTAGTACCATTTTTATCTATCTTTGGCATAACTCAGCTGGGATTCGAACCCGCAGCCTCCCGCACCCAAGGTGGACATTCTAACGACTAGGCCACCGGAGAAGTATGACAATTTATGAGATGCACATGTAATATGCAGAGGTAGGCAGATTTTTGTCAGAGAGGACTGGGGTTTTAACAAGTGCATTCTTTACTTACATTACAGAAACAATTAATTATCAGGTATGCTCCAAAAAGTCTAGTCTATTTCAGTATGCATCCAATTAATGTAGTTCTTCAAGGGTTTCTTGAAAGATTTTCACATCTCGTCACTGTTCATATCTAAGTTGGCAAAATAATCCAGAGTTGTATCCAACCATACTTACACATATTTGCAAGTTTTTTGGGGGAAACAGCAATTTTTCATCTTGTGACTACCCACTCATTTGTGATGTATTCAAGTACAAAGCATACACCCTAATTGAATATTTTTTGTAAGAAACAGCAGAAACTTTGAATTTATCACAATAATTTGGTTATATTTCACCTTGCAAATGTGATTTATTATTGTGGTTGGTGATGCTTTTGTTTATATGCAGTGTGTGTGTTTTGGATTTTTAACATAGCTTTAGAAAAAATCAGTTAGAGATCACTGCCATCTGACCTCTGCGTAGGTTCAACGTGGGTATGTGAGAAAGCTTGCCAAAAGCTTCTCATGGGTTAGTTGTTCTTCCGAGGTTTTTCCTGGTTCTTTCTCCACCATTAATACTGGCCGCCATGTATAGCCTATTGTGTGCTGAAAAATGGTGTTTAGCGTATCATGATAATGACAAACACATGATATAACAATGACAAATACATGATATAGTGGTAATGACAAATACATGATATAGTGGTTGTTGTAGTAGGGTTTAATGCCATTTTTCAGCACACAATAGGCTATACATGGTGCCAGTATTATTAGTGGAGGAAGAACCAAGGACCCCCCCCCCCCCCCCTGGAAAGAACCACCGACCCACAAGAAGCTACTGGCAAGCTTTCTGACATATCTACATTAGCCGAATCTTAGACTCGAACCCATGCAGACAGTGATATAGTGGTAATGACAAATACATGATAAAGTGGTAATGAAAAACACATCATACAACAATGACAAATACATGATATTGTGGTAATGAAAAATAAATGATATAGTGGTAGTGACAAATACATGTTATAATGATAACGACAAATACATTATATAACAATGCTATACACACTGTACCACATCTTTTCTTGTTTAAATTTCATTCAAATCTTTCTTCTGACAATCCTTCTGTTGTGTACAGATCTTGATGTTTTGCTTCTTAACTTAGCTTTGATATTTTAAGAGTGCACAGCCAAAGTACAGCTTGTCTGACCATGTCTAGAATAAACTTCAAACTGCTAATAATTAACTGAAAATATCTACAATCACTTGGCAAGAGATATTACCCAAACACCTGAAGCCTGGCTCCCACATACTATAAAAATTCTCCCATTTCTACAATCTGAACTATTTCCAAATGTGAGATTGTTATATCTGATAGTGCAAGAAAACTAGCTCTTGAAGTAAGACCTGAAATTCTTTCTGATATCTCTTAGTTTATAATTATTCCCAAACTCCCCCAAAACAAATGCCAAAGTAGCATCATCCTCCAGTGTGAGACACAATTTAGGCTTGAACTTTCAATAACCCAATAGTGACAAAAACCAGAACTTGAAGTTAAAACAGATGTGTAAGCATAATCCTTCTTGTCAAAACAAAGTGGAGATACAAGTGATTATTCTGAACAGCATTCTGGAGGGATATATATATATATATATATATATATATATATATATATATATATATATATATATATATATATATATATATATATATATATACATACATACATATATATACATATACACACACACACAATAGATCCATGGTGCTCCAATCATGCTGTTTTTAGCCTGAGACTAATAGATTTCTGCTGCTTACAATTAGTTAATACCCCTTTTCATACCAAGTATGTCTATACAAGTTTCTTGGGTAGAACTGAATAGTTTTTAAGTTACGACCCACTGGCTAGTCCAAAGAGTTAACACTAGAAATAATGCTAATCTTTGTCTGAGCTCTAACATCATTTCTAAAAATATCCATTTGCTTTTGGACATGGAAACACAGGATAATTTTATGTTAGTATTATTCCAAGTAAAATCGAAAGTTTGCAAACATTGCTTCCATAAAGTATATGTGCGCAGATTGGGATTTTTAACTTAGCATTAGGAATTTTTCAGTCATATCACTACAATGTCTGCAGTGTAACAGCCTAGTGAGGCTTGCAACGTTACATTATAATAAGTAAACAAGGGTAATAAATCGGTCACAAGATCGCTGGGGCGCCAATTTTATAGTTCATCCCTGGGCACAAAATATCATCGCTATGCCTCTGAAGCAGACAGTACACTGGTTAGTAGTGACTAGAATGTATTTATTTGTAAAGCAAACAGTACACTGGTTAGTAGTGACTAGAACCGCTCCGGTGGCCTAGTGGTTAGAGCGTCCATCCATCAATCCCCGGCCGAGTCATACCAAAGACTTACAAAAATGGTACTAACAGCTGCCACGCTTGACGTTCAGCATTAAGAGGTTAGTGTTAGGACTGGGCGGCCTGGTGTCAGGATAATGTGACTGGGTGGGACATCATGCTACATGTCTGCGACATGATGCCCCAGTGGTAGACATCACTATAAACTGCCTCATTGCGAACATCGTAGCGATATGACTGAAAAATTGTTAAAGCTACGTTAAAAATCCTAAACAAACAAAGTAGTAACTAGAATGGATTTATTTATAAAGCAGACAGTACACTAGGTAGTAGTAACTAGAATTTATTATTCTGACTAGCAGGCAGAGAAGAGCGTATTCCACACATCATGCCATGTTTTCAGTGAGGAATTCTTCTGAATGCAACTGTTCACAAGTTAATAAAATGAGTTCATTGACTCTTCTTGCTTTTGTTTTCTTCCATTTCTTCAAAGTTTCCACAGAACTGAAGGTACATCTGTCTTCCCTATTAATCTTAATAAGCATCAGGTTTCTCTGTTTCTCAATCCCAAGACTATTCCTAAAGGTGGTTAAGATCTTGTTCTGGACTGAAAATCGACTTTACTTCTTTTTGAAAATGTAACCAGTTGTACATTTTCTTCCATTGTGGCACAAAATTATGTTTCATTTTACGAGTAACCGTCATCTCATCTTTGGCACCACATTTTCGATAACATTAGTTATCATTGGTTGGTTGTAAGCAGGGTCCGAAAGATAATTTCATTAGTTTCAACCTTTGAAACCATTTTCAGTCAAACGCTGACAGTGTCTTGTAACAGTGAAAATCACTTCAAAACCAAGTGGGGTCTTTTTTTTTATGACTGTTTCTTTGGTGGCATGGTAAATATATGGTTCTAACATGATGTTTCTACAAATGATCTGACAGTTAAAGGTCACATAAGGTCAACTCCAGGCTCTACCTCAGTTATAACCCTGTGTCTTATGAAAACATTAATGAGTTGTGACCTAGTCATTAAAGTATGTTAGACCAAACTTTTGTTTTACGTTAATCAAAGAAACAAAATTGAGGTGAGTCAAATTATGTACCGACGACAATATTTGTGTCAGATCAGAAAAATCTGCGTATTTGACACATGATGCATGGTTAGATAAAACACTGGTTGTTAAACAAAGCACAATTTACTCCAATTGCCTCAGAGCTACATAATCTCTTCCACTGTGCCTTAAGTTAGCATACCAAACCAAACCCACCGTAATTCTCGTTTTATAGTTTTTCTTATTACCTTGAATGACCACCTCCTATAGAAAATTCTTCACTTTCAAAATACCTTTTAACTTGTGATAAATCGTCAATCACTCTTGATCAAACACAGCAGAATTTTTTTGTATACATTCTTACAACCTAGTATCAGTCTGGGATGGTATGTGTGGAATTTTCTGTATATATTTCTGACAATTTAATGTGAATCTTCATGTAAAGATGTTCCAACACAACTGGCAAGGTGTAGGACTGTATTCATAATGGCATAAACAATTTGCAACGATGACAGTTTTCCAGAGCCTGGCAAGTCAACAAAACCTCAAAGATTTCTCTGGAATGCAAGTATAGTAGTAAGTGGAATTTTGGCCCTGGCTCCAGTAATGTGGTTCACATATAATCAAATAGCCAAAATCTATTTACTGTACCGTATGTCATTTCTACACATTCCATAGTAAGCACCTTATAAAATCTACTTACTGTACGGTATGTCATTTCTACAAATTCCATAGTAAGCACCCCTATAAAATATATTTACTGTATTGTATGTAATTTCTACACATTCCATAGTAAGCACCTTATAAAATCTACTTACTGTACGGTATGTCATTTCAACAAATTCCATAGTAAGCACCCCTATAAAATATATTTACTGTACGGTATGTCATTTCTACACATTCCATAGTAAGCACCCCTATAAAATCTATTTACTGTACGGTATGTCATTTCTACACATTCCATAGTAAGCACCCCTATAAAATATATTTGCTGTACGGTATGTCATTTCTACACATTCCATGGTAAGCACTCCTACACCTCTTTTGGGGGCAAAACTTGCATTTAAATAGTGTAGGGAGGGAATGAAGCACTTCTAAAATCCACCCATAACATTGTGATTTTCTAATAAATCTATTATGATGTCCCTCTCATTTTGGTTATAACTTGCATAACACTCGAGTCCCTTGAAATGACCGATGCTTTAGTGACTAAAAATAAATTCCAGGAATTAATGATCAGACCATATCTTCCTTTTAACTGCTGAGTGCTGAAACGACCTCTGATATTTCTGAGCAATATCAAGATTTACACATCAGCTATTATGTTGGTAAAAATGGCAACAAATAAAACATGTCAAATATTTTGGTGAAAACCCTACATTACTATGACCCTCCTTTCAGTGATGAAATAGTGAAAACAAAATTTCCAATCTGTTTGGATAGCATAGTCTGACATAGCATCATTTTCATGTTGGTACAACTAGTGAGTTTTAAGAAATCTTCTGGTGAAAACCCTATACATGTATTACTATGACCCTCCTTTCAGCGATGAAATAGCAAAAAACAAGATTTCCAATCTGTTGGATGTCAGATGGCATAATTTTCATGTTGACACAGCTAGAGAGTTTTAAGAAGTCTTCTGGTGAAAACCCTATATTACTATGACCCTCCTTTCAGTGATAACATAGTGAAAACATGATTTCCAATCTGTTTGGATGTCAGATAGCATCTTTTTCATGCTGGTCCAAACTAGGTTGAAAACCCTTGTATTAACTCTTGGAGGTCCATTTCTGAACTCTGTAGCATCAAGGTCATTTAAGATAAACACTAAAGTGGGTGGTATTGCAGAAACATAGACAGATGAAGCTCCACAATGGCACCAAATAATCTGGACTTTCTAGTCAAATTACAAAATACTGAGGGAAAAACATATATTTGAAACCCGATCTTTTAACACCCAAAATTTTGCTCATGGTTGGAATCTGATTTTGTGGATTCTTTTACTTTTTGGCCTGAGCTCTAAGGAAGACAGGTCTGAACTGCACAAAGACAGGAGAACAAAGTGGATAAGATGGGGATAGGATTAAAAAGTGGCCAGGTTAAGAAAATGATGGGTCCAAAAAGCAAAGAAAAGAAGAACTTCAACATTTACCCTTCTGTAAAGTGAAAAAACAAAGCTTTTACTAGAACTAAGCCACTCTAACCTAAAATCTCTTAAAGGCCAATTTATTTGGATGCATTCAGTAGTAACCCCCAAAATGTGTTTCCTACTCACATTTTAGGCAAAAATGACAAAAATCTCCATGGGTTAATGAGTTAAATTACCATCTTTCAGAAGGAATGGTGAAAATATGATTTTCAGTCTGTTGAATATTAGATAACATCATTTTCATATAGGCCCAACAAGAGACCTTAAGAAGTCTTCGAGTGAAAACCCAATGTTAATAAGGGTTTCCATTTAGGACAAGCAGCTTTAAGATGATTTTAAGATGATTTTAAGATGATTTTAAGATGACTTTAAGATGATTTTAAGATGATTTTAAGATGACTTTAAGATGATTTTAAGATGACTTTCATAAATGCTGCTCTAGTGGCCATACTGTACATCATTTTCATGAAGATATTGATAACTTTAAGTTTCTTACTTTAAGAGTAGTATTAACAAGATTTTTTAAGACAGCAGCCATAATAAACAGATTGGCACCATTTCATGTAGTACCAACTAGATATCACACGAAGTCTTTTGGTGAAATCCCCATGTCAAGATGATCATTCATGCAGAAGGAGCAGTGATAGTAAGATTTTCAATATGGTCATGGTGGCAGCCATAATCAAGGTCTGATCAACATCATTTTCATTTAGGACCAACCAGAGATCATAAGCAGTCTTATGGTAAAACCCCATGACAATATGACATTCCCTTCACAAAGGATAGCAATAGCAAGATTTTCCAGATGGCTGCCAGACTGATCATACTGTATGTCAGATAGTTGCCAGAGTGATCAAACTGTATGTCAGATGGCTGCCAGACTGATCATACTGTATGTCAAATGGCTGCCAGTGATCAAACTGTACATCAGATGGCTGCCAGAGTGATCATCTGCCAGAGTGATCAAACTGTATGTCAGATGGCTGCCAGAGTGATCAAACTGTATGTCAGATGGTTGCCAGAGTGATCATACTGTATGTCAGATGGCTGCCAGAGTGATCAAACTGTATGTCAGATGGCTGCCAGAGTGATTATCTGCCAGAGTGATCAAACTGTATGTCAGATGACTGCCAGAGTGATCACACTGTATGTCAGATGGCTGCCAGAGTGATCAAATTGTATGTCAGATGGCTGCCAGAGTGATCATACTGTATGTCAGATGGCTGCCAGAATGATCATACTGTATGTCAGATGGCTGCCAGAGTGATCATACTGTATGTCAGATGAATGCCAGAGTGATCATACTGTATGTCAGATGACTGCCAGAGTGATCAAACTGTATGTCAGATGACTGCCAGAGTGATCATACTGTATGTCAGATGGCTGACAGAGTGATCATACTGTATGTCAGATGACCGCCTGAGTGATCAAATGGTATTTCAGATGGCTGCCAAAGTGATCATACTGTATGTCAGATGACTGCAAGAGTGATCATACTGTATGTCAGATGGCTGCCAGAGTGATCATATTGTATGTCAGATCCAAACTATCTTTATTCACAATCAAGGATCAACAAGACAACCAATAAAATGTCTTTCAGTGAAAAACCCGTCATATGACCATTCATTCAGAAGATTTGAGATTAGTTATTTTTAGGGTTTACATCTACAATTAGCACATGATAAACCATAAATGGTGGCCAGTAAACTTGGTGGAGGAACATCCTGGGAAGAACCACCAACCAATGGGAAGCTACACATTTTCAAGCCAAGATTCAAGTCCCCATTCCAGATATAGCAATAAGATTTTCAAAATGACATAGTAACCATATTGAATATTATTATAGATGCACTATTTTCATTTGAAACTAACAAAACAAGATAAGAAGTTTTTCCCCCGAGCTGAATGTGTAATTTGGATTTTTAATGTAGCTTTAACAATTTTTCAGTCATATTGCTAAATTATATGCAGTGTGGCAGCTTATGGTGATGTCCAGCATTGAGGCACCATGCCAGAGACATACAGCATCATGTACCACCCAGTTACATTATTCTGACACCAGGCTGACCAGTCCTAACACTAACCTTCTAATGCTGACAGGCTAGTGAGGCAGCTGCTGCTACCATTTTTATAGGTATTTGGAATGATTTATAAGGGGTTCAAACCCCCCCCCCCCCGCAACCTCTCACATTGGAGGCTGCGAAAAACCCTGTGTTAATATGATCATTCAGGTGAAGTAGTAAAAACAAGATTTACTAGAAGGCCACTGTGATGGGCATATTGGAGTTTTGCTTATAAACAACTAGACATTGAAAGAAATCTCTCGATGAAATCCTGTTGTCAATAGGATTTTAAATTCAGAATAAGTAGCAATAAGATTTTGTGATAGTGATTGTGGTATTATATTCATTTAGGGCCAACTAGACATAATAAAAAGTCTTGGTGAAAACCATGTATATCGACATGAGCATCAATGTAGATAGAGTGGCAATAACAAGACAATCTACATAGTGATCATATTTTCATTTTGGACGATTTAGTCTTTTGGTGAAAACCACATATCAGTATCGCTATTGAATTAAGAGAAGTAACAAAAACATGATTTTTAACCATGGTGCCCATATGGCATGCCTGACACCATTTTCATTGGTGACTAACTTGAATGAGCTGATTTTTCATGGTGAAATCCCATGCTGATGTGACTTTCGGCTTAGGAAGGAAGATTAGTGATAAGAATTTCATGAAGGCTGTTTTTAGTGGGTTTTAGACGTCGGTTTTTTCCCTCTCTATTTTGTAATGCAATATAAATGTCCAGATTACTTGATATCATTGTAGAGCTACATATGTCTACGTTTTAATGATACCACCCACTTTAGTGTATCATGTATGACCTTGACGCTACAGACCTTGGAAGTAGGCTACTATTTCATGCCCCGTAAAGTCGTTGCTAGGGGTTAATGTATTAACAAGCTCTGGTAGAAAACTTGTAGTTGGTAAAAAGGTACCTCATAGCTCATGTTTTTTACCCAGGTTATTATCAACAGGTGAGTACCCAAGTGCCCCAATACCTATTGGCATCTTTACTGAAGATAGATAACAGGCTATGCCAAAAGTATTTCTAATTCATAATTATAAACCAGCTTATGTAAAAATGCCTTTTAATTGAATTTGGCATATTTTTAAAATTATTAACAATAATAATAATACAGATGGCTACAGAGATTTCTCAAAGTAAGGATTATTATAAAACTGAAATTTTGTTGGCCCTTTCAGTAATGTACAACCTTGGGCTGGTAGACTGCTGTCAATTTCCAATTCAACATGACAAAAAAAAGTCGCCAATCTAAAAAGTTACAAGGCTTTCACAAAGCCAAAGACACAACAATCTGCATTCAGAAATCCTCCTCCTTGCCATTAACCCTGTGATGGTAAGTGATGTTGATGTGTAGAGAGGTGTACTTTGCAAAGTCTTTGTCCATTCCTAGTACACTTAACAACCAATTAGGATACACTTTGCTATGTAGTAAACTGGAATACTATTAATTGGCTGTCTAAGAATGAGAGCCTAGGGCAAACAGTTCATATGTTGCCTGAGCACTGATAACCTCACATGTCATTCATTAGTGTAACTAGGTGTATACATAGATGCATATGCTTAATATAGAAAAAATAAATTACTATCTTTTACAGTTCAAGCAGTCTCATTCCTACACCACTACCAGCCCATTATTGTGAGCATGTGGCTAGGCTTTTGACACTTGCATAGTAATTTCAACTCGGTCATTTAAAGAGGATAGGGTTCTTTCTGCTGGCTGAAAGGATTTGTTTTTAATATTTTTTAAAAAGTTACTTTCTTTCCTGTTTTTATATTATTATTGTGGAACATCACAATCATCTGAGATATTCTCAACTGCTACAGGCCAGATTTGGTTCACAAGAAATATTTTCTGATATGTTTACCAGATATATACAACAAGGAAAACTTTTGACCTTGAACTGGGATATCATTGATCAAACTCGTGATGATCTATAATGAGCACATTAGTTTAGGCCAGAAAACAATTAATTAGATTTATGGGGACATGTGCTTGTTAAATCTCTATGTTGCAATGATTTCTAATGTCTGTGTCAGGAGAGGAAGTGATTCTTAATTAAACCTTTATTTATTTAACCGTCTCAGACAAGTCTAAGGAAAGATTAACTATGATTTTATGTATCAAAAATGTCAAAAAGTGATATTCTACAGAACATGTTGTTGGCCAATCTAGAAGTCAGACTGACTGAAAATTTTGGCACCTAGTTATAAAAGGCATTTAAATCCTGATTGGCTATGCTAAAAAAGGGGCATGTTTCCCACATGTAAATCCCTAATTTTAAGGAGGACCCATCAGAAAACCTAATCAGTCCAGATTTTTAATTGCAAGAAAAAAATGAACATACTCCACGAGTTATTTGGGTGGCAAAAGAGGTCAAAGCTTAAAGCACACGGTATCTGGGCCAATCTCATGTGAATTCATTGATATATATATATATGTATAATTATTTGTTCGAATTTATTTGCTTGCATTTGCATAAATTTATTTGTTTAAATCTGTAGATCAGTTTTCTTGATATGAGTATAACAGTGTTGAGTTCTTTTATCTGAACAATGATCTTTTTTTTATATAAGTTTGATAAATGGTTTGAATGTGTTGTTGTTTGCATAGGAATTAGGTAATGTTAAGATTTCTTACATTACTTGATATGAATTAAGAGAATTCATGTGAATTCACCAATCTTAGATGATTTCGCATATAGTAAAGACTTGAGTACGTTTTGACTGAAATTAACACTGCATGAAATGAGATTTCATGTATGCTAAAAACACGAATGTGTGTATTAGCTAAAAAAACTAACATAGTAAGCAATGTAATGAATTTCATTAATTCATTTATGTAATTGAGATGAGACCTTTGATCTGTTGAATCTCTGATATTAAAGAGAAGGGATTAATGAAAGATATATTCCCACTAGGATATCAGATAGAAGACTTGGTTGCTTTCTGTTTATTTTACATGAGGAAAGCCCAGGGAATACCTAATGTAGACTACCAAGAAACCTACTGATGACCTACCATAGATACACAAATCTATGGACTCACTCATCCACCTAACCACACAAAGCTGGAGGGAAGAAAGGAGGCAAGACAACACAGAGTTTGGGAGATATATAAAACAATAAGGTTAAAGCATGACTGTGTACTGGACTGTGACAAAATACTGTTTGATACAGTATCACGTTTCTACAACACCAATAAAAAATATAAAAAATCACTCAAATATAGTAGAATAAAGAACATATATTAATCAACAGAATATATTTAGCCCTTATTTTTGCAGTGCATAATACACGGGCAGATTTGGGTTTATGATGTTTCTAAGTGTCTCATGCAAGGTACGAAAAAGCAAATGCCACATTTATACTGCACAATTATGAGGAAAATGGTCTTTGTTATTTGATACTTATTCTGATATTCACCAATTAATGTATCAGTGATAGCCACCAATCAATGTACTGATCATATCCACCAATCAATATATCAGTGATATCCACCAATCAATGTACTGATGATATCCACCAATCAATATATCAATGATATCCACCAATCAATGTACTGATGATATCCACCAATCAATATATCAATGATATCCACCAATCAATGTACTGGGTTTCAATATAGTTGATTCAAATTGAGACTGATGAAACCTCAGCTGAAGAGGATATTAATGTCAATACAACATAGATGTCAATGCTAAGCAATTGAAAGGCAATGTGATACAGGGGCCATAACTCTTGTCAATTTAATCTAAAAATGTTGAAATTTAAATTTTTCTTAATGTTAAACCTTGTACCAAATTTGGTTTCAATCCATAAAATCCTTCAAAAGTTACAGAGCAAAAGCGAAAATATGGGTGGGATAAGACAATACATAACAGATGAACATCGGTAACATCACATCCCCTGAAAAAAATAATGGCTGGACCATAATACAGTGAATAAGACAGTTTCTTACTAGTAAGGTACATTTATATAGACTTCATTTGATGTATGAAATGCTTTCTTCACATCAATCCACTAAATTAGTTTTCTTTAAAATCATGATCCACCTGCTGCCACCTAGGAGCATGAAATTTAAAAAAAAATCAAATTCCACATCCTGAACATAAAAGCATATCCAGTATATTTGAATAACACACCATGTGGTATTGTTTCTCATGCACCAGATGTCTTACTGAAGTACTGTATAGGCCTTCATACATAATCTGATAAATAAATTAAAAGATTATCAACTTAATTTTTTTGTAATGAGATGAAGGCAGCATTGAAGTATAAGGTGGTGGTGGTGGTAATTACAATGCCAATCATCAGCTTAATAATAAGCAACAACTATTGTTTGCAATGGTGATTTATACCAAATGTACTAAAATCCAAGGAACACAGAATAAGTATAGTAAATTCCAAAGGCTGGGTCATTTCCCCTATACATGATAAAACGATCAATCCCAATGGAGTACTGTATATTCTAGACCTAAAAACTATGTGCAGAGGAAAATCTTTGAAAAAAAAATTACTGCAGGAAGGATTTAATGAAAAAATAAAGGTAATTATTGAAAATACAATTGTGAGTTTTCTACAATTGGTTGATTATCCCCACCTCCCTCAATTTAGAAATGAATGTGAATTATATAATCATGCATCACAGTGTTGACCCAGACCAACCAATACAGAAATTGAATAAAGTGTTGTCACTGAAGTTATGTCACCTTGATGAAAAAATCATTTTACAAGGAACAACAATAACACCTATGGGTTAAATATACTGAATCTATCAAAACAAAACACGAGAATTTTCAAATAATTCTGTGGTATCTTCTTAATCATCAATTTCTTTTACATTTTAAAAACTTACCAACATCTTTCAACGCAAACATCTTATACTTTCCTACCTATCCAAGAAATTACTGATGACTTATTTTTTATTCATTCATTAGTGTACACATTCATTCACTGAACTGTGGTGGCTCAGTGGTTTAGTGTAGTGTGCTGGACTCAAAATGGACAGGGTGCAGGCCTGACTCCTACCATAGGAATAGCCACTGGTCAGCTGAAGTAGTGAGTCCTTGGTCAGGGCACTTTTACTCCAATTACCTTGACACTAAATAACCTACTTGTGTTGCTGTGCCACAAAGCTAATTTGAAAATATTGGTATCACTCAAGAGTATCAGAGATGGTTTCAATCACTTAAAAGTTACAAAGAAGAAATGGTCTTATCCTGAATTCCTGGAAATTCATTTAAGCCAGTAAATCATCATTCCCTTTGACGCTCTTTTGTCAGTGCTAATATTAATACTAGTATTAGTATCAATTCTGTGGCACCCAAAAAATGAAAATAGTTATATGTAGTAGTAGTAGTTGTAGGGTTTAACACCATTTTTCAGCACACGATAGGCTATACATGGCATCCAGTATTATTGGTGGAGGAAGAACCAGGTAAAGCCCACTGAAAGAACCACCGGCCCACGAGAAGCTACTGGCAAGCTTTCTCACATAAGAAAATAGTTATAAAGAGATGATTAATTTGATATAAGATGTAGAAAAAATTCCATTCTAACTGATATGGTATCTCATGGAACAATCCAATGAATAAGTGAATGATCTTGGTTTGGTCATTCACGGCACAGCAAAACAAGTGGGCTATTTACCTTTACTGATTTACAAGCGGTATTTTAGGAGGGGAATGTAAAAGAAAACACCAAAATATTTTCACCTATTTGTTCTTCATTTGCAAGCAGGGATATACTGTAACCAAGTTGTAGTCCATTTGCGATGGGCACTGCTTATACTGGACACACCAGTATATAATACATATCTTATTTTCTGAACAAGAGACTCAGTTGAGGTGGGGAGGGGAGTTAAAATTATCTTGACAACAAGAAAGTAAATATTCATTAATGTTAAAAAAATGGATAATTACTGGTACGCTGCTAGAATGAATATTACATTCATGAACCAGTAAATCTCAGATTAACTGACATGAAACAGAGGGCACTATCATAGGTGCACTGGTTCATACAACTTCAAGGTCATAAAAATAAACGTCAATAATTATTTTGTCAGTAGTAATGATAATAAACTTGCCCAAAGAGATGGATGGATGTCAATGTCAGACAATGGGCAACTGGCCATCCCATAAACTGGTCTGGCTGATAACTGGTAAAGCTATAAAACAGCATTATTCTGTCATGACACCAAAAGAGGTTATCAGAGGTACAGAGGTCAATGGGTCAAAACCATCACCATTCTGGTATTCATAAGCTTAATTTGTTACAGAGGTCAATGGGTCAAAACAATAACCATAACCATTAATGTTAGATATTAGTAATATTTTTATGAATCTGAAAATTATTCCTAAAATTTTGCACTTTTGAGTTCTAGGTGGGAATGTAAAAAAAAGTTTTGAAACCATAAATTACTTTAAATAAGTGTTTTTACACTATGACTGGTATCAAAATTTTCTTTTAAACTCACATTCATAAACTTAATATTTGAAAATATATTTGAAGGACTCAGTTAAGCAAGCTTTACACCAACCATCATATTATGCAACAATTAAACTTAGCTGGTAATATAAACAATTAACAGTCAAATGGAAGCTGTTGTGCCATGGTTAACTGCCAGCTGCCACCGTGTCAACAGGTTAGTTGACATTTGGATAACAGGCAAGCATTCTACTGTATTTAATACCCAGTACAATATTTGATGTTCTGATTTACTTGAGATTGATGTGCAAGAAATCAACAGCACAAAAGAAAGTTAATCCATCAACATCACCTAACTTGACCTTCCAAAGATCAAAAGTCAATTAAACAGGAGCCTGCTACATGTGCCATACTGTATTATAAAATCTTAAATATGATAAGGCTGTTGTTTCAGGGTTTGACTCCATTTTTCAGCACACGATAGGCTATACATGGCAGAAAGAACCACCAGCCCACGAGAAGCTACTGGCAAGCTTTCTCACATGCCCACATTGGCCGAATCTGAGACTCAAACCCATGCAGACAGAGGTGAAATGGCAGTGATCCCTAATGGAGAGTGCTTTAGACCAATTGGAGCACCCAATATGATAAGGCAGGGAAGACTTTGTAAATGTATATATTTTGTCACAAATATAAAGAGAGATGGGGGGGGGGACTGCCTATGTTACGTACTTAATAATTCAAACTGTATAATGACTCAATCAAGGCTGGACAATAGCAAATTTGATGAAGAAATATTTAATACAAATTGGAAATACATATTGTGAAGACTACTGATAAGATCTATATAAAATAAACTATCTGAAAAACTTTCTGGTTCATGCATGCAAATACACCTTTATTAATACCTGTACATATATAAATACATTAAGTGTGCAAAATAGTGCAAAAATCTATGTACAATTATGCACATAATTCCACCTGCCTTGAAAGGTGTAAAAGCTCTTGAAATGGTTTAATGGACAATATACCCACCCCAAAATTAAGGGAAGGGGAGAGAATACTCACTGTATGCAGTTCTGCGATAACCTGCCGAGTGTTGTGCCCAAAGTCGTTGCCAGTCTTGGGCATAACCCTGTGGGGGACAGGAGTTTCTGCGATTGGAAAACAGGGTCACTGAATCCAGAACAACTGTGCTGTTTTCCATGTTGTAAATCCCCATAACATTCAGGTGTGTTTTGACTAGACATTAACTAGGTTCCTGGCTGGATTAAGTAATGATGGTAACATCTTTGCCTTGTGCATGTGCTATAACCTGGATATTATGATAATAATGATGAGAAGATTGTATATAATGGCACCACTGTTAATGGGCAGCACCAAGAACTGGCTGAAATACTGTTGCCTGCAGCAACCAAACTTGTTCTCTCTTCTCCCAGCCTTGCTGGCACATTAAGAGCCCAAAAACATGAGAGTGGTAGATACACAGGCAAGCTGCTTGATTTTGGCACACCCTTTCATGCAGTAACTATTATCTATCAGATAGGTAGGGGGTTGTAAACTGACACCATGGCTACCATTTTTCTGCTAGCATCTCAGGAATATACAAAACAGACCCAATGTACTCTCCTGTGTGTCCTTAAAGACTATCAATGGAGGTAGCCTATTTCCTCTTAAGATGCTTAACACATTAACCCCTGGAGGTTTTTGCTGTTTTCGCAAGAAATCCGAGTAGGAAACACATTTTGGGGACTATTTCTGACTATATTATTATTTCTGAATACACCCTAATACATCGATATCCAAGCAATATTCCGTTAGACAAATGGCTAGTTGTGCTAAAGAAAATGTTTTTCATTGGTTAGTTTGCTGGCACATGAGCAGAAGGTGAAAAAAAAAAACGGACTTTTTTTTTTGCTTAACAGATCCATAATTTTCTTAAGGAGAAGACTCTTTATTAAAAATGTCAACCTCATCCTAGTTTTTGCACACCTGTCTGTGTGCTCTTCAGACTAGGCTGGCGTAGATCTGAGGCCATCAAGTCTCAAATCTGGACACAAATTCGGATTCCAACCATGGACAAATTTTTTTTGGGGGGGGGGGGAGGGTCCAAAATCTTAGGTTTTTCCCTCTGTATTTTGTAGTGCGACTGAAATGTCCAGATTATTTGCTATCATTGTAGAGCTACATCTGTCTACCTTTCTATAATACCACCCACTTTAGTGTATCATGCATGACCTTGACGCTACAGACCTTTGAAGTAGGCTACTACCTCATGCCCTGTAAAGTCATCACTAGGGGTTAATGTGTTAATGGAACTGGTGTTCCAGCTGAGATTAGGCTTAAATCTTTTAAACTGGCACCACACTAACCGTATTGCTGAGGTATCCAACAATTTTTAAAATCTGAAATGTGCTATAATAACTAATTTTATGTACAATTTTACAAAGTTTTTGGGATTTATCACTTCAAATAATTTAGTAAGGTACATTCGGTCCATCTCTGAAACTAATGATATAAACAATTTAGTATGTACCATGAATGACATTCATATTTATTGTTTCATGACAAGGTGAGGGTTCAAATTTCTATCAACCTATAAAGAGCACATTAGTTTGGGTTAGAGAATAATTAATTAGATTTATGCTAAATCGCCATGTTGCTATTGTTATTGTTATAGAGTTTAACGCCATTTTTCAGCACAAGATAGGTATACATGGTGGAGGAATAACTCGGAAAGAACCATTGACCCACAAGAAGCTACTGTCAAGTTTTCTTACATACCCACATTGGCTGAGCCAGAGATTCATACCCATGCAGACAGCGGTTAGATGGCAGTGATCTGTAACGTCGAGTACTTTAGACCTATTGGCCGCTTGGGGCCACTCGCTATGATGCAATGATATCTAATGTCTGTGTCAGGACAGGAAGTGATTCTTAATTAAGCCTTTGTTTATTTAACTGTCTCAGACAAGTCGAGGAAAAGGTTAACTTTTATTTTTTTTATATAAAAAATGTCAAATAGTGATATTATACAAAACACATTGTTGAGCAATCTAGAAGTCAAGCTGACCGCATATTTTGGCACCTTGTTATAAAAAGCATTAAATTTATTTAATCCTGATTGGCTATGCTAAAAAAGGGGCATGTTTCCAACACGTAAATCCCTCGATTTAAGGAGGACCCATCAGAAAACCTAATCAGTCCATGTTTTGCCTGCAAGAGTGAAATTTACATACTTCATGCAAAATCTGGAAGAAATTCTTGCTAGTAAATCATTTTGTCTGAGGGACCAGATGTCTGAAACCCTGATAAACACAATTTGGGGAGAGAAGCAAGTCAAAACTTGAGCATACAGGCCCATTGCCCATGTTCAATGACATGGATAAAATCATTGACAACTTTTTGACACAGTTCAAAAAGTTGGCACTGGTTCATCAATTAACCCAAGAAAAGTGGGCTATCCATGTTTTGGCATTCTTACTGGGAGATGTGAAAGATGTCTACCATAATATGACACCAAACAAGAGAGACAACTAAGAGGTTCTCAAGAAAGTGCTACAATGACACTATGAGCTGTCAGTGGAAATATTTCAGTAACTCTTTGGAGAATCAGCGAAAAGAGCTACTGAAACACATGCGCAATTCTATATATGCATATGCGTAATTTTTTTAATAAATGGATGAAAATGCTAAAGTAAAAAAGCATACGCAAGGAAATTTTGAAAAAGCGCATCTTTAGTACATACAGAAAAGACTTAGTGTTCTTAGTGATGTGTGAATTCTCAACCTTGGATGTTATATGCATGATGGCCGAGTGCTATGAGAGCGAGCACTTGTGTCCAACCACCTGGGCTAGCAGAGACCAATCGGTGAGCATAGGAAGACCACTGAGGCGATACTCCAACGACGATGGAATGATCAGAATGGTGGAAGGCCTGGGGCCAGAAATCCCAGCTAAGGACATTTCCATAGCGAGCCAGGTGATGGAAGAGATAAATAGATTACTGTCCATCAGACACATGACAACTACCCCATATCATCCGCAGTGCAATAGTTTGGTGGAGCTTTTCAATAAGACAATAATCCATGGAAGTGTGAACAACATACCAATAAGTTGTTGATCTTTGCAACAACCTAGAAGAAATTTCTAAATTGGTTCAGGAAAATCTCAGCGATGAAAGGGGCCATCAAGCCAAATATTTAAAAAAAAAGCCGAAGGAACATCACCTCGTCATGGGCGACAAGGTGTTATCGTTGCTGCCATTAGAGAGCAACAAACGTCAAGTTCTTGCGAATCAAGCAGATTGTAGCAATCATGTTAATTTCGTAAATAGTGTATAAAAAAAGTTGTGAAAGACTTGGACAAATAGAAAAAAATACATCACTGTGTAGACAAATTCATTTGGAATAATTGGTGAAAACTTGGTGGATTTTTATTTGAAATAAAAAGAGAAATTAAGGTAAGTGTCAATGCATGTGCGTGATATTTACATAATTGTCTAAACGGGTAAAACTATGGGGCACAGGCAGCTAGACACATCTTAGTGCTGCTGGGGCAGAGCAGCAGTGATACTTTAAACAGTGCTGGGGCTGAATGAGTCAACAGAAAAACAGACTAGAAGATAAAGGTTAACTTTGACCTGCAGGTATCGAAAACATCAGAGTTTGTCCACAATCAGTTATTTGGAAACCTAGAAATCAGGCTGATCTCAAATTTTGGTACATAGTTATAAAAGGCAGTAGATATATTTAATAATCCTGATTGGTTATGTTAAATAAGGAGCACGTTTCCCCACACGAAATTTCATGGTTTTAAAAATATGCCCGATTGCAAAATTTAGCTAGTCTACATTTTTCCTGCAAGAGTAAAAATACAGGAGACTCTGAAATTGAATTTAGAAGAAATTCTCTCATAAAACTTTTATCCAAGGGACCAAATTTCTGGAAAGCCGACGGACAATTATGGTGGTAGAAGTGAGTAAAGCTTGAAAGCACAAGGTATTGGCATATAATCTCATGTAATTCGTTGATAACAATATAATAACTTGTTTGAATTTATTTGCTTAAAATTTGTAAATCAATTTTCTTGATACGAGTATAACTTTGTGGAGTTCACCTATTGGAATTCATATTATGATTTTCTTTATATAAGTTTGATGAGTTGTTTGAACTTGTCATCTTGATTGTTATAGGAATAAATTATTCTAAGATTTACTTTAGTTGATACGAGTTATGGGAATACATGTGAATTCACCAATCTTAGATGATTTGACTGTGTATTTACTGAAATTAACATTGTTAAGCCATGAAGTGAGATTTCATGTATGCTAAAGACTTGAATGTGTGTATTCGCTAAAAATAACATAGTTAAGCCATGTAATGAATTTCATTCATTCCTTTTTGTAATGGAGACTAGAATGGACTGTTATATCTTGTGTGATGTTAATGCGAGTCAGTGATGAAACAGCCATTTGGAAGTACATTAATTTTATGAAACTAAGTTTGTTTATGGTCATATTCATATTTGGCTTGACCAGATAGCCTCTGGCATTTGTATGAATTCAGATAGGATGATAACTAACATAACAAGATGGGGTAATGATATATTCATATTTGGCTTGACCAGATAGCCTTTGGTATTTGTATGAATTCAGATAGGATGATAACTAACATAACAAGACGGGGTAATGATCTATTCCCAGTAGAATATCTGACAGATGATTTAGGTTGCTTCTCTACTGATTTTGAAAGGGGAAAGGGAAAATAGCGGCACTGACTTACTCATGTACCTACATATCCAAGTATCTACGTATTTATGAATCCACCTACCCACACAAAGTTAGAGGGCCGAAAGAAGTGAGACAACTGAGAGTTTGGCACACAAAAAAAGCGAAAGGATCTACGTTTATTCCAGCTATAAGTTTCACACCTTATATTAATATGTACTCGATCCGGGAAACACTGACGATGATCACCCTCTAGATAACAAGAACTGAATAACGCGGACACCTTGTAAGAAGGTACAATCAACCAATCAACCCCACCAAGACCACCAGCACCCCACAGTGACCCAACTATAGTCTTAAATGGAAATGAATCATTTATATCAAGAAGGCAAATTATGGATAATGTGTGGTTACACTTAATTAGATCTGGTTACAAATTAGTACACATTGTTGTACTTACATTTTACATCTACACACCAACCAAAGAAAGTAAATTTGTCTTAATGTCTACACAACTGTGTGAACCATTCAGCTGATAACTCATTCTATTGATTAAACAGACATTGTCTCCATCATGAATGCTATAATAATGTCTGTATGTGGATGGCAGCTTAATACTTCCACAGTATACCGTCTGTGAGTAAAACTCATTACACTACCATGAGTAGTGGATGAGAATGAAATCTGAATCAACAGTTTAAAAAAAAGATCTAAAGGGTAAAGAATAAATGAAATGAAACATCCCTTATACATGATGCAGTATATAACAGCTGCAAAATAAATTATAACACAAGAATTCACCATAGTCACTGCAGCATGAAAATATA
Organism: Unio delphinus; assembly: GCA_029339505.1. Lineage (NCBI taxonomy): Eukaryota > Metazoa > Mollusca > Bivalvia > Unionida > Unionidae > Unio > Unio delphinus. Next base: position 2,558,277 of record JAQISU010000109.1, on the reverse strand, counting down.
TGCAGACCACAGTGACCTTCTTTCAAATTGTTAATACTATGAATAAATTTAATGACTACTTTTAATAGTGCCAATAAAAGTCTAAATAAAACACAAACATGAGATCTGTTCTGATTCACCAACCAGCACAAATGAAAAATTAGTCCTAAAGTGATCGGGGAAGATGGACTAACTTTGTGTGGTGGCAAGAAGAAGGAACCATACTGGTCACATATGAAGATGTCCTAGGAGAACCAAGTCTGCAGCAGAGTTCAAATTTCCCAGTAGTGACTTATAAAGGCAAGCAGACAATGTATTTGCTCATAGTGCCCCTAACAGTGCCATATTTCAATCTACCTGATAGTGTTAAGTTCTGCTTCATGAGGAAATCCATTCCCACATAAACAAAGTCCTTTGCTCCAATAAGTTTAGACTTTGCAAGGAGACCCAAATGAGTTATCACAGAACAACAATGAGATAGATCCTGATGAATGACTGAACCTGAATATTGTTTCTGTGGTGAGGTGGAAATATCTGGATGTGCAAAAAAGGCATACTGAAGGTCAATGGAGTTCTATGTTAAGCAGATGGTCTCCATTTTGAAAGGTTCCTCCACTAGAAAACTATTTAAAGGAGGGAGATCAATTATAACACAACACTCTCCACCTTTTATGGTAACAAGGAAGATTTGGGAAAAAAATGTAGAAGACTGATTGTTCAGGACATTCCTGACTGCCCCTTTCTGCAAAAAGGGTATGTACTCCTCCATTATTTTCATCAGAATGGACCAGAGAAAGAATGAATATTGTTGACAGATTAGGTTGTTCCCAAAACTTGAGTTGGTAACCCTTGCTCGTGATGGAAGGAAACAACCATCATCTGTGATGCTCAATCAAACATCTGAAAATTGGGCCTAGACAAGTACCTATGGCAATGATTGTTGTTTGAGGGATGGATGGCAGGAGGTTTTGGGTTTCTAGAGCTGTTCCTTTTCCCTTCATGCAGTAGGAAGATGGGTTAGAGAACTTAACTTCTTGGGACTGTACAGTGTCATGAACCTTACTGATGAGCATAATAAAATATGTACAATGGTTTAAGGATGAGTACATATAGGATTCATACAAATAACAGTCGTGAACATGTGTAAAACATTATAGGTGAATACATAACAATGTTGTAAAAATTAGTAGTACTGAATTAAACAAAATCATACAAATGTTTCTGTAGATGTTGACAAAGAAGCTTTTTAAAAGCTTGGCGTGTGTCAGCTGACTTTAAATAAGATGGTATGGAATTCCATAGTTTGGGAGATAATATTTTATTGTGTTCAATAGATAAAGAAGTGAATAACTTTTTTAATGACCGAAATAACTTGTATTTTTGAGCACAAGATATGGTTTACCATGATACCAGGCACTTTTTCTTTTCACACTTGTATAACTATTTCTTTTATGATTATTTTTAAATAATTTTTCCAACTTCTACCCTACTCTTGCTAGACAACCCATGATCATGGCTTTTGATTTGGCTTTACATGTATTTATCTTCATAATACTGCATTCACAACAAAATATTTATTTTTACCAAATCTCATGGCATGTTGATCCAATGTTATATAATGTTGTATCAAATGGGAACTTCACAGAAAAATTTCATAAAAGGTCTCAAAAGTAAGTTACAGTCAGAAAAATAATCTAATAGATGTAATGGAGTGATAGAGAGATGTTATGACTGGGCAGCAATATTAAGAAACCATGTAGCTAGTGGAAAACTTGGAGAGGTGAACAGGACTTTAAAGTGTGAATATTAGTAATAAACATTACTTTGCAAAATGTTTTTAAGAAAGTACTACTGGTCTCCCCTCATCCTTAAGTCAACATACACTGCCTACAAAGTCAGACATGATAGAAAACCCAGCAGGCCAGACAAGACCTAATGGGTCTGAGGTATGACTTCACCCATACTGCAGTGCTGATAATAAATGTAAACAACTAAAAATCATTCATCACACATACGCCCTTGCTAAAACATACTATAAAGATTTGTATTAAATCTGACCCCTAAATCCTTTGTGAAAATTCCCCCTCTAGGTGAAATTGATGGAATAATCACTGGAAATATACAGTTAAAATATCGACTAAATTCACAAAGCTATGGCTTACCTGACTGAAGGTCAAAACAATCAATGAATCTGTCCCATCTCTGTCACTAAAACACTGAATTTCAATATACAGTATTTAATCTAAGGTAACATTAATCGAAGCATCAATCTTCAAACAATGACTTAAATCATAAGATAGCATTCATTATAAAAAATTATGTCAATGTTTTCATCCAATTAATATTAGGACTAAGTTCTTCCTTCTTTCCAATCCAATCCAACTTGTTCAAGCTGTATGGTCTATTGCACACGTCTAAACGTTTGTCTACAAAACTGGTTTCATTTAAATAAATTTCCACTGCTTTGCAATCTGTATATTACCTTTTAACCGATGCACTCCCCTAATAACCTAACATGCTTCTTTAAATAAACTATATACTTATACATATACTTATATATACTTATGCAGGTGCTGGCTGATCAAGAAATAAATAACTAAAAAAGAAAGATGACAAATGTTATATATATATATATATATATATATATATATATATATATATATATATATACTTGAAAGGTAGGCAAAATCTTATTGAAGATTGTTTCAAAAGTGTCATATATAAATTTTTTTAAGTGACTGAGAGGACAAGGTTTGTTTGCACATTAAATAAACAGGTTGCCAGACATATAGCAACATATAAACTACTTATTATATTTGTTCTTCAAAAGGCTTTGAGAACAGGCACACTAAATGTTTTGTTTTTTTAAGGTTTAATGCCATTTTTCAGCACTCGGCCACCCGGGGCCCCTGCACACTAAATGAATGGAATGGATGTCATGCAATGCAGGACAAGTAAGCATGGAAAGTGAGAGAAAAAATCTATATTAAAGGTTCACACTAAGATCCAACATTCCTACCACATATACTCCCTAGTCCAACTGCAAACTGAACAGACCCAGATCTGCCATTGCATAATGTGCCAGCAGATCTGGTCTACAAACAGCATACACCCTAATATGCAGACACATTATAAAAGCAGGATCTTTGTTGTTTGCAATTTGAATAGACTTATAAGCGAATATATACAGTAAATTGTAATGCTAGATGGTTGTTGTTGTTGCTGTAATTGTAGGGTTTAGCGCCATTTTCAGCACATGATAGGCTATACATGGTGGCCAGTATTAATGGTGGAGTAAGAAGCCAGGAAAACCCCAGGAAAGAACCACCGATCCACGAGAAGCTACTGGCAAGCTTTCTCACATACCCACATTGGACAAATCTGAGACTCGAACCCACACAGAGGTGAGATGGCAGTGATCTGTAACGGAAAGCACTTTAGACCACTTGGGGCCTAGCTAGATGGTTGATTTTTACATTTGATAAAAGCATATCTGCAAGTAAAAGTATAATTTCTGGCACCAATATTGCTGAAGGCAGGAAATCAATGAATATGTGGCAATGTGTTTTCAATCATAAAATCCATAAACATATTATTATTTTTTCTTTAGCCAGAATGACCTTGGCCTTTGACTTTTTGATAACCAAACTGATGGGATTCTTCCTTACCCCAAATTCAAGCTATGTACATAGTTTGACTTCTGAAGATGTTGGAGAACTCCACTTGTTATCCAAGACCATTTTCCTTGTTTCAGTCAGAGTGACCTTGACATTTTGAACTAAAACTATATGGCTTTCTAATACCTCAAGTGCAATCCATCCACAAACTAGTTGGGCAATATAGTAGGTGGACAATTAAAAACGTTGTACATGCAGATGAAAAACATTATAACATAACAAACTGCCTCCCAAAAGGTGAATAAAAATATGTACAAATATACGGCCTGGTGGGAAAAGTAAATATTGTAGTGATTTAGCCAGCAACCAATTGATGATGAGAAGGTTTAACTCATGGGCAAAGCATTTCCTGCCAAATATTTTATTATACAGTCACAGAATTAAGATGCATCATGAATGACCCAATGGTGGGGATGAATGTAGAGGGTGATATATGGAGGAATGGGGGTTGGAATACAGGATGAAGTAAAAGAAATATGGGGATTTATAATGGCATGCCATTATAGTTGCTCTACCTTTAATAATAATAATAATAATAATAACTAGGGCATAACCGACTTTTGATCCGGAAATCGGATTCCACCGGATAGTATGAACTTCCGAATAATCGGAGTCGGACAAGGCAGGAACGACCGATTCGGATAATAAAAATAATAAAGTTGAATTTTTATAGCACTGTGTCTAACACTGCGTGTCATTCGATAGTGCGTTAATAAAGTTAAATAAGAAGTCAGAAAAGTTCAATATGGTCAACACAACCACGCTGTGAGACAATCTATTTGAACGGACGGGTGAAAACCGGAAATGAAGCCGGATATGGTAAAGTACTAAGTAACATGCTAGACACGGCAAAACCAGATACCAGAAACCCGGAAACGAAAGATGAAATTTTTTAGAAAAAAACATACGGATTTAGCATTTCCGATTAATTGAATCATATCCGGAATCGGAAAAATTTCATGCCCAAAATCCGGAATCGGTAGAAAAATGCTAATCGGTTATGCCCTAATAATAACAAATATCTCTTAATTTGTAATTAAAAATTAGTTCTCCATTTTATTGTAGATTCACGTGTATTTACATGCTTTTGTTCTTTGATTGTTAATGTGTGTGTGTGTGTGTTATTTGGATTTTTTATGTAGGTTTAACGACTTTCCAGTCGTCTCACTAGCATGACTGCAGGGAGGCAGTTTATAGTGATGCCTAGCACTGGGGCATCATGCCACAGACATGTAGCATGATGTCCCATTAAGTCACATTATCCCGACACCAGGCCGACCAGTCCTAATACTAACCTCTTAAATTATGCTGAGCGTCCAGCAAGACAAGTGTTAGTACAATTTTTATAAGTCTTTGGCATGACTCAGCTGGGATTCAAACCCACTACATCTTGCATCAGAGGCAGATGCTCTAGCCAATAGGCCACTGGAGCGGTTTTATTGTTGCTAATTAAAAAAATGCCTCTCAAGAAAACTCATAATCTAGTACATATATTTCAAGCACCTGACAGTATATATTTAAATAAGCCTACCTGTAAATGTGAAATGAAGGATGTCAACAAAACTTGATCTTGTCTGGAAATGTTATATATCAACTGCCATGAAACAAAATAAGAAATGCATACATTTACCTTACAAAGCAAAATTTTGTATTAAATTTAACATAAATGCTAAAAGTAAAGTCATACATTATGAATAAATGCCTTGTGGCTACATCTAAATACATGTACAAGTACAATGTACTTGCTGAACTAACACTGATTTTCAAGGAAATAAATAAAAGGTATCACCCAGAGGAAATAAGATACAGAGGCTATTTTAGACACAGGAAATCAATTTTAAAGGGCAATGACTGACACAACATAATTATATAAGCAAACAAAGAAAATATTCATAGATGGCTTTTGTAAAGATTGAAAGAGAGAATGGACTTGCACAGCTGTGTAAAAAAATAACAGACTAGACTTCAAACTACTATCAGCTTCATCTACATGTAAATTTTCATGGTTTGGTTGATAAATTTTGAAGTTCATTAAAGTTCATCTTGAAGTTCATTGAAGTTCATTAAATGAAAATGCTTATTTCCTTTTCTGAGGGTAAAATCTTTTTTGAAACAAGAGTACGAAAATTGCCAAAGTCAAGAAACTAAAACAAGGCAACCAAGTCAGCCTTATAGCACTTTCTTGGCTCACACCTACAAAAAAGTCAATGACATGAACAGTTGGCTAAGATTTTCAAATTAGCTCGAACACATTGGAATTCAGCTTGGAAAAATGGTTTCATTTAAGACAAAGTGGACATCATAAAAGATCTTTTGGTGACAACATCATGTCATAATAATCTTATGCGGCTTAGCGATAATAAGAATTTTAAGACAGTTGCCATGGCAGTCATAATGGATGTATTTCTGACACCAATTTTATTCAGAACCAGCTAGTTATCATAAACTTCATGCTAATATTGCCATCTATTTGGAAAGGAGTAGAGATACAGTACCAATATTTTCTCAAATATGACTTTCCTGGAGTAGCAACAGCAAGATTTTCAAGTGCGTTCTGTGCAATTCATCCTAGACATCAGATCAGCACAATTTTCATTCAAGGCCAACTGAACATCATAAGAATAAGTCTTCTAGTGAAACCCCTGTCAAACTGACATTCTGTTTAATCAGAGTCATGATATGATTTTTCAAATGGTGGCCAAATTGGAAGTCAGACTGGCATCATTTTTATTTTTAGCCTGGCTAGACTTCATAAGAAGTCTTTCAGTGAAAACCCTATTGTGATGCATTCAATAACCTTTGTATAAACCCAACAGCTGATATGACAATCCATTCAAGACTGGATAGCAACAAAAATGATTTTCAAGATGGCCACACTGGTAGCCATATTGGATGTCAGATTGGCATGATTCATTTAGGACCAACAAGACATTAAAAATCATTTAGCGAAAACCCCACGTTATATAATGATTCTTTAAGTAGCGAAAACCCCATGTTATATAATGATTCTTTAAGTAGCGAAAACCCCATGTTATATAATGATTCTTTAAGTAGCGAAAACCCCATGTTATATAATGATTCTTTAAGTAGCGAAAACCCCATGTTATATAATGATTCTTTAAGTAGCAAAAACCCCATGTTATATAATGATTCTTTAAGTAGCAAAAACCCCATGTTATATAATGATTCTTTAAGTAGCAAAAACCCCATGTTATATAATGATTCTTTAAGTAGCGAAAACCCCATGTTATATAATGATTCTTTAAGTAGGAGTAGCACCTTGCCACCATTTTAAGTTAGAACCAATGATAGACAGAGAAGTCTTTTAGTCAAAATCCCATGTTGATATGACCATCTATTTTGCAACAATAGCAATAACATGATTTTCAAGATGGCCACTGGTGTTATAATGGATATTTAGATAATTTGGGAATTTTTAGAAACAATCAAAATTGCCTCTGTAAACGGCAACATATTTCACACTTATGTTTCACCAATGTTAACAATCTTAGCAACTTTGAATTCTAACACAGTGCTTACAGACATTGTGGAAATTACATTATTAAAAACCTAACAGGTCATGTGATCAGCTCTCTCACTAGTTAACTAATTTTGCTTGCCATGGGAAGAGATTCTTTGCTTCTGATTAAAATCAGATCTCCACTGTCCTACATGCAGATCTTACAGTGACCACTTAGGGGTGATGTTCTGGTCACCTTTAAATTAGCCAGTGGAAATGTGTCTTTCATAAATCTGAGAGTGAATCAAATAATTTGGCACACATTGATGCACTGCAGCCATACCGCTCAGTCTCCCAAACAGGAAGATATAAAACTTCATCAGACTGACTATTAATTTTAATAACTATTTGTTTATGTTAATGAACAATATATGCCAAATTAGAAACTGAACTGACCTCAGTTTGATTTGGCAGGATCAGTGAAATTTAGGCAGGATCCACACATGTAAATAAGGGTAGATTGTAAACAAAAAACAACAAATTTCATTGCAGCACAAAGTCATGCCATCAATTTTCTTATCCCAATGGTGATCAAAAGCCTGGGTTAATATGCAAGACAGAGAACATTGTTTTGATCTGAAAAATGATCTGCTTCCATAAATGGAGATAATGTTCAGCAATAAAGTTGGCAAACAACATCTGTACATCTTTAGCCACATGTGATTCTGTGAACGTTCATTTTAGTGAGATACTTTCCTTGATTTCATGAGATTTCTGCGTTTTTTTGCATTAGATGTAATGTCATTCATGCCCCCATAATATGTTTTAAAAGTAGCTTAAAATTCTCATATTCATGCTTGGATTTTGGCATTATAGCACAAGAAAACACGAGCTTAGAAATATCAATAAACTTTAAATAGGGCAGTGCTAAAAACAAATCTTATAGCAGAACATCAGGGACCGCTCTAATTTCAGATCGGGCTTGCCTTACTTAGTTGCATTACAGCCAAATTCACAGTTCCTTCCTTTGAAGAACCTTGCCGCAGGGTGAGAAAGTCTATTTGTTCAATTAGCTGTGATATCAACTGTCAGCTTAGATTTTGAGGCTGGAAACCCAACATTACATTACCTCAGTGATACTACTCAAGACCGTTTTCAAACAGACCACCGGTATCCAATCAGAACTAAGATCATCAAATTTTGGGCAGGTTTCTCACGCAGCTAGACATTCTGTTATTTTCATTGTGAAAGAGTGCATTGTAAGATGAGAGCAAACATATGGAAGAGCAAGTTGTAGACACTAGGCTGCACTCCAAGCTGTGCGCTCATTTAAAAGGGCGGGAAAGGGAGTTCTCTTAACTTTGGACAAGATTGGAACATAGACATCTGGGATAAAATATCTTCGCCCAGATCTGTGTCACTTTCTTACCAAGGTATCATAAGATTTATACATTACTATGTTCATTTAATTTAGTAGAAATTTAATCTTCCATGTATAACTAAATTATCAACATGCTATAATGTATTATAAAAATTACTAATATTAAAAATTAATGTATGAAGTTTGTGAGGAATGAGGGCATGAGATGGAAATGAGGGTACCTGAAGTACTGACGAGGCAGAGAGAACAGAAATGACAGTACCAGAAGTACCGCCAAAGAAAGCTGATGTACAAGGCGGAAGTTACAGATGAATAGCATAGAAGGGGCACGGGAAGGAAACACTCACAACTTTAATGTCTCAGGAGGAAATATTTGGCAATTGAGATAGGGCGTGTATTGATTGGAAGCAATTGAAAGCATTTGAAAAATTGTCCTGTAATTGTGAAATACCATGATATAGTTTATTAAATTGTTTTACCTTTTACCTCATTAATTTTTTATTTTAAAACCTAGACCGTTGGCTTTGCAGACTGGGGTCTCTGAGCTATTTAACCTTTAAACTGTCTGTACTTCCCCGGGGTTAGTAATGATTTTGTAGGGGGCACGTGACATAGAAATTGGAGTCCAGACTTGTGGAATTTCAGTCAGGGCTTGTGAATTTAGTTAAATCACCAGCTCAGGACCTGTGTCTAAAACAAAAATTTCTTTGAGCACTGGTGAGACTCTCTTATTTCTAGATAGGTGCTATTAACTTTTCAAAAGCCAAGCAGGGACAATGAATTGAACAAAAGAGAGCAGTGTCCATAAAAAACCAATAGCCTTCCATAAAAAAACAAAAGCCTTATGCATGGGGCCACACTAATTTCAGATCAGAGCCATTATGTAGTCTAAGAAAGGTGCACATTGAGCTAGTCAAAAAAAAAAATCAAAATTTGCCAGAGAAAACTTTGATCTCACTAATTAAACATGGAAATGTATTTTCAAAATGTTGACATACCTGACAAAACATGGCAAAATCTGATTGATCACTGTCCTGTGTGAAATAGAGATATGATTTTAATCAAACTGTAACACAAAGTGTCATTCTAAAACATGATTTTGTAATACTCCCAAACATCTTGACCCAGCCGTGTATTTTACAGTCATGTAAGTTTCTTTCATGTGAATGGAGATGATGCATCATTCACAGTGAGTAATATTGAGATTGAAATTAATTGCTCACACTTTTATTGCTGTGGTTTATTTTTCTGTTGAAGTTTATTTTCTGATTGTAGCATTGTTGTGGTAATATGATAATTATGTTGTCACAACAATATTCACAGGTGATAAAATAGAACATTACTTCTCTGGACTGAATACGATATTTCTATTAATGAAGAATTATTTTCAGGAGAAATGAAAATCAACAGACATCATGTAATAATTGGGAGTTCTCTTCAAAAATCAGGAGATGTAATGAAATGAAAAGCAGGCTTTGAAGAACCCCAAAAATTATGAGAGCTGACAGGTATGAAACTGCAGCTGATGTAGCCAACCCATCACTGTGACATATCTGATGAACTTGTCGATTTATAATACAAGTACATGTATAGTGCCTACACATTTGATGCAAAATTTTCACAGCACGACTCCAGCAAATGCGAAACCCGGACCTAAAGGTGTGAACCTGTAATCAAGTCTAGCTCTTGGTGCAAAAGAAAAGCTATCTTTATCACCTGGGGGATCATTAAAAAATGGACTTTTGATACAGTCACACAAAAAATCTTGCACACTGATGCCAGCTCATGTAACAGAAATTCTCGAAAAATCTCCCTTCTTCGCCTTATAATGTAAGACACCTACTCCGATAACTGTTTATGGGGTCACATTCTTACTGCCTAAATTAAGGCATTTTAAAACATGTTCCAAGTTCAACTAACGAAGTCCAATGTTTTGTTAATATCTAACATAGTTGACAGCCTGCATCTACAAAGCATTTTTTTTAATACAAATTAAAGTCCTATTGCTTTACTTGGGAGGGGGGGGGGGCATCTTACATTTTAGGACAACTCCCTTTTGACTCTTGGAAAAAAAAAATGATTTAACTGATCTGAAAATTCTGACAAATCCTCAGAATTAGAAACGTCATTCTTTGGAGTCTTCTGCTGCTTCAGGTACACACTTTTATCGTTTAGGCTTTTTTATTCTACAATGCTAGTCATGAAGAAATTTTGGTAAAAATCATGCTGCATTATTTTTTCTATAGCCCGGAATGCTCTATTATTGCAGTACTTAATGTTCTAATTGGTATATATTAAAACCGTTTTGCTATTGCTGCTTACTTCTTATGTTTCACTGACTCATTCTATTCCGAGATAAGATCTGTCAAATGTAGCACACAAATATAAATAAAACTGTGGCTGGCCCAAATTAATGTATAATGGGGTGGGAACAACTTTATATTATGCTGTATTTGGCTAACTTATGTATGGCAGCACACAGGTATTATAATAAACACAAATTACATCTTACCTATGAGAAGAAATGTCCATGCTGGAACTGGCAAAATATTTCCACAGTAAAAAAAAGGATCCAATGATCAAATCAAACACACAAATATAAGAACATTACAAATTAAAAACATTTATTTAACCTTATATGACTTTTAAATGCAATATGGGCAAAGAAATATGCATATATATATATATATATATATATATATATATATATATATATATATACACACACACAGTCGGCTCCAGATATATGCATATCATATAACTGCATATTCCGCCTTATTGCATAGCTTTGTGCCAGTCCCAATTTGTTACCATTGTTTTTATAGGATATCAATTTCGGACAATTGCATATAGTCTATAGTCTATATGCATATTTCGCATTATTGCATACATTTTTCTGGTCCGAACATGCATTATTTTGTGTTGAGTTGCTTTGGATAACTGCATCATTCAAAATTATTCCTTTCAAAATGAAAACAAACCGATTCCGAACATTGGCGGTCAAGGTTGATTAATGAGGTCTGTCAATATCAACATCACAGCTATTAGATCTCCGTTGGTCACCAAGAGGCGCAAATGTAGGTAATAACCATAAATAATAACAAGACAGCATTAGCTCTCTAACTCTCTGTTGCTCACTAGGAGGCGCGATAGTAAACAACCATAATAATTAACCAAGCAAGGTCGACGGCTTTAACACTTTGCGTTGATCGTTAAGAATTCGATCCAGTCATTAAATTCGATAGATTAAGACTGGTGCTCTGATCACAAGTCTGCTCCTCAATCTACTGACAAAACTGACCACCATACGATACCAGAGCAAATCACGTCACATTTAAATGAACTAGGTTAAATGGGGGTTTGTTTCGGAGAAATAATGGGTATCATTATGTATGCTGCACCAGATACATGCCATAACATGAACACCGGCTTAGTGCATACGCCGCCTATTTGCATATCATAGCATCGGTCCCAAGGCCATGCATATAAGCGGAGCTGACTGTGTATATATATATATATATATATATATATATATATATATATATATATATATATATATATATATGTCTGCCAATTCTGCACATTGGGTAATTCTGCAAAATGATATGTCATTTCTGTAAACACTGGATCATGTGTTATATTGGGTCAAAAATCCATTTTGTATCAAGAAAGAACAATCATACTTTAATTAAGAAATGTAATATTCATAAGTTATACAAAAATAACTTGACTTGAAAATGTGATTTCTAAATGTTCCACTCCATGACCTTTTTGGACCAGTAACCCAGAAAAATCATACAAATAAATACATTGTATAAAAGATGGAAATGTATACCTTAATTTTCCAAGTTCTCCCACACGTACAAAATCATTTGCTACCCAACGTATCAACTGCTTCTAGAACGAGATTCTTCAGAAATTCCCCAGTGTAATAATAATAATAATAATAATAATGAGGACTTTGTATAGCGCCTAATCTTTCGAACCTCTAAGCGCTTTACATCATCAATAATGATATGACTACACTACAGAACAACAAATGACAAAAACAATGAACCTGGAAAACATAAAAACATGCTGAAAACATATAAGATACAAAACATGATTAGGTCACTAAGTTTGTCCCTGTATAGTCTGTTATCTAAATTCTTTAGCAATTTTCCCCCATAAACAAGATGTTGTAAACACATTACATCCTATTCATTGTTTTTTTTCTCTGACACATAAAAGCTTTTTTTAAAAATAAAATGCTGAACTTTTACTAGTTTTGTTTACAAGATTGGTTTAGTTTGCTTAATATCTCATATTACAATGAATTTTGTAAAACTAGATATAAACCTGACCTAATTATTCAACTGAAAGGCTGATAGAAACAGTCCAAAGTAATGTATTTCATTTCTGTAACCAGATGGATAAACATTGTTTCTTTTCAAAGCCATGCACAGAATATGCTGACATATTGCAAGTCACAAAAACACAGTGGTGGTATTCAGTATGCATTTTGTTTTAATAATGGAGACGGAACCTTACTCATGCAAAATTGCCGGACATTAGATGCATATAATTTTAATATAATATATAATTATTATTTAAATACTACTGATTTCAATAAAGTTTAACCGTTATTTGATTCTTATTTACATACCAGCAGTATGATTACTAGACCCTAACGCATATTTACTGCAGGGTAGAAACTGGTCAAATTAACTACTTCTGTCCAATGGATTTTATATGTAACTTGTAAAAGTTTTTGTGGTTAAAATAAAGGTTAATTCGCTGTACTGGATTAATGGCATGGTCCAATAAGAGTTATGCATTGGTATGTCACTGTTTTTTTTAATGTATTGTATTTTTATAGTTTTTCAGTCTCCTTGCGATTCTGAAGCAATAAAAGACGCATGAGAAAAGTAGAATTGAGAGGAAGTATGTGGTTGCCATTGCACTCCTTGTGTTCATTTATATAACCAATAAGGTGATTTCATGTTTTCTGCGATTTGCAGTACTTTATTGATAAAACATCTGACTCCTGTGGTATTGACTACCATGGAATGAAATTGCATGCTTAACCTTGCAAGAACATGTATACCACAATCAGTATATGACCTATAATCAACAAACATCAGCGAATACACTGAATATATTTCGTAATCAAAGCCAATGCAGGTATAGCAAGTTCGACTGGAATTTTATGTATGATGATCAACGTAATTGCATGCACTTTACCCAAATTATGATGTTCATTCTATTTTTTTTTAATAAAGCTCTTTAAAAAAAAATGTTGACATTTTTGGAAATTGTGGTATAATGTGTTTAAGTCCTTAGTGGCTACAACTATGCATTTGTAAACAAATGCTAAACGGCAAGCGTCCAAAAATTATCGGAAAATCCCGTCTGCCGCGATAATACGGTATACAACAATGATCAGCTGTGGCAGATACATTCCTACCAGCCAAAACTCACCTCTGTTTGAATGTCCTGAACCCTGGTTACCCATTTTCAGTGCTTCTTTCTGTGCACAACTGTTAACACCGGATGTCTCCTCTCTTCGTTGGGGTACATAGTGTCTATGAAGACAAAATTTATGTCACGAGCTTACATTTTTCGCAGTTTAGAACCTGACACCTTCCCAAAGGGCTGTTTCAGCTACTCGAGTCCATAATAACTTGGTGACAAAAGAATCGCATAAAGCCAAGGAACGTAAATCGTTGAGATATTCTAATCCTTGTTTAAAATAAGGTAATAATTTTAACTTAGGTCGGTATAATATTACCAAATCGTTTTTGTTTCCCAATATTTTGAGAAGTACGATGTTTAGATAGACTGGTTTAGAAGACTGTAATACAAAAATTAAAGATAACACCGATGTACGCTGTCGTTTAAATTTTAGCTCCGGTATCAAGCAGAAAAGATCGAGCTCTTCATACACCAGCAACAATTTATCTTCACTTATTATTATTATTAATATTATTATTATTATTATTATTATTATTATTATTATTATTATTATTATTATTATTATTATTAAACAAGTTAAATTACAGAAAAATGAAATAACACAAGTAAATCATGACAGTTTCAAAAGTTCATGAAATGCCAGTTGTTGATGTCTAGTTGAGAATAACATCTTATGAATTATTATTTCCTAATAACATTACACTTTATTCATTGATGTAACTTACATCTTGGAATATATTTTTGAATTTGTTTTAGATATTTAAATAAAAAATTTATTTTATTCAGTAGAAAAGCTAGTTGTACAATTTATTTACATTTGATGAAGTAATATGTAGAGTTCATAACTGTTCAATTTGTCAAATCATAGATAGAAATAAATTAATAGATTTTTAAAACAATTTGTGGTCAAAGTTTGTCACTGAATAAAAATAAATCATATTTGGGTACGTTTTATATTATTACTGTTTTATGTATATCTATATTATGGGTAATATCATTCAGTTATTTAATATAATATTCTGTATGAATGGGTTTGTACTGTGCAAGATTAATCATAAATCAAAGTGCATATATTGAGTCATACAGTTCCAAGGTTGAGATATACTGTAATTCACATAAACATCATATGATGTCATGAGAGGTTGTGTTTTTATTTATTTGAAAAAGACTATGATGCATACCAATCTTGGAAGAGTTAAAACTGAGAGGATTGATTAATTTATTTAAATTAATCATTCATTGCAATTACACCTCTAATATTCATTTAAAAACTGTTTGGACAATTAATAGCTGTCACATGATAAGTGGGGGATTATGTCATAGTAATTCTTCTGTACTGTTGATTTATCAGTACAAGACAGAGTATTGTTTTGAATATAATTGCAGCTCATTTGGATTGCTCAATACTTTTTGACTTGATAGACCTATTTAAGGACTTAGGACTTCATTCAACATACTTTAAGTTATTAATAAGTTTTTCACTTTGTATTTTAGGGAAATAAATGATATTTTCAATGATACAAAACTTGCTGGATATAATTTTTTCTTGTTAATTATTTTAAGATCATAGAGTCATAACAATGTCATTAAAGTTCTTTGCCAATGCCTATGTCTCTGCAAACCTTTTCCTGTGTCTCCACAAATCAATGTCATTAAAGTTCTTTTAAAAAAATCAGAACATTTATTCTGCTTCAAAATCACAAAGTATTGTTTTCACTTGAATAAAATATTATCATGAGAACTGACTAAAGTAAGCCACTCATTTAGAAGAACTTTTACGATCAAAGCTGTGGCTATGTCCCAAAAAAATGTAAGAGTCAAAATGTAAGTATACAACAAATTAAGGTTACTCTTGTTTTCCTTCCTTTAGTATAAATGAAATTTACTTTCTTTTTTTAAATATAATTTCCATCATTTTTGTTTTATCTTGTCATCCTATTCTATAGGCGAAAATATAATTTGTTGCATTAAGTGAATTTGCACATTATTGGTTTTTATTCAAATTGAGATTGTCAAAAGTATACCAGGAACAAAATAAAAGTGGAGGGAAGTATTTTTAAAGTTAGTTTGCAATTGCACGACCTCTTGTATTGTTTGCTATATTTAATCCAAACATTAATTAACCAATATTTTAGTCTTATTGTGTCATGAAATATATTCAACGGTAAACAGAAACATTAATAATATTCTAGCTACAAATCTGTCCGGATTTTGACTAAATGTATTCTTTTATTTAGCATGTCTTCATTTTACTAACACATTTTTCAACCAGTCTGGGGAGAGAAAAAAAATAAACGTACAGGGTGGAGTCTCGAAAAACTGCAAGTCGAGTCAAGATATTTGTGGTATGAAAAAAAAAAGATGAGACAGTTCACAAAAATACAACAACGAATTAGTGATGCGATTCTATATTTATTTTAATGCTAAATTACCGCTTAAGGCTACTGACTACTAGCGCATACTCATTGCGTTGCTTCTGTTTGGAAAAATGAATGTATAACAAACAGTAGCATCAACTGTTTAAGGTGATGTCAGTTATTCTTTTTAAAATGTTGTCTAAATTACACTCTTGCCGGGTATGAATTTAGAGCTGGGACAGAGTATTTGGACATTTATAATATTCACCCTTCAGTTTATAATCCCAGAGAGTATGGCTAAGGTGCGAAAAGTTATGAAAAGTGCGAAAAGTTATGAAAAGCTACGAAAAGTTATGAAAAGCTACGAAAGTTATAAAAAGCTACGAAAAGTTATGAAAAGCTACGAAAAGTTATGAAAAGCTACGAAAAGTTAATTTAAAATTATAGGCAAATAATAAAATAGAGACAAACAGTCATACATATGATTACATTTTAATCAGCTGGATTTATGTCGCATAATACCATGTATTTGTATACTGTAGTATCTAATGAATACAATAACTTGGATGAGTGTGTTCATGTCTCCATGCACAATATCAATTGTCCGACATTTTGCATGTTAAATGGTTATAAAGTATATGTCGTCAGTTGATACGCAGCAAATGTAATGTTATAATGAAAAGAAAAGACTTCATTTGTATTGGTGCTGCTAAAAAAAAGTACTTTCTCTTATATTTGCACATTGAGAGCACCGATGTCTGTTATATTTAATTGATGAAAAATATGTTTAATTTTCTGCCTGTTTATTTTGAATTTGAAAATCTTGCAAAGTCTTGGGATTTCTATAACAAGAATTGGTATATTTTTTAAAGTGTTTTACGCTGTTTTTATTTGATAGATTTAGGAGACTCCAGTATTTATTAACTATATTGAGTAAGATTACAGACTTTGTTCAGCACAGAATTAATTATATGTGGTGGATAATTGCAATTGGAAATATGTTCAGTGGATATTAGTTTCCTTGACATGAATATTTGTAGAGATAGTGTTATCAATATTTTTATTACATTTACATCTAAAAATGAAACATGCGAACTTGACAATTCAGTGCCATCTGTATGATTAATGTTGGTATATAGTAATGTTATGATACATGATTGAGTTATCAGATAGTTGTGGAATAGACTTCAAGTTTTTAATGAAATCAGTAGTATCTTTAATGTATGAAGGAAGCGATTTCATCAAAGGTTGTAAAACACTAAAGAATTATGAAGCATACAATAAATGCGAAACTAGCGGCACAGAATTATTGGCATTTGTGGTTTTCTTTTATCACTATTAGAAAATTTAAAACTACAGTATATATAAATTAAATTATATTATGCAACAACTCCTACATAGGATTTAATATATTTATTTTTTATATATAAAGTATTTCCAAAAAGATCTGTTTTGCAAATGGTATCCTTGTTCCATAAAGGAAACGGATCGATTATAGTTCATTATCAGTTGCAATTAGTATTTCTGTTACACAAATGAAATTATAATGTGTAATAACGAGTGTTTATAGGTTCGTTCAGTAAATCACAACTTCGATTTTAACAAATGTAAAAAGAATGATGAAGTTTGAAAGGATATTGAATTTGAAGTCTTTCTGGAAGGAAACTGCATTCATTAGCCTTAATTGGATTAACAGAAAATTTCGTCAGCACTGGTCAAGATATCATTATCTACATCTCGCATAAGCAAGGTGACCTTTAATAAGCCAATGGCAGTTCTTTTATCTGTCAACTTGATTCAAAGCCGATATTGTAAAGTCCACGATGGATAAAATGACTTGATTCTCACACGTTTATTTTACCTGTTCTTTTGCACAATAATAATTAATCTTTTATGTGTAAGTAACATACAGAGTTGTGAATGAGGTAATTATCTTACAGTTAATTATTAAGTTACAGATTTGTGACCATATCTGAATACTGACATCAAAGAAGAATATCTTTACCAATCCATAGGTTGTGTATACAAAATCTATGTTAAAAATTATATATTACAGTCTGTATAATCTTGCTTTTATTTGTACTTTGAGTTCGCTGAGAAAATGTCGGAGAAGTATACTTGTTCTGTTTGTTCTAGCTATTGTAAGACGTTCGTTATTTTTGAAAAAAATTAATTTCATTAAATCACTTTAAGCATAAAAATGTTAATTAATTTATCTTCCTATAAAATATAAAATAACTGAAAATAATTATATCAATGATTATGTGAATAATGATGGTGTTCAGCTGTCACATACAGGAGAAAATTACTAAAATGACGAATGTACGCGTTTAATAGAGTTAATCAAAATATTTGTAATAATTACATGCCAAATTTGCATGACTGAAAGGGAACCAAAACAATTCTGAATGAAATCGATTATAGATTTAATGAACAGACTTTTGTCATGTGTATCTGATACATCTGTTTTTTGAGACCATAATAAACATAAGCAAAATGTGTCAATTGGTGTTGTTGAAATTTTAGTTTAAATTTCAGATATTAATGATAATTATGTCGTAATTGTTTTTTAATGTTATTGTTTAAAACAAGGGTGAAGTGAGCATGTCATAAAGCATGTAATGCTTTCCCTAATATTAATGTTTGTACATTATTGTGTTCTTTATAGTCGTCGTAATTTACTGTGATACTGTGTTTTCTCGTCTTTGCTTAATTTTTGGTATTTATTTTTCTACTTTTTGGTAATATTTCGTTTTTGTGACTTTTCTCACTTTCGTAACTTTATTCATACCCCCCAGAGGTTACTAGAAACACCAAAATACACATGTATTTACATGTTCTCGCAGTATATATCGGTTTCCACACACAAATTATTTCTTTTTGTTTGAATAATAATATAAAGCAAAATAAAATATGATTTATGTGATTTTGATTCATTCATTTTATCTGCACATAGTCTGGAATGCTGTATTGCCATGTTACTTAATATATGTTTATATTTAATGTTTTGTTGTTGTTGTTGTTGTATTAGGGTTTAATGCCATTTTTCAGCACACGATTGGCTATACATGGCGGCTAGTATTAATGGTGGAGGAAGAACCTGGGGAAAATCCCTGGAAATAACCATGACCCACAAGAAGCTACTGGCAAGTTTTCTCATATACCCACATTAGCTGAATCAAATCTGAGACTCAAACCCACACAGACAGATTGAGATGGCAGTGTCAGTGATCTGTAATGAAGAGTGCTATAGACCACTTGAGGCCCCTAATCTGTTTTGTTATTACTGCTTGGTTACAAATTGTCAAATCATTTAAGCGTAAATAAAACTACAAACAGAGATGACCTCAGACCTGAATTATTTTTCTAATTTATATGTAAGCATTCAACAGTAAGCCAGTTTTACCAAGAATGATACACCTATCACTTTTTTGCTATGCTAATAACCTGCAATGTTTCATAGCTTGACTAGCTTTTTGTGTAAACTGACATAGAGGAAGCGACCAAAAAGTGTTTGCATAACTCATAAAACAGGGATGTTTTACATCCTAGTTTTCATTCAACAAGCAAATACAAATTTTTATAAGTTTCATAATTATTACAGTAAGAATTTTTACTACATAAGTAATTTTAAATTTTAATAGTAAAATTCTGGCAAACAGAAAATGCAAACAAAGCAGTATTTCTTTTGGAATATCTTCCCGATTTTGGTCAACCTCAAGGGGGAGTTAATTTTTGTGTTAGGCCTGATCACCATTCCATGGCAGAACAGCTCAATATACTGTAGATTTTGTCTAACTTTGGTATGGTAGCACAGCTCAATATACTGTAGATTTTGTCTAACTTTGGTATGGTAGCACACACGTCAAAAGAAACATAAAATTCAACTTATCTATAAGAAGTAATGTCAGTGTCTGCACTGGTCTGGCTTAATATTTCCAGACAAAAGAAAGGACCCAATAATTAAATAAAAAAGTGGTAATGTGAGTTAGTGAGTGAGTCAATATGTTAGTCCACCGGATCAGTATTCAGTTTAGGTTCAAGCCTATGTTCTCTGCTACATTTCACTGACAGCGCCAGTCTAACATACCAATGTGTACACACCAGCAAGATACTTATGCTCCTCTTCTGATTCTCATGTTCTCAATTTTCCCACTATGAAAATTAAGTCAAATGGACAACATTCTTTGGCATACCAGGGTCCATCAACATAGATAGAATTGACCACTGAACTTAAGACATAAAAAACAGTGATCTTATTCAAGAACACTCTTAAAACTGACCATTTTAATTGCAAGAAGAGACTTAAAGACCTAATAATGTTTCCTTACTTTTGCATGTTTTTTTTTCTTCTATTTTCTTGGTGTTTGTTTTTTGTAATCATGTCCTTAAGTGTGGTCCAATGATGTAAAACGCTTAGATTTTCTAAAGGTTAGGTGCTATACAAAGTCCTCACTATTATTATTATTATTATTATTATTATTATTATTATTATTATTATTATTATTACCCGGATTGTTATTATTATTATTATTATTATTATTATTATTATTATTATTATTATTATTATTATTGTTGTTGTTGTTGTTATTGTTATTATTATTACACAAACATGCTTCATCAGAAAATTTATATATTTTTTTAAAATTTAAACATTACAAGGAATCAGTCACCTTCATTATTTTAAATTCTGTATATAATATACTACCACATCTAGCATGATTCCATGATCATAAAAGAACTATAAGTGAGGATATTGCATCAATGGTCTAGCAGTTAAGTGTCCTCTTCAGATGCAGAAGGTTGCAAGTTAGAAACCCTGAGTCATACCAAAGACTTCTTAAAATGGTACTAACAACTGCTAGGTACTCAGCATTACGAAGTGAGTGTTAGAACAGGTCAGCCTGGTGTCAGGATAATGTGATTGGATGGGACATCGTGCTACATGACTGCTGCATGATGCCCCAGTGCTAGACATCATTATAAATTGCCACACTGCAGATCTTGTAGCCATGATTGACAATTTGTTAAAGCTACGTTAAAATCCAAATCACACACACACAAAGACACACCATAAATTGAAGATGGTCATGGATAATTAAGTAAAATGATATTTTGTTCATCATTTAAAAGGTGGTCTTGTTATAAGGCAGCCATGAGCAACATTGTACATGTATTAAGGGATTATTGGTTCATATACTTCAATGCCAGACTTTCACGATAAGGTGGTACACTGTTGCTCCCTTGGACAGTTGCAAGGAAGTCTGCATAACATTATCATGAGAGTACTGTATCATGTTGCATAGGTAGAAATATGGAACATTTAAAGTGTACTACAATATAACAGATGCATAATAACTTTGAGCTCCAATAACTTGAGAACTATAACTTTGTATTTGTTCAGTTTTTATTGGAGTGGGGGGGGGAGATAATTTTTTTACAATTTGAATTTTTTTGATACATTAGAAAAAAAATTGTGCAGATGAGTGGGGATGGAACTTATAGCAAATTTTTAAAAGGTCTGTTGCTTTAACAGGGTAAGTACCATATTTCAGATAACACCTTCCTTGATAAAATTTTTAATGGGGTTGGTAATCAGCAGTTAGGAAATAAAATGGTAATTAGACACTACTGACACATACAGAGAGCGTATACCCTAAAATTATCATTTGAATTACATTTTTTGTTACAGGTGATATTGCAGTTATGGATTTGTGGACTTTCATACTTGCTTTCTTGATTGTTATTGCACTGTTATTGGCTGGTCTTAAAATCTATTTTGATGCTGGGAAAGGAGTTTGCGATCTGACAGGAAAAACAGTGCTAATTACAGGGGCAAATACAGGTAAATTCTGGTGAAGATTTGTTTATCACACCTGTTAATGGGAAGATGTAGGTATCCTGTTCCAACATCATCATCATCAGTCTCATGACCTAGTGGTTTCGTTGAGGCACTGTGCTGCTGAACATCTGTTCCAACAACAATGGTCATATCATCATCAAAATGTTTTGATTCTTTAAGTTTTTAAAGTCAAAAATTAGTCTAAGATGAGCTGATGTGCCAACATTCTTGTGGTCCCACATTGATACAATCCAGAAAGTCTTTAAAGAATTCACAATAATCCCAAGATTTAGTGCAAAATCTTAATGAGCACTTTAATAATTTCAATAAATAATTTTTAAATAAATGATTCCTCTCAAATTATATCTGAACACAACTAACAACGCTTCTTGAGACTCAACTTAAAGTAAAATTTAGGATAATAAAATTATGTAAAAATCTAAGACACAGTAAAATGATTCAGATATGGCTCAAACGTTTGCTTCCAAAACCATCGATATTTTCATTTAAAAAAATGGACCTTGAATTAAACCGTCTGTAAGCAACCTATTTATAAGTTACAAACAAAATAAAAAGCACTACACCTTCTACAATCGTCAGAAGAAATTGTTAGCTTGTTTACTATTGGCCAATCATATCAACCATCCTGTTGGAATGTGACCTCACAGCTAATACATACACAACATCATTCTATAAATCACTTAACTTCACATGCTAATAAAAGATATGATTGGTAGTGACAATCTTACCTGAATATATGGATGTAATCTTTGTTTATGCAGGAAATGTAACTTAACACTCTTGCATTGTTCTACAGCATACATGAATGGGTAATTAGCGTTTTGATATACAAAGGACTTTGCAAAATGGATACCCTGTGACTAAAATCAGCTGAATGAATGATACAGAAAGTAGCGGCATAGCAATGTACATAAACACTTTTATTAGCATAAGTGACATAAGCTGGGCAAATTCCATGCACAGTTACAAATACCAGTGTCACCTGCAGATATACACAACTGAACTGTGTAAGACACCAGGCAAACATTTCAGCATATTTTAGTGCAAGCACCACTAAAGCTGTTAAAATTTTAAGAAATGTCAACCAGATACCTGTTGATCCTAATGATCTGTTACCTGGGTACCTGATCAAAGTAAAATTGTATTAAATGTGAACCAGAACTGCTTTGTTGTAAGTTCATATATGCCAACCTCCTGAGAGGTATAAGCATAATTATTTCTATTATAATGGGAAAAAGCAAAATATCTGAGCATAAAAAGAGTAAGCAATATATTTTGCCATAATTACAGAAAACATTGTGAAAAACATACATTTATTTTTACAACATATGCAGTTAAAATTCTTGTCACAAATCGGCTAAATCCATATCATTTAGTACAGATGTACAGACTCTAAACAAAATGATAACACAAAACATTCACTTTAACCAGTTAACATGTTTAACCTTTGCCAGAGGTCATATTGTCATGTCAACAAATTCTGAATGCTGTATTACATCACTGTCAAATTCTTCTTTTAATATTTGTAAAGTGATTTGATTTGTCCTTAACTTGATGCAATTGTTCTTCATCTTAACAAACTCCCACTTCTTTAACATTTTTCAGTTTCTTCATGTCCATGAGTCAAATCAGCAAAGCACATTTTACTTTATATTTGATGCCCTGTTATTCAGTATAGACTGGTTTGGTACTTAAGTGTATATAAACCTATAACAAATCTGTGTCATTTAGTTCAAATTCAAGAACCCAATCTGTTTTCTTGGAATGTGTCAATTACAGTTACTATAGATAGAAATAAGGAAACTGTTCCACATACATAGCTAACCTCTCTGGTGGCCTAGTGGTTAGAGCATCCGCCTTGCTTGCTCCTGACATCTGATATAATCTTTTATTGGAACTTGGAAATATGTTGTTTTATTTCAAATATGTATGTGTGTGTGTGTGTGTGTGTGTGTGTGTGTGTGTGTAAATATGTTGTTTTATTTCAAATATGTATGTATGTATGTATGTATGCTGGATTGTGTAAAGTTAGAATGGTTCTCATCATTGACTAAATATTCACAAAATAATTCACTAAATTCAGTTAGCTGAAATGGTTTGTTCTAAATTTTATAGCATTGTGTCATGTGAAATTAGGTTGGCTTAATGGAAATTTTACCAAACTCTCATCTAAGGAAACAGACCACTATTAATCAGACACAAATAGTTGAAGGAAAGAAAAACTTCTGCAATTATTACAGGCCGCCAAAGCTTAAAGATCATTGTTGTAAAGTAGACAGCTTCCTGACATGGCATCGATGCAGCACAGGTAAAACCCATTGTAACGCGATTCCGCTTATAACAAGATGGCAGCGTGGCTCCTTTTAATTTAAAGTGACCTTTCTTTTTAACTTCCTACATATATGCTCTCAGTAAAGCATATTATTTATATTCCTAGCAGATTATATGATCAAGAGGTTTGTTAAAACTGATGACATTGAAATTTCTAAGCATATTTTCTATGGGAAAGTTTTTTGAATTTTATTTTAATGCAATCCTGCTTATATCACGATGTTATTCTATGGACCCCGAGCATCACGTTATAGCAGGTTTTACCTGTATAATTACAGTACCTATAGAGTAAGTAAGTTTCAACCACTAGCATTATGCATGTGCCTTGGTAACTCATTTGTCAAGTTATTTAAAACTATGCGGCAATTGTTTGACAAAAGAGACATTTTCTTTCTGCTTTCCATGTGCTTATTGTGCATTGCGTGTAAAAATATGAGCATCCCATTAATATTTTCAACTTATTAAATATGTGACTCTTAATCCTGGAGACGTAGTGGCAGAAAATAACAATATGGGTCTCATTCATGGCCTGTAATTGGAATGAGTACACTTTAAATGAGTACACTTTAAATGAGTACACTTTAAATGAGTACAATTTAAACACTTTTGTTTACATCAATTGGAGGGCAGTTGTCTCACAAAGAGATCTAGGGTCCAGGTTGCCAGTTGTCCTCATGATGGACACTGCCTATCCTGACCTATCCCCCTATTTTTTTTTTTTTCTTCATGCTCGCTACTGAGTGTCTTGAATGGCCAGAGTGTTTACTTTGAAAAAATTAGTGTTCAAAGCAGGTGTGTAGCCTGGATAACCATGCATGGAATAGTAGAATAGAACCCCCGTTCTTTTTTGTTGGAACTTGAGATAATGGAAGGTGGCATTTCTATTACGGTGTTAGAGGTAAGAAATGCAGGTTCTATTTCTAACTAAGATAAGTATGCAGTAAGGTCAACTTGATTCAACATTTTGAAGCAAAAGAGTACAAATCAGGTCACTGAAGAAGATACAAGTCTGATGAATGAGCAATATGTGGGTACAGCCAGTGAGTTAGTGTCTGTGTCTGACTCCCTCTAACGAAGATAAGTCAAATGAGGTCACTGTGGGCAAGGACAGTGAGTCAGTGTCTCTGTCTGACTCAAAAAGTGATGCTTCTGCTGAGGTTTTTCATGAATCAGGCTATTAGTTAGAAAAGTAGGGGCTTTTCTAAGGGACATCACTCCAGGTACATATTGTGTAATGCATGCAAAAAATATGAGCAGCCCCATGCATTTTGTTCACATACTGAATTATCTTATATATCCCAAAACTTCGAACCATATTTTGATATATGTATATGGTACATGGTATACATACCCATTTGAGTGACATTATAATTGTATTTATTTAGAATTTTTAATATATATGACGCAAACATTTCCCTTCTTCAGTAATACCCGGAAGTTTTGTTAAACTAGCACATGTAGCTTTTGGTTTGCCCAGACCTCATTTTCACTTGCCTGAGTTAGTTGGGCAACTATTTTATATTTAACTTTGACTTGCCAAGAAAGTTTAGCACATCATATTTGGACTGGTGTGTTACATATAGACTAAGTGTCACATTTCCAATTTTAGAATTAAAAAACCCAGTAATTACAGTGATTATTGAACGAAAAAGCGTGAAACGAGTTAAATGAAGTTCTCTTGGTGATTCGAATAGTGGCATTACGTGGTTAAGTGTAAAGCTTAAGTTTGGAAGATGCTTTTTGTTGTTTTTTTTAAGTTTCTAAATTTCTTTATTATTTAATATACATGTAAATTATTGCTTAATTCACAACAGTAGGTATAGTGTATGGATTTCTGTTGACAATTTACTGAATTATGCAGGAACAGTAAATTATATTTATGCTTAACTCATTTTACATTAATTTCTAGCTCTGCTTAGGTACTTTGTCAGATATAAACATATTTTCCTCCAAAAATATAATTTTACACAAAATTTACTAGTGGGAGAGGAGTTGGAATCAGGGAAACTATTTGCTTTGCAGCAGAAATGCAATAATTGTGGACAAGACTCGATGATTTATACAACAGTTTGTGTTTGATTTCAGGTATTGGATACTACACAGCACTTGATCTTGCAAGACGAAATGCTCGGGTGATCCTGGCTTGTCGCAGTCAAGAGAAGGGTTTGGCAGCAATGAAAAAAATTCAGGAGAGTACGGGAAATAAAAACATTGTTGTCAGAGAGGTAGATCTAAGTCTGATGGCATCTGTCAAGAAATTTGCAGAGAAGATTCTGCGAGAAGAAGCACATTTGGACATTCTGATTAATAATGCTGGTGTAGCAGGTAGAACACAATTTCTCACTTTAATTTTACACAGAATGTGTGAGATAATTTTTCTGTGACTGAATTAAATATGTGTAATAGAAGCAATTATAATGAATACACACTGGTTTTCATGTTAATGTGTAATAGACGTAATTCTCATGAATACACACTGGTTTCCATGTTAATGAGTAATAGACGTAATTCTCATGAATACACACTGGTTTTCATGTTAATGATGATGCTGACATTTGCTTCTCTTAGACTGCACAAGATAGACCATACATGGCAGCCAGTAAATTACTGGTTGAGGAAGAACCCAGGAAAATACTGGTATGAATCATTGACCCATGGGAAGTTATTGGCAAGCTTTTTCACATACCCACATTGGTTGAGCCAGAGACTCAAACCCATGCAGTCAGAGGTGAGATGGTAGTGATTGGTAAAGTTGAGCACTTTAGACCACTTGGCAACCAGGGCCCCCACATGTGAATGAAATTGCTTCCTCTTACTACAGATTGTTTGGAGTAAGCATGAAATTTTATACTCTTCTGTATGAGGCTTTTTGAAATACAGCTTTAGAACAAATAGTTCAGATGTTTACTGTTTGCTGAAAAACACCATTTGTCATAAGCAGTGTCACTAGCTAGTACTTAAAGAAAATAATGAATCGTGTTTAATAGTGGTGCAAGAAATTCCACTTTGTGGATACAAAAACATTTTGTAGTGCAGCAAGAAATTTTTTTGTGGATAATAACTCGTAAATTAATGGGACAAGAATTTCAGTGTGGATTTGAACTCATTTAGTAACAGGACAAGATATTCCACTTGGTGTACAAGAACTTGTAGTGTGACAAAACATTCCTCTTTGTGGATAAGAACTGATACAGTAGTTGGACAAATAATTTCACCTTGTGGATAAGGGTTCGTATAGCAGTGGGATCAGATATTTGACTTTGTGGATAAGGAGTCGTATAGTTGTGGTTAACAAGAAATTCTTCTTTGTGGATAAGAATTTGTATAGTAGTGGGACCAGATATTTGACTTTGTGGATAAGGAGTCGTATAGTTGTGGTTAACAAGAAATTCCTCTTTGTGGATAAGAACTCATAGTAGTGGGACAGGACATTCAACTTTGTGGATAAGAACTCATGTTACAGTAGTGGGACAGGACATTCCACTTTGTGGATTAAACTCATACAGTAGTGGGACAGGACATTCAACTTTGTTGATTAGAACTCATACAGTAGTGGGCCGGACATTCCATTTTGTGGATAAGAACTCATACAGTAGTGGGACAGGACATTCCATTTCATGCATTAGAAAGTAGAGTAGTGTGATAAGAAAATTCATTTCATGGGTAAGAATTCATAAAATGGATGAGAAATTACACTTTTTGGGCCAGAACTTGTATGATTGTAGTATCAGAAATTTTACTTTGTGGATCAGAGCTCCTGTAGTAGGATAAAAGATTCCACTTATTGGGTCCGAATTCATAAAACAGTTATACAAGAAATTTCACATATTGAGCCAGAACTCGTATAGTAATGGGATGAGAAATTCCACATATTGAGCAAGAACTCGTATAGTATTGGGGTGAGAAAGACACTTATTCAGTCAGAATTCCTAAAGTGATGAGATGAGAAATTCCACATATTGACTAAAGCCAGAACTTGTATAGTAATGGGGTTTTAAAATTTCACATATTAAGCCAGAACTCATATAGTGATGGTATGAGAAACTCCACATATTGAGCCAGAACTTGTATAGTGATGGTGTGATAAATTCTACATACACCACTCCCTCAATAACTTGCGCACATCGGGGGTCCAAAAACATCGACTGCACTATAAGTGAGGCGCAAGTTATCGAGAGACCTATAATAATAAAAATATCGATACAAAAGCAAAAGGGTGGGTGGGTGGCAGGTTTTATAGTGTTGAGAACTCACTTTATAATTGTTCTGTGATTAACTGTTAATAAATATCTCTTCATAACAGTGTTGTTTATTTTTTCCTCATAGAGTAACATTAATTTCAGAATAAATTACCATATATTGAGTTAATCAAAAACTTTATTCCACATGGTTTCTGTTCGCTTAACATGTGTACTGCTTCACACATTGTGTATTACATCACTGATTTTTGTGCTGAATTGGATACATTCTAGTTTTATTGTTTGATCCAAATTAGACATATGTGTTAGATTGACTCTCTTTTCGAGAAACAATATTGATCGATCTATTCATAGATATATTTTTTGTGGTAGAAGTAAAATGAAAAGCAAGGATTAATCATTGCCAACATGAATTTAGTGGGTCTACAAATTTAAAACAATGTAAATTAGAATATGATAATAACAATGCCGGTTGTGATAGGCTTGACAAATGACAATAGACTTTCTGAAAAAATCTGTTAATTTTTTGTGTTATTCCCAGATTTTGCTGCTGCCGAGCAAAATTGTCCCTTGCTTGATTCGTTGCATAAGACATAAGTGATAAAACAACGCAGGTCTCTTTTATGGATTATTTTAGTGCAACAATCACTTTGCCAAGTTGTTGATCATAACAAAGCGGGCAAGTAATTAGGTTCTCACGGAAGTACTCACCGGTTTCAATGTGACGGTTGATTGACTCTTTTCATGTTTTCATAGAAAAGAATTTGCTGCAAGTATAATGTTTACATTGAAACGGAAATAAAGGATTAGAAAGAGGTTTTCACACAGCAAGATATTTAGTTACTGTTTATTTCATTATCTGTTACCACCTGTTAGCATTTACCAGACGTTTTCATTGAATGCTATTTCACCAGACTGTTTATTTACGGTGTATTGATGACTATTTATCAACAAATAAACCCTAACATAATATGTGATATCTTATTTAGAATTTGCAAATTTTACAAAATGGAATCGATCTTTATGGGCATTAATCATCATTTTTGATGATTAAATGAGAAATGTCTATAGGTTTAATTTACCAATTCTTATCATAATTTTTTTCACGTTCAGCATATTTTTAAAGATTTTGAAACTATATTTTTTCTTTGGGGAAAAATCGTGATTCACGCCAGACACAGCGTTATAAGCGGGTTTGCGAGTTATTGAGGGAGCGGTGTATTGAGCCAGAACTCAGTGATGGGATGAGAAATTCCACATATTGAGCAAGAACTTGTATAGTGATGGGATTAAGCCAGAACTCGTATAGTGATGGGGTGATCAATTCCACATGTTAAGCCAGAACTCGTATATTGATTGGGTGAGAAATTCCACATGTTAATCCAGAACTCGTATATTGATTGGGTGAGAAATTCCACATGTTAATCCAGAACTCGCATATTGATGGGGTGAGAAAGACCCTTATTGGGTCAGATTTTATAATGTAGTTGGACAAGAAATTCCACTGTGTGAGAATTCATTTAATAGTAGGACAGGAAATTGCACTTCTTGCAGGAGATAATACATACATACATACATACATACATACATACATACATACATACATACATACATACATACATACATACATACATACATACATACATACATACATAAATAACACACACACACACACACACACACACATGTAGTGGTATAATGATGCTAGCTTGTTTAGCTGGTAATAAGATTACACTATTTCTCTAAGTCTCGGATAAAATGTAATACACATGATGATTTTATTATGCTCTCAAATTAAAAAAAAGTTTGAGTCCAAAATAATCATATTTAAATATAAGAATGTTGAAATTTGTCTCATTATTGCTAAGTTTGTGCTTTTTTTCCAACTTACTAAAAATTGGGTTGCTGAGAATCCTTCAGATTGGAAGTGGAATCTTGTAAATTGCCTTTATGACCTGTCACAGGTTTTTACAGTTTGTGGTAGGAAGTTGCCTATAGTATGTTAGTTTCAGGTACTGTATTTAGGGGCGGGCATTATACTTGGTGACCTTATTGCAATGGATGGCTGTATGTACCATTTAGACTTGCTTATAAGTAGAGTCCAATGGCAAACTGCACAGACCGATATCTGCCATCGGATAATGCACTGGAAGGTCAAGGTCTCTCTAGTTTGCTAGGAGTAATCAGTAGAACAAACAACATAGACCCTGATATACAGGTGCATTTTGCTATGGCAGATCAGGATCTTTGATATTTGCAATTTGACTGGACTTATAAATGAGTACATATGGTAAGTGAATGCTTGTAAATTGTCTGCTTTTACAAGTTGAATGTAGAATTATTTTGTTATATTCATGAGCACAGTATTGTGCATTAGAATGCACCTTTGCTGTCATATTTAATAGAAATGCCTATTTTTAATGGAATTTGAGTGGCCAAGTGGTCTGAAGCTCTCACCATTACAGATCACTGCCATCTCACCTCTGTCTGCATGAGTTAAAGTTTTGGGTTCGGCCAATGTGGGCATGTGAGAAAGCTTGCCAGTAGCTTCTCATCAGTTGTGGTTCTTTCCGGTGTTATTTTCAAGTTTTTCCTCCACTATTTATACTGACTGCCATGCATAGCCTATCTTGTGCTAAATAATGACCCTATAACAACAACAACAATAACAATGGAATTGCTGTAAATAAAACTGAATGCTAGTCATACAAATGGAAAAAACTTGAATTGTTGCAGTATTATTTAAGAATGCCCATTATTTGATAAACTATACACTGCCACACTGCAGTTATTGTTGCAATATGACTGGAATTTTTTTAAAGCTACATTAAAACACACACACAGTAAAAATTAAAAAGCACTGAAAAGTCAAAACGAGGTTTGGACTTTGAACTGTATGTTAAATACATCATTATCTCAAAAGCTCTGGTGGCCATGTAGTTAGAGTGGTTAGAGCATCCACCTCAGATGAGGAGGTCAGTTTCAAACTCTGGCCGAGTCATGTCTGTGGCATGATATCCCAGTGCTTGGATTCACTGTAAACTGCCACATTGCAGACATCGTAGCAATATGACTGAAAAATTGTTAAAGCTACGTTAAAAATCCCAATCACACACACACACATATGGATTTCTAGTATGTTTGGTAATGTTGTGTTACAAGATGAAAAAAATGTAAAATCTTTTGAGCTAGTAATCTAAACTTAAAAATCAGTTATACAGAGATTAAAGTTTTAATTCTGAAGGAAATGTTTCCGTTTACTCTCATTTATATATTCAATTAGTTATGTGTGAATACATGCATACATATAGAGGGTTAAAATAAAATGCTTCTTACTAAAATATACAGGTATATAATCTTAAGTTGAACAATTGTTACCAGTCTGTTTCAAAGCATTTAATCATGACTGTTTTTTCTTTCTCCTTTCAATTTGTAGGTATTCCTAAGATGATGACAGCAGAAGGGTTTGAAGCGGTGTATGCCACTAATCATTTTGGTCCATTTCTGTTGACAAATTTTCTTTTAGGTGAGACATTTTGGTCCATTTCTTTTGACAAATTTACTTTTAGGTGAGACATTTTGGTCCATTTCTTTTGACAAATTTACTTTTAGGTGTGACATTTTGTTCCATTTCTTTTGACAGATTTTCTTTTAGGTGAGACATTTTGGTTCCATTCTTTGGACAAATTTTTCTTTTAAGTGAGACATTATGGTCTATTTCTTTTGATAAAATTTACATTTAGGTTAGACATTTAGGCTGGGTCTATTTTTTGCCAAATTTACTATTTTGTAAGACATTTTGGTTAATTTCTTTTGACAGATTTTCTTTTAGGTAAGATATTTTGGTCCACTTTTTTGTCAAATTTACGTTTTAGATACAACATTTGGTCCATTTGTTTTTGACAAATTTACTTTTAGGTAAAACCTATATACAGTGTGACCCCGCGGTAGTTGGGAGCCAAAGAGTCCGACCGTGTTATAGACCGAACCGTGTTATAAGCAACCAGGTCAGTTAGCTGAAGAAAATGATGCATGTACCCAAAAATATTGGGGGGGTGGGGGGTGTCGGTAAGAAATGTGGCGGTAAGTTACCATTTTAAATTGATGCATATTAAATGAGAAATACACATTTAGTGAAGACATATATAATAGTTTACTCTATTTAGAGAACCACGAATCGGTACATATACGTGAATACTGTTTATATATATGTCTAATGTATAGCATGAATATAGTATCAACACCATGTACTTGCCTACGAACCTCATCATATAAATTGAATCCACAATACAAGTGATTCCATTGAAAATATGCACACACACAGCTTTAAAATATACAATAATTTTGTCACAGGTCACATTGTTCTGAATTCAGTGGAAAAACAGCACACTCACATAACGAATGACGAAGCACATTTAATTTTCAGCTCGTCCCATGTCGGTAAAAATTAGTTTGCGTTTTAAGCCGCCGTTGGTAGCGTTCGTAAGCATAAACGTTTTTCCAACAAAAAGGAAACTTTCACAGCACAGTTGACGTGTTCCAGTCACGTTTGAAAATACAAAAATCCATCAGATTCCATCACTTTTATTTAAGTTTGGTACAGACTTCCTTTGAATAGAAGCTCTTTGTTTTTATTGAAAGATTGTCGTCGGCTTTCTTTGATGACAGATGCATGCATTATTGAAGTCACCGCTAAAGGAGAGCTATGGAGAACCAAACAAATGCCCATTTCTTATTGTGGCGCAGTGATTAATCTACCCCTGCGTCCCGCGTCCAGCACGCACAAAAAATGGCTTGGACTCGTTAGTTGTTCATATGTGCATTCCTTTGGACGCAAGAAGTTTTAAAGGACCAACATCGTGCTTACTGTGAATTTTGTTTAACAGGACATTCTTTTCACAAGGCAAATATTATCTCTGCACCGGTCATGTGGTACTCACTCCTTAGGTGGCAGGGTCCAGTTTCGTAAATTGGCCCCTGGCAAATTTCTTAACTTAAGGGTATGGTGTGAGTTTTTGAGCTACTATTGTGTAATAATTAAAGATATGTATAAATTTGTGAAGTAGGTGTTTCAGGCTTGTGTTGTTCTTGAAATTGATGTCAGACATGTACACTTTCCATAGTTACTCTGCAGTATGTTGATAGTGAAATACCAATAGTCGGCTTGGAAGAAGATCTAGCCTCCCATAGCAGTAGACACGTGGGTTCAAGGCAAGTAGAATATCTCAAAAACGGCTTGGATGACAACTATTATGAATTGCATCAAGCTATTTAGTAGACAATGTTTTTCAAAATTTTCATCCAGGGAAAGGCCTTGCGTTTGCACTGTGAGCACCACATGCTGTCAAAAATGGCCTTCAGATGTGAAAAATGCATGTATAAAATAGGGGTTGGGGTAAATAAACATTTTATTCTAAGAACTTCAGTAGACTTGTCAGGTCAAGTGTGTGATATGATTATGTTGCGCTACATAATACCTATCCAGAAATATGGACCTTTTTGACCTCACTCACGTATTATATTTTTAATGAATTTTTATATTAGGCAGGTGCATGCGACATTAAATTTGTACATAAAAACTGGACCCTGCCCCCTTAACAGTATACTATTATGGGATGTCATCAGTTTCCCTCGTGTTTCCGGTTAAAATGTCGCCAAAGAAGATGATGAAAATTGACCCTAAGCAGAGGACATTGGATATTTTGTTTAATGATTCAAATTCCACTGATCAGCAACATTTGGTTTCGTCATCTGATGTTCAGGATGCAAACGTGTGCTCAGCCTCCAGCGTAATACATAAATTACCAAAAATTCAACAGTTTCAGCCGAAGTGGTTATAAACGGCTTATAGACAATTCGGCCCAACTTGGACCGAAAATAAGACAATTCGGCCCAACCAAAGACAATTCGGCCCAATTTTAAAATAAAACTGACAAGTATTTATTTGTAACATATATTTTGACATTTTCTATATAATATGTTTTATAATAAAATTTGGAACATTTTGTGAACAAGATAAATGTTTTCTGCAGTTATAATAGTTAGGAAAAACCGGAGAAAGAAAGGAGTATAGTAGAGCTGTACACTTGGTCTCAAAAACTTAATTCTCAAGCAAAACAAGAGATATTCTTATATTGAATGTATTTGTTACAAATAAATTTATACAGATAAAATGGTAGAAAATTGCATAATTAGTTATTTTGCGATAATTTGACATAAATTTAATTCAGAACATGATTCTGTTTTGCTGTTATATGTTACGAAAAAGATAGAAAAATGTGCACAATGAAAGATGCATCTTTACCAAAATTTCTTGTAATTTAAATTTCATTTAATTTGATAATGAATATTCAAAACACCACAAACATTTTAAGTTGTCAAATTAATACTATTCTAATCATAACAGTTTCTGATTCAAAATATTAGCGCGAAAGTTTGCAACGTGTATGCCTTTTTAGTCAATCCAAACATATAATGTATGTATCAGAGACATACGACAAGAGACTGTTCATTAAATATGTAATCGTTTTCACTCAGTTTTCCCTTGTGATATGTATATTAATGTATCTCAATGTGTTTGCAGAATCATTGTACTCATTACATTTGAGCGGGACTCATTATTTGAATATATGCAAGTCCTGGACTCATTGGGATGAAATTGTAGATTAATCACTGGTGGCAGCAACATCAAATAATTGTATTGACTGATTGAGACTATTTTTTTTCCATTTGCTGTGTACGTTTTCATAACAATCGGTGCTTCAAAGGTAATGTTTCCTTTGAAATTTCAGCAGACTATTTTATCTGGGTGCATTTTTTAAAATGAAGTGGCCGTCGTTTGGTCAATTGTAGTTATAGTTCCTCCTGCCTACTGAATAGACTACAAGATTATTTTTTATGAAACAAAATATAACAAATTACATTTGTGGTAGTGATGCTGCCTTGCACTCACACGTCAGAAATTTAACAAAGGGTCAACGTATGATAGAGACGAATGTGCTCTGGTCTGATGACAAGGATTATTACAAAAAATGTGGGTGTTCTGAAGGATTTAATTCTGAATGGAAAGAAGAGGAATTTTGCCTACCATCCACATACAAATATCAGTCTAAGTAAACATATTGATTACTAGCGAGCGGCTGAAAATCCAACAAAGATAGATTACGAGACAATGCTTCGTCCAGTTGATCTCTGCTATCAGAAATGTCAACAACAACAAAAGCAGATATCTCAAAATATACAGTACTCATGTTCGATGTCAGCATAAGTGGATTATGATGTAACAATACACTGTTAAGATGGTTTGTCAGTATAGACAAAGAAATTGTTTATGTAACAATAGATAAATTTCAGTGCATTTTAGATAGAGTTTGCGGTTACATTTCATGGGGCCGCTGAATTTCTCCACTCCAAACCAATGGTTGTATATACAAGTTTAAACAGCCAACAATGTCGCCAATAAAAAATGTTGCCAGTATATTTTGCCGCCCAGAAGGAAAATAAAATCGCAGTTTGTGACATTAGCGAAGCCTTACGCGATCCTAGAATAAACATTTTGCACTTTTTTTTCCTTCATACTTTCTGTTTGGTTGTGTATGTGTATGCAGTGGGGGAAAAAAAACGTATGTTGGTTATTGTTTGTGCAACGATTGTATACAGAATTACCTGAAGACAATCACAAAGATGACTTACTGGCTTTACTTTTGGATCAGTAACAAGTAATATTTCCGATAATGTTTATTTTGGCATAACACTTCACGTTCCTGGTGAAATCATTAAATTTCAGAAACTACGCCACGATTGCATTATATTCGAATTCATACTGGAATTCTTCCCCAAAATGATAATAAACATTTTACACACTATTTCTCGTACTTAGAAAAATAAAAATACACATACTTGTAATCAAAATTGCAAGGAACACGTCATGATTGTATTAAATTCAAATTCGCGATCTCTTCCCATAATGATAATAAACTTTGAACCAACAAATATTTTTTTCATGTGCGAATGAATATACAAAATTTCAGGAGCCAAGCCACGGCCGCGTTATATCTGAATTCGTATTATAGCGGAGCGCATAATAGCGGGGCTACACTGTATTACTGTTAATTACATGACTTTGTGTACTGTCTAAATTCATACAATAAAATAAATC
Organism: Unio delphinus; assembly: GCA_029339505.1. Lineage (NCBI taxonomy): Eukaryota > Metazoa > Mollusca > Bivalvia > Unionida > Unionidae > Unio > Unio delphinus. The sequence goes on along the minus strand of JAQISU010000109.1, from coordinate 2,521,418 downwards.
ATGAAATTATCTGGTAATCTTATTTCCGTGATTGTTAAAAATTCAGAATTTTTTCATGTCGTGAATGCAGATGCTTTGAAAATAGCATTTTGAACTTAATTGGATTGAAACATAAAGTATCAATCTCCTTTAGGGTTAGACTGAGACATAAAAACATTAAGTATGTGGCATAAACAAAATCAATGAGGTCTTGTTTTATAAAGATCATACTTACGATCCACAATTCCGTTTGATCATTTAATTATATATATATGTGATTATCAGAGTACATTAAAATAAGAGAGCTTGTAAAAGAATAATGGCATGGCAAAATTAATACTGTCATGGTCGCCTTAAATGAAACTTAAGATTTAAAATTCTAAACATTGAGATGAAAATTAAATTTATTTGTAGATCTCCTGAAGAAATCTGCACCCAGTAGAATTGTTACTGTGTCCTCTATTGGCCACAAGTTTGGATCTATAGAGTTTGACAATCTGAAGGCAGAAAAATGCTATAGTAAGATGCGGTTTTATGGAAACACCAAGTTGGCCAACATCTTATTTACTAGAGAACTAGCCAGGAGATTGGAAGGAACAGGTACAGTAAGAGTCTAAATTTGGCCAATACATGCATTGCTAATCAGCATTTCTTTTCAGACACCAACAAACTTTTAGCAGGAAATGAGGGTACTGGGTTCAGATTATCATTTGCATAAAGCGGGGAAAATTATTTTGTAAACAATATTTTAAAAAAAGGAAATTACCTAAATGCATTGCCACATTTATAATAGATAGCATCACAAGTCAACACCACGACAGTAATGTAATGCATGGTCTTGGTTTCCGTTGACCTTTCCCACCCACTTTAGTTATTTTTTTAAAAATTCAGTCTATAAATTAGTTCATTCAGCAAATATATTTTCCTTGCAAGTTTTTTTGGACAGTGCATTAAAATGCATCCCAGTTAAAAAGAACTTTTTCATTCTTTTAGCATCATTGTTTATAAAAAGATCCAAAATGCAGATGTTTGCACCATTAGACACAGTGACCACAAACAAACAAATTCTCAGGTTGAACAAACTGCATCAAGCATATATAATGCTAGTGGTGGTATGACTATTGTTGGTGTGAACCAAGGGTTCCTCCATTGTCAAGAAAAATAAAACACTATCATTCATTTCAGACTCAATACAAAAATCAACCATGGCTGGAAATGAATGAATAAAATGAGATGCATTGCAGTTGGTGTGTTAAAAGCTGGTAGATAATATTCATGTACACTTGGAAATATCATACCTTGACAGACATGTGGAATTACCAGTTCAGAAAAAGGCAATTCCTGGTTCAGAACTAAGTGAAAATTTTAAAATTACCTGCATGACAGCTATGATGTAACAAACAGGAAATACGTGACACTGTTTTACAAGATATAAGAATGAATAGAGGTGTATCCCATAGTCTTGAAGAAAAAATACTGTTTAAAAAAAAACAAGACTTGGATTTCAGTTTCAAGTGCTGTACTGTAATATACAGAACAAAGTACAGTGGAACCTGTCTTGAAAGACAACCCCTTCTGCCAGAACATAATGGTCTCTCATAACAGGTCATAACACTATATAATCAATAAATCTGTACATGGAGAACCTGGTCTTTCAGGACAGGTGGTCTCTCATAGCAGTAGTCTCTCAAGACAGGTTTTACTATATATTTATATTTAGTGTTTACTGTAGACCAGAACACAGTATATGTATTTAATTTTTACTGTATATAAAAATTAAATGTCTGACTTAGGAAAAATATTTTAAAAAATATGGAAATAATAAATAATAATAATAAATAATATCATTTGTGGTCAGATCCAGATAGTGGCTTGTCTGGGTTTGATCCTGATCCATTTTTTTATATTAGAGGATCCAGTTTTAATATTAGACTCTGTGAGCAGACCAGTGAACCAGGCTATTAGACTCTGTGAGTAGACCAGTGATCCAGGCTATTAGACTCTGTGAGTAGACCAATAAATCAGGCTAACTTTACAAGGGGCACCTCAAATGCTTTTATTTAATTAAATTGGTAATGAAAATCACCCGTGTTATCAAGTTTTTGTAAAGGTGTTATTGTGTTGGGAAATGTAAGCCAACATACAACAGCACATTAAAGGCGAAGTGAAAAATCAAAGAAAATAATAATAATGAGGACTATGTATAGTGCCAAATCTTTAGAAGTTCTAAGCACTTTACAACATCTATAATAATATGACTACAAAAAACAAAACACCATGAAATTAGAAAACATAAAAAATGTTGAAAATATTTAAGGTAGGAATCATTATTGTCTTTAAGTTTGTTCTTGCAGTCAGAAAAGGTGAGTTTTAAGAGCACTCTTGAAAAGGGATCACTGTGTCTTTGTGTCTAATTTCAATAGGCTATTCATTCCATGTTGCTGGGCCCTGGTATGGAAAAGAACATTGTCCATATGACTTTGTTTTCATAGTGGGAGTAATGAGTATATGATTGGCAGAAGAGGAGCGTAAGGATCTTGCTGGTGTGTACACATGGGTGAGGTCACATAGTTATGTTTGACTGGTTATATAAATTAACGGCTGAATTTTTTTAATTGTTTAGCCGGAAAGGGAGATAACTGGAATTCTCTTTCAAATTGAAAATCCAATTAATTAGTGGCAGGTTTTATAAAAGAATATTCAGGTACTAGGCTGTGCTTGGAAAGATGGCAATTATATATTTCAAACATCATTTAAACATTATTAGCAGCAAGAGAAATTATTACTGTCAAAATGTGAATTCAAAAGAAAGAAAAATTATTTCAGTTTGAAAGATATGGCTAGAAATAATTGTCCTCAATGGTGTTTTTAACTACAGTATTTTGGGACCCTGAGTGGTGTAAAGTGCACGCCATTCCAAATCACTGCCATCTCACCTCTGTCTGCATGGGTTCGAGCCTCAGGCTCGGCTAACATGGGTACATTAGAAACCTTGCCATTTGCTTCTCGTGGGTTGGTGGCTCTTTTCCTGGGTTCTTACTTCACCAGTTATGCTGGGTATTGCTTATCTTTTGCTTAAAAATGGCATTAAACAATAATAATAACTGCAGACCTAAATGTATGGTACAAACCTTTTAGCCAAATGTAACATTGCTTTTGCTGCATTGGGCTTTTACCTTTCAGACACATTTTCCAGGTTGACAATAGCAGTATGTGATATTTAATTTTTAATTACACATTGTTGAAAATAATTATAACTTATGAAAAATATTGACTGCCTGACTGGGGTCTTTCTGGGTTTGGCATGTCTGTATTAGCATCATAACTATGTGTCTGTTGTTAAATTTGTATATGTTATATTATTCGTGCTTATGTATTTTCAGGTGTATCATGCTATGTATTACATCCAGGTGCTGTTGCTACGGAGCTTTTTAGAGAAATGCCATTCTATATGAGAATACCTACCTATTTTTTCAACTATTATATTTGCAAGGTGAGAAAGTGATGTCTTTGGTGACAGCAAGAGAGAATGTTAAAATTCTGAGTACAATGCCAGCCAATAATTAACTTGTTCTGTATTGCCTAGGTTGGAAGTAGAACAGAAAAGGTTCCATGTTTGTGGAGTTAGATATTACTGCTGCAAATTTTGTTTCTTAAGTGATGATGTGACGAAGTTCATGAATACAGGACAAGTATGCCCTTGCTACAACTAATAGTTTGGGGAAGGGGCCCCGAGTGGCCGAGTGGTCTAAAGCGCTGTCCGTTACGGACCACTGCCTTCTCACCTCTGCGTGTGTTCGAGTCTAAGATTTGGCAAATGTAGTTATGTGAGAAAGCTTGCCAGTAGCTTCTCGTGGGTCGGTGGTTCTTTCCGGGCTTTGTCCGGTTTCTTCCTCCACCATTAATACTGGCCGCCATGTATAGCCTATATTGTGCTGAAAAATGGCGTTAAACCATTAAAAAAAAAAAATAGTTTGGGGAGTATGGGTTAGTCTGAATTTCATTTCAACATGACATTTATTGTTTACAATGGCTACAGGAGATTGCTACAGGCTATGTAGATGTGGGCCATGTAGTCATTGATTATATTTGCTTAAATAGTTGACTTGTAATATTTGCATACAGTGACCACTAAAAGTACATGTCTTGAATGTTCCATCTTTCATCAGATAAAATCAAAGATTGACAGTAAATAAGTGACAATTTTGTTTCCAGAAGAAGAAAAGTTTATTAGATTTTAATTATGGGAAATTGTAATTGAATGCTTGGCTATCCAACGTTTCTGACCAATTTACAACTGAAAGCTTGGCTGTCTAACTTTTCTAACCAATCATAATAAATTCTTGGCTGCCCAACTTTTCTGACCAATTACAATTGAAAGCTTGTCAGTCCAACTTTTCTGACCAATTACAATTGAAAGCTTGTCAGTCCAACTTTTCTGACCAATCATAATGAATTCTTGGCTGCCCAACTTTTCTGACCAATTACAATTGAAAGCTTGGCAGTCCAACATTTCTGACCAATCATAATGAATTCTTGGCAGTCCAACTTTTCAGACCAATTACAATTGAAAGCTTGGCTGCCCAAATTTTCTGACCAATCATAATGAATTTTTGGCAGTCCAACTTTTCAGACCAATTACAATTGAAAGCTTGGCAGTCCAACTTTTCTGACCAATCATAATGAATTCTTGGCAAGCCAACTTTTCTGACCAATTACAATTGAAAGCTTGTCAGTCCAACTTTTCTGACCAATCATAATGAATTCTTGGCTGCCCAACTTATATGACCAATTACAATTGAAGTAATGGCAGTTCAACTTTTCTGACCAATCATAATGAATTCTTGGCAAGCCAACTTTTCTGACCAATTACAATTGAAAGCTTGGCTGCCCAACTTTTCTGACCAATTACAATTGAAGTAATGGCAGTTCAACTTTTCTGACCAATCATAATAAATTCTTGGCATTCCAACTTTTCTGACCAATTACAATTGAAAGCTTGGCGTCTCAACTTTATTGACCAATCATAATAAATGCTTAGCTGGATGCTAGAGTGTGACTTTTCTGACCATCATAATTTATTCCTTGATTGTTCTACTTATTTTACCAATCATAATTGAATAATTGACAGACTTTTCTGATGGTCATAATTGAATGCTTGATGACCGCTTTGCTGACCTAAGTAGTTATAGTGTCCACCACAGATACGACAGGTGCGGGTTCGAACTGTGGCCAAGTCATACCAGAGACTTCTAAAAATGGTACTAGTTACTGCTTCCTCATTAAGGAGCTAGTGTTAGGACTGGTTGGCCTGGTGTCAAGATAAGGCGACTAGGTGGGACATGATGCTACATGTCTATAGCATAATGTCCCAGTGCTAGACATCACTTTAAATTGTCACACTGCAGACATTGGAGCGTTATGAATAAAAGTATTTGGCAACATTCAAAATCTAAATTACATACACACTAAATGCGTGGCTGTCCAACTTCTTCTTACCATTCTTTGATTATTCTGATTTTCCATCACACCATTATTGTTTTTCATGTTTAGTTGCTGGAATTATTGTAAATAAAATTTTGTTGCAATTAAACAATAATTATTCATATTTATGCAAAATTAATTTATTTGGCCTCCCATAAATTCTTCCCACATGCAGCATTATAGAAAATCTCGAATTGGAGAAACTTAAGTTTGATTGGCCGGACTTGAATGTACTCAGAGTGTTGCATTCAGCATGATAAAGCACAATTAACACTCTTTCATTCTTCTTAAGGAGTTGGGCATTGCATGTTAATAGCTGATTTTCCTTTCTCGAAATGATTGTAGCTGTCTGCTTTCTATGCTGTTAACCATTAACACTTTCCTGTACTTTCAGATGTCATGGCTGTATCAGTACACCCAGGGACAGTATATACAGACCTTTTTAAACCCTATCCATTTTTTGTAAGGTTTTCAATAAGCCATATTTGTCGCCCATTTATTAAGGTGAGAGTTTAGTGTACATCTTTTAATAACCACACATGAATACCCAAAAATGAACAGTGAGAGCAAAAACTTGTTTAATTTACACTGCAGGTGTTAGGGCATATGTTGTTCATCCAGGATCAGTAAGGACCCAGCTTCTCAGACATTTTATTCCAAAATGCCTTCGCTCACCACATGGTTTACTAACTAGAATTTGTCTGAAGGTGAGACACTGTTTTGTCACCTTGTGTTCCTTTCTGATTCAGTGATGGTGGTTCTGTTGCTTTGCTTAAATATTGATTGTCAGTACATTTCTCAGACATGATTTTTTGCTTGTTTTAAAACCGAATTCCACTTTTATTTTGAGAAGAAAAATTGTATTCTCGATCAAGTCCATTTTTTTTTGTATATCATCTCCAGTCTAGTTCTGAACAAATGATCTGTCTGGTCCCATCATTGTACTATTATTTAGCACACAATCATTATTAATAGTATTCTGATTGGTCAAAAGTTTCTATTTATCCATTGAATCATTATAAATAGTATTCTGATTGGTCAAAAGTTTCTATTTATCCATTGAATCATTATAAATAGTATTCTGATTGGTCAAAAGTTTCTATTTATCCATTGAATCATTATAAATAGTATTCTGATTGGTCAAAAGTTTCTATTTATCCATTGAATCATTATAAATAGTATTCTGATTGGTCAAAAGTTTCTATTTATCCATTGAATCTTCATGTAATGGAAACTGGTGGATATGAAAAGAAAGAAGCATTCTTGCAGTACATGGCTTCTTGAGGTTTTGAGACAGAGAAAAAGACACAAGCAATTTGAATAAAGGTTTGAAAAATGTTTGAAAATGGGAATGGCTCAAGTGGAAAGTCAGTGGAAATGTAGTTGGTCAGTTCATAAGAAAATTGAAAGCCAGAGGACTTGCATTATGTGATCTTTGCAAGAAAGATTTGATTACACCAATCAGTTATAATTTTAGTTTCAAGCAGCAGCCAGCACCTCCAAAAGAAGCTGCATGTTTGAAAGGATAAAAAAAAATTGTTGAGAAGGAAAGAACAGGTTGAACACCAAGCTAAAGGAAATCAAAATAAATATTCATCAAGGCTACAAAAAGAACAAGACTGGCACATCAGTATCAACAGGTATCTAGTAGGGGAAAAGACAAGTAATTTTTACATCAGTATCAACAGGTATCTAGTAGGGGAAAAGACAAGTAATTTTTACATCAGTATCAACAGGTATCTAGTAGGGGAAAAGACAAGTAATTTTTGTGATTATTTGTATATAGTTCATGTATTTTGGTGGTTTGTTTTACAGATTTAGTTGGGGTTTTTTAAAAGAAGGTGTAATATAGTATTTGCTGCAAAATTGACAAATTATTGTGACTGAATTATTTAGTGAATACTGAAATGCACATGTAATAATTTCCGCACTAATATTATTGGAAAACAAGTTGGTGTGACAATAAGCACTGTGAAGTTCTTATTGTTAAAAGTTTCTTATTTTTTCAAGTGATATTTTGGGAATGAAGTAACAACAATACAATATATTATGATAATAGGTCCATCAGGAACAATTTTGTTTGAGTGTACAGTTCAATTTCAGTACCCTATACACCCAGATCATGGGTGCCACACCTTGTAAACCCGTTGGCCCCCCCCCCCCCACGTTTTCTTTTTCATTTTTTTATTTTATTTTATGAAGGACCAAAATCATGTCTGATTTTATCATTAGTGCTTGTGGTCAGTCAGTACAGTTCTCTTTAGTGCTTGCTGCTTGCCAGTGTGTTTCTTAAAAGTGCTTGCTGCCAGTCAGTACATTTCTCACAGGTGCTTGCTGCCAGTCAGTACATTTCTCACAGGTGCTTGCTGCCAGTCAGTATATTTCTCAGAATGTTTACTGCCAGTAAGTACATTTCTCATCTGCTTTCTGCCAGTCACTACATTTCTCATTTGCTTGCCGCAAGTGTCAGTATATTTTCATTTACTTGTTGCCAGTCTGCTTTATGCCAGTGAGTATTAATTGCCAAACAGTAGAGCTGTGTACCACACAAAATTTGGCATCATGGTATTTCAGAATATACTATAATAGGTACCACAGTATACTGTAATTATCTTAGTGACCAGCAATTTAATGTTCAGGGGCAGGAGCCTGAAACATTTTTTAAATAAAACAATAGCAGAAACATATCTTGCACCGATTTATCATGAAATAACAGCATATTCTATCAACTACGTTATTTGAAGAAAAAATTTATCTTGTGATAAAATAAATTATTCCAGCTCCCAAAAAATTGCAGCTGTGGACACCATGTAAATACATCATGCTGATATTAGAGAGTTTGTTGATAAAAATTTACTAGCTACACTATTGATATTATAGACGGGGATATTTGGGATGCCATATATATTTATTAGGTAAGTAAACAGGCATTAAAACAAAAAACACTTGCTCAGGGAATGGGGAAATATTTAGTAGTGGACTTCACAAATTGTATAATATACAAACAGAAAAAAGAATTCTCCTGACTCCATTTCTTTTAAATCTGGAAAATGCAAATGTTTTCCAAAAGTTGTTCTGATAACCTTTAATAACATTTAATTTGTAAATTATTTTTCTATACATGACCTGTGTCAAACTTGTGATTAAAGGATTATAAATGTAATTAAATTCGTAATATTTAAAATTAATTTGTTAAAAGATTTGTTTTTAAAAAATTATTTGGTCTTGACAGATGAAAACATGATGTAAATATAAATAAATTCATAATAAGATTATTTAGGAATATCCATTCATTCCTTACTGATAGAAACTACTGTCATTCCATTGGGGCCCTGAGTGGCTGAGTGGTCTAAAGCGCTGTCCGTTATGGATCACTGCCATCTCACCTCTGTCTGCGTGGGTTCAAGTCTAAGATTCGGCCAATGTGGGTATGTGAGAAAGCTTGCCAGTAGCTTCTTGTGGGTCGGTGGTTCTTTCCGGGGTTTGCCCTGGGTTCTTCCTCCATCATTAATACTGGCTGCCATGTATAGCCTATATTGTGCTGAAAAATGGCGTTAAACCATAAAAAACAAACAAAACAAAATCTGACATTCCATTATGGTGAAAAAGTACTTTGGTAGTCTGCCAATCGGTGCATTTCTCAATGGCATTTGCTGCAGAGTAACTTCAGGAAGGTTTTGCAGCAAAGCCAACCTGATGAGCATGCTCCTGATATTTGAGGAGTATAAACTATTGTCATTAATCTAAATATCCCAATCTCTTGCTATTTTCCTGTAAACATATTTTCAAAGTCATCAATAATTTTCAGTAGTAAATCAAATGTCTGAATTCAAATCAGCTAAAACCTTTCTAAATCAGCTGAAAAATTTAAATTCAAATGTAAATGTACACCCATACTCAGAAACCAGTGATTACACAGATGACTGTCAGACCATGAGAATGCTTTGATTGCTCTAGTTTTTGTTATAATTCCTCAGGCCATTGAAATTTTCTACTGGCTGAGAGCACCAGCGATTGACAAATAATCAAATCTGAAGATTATTATTTCTCCATGTGATCACCATATTTTCACCACTTGAAACAGATTCGAGAACTAATATGCATAGAGTGCCAAATTAGTTTTCTTTCCATGTAGTGTAAATTAAGAGACAAACTGTGATTATCTCCCCTCTGGCAGTATTTTTTAAACAAACAAAAGAAAAGTAGCTAAGTAATTTCAACTACTACCATTTTGTAACTTTTGTCATTACTCCTCCAGTATGGAAAGTCATATGAGCATTATATTTTAACCCGAAGACTTCTTATAATGTTATAGTTGTTACTAAATAAAACTGATGCCAATCTGAAATCATATGACCACTGTGGCAGTCATATTGAAAATATCATTATTGCTACTCTATCTAAACAAAAGTCATATCAACATGAGGCTTTCACCAGAAGACAAATGGTGGTATCTGGTTGGTCTAAAAAAAAACATGGTGCCAGTCTGATTTCAAATATGGCTGCCTCACTGAACACACTAAACATCTTGTCACTAATTCTAAATGGATATCTGCATGGGCTTCTCACCACAAGTCTTCTAATGGTGCCTAGAATTCCGAGGATGAAAATCATGCCAAGCTTCTCAGAATAGCCATCTTGAAAATCTTGTTAATACTACTATTGGACAGCATGGGGTTTTCACTGATCTAATATCTAATACAGTCAGCACAGTGGGAATTTTAAGTCATTCCAATATTGGGGTATCACGAGAAGATTTCTGATGGTGTTAAGTTGAAAAAAATAGTACCAGTTTGACCATCAGTATGGTCACCATGGCAGCCATCTTGAAAATGTTACTCCTGCTAAATGGAAAGTCACACTGTCACTGATTTGTCACCAGAACACTCATTGGAATATATAGTTGGTCCTGGATGCCAATCTGACCTCAAATATAACTTCCACAATGAGCATGTTGAAATCTTGTCCCTAAGTCTCCTGAATGGATGGACACATTGGCATTGGGTTTTCACCAAAAGTCTTTTAATGGTGTCTAGTATATGATTAAGGCGTGCATCTTACTTCAGAATTTGGTTGCCACAGTGCCTGATTTAAAAATCGTGTCACTTAAGAATATCAGAAATGGTTTCAGTACTCAGCATGTACACAGAAGATACAGTCTCAAATTTTTAGTAAAAGTCCCTTCACTGGACCCTTTTAAACTCTACTGGTCATAGCCCTGAAAAAATTTAAGTTGTTTTTAATACTGATTTTCATCTCTGATACTTAGAACATATTCTGCTGCATCACTGTGAAGAAAACAACTTTGCTGACTTTATTATAATTAAAACATTAGTTTATGGTTGTTTTTATTCATTTGTTAGACATGACACCAGAGCACAGGTGAGAGCTTGCTGTCTATTACTTAAATTGCAGTTTTTATTGTTATTTTCTTTTCCTTCCAATTTTTCCCTTGTAGCAATACATAAGAAGAGTGGGGGGGGGATAGGCACAAGAAAACCCATTTGATTTCTACACCCCATCTGTCTTTCTTGTACAGATTGTAAAAAGTAAGATGGTTGTCCTTTTCAGCAGGAGCAGAATTTAGTCAGTTCTTGAAGCCCATTGTTGACAACAGGATCAGGTGACCCAAAAAATGGAATGCTTTGATGCCGGTCGATCAGATCAGAGGTAGAGACTTCCTGTAGGTCAGGAGTCATCAGACCAGTTATGGACTGGTGACTTAGCAGTGGTCTGTGAGTACCAATCACTGGCCATTTGATTCCCCAAATGGAATGGGATAAAAATTACCAAAGATGGGTTGAGACTCTTCTCTCCAGGAATTCCACATTGGATTGCGAGTAGATGCACAGATGCTAGGTTAAGGAAGGAGGTCAGAGTAGCATCCCCTTTCCTATATTCCCATCAAGTTCCTATGGGATGTAGGGACTTCAGAGGAAAGTTATTTGTTCTTCCCCATCATGTAGCCATGAACTTCATGGTTTGCCCCCATGGTAGTAAGGTCAATGTTGTGGCTGATATGGCCATCTTATGAAATGGTGTCAAAAAGAAGGGAGGAACAAACCTTTCCCCACACCCTCCAGGAGGGTTGAGAGTCACTCTCACCCATCTGCCAAGTCTGTTTCTAGACAACCAAAACATGTTTAGAGATGAAATTTGGGGGGAGTGGGGCATGAGTTCTAGTGATGTTTCTAGCAAATTATGTGAAGGCCCTGGATGCTGAACAAATGGTTTATTTTCATTATCCTGAATATCAGCAACCAAATTTTCTGATCATCATCTGTGTAACGCAAGACCAAGGACATTTCAGTATTGAAATCTGGTGACAAAATATCAGATCTATCATTAGAAATGATATTAGTGTTACTTCAATCAAGTATTTCATTAGAACTGAACCCAAAAAATCATTTCTCGCTTCCAGAAGAATCACTGTAATTAAAGAAGAGGATGAAGTAGTCATGCCAGAGTCACTCTCCATGCATGCCCATTAACCTAACTTCTCAGTTAGCAGACGTGTCAGATTCAAGATGGGATAGTAAGCTTGAGTCAAAAGGTCTAATTCTTCAGGTTCGTGTTCCTGACTCTGTCCTTCACATTAACAAAATTGGAAATAATGGTAGTATTTTCAGACTCTCAGGGGTGCATCAGCACAAAAAGATCAATGTGTGATGGTCTCCTCCAACAACACATTAGTTGTATTGTACCTCAAGTAACAAGGTGGCACACATGCCCATTTTCTCTCTTTGGAGGATTGGAAGCTCCTGTGAATTTGGCACATTCCTAACTAAAGAATATTTTGGCTGACTGTCCAGGAAGATCACAATAATCCTCACAGAACTGTCACTTCACCGATTCCATGTTCAGACTTTGGGGGAGACCGTTGGAGGAGTTGTTTTCAATAAGGACATGTTTATCTGTTCACCCTATCCAGGACACTAAACTTTTCAAAGGACCAAGTCGTTGGTGCTGACTCCCACATAATCAGGTACTTTTGATCTCCAAAGACAAGTGCCCTGTATGCAAATGCTTAGATGGAATCTCTCATGTGTTTTATATTCTCTCTCCCCCACCCCCAATCAATAACCATTTTTTAAGAACCATACCTTCAAGACTTTTCTTGCTTGTATCCATGAGATGAATGAGCAAGCCATAGTATCAGCAGATCTATTTTCAACTTTCTCAACTTACAAGCAAATATATTTGGCTGATATAGATTTGTTACTGTCAACCATTTAAAGCATTTTTTATGTAGCCTGTTTACTTTTGGTTTTAAAATGGCTGTGATTTTGCTTCAAAGCTATGTATAAAAGTCTTCTGTTTCTATTTAAGACGTTATTATTAAAAATTTATGAAAAAATATTTCGGTAAATTTGTCTAAAAATTTAGAATTTTGTATTAAAATATGAATCTTACAATCATATAAAAATAAGGACCATTTCTTAACTGAAGTATATTTTCTCTTTGAATACACATATAATCAGCAGTCTAAACATTTTTTTTATATGCTGTTGGACATTTTAATTTTGGTAGAGTGGTGGAGGAGGGGGAGAAAACAGGATGATGATATTAATGTTTACTGTGGTTGTTCAATAATACACGCTTACATAAATTTCAGTCCATAATGATCTAAGAAAACTACTGATCTGAATCACTCCATTTTTCAGTTCGTATTCGGACAGGAAAAGCTGGAAGTTGAAATTAACGCATTTAAGATAGCTTAACTCTTCTCGCATAATATATCAAAACTTTAAGAAGATTATCCATTCAACCTGTGTCTATACAAAATATTACTTATTTTTTGTATACAATTATTTTAAGTTTAGATATTTGTACATATTTATAGTGTAGATACAGGTATTTTCATATATTTACAAAATTGTTTCAGGTATTTGTATATATTTATGACATATGGTGGATTACATATCAGATTTAGTATGCATGTTTTTATGCATATGGAATATGGATTACATATCAGATTTAGTATGCGTGTTTTTATGCATATGGAATGTGGATTATATATCAGATTTAGTATGTGTGTTTTTATGCATATGGAATGTGGATTATATATCAGATTTAGTATGCGTGTTTTTATGCATATGGAATGTGGATTATATATCAGATTTAGTATGCGTGTTTTTATGCATATGGAATGTGGATTATATATCAGATTTAGTATGTGTGTTTTTATGCATATGGAATGTGGATTATATATCAGATTTAGTATGCATGTTTTTATGCATATGGAATGTGGATTATATATCAGATTTAGTATGCGTGTTTTTATGCATATGGAATGTGGATTATATATCAGATTTAGTATGCGTGTTTTTATGCATATGGAATGTGGATTATATATCAGATTTAGTATGCGTGTTTTTATGCATATGGAATGTGGATTACCTAACAGCTTTAATATGCACGTGGAATGTGGATTACTGATCAGATTTAGTTTGCGCATGGAATGTGGATTATGTATGCATATTTTTATGCATATGGAATTCGAAATACTTATTAGATATTCTTGCCATTATAGCAGTGTACATACCATATTTGTCAAAATTCTTTCTTTCTTAAACTAATTCTAAACATTGATAGTTTAAGAGGGGCAGCTCATTTAAAAGGGCAGGGGAGTTGTAAATAAATTAGCAGTTAATTAAAGATTTAACGGTAATCAGAAAATGCCAACTATCCCCCAATTGCAAGTTCTAGAAGACCCAGCATGTTGGGGGAAGGGGGCTGTAATGGAAGCATGCAAGTTAAATAGCAGTTATACATTACCTGATATTATTCCCTTCTGTATCTTTTCTTGACATGAGTCCCAAACCTAAGGACATTTATTCCATTGCTATATCTTTTCTTGACACGAGTCCCAAACCTAAGGATATTTATTCCATTTGCTATATCTTTTCTTTACACGTGTCCCAAACCTTAGGACATTTATTCCCTTGCTATATGTTTTCTTGACACTAGTCCCAAGCCTAAGGATATTATTCCCTTATGATAACTTTTCTTGACACTAGTCCCAAGCCTTAGTATATCAATGCCTTGCCATATCATTTCTTGACACTAGTTCCAAGCCAAAGGTAATTATTCCCTTATGATAACTTTTCTTGACACTAGTCCCAAGCCTTAGTATATCAATGCCTTGCCATATCTTTTCTTGACACTAGTCCCAAGCCTAGACATTATTCCCTTGCTATATCTTTTCTTGACACTAGTCCCAAGCCTTAGTAGATCAATGCCTTGCCATATCTTTTCTTGACAATAGTCCCAAGCCAAAGGTAATTATTCCCTTATGATATCTTTTCTTGACACTAGTCCCAAGCCTAGACATTATTCCCTTTGATATCTTTTCTTGACACTAGTCCAAAGCCTTAGTATATCAATGCCTTGCCATATCTTTTCTTGACACTAGTCCCAAGCCTAGACATTATTCCTTTGCTATATCTTTTCTTGACACTAGTCCCAAGCCTAGACATTATTCCCTTGCCATATCTTTTCTTGACATAAATCCCAAGCCTAAAGACATTATTCCTTTCCGTATCTTTTCTTGACACTAGTCCCAAGCCTTAGTAGACCAATGCCTTGCGATATCTTTTTATGACACTAGTTGCAAACCTAAGGACATCATTGCCGTGCCATGTTATGTCAACTGTATCCATCTTTTTCATGTTGTAACTGTCATTCTCTGTTCAGTTCTTACTTTATATTCATGTATCTGTGTTTATTTTTTATTGATTTAGAGAGTTATAACCAATCTCAGGGTCAGTCATTTCGGACCTTTCATTGATGCAGTTCATTGTATTTTTATATAGTTCTTTCAGTCTTCACTATTGTTGTGATGTGTTGGCAAATGAGGGAATAAAAAGACAGTGTGTGACTTGCACCATTAGTTTTGCATGCACAGACCCATTTGTTATTTGTGGCCAAGGAAAGGTTTTAGACTTGGCAGAAAGTACAGATTTCATGCTGTACAATAGGGATAGGCATACAGTACAGATTTCACACTGTACAATAGGGATAGGCATACAGTACAGATTTCACACTGTATAATAGGGATAGGCATACAGTACAGATTTCACACTGTATAATAGAGATAGGCATACAGTACAGATTTCACACTGTATAATAGGGATAGGCATACAGTACAGATTTCACACTGTACAATAGGGATAGGCATACAGTACAGATTTCACACTGTATAATAGGGATAGGCATACAGTACAGATTTCACACTGTATAATAGGGATAGAAATACAGTACAGATTTCACACTGTATAATAGAGATAGGCATACAGTACAGATTTCACACTGTATAATAGGGATAGGCATACAGTACAGATTTCACACTGTACAATAGGGATAGGCATACAGTACAGATTTCACACTGTACAATAGGGATAGGCATACAGTACAGATTTCACACTGTACAATAGGGATAGGCATACAGTACAGATTTCACACTGTACAATAGGGATAGGGATCTAAACCCGTTTAATTGGGTTTCAAGGCATTACATTGTCTTTCACTTTTATTATTTCCTTTCCATTTTAACCAAGATTTCTAGCTTGCAGCTTTTGCCAAAATGTTTAACGCTCTTGGAGTAGCTGTACTCCTACCATGACTGACCTCCCTTTGTAAGGTTGATGTCAGATATTCTGGTGTTGTGTTTCTTCATATGACAATATCACACATACCAGTTTATACCAATGGTATGTCAATGTGCCATCTGTGGAATCCATTATAAATGCCACCAATCCTTGGATCAACATTCAGATATTGTCCACATTGGAATACAAGTGTAATGCCACCATTGCCTTAAATGGTACAACAAGATAGAAAATCTAAACAGATATCTGGAGCACTTCCATCAAAGTCTGATTGATTTATCCACCAATGATGAGCATGTATGTATTTGTACTAGTTTGTGTCCTTGGTATTCTGAATATTACTCCAGATAAACTCACCTGTATTATGCGCAATGCAGAAAGTTAATTCCTTTCTCTTTGGATGATATGAATGTGACAGTTCCAAAAAACAGAACAATCAGTATGTTTAAAATATGTTATATCAAGTAACTTCATTCGAGAACAAATTCAGCTCAACAATCAATTGGATCATAAAGCCCCTCAAAAATTCATATGAATTCATGTAATTCAACCTACTCCTATGTACACTCAGTTTCACCTTTAACAACTGAAACATGGAAACATATACTCCCGTAGATCGTCTAATGATCAAAAAAGGAACAAAGCTACATCAGCCATGTGATACCGCAGCTGATTCCATAACAGCTAGTAAACTTTACAAAACCAGTGGTTTTCTTATTCAAACACAATATTTGATGTCACTAGACTCACTAACAGATTATAAATTCTTTATTATTTAGTAAATATTTGAATTCATTCAACCACCTCTTCTTTACCCATACCCCCCACAATTAATATTTTGTTGTTCATCACTAACCAATGAAGCCCATGTTACATTCAGTGATAATATCATTTAGAACGAGACACCAGCTTCAAAACTATATATAGTGTGTGATATCGTAGCCTTCTACCAGCTGGTTGGGCATATGTTACGTAGCTCAAAAGCTGACTACATGTCAACAGCATGATGCCCCAGTGCCAGACATCACTTTAGACTGCCACACAGCAGACATCGTAGCAATATGACTGAAAAAATTGTTAAAGCTACATTAAAAATCCAAATGATACACACAACTGATCAGATACTTTAAGTTTTTTAGACCAGCCTCTCGCATATTAATGGCAAGAAGGAATCTGTCATGTTTTTTGGTCACTGTCTCTGATAGTAAATCTATCTTCAAGAACCTTATTTGTAAAACAGACTCCCTGGAATTGGCAAGAAGGGAAAAAAAATTCATGTATTGTTAGTGGAAAAGGGTTTGTATGCATTCTCTTGGTAACTACGATTAATTCCGTTTCTCTTTGTCAACTGGGGTTTCTGGCCAATTATCAGTTTCTTTGGATGCTTGCTTTCCTATTGAAATCCCCAGTCTCAATCTTTTCTGCGCTTAGGATGAGTCAAGATAGACTCCTTTTCCCAGTAGCATTACAGTACTATCTAAATCAAAACAATCTTGTCCTTCTTTTCTCAGAATCCACCATCTTGAGAATTAAACAAAATTATAAATCTCACAGTGATAGAGATCTTTGAAATTCAAACCCCACATTGTCTGGCTACCAGTAATGCAACATTATGGTTTTTTTTAATCATTCCTCATTTCGATGATGTCATGAAAATCACATTTTGGTGTTCTTGCTCCACATTCTCATTTTAACTTTGGTCACCAATTCTTTTCATTCATTTGTATCAGCCCATCGAGTTGTCATTCTAGTCGGCCATAGAATATCCTACTGGGGAAATAATGTTAGTTCTCTTGCCAGATTATCTTGGACCATCATTTTGCACCCATTCTCTAATGTATTAATACTATTATCCTGCTATTATTGTACAATTCCCTCTTCCCATCTGGCTCTGATGTTCTTTAGTCACAGTCCAAATCAAAGAAGGACGATATTCTAATTTTCATAAGTGGACTAAGCTATCATGCTGGGATCATGTTTTTTTTTTTTTTTTTTTTCTCCACGGTGAGGTGGGTTGGGGTAATTCTAGACCTCCAGTTTCTAGTTGGAGAACGGAATCATGTCTTCGGAATTGGGACATGCAGTTTAATGAAGTTATTGGTCTTGTTATGACATCAGATAGGAGTTATATACCTTGTTTTGACATCAGATAAGAGTTATACCCCTTGTTATGACATCATATAGGAGTTGTACCCCTTGTTATGATATCATATAGGAGTTTAGTATAGTTACACCTATAAATATAGATAGGGATAACTGTCTCTTTCATTATTGGGATTATATCTAAAGGAAAACTTGTCAATTAATTTGCATTGAATGACAGAAAATTATCAAGATTTAGTAATGTTAAAGAAATAAAAATAGATATTTCACCACCTTGAAACATTGAACAGTACTTGTTTGATTATAGGTATAAACAACATTGGTAAGATATTGTCTTTGGCACCAACAATGTTACACACATTCTGGGTTCTTTACTGAAGAGTCACAGATACCATGAATAATAGAGGTTATATTTACAAAACTTAATTTTTATTTACTGAACTTGACAATTAAGATTTACCATTTGGCACCATTTTTAATTGTCATGAAATTGATAGATACCATATACTAAATAGGTTACACTGGTATATTTACTGAACTTTAGTTTTTGCTACTGAATTTGACCATTATAGGTTATATTGGTATATTTACTGAACTTGTTAGGATTTACAATTAGATGTTTTTATAGTACAATCATGAAACTTGATGGTTACCTTGTACAATATAGGTTATACAGTCCTACCCGTTTATATCGACATCGCTTATCTCGACAAAAAAGCAATGTCCCGGTCTCATGGTCTACTATTACTATCAAATTGTCATGCCTATGTCGACGTCGAGATAAAAGAAAAACGTACATGTCGACAGAAGCCCTTGGTCCCAGCTTGAACAAATCCTTTGTTTTCAAAACGTTTATGTCGACAAGCTGCCAATTAAGACCAATACTTTGTTCAACAATTAGTTGATCTTGCCGCCAGGCTTTAATGTCGCGGTCATATTAAAAAACAAAAAAACAAACCCATAGCAGCACATTTTCTCACCACTCTGCAGCTAGTTAAGTCTGATCTTGCCGCCTAGCTTGTGGGTCATGTTCTTCAAATGTACTCTTACAATGACAGCATGTACATCTGTGGGTCTTTCAGCCACTGAATTTTCTGATTTTAAAATATCAGCACAGCAAAAAGGATTAATTGATAACACAATTTCCCAATCAACAGGTGGTCGAAGCAGGACTAGCAAGCCCTTAAATTTGCAGTCCAGGAAATTGATGCGTACAGAGGACTCCTGTATACGTGATTTTCTGAATCCCATTGTAACGGGGGTTGTTGGTATCAAGCGCTATTGGTACAATATTGCACAAGCCCACTGGTCAGAGGTATTGCGCAACATGGATAAACAACACCAGAAACCGCCTCCCGCTAATACTCGTTATCTAAGGAATGACCTCAACGGTGTGATTTGCCCGGTTATAGAATGGATATGGTAATCTGAGTTGATATCTTGAACAAAGACAACACACGAGCCCCGTAAAGATAAATAAAGAATTTAATCAAAATCAAGAGAAGAAAAGACACAGTAAATTACAATTTTCTTTCCTTCTAAATACTCTTAGTTCAGAAGCACTTTAAAACCGAAGTTTAAAATAATAGATACATTAATTAAATTTCAAACACTAATAAAATAGACAAATTTAGCCGTTAATAGCTGATAGCAAATCTCATCACGAAATCGAGTGTTCATTAACATTGGACCACTTGGTAAATTCACATGACCTGCTTGACGACTTGTTTTCTTTTCTGCTTGCATCTCGACTTTAACTTGTCCTCTGGATGAAACATGGGATTTTCACAACCCTGACTTCTAAATTCTTTTTCCTCCTTTGGATCTCGATATCCTTGCTATTTCTCTCTCTCCAAACAAACTATTTTCCTTGTGTTTTTGGCGCCTTACAATCGTTCCAAATTCAGTTTTCCCTGGAACCACGATTTTACAGACGTTTTTCCTTAAAGTACGTCCGGAGTCTACTAGGTATTTTTACTTCCTCTCTTGCAGAGGTCTTCCCAGACTGATTAAAATTCATTCGTTCGGAGACTATATTCCCCCCACAACTCAGGGATCGCCCCACCCCTGATTCCACATTTGACCAATCAGAATAAATGCTATTCCTACAGACATTTGGAAAACTACCTATCAAGGTGCCAATAATGCCACCTGGGGTTGCCTCAACACCCAACCATTTGTCTCAAATCCCTTTTGACAGCTTTACGTGCGTATTTCGCCTTTCAGGCCTGTCATACCACTAGTTCGTTTTTACTATAAACATTCTAACAGTGTGACCTGAGTTAGAAAAACATTTCTTCGTGCAAACTCTACCCAAGATAACAGTTAATTGTTGGCTAGACTAAGAATTAATTAATGGATTTCACTGATGAAAAATTTGGCACTTGACACCCATATATAAAAATTGCGTGAAAATACGGATTATGCAATTCCGAGACCTTTGAAAGTGATCGGTGATTTTTGCCGTGAATGTTCCGTTTTTAACTTTATTTACATTTACAATGGCTACTGACAGAAGGGTAAAATGCAAATTAAATTTACAGTCTTTGGAAACTAAATATCTGGCTGTTAATGAAGTTAAGGGATGAACATCTCGCAAAGAGATCTGTGAAATTTTTTCATTTAAAAATAACACGTCCAGGAAGGATGAAAGCTGCAGAGTCTATAAAGAAAGACTAAGTGCGCTCCCCAAAGGAAGAAGCAAGACTGCTACATTTGAAGATGTGGAGGAAGCATCTAAACGGTTCAATGAAGCATTATCGAAAAAGCTTAGTGTGGAGAACTTCGCTGCAACAAGTGATTGGTGCAGTCGGATACAAAAGTATTTGTGGAGAATACATGTACTGTTGACAGTTTTTCATTTCCCAGTGAATAGCCCCATCCCCTTGGTAGGCTCAATAAGATGGGAACAGACTGACCAAAATCGAGGCCAATTTAAGTACATGTACATGAAGCATGCAACTGACAACTTCTCAACCATGTGTTAATGCCGATGTTGAATATCGTAATGTTGTTCGTATCAGGATGTGATCAATGCAATATTTTTATTTGGATTTTATTACACAAAAAAATTTCCAATTTTTTTTTCTCAGTGTAAATGCTATTCACTGACGACGGGTCACCCTTTGCTGATGAATTTTAAATTTTAACTTTTTTCAGCCCCCCCCCCCTCCCCAAAACACTTATCTCGACATCCGCCTATGTCGACAATATTTCCTTGGGCCCAAGGATGTCGAGATAAATGGGTATGACTGTATTGGTATATTTACTGCCCTTGACTGTTAGAATTTACAATTAGGTGCCATTATAGTACAGTCAAAAAACTTGAGTGAGTACTACTATTTATTGCAAAATGAGGTCACTGTCACCGAAAATTCAGGCTCCAGTAACGACCTATCTTTTTGTCCTTTTTGTCACAGAGACAGTTGGTGGCCCGAGTGGGGAAGTGGTCTAAAGCGCTCACCATTACGGATCACTGCCATCTCACATGGGTTTGAGTCTCAGACTTAGCTAATGTGGGTATGTGAGAAAGCCTGCCAGTAGCTTCTCATGGGTTGGTGGTTCTTTCCAGGGCTCTTCCTCCACCAGTTATACTGGTCACCATGTATAGCCTATCTTGTGCTGAAAAATAGCGTTAAAGCCAACAACAACAACTGAGACAGTTTCATGTCCAGTTATCAAACAGTTTTCATCACTATAAAGTAGCTCATAGTAGACCTACTTACTTTATTAAGCTGTTTGATTCTGCATTGACAGAAAAGCTGAGACATGTTATTCTGCTGGATTCATGATGTCAGGATGTGTCTTTCCAAACCTGTCATTAATTTCAGTGATTTTCCCCTTAAATTAGAATGATTATGTAACCTGTCATTAATTTTAGTGATTTTCCCCTTAAATTAGAATGATTATGTAACCTGTCATTAATTTCAGTGATTTTCCCCTGAATTAGAATGATTATGTAACCTGTCATTAATTTCAGTGATTTTCCCCTTAAATTAGAATGATTATGTAACCTGTCATTAATTTCAGTGATTTTCCCCTGAATTAGAATGATTATGTAACCTGTCATTAATTTCAGTGATTTTTCCCTGAATTAGAATGATTATGTAACCTGTCATTAATTTCAGTGATTTTCCCCTTAAATTAGAATGATTATGTAACCTGTCATTAATTTTAGTGATTTTCCCCTGAATTAGAATGATTATGTAACCTGTCATCAATTTCAGTGATTTTCCCCTTAAATTAGAATGATTATGTAACCTGTCATTAATTTCAGTGATTTTCCCCTGAATTAGAATGATTATGTAACCTGTCATTAATTTCACTGATTATCCCCTGAATTAGAATGATTATGTAACCTGTCATTAATTTCAATGATTTTCCCCTGAATTAAAATGATTATGTAACCTGTCATTAATTTCAGTGATTTTCCCCTGAATTAGAATGATTATGTAACCTGTCATTAATTTCAGTGATTTTCCCCTTAAATTAGAATGATTATGTAACCTGTCATTAATTTTAGTGATTTTCCCCTGAATTAGAATGATTCTCTAAATTAACCCATTATTTTGTTTTTGTTCATGTTTCAGACACCTGAGCAGGGAGCTCAGACAAGCATTTACTGTGCTGTGAGTGAGGAAGTGGAAGGAAAATCGGGCAAATATTTTTCGGACTGTCGAGAGTCAGATGATCTTGCGCCTAAAGCCCAGGATGATGCGGTTGCCAAGAAACTGTGGGAGATCAGTGAATTTTATTTGAATGATGGTGGCTTTCTCCGTTGATCCTACAGAGTTTGAAATTCTGGCACCCCATTACTCAGTATTGCTCAAAGTTTAGCTGGGATTCCTTAGATGAGGGTTGCCAAGTGCACTAATGAATAATGATATCAGACACAGTCTCTAATTTTTTATCAAATAAATAAGAGAAAGAGTACATTTTTTAAACTCAATCAGTGGCAAAAAACTTTACGAATTGAATGAAATGGTAGAATTTGAAAACTATATTTTGCATGCAGATTTGTATTTAATTAATCAAAGATCATAATAGAAATTGTAAAAAGACAGTAAGAGAACAACATCAGAATCATTCTGAATGATTGACTCATTCAAACATGATAAATTTGTCATAGAAAATAAATCAATTTAATATTTAAAAGTTTCTTTGGACTGTTAAAATGTTTTTCCATTTCAAGGTAGTTTTCCTGTAGCAGTGTAAATAATGGTAGTTTTCTTAAGCAGTAGAAATGATTGAAATTTACCGGTAATGTTTTTACAACTTGTTATAAATTGCTCTGTGTGTGTGTGTGTGTGTGTGTGTGTGTGATTTAGATTTTTTTACATAGCTTCCAAAAAAATCGGTCATATCACTACGATGTCTGCGATGTGGCAGTTTATAGTGATGTCTAGCACTGGGGCTTCATGCTGCAGATATGTGACATCATGTCCCATCTGGTCACATTATCCTGACACTAGGCTAACTAGTCCTAACACTAACCTCTTAATGCTGAACAACAAGCAAGGCAGCCGTTAGTACCATTCTTATAAGTTTTGGTATGACTTGCCCTGAGTTCAAACTAGGCCACCAGAGCAGTCTGGAATAAATCATATCGTTGCAGTGTCAAAAGTCTAAAAAAAATAATAATAAAAAACTGCATTAGCAACAATTGGTAGATGCAAAATTAGAATTTCAAATGGAGTCGTGACAGTAATAAAGGGCTCATTATCACACTAAGAGAGTTTTTAAGTATATCACTGTATATTAAATTACATGAAAGATATAATTGATATAATCTCTCTATTACTAATGAAATGGAATCCATTGCCATACCTACCTTGTCACAGGAATCCTATTATAATGAATGGTCATTTTAATAGTATGAAGAACTTTATAGCAGTAATCATGATAAGCCTTATTACAGGAATCCTGTTATAATGAATGGTTATTTTAATAGTATGAAGAACTTTATAGCAGTAATCATGATAAGCCTTATTACAGGAATCCTGTTATAATGAATGGTTATTTTAATAGTATGAAGAACTTTTTGTTATAATGAATGGTCATTTTAACAGGAATCATAGGCTACAGCAACAACAACAACAGGAATTCTGTTATTTTGAAGGGCTTTTTAACAGAAATAATGTATTAATGATGTGCCTTATTACTGGAATCGTGTATACTTTTGGACCTATTACAGGAATCATGTTATAATTATAGACCTTATTACACAAATCATGTTATACTGAAGTGTCTTAATACAGAAATCATGTTATACTGAAGTGTCTTAATACAGAAATCATGTTACACTGAAGTGTCTTAATACAGAAATCATGTTATACTGAAGGGCTTGTTTAACAGGAATGTATTAATGAAGTGCCTTATTACAGGAATCATATTATTATTATAGACCTTATTACAGGAATCATATTATTATAGACCTTATTACAGGAATCATTTTATAATTATAGTTCTTATTACAGGAATTGTGTATTAATGAAGTGCCTTATTACAGGAATTGTGTATTAATGAAGTGCCTTATTTCAGGAATTGTGTATTAATGAAGTGCCTTATTACAGGAATTGTGTATTAATGAAGTGCCTTATTACAGGAATCATAATATTATTTTATAGTCCTTATTACAGGAAACATGTATAGATGGTGTGCCTTATTACAGAAATCATTATATTGAAGTGCCTTATTACAGTAATCATTTTATAATGATGGACCTTATTACAGAAATCATGTTAATAATGAAGGACTTTTTAACAGGAATTGTGCCATAATGAAAAGGCTTTTTAACTTGAGTCCTTTTATAATGAAGGGCTTTATAACAGTATTGTATTACAGTAGTCCCCCTCTTATACGGCCACCCCTGCTGCACCGGGAAAGTGGCCTTATAAGACAGGTGGCCGTTCCAGAGGAGGGCTAAATTTATTATGGGAAGTACATGTATATGTATGTAATATGTAATGTACGTAGTAAGAAAGCTACATACTTCAAAACATTAAATATCTTCGTCTATATGAAACATTAATCAATAAAAGGTTTGTTATAATAACAAATTTATTTCAAATGAATATACGTGACTATTTTTTCTTTCTTGGCATAAGTGTGATATGCGAGCGGGTATTGATGTCATGCACATTGCAAATGGATTCAAAACGTCATTTTACATCTTGGTACATACCCGGTACATAATTATGTTTCTATTTGCTCCATTTTCCCACTGCTGCTGAATAACCTTCTTATCGGTTATGAATTTGTATTTTCAAATTGTTTCAACATAAACTTGTTTTTGTCGAGTCTGCATCCCCCCCCCCCCCCCCCCGATGTCATCGAGTAGCATAACCGACTTTCTTCCAAAAATAATGTATCCGTTAACGTGATGCCATTTTAATGTTTGGTAATGGTTTATTCAGTTATTGCTGACTGTATGCGATTTAATTATGCAGACAAAACTTGTGTCGAGTGTACTAAATACAGTCTTCTTAAAGGAAGCCATAATGTGTGGTCACGTGATTTTTCCGGTCTTTGTCTGGTACCCTGTTGATTTTTTAAGGTTCTCCGTGTGTGCCAATGTACAAAATCTATTTTTAGCCTATGCTGACCCTGTTATGATTATAACAATTACGTCTGGCTATAATCATCAAAGAGAAGAACTCGACATAGGCGTTAAACCCCAAACTCTATCATAACATTATTGAGCCCATTTCCTGTAAACATCGACTTTCATAGATAATGATATACTATAAATCCTTTAGTTGACACTTTTAACAGTGACTTGACACTCGGAGACGTGTATCTACAATAGAGATAATCAAAATTGCTTACCTTACCGTAGGCTTACGTCAGGATTTGAATTAATTATTGGTTCTGGATACATTTAAAGAAACAAAAGTGGCCGTTCATGATGGGGACATATTTCATTTATTGTATTAAAATGCTGGCCGCTGGTTGCGTTAGAGGGGTGGTTGCTCTTGAGGGTTACTTTTGAATACAATCTCGTCGGTGCCAAGGGATTCTGGCCGTAAGAAGCGGGTGGTCACTGGTCAGGGGGGCCGTTCAAGAGGGGGACTACTGTATAATTAAGTGCCTTGTAACAGGAATTTTAATAAAGGGATAGTGAGAGAGTGATGTAAATCACATGAGAAAATGTTTTTCTTTGGAACATACATTCAGTAATCTCTGGACATGCCTTTTTGGTACATAGTTATTTTTAAATTACATAATCGCATGGATGTTAAACTGCTCAAAAACATTTCACTTTTAGTCCCACTGGTTCTGGACCTGAAGAGCTTGGGCGATGGCCTGTTTGTTGTCCATCATCTGAAATCCTTCCATACATTAGACCAAGTTTGTTGTCCATCCATCATCAAATTTGTTAGATGCAAGTGTCTTACTGTTACTTCCCCATAATAACTACTTAGATGATTGCCATGAAACTTTGCACACACTTTTTCATCCCAAGGTCTAGTTGGTTTTAAATGCAAATAGTGCTGCACATACATACAGTATGGCCACAAGAGTAGCCATCTTGAAAATCTTGTTATTGCTACTCAATCCGAGTGTGATCATATACACATGCCATTTTTATTGAATGATTTTGTATGTCTACTTGCAGATGAAGGTAAGATGTTGGTGATCTGTAAAGGTGAGCACCTTAGACCACTCGACCACTTGGGGACCTCTTAAATTGTAAGTCATTTTGACACAGGATTTTGTTCAAAAGTGATGTCAACTGGTATTTCATCCTAAATAAAAATGATGCAAACTGATGCTCAATATGATCACGATGGTGCCCATCACTAAAATTATCAATTCTCAACCTAAATGGTTTTTTCACAGATTGACTTCTTATGATACCTTGAAGGTCCAGATTGAAAATGGTGACAATTTTATATCTAGTAAAGCTGTCACAATTATTATGTTGATAATCTTGTTACAACTCCTCTTGAATAGTTCAAAATATTAGCATAGGCTTTTTGCCAAAAGGCTTCTAAAGATGCCTTTTAGGTTCTAATTGAAAACAGGTTCATGACATCCAACATCTCTGCCACAGGCTAATATGACATCCAACATGTCCACCACAGGCCAATATGATATTCAATGTCCACCACAGGCCAATATGATATCCAATGTCCACCACAGGCCAATATGACATCCAACATGTCTGCCAATTTGAAAATCTTGTTATCACTTAAGTATATATATGAGGGATTCTTTGAACACTGCAGGTTAAAGGAAGAAATGGTTTTATCTTGAAGTGAAGCATTAGTCTCTTTAACAAACTTTTGTTGTAAATGTGAGAATTACATTTATTCTGTATAGATATATCATAAAGCCTAATATTTTTATAAAAAATTTTTTATACATATTCTTATCTTGGGCTCTAAAGGAGATGAAGTTTCAAGTTTTTCTGACTAAATATCTTTTGGTGAATGTTTCATTTGTATAATGGTTACCTAATCAGATAAAACTACTGCAAATTTGTATTTTAACATTCTATAAAGTTTCACCATGTTGCAGATTTCCTTTTACAAAGTCATTGCAGGAAATAGTTGGTATGCTTTAATGTGATTAATATTTTTGTTAAAATTTCAGATGAAAGATTGAAGTGTTTTTAGGGTTGTGATAATGTAAAAAAAAAAAAACTTTTGAACTATTAGTAAGGTCTCTCTGCTAACCACAGTTTACTCGACATTGCCTTAAACAGAACTTATGTTGTGAAGTAAAGTTGTAAGAAGATGGACATTAGGTAGATGCAACTCTTCTAATATATTCAAGGTCTTCTCAGTATAATATGTATTTTTAACTGTAGATGAAATCCATTATTCCATAGAAAAATTGTAGATGAAAGCAAAGTTAGGAGGATCTGTAATAAGGGGCCATAACTCAGGTAGCTGACAATATAGAACACTTGCAATTAAAATCATTGAAGATCTCAAGTATAAAGCAGCATGCCAAATTAACTGAAATTCAACTTATATTAGTAAAGTTGTGTTGCTGAAATCAAAGTTAGAAGATTAATAACCAGGGACCAGAACTCCTGTAAATGATGTAGAATGACGCCTGTCAAAGTTGTTCAAGGCCGCATCAGTATAATCTTACTGTAAATAGTCAGAAATTAAATACTACCTTTAAAGAATTTTGCTATGAAATCCCAACTATGGAGGACAGGCAGTCAGGGGCCATAATTCATGCAACTGCTTTTATGGAACACTGGAAATCACAATCATGAAACTTTTAAAACTGAGTTTATTCAAAGTCTTATCAGTCTAAAGTCAATCGTCATTTAATTTAAATTAATCGCAGTTTGGTTTAGCGATCAAAGTTTGGTAGTTATGGAAACCAAAGTACGGAGAATATGCAGTAATGGACAGAGCTGATTGGGGGGATTCCCAAGCCAGGGCCCTTAAGGGATCAGAGGCCAAACAACACTTTTTAATTTTATAACAAAAACTAGGAGATCTATGTTTAACTTTCTTACCTCAGGGCCGTTGATTGCTCCCCACAGTCCTGGTCGTACTTAAGTAAGCCCGTAGAGGTCATGGAATTTAAAATCTATGAGATACTAGATTACAACAGAATATGTTGAATGGTACTTAAGCTATGTCAGTTTCAAGCAGCATTACGTGAGATTTCAAATTAATTGTGAAGAGCCAGAAGTCTGTCCAAACTGGAATTGACTAGACAAAGGCCCACCAAGGTCTGTATGGCGATGTAAACACCAAATTATATATTTGGATATGTTGAATGTTTCCAGAGCTATGTTGTTCACAAGGTTTTCTTAAGAGAGGAGAATTGAAATCGAGGTGGAAATGGGTGACAACTCCATAACAATTAGACCTGAAATGATGAAATATTTAAAAGACAAATAAACATGTAATGGGCAGTTCACAAACAAATGCAGTCTAGTTATGTGAAATGGTTGCTAAGCTATAATGGTTACAAGAAGTGGGAATGGGACAGATGGATGGATGGCTAAGGTTAATAAGGACAGTGGGCACTAACAACCATTGTTGGAATGTTTAATAAAAGGAATTGGAATGCAAGAAGCAAAAAAATTAATATTATATGCACTTTTATGTAATCATTATTTTATATTTTGTACAATTTATCAACTGTTATTTTTTATCTGCTTTTTTATGTATTTTGTAGTACAGTACTATGTTCAAGGAATGTTGATTGATAACAATAAAGAATACTAGAAAATATATGCATACAAATTTTTTAATTAAGTTTTGGTTTTTATTTTGTGTCTAGTGTTAAGAAAACAAATTCTAATCATTGTCGCAACCATTTCAGTGAAAAAACAGGTTCATATTATCTGTTTTCTCTGTCAGTCTCTTGCATTTTCATTTATGCTTCACAATTTTAAATTCTTTTTATTGGTATTTTATTTTATTTCACCCTTTCCATTCAGCTCTAATTTTAAAACCATTTGTTTTTTTAAGTCATGAAACTTGGTATAATTGCACATTATCAGTAAAGTTGTGTACCATATAGTAGGGGGGGACAATCTTCAAGGTTAAAGGAGACCAGAAACCAATGGAAATATAGAATAATAAGAACAATAATAATGAAGACAACCTTATTCTGAATTATTATATGCGACCGCATTCCCAGTATTTAAATATTGGCATATGTTCAACGAGCTGAATTTCCGTGACCTCGTATGCAAAATTTCCGCACCTGTTCGGTTACTCTCGTGATGTGACATCATAGTAGCGACTCCAGCATCCCGACTGGCGATTTTGTATTATTGGTTTTAATAGCGCATTAAGAAAAGGCTATGGACAACATTTTTCTTCTTTTCCAAATGATAAATACATAAAGAAAGTTTGGATACATTATTACAAGCGAGTCGATTTCAATGCAACACCATACAGCAATCCGTGCTCATTACATTTCTCAAAGGAATATTACCAGAGGGATCCTAAAAAATAGAACCTCTAGGATACACGAATGCTAAGCCTAAACTAAAAGTTGAAACTGTTCCAGACATACCATTGTATATTTTAAATCCTGGTAAAGAGTGTCAAACGTATGAGTTATGAAAATAGGCAGAAGGCCGAGTAAGTGCTAATAAAAAATATGACAGCCCAACACCTGATCGTGCTGATGAAATGAGTAATTGTTTTTTCTTCTTCAAGATTACAATCTAAATAAAGTCACCACTGTCCTATGTGTAATTGAGATCCAACTTTAATCAAATGGAAGCTTTGCTAAAAAAAATAATAATAATAAGATTATCAACCCTTGACACGGTCGTGTTTCGAGAAAAACAATTAAAATAATATTTTTTAAAATATTTAAAAATTTATTAAAAAAAACAACCTTTCAGTCTATGCCTATTACACGTAAAATGTATAAACGGAAATCTGTAATGATTAGAGTTGATATAAAACTGTCCCTTGGGCAGTTTAAATAGCAGCGATTAAAAGAAAAGAGATCCGATATAAAATCAAAGTTTCACATTAACTGGCTGAAAATTTAAATGGTGGAGGCGACTATTGACCCCGCTCATTTACCCCAATGTGCAATTTCTCTCTGTGATACGCCTTATTATCCCCCAGGATAAGACGTTTTTTCATATTCTGGTCTGCATAATAGTTAGAGGTTAGAATTAAGTACACAAACAATGGCAGTTTAACAAATTAACAATTATTCCTTATCATTGCACTTATGTTGTGAAAAGGACTGGCCCTCTGACATAATTAAAAAAAAAAATGTGCTACAGAGTGTGTATGTAAGCACCAGAAATTCATTGGCAAATAAACGATGCCGAATTTTGTTGTAACTTTGAGGCCAAAGACTCCATTTTAAGAGTTAAAATCCGCAGTCAAACGTTACCGTACATGTATGTGGCCATTGTTTTCCCACATTTTATATCCCACCCTATTTCCTTTAGTTTAAGTGTTAAGATATTAATACTGTTTACTGAATTAAATATTTATTTTGAATTATATTACGTCGTATTTTTCAGGTGTTAACTGGCCGAGTTTTTTTTGGGCGGAAATGGAGATTTTGTTTGCAGAGAAAATTACGCAACCTTCATTGTGATAATTCATGGGTTTTAAACTAAGTGGTGACAATTTTTTTTTACAAGAAGTACTTCTGTAGTAGTAAGACAATCTGAAATTTACGTGAATAATGTTTAATCTTAAACTTTTTACTGAAGACAAAAACTGTCCTGGGATATTAATTATTTCTTCACTATAATATTCATAAGTGATAAAATAGAATATGACTGTGGATTGCACACTTGATAAAAAATATTATATATGGATTTTCTTCTTCTGAGAAATGAAAATTGAGAGACATATTGAAATAATCGGGAGTTTACTGCGAAAAATCAATAGAGATATTACGAGATAGGGAGGAAATACCTCCAAAATTGGAATTTATTTTCTTTCTTTCTTCTCCCGGCTTAAAAGTTAACATATATGAACTGTTCGAGTTTGTGGAATTTCAGTCAGGGCTAGTAAGTTTATTTAAGTCATCAGCCCGGGGCCTGTGCTTAAAACATTTCTTTCAGCACTGACCAGTACAGTACGTAATCTAGTTTAACGAAGCATGTATTGTCAATACGCTAATTGTAGCATGTATGTAAAATACACTGTAATTGAATCATAGAAAGGAAGCTTCTTAATGTTGAAATTAATTATGTATGATTTCCTCCTCGCATATTTATTTGTGGGGTTTTGTTTTTGTGTGTGTGTGTGAAAAATTACTTCCGATGAAAACCGTTATCAATGGCCTTTCTTGCTTGCCATGTTTCGGTTTGTATACGAGGACTGGCTAGTATGACGTCACGAGACCACATGATCTGGCGTCTCATTAAAACTCGGAAATACTTGGCAATTTACGGAATCATTGTATCTTCTTCGCAATATAATCAATATCCACACACAATATTATTTTTTTATACATTATATTCGAATCAGAATTTGTAACGAATTACATTTATAAAATAAAAATTTTCATTTCTAGTCTCCTTTAAGATGACAGCTCAGTACTTTGTTTTCCGTACTTTCTCTTCTACTCCATGGCTTTAAAGTCATTTGCTGTTAAAGAATGTGACT
This sequence comes from Unio delphinus, assembly GCA_029339505.1. Lineage (NCBI taxonomy): Eukaryota > Metazoa > Mollusca > Bivalvia > Unionida > Unionidae > Unio > Unio delphinus. Next base: position 2,489,161 of record JAQISU010000109.1, on the reverse strand, counting down.
TGATATATACTTAAACTTCGTGAAACTTGTTATAATTATATTTCATTAGAAAGTGTGTGTATACTACATCAGGGGTGCAATATTCAGGGTCAAGGTGACAGCTCAATATTTTGTTTTCACTACTTTCTTCATTACTACATAAGTTAAAAATGATTTTTGACATTAAGGGATGAAACTTGATATATACTTGAACTTAAACAGTAGGTGTGTAGCTTACCATTTTAATTTGCCACTTCACATTCCTTTTGACTCTATAACATTTAGAGCTATTTGAGATTAAGGAATGTAACTTTATATATTTACTGGGTATAAATCATCATTTAACTTTATATATTTACTGGGTATATATCATTTAACTTTATATATTTACTGGGTATACATCATTAAACTTTATATATTTACTGGGTATACATCATCATTTAACTTTATATATTTACTGGGTATCATTTAACTTTATATATTTACTGGATATGCATCATTTAACTTTATATATTTACTGGGTATACATTATTTAACTTTATATATTTACTGGGTATACATTATTTAACTTTATATATTTACTGGGTATACATCATTTAACTTTATATATTTACTGGGTATTATTTAACTTTATATATTTACTGGGTATACATTATTTAACTTTATATATTTACTGGGTATACATCATTTAACTTTATATATTTACTGGGTATACATAATTTAACTATATATTTACTGGGTATACATCATTAAACTTTATATATTTACTGGGTATACATTATTTAACTTTATATATTTACTGGGTATACATTATTTAACTTTATATATTTACTGGGTATACATCATTTAACTATATATTTACTGGGTATACATCATTTAACTTTATATATTTACTAGGTATACATCATTTAACTTTATATATTTACTGGGTATACATTATTTAACTTTATATATTTACTGGGTATACATCATTTAACTTTATATATTTACTGGGTATACATCATTTAACTTTATATATTTACTAGGTATACATCATTTAACTTTATATATTTACTGGGTATACATCATCATTTAACTTTATATATTTACTGGGTATACATTATTTAACTTTATATATTTACTGGGTATACATCATTTAACTTTATATATTTACTGGGTATACATCATTTAACTTTATATATTTACTGGGTATACATCATTTAACTTTATATATTTACTGGGTATATGTCATTTAACTTTATATATTTACTTGGTATACATCATCATTTTAACTTGATATATTTACTGGGTATACATCATCATTTAACTTTATATATTTACTGGGTATACATCATTTAACTTTATATATTTACTGGGTATATGTCATTTAACTTTATATATTTACTGGGTATACATCATCATTTTAACTTGATATATTTACTGGGTATACATCATCATTTAACTTTATATATTTACTGAGTATACATCATCATTTAACTATATTCAGTCAATGGTACATTGCTGTATGTTGGAACCAAAGCTAACAGGCGTCGATTAAGTCTAATGTACTTTGATTTCGATGCCTCAGGCTGCTTAAATCCTGCTTAATATCATTCAGTCATAATCTCAACATCATAATAATAATAATAATAATAATAATAATAATAATAATAATGAGGACTTTGTATAGTGCCTAATCTTTCGAAGCTCTAAGTGCTTTACACCATCTATAATGACTACACTACAGAACAACAAATGACAAAAACAATGAAATTGGAAAACATAAAAACATGCTGAAAACATATAAGATACAAAACATGATTAGGTCGCTAAGTTTGTCCCTGCAGTCAAAACAGGTGAGTCTTAAGAGCACTCTTAAAAGGGACCACTGTGTCTTTGTGTCTAATTTCAATGGGCAATTCGTACCATGTCGCCGGGCGCTAGTGTGCAAATGAACATTGTCCATATGACTTTGTTTTCACCTTGGGAACAATGAGCATACAATTATCAGAAGAAGAGCATAAGGATCTAGCTGGTGTATACACATGGGTGAGGCTGGATAGGTATGTTGGACTGGAGTCTGTCATTGAAATATAGCACAGAGAACAAATTTTGTGTTTGATTCTGTATCGAATTGATAGCCAGTTTAGGGTACAGAGCAGTAGTGAGGTGTGCTCTGATCAAGGTACTCTAAAGATGATCCGTGCAGCTGTGTTTTGAACTTTTTGAAGTTTCTGGAGTAAATATTGTGATGAACCAGACAGAATTGAGTTAAAATAGTCCAGTCTTGAAAGTACTCATGAACACACAAGTGTTTTAGTGGCATCAACTGAAAGATATTTACGAATGGAACTGATGTGTCTCAATTCAAGATATGCAGCCTTGCATATGTTCATGACATGTTGGTGCAATGTGAGAGTACTGTCTAGAGTAACGCCTAGGTTCCGTACTGATTGTGAGAATTTAATGTTGGTGTTGCTGATATTTATTGTCTGAGGTAAAGGATGTGAATGAGAAAGTCTTTGTGTTGTGTTCAGAAAAGCCTCAGTTTTATCATCATTCAACTGCAGCTTGTTACATGACATCCATGATTTCACATCAGAAATGCACCTCTCTACTCCATGGATGGTAGCATCAACTTCAGTTGGGTGGCTAGACTTGTATATTTGGGTGTCATCAGCATACAATCGGTGCGACACTGGTTGATGATCTATGACACTTGAGAGCGGCTGAGTATACAGAATGAAGAGTTGAGTTAGAACAACCTTTTCTAAGATTTTTTATATGAATGGGAGATTAGAAACTGGGCGGTAGTTCTTTAAATCGTTATGGTCCAGCGTTGGTTTCTTCAGCAGTGGCTTTACGATGGCAGTTTTGAAAAATGATGGGAATTCCCCTGATGAGAGAAAGATATTAATAACATCAGTTAGTGAAGGCGATATTGGGTCCAAGCACACAAGCAGCAGTGATGTCGGAATTGGATCAAGTTCACAAGACTTTGGTGCACTTTTCATCACGATTGTCCGTACCAAATCAAAAGAAACTGGTTCAAATGCTCCTACTGGTTGTCGCTGAAATTCTGCATCATAACTGTATGGTGACGAATCAGTTGAAATTGTGCTGTCAAGCGAATCTCTAATGGTTTGTACTTTGTCATCGAAGAAATTTGTAAATTGGTCTGGTAGGTCTAGTGGAGAGAAGGTTGTTGTAAGTGGTGTACATTTGTTCCTTGACATTAGTTTGTTAGTTATCTCGAAGAGCTCTTTGCAGCTGGAACTCTCCATGATCTTAGTACTGTAGTGGGATGATTTGGCTATATGGACTATGTTTGTGACGTTCTTCTTAGCGGCTTCATAGATTTGTTTATGAATAGAGAGTCTGGTAGAAAGCCAAAGCCTCTCTGCTTTTCGGCAATGTCTTTTAGCAGTGTGAAGCTGGTCCCTAACACTGCTATACCATGGAGAACACTTTTTTATTGATACTCTGCATTTGGTAGCTAGGGCATGTTTTTCAAGCAATGAACGCAGGCAGTTATCAGGTTGTTCCGCTGTTGGATGTAAGAAAGTTGTTAGGTTTTCTTGGATGTCATGCATGAATTTGGTTCTATTTATCATACGGAGGTTTCTCTTAGTAGCAATTAGAGGTGGAGGGTTAGGGACTGATATGTTGAGATGGAATACAATGCAGAGGTGATCCGATGCAAGTTCGTGGGATACAAGGGTGGATTGCAGAATATTATCATCAGGTCTATAAAGAAACCAGTCTAAAATGTGACAAAGTTTATGGGTAGGTTGGTTAACTGACTGTTTAAGATTGAAAACATGAATGGAATCTAGGAGTTTTGACATATATGGTTTACCAGGACAAAGTGAAAGTTGAAATCTCCAAGAATAATTAGGTTGCCACCTATCGAATTTCCATACTCTAGAAGATTTGGAAACTGCTCCAAAAAGAGAGATTCAGTCAGCTTGTTTGTTCTACTAGGAGGAGGATGATAGAGACAGAAAAAATGGACTGACCTTTGTTCCAGTGTGAGCATTGTTTGGACTAGTTCAAACGATGTGTGAAAGAATTTGAAGGTTGTGTTTTTCTTAAGGCATTTGATCATGGAATTCTTTGTAATCTTGCTCCTTGCGAAAGTGGTCAACGAGCTTGTAGACAGACGGATGACAAGTCTACTGTCTGTTGAAATGACCAATGCCATGCCTCAATCGAATTATTAGTGCGTGGTAAACTTTCGTTTACACGGTCACGTATGTTCCACGGATTAATAGGAAATCTCAGATTTCCTCGACGGTTTGTTCTTTGTTTTCCTACGTAGTTGTATTCCCAGTAATCACTGATTGGTGTAAGTTCCGGAGGGCTGCTTTCCACCAACTCATCAAAAGCGTCTGGAACATCTTCATCTGGAACAAAACTGAGAGCTAAAAGCATTTTGACATACATGTAAACATTTTCATCATCATGGTAAGCATCTGCTAAATGACATTCTTGTACTTTTTTTGGGACGATGGTTGCACAAGCGTTTAGAGAGGCTTTCTCTAAATTGGCCATAATGCTATTAGGATTAAGACCAGGATGCAGTTTGAGAATTTTCTGCATAACACGTTCATAGCAATGCTGTTTTCTCCGACAGCAAAACTTAGACTAGGGGATAGACCGAGTTTTTAATTAAAGCATGGATAGTGAATAGCCGTGTAAATAGTAAAAATAGTAATAGTAAAAGTACCACTGATAAACCAGTTATCATTTTGCTGTAGAAGGGTCAGATTTTCAGTCCTTCTGAACATCAGAATGCGAGCATCATCATCCGCACCTGAATCCCACAGAAGAAAATTAGTGTCTCTTGTAGATTTTTGCAGAGATTCTGGAATGACAATATCGTTTAACAAAGTTATGTTTGCTGTATACGAAGCTGTATACAATGGCAAAATACTCGCTGTCTGCTACAAAATTCCGAAACAGCTTTGCTGAATTATTTGCCTTGGTCTCTCGACGATGTTCATTGCTCTTCGACGGGTCTCTGCCTCGGTCTTCTTCACTTCGCTGCTCACCGGATCTGGAGCATGGTTATACTCAGAAAGCACAGTGCTTATGTGCACTGCAATCACTTTAATTTGCCCTTTAGAATCATGTTTACAGCATCTCTATGATGCACTGCCGTCGACATTTACTCTGTCTTTTCTATATTGCTATCCATCAATTATTATATGCTCTTTCCCCTTCTGTGACTCGGTCTTTTCCATGGTTAGACAAGATTTTCAAATTTTCACAAAATAAATTTGGTATTTATAGTTGCCTAGGCTTACACTGCATAAATGTGCATCTTGATATCTGCTCACTCAAAACAGTTACTCAAACTATTAATCTCTACTCAATATTAAGAGTGTGTACTTTGATGTCTGCTCACTGGAAACAGTGATTCAAACTTTTAGTTTATTTCTACTAAATATAAAGCTTCTATACTTTTATGTGTGTTCACTAGAAAATGGCATATGGAGTTTATTCTGTGCGCTTTCGACAGTGCGCATTTGACGGGCATATTTTGCTGCGTGCTTTCGACAATGCGCATCGACGGGCATATTTTGCTGCGCGCTTTCGACAGCGTGCATTTGACTGGCATATTTTGGTGCGTACTTTTGTTGGCACGCATTCGTCAGCGCACTTTTGAGCTGCGCGCTAACGACGGGGTGCCAAAAAAGTATGGTGTATTTGGTACACAGTTGGTAGCAATGGCTTGGTAGCTTTAGCATATAAAATATGGTGTATACATTTGGTAGCAATGGCTATAAAATATGGTGTATACATTTGGTAGCAATGGCTATAAAATATGGTGTTATTTGATATACAGTTTGTGGAAATGACATATACAATGTGGTGTATTTGATATACAGTTCATAACAATGACTATAAATATGGTGTATTTGGTAAACGGTAGCAAAATCAAATAAAATATGGCATATTTGGTATACAGTTGGTAGCAATATCGAATAAAATATGGTGTATTTGGTATACAGTTGGTAGCAATATCGAATAAAATATGGCATATTTGGTATACAGTTGGTAGCAATGGCTATAAAATATGGTGTATTTGGTAGGGCATAACTGACTTTTGATCCGGAAATCGGATTCCACCGGATAGTATGAACTTTCGATTAATCGGAGTCGGACAAGGCAGGAACGACCAATTCGGATAATAAAAATAATAAAGTTGAATTTCTATAGCACTGTGTCTAACACTGCGTGTCATTCGATAGTGCGTTAATAAAGTTAAATAAGAAGTCAGAAAAGTCCAATATGGTCAACACAACCATGCTGTGAGACAATCTATTCGAACTGGCGGGTAAAAACCGGAAATGAAGCCGGATATGGTAAAGTACTAAGTAACATGATAGACACGGCAAAACCAGATACCAGAAACCAGAAACCCGGAAACAGAAGATGAAAGTTTTTAGGGAAAAAATACGGATTTAGCATTTCCGATTAATCGAATCGTATCCGAAATCGGAAAAATTTCATGCCCCAAATCCGGAATCGGTAGAAAAATGCTAATCGGCTATGCCCTAGTATTTGGTATACAGTTGGCAGTAATATCTAATTAAATATGGTGTATTTGGTATTCAGTTGGTAGCAATGGCTGTAAAGTATGGTGTATTTGGTATACGGTTGGCAGTAATATCTAATTAAATATGGTGTATTTGGTATTCAGTTGGTAGCAATATCTATTAAAATATGGTGTATTTGGTATACAGTTGGTAGCAATGGCTATAAAATATAGTGTATTTGGTATACAGTTGGCAGCAATATCTATTAAAATATGGTCTATTTGGATACAGTTGGTAGCAATGGCTATAAAATATAGTGTATTAGGTATACAGATGGCAGCAATATCTATTAAAATATGGTGTATTTGGTATACAGTTGGTAGCAATGGCTATAAAAATATAGTGTATTTGGTATACAGTTGGCAGCAATATCTATTAAAATATGGTCTATTTGGATACAGTTGGTAGCAATGGCTATAAAATATGGTGTATTTGGTATATAGTTGGCAGCAATATCTATTAAAATATGATGTATTTGGTATACAGTTGGCAGCAATGGCTATAAAATATGGTGTATTTGGAATACAGTTGGCAGCAATATCTATTAAAATATGGTGTATTTGGTATACAGTTGGCAGCAATATCTATTAAAATATGGTGTATTTGGCTACAGTTGGTAGCAATGGCTATAAAATGTGGTGTATTTGGTATACAGTTGGGAGCAATATCTATTAAAATATGATGTATTTGGTATACAGTTGGCAGTAATATCTATTAAAATAAGGTGTATTTGGTATACAGATGGGAGCAATATCTATTAAAATATGTATTTGGTATACAGATGGCAGCAATATCTATTAAAATATGGTGTATTTGGCTTCATTTGGTAGCAATGGCTATAAAATATGGTGTATTTGGTATACAGTTGGCAGCAATATCTATTAAAATATGGTGCATTTGGCTACATTTGGTAGCAATGGCTATAAAATATGGTGTATTTGGTATACAGTTGGCAGCAATATCTATTAAAATATGCTCTATTTGGTATACAGATGGCAGCAATATCTATTAAAATATGGTGTATTTGGCTACAGCTGGTAGCAATGGCTATAAAATATGGTGTATTTGGTAAACAGTTGGCAGCAATATCTATTAAAATATGGTGCATTTGGCTACAGTTGGTAGCAATGGCTATAAAATATGGTGTATTTGGTATACAGATGGCAGCAATATCTATTAAAATATGGTGTATTTGGCTACATTTGGTAACAATGGCTATAAAATATGGTGTATTTGGTATACAGTTGGCAGCAATATCTATTAAAATATGGTGTATTTGGTATACAGTTGGTAGCAATGGCTATAAAATATGGTGTATTTGGTATACAGATGGCAGCAATATCTATTAAAATATGGTGTATTTGGCTACATTTGGTAACAATGGCTATAAAATATGGTGTATTTGGTATACAGTTCTATTAAAATATGGTGTATTTGGTATACAGTTGGCAGCAATATCTATTAAAATATGGTGTATTTGGTATGCAGTTGGCAGCAATATATATTAAACTATGGTGTATTTTGGATACAGTTGGTAACAGTGGGTATAAAATAAAGTATTCATTATACACTTGGTAACACTGTCTAATAAAATAGTGCACATTCATCACAACTATGTTAAGCAGACTTGTTACTGCTGGTTCTAAACTTAAGTTATGTTCTGTTGATGAAATTTAGGCATGGACTTAACAGTTGCATTTTTTTTCTATTAACAGCCAATTTTACTATGTACTGGATTTCAGACGTAGGTTTAAACAACCACTGAGAAGAACTGACCACCATTTTTAATATACAACCTGTCTTGAAAGACCACCCCTTCTGCCCCCAAATATAGATCTCTCAAGATAGGTGGTCTCTCATAACAGGCAGTCTCTCAAGACAGGTTTTACTGTATACCTACAGTATCAGCTTATCTAACAACATAGGTCTTGTGAGAGTATAGATGAAACACATGTCAAAACCAAAACTTTTATTTTTCATTTCCAACAATTCAAAAAGCTAGCTTCTGCCAGCTGAGGTTACCTTAGTTACAAAAATCCCTATTACTGTATATATTAATATAAAACAAGTCCAACTGCAAACTACTTGCACCCAGATCTGATGTTGCATTATGTAGCATTATGTAACATGTATCATTATGTTGCATTATGTAACATTATGTTGCATTATGTAGCATTATGTATCATTACGTTGCATTATGTAGCATTATGTTACATGTATCATTATGTTGCATTATGTAACATTATGTTGCATTATGTAGCATTATGTATCATTATGTTGCATTATGTTGCATTATGTAGCAGCAGATTTGGGTCTGTATGGTTTGTTAGAAGTAATCAGTAAAACTGGCATATTAGACCCCAATCTGCAGACACATTATTATACATTGATCAGGATGTTGTTTGCAATTTGACTCGTACATACTGTATACAATTAATGACGTATAGAACTAAAACAACCCTGGCAAAGATTCAGCAATTCATTGACATAATACTGGTATTAACATTAAAACTATTTCAAACATCGTAATAAAGTAAACATTTTATAACTGTGAAAAGAAATTAATTAATTTAGCATCAAGAAATAATCTGATCAAAGACTTTAATTAATTACAATTTAAGAGTGTTCACATAAAAATGGAAATCATAACATCTGTAACATTATGCAATGTAAATTAAACATTTTTACAAACATACAAACAGCTCAAAACCTGGTATAAAGATGGCTACAGCTCTGTGCAAGGAATTTAGATAATTATAATCTTAGCAAAATTCGAAGACTTTTAAAAAGTCTAAATTTCATTGTATATAAATGTTGTACATTACTCTTTATACAGAATGTTGGTAAGCGGTACAATGAAGGAAAGTGTATTATTAAGTAAATTTGAGGAGTTTCTTCACATATGCTTAATGGTCAAATTCTAAATTACTTTTTTTGCAGAGAAATAAATTGCAACAGTTCCATAAGGCTGGTCTTTCAGCAATCCAAATACTTGATTTAAATCTTGATCAAATGTAAACATCATTTTTAATCAGTATATTTTTCCCCCGAAATACTTTTAAAATTTCTACAATTCCCTAAAATATTGTTGAAGCACATGCCAATGTTTCTTGTACATCTTTTTTCACAGACAAAATTGATACAGTGAAGAAAATTAGTAGTTGTAAGAGAATTTTAAAAATGTAAAAGAAACTATGTTATATTCAGTGAAGATTCTTTATAAAATTTGGATGGTTGCTTGTTAAAGTAGTTAAAAATGTATTAAAATGATAATATCAACTTGCTAGTATATAATTAATATATTTTCACATATTTTAACAAAATACTTTACAAAATCCCTGTTATTTTGGAAAAAAAAAATTGCTGTGAGGCCTGATAAAGGGTCCTACTGAACATGGTTTATGTTAAATTTATCGACTATCGCATCACAAGCTTATCATTCAAAAACCATTGATGGTCCATCACAAGATTATCACTCAAAATCCACTGATGGTCCATCACAAGAGTATCACTCAAAGTCTATAGATGGTACATCACAAGATTATCACTCTAAATCTATTGATGGTCCATCACAAGATTATCACTCAAAATCTATTGATGGTCCATCACAAGATTATCACTCAAAATCTATTGATGGTCCATCACAAGATTATCACTCAAAATCTATTGATGATCCATCACAAGATTATCACTAAATCTATTGATGGTCCATCACAAGAAAATCAATTGTTCCTTGAAGTTAAAAGAGTCTAGGCTTAAAATAATTAGCCATGCAAAATTTTGTTTCTTCACATAGAGTTTGTTCATGTAATGACCATGTCTTGTATACTTGTGCATTTCTACTATATACAGAATTATCTATCTGCATTTCTTTTACATAAATATGCAAAATTTTTGTCACAAGAAACAAGTAGCTGATGTGAGTTCTTGTGGAAACTGATTACTCATCTGTTGATGCAAGTTCCACATCTTTACCAGGCTCTAGGTCAATGATGAGTGGACTTCCCATACTTCCTGGACTGTTACATGGTTCTGAGAGACGATTAGTTGCTGGAATCTCTGGCGTCTGGGTCTCTGTATCAAACGATGATGGATACTGGACCTCTTTGCTTCTCGTTTCAACCCCAACTGTCGCTTCAGCTTCTAATTTTGGACTGGGCATGCGATGGATGGCAGTGAAGGCCCTGTTGCCCTGGTTACTTTCAGACCAGTCAGTATTTGGGAAGTCTTGAGAGAGTCGCTGCAATCTGTTGCTTAGCTCTGGGTACTTGCTTGTGATGTAATTTGGTTCAAGTGCTGAGGCCTGGTTGGCAGGAAACCCTATCTGATTGAAGATCCTTCCTTGATCATTGAAATTAAGGCTTTTATAAGTGAAAGCTTGTGCGGGCTGCTGATAGGAATAGTACGATGACTGTCCCCCCCTGGTCAAGAAAAAGAGTTATATAAATATTACTTTACTACTAATGTTGTCACTTCTGCTGCAATAACAAATGCACTAATATTGTTACCATCAGCACTGCTAATGTTAATTTATGACAGCCAAAGAACTGCTAATGTTAATTTACGATAGGCCAAAGAACTGCTAATGTTAATGTATGATAGCCAAAGAACTGCTAATGTTAATTTACAATAGCCAAAGAACTGCAAGCCAAAGAACTAGCCAAAGAAGTGCTAATGTTAATTTACAATAGCCAAAGAACTGCTACTGTTAATTTATGACAGCTGAAGAACTGCTACTGTTAATTTATGATAGCAAAAAAAATGCTAATGTTGTTTCCATCAAGACTACTGCTAACTACCAAAGCACTCCACTTTTTACAGATCTGCCAACCCTGAAGAGTCTGTCTCGGTAAGGCAGTTGATTTTTTTCCATAAGATTGACCAGTTTCAGTAAGGTGTAACAAAATATCAATAACTGTTATTGTAAAGCTGGAAAACAAAATTAAAAGTTTGATGCATCAACAAAAAACAAAAAAAACTGAAAAGTTTGTAAAGTACATGTAGACTTTATTTACCACTAGTAAAGTTGCACAAGCTCTAGTTCCAAACCATATGCAGTTCAATGGCTTGCTGCTATCAACTTGATATAATTCTTGGAAATTCATTTCCATTTCACATGATGGTGGCAGTCATATCTCCCACCACGAGACATACTCAAATTGGCACATAGTGTCCGGTAAACATAATTGTGTCCTTTCTAGCTGTATCTGAGTACTCCTTTTTATTCTTCTGTGTTGATTATTAACACTTTTCTATAAGTTTTTTTTCCTTTATGTCTTAAACATGCATCACTTGGAGGCCAGTTTTAACAATTCTAAAATCAACAGTATGATCATGCAGATGCTTTGCATGAACAAATAGGTGGAGTTTAAAGTGTCTGAGGTGCTGCTGTAAAGGCAGTCTGGTTCTCTGATTAATTTCACTAATTCTAAGATGAAACCTGGATCCATATATCCAAATAGAGCATTGATGAACTAATTACATGTATCTGGATTTTCGGAAATGATCATTTTTCCATAGTTGTTGCTAGTATGCCGCAAGTCCATTTTTTCGTAAGACTTTCAGCAAAATTGTAAGAGTTGCCAAGTCTGTTTTTACCATCAGCACTACCACTACCACCACCATTGCAATGCTAATGTTTCCATCAACACTACAACAACCAAAGTACTACTACTATTGTGTGTGTGTGTGATTTGTATTTTTAATGTAGCTTCTTTTTTTTTCAATCAGCCATATCGCTATGATGTCTGGAGTGTGGCATTTTATATTGATGTCTAACACTGGGGCATCATGCTGCAGACATGTAGCGGCATGTCCCATCCTGACATCAGGCTGGCTGGTCCTAGCACTAACCTCTTAATGCTGAGCGCCTAGTGAGGCAGCTGTTAGTACCATTTTATAAGTCTCTGGTATGACTCGGTCAGGATTCGAACCCACGACCTCCTACATGCTCTCAGTACTAAGCCACTGGAGCAGCTACTGCTGTTGTTAACGTCATCACTACCACAACCACCACCAATTCACTACTATTGTTATTCACATCAACATTACTAATGATACAACAGAAGCACTACTAATGTTGTTAAAATCAGTACTAGTTACTACTACCACCACCAAATAATAATAATAATATAAATAATAATAATAATGCTTTATTTATAGAGGGTGTCTCATTAGTCAAGGACTTTTCTCCCTTGAAGCCTTCTTATTCTTAAGGAGAGTATACCAATGCACATTATATGAAGATAGCAATAATTAGTGCTTATTTTAGCATGTTTAATATTAAAATACAAAATTCTATTATCTATTAGAAACGCATGCATGCTCATGATATCTCTTCTTAAATACTCTAATATTTTCAGCCTGGCAGACTGGTCTGAACTGCACACAGACAGATGAAATGTGCAAAAAGTAGGATAAGGTGGGCTTTGGAATAAAGAGTGGTCTCACTACAAAAATAATGGATCCATTAAGCCCAAAAAAAAAAAGAAGAATTAAACTTTTCCCCTTCTGCTGATGATTAAGCAAAATAACCAATGGAAAACTGTGTTTTTAACACAACTAGGCATTAGGCAAATGGAAAATAACCAATGGAAAACTGTGTTTTTAACACAACTAGGCATTAGGCAAATGGAAAATAACCAATGGAAAACTGTGTTTTTAACACAACTAGGCATTAGGCAAATGGAAAATAACCAATGGAAAACTGTGTTTTTAACACAACTAGGCATTAGGCAAATGGAAAATCGCTTTGGAAGTCGATGTATCAGGATGTATTCAGAAACAGCCCCCAAAATGTGTTTCCTACTCACATTTCATGAGAAAACGACAAAAACCTCAAGCATGGCTAAAGTGATGAGAATGATAACAACAAAAGTGTCTGCAAATAAGGCTTTAAGTTCACAATGGACGTGATGGTATACTGTACACATTTGTGCTTCATGTGGAAAATCTGATGAAACAAAATAACATAAGACCCAGACAGTACCAATCTTGAGTAGTTTTGGTAGGCAGGGAGCAGTCTGAATATATTCACAAGCAGGAAAAAATGTAAAAATCTTGATAAAATGATACTAACATTGCCCAATTCCATTACATACACTGAAAGAACATTTTTCCATTCTTAGCAAAAGAGAGACAGACTCCAGAGAAATTCTGGATCCAGTATCAGTACATTATCTCCTGAATGTTACAATCAACAGTGATGAGGACACACACCAATATAATCTAGACAATGATTTTCTTAGAAATGCACATTTTTTTTATTTTTTATCTATGACCAAATATGGTCACCGCTGCTAAAAAAAAAAACCTTAAATTACTTCACAATAATAGCTGAACAGAAATTTATCAAATTTGAGAAAAAAACGTAATGGCCAGAAGACATTTGAAGTTTATACAAATTATGTTGATTCGTCTTCCAATATGGCCAGTGTGACTAAAAACCAAAGCAAATTATAAAATATAACCAAGTGTTTAAATTACTTTTCCAAAACTACTAACTAGAATTTGCCTCAAATTGACAAAATCCAGGTATGAATGACTTTTATTTATTCAAACTATAAAACCACTCATTAGATTCAGCAAAATTTTACAGAAATAATCTTGACTTGTGGACATTTTAGATTTTTATGAATTATCCTAATCTGACATAAAATATTGTCATTTTAGTTACAATGGAAAAACCTTTCAGTGACCTGGAAGACAGAGAGCTTGATATAGGACAAAACATTCTGGCATAATCTGAACTTTCAAATGTGTACACCATAACATATTGTCACTATAGTTAAAAACACAAATCTTGAGGAAAAAAGTCCAAAACTGTCTATCAGAGTTTGACCAAACTTGCCAGAAAGGAAGACCATTAAATGTTTTACAAATGATGCCAAAAAAAATCTTTATTACAAGAGTTAGAAATCTGTCGAAACAACTGCAACTACAAAACTGCTTGATAAAATTTGACCAAACTAATATCACGATCTTTCAGTTATGCCAATCTGCCATCGATATAGGTGATGTTATTATAAACATAAAAACTTGTATAGGATTTCAATGAAAAACAAATCCACTCAACAAAGTTTAAGTAGAAAGAAGAAGAAAAAAAAACTTTTAAAAAAAAGGAACAGATTTTGTCCAACTTTGACACAAACCTTCCTGGTTTAGGTGCCTCTTAAAGTTGGACAAATTATGAAGATAAATATGAAGATGTGCCCTTAAATACAAAACAAAGAAAAATCTTTAAACTTTTTGTTTTCATAATGTACTCATTCAACAGATTGTATCTACTGCCTCTAATTTCTTAACCAACTGCTTTGCATCTGACATGAAAGTCAAGTGAGCAATCTATTTGTTTTAACACTACAGTACCTCCAAAGAAGAGTTTCATTGGAATATGTCACAGTAGTCTTTCTTGAGTGAAATTTGATTGGTTGAAATCCTACCTGTAGCCATAGGTATCCAATGTATCGGCATAAGATGGGCTCTGTGTCCAGGGCAGGAAGTTGTTGTAGCCACCTGTGTGGAAGGAGTCGAAGCAGCCCAGAGTCTGGGGACGGCCTGGCACTGTGGAGATGGGTTGAGAGGGCACCTGCATAACTCTTCCCGCTTCCCTTGGCATTCCATACAAATCTGAAACCAGAGAAATTTATGACAAATAACTGAGCCCACTTCATTTTCATCTCTTTTATTTGAATGGAGGCTACGGTGAGCATACTAGGTTCAGAAAATATTGTTTATCTCATTGGTGAGCACATTATTTTACCTTGGAGGGGCATTGGAGGATTTGTTATTTACAATTTTGGTCAAAAATGTAGACAGAACATTCAGTGGGATAAAATAACAATTGAAAATAGTCAGTTCTAGTTCTATTTAGAAGTAAACCTTCACAGCTCCAGCAACTATTGGTATAAATATTAACGACTTTTGTAAAATATTGTTTTGGGTATGTCTAAATTGTCATGCTACTTGAACATTCAGATAATGCATCTAAATAGTGTGCCAGAGAAACATGTTATGTTATCCTTATGATTATCATTGCATCATTTTTGCTGTCGTCTTTCTTAACATGCTGTCAGAGACAATACATGAGCCCTTAGAATAACAGTCTTTACTATCTTAGTGTTGATGGCAGTCTAACCAAAGTTTGTAGAAGACACTGTTACTGCTTGTTATATTTAATGATGCTATACAATTTCACAACTATGCCATCCAGTGACAAAAAGGTATCACAACCAACAGCAGTCCAATTTCACTTTTGATTTTGATATGAATCCTGAAATTTTATCATAACATATTTATCTGAGTTGTCTGAACTGCTGCCATTTAATACCTATCTTAACTTTTTCAAAATATCTGATAATGTCAAAACTGACAAAAATGTTAAATAACTACATTTAAGATAAAGATGTAATGAAGTATCATCATCATCATCATCATCATCATCATCATCATCAGTCTCTAAACCTAGTAGTGTGGTCATTGAGACACTGTGCTGTTGAACATCTGACCAGTTCCCTCCGCTTGTCTCGATCATGTGCCAATGCACGTATCTCTACCAAACATTTCCTGGTCCATTCTGTGACGTTGCCAGTCCACTTTTTGCTCTGTCTAGCTCTCCTTCTGCCACCTTGGACACTGCCCTGCAATACTGTTGTGGATAGACTGTTGGCTCTAGTGACATGGCAATACCATTTCAGCTTTCTCTTTTTGACAGTGGTGAGGAGGTCTTCATAATGGCCTACTTTGTGCCTGATGGTGTTATGCACTTCTTCATTTGTGATGTGGTCCATTTAAGAGATTCAAGGATAGTTCTGTAGCATCTCAAGTGCCTGGATTCTTCGTTGTAATTCTGCTGTCAGGGTCCAGGCCTCACATGAATACAAAAAGATTAGAGATAACTAGTGTTCTTAATAGTCTGATTTTAGTTTTCAGACATATTCCTGTCTCTCCAGATGGGTCTTAACTTTCTGCTCTTGATCCCTCTTTGGTGATTATGGAACCAAGATACATGTATTAAAACTGGCCCACTGTTTCAAGTTCCTGTCCTCTGACTTCAATCTTGGTTGAGATTTGTTTGTCACTATTTGTCTGCAGCTTTGTCTTCTCAGTGCTTATATCCATGTCAAATCTGGAAAATGTTTCATCCAGGTTCTTCACTAAGGTGGCAAGCTGATCTTCACTGCCTACCAACCCATCAATGTCGTCTGCAAAGCATAGGTTGGTGATGTTACGCCCTCCAATGCTGAGTGTTCCACAGTGGTTTTCCAGGGCTTCACTCATAATGTGCCCTAAGTAGATGTTGAAAAGTGAGGGGGACAGGAGACAGCCTTGACATACTCCAGCTGTTGTCTTGAACCAGTCCCCCACAGAACCTTGAGCAATTACTGCACTGGTAGTATTGGCGTAGAGCTGCTTGATGGTATTGGTTAACTTTTGACCCATGTTGTACTTCTTCACTATGGCCCACAATGCCTCGTGCCACACTCTGTCAAAAACCTTTTTGAAATCTATGAACACATGATAGATGTCTTGTTGATGTTGTGAGTACTTGTCACACAGAATTATGAGATTGAATGTTTGTTCTGCTGTGCTTCTTCCAATCTGGAACCCTACGATTATTTCTTTTGCTTGTGGGTTCAGTCTGTTCAAGATGATCTTCAGCATTACCTTACTAGCATGGGTGATCAAACTGATAGTTCTGTAATTTTGGCACAGCTGGAGATTACCTTTTTTGGGGAGTGTTATAATCAGTGACTGGGTCCACTGTGTTGGCCATTCACCTGTCTGCCAGATCTTGTTGCAGATTTTTGTTAGTAGCTCTATCACTGATTTACACCCAAACCCATTCTTGATACCAAACCCATTCTTGATATGTTTAGCTGGGATGTTGTCTACTCCAGCTGCCTTCCCATTCTTCAGTGCTCTTGTTGCCAACTCCACTTCTTCTTTGAGAATGGGGAAATCATCATCGTTTGTGGACTTTTGAACTTCACGGACCTCTGGGTCTCCTGTGGAAAGATGATTGTAGAGTTCTTTACCATAATCAGTCCATCTTTCTGTAATGTCACTTGCTTCTGTGAGGCATTTTCCATATTCGTATTGAATGGTACTGACCATTGGTTGCTTCTGTCCGGTGAGGTCTTTCACAATTTGGAATGCCTTTTTGCTGTTATTCTTTATCAGATTGCTCTCTAATTCTGTACACTTTTGTCTAATCGAATCTTCTTTTGCTTTCTTCAAGTTTTTTCTGTTATTTTCATTTATTTCTCGGTACTCCATTGTCCCCGTTACGTTTCTGGTGAAGTCTTGTACATGTACTTGATTCAGCTAGTTATTCCTTCACATTTATGCATGCTGTTTTACCAAAAAAAGGTAGGAATAGATCCAATCAGAACGAATATCTTTGTATACTGTAAAAGCCATTACTTCAGGTGAAAAGTTCCTTCCTAATTCAAATATCTACTGCAAAATGATGCCTGCCATCACAGGCTTTTGGTGTGCAATTTTAAATTTTGACCCGTCTCCATCCAATATGGTAGAATTTTAGCACTGTTGTAGATAAATTGAATTGCTTTATATCTACATTTCTTCTAATTTGTATGTATTACCAGCAGGTAAAAGGCATTTACATTCAGAAAGAAGTTTGCTTCTAGAAGCAAAAGTAAAATATGTGAACCGATTTAACCGACTGTATAACTGTAGTCTATCAAATGTATTAACACTGTTGTCTATCAAATGCATTAACACTTTTGTCTATCAAATGTATTAACACTGTTATCTATTAAATGTATTAACACTGTTGTCTATCAAATGCATTAACACTTGTCTATCAAATGTATTAACACTGTTATCTATTAAATGTATTAACACTGTTGTCTATCAAATGCATTAACACTTGTCTATCAAATGTATAAACACTTTTGTCTATCAAATGCATTAACACTTTTGTCTATCAAATGTATTAACACTGTTATCTATTAAATGTATTAACACTGTTGTCCATCAAATGCATTAACACTTGTCTATCAAATGTATTAACACTGTTATCTATTAAATGTATTAACACTGTTGTCCATCAAATGCATTAACACTTGTCTATCAAATGCATTAACACTTTTGTCTATCAAATATATTAACACTTTTATCTATCAAATGTATAAACACTGTTATCTATTAAATGCATTAACATTGCCTAGTTGCGATCGTTCACCAATATCAAATTTTATAGTTTATCATAATATTTCAAATCATATTAGATTTACAATCAGTGTTTCTCTGCTAACTTTTCTGCCATGTTCAGCTGAGTTAATCGATTTATTGTATTAAACGAATCGCTGGACAAGTGTAAGATTCTGTCTTTGTATTATTTTTTAAACCAAGTCCATCATGTCTGAGTCGACATCTGTGTAAGCATAATCAAATTTTATATCTCTTTCTGAACAGAAGTCCTCCAATGTTGTTGAAAGCTATGTATGTAGGATATGTCATTTCGAAAAGGTCAAAAATATAAGGGAAATGTCTGCATTCTTCAGCAAAACTTAGTTCATGATTTATGATTAAAAACTGGTAAGATTTTGTTTTATTCCTTATTTTTTCAATCTGCAAATGCAGTGTCTGTATTTACTGTTTTTTGCACATCTGTGTGTATTGTTTGCTCATTTTTCAAACTGTTATATGAATTTGATGTCGATTCTGTACACTTTTTACATGTGGTTAGTGTACTACATGTACATTTTCTATTTTTTCAATTAGATTTTCCCTATTACATCTGTAACATTTAACTAAGAGTACCTAAATAACAATACATGTACTTACAAATATTGATTCTTCTATTTAATTGTGAGGTTTAATTTAAATTACTTTAAAGTAATGAAAGTGCTGAAAAAAATCAGGTCTTTAAAATCTAAAATGTGAAGGCGCACTTGGATTTAATTTATTCATGCAGTGTAAGCACATATTTTTGTTTAATTTTGCGACGTTTCTTTGTGACTGAGGGTTTTATAGACCTGCTAAAATTCCTACAGGTAAAATCGTTTGAAAATAACATAGGTGATTTTCCTACAGGTAAAATCATTTGAAAATAACATAGGTGAATTTCCTACAGGTAAAATCATTTGAAAATAACATAAGCGATTTTCCTTCAGGTAAAATCGTTTGAAAATAACATAGGTGATTTTCCTACAGGTAAAATCGTTTGAAAATAACATAGGTGATTTTCCTACAGGTAAAATCGTTTGAAAATAACAGGTGATTCCATAATTTCTTCATCTTTTATGTACAACACTTTTGGGGTTTGAATATTTTCATTGTTACATCAACATTTACATACTTTTCATTACTCCATGTTTTCTTCAATTTAGTTTTTTACAATAACATTGTTCTTATTATTTGAGATACATGTATATATTTTGAACCTGCTTCACACTGATGACTTATTTCTTCTGCAATCTTTTATGTCATATACTACAATGTTAGGACACCATCTACATTGTTGCTGCCCAGCGCCGGATTAAGCACCGTGGAGGCCCATAGGCAGTCAAACTTTTGGGACCCCAGACCCACGGTCACGGTCTCATGGGGGCCCCTGATGGGGCCCATAAAAGTCGCGGGGCCCATAGGCAGTTGCCTACTCTGCCTAATGGGTAATCCGGGACTGTTGTTGCCTCATTACATTTCCTACATGTAGCACTTTGATATAAACTACAATGTTTTGGAATTTACTGTTTTCACTCTGGCATTCAATATAATATGTCTTTAAACTCCTTTATTTTCTATTGTACCATTTATTCCACATCTGGGAGATTCTAGAAACTTGTTATGTTTACAAATAAAATCAAGGTATGTATACTCCTTCCTACTGCTTTTGATGTGGTATGCTTAATTCCTCAATCTTTGATCCTGGCATCGTCCCCAATGGAAAAAATGTGTGGTTTTAGAAATCACCTAATAAGGAGAAATGTGTTTTGGTGCATCATTATTTCATAGCATAATATTTTCAGCTGGTTGCTAAGCGATTTATCATTTCTTTTGTATTGACAATTTCTCCATACTACAGGCTTGACACCAGTATCCGGTAGGCAAAAACAAGGAGTTTACTCTGGTCTTATCCTTCATATTGTCTTTCAATAGTCTAATTTCACACCAATGGAATTTCTCAAAATCAATTTGGGAAAATTTTGTGACTACATTTTAACCATGTTATTGGTTATAACTATTTAGTTATAAACAAAAACTGCAGTTCTATTTCTTAAAGTAACATGTAGTGTTGGTATAAAACAACTTGACATATCCTCTGTCTCTCTCTCTCTGTGAACAAAATAAGTGCAAATATGTGGAATGCAAGTGAAAAAGAATTTGATCTTGATAAAATCTTTGAATCTGACCTTGTACTAGATAACCTGGAAGAACCTAAGTATGCACTTTAAATGGGATTAATCTACACGTGTTCATAATACCAAAGCATATGAAGGTACACTTTAAATGGGATTTATCTACACGTGTTCATAATACCAAAGCATATGAAGGTACACTTTAAATGGGATTTATCTACACGTGTTCATAATACCAAAGCATATGAAGGTACACTTTAAATGGGATTTATCTACACATGTTCATAATACCAAAGCATATAAAGGTACACTTTAAATGGGATTTATCTACACGTGTTCATAATACCAAAGCATATGAAGGTACACTCTAAATGGGATTTATCTACATGTGTTCATAATACCAAAGCATATGAAGGTACACTTAAAATGGGATTTATCTACGTGTGTTCATAATACCAAAGCATATGAAGGTACACTCTAAATGGGATTTATCTACATGTGTTCATAATACCAAAGCATATGAAGGTACACTTAAAATGGGATTTATCTACGTGTGTTCATAATACCAAAGCATATGAAGGTGCAACAGCATCTCGTGACTAAGGTACATTGCTTGGTTATGAGGCAAACAAATAGTAATCTATTTAATCCCAAGTTTTTTGTTGTGTATGTATGTATGTATGTATGTATGTATGTGTGTGTGTGTGTGTGTAATTTGGATTTTTAACTTAGTTTTAACATTATTATTGTCAAGTTTGATGTGAATGGGTTAAAAAGTCTTAGAATTGGAGCACACACAATATTTATTGAAACAATGGTCAATTAAATTAATTAATTAATTAATTACCCAACATATTTGCTCTAACCAATTTTATTCATAATGTCATGTGTAACTGCCAATAAAATATTGGTTTTAACAAGTTTCTTAAATCTCAATCTCGTGTGTGTGTGTGGGGGGGGGGGAGAATTTAATTTTTTGAATAAGCATCAAACCTTAAAGTTGAATGCACTGAGCATTAAGATTTCAGAGAATGACGAAAGAAATAATTGTCTTAAGAATTTTTTAAAGAAACCACTTCTTATGATTGGCCAAGTGTAAATAAGGAATACACCTTGGAAGTAATGTGAATGCTAACGGCGCACCAGCACATTTAGGCTATTTAGCACCAAACAATATGTTATATGTAAAAACGTATATTTCAAGGCTTAATTCCTGTATAAACAGGCATGTAAAGTTCTGTAAACACGGTTTTTGTATTTTAATTGTCTGTCTTGTCTATGTTCTGTATTTGCCTTTGATAAAGACTCATTGAGAGTCGAAAGCGCTCAGGCTAGAGTGATATATATATATATATATATATATATATATATATATATATATATATATATTCAAGAACACGTATTATGAAAATTCAGCCTCAAGCATAAGATATTGTTAGGCTTTTGACGACATAAACTTTATGCCATAAAAACAAATCAGGAAATAATACATTTTAGCCCCAAAAATGGACGAAAATAATGAATGGTAAATGAGAAAATACTTGAAAAATAAATAGCACAACTACTTAACAAGATAAACTGAAAGATCTAAAAACCTGCATTTTAAATTTTCTTAAATAAGGACACATCAGTTATAATTAAATCCTAAAAGAGAAAAGATGAAAAGAAAAACAAATTGGACAAGCCAAGTTGCTAGAGAAACTAAACTTCAAACGCCTGGATGGTACAAATTAAAGACAATACAATCAACAAGAAAATCATTACCTTGAAATGACATACTGTTGGTACCATTCCAGCCAATACTCTGTGAATACTGGCCCGTTTGCGCGACATTTGCTCCCTCAGATGCCCTTCCCCCAGCCTGTGTCTGGCTCTGACAGCCAACATGAATCGGAACTCGGATTCCCAGCTCTTCATCCTGTAGTAGGCGACGCCGCAATGCTATCTGTTCTCGTGCATTTTGGCGCCTTTTTACCTGAAGGCCGCAGAAATCGCACATGCAATCTCTGTACGGGCAGAATCGTTTGTGACCCTTTCTGTCTTGTATTACGTTATGGTTCCGACAATTTGCACACTTAGGGGCCCTCGACTTTTTATTCTCCATCTTCTGTTGAATCATGACGTGAAACGAGAAAACAAATATATACTATGTTAGAATGTATGTAAAGAACTTAACAGCACGTCAGCACTTTGTAGAAGTTGTTTCCAAATTTGACCGTAACAATATCACAAAAAAACAACATCGGAGAACAAACCATTCCAAACAAACCCAAATACGCAGAACGAATTTCCTCTTCGTGAAATCAGCATATTTTTTTTAAAAAATCCTCTGCAATATTTATAATGTAAAACTAAAACAAAACCCTCCAGACTGAGATTCGATCAAACGGAAAGCGCTGAGCAATCATAAAACAGAGATACGAATCCCTCAGAAAATAAGGCGAAACACAAATCCAAACCAGAATGTTTCCGTACGAGTAGTATGAAACTGAATGCTTTAGATCGCGATACCCGACAAGGGTCAACGGCTTTTATGGACACATTACCTTGACCTCGCTGTACACACACATGAACGTACAACATGGTTGTCTGGAAGATTCAAGTCCTAAAAAAAATCCGGCTCAACTGCATATGCGAATTCGTTGATAATACGTGTCAGACTATGTGGTTTCTTAATAGCATTATGTAATAACCCGCTACAGTTCTTTAATAATGAATCATGTATTGCCGGTGTCAATCTGTCCGTGAGCTCATAGCGCTGCAGCTCCCATCCCATGATCTTTCCTCACGGAGGATTTTTGCAAAAGTATATATGTGATTGTGGCCCAGGTAGTCCACTTGTAAACGAAGCTTTTCTTTCTCGTTATAAATTTTGGATATATTTACATCTCCATTTATAAATTTGTTAGATTTAGTGATTAGATTATGGAAAGTCAGTGTTGAGGAAATATTCGTTGACCCAAATAATTAGCCACTTCATATCGAGAAATGTCAGTATACAGTATTGGTGAGATTTCATGTTGGCATGGATTAGATTTGTAGGGGTTATTCCTCTATTTAGCTGTTGTTGTGGAGACTGTATGGTGGAGAGAAACATGTGATTCAGAATTTTGTGGTTTATAATTCATGGCGTAGAGTACTGATCTTAAGCAACGGAATCATATCACGGTGAAGCCTGGCAATTGATAAGTTCTCGTGCAATTGGGAAGTTGTGATGCAAAATGGGAAGTTGTGATATCTTGATCGAATAGAGGAAGTAATTTGTTGTTGTTGTTGTTGGGTTTAACGCCATTTCTCAGCACAATATAGGTTATACTATACTTGGCGGCCAGTATTAATGGTGGAGGAAGAACACGGGGAAACCCCGGGGAAAAAACACCGACTAACGAGAAGCTACTGGCAAGCTTTCTCATATACCCAATGGCCGAATCTGAGACTCGAACCCACGCAGTCACAGGTGAGATGGCAGTGAACCGTAACGGAGAGCGCTTTAAACCTCTAGGCCACTCCGCGCCCCAAGTAATTTGTAATTTTGGCAACGACTGTTTAGACAACTTCTAGTCGAAGACCACGGAAACAAGGGAAAACAAAGGACTGTCAGCCCAGAACTAACGCGAGTATTTTATTCCTAGAGACGCCCTGTTGCGTTCAATATTCCGCTCCAATCCGCATTAGCAAAGTCAAGCGATTCCGTATGGCCGCTTAAAAGATGGCTATGACGTCACACGTTTACATCTAGGTCTCCGCCTGAGGTACAATCTGGACAGTCTCGCTGGAAAAGATGCACTTATCCACTGCATTATGAACAATGGTGCACCAGACTTGTGCAATAGAAGCATGTCCATAATAAAAGTGCGGACGATCGGAAAATGTTCCGTTTTTAATATTAAATATATCTCTGATGAAGACTTTAAAAAATGCGTGAAAAAGTAATATCTTACGCGCAGATGTTATGTCAATGGACGATTTGTACGATGTTGCCCTCTGCATCATACATAATGAAAATGGGGATTTAAAAATAAAGATATGGGGATTTAATAAATAAATGATTATTCGGAAACTGGCAATGAAATCGTGTTACCACACGCAAATTTTACTAGGAGTTTGTAATGTCCGATGCGAGCTTTATTTTAGGCATGAGAGTATTTCTCCTAAACTTTCTGCCTCATCCCTTATTTTGTAAAGTCAGCAAACAGATTTCAGCTGACCAGACTGCTTAGAAACGAAACTGACAAATCTGTATATACAACCCTTTCTAGACCACTAGCCAAACTGTGAAGTTGAAAAGAATGACTTTATTATATTTATATTATTTCCATTTAATTTCGATATATTATTAACCACCATAAAAGAATACCTGTACAAGTAGTACACTCAATTTTGACCAAGTACAGAGAGTTTTCAATTATTTCATGATCAGACAAAGATAGTTTCTCCTTTATCTCAATATTTAAAAAATTCAACAGAATATGACGGATTTTGATTTATCACAAATCAAAACAAGAGTATTTTTTCTCAAGCAAATTTTCCTCAAAAACGTGAAGCTCTCGGCAAGTCAATGGTCGATTACTGACATTACTCATATAAGGCTTTGGTTTTTTATATGGTTTAACGCCATTTTTTCAGCACAATATAGGCTATACATGGCGGCCAGTATTAATGGTGGAGGAAGAAACCGGACAAACCCCAGAAAGAACCACCGACCCACGAGAAGCTACTGGCAAGCTTTCTCACATAACTACATTTGCCGAATCTTAGACTCGAACACACGCAGACAGAGGTGAGATGGCAGTGGTCCGTAACGGACAGCGCTTTAGACCACTCGGCCACTCAGGGCCCCTCATATAAGGCTTTAGCGACCTGATTATCATGATGGGTTATAGAGTACACAGCTTGGCCTTACTCCAGATGCGCATCTTTCAATATACATGTATTTGGAAATTAATCCATCGCACCCTAGAAGCCGATATTGTTTAAATGGACAAAATTAATTGTCCCTGTTTCATCGTATGCTCAATATGGCGTGTGTACTTTATATAAATTGAGGGCGATTTATTTAGCACAAGGTAGCAGTAATTTTAGTTAGCAACGTACTTGGATCATGTACAATTTCCACAAGTACATTATCGACAGAAACGTCATCCATTTTACATCCAAAGTAGCATAGAGGTATGCCAACATTCTCTCAACTGTGCACTTTTCAAATGCAAACAACTTCCCCTTACCTAGGTCGCTCTCTCAAAAGTACATAATAACTGGTGTGCGCCCATTTGTGTTCTCGTGGGCAATTCTTGAAATTTTAAACAGCGTGAGCAGCGAGGGCGTCGTGGGGACCGTGGTCTGAACCTCCGTTCTCGTACTACAATCGGAACCAAATACCCCAATACAAATGGCATTGTTGAAATGGGAGTTTATACTGACTGAAAAGAAAATCTCTAAAAATAATAAAAATGATAATTAGTGAAGAGATGAGTGCACAT
This sequence comes from Unio delphinus, assembly GCA_029339505.1. NCBI lineage: Eukaryota > Metazoa > Mollusca > Bivalvia > Unionida > Unionidae > Unio > Unio delphinus. The sequence goes on along the minus strand of JAQISU010000109.1, from coordinate 2,462,791 downwards.
TTCTATGTCATGAAGCTAATGTCATTTATTCCTATTGGCACGTCAGCTCCATTTCATATACACATCTATAGTCCATTGTTGGAAATTAGGACTAGTGTGACATCGATCGATAAGTAGTCCGTTAACTTTAACCTTTGGAGGGATGTTGATTAGAACCTAGTGTGACATCGATCCATCATAAGCAGTCAGTTAACTTTAACCTTTGGAGGGATGTTGATTAGAACCTAGTGTGACATCGATCCATCCTAAGCAGTCCGTTAACTTTAACCTTTGAAGGGATGTTGATTAGAACCTAGTGTGACATCGAACCATCCTAAGCAGTCCGTTAACTTTAACCTTTGGAGGGATGTTGATTAGAACCTAGTGTGACATCGATCCATCATAAGCAGTCCGTTAACTTTAACCTTTGGAGGGAGGTTGATTAGAACCTAGTGTGACATCGATCCATCATAAGCAGTCCGTTAACTTTAACCTTTGGAGGGATGTTGATTAGAACCTAGTGTGATATCGATCCATCCTAAGCAGTCCGTTAACTTTAACCTTTTGAGGGATGTTGATTAGAACCTAGTGTGACATCGATCCATCATAAGCAGTCCGTTAACTTTAACCTTTGGAGGGATGTTGATTAGAACCTAGTGTGACATCGATCCATCATGAGCAGTCCGTTAACTTTAACCTTTGGAGGGATGTTGATTAGAACCTAGTGTGACATCGATCCATCATAAGCAGTCCGTTAACTTTAACCTTTGGAGGGATGTTGATTAGAACCTAGTGTGACATCGATCCATCATAAGCAGTCCGTTAACTTTAACCTTTGGAGGGATGTTGATTAGAACCTAGTGTGACATCGATCCATCATAAGCAGTCCGTTAACTTTAATCTTTGGAGGGAGGTTGACAGTCCGCATTAAAAATATCATAAATTGATGTAGGAACTGTTTTATCCAACTACAACAAAAGCTAATACACAGAAAAGTCGTTTCCGCATCCAGGAATCTGTTGCAAGTTAAAATTGAGGTTTTCCTCGCTACACACTTTTCAGACCTTCTGACTGCATTAAACTTCAAACTTAAAAGTTTACATTTTCGAAAAATTCTTCATTGTCTTCGATGTCCATAGGAAAAAATTCCACAAATCTAATAGTTCGGAAATTGTGATCTATGGCGCACTAAACCGGTGGCTGACCCAAAATGCTGACTGCAAAATGCACAAGCCACAAAGGCTTTGAATAATAATAATAATAATAATAATAATAATAATAATAATAATAATAATAATAATAATAAAATAATAATGATAATATCTAAAACAGTGGATGTGCATGCCACAAAGGCTTTGCAACACTAATACTATAATAAAATGTATTATTAAGGGTAATAATGCCTAAAATGTGGCTTGTCAAACCACACAATGCTTTGAATACTACTACTACTAATAATAATACTAATAATATGATAATAATATCCAAAACACTAGTAATTATTGTAATCTTATCTAAAATGATGATTTGTTAAGCCACACCAGCTTCAGAAGAAAAAAAAAATACGCTATTTATTTATTAAGGCTATTCTTAAACAAGACCCTCTGGTTAAAAGATAACAAAACATAAATATATGCAAAGACTAAGTTAAATGAAAAATAAAATAACAAATAAGCATGAAGAAAAAACAAATGTATCTAAGTTACGTATGTATGCTTTAAACAGCATATAGAATGCTTCTAAGAAGCAACTTTCAGCGCACACTTGTATATAATGTAAACGTTCACAGAAACTGTTTCAATTCCAAGTGGTATGTCTGTTTATTATATTGATATATCTTTCATTTTTTATTGTTTCTAAGTGTGGAATTCCAAAGAACTGCTGCAGACTGGAAACTTTTGCGTATTTTATTTTTATATTTTCGGTTGAGACTCGTACCGTTTACCAAATTTTTTTTCACATGATACTATATGAAAGCGAAACTAAATACTTTTTGTATAATTTATTCCATACCCTTCTTTACATGGGGTGCATCTAACATGGCACCTGCTTTCCATTTTTTACCCTGTTAACTGGAAATGGTGCAGCTCCCCCATAACGACAACACAAAAATACCCCACCCCCAGAGTCTGCTGGTTTAGCCCAGTTACTTAAAGCGCTTAATACATTATACATGCTAACAATTCTAATATATACCTAAATAAAAATTAAAGCTGTAACGAACGCAATTTCTGAGAAAACATTTCATGCAGGTGTATTTCAATGAAAGGCTGTTAAAGTTTGGTAGGCCAGCTAATATGCGGCTGCCCTATGCCGACACCAAACCGTGTCTGCGAATTCCAACTTCTCGATAGGCAATGGACTCTGACCCTACACCCAAATATAAAAAATGGAGTGGCAAGGATCAGAAGAAACTAGGACTAGCATAAACTTTGATACGTCCGCCTTTTCTTTTCATTTAGTTTTTAAACAAGGCAAGCCAATTAAGTCATCGTGGGAACTTCTTAAATCACCATCTTTATAATAATTATATTATTATTGATGTAAAATGACAACATTTTGTAACATTCTTTGTACATGAATTATCTTGCAACATTCATGTACATTGTATAGTTGATACACAGTCTATCACATTAAAACTGACATGTCTCTTTTCGTTTTACAATAAATAACTTTTTATCAAACATACAGTATATACAATAATTCAGAGTACGCGTGTATTAGAAATTAACGCCAGTTTATCATGGTACAAGCTATATTTCTACTTAAAAATAAAATCTAAATTTCTAATGACGTGCCAAAGCCCAATTTCTTTATTAAGCTAGCCAGAAGTGTACAAAATGTCAAAAAAATAAAATGTATTATATGCTATATAATAATTACATAATTTAATTTGCCCGTGATAATCAAAATGAATTTAGTAGAATATATATCAACAAAAATGTTATATGAATAAAATTGGAATAAAATCCGACACAATATTTATTAAAAATTGATGAAGACGTAAGTTGACACTTATCTTTTGTTACTATACGCATTGGTTATTAACGTGTTGCATCTCGAGGTGAATTGTACGTTTTTTTTAGTTTCTTAAATTTATAGAACTACCAACGCGATTTTGTACTTAACACTAAGTGTATGCCGGAGAAACGGGCAAAAATGATACTCCAAGAAGCTGCAAGTGCCACGAAAATAAAATGTTTTTAAAAATATGAATAGTAGGGAAATAACTGTATAAAAGACCTAACGTATGTATGAATAATTTAGCATTCTTAGTCTGTTCTATCCATGTTGCAAAACAAGTTGTAAAAGTTAATTTCTTCTCCTTCGTTGTAACAATGTATCATTTCAACCGAGGTTGCTCATCTTGTTTATGTACAACAGATGCCTATTCTTTTCTTTTAAAAAAAGACGCATTCTTTGAAATAGTTCGTTTTATTATATGATACAGTTTTCCAATTAATAATAGAATTATTCTATTGTGAATTTCATACTGGACTTGCTTACCTTTTGATATTTTTGTAAACCCTTTTCGCCTTGAGGCTGCAAACGAATTTGCGCGCGTTTAAGTACACAGGCTGAGCGTTCTGGATAGAGTGTTTCCCGTGGAACAATGAACGCGAGAAATGATTCTCTTGTTTGCATAGTGTTTGGTAATAAATAAAATAAAACGACACATAATTTCGTATTTGAATTTCAAGAAAGATAATACACCGCTAACAATTTTTTTTATTCATTCACCTTTGCTATTTTTGGAAAATAGCACAAATAAAGATGTGTTTTGTTTTATGTTGATACAAAGCCATGTGTAGAGGTAGAACAGAACTTTACATAGATTAAAATGAATTTAATTGCTTTGTACTTGATTATGCAACAATGAACATATAAATGAAGCAAACAGACCAAAGTACATAAAATCATAAACTGTGTGCAGCTGACATATTTGCAAATTTGTAAATTGAGTATAAACTCATCGATAACTCATCAAAAAAAATACCCAAGAAGAAAAGGACACGAAGACATTTCTGACACAATGACATCTGTTTATTTTTAAATGAATAAAGCAGTAGCTTGCAGAGCACGCGCGCTGTGTGTGTGTGTGTGTGTGTGTGTGTGTGTGTGTGTGTGTGTGTGTAATAACCGGGGACGGGGGCGGGGGAATAGCAAAACAACTGTGGCACGGTACCCCATGATAAGGGCATTTGAGGTGGAGCTCTTCAAGTTCTTGTATTTTATGCATTTCTATGCCCCCAGGCCCTACCCTCCCCCTTCCGAATCCGCCACGGATTTGATAATTCAGAGTATACCAGTTTTGTGTATACCACTGTGACACATGTTGCCATACCCGGTATATATTTATTTTTCTCTGCATGGGTGTTTCAGGGTGCATAGACAAAACTATTTGGTGACGCCGTGGGAAATTCCTCTAAAATAAAAACGTGGGAAATCGGGTGATAGCGTATGCTTTTTAAATATTGGGGACTGTCGAACATTTTTGGAAAACATGCCGCATCATATAAAATAAAATTCATAAATACATAAAATACATATGAAGATTTTAAATAACTGGCACTTTTGTAAATTTAAAAATATCTTTTTTTCTTCTTCAGTAAACAGTAAATTTTATTTGAAAGTACACTAAAACCTTTAAAATAGATTCACAACTCAAAAATATCTTGACCTAGATACTGCCGTCTATCCATTTACACCTACACAAACCAACTAAAAATACTAAACACACAAAATAGACAAAATGACTCTGGCAAAGTCACTATGGGATAATATACAGATAACTAAAACAAAAGGAAAGGAAATTAGCCCTTGGATTATCATAATCCTATAGAGTACAATCCTAGTTAAAAGGTTGAACAGAGAAGGAAACCAGTATTCTCTGTAGCTCTAACAGAGTACAATACTCTAAGTAAGCACTGACTTGGGGTAGGGAGTACAATCAGAACAATTTTTTTTGGGGGGGGAAGGGGGTAAAATAACTACTATATTTAATCAACGAAACGAAGAATAACCTTGACAAAATTCCTAAAAATTACAATAAAAGGAAACAGAAAAACAAACACCACCTTATAACACTCATGGGTGGACAGGGAAAAACACTGCACTAAAATACAAACATTTTTCGGAAAACGAAGGTGTTCATCGAAAACTTTAAACCAGCTATATATGCTAGGGAAAGTTAAAGAGGATCAACACCACACCCCACCCCTCGTATGACCATGTTAGTACAATGGTTGATAAATTTGAACTCTACTACCGTAAAATAAGCATGTTACGTTTCATTGACATACTTCAGCATTGACGTTTTGTTTTGATAAATTTCGGACAACGTCTTATCTGATAAAAACCAAAAGAATCGTTTCAAAGTGTATGTTAATGTATCTGATTTCTGTTCTGTATTCTAATTTCGAGTCTGAGGATATTTTTATCTCTATTTTTATTGGTAATATTACTTCATTTTGCACGTTTTTATTGTGGCTCCATTGGTGACCTTTTATTTCACAAGATTGTCTGGAGAATGATCTGTCATTAATTTAACTAAAACAAACAAAAATAAAGTTTCAAGGAAAATCTCAGCCCCCTCCCCCTTCTCCATTATTAAAAACCGAACGGTCTAAGTAATAAAAGCAAGAAGCAAGATTCTTATATATATATATATATATATATATATATATATATATATATATATATATATATATATATATATATATATGTATATTATTTATTTATTTCTATATTTATTTATTTCTATATACACACACACTTGCAGACATGCAAGTTTTTGTATATTCGCACAAATCTCTATTCTTTCAACCAAAGTCGTTTAGAAAACTACCGAGAGCTTTAGCTTATCCATCCGTTTGTCCGTCAGACCATATTAATATGGCACACCAAATCGTTCAAAATGGATGAGCTGGAGCGATCGTAGGGTGGACTTGGAGTGATCGTAGGGTGAGCGTGGAGAGCAGGAATATAGTGCGATTTGGGGACAATGGAAAATCCAGTCAAAAACAGCTTGGGGTGATATGGTGACAAAAGGTCGTGGGCCTTTATGGGGACAAGGGAAATTGAACATGGTGGGCCTATATAGGGACAAGGGAAATTGAACATGGGAAATATTATTTGTATTTGTATATGGGTCTGTAGCGACAAGGGGAAAATGGAAGCAAAGAAAGCTAATATCTTTTCGAGGCATATGAGTGGCCCTGAAAAGGCCTTTGGGTACTTCTTCTTTTATTTTCTACTGTTGTTCCACCAGCTTTTGATTTTACCAATGATTCCCTTTTTCTTCTTTTCGTCCTTGGGAATCTAGTCAGGATGTCCCATGGCTCTAAACTTCTCTTGTATCTTTATCCAATTGTTATTTAATATTTCAAATTCCTCTTTCTATTTGTTTTGTTTTCATTGTCCTTTCTCTCCTTACTCCAGTTATCTTTTATCTTCTTCACTTCTTCTAATAGCTCCTTTCTCATCAGTTCTTCAGCTTTCTTGAGCTGGTCCAAACCATTTTGGACATGGGGCAACTCTGTCAAGATATTATCCAAAAAGCCCTTGACGTTTTCGACAAAATGTATCACTTCCTTCAATGTCCCCACTCTAACATAGGGTGGGTTAATGCAGCCTCGTAACTTTTCGTCTTCGTCTTCTAGCATTCCTCCTAAGAGCTCCCTGGCTATTTTCAGACTTTTTGCAAAGTCCAGGCTGTTCGTAAACTTCCATTCATTATGTAGTTTTTCCACTACATATTCCCCGTTTAATATCTAGTAATAGCTGTGTTTTAAATTGTTGAATAAAGTTGATGCTGTCACCGTCTTCTATGGTTATTCCGTGGAATGGTTCTAATGTCAGCCCAGTCGTTCTCCCAATTCACTCCTGTGATTTGGAGTGCAGAGGAAGCTTGAGTGGCTTAACTTTCCCAATCTTCCGTTTGAGAGATAATGAAAGTCTCTTCATGTCTTCCTCTATTCCGCAACCGTGGATGAAGTTGTGGTTGTTGTGGCTGAGACTGTGGTTCGGTCTGCTCATCTTCTTTGGTCGATGTGCCAACGATAGGTAGCCATACTTTTTTTTAAATATATGAATTATGGTCGCATGCGCAACTATGTGCTTTCGTGACCAGTTAATGCCCGAGGGTCAGGCTATTTGATTGGTCGTGACCAAAGGTAACTTGGACTACACTAGGCTGTCTTGTCGCAGTCTCCCCGGCACCCGCGTTAAATGGCAGTCTCGCCTTAGAGTAACATGTCAGGTCACGGCAAAACAGGAAGGCACCCGGTTTAGGAAAGCTAGTTTGTCAAATTGTTTCACTCTAGTTAAAGACATAATTCAATCGGCTTGATATCTTATTACTTCTAAAATGAAGTATTAAGTATCTGTGTAATTAGGGAATTGCCAAATAGTTTAGTTGTACTTTACATAAGTGTGATAATAGGCCGAGCTTGAAATCAAGATTTCCAACATCTGATCAGAACCCGTGTTACGTAAAAGTAGATAAAGTCAAATGGATCAGCCATGTTTTCGTCGACAATCTGGTTAGCCTATTTCTGTTTCTCCACATTCCTGGATGTTGCCATTGTTTACGCTTGAAACGCCCTTATTTCTAATCTAGTCCAGTTTTACTATGGACAGAAAAAATACCAATAATGTGTAAGCCACCTGTGCAATTATATCAAATCCATATAGTATAGAATTTTTCATCTTTCCTATCAATGAATATTTCTAGTGCATAGTGTACATGTTGTATGTCCTTAACAAATTTAATTGCTAAAATGTCTTAGCGACATAAATGAGTGTAGTCACTGTTAGGTATTTTAGCTTGTTAATTTTGAGCGGTGGTCAAAATTGATCAAGTTAGATTTCGAGAAAGAGATTGTTCGAAAAGGGTTCTCGTACCAAATGAGAACCCTGGGAAAAAAAATAAAATAAAAATAAAAAATTGAGTTGGAGTGGGGTGTGTTTGGTGTTATTTCATTTCTTCCTTCTTCATTTTCTCTTCTTTTTCCCTTTTCACTTTCCCACTTTCTTCCTACTCCCTTCTTCCCTCTTTCTTTCTTTTTCCTTCTTCCCTCCTTCTTTTCCCTTTCTTTTTACTTTTTCTTGTCGGTTGGTTGGTGTTATGTTTCCTTGACCTATCACAAATTTGATCCCGGTGTTCTCATCACACTTGTATTTATCTTGCCACTTGTCGGTTGACTGGTTTTACTGTACCTACATTGTGCCACTACTTAGTGTAATGTTCCCTTTTTTTCTTCCCCTTCTCCTTCTTCCCTTACTCCCCTTTCTTCCTTTTTTCCTCGCATTACAATGTTTATATTATCCCCCCCCCCCTTCCCTTCCTTTCCCCTTTTCTCTTTTATTTTATATATTTTTTTTAGGGTTTTGTTAAGTGGTTCTGCTTTTTTAAGCTAGCGGTATTACTATCCGCTCTGGCCACTTTGACCGATATGGCCTTGTTAATTATTTTTTTTTTTGGTAGTTATAATATTTATTTTTTGTCTGTTTATATAAGACATTGTTACGTGGGTCTGCTTTTGAGCTAGCGGTATTATTATCTGCTCTGGCCCCATGATTGATAAATATTAACTCTATGGTTATGTTTATGTATATTTATTTATTTGATGGTTTTGATATTTATATTTTGTGTTTTATGTCTATTGATTTTAGGTAATTAAGTATATTTATATAGGTAGTATTTACGTTTTTGTTATACCTTTTATCTAGAATTTGGAGGAATGATGTAACTGATTCAAGTTTTCTTTGTTGTAGTTGGAGGACGGTACGTTGTCGATGGTATTTGTGACATATGTTGAATACATGTTCCAATGTTTCAGTTTCTGGACAGTGTGGACATTTATCCGGCGTGGGTCCTTTCCTTATATGTTTCATAAAGCTGCCATTTAGTAGTGTTTTACCTGTTCTGATTCTGTTGATGATTTTAATATCAATGGCTGCCAGGCTTTTTGGTAAACGTTGGGTTCTAGTGACATCTTTTTGTAGTTGGTATAGATGTCTACCCTTTGTGGAGTTTTCCCATTGTTGTTGCCATTTATTATTAATTCTGTCCCTGACTTGACTATATGGTTCCTGAGTGTTGTACTGTACGGGTTCAATTTGGTCTTTCATCAGACTGCTTTTTGCTGCTTGGTCTGCTTTTTCATTTCCAGGCAAACTGATGTGAGATGGCACCCACAAGAAGTGTATGGCTTGGTGTGATTTATCTGCTTCCCTGATGGTCAGCATAGTGTCCTCTAGCAGGTTTTGACTACTTTAGGAATTACCTGTCTCAATACTTTCAAGTACACTAAGTGAGTCTGTTATGATGACGTACTGTTTTTGATTTTGTGTTGCTATCCATTTTAGGGCTCGGTTGATGGCCCTGAATTCCGCATTATATATGGAACAGTCATCCGGTAATCTTGTCGTAAATGTGATCTGATGTTCTGGGATCACTACCGCTGCAGCCGTTCTATGTAGTTCTTTAGATTTTGAGCCGTCAGTATAGATTTTTACATATCCATCATAGTTGTTGTTGACGAGGCTTTGTACTTGTGTTAATGTGATATTGGGGTTGTCACGCTTATGTACCAGTTGGAGTGCTGTTAGGTTGGTTTTTCTCCAATGTGTGGGGCCCTTGATAAGTAGTTGTTCTGCTTGGAGTTCTATTTGATTGAGTTCTTTGCAAGTGTGTGTATTTTGTTAGCTGCTGGAGGATGTGGTACCAGTCTTGAGCTAAAGGTGGTTTGACATTTACTTATTATGTTTCTGGTGGGATTGATCTCCTTATGTATTGAGATTCTACAGGCGTATCTAAGTATGTGTTCTTCTCTTCTCAGTTGTAATGGTGGTTCACATGCGAGGATTTGTAGTTTTTCCAGGGAGGTGTTCGGTAATGCACCGGTGCAGAGTCTAAGTGCTCAATATTGGATGCTGTCTAGTTGTCTAAGTGTTTCCTTGTTGGCTGAGGAATAGATCTGGCAGCCATTGTCTATCTTAACTCGGATTAAAGATTTGTAGATCATTAGCATAATTTGCTGATCAGCTCCCCATGTAGTACCTTTGATGTTTTTAAGTATGTTTAGAACTTTTTGACATTTTTGAATAGTTTGTTGTATGTGTGGTTTCCAATTGATTGTTTCATTTCGTAGCATTCCCAGGAAGTGGGTCTCTTTTTGGAATTGGATAGGCTGATTCTGTATATATAGTTTAGGGTATTTAGGACGTTTGTTAGTTGGGGCGAAGAGCATGGCAACTGTTTTTATTTGGGAAATTTTGAAACCCCAGTTGTTGGCCCATGTGCCGATGATGTCTAGTCCTTTCTGAATTTGAGTGATGTTCTTTTGACTATTGGGGTTTCCTGCTTTCCAGATACTACTGTCATCGGCAAATTGTGACAGATCAACTGGGAAATTTTGAGATAGTTGGTTAGATTGTTGACCATTAGATTGAATAGGGATGGGCTAATCACACTTCCTTGGGGGTTTCCATTATCCAGTGTATATGTTTGGGACAAGGCCTCTCTTACTCTGGTTTTAAAGGTTCTTCCCGTAAGGAAGTTTGCTATCCAGCGGTGCATTCTTCCTGTTATGCCAAATTGGTTGAGTTGAGAGATGAGGCCATTGGTCCAGACTAGGTCAAAGGCTTTCTCTAGGTCTAGAAATATTGCTATTAGGTGTCCATCTCTTTTCCTTTTGGCATTAAATGCTAATTTGATGTTGGCTTCCAGACGGATTAATTGATCAAGTGTAGATCGTTTATTCTTAAATCCACTTTGGGTTTCAGTTGATTTTGATCTAGGTGGTGTTTTAATCTATTGTTGACCATTGTTTCCATTACCTTACATATTGTATTTGTTAGTGAAATATGTCTGTATGAGGTTACATTAGTAGGGTCTTTGCCTGGTTTTTGGATGGCTATGATTATGGCTCGCTTCCATAGTGTGGGGATGCGACATGTTCTCCATATCAGATTTATTAAGTCTAAGGTAATGCTCTGCATATTGGGTGGTAATTGTTTGTATATTTCATAGCCTAGGTTATCCTCTCCTGGTGATGTACTTTTTTTTTTGCTGAGGGCTTGTCTTCATTCTTTCAGATTAAAAGGGTCATTCAGTGGCGAATCTCTGTTGTCTCGTTCTTTGAAAATGTGGGGAAATTCTTTTTCTAATGTTAATTTTTGCTGTAAGAACTCGTGTTTGTGAGTGTTATCGCTGCTGGAGTTAGCGAAGTGTTGGGCAAACTTCTCTGCTACTTCCATGTTGTTTTTTGTTCCCTGGATTTTCGGCGCTGTTGTGGGTGTTTTGCCTTTCATGACTTTTATTTTATTCCAGATTTCTTTAGTATTTGTTTTATGATTGAGCGTTGTGCAGTATCTTCTCCATGAGTCCTTTTTTGCCTCATTTATTACCGTCCTAGTGTTGATTTCTGTTTGTTTGTATATAAGAAAGTCAGAGGCGGTTTTTGTGTGTTTAAAGCGATTTAAGGCTGTTTTTTTTCTTCTGAATGGCAATTCTGCAATTTTCTGTCCACCAGGGGATTGCAGTCTGTTTTTAATGGAAACCTGTTGTTTTTGGTATACTCTTATTCGCCGCTTTGTTTATAATTTGTATGAGATTGTCATAATATTTATTTGTATCTTCATCTTGGATTTCCGCAAGGTTTACTAATTTAAGTCGGTCTTTAAAGCTGTTCCGGTTTGCATTTTTGAGTTTCCACCTTTGTTGTGTTTTTTGTTGCTCCGTTGGGCACGAGACGTATATGGTGGTACATAGGGGGAAGTGATCGCTGCCTAATGTAGAATGTTGCATCACTTCCCATTGGGTAATTACAGCCTGGCTAGGATGCAGATAATAGACACAATATTGGCCATCCACCATAGAATCTATGTCTTGTAATTTCACATTATTGAATCGTGTCGTCTGGGCATTTCTTCTCATAAAGTCAATGATATCATCTTCCAAAGGGGGTAATCCATACGAATCAAAATACTCCACACAACCCTCCTGAGGAAAGTAGACAGCTACCCAGTGAGTTCCTGGAAGATGACTGTCATCTGTGTTGATGAGATTCTCTTGAGGTTTGCGATGAGGTAGTTCATCTTTAGCACACACGACAGGATTCTAAGAAGCAGTGTACGAACTACGGTTCAAAAGATAATAAAGTTCCCAGGTATCCATTTTTTTGTAGCCTTGTTTTTTTTTCCCTTTCTTCACAGGTGATTATAAGTCATCAATTCGATCCAGACTTTTTGCTTCAAAAGGTCTGTCAGGTAACTGTTTGTTTGCTTCATCTCCTTACTATTGGTCAAGAGAGCTTCGATGTGATCAATTTCTCGATCAAACAATGGAGGAGAGGAATGATCACACAAGTCTTTATACCACTAAAGTAACACGGCTTCTTCTGAGCTGAGACTCCAAGCTTCGTTCAGATAATCGTCCAATTTTTTAAGAGAACAACGTTTTGTTAGGAAACACCTCCATGGAACTGTCACTGGGTAACGTTAAGTAAAATTGGTTAATAGTTTTGTTCATAATTCCAACGTTCTTCTGTCCGAGGAGTCACTCGAGGTTAAAGGAGTGTCTAAAAGAGGATTGTGATTGGAAGGGTGACTGTTAAGAGAATGACTAACGTTGGATTCAAGACTCCCAATATTGTTACTGTTGTTCCCGTGTAAGAGTATTTCAGGGAAGGATTGGGAAGAAGATAACCGATGCAGCTGCTGAGTAAAATGGTCCATAATTATTTGTCTCCTGGTTGCAAACTCAAATTAGCAATGGCTGCATCGATGACACAATACACCACAAATATTTGACAGAAAAAGATTTGCGTTTTAGGGACACGTTCTCCACACCACACCCACAGGGGTTGCTTTTGTAAATCTTGCAGAGAAGAAGTGGGTGAAGGAGTAGTCACTGTGGTCGCTTAAGCTGTATTAAAGGGCATGATGGTCACTTCTTTTTATAGTCGATGACTTGCGCAGCGTCAATCCAAGAATCAAAACTAGGAGGATATCCTTTCCAACGTAATTTGACTTCTTTGACACGACGTTTTCCTACTTTACGGGTTCTTCGTTCGAGAATGCTTTCAATGTCGTACACGTCGTCTTCTTTTTTAGTGACACGTTGTAACTCAGGCAAGTAAAACGTTCCTTTTAATACTTCTCCGTTCATGTCTTCCAATTTATAGACGGTAGGATGACGATCAAGCACTCGCCCAGTAACACGAAACAATTCGGTGGTCCAGTTGGGTAAGTAACCTTTGTCGAAAGTGCGTTTGGTTTTGCCAATGCGAACCCAATCTCCAGGGGTTAACACTTCTCCACCTTTCTTGGGGACAGCCATCGTCCGGGACGTACAAAACAGTCACTTCGTTGTCAGGTGTCACATCTTGTGGGGTACGTCCAATGCTTCTATGGTAAGATTGATTGTAAGCTTGGACTAAGTGCGGTAAGACGTCGATGTACTTGAGAGTGTGTTGATGCGTAAAATATTTTCACATACGTTCTTTCAAGGTACGTTGAAAACGTTCCACAATACTGGTTTTGGATTCAGGATTTTCTGTGGTGAAAAAATTAATGTCCCGTTTCTTTAATTCTCGTTGGAAAGCTTGGTTCAGAAATTCGATGCCTTTGTCGGTTTGCCATCGAAGAGGGTGACGACCACTTTGTTTCAACACCAGTTGCAAAGTTCGTACTAACTCTCCGATCGATTTGGATGTCAATGGTACGACCCAGGCAAATTTAGAAAAGACGTCGATGACAAAAAACAAATATTTGTAGCCGCGATTGTAGGTGGCTAAACGAAAGACATCGGCTAAATCGGCTTACCATTGATGATCGATGCCTTCCACTTGAGTGCGACTTCTGTGAAATTTTCGTCGAATGGGTTTGTGTAAAGTGTATGCAGCTTGTTCTTGTAACCATCGTTGTACTTCAGGTAAACGGAGCTTTTTCAGGTGAGTTTTTGCAGCACGATACAATTTCTGAATGCCTCCGTAACCTGCAGGGTGAGATGGATCGTAGTAAATGCTGGCTAATACCTTCTCCATGGTTTTGTTAATAAGGTACCCACTCTTCGATGATACTGCTTTGGGTGGAACGAAATAGGGGTTGTTTTGGAAACGGTTTTACGTGTCCGATGTGCCACAGGAGTCGACGTCGAGGGTACTGGTGCTGGTGGCAGTGGTGGAGGTGATAATGAGATAGCTTTGGTCTTCTTTTCTTTTCTCACTTCTGGTTTCCTCTCTTTCTTTTTCACATCTGTCGAAGGAGGAGTGTCCATCATCTTTTTAACCCAAGTTTTGAGTTCTTCACGTTGTGGAGTGGGGGAAGGGGTCGACAAGGAAGCGGCAATCTTACTCGGAATGGGAGTGGCAGTGGGTGTTTGAAAGATATCATGGGGTTCTTCTTCCTTGGGTAATGGTGGGGTGACGTCTGTTTTGGTCACTGTAGATGGTGAGAGCGACGGACTATTCATCAGAGCCTTCAAATCGGACAGAGTGGGTAGAGCTGTTTGTTCTACAGCTTTTCGATGAAAGAGTTGTAGTTGTTGCAAGAGTTGACCGTACTTTTGCGATTTTTTGGCTTCGGACAAATCGTGGTGATGCATCAAGGATTGCAATTCGTGTTGTAATTGGGACATCTCGGTCAAATCAGGATTGGGTGGTAAATGGGGGGGGGAGTACGTTGTTCTTGCCAACGATGGTATTACATCCATTGTTCGTTAGGGACTAAAGTCAGTTTTCGTCCTTCCATGGGCTTTCAAAGGTTACGTTTGAGATCGTGATGCTCCATGGGTCCCTTTTATCTTCTGGAAGGATCAACTTTGGGATATCCCTCGTGCCAGCCCTTGTACAAAACCTGGCAATAAACATATGCCGGCTTTCGCTAATCCTCCCAACATAGGAATAAGAAAGGGTAAAAATCCTCCGCGTTGCACCAACATCTTTTTCTTTTGACGGACGGGTATTTTCTTTTGGACCATTTGACGAAGAACGTGTCGATGTTTGGCTAAGCATTTTTTTCTAGTGTGGAGACAAAGGTATCGTGCCTTTCAAGACATTCAACAACATTCGCACACGGTATCAATGACATCTTTGGAGGCTGTTTTAATGATTTGTTTTCGCATGAGTGGAGAGGCTTTGAACAGGACGGACAACACGTCTCCGTGTTTGACTAAACGAGGTGGTAGTCCTTTCCTTTTCTTCCTTTGTGGAGTGAATAAGAATGTTTTCTGCGAGGTGACATCTTTGCTTGTTCGTTCCACAATACCACTGACGTCAATGACTTGGATAACTCACCCTTTTATCTGTTTTTGTCGTGCCATCGCTTGATTTAAAAGTGGCATCACTTCATCTTCTAATATAGGAGGCATCATAAATCCTCCGCGTTGCACCAACATCTTTTTCTTTTGACGGACAGATATTTTCTTTCGGGCTCTTTGACGAAGAACGTGTCGATGTTTGGCTAAACGACAAGGTAGTCCTTTCCTTTTCTTTCCTTTGTAGGGTGAATAAGAATGTTTTCTGCGAGGTGACATCTTTCCTTTGTGGAGTGAATAAGAATGTTTTCTGCGAGGTGACATCTTTGCTTGTTCGTTCCACAATACCACTGGTGTCAATGACTTGGTACACACTCTCTTTTATCTACTTTTTCGGGGAACTACAGCTTCGTCAAAAAGGTAACGAAGTGTTTCCCAAAATCGCCAAAGTAACCTCCTTTTTGGTGACTCTTCTTTTTCTTTAAAGGACTACGTTTCTTGAGGGGATGACGTCGATGTTTGGTTTTTAAGCCTTTTGTAGGATGACGAGATTGTCTTTTTCCTATTCCTTCAAGGACAGCAGAACGACGTGGGTTGTGGTGTGCACGTTTTTGAGGAAGCATCATTTAGTGTTCAGAAGTGGCACAGAGAATACTGATTCCCGTTGTTGTCCTCAAGTCATTTTGTATACTGGAATGCGACGCAACTGATTATCTTTCCGTCGTATCAACGTCATGGCAGGTAACAAACGTCGTGAAGGGGTTCGCAATATACTCAGTCGGGACAGTTCTTGTTTGGACAAATCAAGTAAACACTTTAACATGCCAGATCTTTCTTGGACTTTGACTTTGGGGGCAGGTACTTTGTGAGGGTCTCACCGGTGGAGGAGACGTTTTGGGAGACGTAGATTTCCAATGTTTCATCAAATTAGGAAGAACGGAGAAGTGGAAGCACCTGAGGCTACTGGAAACGCAGCCACTGGTGCTGCAGGTCGTGGTTTTCGAAGGTAAGGTTGCGTCCTGGCCGAAGTGCCTCTTTTGCGGGTGACAGCTTTTTTTTCTGTGGACTTTTCCTTTTCTGTGTTTTGGTCTTGGCACCATTGTTCTTTTTCTTAGGGGTTCGTTTGGCTTTTTTTCTTCTGGTGAACTTTGGGAGCATTGGGATCCAATTCTAAAAGGGAACGAATGATGACACCTCCTAGAGAACCACTACCTCCAGGTTTCAATATGATTTGCTTTTTGATTTGAGAGTCGATGCGAGGATCGGCCAGTTGCGTCAAGGCTGAATTTGTTTCTGTCAAAAAAGCGTTTGGTTTGATGTGGAATGTGAATGATGCCTTGCAGTATTTGACGTGCTGTCACCGTAAAACATCGTAAGACTTCTTTGAGACTGGCTTCTAAGACGTGAGCACGTATTTGTGGATTTTTTTCGCGACTGATACCGTAAAAGGCATGAATCAATTTGATGGGAAGATGAGACTGAAGAGACTTCATGTTGACAATGTATGAGACAAGGTCATAGTGACCAAGGTTTTTATAGATTTTTTGGTGGTTCACATTGTTATGTCGACGACGAGGACGTGTATACAACATGTCATCCGTCTTGACACCAGTCGTGAAACAAATCGGTACGAAATCGCAAATAATCGGGGGTGGTGGGTTTTAAATCCACGAGTAAATAGGCGTGTGGCGTTTGAGTGGCATCATCGTACGCATGAGTCAGCCAAGGTGTTCCTAACTGTTTGGCGAAGACTTGCACTTGCGATTTATCTCTAGGACTTTTAAACAAGACCACGTAATGAGCATTGAGACTAATGGTACGATGGGCTTTACTTTGTTGAAATAAATTTTGTGTAATGTAAATGACACTGGCATTACGATGATGGCCTTTACGCGTAAACCACAGTTTAATTTCTTCTTCGTCTTCTCCTAACATGTCGTCAAAAATGACCCAATGAGTTTGACTAGGGTCAGACTCTTAATAAATCGTCTTCTCTAGGAATGCCTTCCACAAACACAATGGAATCACCTTGACTTTCTTGCAAGTGGTTTTATGCCGATTGCCCCTCTTTGTAACACCACACGATGCGTTGAGGTGAACGATCGATCGAATGATGTTTATGTTGGATCAAACGTTTGACAAATTCGGTTTTGCCTGAACCGCTCGGTCCAGCAATTAACATGTTAAAAGGATGACGAAGATACAAGGCTTCCCAACTAGCATGATCTAAGTGTTCGTCAATGACTTTGAATGTCGAGGAGGAAGGAGTACAAATAGTAGAATTAACCATAGTAGTGAATGGTATGACACTATTGACACAAAAGCAGACAAGACAAGAGGTTTTTATACTTTTTTCAAGACACGTTTATTTCAATGCATGTTTAAATTAGAACAACATGAAAGACAAAAATTCATAAAAGCCAATGGATAAGTACAGGAATAAAATTCATATGGAAACTATCAAAGTGGCATATAAACAAGTCGCTGTACAACATTGTTTAGGTAACGAAGGTGTCCTAGAGGTAGTGTGTAATGTTCTTATAGTCTCTACATTGGGTACAGTCACATAGGTGTCTTCTCGGAAGGGTCTGGTGGGGGAATGTCCATGACAGTCCTGTCGTGAACAGAGTGATTGTCCTCGGTGCAAGATTCTTTTTTTTCTTCTGGCACTGTCACTAACACAGGTTTAAAAGTGACTTTTTTCACTCGACAATGGATTTTACGAACACAACGCTTGGGCATAATGGGATGTTTCGTTTGTACAAGCCTTAAAATCCCAACTTTTCCAGTCACGTACATCTGTCCAATGAGGGTGTAAATCACAAGCTACACACACACACACACACATCCTCGTATACTGCTTCCGTACGTAAAAGTTGACGAATCTTTTTTTTCCTGTTGAGGTCGAGACGTATCCAGAAGAAAACGTAAGGCTTTTAACAGAATGCGTCTCTCGTGGAAATTTAAAGGAGTCAACATACTGTCTTTTTATAAGTAGTGTTCGTAAAGTGTCCACAAGAAATCAACAGGTAAACGAAATCCCAGAAAGCAAGTCACTAAAACACACACTACACGTCGACCCCCATTCATGGGACACAGTTCTTGTAATAAGTGTTCGTAATCCTTCACCGTGTGAATATTCTCATTGATATCCTTCCACGGAATTAGTTTGATCACAAGTGATAAATGTTGTGGCATGGTCGTTCTATTTTATACTTTTTATGTCGAAGACCATAAGTGTATATTCTGCACAGAATGATTTAAAATCTTCTCCAAAAGCGAAAGTGATTAATATAACGTGTAATTTCGTCCCACTGCCGTTCAGGGTAACGGTCAAGAAGGATCAATATATCTTCAGATGTAAACGAACTAAGTTCGAATCTGTGGAAGGTACACTTGATCCAGAGAAATCTGACACGCTGGTTAATTTTTGTCACTTTCCTCTTGTGAATTTCACGACACAAAAGTTCTACAGTCACCCATTGAGATTTTTCTTTAGCAAGGCCATGCCAAACGTCGTTGTAGATCTTCTCTTGCAATTCGTGTGGTAATCTTTGAATATTATGTTTTAGAGAGGGTTTATATACTGGTCTAGGTTTGTCTCCAACCCAAACTGGTTTGTTAAACGACATGGTACATAAATTGGCATGATCCAGAGCAATCTGACACGTTGGTTGATTTTTGTCACTTTCCTCTTGTGAATTTCGCGACACAAAAGTTCTACATTCACCCATTGAAATTTTTCAGTAGCAAGACCCTGCCAAACGTCCTTGTAGATCTTCTCTCGCAATTCGTGTGGTAATCCTTGAATATTATGTGCTAGAGAGGAATTATATATTGGTCTAGGTTTGTCTCCAACCCAAACTGGTTTGTTAACGACATGGACCAGTATTGCCACTTTCAATCACTGGGTCCCACTAAAGGTAGGTATTGACAATTCGGAGACCATCGAGCATGTTCCAGGAAAGCGGAATCTTTCTGTTCCCACTCGTAAATGAACACACCACAACTGAAACACTTGACTTTATCCCCTTCGCCCAAGTAGAAAAATCCGGCTCTGGCTAATTCTTCAGGAGTTGGTCCAGGCAGATATTTAAGCAATTTATCTTTAAAGGTTTGGACTCGACTTTTAAAGTGACAGCATTCAGGCAAACTCGTAGGGAACGAATATTCGACTCTCCTCACTTCAGTTCGATGCAGGTACGGTGAAATTTTTTGGAGTCCACGATGATGTGTGGCACCGCTTTCGCATCCCTCACGTTTAACACGCACAGCATCACTTTCCATGGTAGATATAGGGGTAGTAGTCATAGCAAAGTTCCCATGATGTACTGCTGAATCGCTAAGGTCGCAACGTCTGGCATCACTACAATCGCAAGGTTTAGCATCACACTCCACTTGAGAATTCCCAAATTTGAATGATGCCTGTTTAAATGGATTCATCTTCTTTCGCTTGGTCATTGTAGTTACAAATGAACTATTGGTCTTGGACAATGTCCATTTTTATATGCTGACCCAATCTCGACGTGACCGTACGGTAGAGTGAAGTGATTGGGAAGTCGTACTCTTTTTTGGTACACAATTTGATAGACTTTTTTACAAATGTCGGCTAACAATTTGGTGTGTGGGTAAACGGACAATCTTGTGCGGTTCGTGGGTGGTCACTTTAAATGTTTCATTCTGTCCAGACTGTAAGGCTTCTTGTAGCATGTCAAAGCTCACCACTCGACTGGTGCGATAATTGAGAGTCAATCTTTTCACTTTACATTCGGTGTGCATTTCTCCTTGTGGGTCTCGGTATTCGTAGCCGTAATTTTTAGGACCGCCACTTGCAAAAAATAGAATCTTGTCGTCGGGATGTTCATCGGTCCAGGCTCCTAAACGGTCTCCTTCGATGACAGGGTTACACTGGTTCGGCCGGTGAATGTAGATGCAACTGTCCGTGTCAAAATACAACACACGATCTCCTAACAGTTCTAACACTTCGTACAATTTTAAGCGAGCGTTGGCTGTCACGTAAGCCGCAATGATGACATTTCCAAATTTGTCGGCTTCTACAAAGTCTAGATCTTCTTCGTAATTGACTAAGATCGAGTTCTCACAAATGACGTCCACGTGTTTGATGTATTTGGTTTTGTCGTGAATCATTTGGAAGTAGCAAGAAGATTCGGACAAATACTCCGTCTTGGGTAAAGACGGTCGTTGTGCCATTTTACCCCACAAGCAATTTAACATCACTTTGGAAAACGACCGCCTTCCTGCGTTTTTCTCGATGTGGTCTAAAGTGATACCTTCCTGCTCCCGATATTTTTCTTTGAATATCTTTTGGTCTTCGGGAGTGTGACACCAGGAAGGATAGCCACTAGTTTCTTGTTTTAGTTTTAAAAAGGCATCCACGTAGTCTGCAAAAATACCTTTCTGTGTCTCGTCGCCCTTGCGGTATTGTTGTGTCTTGGGAAAGTGGTAAATCTCGTACACTTCTAACAGTTGGTTTTTCAGGTCCAGAGCTTTAAACAATTCCACACTAACCCACGTTCCTGTCAAGGCGAGTTCTTCCTGGGTGTGCTGAAAAGGTTGGTCTTGGTTGCACGTTTCGGCACAAGTTCGACACAAAGGAAACATCAGTTTTCCTTGGCAATGGTGAGGTAAAACGGGATGGTACAAGTCCGTTGGAGGCAAGACTTTGCACTTCATCAATCCTTCATTCTGTCGAATGTGGTCCAGGTCAATGTGTTCTGTCATCAACTGGGGGTGTCCTACGGGAACGTGACAATATTTGCACACGTAAGGATACAGTGAACATACGTCCAAGTATTTGATTTTTTCTCCCTTCTTTTTGTCCACTTGGTACAGCAAACAGGTGGCATTCGTTCGTCCCGAGGGTTCAGGGGGTCTACCAACATGTAACTTTCTACGATGCGTTTAAACTCGGGATCGGTTTTCAAACGCTGATCGTACTCGTGTTCCCACATTTCCACTACCTGGTATCCTTGCTGTTCTAACTTCAAATGTCGCTGACAAGTGGTCTGGTACAAGTCTTCCATGGTCCGTTGTAAAAACTGATTTTTGGTGTCACGTTGAGAGTAACACATGGGACATCCGTGAAATAAGCATCCGTTAAACTCGTACACGATCTGAGGGTTTTTTAAGTCCCAGCTATCCACCGAATACGTTCCGATGATCTTTTCGCCTCCTCCGTTGCGAGCGTGTTGGATCTATTTGTCTTCCTTGTCGCACAAGTAATGTAGCCAACGTAGGGCTTTGACCGAGTATTGACGTTTGACAAAGTTCGTCGTTTGAAGACTGATGGCAGCCAGAGTATTTTCAGGCATGAAGCGTTTTCGGTACACTAAGGAACATGCTTTGGCAATGGCACAAGCTTCTTTCAAAGGATCAATACCTCCGTGTTCCATGAACAATGCTTGAAATTTTCCACAGCAACGTCGTAAAATGTCCACGTCAGATCGACAGTACTTTAACATTTCTTTTTGAAAGTCAAAGGGGTCCGAGGCGTAAGTCTGGTACCAAGCATGGAAAGCTTCTCGTTGTTCAGTGCGCATGTTATCAAGGTCGTAGTCGTCAGTCTCAGGCAAATGGGGTAGAACGGTATGTTGATTGGCTTCGGTATTAAAAAAGTGTGGAAAATAACCTTTGGCCATTTCTGTCATTCCAAACGTTTTATGCATGCGACTCAAAGGTATGGCCAAGTAACACATTGAATCTTTAAACTGTACTTGTTCTACTTGCATAGAAATGATTTCGGCTCCGTTTAAAGTCACTTGAGGACGTTCAGTACTTTGTTCCGCATAGTATCTGAGCAGAAATGGCCCATTGCCCGTATCCCGAGAAATTGTGAGCCATGACCGTGGCATGGCGATGACAATCTCCGTAGCGTTTGATATCTTCTGGACCCCACGTTTCGTCCATGGGGTTTAGGATCCATTGGGCAAAATCGGCTAGCATGTTTGACCCACGAAAGATTTTTTCACGTCCTCCAGGAATCGTGCTGCAGCTAGGGCAATGACTAAATATAGGTTATTGGATGCACTTCTCGCACGCACGGTTAGCCACGCAGAAATTAGGAATGTGAATACCAGTCTCTTGCATGCACTCGAAACAAAAAAAGATAAAATTCCCTTTCTTCTGGGTATCTTCTGGTTGGGGTTGATATTTTTGAATGAAGCATTCGCGCTCCAAGTCCACGATTTGGTGACAAATGTGACATCGTTTCTTCCCTCGACAAACGTGAAATTTGGATTTACTGGTACGTATGCCTTGTCCACAAGTAGGGCACAATCTCAGAAGCTGACAAGTACTTTTCTGCTGTGAACCTTGCATCTTCAAATGTTGTTGGTAACAGGTAAGACTGACAAAAGTGCGCTGACAAACAGGGCAATGCACTCGTACTTGTCCTTTGTCCAGACAAGGTTGAGAGGCTAAACATCCCTCACATTTAGATCCACAATGCTTGTATTTTTCTCGATTGTTATAACCATAGTCACATTTTTCACAGTAGTAACTATATCCCAGGAATCCAGTGATACTGGTAATGGTATCAAATTGACCATCGTGATGATAGACGTTATTGTATTTTCCGTCTTTGAAATCGTGGCCTCGAAACAAAAGAGGACCACGCACTTCTTGAGGGTGTACTTTCGAGGTGTAATGTGGAGCCAAGCCACCTTGCATTTCTGGAATACCGCAAGGGGTGTCTTTGGATATACCTGCTTGCTGTAACAGGAGTTCTGCTTCACTTCGTTGTTTGGCTCGGCCCAATTTTCGAATAGTTGTCCAGGCTCTTTTCCATTCTATCGTCTCATTCTTGTTGGCATACGTTTGTCCCACGACGATGGCACTGGCTAAGCACATCTGGTCTTGAGGATTGTTAATTTGGACGAGGCTTTTTTGGTACTGCGAAGGCTGTTCACCAATAACACTTTTTTGCGCTGTCCCATCCCCTGAGGAAGAGACACGTGGGTCATGAACAGTGTGGCTTTTTCGACAGCGATGTGAAACTTGTCGTTGGATTGTTGCACATGTTGAATTTTGTCGATGACTTTGGAAGGTGTTAATTGTGATGGACTATTAAACTCGATCCAAACAGGAGACTTCAAATTATCGTGATGTATAGAAAGTCTCAAAAGATCGTCTTCTTTGGCTTGACATTGCTGTTTCAGTGCAGTTAACACAGAATCCCACACCTCGGTAATGAACCCTTCTGTATTCTCCAAAGGTACATTGGACTTTAAATCTTTAAATTTTACGGAAAACGTGTAAGCTGTTGTTCTAAATTTTCGAGAGGAACGCTTTTCCGTCTCTCGAATGTGATAGTACTTTTCAGGGTTTACTAAGGGTGGTGAACTTTGCTTGGATGTCGATTGCCTGGGTGTGGATTCGGGCTCACTCATGTCATCTTCAAAATCACTGGCATGAATTTGAGCCAAGACTTCAGCTACTGTGCTAGGCGATACATTACGTTTCTGTCTCTTACTGTCTTCTCCTTTCTCCACAACATGATGCGGTCTTTTCATCTTGTCTGCAAAAAGTCAAATGACTACATTTTAAAGACCACAACCCTATATATTCATGTCCTATCCGTGCATATATAAAGGGTCAGTGTCTAACCTTTCAGTATTCATTTTATTCTCACATTGACCAGAACGATGGAAGAACCTACACAAGTTGAACTTCTCATCAGAGCTTTACGTGGTGTGATACGAAAGTATTCTTCAGACAAGCCTACGGACTACTCTCCCTCCTTTCGAGATAAAAGTCAAGATACTTGCTATATCTGTAAGAAGAAAGGACATTGGGCTACAGAATGTCCAGATTGTGAAAAAAAAAGGTACCAATAGAGACAAAAGTCAAGATACCTGTTATCATTGTAAAGAGTAAGGACATTGGTCTCCAAACTGCCCTAAGAAACAACAGGAGCAGGAGGAGGAGGGGGAGAGGAATTCTGAAGAGGAGGAGGAGGAAGAGGTACCCTCCCCCAAGGAAGAACCCCGACGCGTTCACAAAGACAAGAAAAGAAGACGAAACAAAAGTGAAGAGGAAGAAGAAAAAGAAAAACATGTGACAGTAAAGAAATTAAAGAAACAGAAAGAGTGAACAGAAGAAACCTATGAACTTTTTAAAGTGGTATTGTGTTATGTTATGTTGTGATATTGAATTGTAACGTTTGTACCAGAATACACCAGAGAGAAAAAACGTAAGTGGCTCTTGGTTTTCATTTTATAGAATAATAACCATCACTCACACACTCATTCACTCACACGTACATCATGGGTTTAAAAAAAATAAAAAAAAAGAACTTTTGAGTTTTCCTTGAATTAGGCAGTTGAAATAGTATTTCTTTTCGAAATAATTTGAGTGGCCCTGAAAAGGACCGTTGGTGTTTTGTTTGTTTAAAACAAAACAAACTCAGAAACGGGACGTAACCATCTTTAACTGTCTTAAGCCTTTGCCACGGCCAAGGCCTACTTCGAAACTGGTGGTTCCTGTCAATGATTTGGTAGAAATCACTAACGGTGGTATGGCAGACGTAGTCACAGATAGATTGGGTTGTTTAGCTCGAGGTCTTTTTCTCTTCGGTCGTGATAAAGAAGTCTGATACATTTGTTTCAGACTCCTTAACTCTGCTAAAATATTTAAAAGTACCGTCGTGACCGTTTGATTTTCACTATTCTCTTTCTGTTCTTGGTCTTCTTTCTTCTCTGTTGCTGATACTGTTTCTTCCTGGTGTTTCCTTCTTGCTTCTTCTTCTTCCCGCTGTTGAATGAGAAAAGCTTGTTCTTCTACGTTCTGTTGTTGTAAAAATCGCTCCAATTCTTCTTTTTGTCTCTGCTTAAAATCATTGACGTGATGTTAGGAAATCCACAATATACCAGTTAAAATCAACTTCTTCTGGATGTAGATTTGTCATGACTTTGGTAGTCACTGCTGTCCCATTACTTGCTGTCTCTACTACTGGCTCATCCCAATTCATCGTTTTCTTAGTGTCCGACATCATTGACAACTCTGTCGCATCGATTGACTGCGCACAGACGCTAGTACCTCTATATAGGGAAGGTGACGTCACAGACTGCTCTCTTCCGATTGGATGACTGTGACTGACTTTTGTAACGCACGTTTGGATTGGTGAATACACTCAATACGTATCGATCCGCTCTTTCCCTATAAATAACCGCAGTTCACGGTATTCGCTTCACCTGTTTCTCATCACAAGATGTGGACCAAAGTAGAATCTTCTACCCTTGTTTCTACTATGCTATTTCGTACTGACTTACCCATGAATATCAGATCATCGTGGACTATCATTCATATGGCTGATACAGCCTTTTGGAAGAGAAGGAGATATGTGGAGAGGCAAGGTTGTTTAAAGAGAGTTCCCCTCTATGGCCCAACAGTGAGGAGAAGTTTAAGGAAGAGAAGAAGATTTGTGAGATGTCCTCTGTGTTAGTAAGATACTGTTAACATTACACATAACGGTCCTTTTCAGGGCCACTCATACGCCTCGAAAAGATATTAGCTTTCTTGCCTCCATTTTCCCATTGTCGCTAGACAGACCCATATACAAATACAAATAATATTTCCCATGTTCAATTTCCCTTGTACCTATACAGGCCCACCATGTTCAATTTCCCTTGTCGCCAGAAGGTCCCAAATAATGTTACCATGTTCATTTCCCTTGTTCAAAAAAGGGCCCACGACCTTTTGTCCCCATATCGCCCCAAGCTGTTTTTGACTGGATTTTCCATTGTCCCCATAAATCTTGTCCCCTAACAGGCCCAAGCTGGTTTTGACTGGATTTTCCATTGTCCCCAAATCGCCCCATATTACTACTGTGGAGCGATCATAGGGTGAACTGGAGCAATTGTAGAGTGTACTGGAGCAATCGTAGGGTGAGCTTGGATCGATCGTAGGCTGAACTGGAGGAATCGTAGGGTGAGTTTGGAGCGATTGTAGGGTGAACTGGAGCAATCGTAGGGTGAACTGGAGCAGTCGTAGGGTGAGCTTATATGTATATATAATTAAACAAAATAAGAACATACTGACACTTGGATTGACATAAAAACATCCAGGTTTACATTAACAAGAAAAATTTTATTTCAAGTTTTATTTCATTCTTTGATTGCTAGGCTTAATGCAAGATTAGGACCATTTGAACCTTATAACCTTATTTATTTTAAACGTGTATGTCAATCCAAGTGTCAGTATGTTCTTATTTTGTTTAATTATATATACATGTAAGCTCACCCTACGACTGCTCCAGTTCACTATACGATCGCTCCAAGCTCACCTACGATTGCTCTAATTCACCCTACGATCGCTCCAAGCTCACCCTACGATTGCTCCAATTCACCCGACGATTGTTCCAAGCTCACCCTACGATTGCTCCAGCTCAACCTACGATTGCTTCAGTTCACCCTACCACTGCTCCAGTTCATCCTACAATCGCTTCAAGCTCACCCTACGATTGCTCCAGCTCATCCGTTTTGAACGATTTGGCGTGCTATATGGGAATCTGATTTTGGATCAGATTGTTGGTCGTGCAACTTCGTAGTGGCAGAGTCAAGAGGTTAAAGACGCTCGCCTTCGCAGCTCACGCACACATTTCATAAGTTACATCGTGAGATTGCAAGCCTGTGGCTTCTCGTGTGTCAACGGTTCTTCCCGGCCTCTTCCTCCGACAGTTATTCTGGCCGTCATTATAACATATGCTTAAAAAGAGCGTTAAACCCAACACAATATGCACGGTTCAATTTCCAGTCCAGAATGTGTATACCGTCATATTGTTTCTATTGGAAAGATTATTTACACCCACTGGCCAAAAAATCTAACCAAAGCCACAAAGCAAAATACCTTGAAGAATAGGATGAATCCAAGCAAACACAAACGAATTAAATCATGGTCAATGTGGCCTAATCTTGCGGAGCATTTGTGTACTCGGAACACATCTAGTCTTTTCCCTTGAAGATATAATAAGTAATATCCATTACTGATGTAATCCAACATATTTTGAGCACAACCTACTAATCGTTTCCAAGTCGTTTTGAAAGAAAACAAAATTGGGGCGGGGGCGGCTTTAATCTCAGCTACCTCATATACCAAATTCGTCTAACATTCCGGTGGCCTAGTGGTTAGAGCGTTCGCATCGGATGCAAGAGTTCGTGGGTCCGAACCTCAGCCGAGTCATGCCAAAGACCATTAAAAATGGCACTAACAGCTGTTTCGCTTTAGTCAGTGCATAATAAGTATTATTTAATAAAAATAGTTTTTAAAAAAACAGACAAAACTGTTATAAATCGAATAAATCTTATATCCTACTGGTTGTTGTTGATATATGGTTTAACGTCATTTTTCAGCACAAGATAGTCTGTACATATCGGCCGGTATTAAAGGTGGGGAAGAACCCGGAAAGAACCACCGACCCACGAGAAGCTACCGGCAAGTTTTCTCACATATCCGCATTAGCCGAGCCCGAGACTCGAACGCACGCATTCAGAAGTGAGATGGCAGTGATCCACTCGGCCACTCTGGGCCCCCATATCCTAATGGTACGCAGAAAGATGCGAACTAGACATAAATGAGAAGACAAATAAAGTGACGGAAGCTGCAACAACAACAACAACAAATATTATCACATTTTTATGTCATCCTCCACCCACAGATGATTTCGTGTTTTTCAATATTTTCATTTCTATCTTCGTGTCTTCCCCCACACAATGATGCATTTAGGATTTGAAATCTTCATTCATATCTACTTATCTTCATCCACCGACGAAGACTTTCAGGATTGGAAATCTTCATTCGTATGTACTTGTCTTCCTTCAACCATGGATGCATTCAGGACTAAACTTCATTCTTGTCTACTTGACCTCCTCCACCCACGATTGGTTTCAGGATTTAAATCTTCATTCTCATTTACTTGTCCTCCTCCACCGATGTCTGCATTCTTGATTCGAAATCTTTATTCTTATCTACTTGTCTTCCTTCACCAACGGGTGCTTTCAAGATTCGAAATCTTCGTTCTTATCTACTTGTCTTCTTCCACCCACGGATGATTTCAGGATTCGAAATCTTCATTTGTATTCTCTTATCATCCTCCTCCAGTTCATTAAAAAGTGCATTAGTCTGAACGTTCGTATATCCCAAAGAAGGGCGCAGTAATCAGAAGGTTCAGTAGTCCAATGTATGTTAGTCTGGAACATTAAACAATCGAAATATCGAATGGTTGAACCAATGAATACAGTATCAAATTCCCATCGGACTTGTGAAACCTTTTTTTTAAATAAATGTTTTGGGATTACCAACATTTCGGACCAAGGACCCCTTGTTGTGAAAATCTTCAGACTAACAAGCCTTCGAACTTTTGAACCTTTTAGCCTTTCTTCTCAAAATTACAAACTATCAGATCAGTGAACCCACAGACTACTGACCCCTTCATTCCACGTACTTGCGAACCTTTGTCACAAAGGAAGTTTGGGCTAGTTCTTATACAAACGTTGTTCGGGATTATCAGCCTTCGGACAAATTAACTTACCGCTCTGGTGGTACAGTGGTCTGAGCGTCTGCATCAGATGCGGGAGGTCGTGGTTTCGAAACCCCTTGCTATATCATACCGAAGACTTATAAAAATGGTACTAACAGCTGTCTCGCTTGGCGCTCAACACTAAGAGGTTAGTGTTAAGATTGGTCGGCTTGGTGTCAGGATAATGTGACTGGGTGGGGTATCGTGCTATATGTATGTGGCATGATGCCCCAGTGTTTGACGTCACTATAAACTGCCACACTGCAGACATCGTAGCGTTATGACTAAAACTGTTAAACCTATTCTAAAAACCCAAATACAAATCACACGAATGAGCCTTCTAAACATTGAGCCCAGCCCACCTTCACACATGAATAAAAAAAAAACACAATCCTGTTTGCTTTTCATGAGATAAACGGACATATTATTCAGCTTATACAAAAATATTTAGTTGCATGTTGTACTTCCGAACTGTGAGTCGGACATAAGTGAATCCTCATGAAGAAGGTATGAGCGACATAAACTATGTACAGGACAGGAGAGCGCATTATATTAAGTATCACTGGATGATCTTCTAAAGCATAAAATCGACATAAATGGGCTCCTATAACCTTATTTCCCCAAGGCCCATGGATAGAGTCACAGAGTATTCACAATTAAGCAATGATAACCGACTGACATGGGTTTTTCTTCTTTTTCTTCCTTTCTGGACGCTAATTTTACCTAGCCTATTATACATGTCACGCCCACCCACCCCCACCCACCCCCAATATTATTACTGACACCAGAGAAGGACGTACAGTGAAAAGATTAAATAGCTAATAGCCCCCAGTAGCAGAGATTGACAGTCTAGGTCTATAAAGTATAATTAAAAAATAAGGTGAAAGGTATAACAGTTTAATAAACTATATCTCGGTATTCAACATTTACATGACAATTTTTCCACGCAATTTCTTTCAAATATAACAAAGACCTATTTGAACTGTAACTTATTTCATCACGCAAAATTAAAGGTCAGAGTGTTTCATTCCCGTGTCACTTCTTTGTTACTTATCTGCAACCTCCCCATTCAGTACTTTCGGCACCCTTGTTTCCATTCTCCCATCCCTGCGCCTTCGCACCACTGCCTATTCTCCTGGCTCTTCTCCTTTGCACAACTGCCTTTCCTGCCGGCCTGAGCCTTCGCACAACTGTCTATTTTCCTGGCCCTGCACCTTTGCACAATAGCCTTTTTTTCACGTGCTCTCTATGTCTTTTCCTTTCTGATCTTCGGGTGGCACCCTATCCCATCCGGAAAGCTTCCTGTGGATTAGAAGGGACAGTTTTGTCTCCTTCTTCAATTACACGAGAATTAACACACTCTCACTGAGCATTCATCAATATAATGGCAGTTAAATAATTAGATCAACTCAAACGCTCACATCTAAATAGTCTGTACACGCTTCTTCTATAATAAAGCCTTCGTTACTAGAAGTCGTGATATTAATGATTTTGTTATAGCCGTTCAGTAAATTTGTAGGATTTCCCCATTAGGACAAACTAGATATAATTACTGACCAAAAATGGAACCGACACAATTTTAAAAAAATCTACAATGGAGAGAGAATTATCAAGGTCCCCATAACAGAGGCCAAGAAGATCCCACCGTATTTCTACATCATGGGATTTATGCTAAGGTCATGGTATAAAGGCTGCGACCGCGACAGACCATGCCCACGATGTAAAACAATAGGCCACGGCTCAAAGGACTGTCCCACCACAAAAACTAAAAGCGATGAGAATACGATCTCGTATGCATCCAAAATTAAAGGACCAAGCCAACCAGAGGCCCAAAAAGCTCAACCAGAAGAATGTGTACCACCGGAAGAACAACATATAGAGAGAACGATAGAAGCTGTGGAAGAAGAAGAAGATTGTTTTCTAACCCCAATAAAGACTACCAGGAAAATCCTTCCACAAAAACCGCTGAAAACAAACAACAGATATGACATTCTACCAATAGAGGAGGAAGACGAAGTAAACCAAGACATCATAGGCGACACAATACATGAAACGGAGATGAGTGGACTACAGCCCCTCACATCAACACCGATCCCATCTCAAAGAAAGCGCAAATGTAAAACGCTATCGGGCTCTTCATCTAGCGACGACACAGAACTGCTAGCTGTCGCAGACATAATGAAAATAATAGCCCAGACAAGGTTGGAAACCAAACAGCAAAAAAGGAGAATGAGGAACAAAACGAAAAGAGATCATAAGGAACAAAATTTATCTGACAGCACCAGCGATGACCAAGAACAAATATTGAAAGAAATAAGGGATATGGAAACCATCGAGAAAACCAAAATAGACGACACGGAACGAATCACTGACGATAGGGGACATGACAGATAGGGAACCGACAGACTAGGGGCCAATGCCCCAAACTAAATTACAATAAAATTAAACATAACTACAACTAATAATTTACTTCGATAGATAATTAATATACAATAGAGAACAGCCACATGGTAAACCAAACATGGAAAAACTAAACTTCCATATCACATCAATTAACACTAATGGATTAGATAAGGACAAAATTGCACAACTTATAAAATTAAAACAGTTTGACATGATACTAATTCAAGAGACACGCAACAAACGTTCCAAAACATTAATAGCAGAACTCGAATCAAAAATGGATGCGATAGTTGTAACAAATGATAGTAACTACAACGACACTAAAGCGGGTGTAGCCACTATAATAAGCAATAGAAATAGGCAAAATTGGGAAATTATACAAGAAGATAGTAGTCCAAAGGGGAGAGTAATACATCTAAAACTTAATAAACTACACTTTATGAACATATATTGTCCAGCAACCAGGGAAAGTCACAATGACTTCTTAATAAACTTAAATAAATACTTAAATAGTTTCACTGCAAAACATCTGATTATGGGGGAGGGGGGGGGGGAGATTTTAACTGGGTGGGAGAAAATGTAGATCGAACTGGAAAACTAACAACCAATGATTTAGCTCTAATGGAAAATATGGGTAAATTAATAAAAGGATATAACTTAACTGCTGTGTATAGACCTTTGAATCTACTAAAAACGGAATACACGCATGAATACATAAGACAAGGAATAAGTGGAGCGAGTTAGATAAATTTTACGTATCTGATTTCGGACTTAAAACATATTTAAAAAAAGCACAAATTTTAGATTTCAAAATATCAGATCATAAACAAATAACTCTGGAAATAGTGATAAAAAATTGTAGATGGGGAAAGGGAGAATGGAAACTAAATAACTCAATTCTGGTTGATGAGCAGCTAATTAGAGAAATAAAAGAAGAAATCCCTAAAATACTTACAAATGAAAATGGAAAACATGTAGCTGATATAATAACTGATTGGGATAAATTTTTTAAAAAAGTTAAAAAAAATTAGGAATATATCACTCAACTAAACGTAAGCGGATTCAAAAATTGGAAATATTAGAATTAAAAATAAAAATAAATGAAGACACAACATCTATAAGGGATAAGGAGAGCTACTCCAAAACAACTCGAAAAGCTAGAAGAATGGGAGACAAAGGGAGCAGAAATCAGGGCAGGTAAATTTCACCATCTATACAAACAGGCAAAGGAATTATATAAACGGGAAGAAAAAAGGAAAGGGGGTGAGAAGTCAATAGTCACCTATATTGATAATGGGGTGGAAGTGACAACTAAAGCGGAAATTATGAAAGGAGTTCAAAAATTTTATACAAAACTATATACATCTCAAAACATAGACAACAACATAATAACACAATACTTAAATGCAATACAATGTGAAAAGATTTCATCAGAACACAAAAAAATTGTGTGATGAACTCATTTCTGTGGAAGAAGTGCAAACCACAATAAAAGAACATGCAAACGGTAAATCACCAGGGCGAGATGGCCTCACGGCGGAATTCTGTAAGAAATTCCAAAGTGAGGTGGCACTAATCTTAGAATGTTTATATAATAATATACTGTTACAAAATGACAGTCACAGTGAGCGAGGGATTGATTACTATTATTTATAAAGGGAAAAGGGACAGAACCGACTTAAAAAAAACTGGAGGCCCATCTCCCTCCTTAACACAGACTACAAAATGCTAAGTAGAATTTTAGCGAATAGGGTTAAATACGGGATAAACACGATAGTAAACACTAATCAAACATGCGGTGGTAAAGATAGAAGCATACATAATAATATACTTAACATTAGGACTATTATAGATTTCATAAACGGGTCAAACTCGAAATGTGATATGGAACCTTTCGACCAGGAGAAAGCTTTTGACATTAGAACACAATTATACGCAAAAAGTACTGGATAAATTTGGATTTGGAGATAACTTCCAAAAATGGACTAAAATAATGTACAATAAAATAACTTCAAATGTACAAGTAAATGGGGCAAAAACAGACAAATTTGAAATTAAGGATCAGTGAGGCAAGGCTGCCCACTATCAATGCTATTATACGTAATAGCGATTGAAATACTGAGTATAAAAATCAGGAGTAATACCAATATTCAAGGAATAAGAGTACCAAACTTAAGAGAGGAATTCAAGATGCTACAACATGCTGATGATTGTACGAACTTTATAAATGATCCAAAATCCTTTCAACACTTACAAAAGGAATATGAAGCTTTTGGAAAAGCCTCGGAATCTCAAATAAATCATGATAAAACAGAAATTCTAAAAATAGGAAACTGGAGGGGAAACCACCCTGGTTTACCTCCACACTTAATTAAAAATAGAGTAAAAGCCCTGGGGATATTCTTCGGGGCAAATGAAGAAAAGAAAAACTGTATAAAAGTTAAAAGCAAAATAAAGGAAATAATAAATATCTGGGCACTCACGCCACTTAGTCTAATGGAACGTTCACAGGTTGCAAAAACACACACTCACACACACACACACACACACACACACACACACACATACATACATACATACATACATACATACATACATACATACATACATACATACATACATACATACATACATACATATATATATATATTCAAATTTGACATACTTACTAAACGATGTGGACATTAACAATAAAACACTAGAAACCATTGATAATGATATAATAGATTACATATGGAATTTCAAGACACACTACATAAAAAAGTCAACTCTATATAGACCTAAACTAAATGGGGGATTAGCCTTACCTAATCCCTTCCTAATAAAATGCAAAAATATAATAAATAGGATTAAAAGGTTAGGTAACACTCCACAAACACCATGGGAAGCATTATACAATTTTTGGCTAGGATTTGGAATGAGAAACATATAGGACATATACACATACAAGAAATTGAGTAAGAAAATAGACACACCACACTTATATAAGGGGACTAAAGAAATTTTATATAGATATAAGGACTACAAAGATTTATGGGCACTAAGTTAAGGATAAGACATATGACTGGATTTGCGAACTAGAAACAAAAAGAACTAAAATTAAGGTAGAAGAGGAAAGGATCAAACTCATGATGGAAACAATGAAGATAGACAAATATGACAAACGTCAAATACTCTTCCTAGACGGAAACTTTAATAAAAAAATTAATAAAATTAATACGACAAATAACCGACTATATAACGAAGACGTTGATAGAATGTGAACCACTGATGAAGGTTAGGAAATGATAGCATTATTTTATATATTTTAATTTTAAAAAAAAGTATAAAAAAAATTAACTTAAAGATCAATTATGAACACTACAGGGGAAAGTACATAATGAGGATGCTATGGGGCTATATCACATAACGCTACGCGAAGTGAGCAGGCCTATGGCAGAGTTTGGAAAAATCACCCCATTAGCTCAGCAGCAGAGAGGGTGAACAGACCACGTTTTCAAGCAAAAATAAGGCTTCCTACGAAATCTCATTTTAACCACAAAAAAAAAAAATAAGTCTCCATTTAGCAAACGGAGACTTTACGATTTTTCAATCAATTTTGGTTGCAACGATGTGGTCATCCACCCTCTCTGCTGCTGGAACTTTCAGTTCTGGTTAGCAAAAAACAATAAATGATTTCAACCAAATATTTGATCGAGTCTTTAGGACGAAAATCATCTATGATTTCACAAACAAACTAATCGCTAACACCTCCTCTTGTAGATCAATTAAATTATTTGACTGGTCGGTGAGTCGGAAATTAATTCTCGTTAACGAATTATTATGGCATCGCATGTAGACAGGATTAATTGGGTTTTCAATAATTAGGAATCCTGGAGGAGCTGTTGGTGCAAACGAATAAAGAATATATCCCTGCTGAGCTTGATTTGATTGCTCTAGATTAATTTGATAGCTCCCTTCAATTGCATCACATGTTAAATTGAGCGCAATCACCGTTGAAATATTCACATTATGCGGGGCAATATGCCTACCGCCACCATCTGGATCATTATTATACCTGAGGAGGACAGTTGAATCTGGTTTTTGTAGCGCCTCCTTGATATTGGTTCTAACAATTCTTGCTAGTTCATCAGCGTTGTATTTGGGAAACTTGAAATTACGCAGATTGTCTTCTGTGATATTGTAATCGGTTAGGAATCGTACCATCGGGTTTATTCTTATACGAGAACACCAGTGCGTTATTGGGTTGCTGACCACCAAATGCAACCGATCTGATATTAGGCCAGCTATGATATACTCGTAATTTTGCCAGCGCGATCTCACGCACTGGAATCGGAGAAGGGAAGTTCACACTAAATTCAGGGTTTGTTGATGTTATTGATATCATGCTTGTTCGTATCGGAGTGGTATTCTCCGCGATTCGTTGAAGCAGTTGCAATTCGTTGAATTGTAGTGACATTATTGTTAACGCTGTCTTCAATTTCCAATTTCAACATCGCGGAGTTATACAACTGGGTCATCGTGGAAAATTCAACATCGGATATGAACGAATTATCTATCGACAGCGAGATCAACTCGGATAATTTCGAGTACGCGTCAAATACCACCCGATACCGAGCTGTATAATCACTGAGTTTTTTCTGAGAACACAATGATAATGTTTTAGTTATCGCGGTGGCGACTGCAGCAATTGTTGTTGCCGCGGAGATAGCGATTGGAACTGCAATCAGAGCCATCATGGTCACCGTCGACAAAATAACCCCGGCGCTGGCCATCACACCGGACACCGAGTACACAGTTACATCGATGGCGGTAATTCTTCTGCGGTATTTCTTTATTTTTTCACGATAATGCTCAGAAAGTGATTTCAAATTCGCGGAACACTCTTTCACTGTGTCGAATCGATATTGCGATGAAGGCGTCATCGATGGCAAAGCCATTGACGCTGTCATTGATGATGGAATCATTGACATTGTTATTTTAAACCTGATAGTGTTTTCAATTATCCTATTATTGAAACGGTTTTAGGATCGGATGAGGGGACACCGGATACAAATTCTATTATCCAGGGAAGTGACTCCCTAATCACAGACTCGTCGGAATTGTTTATAGTAATAGTAAACGGGATTGGTATAGAGGGTGGAGGTTTTGGTATTTTATCGAGTATATATGTCAGCGTGTTAACACCTCTGATATTTGTGTTGCTAAATCCCAAATCAAATTTACGGTGATGTATTATTGTAAGTCGGTAGCAACCTGGTACACTAGTATGTCTATGGCCAACACGAAGATAATTTTCTTTTCCTCGGATCCAATCAAAAGTTCCTCTATCAACCGTGTACACGATGTTATTAACGGCGTTTACACTATGTGGAATTTTTATCTTATTGATAGCCGCGATAATTTCAACGAGAGTCAACGCAGATGTACCTCCCCCGGGTTGAAAAAAGAAACCATCAATGAGTTGGAGATTGTTAGTATGTTTTTTAATAAATTTATCTACGACGTCGTTGACGGGTTTTTGCACCAGCTCAAAATTTTCTTTTAGTTTAAGAACATCGTCAATGACGCCAGAATAGGTTTTATTGATTTCGGTATATTTCATCATCGTTCCATTCCGGCGTTTAAAAAATGAAACCAAAAGGAGGTTGAATCAAAAATATTTTTGGGTAATATGATACCTGTCGAGTTCAGAATATGTCGTCGTGATATTGTAACTTTTAGAATCCTCAAAGAACTTATTAACCATTTCATTTGTGAGCTTTTGTTCGTCAATAGCTTTTTTAACTTCAGCGAGGGTTGGGCCAGTCAACGATGTGGTTTCAGACGCAGGTGTTCTCCCTAAAAATTTATCAACGATGGTATTAAGTGTTGTTTGTTTCACCATAAACATATTAATATCTTTGAGAGTCATCGTAGATGTAGCTGGGATACCAAAGAAATTATTAGCGATGTAGGCATTGTGAGTATGCTTGCCGATAAACTCGCTAATTTCATCGAGAGTCATGCCAGCCACAAGCGGGGTTCCAAACAACTTAACAATGACGTCGTTAGTAGGTTTTTGTACCTTTTCAAGATTTTCTATTAGTTTAGAAATATCGAGATAATTTGCCTGGATTTCATTTTCATTCATCATCCTTCCCGCGTCCTTGTTAAAAAAGAATAGCGATAGAAAGTTTTTAATTTCAGAGAGAGTCATGCCAGCCACAAGCGGGGTTCCAAAAAACTTAACAATGACGTCGTTAGTAGGTTTTTGTATCTTTTCAAGATTTTCTATTAGTTTAGAAATATCGAGATAATTTGCCTTGATTTCATTTTCATTCATCATCCTTCCCGCGTCCTTGTTAAAAAAGAATAGCGATAGATAGTTTTTAATTTCAGCGAGAGTCATGCCAACCACAAGCGGGGTTCCAAAGAATTTATGTACGACATTTTTGCGAAAACTATTATAACCTCGTATATAATCATCCAGCTCACGGCCGTGGGCGGCAATCTTGTTGTCGTGGGTGGCAATCATGCTGTCGTGGGCGGCAATCTTGTTGTCGTGGGTGGCAATCATGCTGTCGTGGGCGGCAATCTTGTTGTCGTGGGTGGCAACCATGCTGTCGTGGGCGGCAATCTTGTTGTCGTGGGTGGCAATCATGCTGTCGTGGGTGGCAATCATGCTGTCGCGGGCGGCAATCTTGTTGTCGTGGGTGGCAATCTTGTTGTCGTGGGTGGCAATCTTGTTGTCGTGGGCGGCAATCTTGTCGGTGATCGTAGACACAATTGTGCCTGGTTTAAGTTGTCCACCGTTGGAATACAGCGCAATAGAATTTTCAGCGGCGTCGTGTTGTCGTTTTAAAATGTCATCCAATGATACATCACTGCTTTTCAATTTACCCTGGCGATCTTGAAATACAACTATTTCGTTCGGGTCAACACTTACTAAATTTAACGGCTCAGCGATTTCGTCTTCAATTATTTTTTTTACATCCTTGATAGAACCCGCAGATGTTTCCGCGGTGGGTTTCGACATTGACAGAGATCGTCCCCAAATATGAATCATTATTGCAAGCGCAACTTGTATTTTCAATTTATTGATTCTCTAAAATTACCTTGTAATTTCCCACTCGTGTATTTATTTACAACCAGATGAGGTGGTTTCCACGGAGATCCAAAGGATTTTAATGAAATCTCCGCGAGGACATTTAATACTTCACGGCTGCATATCGATGGATCATTTAATTGTTTGTTGGCAGCGTGGAATAAAAAATCGGAAATTCTTTGAGTTTCATCGAAGAATTTATATACCGCATAAACTCGCTTGGCGGAGCTAACCCATATGAATCGAAATAGACAATCCCACGTGGATCGATCGCGTATGCAGCCCAGTGAGTTCCCGATCCGTTACTGTTATCAAGATTGATGATACCGGTTTCAATGTGTTTAGGTTTTCTCGGTAATTGATCTCTCATAAAAACCCCTCTGAAGTTTTTTATCGCTAGTTTTTTAGCAGCATCAATTAAATCAAAATTGGACATGGGAAGAATTGGGTTTTCAACTAATAAACCGTTCCTGGTATTCTCAGGCCGGATCCGTGAACGGATCTCTCGCTGTACCATGAATACGGGGTTCCTGGTAGTCTTAGACCCTTTCCGTTTTTTTTATATCCTTTCCCAGTTGCCTTTTTCAACGCCATCCCTGCCGCGGTACCAACGGCTCCCAACGCAGCCGCTTTCGCCACTGCTGGAGCAGCCGCTGCAATCAATGCTGGTATTGCAGCTAACAATGGAAATATACCACCTGATTTTATCATGTTGGCGACTGCAGCTTTCGAAAATTCTATTTGAACTCCTCGCTTATTCTTTAGCGCATCATTGAAATGTTGTATTTGACGATCCGTTAATGATATTTTATGTGTACCACCGGACATCTGCGCTGGTTTTAATGTTATTGTTGTTCCACATTCTTTAGCGGATTTTGATCGCAATTTCTTGACCTGACCATAAGTCAGCTTGACACTAACAACACTATATGTCATTTTATTGTAAAACACATTTATGCTTTCAATTGATCTAATTGGAAACTCTTCAAGTTTCATTTACATATTTTTGAAAATCATAGATTTTCCACTGGTGCGTCAATGATTCTCATTCGTCCACAAACACCTTCAAGTAGCATTGATTTGTCGCTGAGAATAACAGCAACCGCTCTATAATCAACACCACCAGGATCTATACGAGCCCTAAAATGTATGTCAACAACGGATTGCCTTGTTAAATCAAGATGTTTTAGCGAAAAGTAATAAATTGGATACAAGTTCTTAAAATCGAGTTGCGATATTTGCAAACCAGTATCAACATTTTGATCACGACCCATATATGACAGCATCCGATGATACACACGTGCTATTTGGTTGTTTCCGTAATTAAGCTGTATATCCTCAGATGGTTCTTGTTGTCCGTTTATTCTCAGTG
The DNA here is from genome assembly GCA_029339505.1 of Unio delphinus. NCBI lineage: Eukaryota > Metazoa > Mollusca > Bivalvia > Unionida > Unionidae > Unio > Unio delphinus. The sequence continues at coordinate 2,423,151 of JAQISU010000109.1, read as the reverse complement.
AAACCTCACTTACCCCTAACCGATCAAATATCATATGACTGCGTTCTTGGGAACCTAATCGATTCCGATTCTGCAGCGCTATAAATATATGACGTGGAGCTGAAACGCCTTGTTTTGATGCCAGGTGCCATGTAAATGTACCATTAACATTATCCTCTTTAGCATCAGTCGTTGTTGTTAGCCAACTTATCAATGATTTACCACCTGTTTCCATAAATGAAAGTAGCCGCTCTTCTCTGGTAATTGATGGGGTCATTACTGGCATCCACAATACTATTTTACTCAAAACAACTTTACCTTCATCGGCACCAGTGCGCCAAATTGCATCATTGTCATTGCCTTTTCGCACTAACGCGATTGTGTGTTTGGCTCCATAGATGACTTTTCTTACATTTCTGCAGAATCCGAATATGTGATGGAGTGGAATCGCACATGAAAAATATCGCTGCTGTTCTTGCAATGCTAATTTTCGTGTTGCAAATCCTAAATTGAAATTACCATTAACGCCTCCGAGAATATCAAACGCAGCTCCGGGTCTAGCTCGACGTTCTGGATTAGTTGCTTCTCGTTGATTATCAACTGAAGTGTCTTGCGGTGTTAACACTTTAATGTATTGAAGGTGGTCAGCGTTATCAGAGGTATCCTTTGCAAACATCATAGATGGACCAGCCGATCTTGTATAATCATCGGAGTATCTTGCTAGCCCGATTATTGTTGTTGCAACATCAACCTCGCGGTCTATTGATTCAATTTCTTTTCCATCAATGAGATATCTTGCACTTTCAAATAACGCCATTAAGCCATTATTAACAAAACCAACTCGGATATTTGAATCATTTGCATATCTGGTATCAGCTGCAACATTTGTTACAAGTTTTCCCTCAATTTCAATAAATGCTTCACACGGCAAAAAGTATTTACTGGTATCTTGAACTTGAAGTTCAATTCGCGATCGTAGGTCGGGTTGTATTGCATGATAGGAATAGTATTGATAATCGCGGACGGAATCGTCTTTGCGCACTGGGGCTTCCATATCTAACGCGGGATCAGCTGTTCGTTTAAACATTTTATTAAAATACTAGTGTTTTCAATTGTGAAACTCTTTGTAATCATCGTCGTTGAAAATTCTTCGAATTTCTTTTTTGTTTCAAACCACTTCCTGCTATCGCGTTCATGATAGCGCTATCTGTTACCGGTGAAGCTGTCAATTGTGACGGAGTCACCTAAGCAGCCAACGACGCTAGTTTTTCTTCCACTGCGCTATTGATTGCTTTGCTTATTTTTGCAGGCATCACTGTAGTTGATGGTAGCACTAATGACGAAGTCATTCCTGGTTTCTTTCGCACCAATGATGCTATTTTATCTTTCGCGGCAGAAAATGCCTTTCCGACAAGATTTCCAACGAAATCTCCGATTTTGCTGGTTCCTTTATCACGAATAATATCAATGGCTTTCATTGATAATTGTTTAGCTAACGGCGCCACCTTGGGAGCCATTCTTGTAAATAACCCCGCAATGGTATTGCCGAAACCATCTCCGTAATATGCTCTATAAACAGGCAATCGTGAGTTCACCACGTAGACGCTTACGGGTTTATCATGGTTGTAGTGTATGATCATCTTGTTATAAAACTAGTAGTTTTTCAATTAATGATAAATCGCTTACATCCATAGAATTTTCATCATAACCATGGGCATCTTTGTGATTTTCAACTAATTCAGCAATGAGTTCTCGATATACATTAATGTCCATGATACCGCCGGCAAATAATCGTCTGCAGATATCAGCTGCTTCATTAATTACTTCCGGTGAGTTATTTCCGGCTCGTTTCCCTCCGATGAGAACCTCTAACCGTGATATATCACTGAGAATGTTACCAAGGCATGTCACGGTAGAGTCAAAGACTCCAGCGTTGAAATCCTTTGGATTTTTAATCGAATATCCTTTTCCGCTTGTTTCCTCACTTGTACCAGTTGCGCCCTGACTATCATCAAGTAATTGCCTTTGTCGGCCTCGACTTTGTTTTTCTCGTTCTTGTTGTTTTTGTATACCATAACTATCAACTCCTACTTTAAAAGATCTATACTCAACTGTATCCTTTTTCAAATTACCAGTAATCCCCTTATTCGTTTTATACAACCAATTAACCCATTCATCTCGGCTTATTCTACTGTTTTTATACTCGTCTTTTAAAAAGTCCTTTCTAGAATGAAAGCTTTTGGCGGCAAAATCACCAAAAGTCGTATAATCTTTGAGTTTTATTAATTCAGGTCGTTTGATTTCTGTTATAGCCTCTTCGGTGAGTTTGTCTATAAAGGGAACACCTCTTGGGGTGACGACATCAACAGGTTGTGGTTCAGGCGCAGAATCATCAATATCAGCTAATCGTTCATACTCGTGTTGGGTTTTTATATCACTGGATAGCTGTTGTATCCCTGCGCGTGTTTGTTCGGTCTCTGCTGCTATCTTTTCAAGTGTATCAAGCAGCGGCGCCTTCTTTGCTCGTTCTCGCTCAGGAATATCTCCGTATATCGCTGCTTCAGTTAACTTTTTCACATCTTTGGTCGCACTTGTTATCGGAGTAAACAGTTGTTCACTTGACACAGAAAAGTCAGTCTGCGCTTGTTGTCGTTGTTGAAGTTTCTCGCGAAGTCTGTCTCGAACCGGTATAAACTTTTTAATTGCTGCGAACCGCTCTCGGGCTAATCTAGTTGTAAGCGATTCACCTACCATATATTGTTTGTGAACTAATTTTTCAAATGTGAAACTATCACAATTAAAAGATGAGTTTTTAAATAATGTACCATCAAGCTAACGTATCCATCTTCGACAGGGTTAAACTGTACGACGCTATCCGCGAGTGTTTCAGAAATAACATCGCTGGGGGTTTCAGAATTGTAATATCTGAGAACCATGATGAACGATTTGTGTTAACGACGCGGCAACAATAACAACTACGTGAAAATGGAGGCGTCGCGGTGATTACTTGCTACTACGACCAGATCATCCATTATGCACATAACTGCATTAGCAAGCCCAAACTGATGAATATCCTTTCAGGAGAAAATCCTATGTCAGTGTTACAAAAAACGCTAAAAAAATTATTTTTTTAATAAAAATTACTGAAAGCCTAACACTCACGTGGTTAAGATACTGGTTTCTCCTCGTTTAACATTTTTCTAAGATGACGAACCTTAGAACTAATTTCAGCTCGTTTTTGATACTCTTGGCCGAGCTTTTGACGTATTGCTTCAACGGTGTTAAATAGCGTTATAAATACGTTAATATCGTTACCGTACAAGCAAGCATTGATGGACTTTTGAATTCCTTTCACGAGCCTGTACATCTTGGGTAAAACATAACGACCCTTACTAGACTGATACTCAATGTCTGCATATTCCGAGGCAATCCTGTCGCAGTCGAAATCTTCAGATAATACTACTCCTCTATTTTTTAAATTTGAGATTTCAGCAATTATAACATTTACATCTTTGATATCCATATTTTTATAGTAAACTGTATCTCTAATTATTAAAAAAAAAATAACACTCATTTGGCAATCCCGTTGGCGCCCTATGACGTCAGAAAGACCCAGAGGTTAAACCCCATTTGGAAACCCCTTTCGCGTCAAATAACGTAAAAGAGACCCAGAGGTTAGGACAGCACATCTTTGGAACTCCTTGGTTGCCTTCACATCCAAGTAGGCCCAAGGACACCCGAACATACATCTCCGGCGGGAGGCCTAAGGTGACAAACGTCATCTTAGACCGCCCAGAAGATATGCTTGGGGGGACGTGGGACGGTACAAGACAGCACAAACATGAAACGACGGGGCGGATTTTCTACGGCCAACCAACCAATCAAAAACAACCCAATTAAATTAACCCGGTTGCATGATTGTGAACAAAAGACAACCACACGCCCGGGTTAATGGCGTTGGTTAGTTTTGATCGGTCGCATTGGCCTTCGAAAGCCCCAGCTTTCTACCTTTATATGCTATATAAGGCGACTAATACAGCAGCGTTGATTCACGAGTGTGTTATTTTATTTCCTTGAATTACTTATTAATGCTGTTTCACAACATTTAAAAAAGACAAAATATTTTAATAAAACACTAAACAAAATAATACAGTTGTTAGATAACAGCGTGTATTTCATTGGTTTCATCGTAAAATGATTAATTAATCGTAATATTAATTGGACTTCAAGGGACGTAACTCTGTCATGCTATTTTATTATTGTACGATTTATCTCCCTTGATATATGAAAATTGTATCCTGTGTGCACGTAGTAGTAATTGAACTTCAAGGGACGTAACTCTGTCATGCGACTTTATTATTGAACGATTTATCCCCCTTGATATATGAAAATTGTATCCTATGACCATTTTTTTTAGACAGAGCAGTTTTAATTATATTTTCTGCAACAAATCGTATTGAAGGCATACAAATGTCAAAGTATCTACTGGCTTCATTTATCGACTGAAAGCTTCTCTCTTCATTATTTTCTAAATCAAACGATTTAACTCCCCTTGGGTGTTTTGCATGTTTGCCAGTTCCACCTAATTTTGCATTCAGACTTTGTGAGACGGCTTGAAGATTTACAAGACAATTATCAGTCTTCACGCCATTTATGTGATCAATCACAAATCCGTCTTCGATTAATCCTTTATGACATTCAAAAATAATTCTGTGACAGAGATATGTTTTATTTCTAGCACTAAACAACAAATACCCCATATTATTCAGATATCCAACCGGTTTTTTTAGTCTGCGGTGCCTGACAACACCATCACTGGAGGCTTCGTAATTAACAAGCACTGGATGAGGTCTGAAATCTTGGCTCATTTGTATAATAATACTATTTGTCTAATTTATATCTGCTTTAATTATAAACCTCTTGATATAATCTTGAGGGTTTTTTATGATTTTATCTTTGATTTTATCAAAGACGTTAGGGTCAATGATTCGTTTGTCATAATAGCGTTTTAGTTCCCTGTATCATTTGCCGCCGCAACTGAGACATAATTGTGATTTTCCTCTAACGCCCACCCTACATTGGAGGCATGGGAGAGGACCGAAAGAACCGTTGCGAACGCTTTGTAAATGATGCCCACAGAATTCGCTTCTGCATGATTTGGTACACGGGGTTGTAGATCCAATCATTAGCCACTTGCAGTGATTCATTATACTATATTTTTCTATTTAAATACTTGTTTTAATTATAACATGGAGGAGTTCAAGAGATTATCGAAAATTAAGCCCTGGAAAAATACTAAATTCATTGATTATACCATGAAAGAATTCCAAAGATTATCGAAAATTAAGCCCTGGAAAAATACTAAATTCAATCTTGATAAGGAGTTCCAAAGATTATCGAAAATTAAGCCTTGGAAAAATACTAAATTCAATCTTGATAAGGAGTTCCAAAGATTATCGAAAATTAAGCCTTGGAAAAATACTAAATTCAATCTTGATAGAGTCTCTGATACACCAAAACGTTTATTCGGTGATAGAACTATACTGAGTAAAATCAGGGAGTGTTTTAATGAATTCTACCGAGACGGTGCAGTATACTGTTGGTCGACATTTCGAATTATTGATGAAGATGTCAATGTACCCATCATCAATGCTACTATGAACGATGAAAGAGCAGCTGAGATAATTTCACACCTTGGCCTGCCAAGGGGTTGGAAATCCAAAGGTGTAAAATCAAAGATTTTCAACAAAGCAATTCCCAACAGAAGTATTTTTTTAGAATAAAATTCATTATCGAAGTCGAAGGTAAATGGATTATCAGGGATAAATTTGAACCAATCCTCAATGATAAAAAACTGTCATTGTAAGTAGAGATTCCAAACCAGGAATTCTGACTGGAATTGACAAACCATACTACGAGAGATCTTATCCCGTAACAGCAATTGTTTATGGGATATATCCGTTAAATGATAAACCCGATATTGCAAAACTAGCTCCTATGAAATATTCTAGTTCACTGAATTGTGTAGCAACACGGGTAATGGAACACTTCACAAATGCATCCGGAGGAAATAAACTAACTGATCTGCGACGTAGGAAAATAACCGAATGGGAACTGACAGTGAAACAGCACGGTGCAAAGATTTCTGATATAGCTAAATTAGAAGCATCATTAAAATTCCCAATATCAGTAACGACAATAACCGGAGAAGTATTATACGAACCGAAATATCAATCGCGAGGAGCTCCAATACAAATTATTGATCATAACGAACACGCGTGGACACCTGCAGTAACAATATTTCCACGAGATTCGTCGGGGATGTTTTCTATGAAGAGAAATTATTTGATGCTATTCATGCGTTGTGTAAAGATGATCCTGTGTCAGTGTGGTTACTTAGTAGTGCTGGTTCCGAATCAGGATTTGATCAATTTGTAAGACCAAATGGTGAATTATATCGCGTTGAAGAATTAGATAACAGAATGAGAAAAATCGCTAGTGATTTTTCACCGGAGAGTTCCCATGAAAAACTATTAACGGATAGTTTTACTATTCCATCAGTGGTAGCTCACTTCGCAAGAGAAAAAAACTCATGGCGTCCAACACGAAGTGATTTTCTCGAGGACGTTAAATTGAGTTGCGTCGCATGTGGTCATGGAGGACTGTGGAATGCGAAATACTCACGTGATGGTATATATCCGCATGTTATCCTGGAAGTTTTCTCGGGTATGGAGAATGTAGTAACTATTTGAAACGATTTGGACACCCCACGCATGAAATGACTCGTGTTGCGATTAATGGTCCATTGCCTGATTTTGATTTAACTGGATTCGCTCGTGTGATATCATTCGAATTCGCTACAGGGTTACATCCGTGTAGTTATCTTTGGCTCGGTAGACATATATCTGAAAAGGCCTGGATGCCAATAGTGTTACTACGATATATGATTGATTGTGGTATACTAATATCGTTGATTGTTTCCGAAGCTATTATATGCTATCGAGCTCAGAAAGAAGTTTGGCTACCACAACCCGATCTAGATCGTATAATTAGTGAACTGCGAAAACAGTTTCCAGATTTCAATGAAGAACAAAATATGAATTGGTCTAAGGAGTTATTTGAAATTAAAAAAGAACCAGCAAAGGATTTTGGACGAAGAATAATCGGTAAATTTACCCAGGGTGGAAGATACGACAATGCAAAATATTCTTCGCGGTTGATCATAGACGTCGCTGAATACGATTTTATTGTAACGGATTTAACGAAACAGGGAAAACTTGTATCCCGTAAGGATGCTTTTCTATCAAATGGTGAGAAATTGGGTACGGTTGTTACCTACTGTGATGGATATAATTCCCAGTACACACATTTGAGAAGTTCTATGCTAGCTTATGCTTCTATCAATTTATTTTCGATGATAAATAGATTTCCTAATACCGCAGTTAGAGTAGCCACTGATTCTATTTATATCCACGAGAAATACAAATCAGATGTAGCTAAATTCACAGATCCGGAGGCAAATTGGGGATGTTGGAGATTTAAAAAGGAAACGCTACATGAGTATTGTGAATCGGCAGATGTTGCCATGGATGAAAAGTGCTTAAAGTGTGATGAGATTCAATCAGAATTTTCTAATGCACCACCGGTATCTGATCCAATATGTAGATACAAGACAGTTTATTTAAACGGTTGTGGTGGGTCAGGAAAGACAACTCGTGCAATTGAATTATTTCGTCGGTCAACCATGATTGTGTTAACACCAACTCACAGACTCGCCAGAGAGATGAATCAACGAAGGGTAAATGCCTGCACTTATCATAGTTTCTTTCGATGGAAAGGCGATGAATGGACCCCTGATCGAATGGGTGATAAATTCATTCCTGAAATCATAATCTGGGATGAAATATGCACGGTATCGTTGAGAGTATTACAAACATTTCTCGAGTGGTTGTTAAACAAAAACACAAAAGTCGTCATGTGCGGTGATCACGGCCAACCACCACCATTTATCTGTGGATCTCCACATGAATGGCTAAAGGGTTCTGTAGACTATTATGAAGAAATTAATACCGACCATAGATCACTTGATGAACAATTACGCGAGTTCAAAGCACTGATTAGATTACAACCGGATAAAATCCAATGTGAAATAGCGCGTGAAATAATTTCAGAAACTCCCATGAATGATTTTTGGGAAACGTGGAGACCAGATGATTTGATAGTAGCAAGTAGAAAAATAGTCAGAGACTCACTTCAGATGAAGTTATTTGAAACGCATAAAGAAAAATTTGCAACACTTCCAGTACCGTTGTGTTATAGGCCTTCGGATACACGAAAGCAGAATATTGAAGTTGATATTCCAGGGAAGAGTAAAAAGCAGATTCTCGTGTTAAATGATATTGTGCTGGTTGATATCAGCGTCGTTGAAGATGCATTGCGTGCTAATAAATCCCCATGGACGCTAGGATACGCAGCGACGATACATTCTTCACAGGGATTGACTATATCGGATACAATTGTTTGGATGGTGGATAATCACATCGAATGGTTGAATTTAGTCTATCTTGCAGTATCCAGAGTACGAAAAATAAATCAACTTCGAAGAATTGTCTTGACAGAGTCAGGCGATGATGACACTACAATGGATAATGCTAGCATCGTTGATGTTAGCATCATTAATAAAAAAACTCTCCGGTTACAAACAACAAGACAAAAAAAAAACAACGAGAATTTGACATTGATGCTGAATTAATAATTACGCTGAAACAACAACAGAATAATCACTGCGCGAGTTGCAATTGTATAATGCGTTGGCGTTATTCGGATAAAGATCCTCGCCAATTTACCGTAGACAGAAAAAATAACAGTCTCGGTCATGTCAGAAACAATGTGATGTTGACTTGTCTTGAGTGCAACAGTCGCAACGGCGCTAATTAAGACCCTGCGGATGCAATTGAGTATCGTCAGGAATCACTTGTAATTGTTCGCGTGTAAAACCCCGCTGAGGGGCGGTTGAATCCAATTTATAGATTGGAGGTCTACCAGTTGATCGTGTTATAGTAGATATGCTATGCGTAGTGACACTCTAAATAGGATCGGTAGCTCTTTTTTTACCACCCTCAAGCTCTCCTGGTTCGTATAAATACCTAACAGTGACATTACTACCAAGAATTGGTTCTTTGAAATCTTTTTGTGAAATTCCTTTGATTTCCATTTTTGGTATAGACGTTTTCTTAATCGCGTTGACAGGTTTCATGTTAATTGTTCGAGTAATCTCGTTATTGAGCGCGGTAATCACAGCTGGTAATCTCTTAACCCATTCGCGGGATCTTTTATCCTGAATAAACTCCTTCGCGTATTGATATCCAAATAACCGTTCAGCAAGAGTCCGATTAAATCGTTCAAGAATTGCCTGATCGCGATGTAGCGCAGTATGCCCTCGTCTGATGGTGACATTGTGATGTTTCATCGCAGATAAAACAGCGCCTTGAAATTCCTTGCCAGGATCAACTTGTAACAGATTTGGCCAGCGTAGTGGGCCTCGTCGATAAATCTTTTCAAATGCAGAAGCAACTTCAGGTGATGATTTTGTTTTTAGCGGTTCCGCTTGTTTGTATCGACTAGCAACGTCAACTACGGTTAGCGCGTATTTGTAACCGTTGTCATGTGGTGAAAACAATAAATCAGCTTGATGAACTTCATTGGGTCCGGTAACATCAAAATGCGAGAAATTGATTTGTTTAGGACGCGGTAGATAAATTTGCCATATCGCCTGTTTGGATAACCAATTAGCCGCAGTGGCCTTTTTCACTTTTGCGACGCTGGCGAGTTTACTGATTGCTGCTTTACCCCGCCAGTATCCTTTTGGAGAATAATAAATAGATTCCATGTTGTTATTAATTACCAGCACCTAACATCAATTTGCTTTTCATAGCCGATTTTACCAACCACGAAGCCAATTTTTCTTTCAAAGATTTATCAGGAATAGCATTTAACGCATGAATTAATTTCACATCCGCGAGATGCCTGTTTTGCAGATTGCTGCTTTTATATGCAACATCATGAACATGACACGCCTTATCAATAGCGTTTATCGGATACTCACCACGTCGAGGTTGATTTTGATCATCAAGTCTGATATCTAATCGTGTTCCGGGGCCACAGTAGCTATATCCTGGAAGGTGCTTTTCTCCGGGGTACTTTGCCCATGGGGTTCCAGGGAGTTTTGCAAATTTGGCTGCGATATCACCTCCTCGTTTTTTTTAAAGACATCTCCGGATTGTAAAATCTTTGATTTTGTAGAAATAAATCTAAACTTTTTTATACCACATGTTGTACATCTACCAGTAAGTGCTGATCTGTTATTTTTAGTTGGAATCGTCGTCACATCATTTGTGCCAGTACGCGTTTTACACTTCATACAATATAGATCCATAATTTATGTAATAGAGATATGAATATAATTGATTTTTCAGCGACTAAAATAAGAGAACCAGTTAAGCATCATGCAGCGCTACCAAACTCTATCCGTGCAATTATAATCGGGCCATCTGGATCCGGCAAGACTCAATTGTTGCTCAATTTAATGAGATGGATGAAGTGGGATAAGTTGTATTTAATTGCTCCTAGCGTAGATGATCAACGATGCTATGAAGTGTTAAAGGATTTTAACGAGAATGCATCAGAAATTAAGGGTGAGAACGCCATTGATTTTATAAATGATATTGACGAGGCGCCATCCGTGGATGACCTTGATGGGAGCATTAACAATTTAGTCGTATACGACGATGTGATGTTAGACAATCAAAAAAACCCAGCTAGGATCTTTTCCAGAGGCAGGCATAAAAACACTGACGTGATATATGTCACTCAACGCTACACTCAGATTCCAAAAGTGATCAGAGATAACTGTAATATTCTTGCTGTGTTTAACGGCGTTGATACACATACGTTACGAAATATTTGGCAGACATGGTGCTCTGATATGGACTTCAATCAATTTAAAAATTTCTTTAGTAAAGCTCAGTCAACCCCGCATGGATTTATAACAATAAATTTACATGATCCTCGGACACGATATCGTATCGGACTCGATCAAATATTCGGTTGAAATCATTTATTGTTTTTTGTTAACCAGAACTGAAAGTTCCAGCAGCAGAGAGGGTGGATGACCACATCGTTGCGACCAAAATTGATTGAAAAATCGTAAAGTCTCCGTTTGCTAAATGGAGACTTATTTTTTTTGGGTTAAAATGAGATTTCGTAGGAAGCCTTATTTTTGCTTGAAAATGTGGTCTGTTCACCCTCTCTGCTGCTAGCTCTAATAGAAAACAATTTTGCACTTCCTCTTCTCTGGATACTATCTCCATACTTTTTCTTCCATGTCTATATCCCGTAATAGACTTGGTACCCATTAAAAGGCAAACTTAAACAATTTTGGAATTTTTTTTGTAGACTAATTAAAAGAAATAAAGGATGGCCCTAAATGAGTCAGGAACTGTACAACTAAATAAATTCGTACAGATCATGACTCAAGGCAGACGGACCTAGAAAATTAATATTATTAGATAGTAAATTGAAGCACACTAAACCTTTAATTAAATACACTTCAATTTACACAAAATTCAAAATTAACTTAAAATATATTTAAATAAAGAGAATGATGTGATAACCCACATAGAGGGATATCACAAAGTAAGGCAACTATGACAAGAATTTGAATGGAAATGGCTGTCCTTACAAAAATAGAAAGCATAGACTTATATATAGCAACATACAAATAGCACCAACACAAATAGCAAACACAAGGATACTAGATGACCACTAGCCATGGTCAAACAATAAAGAACAAAAGTAGAATACTAGTTTTGGGTGGATCAAATCCAATCTAGTAATGATCTACTTAAGGAACACTAGGGATAAAAAAAATACCCCTTTTCAAACATATAACCCCGATGGGGAAAAATTAAATGGGGAGACAAATGAAAATAAAAAACAAATAACATATTGGGGGGGGGGGGGAACACACACAAACATAAAAACTTTTTACTTTTTTTATGGGGGAGGGGAGCACATGTCTGGTGCCAACCCCCCCCCCCCAAAAAAAAAGAAAATCCACTGGATTATATCTTTGGAATTATTCACTATACCAAGGTATAATTAGTGAGTTGTGGTGTGGAATACTCACGAGTGTTCCAGTCAGTAGTACATGTATACTACTGACTTATAGATTTCATATAGCATTTATTTTTTCAGCATTAATATTTAACTTTTCTAGTTTTCTAGCACCATTTAGTTTAATTTTCATTTTTGCACTTTTTCTTAGAATAGATTTTTGTACTTTGTCAGTTTTTGCCCCTTTAGGACAGACTTGACAATTTTACTATTGACAAATGGAAGCAACAAGCTTCAAAATCAGTGACTTTTTCAATACGCGTGTTGAAGGGGATCCTGGAAAACAAAGACTGGTAATTTACCATATGGAGGGATGCCAAACCCTTGATTTTGGAGATATAGACAAATTACCAAGGCAGACTGAAGTACTGACCTCTATGAAAGTCCTTGGCATAGATATGAACGAGATATTTGGACTACAGTACGGAGGGAAAAATAAATACACACTGTATCCCAAGCAGTACAGATCACTGATCAAGCAAACTGAACTGCAGATTTAAGGGCATAGGGTTTAAGTCACAATAACAGACCCAACAGTCAGGCAGATAGAGCCCAAGAACATAGATGTTTTCATCTCAGGACTCCCCATTGAGATAAGCTCAACAGTTGTTATCGATAAGCTGATGTGTGTACATAAAGTGAATATCGCGATGGAGAAAAAAGCGAACTGCTACGGATTTGAAAATATCCAAAATGGAGAACGAATACTGAAGGTACCCATTGAAGATGGGTACTGCCTACATTTATATAATGGAGTTTATGGTGAGATCTTGGTATAAGGGGTGCGAGCTACATAGACCCTGTCCTAGGTGCCGCACAATGGGGCATGGTCCCAAAAGCTCCAATATGCCGCAGAAGCAAAAAAAAAACTCAAACCCGGACTCGTATGCAGCAAAAGTAATAGGAGAGCCAGAAGATACAGCCGAAAAGCAAGCGGAGAGAGCACAAGAAATTGTGTCAACGGATGAAGAGGGCTTCCAAAACGCCCAGAAAAAAAACACAAAAAAAGTCATCCCTACCACACCCTTAAAGGCAAACAACAAATATGCAATACTCCCCATAGAGGAAGAAGAATCAGAAGAGATGACAGAAGCAATAAATGAAACGGACTTAAGCGGATTGCAACCTTTCACATCAACGCCAATTCCACTCCAACGGAAAAGAAAGTGCAAAACCCTGTCAGGATCCTCCTCTAGTGAAGAACTGGAACTCCCAACCATGTTGACATTGACAGTGAGAATTCATGAAAATAGCATGAAAGATAAGTTACCTTGTAAATCGACTATATATATATATATATATATATATATATATATATATATATATATATATATATATATATATATATATATATATATATATATATATATATATATATATATATATATATATATATATATATATTAAATGTTTAATGAGAGCTTAAATTTTTTTCACAACATGCATTAATTTTTGCAAAGTCTAAATTCATGTCTGCTAATATAATTTATATAGAACACTTTATTTGGAATTTGAAAGCATCTCCATGAAATGTTCAATATACAAAAAAAAAAATTAACAGTCGGTCTGGCAGATAAGACTAGTCGAACTTTACGGTTCGTTGATTACATGCTTCCACTTTCACGAAATGATATACTTAACTAAGTATTAGTTGTCTATATCAGACTGTTAGGTGGTGGCGGGTCTGGTGGCGATGATGACGATGATGGATTATTTATTAGTTATTATATATTATTGCCACACTTGTTATGGGGTTGTATAAATATAATAATAATAAATAATATAACCCATCCCTTTTTGGTTCTCGTTATCTAAGAGATGATCGCCTTCGATATAATTACCCCGGTTCGAGTATGGAAGAAAAGAAAGATACAGTGAACTGAGCAGGTATATTGAACAAACAAACACGAGCCCCCGTAAAGATAAACAAACAATTTAATCAATACATATACAATTGTGAAAAAATTAATTTCATTAGGAATACACTCTGCTTTTAGAAATAAAACTTTTACCGAATTGCAAGAAAAACTCGAAAAAGATTTAAATAAATTAGCCGATCTGTTACTGATTGCTGTATATCAATATATGATCAAGTGACACAATCGAAGTCAACGCCTTTTACGAGTTCATAATCTGATAGTCCACAGTCTCCGTTCCCTCTGTGCTGTTCAGAATTTTGGCCTATGACACTTTCTACCATCCGTCTCAAGATAAACTCTGAACACAATGTAGAATTTCAGAACAATGCCGGATTTCACCACTGGGTTATGCGTCTCACTGCAATTCCCTCTAGTTTCTTTTCCTCAGTATACGTCTCAGTTTACGTAACATCAATACGTCCAAAAAGCTATTTTCTCCCTTTTTAAAGAAATTAAACAACACCCTAAATATCTCGTCATAATTGATACAGTTGAGAACTTTCATTATCCCTGGTTTGAAAATCAGATATTTATATTTGTAGTAAACAGATAAAAAGGCTATTAATCAACTACACATGTCCTCAAATGATCGGAGTTAGTCGAATTGCTAATTCGTTACACCTTGACCTTACACATTAACACCATACTCAAGGCTTTCAATTCTTGCCCCGCCTTAATTTACACATCAAATAAATTGAATACATTCCAGCTCCCTAGTCAATACACATGTATTCTCGTAAATCATATTAACTAATGTAAGGCATTAAATTCTTGGAACCTAATTATTGAGCAAACAAGATTATAAATTGAACAATACGTCAAACTTATCCAAGAATTAATGTAAGACTTCCTATTCATAACTCAACATTGCTATAATTCAAAAGCACATTCTTGTACAAATGTATTAAATAAAATCATGCAAGACCTGTAGAATAAGGCAAAATTTATATAAATCGCATCAACAAATTATATGGCATTGTGACACTATAACTTTGTGGTTTTTCGTCACCCAAACAGTTTTTGGTTGCTTGCCTGGACCACACCTTTTTTGACGAAGGAATTTCTTACAAATCCCACGAAATCCTCACTGGCTATTTTCTCTTGCAGAAAAAAGCTTAGACTGCCTTTAACTTCGATAAGGCGATATTAAATCCTATGAAATTTCGTGTGAAAACAAACCCCTTATTTAACGTGACCAATCAGAATCAGATGTCATTTGCCGCCCTTTCGTTAGAGTCTGGTCAGCCTAACCTGGTCGTTTTAAGTAAATATGGTTGATATGACTATGATCCATATTATGTACCGTTTATTCAATTTCATGAAATTGTGTAGGTGCTAGAATTGGTAACTTAAATGGTAAGCAATTTATCTTATTATATTTAATGCAAATGTGTTGATGTTAGAGTTGTTATGCAAGTTATCTTTTCCATTTTACAGTTATTACTGCATTCATATAAACGACTGCATGCGATTCAAATGTGCGTATGTGCAGGATTTCATAGGGTTATATTAAATAAATATGAAATAATTTCCTTTTGTCTGTTAGGACGATACTGATTATCGTGAGTTAACGATGACTACCAATTACATTTGCCTTTGTAGTTTTGAAATAATCTGAAAGTGAGTTAGGATTTGTGTATTTCATGCAACAGTAACCGAACATGTAGTAGCATACGTTAAATATTCGATGGAGCGCTCATGTGGTAATTTATGACCTGTCGCAGTGAAGCGATGGCAAGGTACTAACGTAGGCAGGCTTTACGGAGTGTCTGGAAAGTTAGTGTGTTCTGAGTTACCTAAGTGAAAGAAGTTTATGTACCTTCTAGAAAGTGGTACGTATAGCGATTAGGGATAATTTTGTCCTTTAAGGAAACAGCTTTGAGAGAGAGAGAGAGAGAGAGAGAGAGAGAGAGAGAGAGAGAGAGAGAGAGAGAGAGAGAGAGAGAGAGAGAGAGAGAGAGAGAGAGAGAGAGAGAGAGAAGAGCAATTATTTTGAATGAGTAAAGGATTTGGAAGTCCAGGAAGGACGATGCAATAGGAATAGGAACGACTCGAGGAAATAGGAAACGTTGGGACACAGTAGAGAGGAAGGTGATGAAATCAGTCGTGCACACTGCGCTCTTTTTACCACTAGTTATGATGATGACATGAATCCAAATTTGACACTGCTATTAAATCCTGTTGAAATTGTTTAAATTGAACTTGAAAGTGTTACAACTTTAGTTGAATTTAAATTACCAGTATTAAATAATCGTGCCCAGTTCTCTAATGAAATTCCATGGTTTCGCTCACACCGGGTCAAAATATCGAGGGAGGTCATTCCCTATTTAACGTAGCTCAAAATTAACGTCCTCGTTTACTATGTATATATCGTTCCATCGGCTTGACACATGTACTTGTTGGGATGCAAGAGGACGTACTTCTGGGCAATGAAGAAACCGGTGACGGCCAACATTTCCGGAATAGATCATGCTGCAAAGTGGCATCTTAACAAAAGCCAGGTGAAATAACAAGAACATCAAGAAACACAAAAAAGAAAAACATTCTGGTGTGTCGACTAAAGTTTCTACTTATGTAGATGTTGAAAGGTCACTGACTGCCAAGGTTACATATTAAACACTACGCCTCGGTTTCTAACAGATAACTATCATGGTATACGATATAGGAAAACAATACTTCCTTATGTACAAGAAAGCGGATGTTATCGAAGCGTCAAGTTTCACTTGTCTTATCCGCCACCGTGACATACAGCTAACCTTTCGTTCTATATGAGGGCGGAGTGAATCCAATTTAGCAAGCGCCAATAGAAAAAAAAGCAGTTATCAAATCAGTTCAGATATATAACGTCTCTTTCGGACATTTTTGTATATATTGTTGCCTTCAAAATTATTTTACCACATTTGTATCTCCCTGACAAACTGTTTGCATAAACTTAAATGCAAATACTGTACAGACAAGGTTAATCAACATGATTCAATGCGTACGTTTAAATAAATGTAATTCATATTCCTCTTCTTTTATGATACTTCTTTGTAGGTTTGAAACTTTTGAAATATATATATATATATATATATATATATATATATATATATATATATATATATATATATATATATATATATATATATATATATATATATATATATATATATATATATATATATATATATATATATATATATATATAAAGCATCCACCTTGGTTGCGGGAAGTCGTGGGTTCGAGCCCCGGCCGAGTCATACCAACAACTTACAAAAATGGTACATACAGCTACCTCGCCTGGCGTTCAGCTTTAAGAGGTTAGTGTTAGGACTGGTCGGCCTGGTGACATGTCTGCGACATTATGCCCCAATACTAGACATCACTATAAACTGCCACACTGCAGACATCGTAACGATATGACTGAAAAATTGTTAAAGTTACGTTTAAAATCCAAATCACACACACAGACACACACACACACACACACACACACACACACACACACACACACGACTCTACCATATATACTGGCTGCTATACATACTATAGCATGTGCTGGATCAACATTACGCACGATCCGTCGATTTACTGAAAATTGGCGTGAAACCCACAAAAAAAAACAAAAAACAACACAAAACTTTTTAATAGTAGACCTCGTTCATTAAATCAGTCAAGGAATCTACGTTATACTTTATGTTGATAGCACAACACGTGGGATAGGCGGTTCATAAATTGTCTTGTCGGTCATTATTATCCACTGTAAACATGACGAATTTGACGTGCGCGCAGTTACTCGGAGTCACACATGAAAAACCAATCAGAGACTGCTTTATATATCTACTTCAAGAAAACGAACTGGTGGAAAATACAGAGATATTTTTCCTGATTCTAAATGCGTTATTCAGCATAATGGAATCACCTTTGTTCATTAAATTGGTTTATGATGTTATTCTGCATAATATAAACCCTACATCATTTAACTTTGCTAATGGCGTTATTCAGTATAATAGAAGCCCTGCAACATTGACTTTGCTTATAACGTTATTTAGCATACTGGAAGCTTTATCATTCATTAACTTTGTTTATGGCGTTATTCAATATAATAGAAGCCATACAACATTGACTTTGCTTATGACGTTATTAAGCATACTGGAAGCTTCTTTAATCATTAACTTTGCTTAAGGCGTTTTTCAGTACAATAGAAGCCCTACAACACTGACTTTGCTTATGACGTTATTCAGCATAATATGAACCCGACATCATTTAACTTTGCTTATGACGTTATTTAGTATCCTAGAAGCTTCGTCATTCATTATCTTTGCTTATGACGTTATTCAGCATAATACACGGTAAACACTACATCTTTTAACTTTGCTTCAGGCGTTTTTCAGTACAATAGAAGCCCTACAACACTGACTTTGCTTATGACGTTATTCAGCATAATATGAACCCGACATCATTTAACTTTGCTTATGACGTTATTTAGCATACTGGAAGCTTCATCATTCATTAACTTTTAACTTTGCTTATGGCGTTATTGAATATAATAGAAGCCCTGCAACATTGAGTTTGCTTATGACTTTATTTAGCATTCTGGAAGCTTCGTCGTTCATTAACTTTGCTTATGACGTTATTCAATATAATATAAGCACTACATCATTTAACTATGCGTTTGGCGTTATTCAGTATAATAGAAGCCCTACAACATTGACTTTGCTTATAACGTTATTCAGCATAATATAAACCCTACATCATTTAACTTTGCTTATGACGTTATTCGGTATAATAGAAGCCCTACAACATTGACTTTGCTTATCACGTTATTTAGCATACTGGAAGCTTCGTCATTCATTAACTTTATTTATACCGTTATTCGGCATAAGGGGAGCCCAAAATACATTTCTCTGCTGATGACGTTATTCAACATACTGGTAAGACCCTTTCTTTATTCATTAACATTGCTTATGAGGTTATTCAGCATATTGGAAGCCCTACATGCATTAATTTTGCTTAAGATGTTATTCAACATACTGGAAGTCCCTTTATTTATTAAATTTGCTTATGACGTTATTCAGTATAATATAACCAGTAAATATATTATGACTTTAAAACTTATCCCTAGGGCCCGAACTGTCGATAGTGTCTTGTGTCAAATACCCCAAATACAAATACTTTGTCCATCTTTTGGATAGAAAAGTACAATGTTAATTTTGGTTCATCCTCGAATGCATAGTAACCAAAGTATAGATTGGTTGACTGATTTGCGCACAGACAAATAAACAACATTGGTAACATATAACTCCAGGATGTTGGATCTTGAGTCAGAAAGCTTAAGAATACATTACATTTAAGCTTGGTAAACTGACCACATAAAAGTGCATACACCAGGATACATTGTCATTGGAACGGTAAAGCTTTTGAGCATTTAAGTTTAAAATGGGTGTTGGGGAAGGATCGGGATTTTCGGTAGATCAAAAAAAAAAACATGTTTGTTCCTTTTTTAAAGGATTTTTTAAATAATGACCGTACGGAACAGATGGACAGACAGAGAGTGGTGCAGATCGCTGCCAAATATGTCTTGAGCAACGGTCGATTTTGCTTTATTCCCTGCAACTCCTCCTTGCGCAGTAATTCAGTTGAGAGTGTCTGACGCAAAATCCAAGCCAGTCATGGTTTGTAGTTCAACAGAAAGGCAACTGCCAGCTCCTTGACAGGATATATCCCATAAAGCTAATTATGTGTTTAAAGTACCGTTAAAGCAGCCAGTCAACCGAAGATAAAATTGTCGTTACCTCGAAGCCTTTCCAATGTGTTTACACAATCTATGAGAACTATTTTATTAAGAAATACGCAATTCTCTGACAAATGGCAGCTCTGTTTAGCTCTGTTTATCGATACCGGAGTTAAAGGCTGTAATTTGGTTTGTTCAATCAAGCGGATGGACTATAACATGATTAAATGACATCTTACTGAATGACACATTCATCTAATGTCCCTAAACTGAATTAAAGATACAAACTGAAGAAAAAGCAATTAATGTATATCACGATTTGATCAATTCTGGAAATGAAGTAAACTGAATTGAGTAGTTTTGGTTTTGATGTAATCAGACTTCGCAACACTAATACAAGAAGAATGTCCTGAAAGACACATTATACGACAGATTGTGTTTAATATTTCTCCCTGTAGACAAGAAGTGTTATGGTTAACTCTAAAGACCATTAACCAACTGATTTCACTGACCTCATTATTTGGCCAAGGTATACGGGTTTATACTAAACAAATAATGTACAAAAACCGATATTTTCTGTTTACACTCACATTAATCGCGACCTCAAAATTTTGCACGGAATATATTATGTGTTTAGTAGCCTAAGGACACGCCAGCCACGGAGTTTGGTCAAGAAACTTACTATAAAGCAAATGTTATTCTGAAATAAATTACTTCTGGCTGGACCACATCAGTCTCGGCCTTTGACCTCTTGCTCCCCACATCAAAACAGCTCTTCTATATCGAATGGGCACGCCTTCCACAATTTAGGTTTAAGTACGAGATTAAGATTAACAGAATGGCGAAAACACTGCACCGTAACCTTGATCTGTGACATTTTATATCATAATCAATTATTTCTTACTTAACGTGTAAGTCTTTCACAAACGGGTTCCATAAAGGAAATCCTTAGGCAAAACCCATATTTCATATTTCGTTTTTCCGTCATATTGACATTGACCTTTTCATTCCAAAATCAATATGCTTCCTTCTACCCTACGTGTAAGCCAGCTACGAAGTTTGCTTCACATATATGATGTTGGACTAGTTTTAATGTGTGTCAGAACGACTCTTAAATCCTTCAAATGATACGATTTAGACATACATCAACTGAAAACTGTGAATTACAGAATATTCAAACTACTGCACAGAAAACAAATCTGAACTGTTTCAAATGTTTATTTTGGGGACATCAACACTTTGAAAGTTATTTCGTACCAAGGCAGTAAAATGCCTTGCCTAGTAACACGCCATAGTAGCCAATCCAGGTTGATCCAATTGTTAAAATCGAACCTGCGCCTTTCTTCTCAGTATAATTGTTTAATCAACTGAGTCACTCCAGATAATTTATAGGTTACCGTTTAATTTTACTTCAATCTGAATATACATGTGAAGTATCGAATTTTGAATAAGCAGTGCACTTTAAAGTTGAATGCGCCAAGGATTAAGATTTTATCACATTTACAACAGGGGAGTATTTGGGAAGGGTAATTTCTACCTTTATTCCTAATTTCTTTCATATCAGTGTTAAAACTTCAAAGGGGCCAGTGTTCTGATCCAATGAAATTGACCGGATATCTAAAAACAGGTTTAAGAAAGAGACGGCTGAACTTCTGATCCGTGTCAAATAGTCATTCTTCAAAGAGAAAAGATATATAACATAGTTTAGAGATTATGACTGACGAAACAAACGATTGTCTTAGGAAGATATTTTAGAAATCACTGCTCATGATAGGCCGAGTGAAATTAACGCGTACACCTTGGAAGTAGTGTGAATTTAAAGTGACAACATTGATCGAAATTCTTTAGTCCAAAATTTTCTGGAAAAAAAGAAGCTTGGCTGCGAGGAAGCCGATACAAGTTTAGTGCTTTTCTTGTGAGAAATACAGGGTTTAGTGCTGGATGCACAAGTTCTAAAGTTAACAGCATTTAGGTACGCAATTTTTATTTCACGTAATATCCTTTCTTTTTTCCTGTTTTATAAAACTTGCTTGATATGACTAGGTTCCTTATTATGTATCGTTTATTCAATTTCATGGAAATGTGTTGATGCTAGAGTTGCTATGCAATTTATCTAATTCAATTTCATGGAAATGTGTTGATGCTAGAGTTGCTATGCAATTTATCTTATTCGATTTCACGGAAATGTGGTGATGCTAGAGATGCTACGCATTTTATCATTTAATTTTACAGTTATTAGCTCACTAACAGAATTAATTGCATGCAATCCAAATGTTCATATGTGTAAGATTTATATGTTAGGACGATACTGATTATCGTGATTTAACCATAACTATCTATTTTATTTCTTTTGTAATATTTAAATAGTCTGTAAGTGAGTAAGGATTTGTGAATTGTAAGCAATAGTAATCGAACTTGTAGTGGCATACGGTAAATTTTAGAAAGAGAGGTCATGTGGTAATTTATGGCAAGATACTATCATAGGTAGGCTTTACGCAGATTCTGATTGGCTATTGTGTTCCGAGTAACGTAAATGAATGAATTTCATACATATACACATCTAGAAAGTGGTACACATATCGTTTTAGGGATAATTTTGTTCTTTAAGGATACAGTTTTCAAAAAGGAGGGGACTCGGTAATCCTATAAAAAAGAGAAGCAATGAGTGAAGTCCGGGAAGGGAGAAGTGACGAGTGAAGTCCAAACGGGGGAACTGACGAGTTCAGAGTAAAATCAAGGAAGTCCAAGAAGGACAAGGCAGTCGGAATAGAAAGACTCGAGGAAATAGGAAACGGAACACAGTCGAGAGGAAGATGATGCAATCAGTCATGTACTTTACGCTCTTTTCACAACTCGTTATGATGATGAATTAAACCCAAATTAGACACTGCCATTAAATCCTGTTGATATCGTTTACATTGAATCGAAATTATCACTATTCATTTATTTGATTAAATATGTTGTTTTTTTTCTTGTCTAACGGGAATAGTATTGAATTATTTCTTCCCAATAATCTTGCCCAGTTCTCTGTTGATATTCTATCTTTTCACTCACCCCGGGATATAATATTGAGGGAGGTCATTCCCTAGAAAACGTCGCTAAATCCAATTAACTACCCCTCTTACTAAACCGCTCCGATGGTCTAGTGGTTAGAGCGTCCGCCGCGGAAGCGAGAGGTCGTGGGTTCGATCCCCGACCGAGTCATACCAAGGACTTACAAAAATGGTACTAATGCAGCCTCGCTTGACGCTCAGCTGGTCGGACTAGTGTCATGATAATTTGACTGGGTGGGACATCATGCTTCATGTCTACGGGATGATGCCACAGTGCTAGACATCACTATAAACTGCCTCACTAAAGACGTCGTAACGATATGACTGAAAAATTGTTAAAGCTACGTTAAAAATACTAATCAAACAAACGAACAAATCCCTCTTACTAAGAAGGCGTTGTTATAATACAATTTGCAAAAGGCGCCAAAGTTTACATTGACATGGGGTATGCATGTTTAAAAATCCGTCATTGCAAAATTATAAGGTACTCAGACAAAAATAATCCCGAAAACAATAAATAAAATTAACTTAAAACAGTAAAGCTATGATTTAACTGGGAAAAAAAAACTGGCAAGTAAGATTAACTGATTTTGCAAAATGAATCACAAATATGCTTCCACTGCTCCAGTTGTCTATTGATTATTTTGTCGGCCTCGGATGCTGGAGGTAGCGAGTTAGAACACCAGCCGAGTCATACAAAAGACTTATAAAAATTATATACAAACAGCTGCCTCAGCTAATGGCGCTCAGCATCAAGAGGTTAGTTTTTGGACTGGTCCGCCTGGTGTCAGGTTAATGTGACTGTGGGGGTCATAATGCCACATTTCTGCTGCCCGATACCCCTAGACATCACTATAAACTGCCATACTGCAGATATCGTAGCGATGTGATTGAATGTTTTTAAAGCTACGTTAAAAAAAAAAACAAATCACACACACACAAATTATTTTCTTTTTGGATTGAGTTTGTTGCATGGTGTAATATATATATATATATATATATATATATATATATATATATATATATATATATATATATATATATATATATATATATATATATATAAGAACTAAACAAGTGTTTATTTTGTTCCATGTAACGTAACAAGAAGTTTATCATCTCCCAAATATACGACTCTTCTCAACCCACCACGAAGAGAATTTACTGCATTTCCTCCAACTAGTAATGTAAATTGATTTTTGTCCCCCTCTGCTGACAGAGATTTATTATGTTTTAGATAATCTTTAACTTGAATTATCCTTTGACGTCCTAAGATACCCTTCATTTGAAAATCAACGTACAAGCATTCTCATTTTCACGAGACAATTTGACAATGATTGACAACATTACGGATGTTTTACTATACCAGATGGCGAATTTATCGAGTGTAGAGTGACACATCTAAACAAAGCAATATATTTGCAAAAGAAAGGTTTTAACAATTTGGTCGTACGACTGGAGCAAACTATTCCTTTGATGTGTAATGAGAGAGACACCCATTCTCCAACTTGTGTTTTGCTAGCCCAGCTCAATGTCATTTCGGCTTCTACCTGTTCTTACCTGATCACGCGAAGTTATAGACATGCGAGTGCCGAGAAATGGGCGCTAGTCACAGTCAGCTAACACGGACAGAAAGTATGTCAGTGGATATGTTGACGACAGCAAGTCTGTAACTTCATATAAGTTTTAAAAGTAGCGAACGTGCTTAACGTAATATTAATAACAAATCACTGGCAAGGTGACTGACGTAAACTTAGAATGTGCATATCGACCGACCAAGCAAACCCTCGAAGCTACGTGGTGAGAGGCCCAGAGCCAGTTGTGTGCCCAAAATATGTGAATGCTTTTGCGGCGTGGATGAGCATCTTTTTAATACCACACTGCCATGACTGACATTCATATATGTAAACGACACTTGTAACGACACCCCCTGTCCCTTATGCAAACGAACATTCCATTCCGTGCAAGGGTTGGTCTCATCAGCTACCTACGCACGCACAGGACAGAACCCGCCCCTCCAACCCTCGGATGACTAGAGAGGTCCTCGTCGAATTGACGGATGAACAACACATACATAGAATCGCTAACACCCACAATGTATTGTATTGCATTCTGGCATCATTGGTCCCATGATAAACATGGCTGGAACGCGTGTGCGCATACCACATCTTATTGGCGGCACATGTATGAGCTGAGTGGCAAGTGGGGACCAAAGGTGGGGGAAATATCCCCGAAGAAGTACGACTGCTTAGCTTAGGTGTTACCCCCTCCCAATACACCCCAATCAATCATATCACTCGTGCCTTTCCGATAATAAGTGGCAATGCAAGAAGCTAAAGTCACACATGTGAGGGCTTATTTACCAAATTATGTAACAATGAATATGTACAATGCACACACCAGTGTTCACAAGCGTGACCCAGATAAGATGTACAATTCTTTTATCAAAAGATTAGCCAATGTTTTCTTTCCCATATTTCCCCACTAGAGTGCGTTCTTTAACTGAACGTTTACAAACAATTATTTGAATATATCATGCTGTTTATAACATGGTTATATTTTGCCTATTGTACAACGGCGTGTAACTGAATGTATCTGGAACAATT
This sequence comes from Unio delphinus, assembly GCA_029339505.1. Taxonomy (NCBI): domain Eukaryota; kingdom Metazoa; phylum Mollusca; class Bivalvia; order Unionida; family Unionidae; genus Unio; species Unio delphinus. The sequence continues at coordinate 2,397,707 of JAQISU010000109.1, read as the reverse complement.
AAAAGTATTTTTTTTTTACCTATCATATATCGCTAGGATTTAGCATATTTGAGCTTTCAAAAAAGTGGACACTGCGGCGAGCGGATGTATCAGTATCATTAATCAATACAGATTTAAAAACTAAAAATGAGGTTATGTCTGGGGAAAAAGAGGATATATGGCAACCCTTTATATCGCTGCCATAATGCCGTTTTGATTCTTGGGAAATCAAAATATTAGTCCTTTGTCTTCTCACACGCACACGGGCACATGAACTAGATTCTTAGTCTAGTTCCCTGCTTCGTGCTGCGGAGCACAACAGAGGGAGCATACGAAGCTGTCAACTGTATGTCACGTTGTGGTTTGAAGTATGTGTAAATACTATAATAATAAATATACTATAACCCACCCCTTTTGGTACTCGATATCTAGGAGATCACCGCCCTCGATATAATTACCCCGGTTCGAGCAAATATAAGTGGTGAAACTTATAGATGGAAATAGATATAGAGATCTGAGCAGATATATTGAACAAACAAATACGAGCCCCGTAAAGATAAAACAAATAATTTAACCAATTGCATAAACAATTGTGAAAATTCCTTACATTCGGAATATACTCTGCTTTTAGAAATAAAACTTTCACCGAATTACAAGAAAACTCAGATAGATTTAAATAAACCAGTCGATCTGTTACTGATAGCTTTAGTTCCTCATTGGATCAAGTGAAACAATCGAAATCAATGCCTTGTACGATTTCATAACCTGCTAGTTCTCAGTTTTTCGCTTCCTCTGTTACTGTTCAGAACATTGAATCTCAGAGATGATACTTGCAACCATCCGTCTCAGGATCCACTCTGAACACGTTAGAAATTTAGCACGAGGCACAATTTCGTCACAGGTATTGACGTCTCACTGCACTTCCCTCTCAAATACGTCCAAAAAGTTATTTTCTTCCTTAAAAAATGTAAATAAACAACCTACTTTTTTCGTTATAGATGATACAGGTGAGAACTTTCATTCCCGGCTCGGAATCAGATATTTATATCAGTAGTAAACAGATGATAAGGCTATTAATCGACTCCACAATTCCTTAAATGACCGTAGTTAGTCGAGTGGCTAATTCGTCACGCATTAACATCACTCAATAATACAACCCAACACGAGACCTGGCGGATTTTAGCCAGCCACAATTACTCAGTTACGTCATTTCACACTCGCTCTAAATCATACGTGAAATCTAAACTCGGTGAATTGACACGGATCCTCGTACTCATATTAACTAATGTATTGCATTATATTTCTAGAGCCTAGTCTCTATGCAAACACGACAACAAATTTAACAATTCGTAAAACTTATCTAAGAATTAATGTAAGACTTCCTATCAAAACTCAACCAAGCTATAACTCAAAAGCACATTTTTATACAAATGCATTTGATAAAATCATGCAAGGACCTATAGACTCAGCAAACATTATACGAATCGCATCAACAAATTACATGGAATTGTGACACTATACCTTTGTGTATGCGTCACCCAACCAGTTTTGGCGGCTTGCCTGGACCACACTCTTTTACGAATGAATTTCTTTCGAATACCACTCGGAGTCTGTAGTGAATTTTATCTTTCTTTCTTATCTCTTCCCCTTGCAGGTAAAAGCTCAGACTGATTTCAGTTTCAATAAGGGCAATATTAAATCCTATGAAATTTTGTGTGAAAGCACATCCTTATTTAATGTGACCAATGGTAATCAAATGTCTTTGCCGCCCTTTCTTCCAGAGTCTCTAAGTCGGGTCAGCTTGATGTTTGTATCATTTGTATAGGTCTTTCTTATTACTCAGCCAAGGATAGAACCGACTATAGAACTTTTTTTTACAGTTGGACAGTTAAAATTACGTATATCCTGGATTTGCTTCAAATGCAAATGCAGGAATTTGTGGGGTCTTCTCTCCCTGGACTGATATTAAGGGTTCTATCTCACATACCATTTTGCCAAACATTTTTATTATGACCTCCTCCCGCACTAGACATTCCTCGATCCGCCCTAGAATTTATGAAAGAGGAAATTGAAATAATATCACATTGTTCGTTAAAGACACTTGTTTGAAATATATGTACGATGTTTTTGATAATCATAAGCGGCCATGAAATGACACAGTATCGTCGAGGACGCACTGCAGTCCTTGGAAATCACTGTTCAAATCGAAACTAGATGCACAGCAGAGTTTGAAGGCAGTTTCCTCCCTCCGTTTTAACATCAGTTTTCAACATTGCGATAAATGCAAGTCTAGAATGCTGCCCATTGACGCGTGTCTGTTTTACCTATATTGGGATGGTTCCAATATTAAATTTCGTCAATATCTGTGTCAGCATAGCTGTTTAATAGGTATTTTCCAACTTGTTAAACAATGTTGAAGTAATTGAGAACTTGATGCTGATGCTGCTGCGTCAGCCATATATTGCACACCAGCTATCGATCAGCTGATCACCCGCTCAAATTTCCGAGCAAATTACGATGGCCTATAATAATAATAATAATAATAATAATAATAATAATGAGGACTTTGTGTAGCGCCTAATCTTCAGAAGCGCTATGCGCTATACAACATATATAATGATATGACTATCAAATACAAAAAGAAAACACCCAACAAACAACAAACAACACCATGAAATTAGAAAACATGAAAAATGCTGAAAATATTTAAGGTAGAAAACAGTATTAAGACTTTAAATTTGTTCTTACAGTAGAAAAAGGTGACTTTTAAGAGCATTCTTGAATGGGATCCCTGTGTCGTTGTGTCTAATTTCAGTGAGCAATTTATTCCACGTTACTGGGCCCTGGTATGCAAAAGAACGTTAACCATATGACGAATAATGAGTTTACGATTGTCTGAAGAGGAGCGTAAGTATCTTGTTGGTGTGTACACATCGGTGAGGCCAGATAGGTATGTTGCACTGGAGTCCGTCAGTAAAAGGTAGCTTAAAGAACAAATTCTGTGTTTGATTCTGGATCGAATGAATAGCTAGTGCAGTGTACAGATCAGCGGGCAACTGTGTTTTTACCTTTCTGAAGTTTCTGGAATAGATATTGAGACGAACCTGACAGAATTGAGTTACAATAGTCCGTCTTGAAAGTACTAATGAACACACGAGTGTTTCAGTGGCATCAACTGAAATATATTTGCGAATAGAGCTGATGAGCCTCGGCTCAAGATATGCAGCCTTGCATATTTCCATGTAATGTGAGAGTATTGTCTAGAGTAACACCTAGGTTTCATACTGACTATGTGAATTTAATGTTGGTTTTTTTGATATTTATTGTTTGAGGTAAAGGATGTGAGTGGGAAAGTCTTTGTGTTGTGATCAAAATGGCATCAGTTTTATCATCATTCATCTGCAGCTTGTGCATGCCAAATACATGCTGGAGACGGTGAATTAATAAATCATGGTCTATTGTGTCAAATGCTGCAAATAATTCAAGTAAGGTGAGGACTGTAATCTCTCCTCTATCGAAATAAAGCCGAAAGAATGTCATTAACTACATGTACTTTCAAAAGTGTAGTTTCAGTAATGTGTCAAGGGCGATATGCAGACTGTACTGTGGTTAAAAAACTCTTTGAATTCAGATGAAATACAAGCTGGGTTAGAACAACTTTTTCTAATATTTTTTTTATATGTACGGCAGATTAGAAACTGGGCGATAGTTCTTTAAATCGTCATGGTCGAGTGTTGGTTTCTTCGGCAGAGGCTTTACAATGGCGGTTTTGAAAAATGATGGGAATTCCCCAAATGAGAGCGTGGTAATAATAACTTCAGTTAGTGACGGCTATATTGGGTCTAAGCACTCAATCAGCGGGGATGTTGAAATTGGATGAAGTTCACGTGACTTTGGTACACTCTTCATCACGATTGTACGTACTAAATCTGTGACGATTTTACCCCAACCCCTTGTATGTAGGTATAAGTAACTATAACTTGTGATTCTGACTGGCCTTGTACATGTATAAATTGTATGTCTGCCTGACCCAGCTGTGATGTTCAAATTGTTCTAAAAGTTAGCTAATCCCCTTACGTAAGATGGTCTTTGTTAGCTCTCGAGGGGAGAGGAGACTGTGTCCATCGTGGACGGGTGACGTAACCACATCAAAGGACAGGACAGCGTCAAATAAGAAGACTGTAACAATTGATAGACACACAGACAGACATTCGGATGATTGACAGTCGAACGACTGACCAGAGTCGATCGCCCTCCAATCGAAATGCGCTGAGGGTGGGCACTTGATTGGAATCTGCGATAATAATTCATGTTTAGTAAGAATTCGTCAGTTGCTACAAGAATTGAGAAGAGAGTAGAACTCCGTACGGCCAGACGAAAATTGGTGGCAGACTCAGATTTTAGAAATCAAGGGAATCTTAAGATAGCTTCAAAGGTCAGTGTGATTTTGTTTGATTTCTGCTTGACACGTCTGCGGAATTGAAGGTTCTCGTATGTATATTCATTTTACTTGTATTGTAGTATGAATAGTTAATTATGATATTAATATTTTGCATCTTTCGTGATGTTCGTTAGTACCTTTGCTTGCAATTGATTATGATGTAAATTCGTTGCATCTTCTTCATGATATTATATTACCCCTTATTTTGTGAGGTAAAATGTTGCTCTTTTGTTAGCAATAGGTGTGCATATTATTTCGTGAATTATTACGTTTACACCTTTTTGAAAGGACGATTTGTATTCGTGAAGAATTGTATTGTTTGCTAGCCGCTATAAGAATTAATATTATAATTCTTTGTGTAGGTATATTATGGTAGACTAGCACTTTGTTTACGTATTGCAATTTGAATGTGAATATTGTGGATTCGGTACGCTTGTGTAGGAAATATATATAAATATATAGATAGTCATATTACTAATAGTAGTAATATTATAATACAATGATATTTGAAATATTTGTATATATATATGCTGATAGGGTTCAGTATGTAGATGTTTGAATTCTTTGTGAGATTGTGTCATGGCGCCATTTTGTAAGCGGCGGAAGCGTATGGGAATTTCGATGTGTGCGCATGCGTGACCAAAAATGTCCCGCCTTAAACTGATGGTTCAATTCAGTGACTTAGTGTGAGGTAATATTCATCACCATATGCTAATGCATTATACCTTTCAACAGGAAGCTTTCGGGTGACGTTGAGAGAATTTCGGGTGACGTTGAGAGAATTTCGGGTGACGTTGAGAGAATTTCGGGGGAATTCCGGATGACTTGGAAAGAACTCCGAGTGAATTTGAGAGATACCGAGTGAATTTCGGGTGACCTCAAGAGATACCGTCGAAGAGGAAACGGAAGTAGAGATAGAAGAGGAAACGGAGGTAGAGATAGAAGAGGAAACGGAAGTAGAGATAGAAGAGGAAACGGAAGTAGAGGAATCGGAAGGAGAGAAAGACGAAAGGAGACTTATTTAGATGAGTAACACTCAAGAAGGGAAAATATTCCTCACACTGAAATCAAATGATGATCTAGGGATCATTGGGTCAAGAGTGACATTGATTGCTTAATATCTTTAAAATTTTCATTTATTAAATTGTTGTTTAAATTTCATCTTTGTATTTCTTTTAATTTAACTGTCGGCATTGTTGACTGGGGGCTCGTAGCCATCTATAATATATTGTCCAGAAGTAAACATTCTGAAAGCGGACCAGGGAACTTCCTCATAATTCTGTAAAGTCTATAGGAAGAACCCCACCCCTACTAAACGACACTTCACAAAATCCATAGAGACAGGTTCAAATGATTCTAACGGTTCTGTATCACAACTGTATGGTGAAAATGAATCTATTGAAATTGTATTGAAAAGCGTATCTCTAAAGCTTTGTACTTTGTCACGGAAGAAATTTGCAAATAGGTGTGGAAGGTCTACTGGAGAGAAGGTAGTTTGAAGTGGAGTACATTTTTTGTTCCTTGACATTAGTCTGTTAGTTATCCCGAAGAGCTCTTTTCAGCTGGAACTCTCCGTGATCTTAGTACTGTAGTGGGATAATTTGGCTAAATGGACTATGTTTGTGACGTTCTTCTCAGCGGCTTCATAGATTTTATTTATGAATATTGAGTCTAGTGGAAAGCCAAATCTTCTCTGCTTTACGCCGGTCTTTTTGAGCAGTGCGAAGCTGGTCCCTAACACTGCTATACCATGGAGAACACTTTTAAATTGATACTCTCTGCACTTTATGGATAGGGCATGTTTTTCAAGCAATGAACGCAGACAGTTATCGAGTTGTTCTGCTGTAGGAGGTAAGCAAGTTGTTAGGTTTTCTTGGATGTCATGCATTAGTTTGGTTCTATTTATCATACGAAAGTTTCTCTTAGTAGCAAATAAAGGTTGAGGGTTAGGGACTGATACGTCGAGATAGCATATAATGCTGAGGTGATCTGATGCAAGTTCGTGGGATACAAGGGTTGATCGCATAATATTATCATCAGGTCTATGAAGAATCCTGTCTAAAATGTGACCATGTTTATTGGTTAACTAACTCATTAAGTTAAAAACATGAATGAAATCTAGGAGTTTTTATGTGTATGAGTTGCAGGAGAGTCAAATTGAAAGTTGAAATCTCCAAGAATAATAAGTTGAAATCTCCAAGAATAATCAGGATGCCACCTATCAAATTTCCATAATCCAGGTGATTCGGAGCCTGACCAACAAATGGTTACTGGCAGCTTGTTATTTGTACTAGAAGGAGGGCTGTAGAGGTACAAACAATGGACTGACCTTTGTTCCATTGTGAGTGTTGTTTGGACAAGTTCAAACGATGTGTGGCAGACATTGAAGGTTGTGCTGTATTTAAGACATTTCATCATGGAAGTCTTTGTGATGACAGCAATTCCACCTCCTCGAGAGAGGCAGGGGAACGACCTGATGGAGTAACCGGTGTGTGTTAGATCCGCGCACTTGGGCTCATCGCCTGATGATTTTAGCAACTGTTTCTGTCAAGAAGAAGAACGTTGTTAAAATTAACTATTTATGTGCGCTTTTTCGGTGGTCCTACTAATTGGGCGTTGAATAATGCAATACGCAGTAGTATCTCTGGGATAATTGACACAGTGGTTGATGATTTAATATGGATTTGCACCAGTTATCCAAATTAGCGGCTGAATTTTTAAATTGTTTAGCTGGAAAGGGTGAACGAGAGATAACTGGAATTCTTCTTACTGTTCTACGCCAGCCAGCATTGAAACAACGTTTCTTTTTTTTTTTCTTTTTTGTTTTTCGCTTCCGTTTACACTTCAATAATGATGAATATAGTCCCAGTTCGTTTAGTCTTGACCACAATGTAGTATGAGGAGCCAGTGAATGGTCATTTGAACCAATTAACGAGGATCCATCATAGCATAAACTGGTTGACTGGCGATCACGCGATAGCGGCCATCTTTCCGGAATTCCTATACTCGCTTACCCATTTGTCTGATAGCCATCCTAGCTGTGTACCCCATGTCGTTATGGCACGCCGAATGGATGAATTGGTGCTATGATGTAGTGGTTCAGCGGAATAAAACCTCGAACTCCAAATATCGAGTTCTTACTCTTGTTTCAGATACTTCTTAGATCTCGGGCCTGGTGAAGTCAGACTTAATATATGGTAGGGTAAACATAAGTAATCGTAGGTTGAGCTGGAGTGATCGTCGGGTGAACTTGGAAAGATCGTAGATGAACTGAAATAATCGTAGGCAGGAACGGCGTTAACAAACGCGGTACCCGATTTGGATCATTTTAGTAGTCTTAACAACGGATTTACGCGCGGGGCCCCCTGTGAACAGGACCGTCATTTCATTTTTTTTCGGGGGTGGGCGGGGGACATGACGGGCTTGTTAATTTTCGTATATTGGCTTCATAAATTTTACAGCACATGCAAATGCCCCCCACCCCCCGACGTTTCAGCATGTGAGCACGTCTTTTTTGGGGGAAATAAACGATTAAAAACGCTTATATATATATATATATATATATATATATATATATATATATATATATATATATAAATATAATAATAATAATAATAATAATAATAACAGGGTCCGATTAAGCCAAATCGGTCTAAGGCCGGCACTGGTCGTAGCGTCAACTGTGGTAATCGCAGGGTGAGTTCGGCGAGATCGTTGGGAGAGACATGAACTATTGTTAGTTAATAATAGTTTTAAAGCCTAATTCTCCATAAGGTAATAAATCTAGCAATCAAACCCCCATGTGAACAACCCAAACTAGACACGCTCTTCGTCAGACACTAGCAATCTGATTGTTCCCACTGTTTAAACGAAGTCATATCGACAACGTTAATTTTGGGTACCAGTGCTCAGCTATGTAGACCGAATTGCCCCATGATCTTAGACATAAGGACACCGTGATCTCATTCATGAGTGCTCTTAAAATGCACGTATTTAGACTACACAGACTTGAAGACTGAATAATGATTACATCCTTAATTATTGTCAGCATGTTTTTTTGTTTGTTTGATAATTTCATGGTGTTTGTTTTTGTAATATTGTTGCAGAATATGGTTCTTTAATATTGTAAAGCGCTTAGAGCTTCTAAAGAGTAGGCACTTTATTAAGTCCACATTATTATTATTATTATTATTATTATTATTATTATTATTATTATTATTATTATTATTGCTGATGTTGTTAAAATATACTTGTATCCCGCAATTGTATTTTTCTTACGCTTGCATGTCGGAAATGTGTGCCTGCTATTGGTCTTCTCTGCGGCTAGCATAAACGCGTATGTATGTATGTATGTATGTATGTATGTATGTATGTATGTATGTATGTATGTGTGTGTGTGTGTGTGTGTGTGTGTGTGTGTGTGTGTGTGTGTGTTAAAGCTAAGTTTAAATCCAAATCACACACACACACAGAATCACACACACACACACACACACACACACACACACACGGTATTATGCATGGCCACAAACGTATGGTAATCAACATAACTGCTCTATATATAGTTTACTGAAAGAAAATGCGGAGGAATTAATCGATAATGATAAACAAGTATGAATCCAAGCTGTTTTACTTCAATGAAACCGTTTCGAATTTTTGGGTTATCTCTCGCCCCTTCCTTGTACAAGTCTCATCTGGTGACTTGGAAGCGCTGTAATTGTTATTATTGCAAATGTAAAATGGGAACAAACACCCCTACGCACAAAAGATCAAACGACCCCCATAAAAAAAATGAGGCGAAAATATAAGCAACTTATAAAAGGCGTTCACTTGACAGCTAAGACACCAAGAATAGCTTCCCCTGATCGCCATCAGATGGCGTTCTCATAAAGAGAACATGTCAGAGAGATTTGCTGTGCACAGGAGCAAAATGGAGTATTTCTAGACCTAAATGCATCGCAGACTGTTTGCGTTACGCTTTCCTTTTTTAGATTCAAGCGGGGAATTTCGTATTTATCACGAAAATCCGCCATGGAGAGAGAACACACGAAGTTGATGCTAGTCAGCGCTAACGTAGGATCCATATTCGAGGATGTGAGTGCAAAATTTAATATATTCGATGTTCATCAAATTTTTATTTAGTATCTGCGCTACAATACTTTGAGCTGTTATGTTCCAGTGATTGCTTTAATTGATTCTTTTTGTTAAATGTTGCATCAATTAATTTTCTCAACCAATTTGTTCGGTATTTATGTTAACCACCCTGTTGACCCGTGCATTTCCTGTATGTTTACCTGACACTGTGACAGTGCCATGTGTGGGTGGTGATGGTGGTTGGTGGGCTTAACGGTTGTTTATACACAACATCTGTTAGGAAAACACACTGCCTGAACCTCAAATTTCACAAAAAATTGTCTGAAACAGTTTTCGCAATGTTCAGCGTTTAACATGAAGGTTTTAAGTGAATACTTGTGTAAATGTGTACAATGTATATAGTAATCATCATACAGGTTGTTGATGCGTTAAATACCGAATGTTTCATTAACGGGTGTCGGTTTTCAGATTTGATTGCTCCGCCCTTTAAATGGCATGTATGCACTTTATTTGGGTCCTCATGCAACCATATTCCTCATGAAGGTCAATATTGTAAACTTGGGATAAACTGGGCAAAACTCATTGTTAAAGTACATGAACCTTTATGGACGAGGTCAGCTTAAAGGTGTGATCCAATATAAACCGGAATGAAGGTTGCATGCTGTAATGTCACAGCAAAAACCTCTCATGTTGAAAATAGTTGTGCTTAAACTATGGACATGTTATTTTATTTAGTTTAGTATCTGTACAATCAATATTTTTGGGAAATTTCTTGATGACAGTTAAGGTGCAGGTTATTCACTATTCTTAACTGAATACATTGTGTTTAAACTATATAAGTATTAAATTTAAGAACAGCAATATTTTTATTGGTAAATGTGCCTACATAACCACATTAGCATACTATTTAGTCAGGTATACATTTACATGGTGCACAAATTTGATTTTTTGGGGGTTAGTTTTAATGGCATTTTTAAAACATCATTAGCTGTGGCACACCGAGGCAATAGGAACTAAATGCCTTCTTTTGGACACTCTGGAGTCAGCTGGCCTAGGCACTTGAACCCACAACCCTTTAATTACAAGTTCATTGCTCCATCGGCTGAGCTTTCACTTCCCCCACATACCTAACCCACAGTTATGGGTTTGTTAATATCAGAATAACTTTTGTCATTGGTCATGTAGAAATTCTGTGTGGCATGTATTTTGTGGTTTTTATAATTATGAAGGAGTTGAAAGGATAACATTATGTTTTTCATGAGAATGAGATGTTTGATGACTTCTTTATCATGACCATTGTACATATCATACATTGAGGTGAAATGTTGGATAAAATGATTCATTATATTATTAATGAACCTGGGAGCATTCACTAAATTTTTAAAATTATCTGCACTCATTTTTTTTAAGGGTCAAATACACATTTTTGGATGGAATTCAAAGATAGGAAAATAATTTCTGGCATTTTTTAGTCATCAGATCAATATTGATTACATATCGTATAGTTTTTTTCTATCGTCAGCTTTAATTTTGAAGGAAATAGTGACTTAACATTCTATGTTTTACATTGATTATAAATGTGTTGTTTTCAAACAAAAGGTGGGAGGGTGGGGTGGAATAGTGTGAAATTATGGTAGAGCTTTTACTTGCCATATAGGTATATTTAGACAGATTTTCCACACATCGTTTGAACTAGTCCAAACCAAACTCACACTGGAACAAAGGTCAGTCCATTTTTTTCTGCATCTGCTGGAAAAAAAAACAAGCTAACTGAATGTCTCATTTTGGAGCAGTTTCCAAATATCCTTTTACTTTGACAGTCCTGGAAACAATGCACATCAAACCTCCTAGATTCCATTAACACATTAACCCCTGGAAGTTTTCGCTGTTTTTGCATGAAATGCGAGTAGGAAACATACTTTGGGGACTATTTCTAAATACATCGTAATCCATCGATTTCCAAACAATAATCTGTTAGACAAATGGTTACTAATGATACAGAAAATGTTTTTCATTGGTTAGTTTACTGGCGCATGAGCAGAAGGGCAAAAATCGGACTTCTTTTTTTATTTTTATTTTTTGCCTAACGGACCCATAATTTTCGTATGTAGAAGACTCTTTATTCAAAATGTCCACATTATCCTACTTTATGCACAGGTTCACCTGTCTGTGTGTGTCTCAGACCGGTCTGCCGTAGATCTGAGGTCATAAAGTCTAAAATCTGGACACAAATTCGAAACCCGACCATGGGCGATTTTTGGGTTAAAAAAAACGGGTCCAAAAACTTCGGTTTTTCCCTCTGTATTTTGTAATACAATTAAAATGTCCAGATTACTTGCTATCATTGTAGAGCTACATCTGTCTACTTTTCAATGATACCACCCACTTTAGTGTATCATGTATGACCTTGATGCTACAGACCATTTAAGTAGGCTACTACCTCATACCCCATAAAGTCATCGCTAGGGGTTAATGTGTTAATGTTTTCAACCATCTATTAACCAACCCACCCATAAACATGGTCAGATTTTAGACTGGATTGTTCATACACCTGATGATAATACGTGTATTCTATGCTCCTCCCCGGTATCCCACGAACTTGCATCAGATCACCTCTGCATTATATACCATCTTTAATTGGATAAGTCCTTGACTGTCCACCTTTATTTGCTACTAAGAAAAACCTCTGTATGATAAATTGAACTAAAGTAATGCATGACATCCAAGCAAGTCTTACATCTTGCTTACCTCCTAATGATACACTGACTAGGTGAATTTGATGTTGGTGTTGCTGGTATTGTTTGAAGTAAAGAATGTAAATGAGAAAGTCTTTGTGTTGTGATGGCCTCGCATTTTATCATCATTCATCTGCAGCTTGTTAGATGTCATCCATGACATTGATGACACTGGTGATGATCTATGACACTTGACTATCTTTAGAGTGGCTGAGTGTATAGAATATAACAACTCAAGGTTGAATAGATAAAATTTTTATCAAATTTATGAATGCAAGAATTTCATGGACATAAATGTTCAGCTCAGTATATCATACTACAATAATGGCTGGGTTGACCAAATGCCCTATAGTCTTTACTTTGTCATATGGAAATTACTGTCATATTGTGAGAGAGTCTCTGTTCAATGAGTTTTTCCAAGTACTCATCAAATTTCTCTTCTTTCCTCATTCCTTCCTCTTCCTCCTTCTATATACTGTGCCTCTTGTGTGCACACTGGAAGTCTCCATGGCTTCTTATTCTCTCTGTGTCGTCACTTTGTACACCCTGGAATATCTCAGCACCATGGAAGCTTCTTAAAGACATATAAGGGACGTACACCTTTGTCTCCCTGCTCTACTCTTTGAAATTAACCACTCTTTAGACTAATGGGCGAACAATTATACCACGCCCTATGTACAAATAAATTTCCACTTATCAGATCACCACATGGTATATTATGTTGCCAGTAAGGGGGAAAATGTCACAGTTTGCAACATTGCCGAAGACCAGCATGATCTCAGGAACACAACAGAGTATAGATTCCAAAATTGATTTTGGACAGGAATGATAAAAACAGATTTCAAATCAGTTTGTGTACATTTTCACTTGACCTAGATGTGAATCATTCAACAGAAAATTCCACTCCAATTATAAACAGGCTAAGGCCTAGAACATTCAAAAGTCAAATGCTGTGTAAATATTCTATTTATAACATAATCTTGGACAAAGTTAAGCAAACAATTAAATATACAACAGAGATTAATGAACACATGCCATAGATAGTGATTGATACAAAAAAAATCTTTCATACAAATAGGTCAGTATCTTTATTTGAGAAATACTTGGTTTAGTTTGGAGTTTGCAATAAAGAAACACAAGCTTCTATTTTAATGCTGTGGCAGTTGGAGTAAAGTGCTTTGCTGAGGGACAAAGGGACCTGGTAGAATTCAAACATATGCCATTTCAGTTGATTTTTCAGATGCTAACTAACGTTACATTGTAGCAGCTTCTGTTTCCATTTTTTGCCTCATATGGCATATTGGATGGTGCATCAGGCCTTCAGGAAGACTACTTAAACTATTTTCCCCCTGAAGCAATAAGGACATAGAAATTATTTTTTAAAAAAATAGACTTATCAGTGCAGGGCTCGAAATTAGCGGTAGTCCGCTAGCCCGATACAAGTAGATTTCCTGTCGGACTAGTAACTATCATAATACTATTAGTCCGATGGGCTCGTAAGTTTTGTTTATCAACAGTCAGCATTTGTTTACTCAATACCCAAGTTAAGACGTGATTTCAGCATTCTGTAGAACCAATACATTGACCTTTGTAAACAGTCATAAAATATTAGCATGAGAAGATGAAGTCAATTTCTGCCACAGAAATGTGTCTCTAATACAACAAGCCATCTGATTTTGTGCATTGCGCTTAACAGCACCAATCGTGGTCCTGTCATTAACAGCGGAAGTTTGGTAATTTATATCCTAATTAATCTGACAGCGAATTCAATGAAAAATAACCTGGTTTGACACTTGATTCATGTGACCACAGAAACAAACTACAAAACTACAAAACAAAAGAACATTTCAAAAAATTATTTTGCATGCTTGTTCGTTTCCTTTTTTTGTTGTTGCTTGATAGCCAAATGCACCAACAGTCTCAAACGGGAAACTGTATAATTTACGTTTCCATTGAAATAATTATAAGAATTTGATCAATTTATTATGATTACATTACTGACACATCATTTCCATACTACTACTTTTTCTATGACAAAAAAAATTGTTTTTATATTTTTCCCATACAAAACTAAACAAATAATTGAATACACGTGGAGATATCCTAGAAATATGCCGTACATTTGTTGGGAATTAAAATCTCTCAGCATGGGCAGGTAAGATTTGAAAATTTTCCCGCTTATTAATTTCAACAATACATTGAGGTACGATTAATTAGGAACACTTACTAAACTTATGCTACGCTATTAATGATGATACCGTAATTGGCGCTGTTAAATACTACGCGCCGAAACAGGTGACTTCGTTTGATAGGAACACACATTTTCCAAGGTGAAATTAACATTATGTTTTATGTTAATATTTTATAAGTGTTTATAATAGCCACTGCTTTGATCCTGCAGAACATCCGCTGAAGTCAAGACTTTATTAGGGAGAGGGCATTTAATGGGTGTGTGTGTGTGTGTGTGTGTGTGCAAAGGCAAGCTTTTTGAAACGTGTTTTTTGCTCTGACTTTTTTTTATATAAAGGACACTGTGCCATTCCTTTTCTTACTTTAAATAATTCGCGTCAGCTATAATGTAACATTTCGTATTTCAAAACGAGACATCAATTCCCGCCTTATAAGACAGGCTAAATGTGGCATTTTATAGAAGGTGTTCAGCCTCCGGAAAAAAGCAAAAGTTGAATGAAAATAACATAAAAGAGAGGAATAATTCTTATGATAGGGAAAAACATAATCGGACATTTCAGAAAACATAGACACGTGGAGGACGAGAAAGGACACCTGGATTCTTTTCAGGAATTGGATCCAGATGATATAGAGAAACAATAAATGTTAATTGACTGATTGATGATTTGAAGTAGAATTTATACTTCTGTACCCCTGCATTTCATATGATAATGCTGTTTATGAAACTAAATTGTTGTTAATCTCAATACAAGTGTGTGACAATATTTTGTGGACAGGAGTAGTAAATGTTTGGCAGGACTAGTAAATTTCTCAGTACACTAGTCCTTCTGGCTAATAAGAAATTTGTGTTAAATTCAAGCCCTGCAATGTTTCCCTTTACCCTCATTTGCCCTTCAGAGGCCCCCACAATTTTAATTTGACCGTTCAGTTTTGACACCAAGGAGACTTTTGACTCTTAAGTACATGTATTGGACCCATTGGGAATACACTGCTTATTCTCAAAAAGGATCTTATTTTTTTATGAATTGTTTTTGTCTTTGTTTTTCTTTCTCTTCTTAATAATAATGATGATGACGATGACAATTGTGCTAATTTGAGACACAATATGACATTCAAAACATTCATCTTGACAATCATATGTTTTTCGCTAAAGACTTCTTATGAAGTAAAGGTGATCATAAATGAAAATTGTGCTGATTTGACTTCCAATATGGCCACCACAATAGCTGTTTAAAAAATCTTATTAATAATCCAAAATGAAAAAGTCACATTTACATGGCATTTTCACCAGAGGACTTATAATGTCTGGTTGGTTCTAAATGAGAATCTTGCCATTCAGAAATGACCACCACAGCAGCCATATTGAAAATCGTATAATATTGCAGCAGTTTCTGAATTGTCGTGGGGTTTTAACAGAAAGACTTCTTGTGCTGACTAATTCGTCCTGCATGTAAATAATGCCCATCAAAAGAATCATGTTATACTTTTTCCTCAGATGCCCATTTCTGCATGGAATTTTTACTAAAAGACTTGTCGTGTTGATCATAAATAAAAATGGTGCTGCTCAGTTTTCGATGGCTACTTGGCCATCTTAAAATATTTGTTATCACTACATCAGAATATATGATCACAGTCAGCATGGCTTTTTTATTGAAAGACAAATAACACTATGCTAGCACCAGAAGATGTCTTGTATCTAGTTTGTTGTAATGGAAATTGTGTAGTTCTGAAATCCACTATGGCAGCCATCTTGATTATCTTTTTTGTTGTTAATAATCCAGAACATAAAGTCATCAGAGGTCTCGGAAACGCGTAATTACGCGTATTTGAATGCAAATATGTGATTTGGGACGCATAAATCACTCGATGCAGGAGTCCTCCATACGCATGCAAATAGCTGGGACACAATGTTAGTGTTGATTACTTTATCATTTTAGGTTTGCTGATATTTAGTGACATAATTCAGTGGTTCAAATACCCCCAGTTCTGCCTGCTGTATTTATTTGAGTACATCAAAAGATCATGTGGCAATAGCTGGGCTAGCTGGGCGGCAAGTTCACAGGGCTTTAACTAGCAGCTTTGGTGGGAAAATGTGCTGAAATTTACAATAACTGAATTCAGAGACAGAAAGATCCTGAGATGTACATGTAGTTATTATAAGAGCTTCCATTATTGTGTTAATTTCTGACTGGCCAAATAAATAGTGCATACGACCTCCAAATCAAAACACATCAGGAAACTGACAAAGGTTTTAAAAGAGATTTAGAAGATTGCTAAAGTTTCTAGAACTGACAATTTGGATGGAAGTGTAGCGAAGTGTCAGAAAGTGTGTGATACCTGGCTTAGTGTTTGGAATACAACTATTCCTTGGATTGTCAAAATTCAGTCTCACCCTGAAGGACTATCAAGAGTTACATGACTGTCAGGTTATTCTGGGTATCTAATATTGGTGCAAAACCCATACCGAAGTCAATTGTCACCAGAATATTATATTCAAATAATACATGTAACCTGACACTGTTGTACATGTCAGTGTTTTAAAGAATGTGGAAATTAAACTGAACGGCAACCAACAGTTCTTCTAATCTGCAAAGTTCAACATTGTCAAGGATTAGGACTGCAACTTTTGATGGTGGGACTACTACTTTAACCAAAAAGGGAGTCTTGGACTCCTAGTTTTAACATTTTAGCGAAACCTCTGGTCGTATCAGCATTGGTTTTCACCAGAAGACTTCTTACCATGTCTGGTTGGTCCTATTTGATATGGTACCAATCAGACATCCAAGGGTGGTCATATTGCTACTCCCCGTCAATGGAAAGACATTTTGACATGGGGGTTTTCATCAAAAGAGTTCTGTAACCCTTGATATGGTCATCATGGTGCCATCTTGAGAATATTTCTAGGCTCTTCAAAAAAGATGACTATATCAACATGGAGTTTCAGTTTCACCAGTAGACGTCTTGTAATACCTAGTTAGTCACGCCACTCTGGTGGCTTAGTGGTTAGAGTGTCAGCCTCTGGTGCAGGATGTCACATGTTCAAATCCTGGTCAAATGATACCAGAAACTTTAAAAATGGTACAAACAGCTGCCTCACTAGGCATTCGACATTAAGAGATTAGTGTTAGGATTGGTCGGCCTCTGATGTCAGGATAACTTGGTGGGACACCATATCATATGTCTGCAGCATGATGCCCCAGTCACACTGTGGACATCATAAAGATATGACTTAACATATTGGTTAAAGTTATGTTAAAATTACCAAATCACAGACAAACACACCTAGGTAGTTGGTTTTTAAACAAAAATGGTACCAATTATACATTCAATATGGCTGCCAGAACAAATAAGAAAATTATGCTGTTACTAATACTTAGAATGGATTCTCAAAGTGATATGGGCTTTCACCAGAAGATGTTTGATGGTGCATAATTGGTAATTAAAATAAACCCGACTCCCAATCTAATATCCAGTATATCCACCACTGTGGCTAATTGGAAAATCTTGTTAGTGTTGAAGATTATCAGAAATGGTTTTTTATACTCAGTATTTAAAAGTATGAAATTTTTATCTCGTATTCATGTACCTAAATTCTTTATGATCAGTAGACCATCACTCCCTTCATGAGACACTTCAAATTTGATGCAGTCCTTAAATTTCTTAGATGAACTGTGATTTAATGTAATGAATGACAGGCAGTATCTGTTGTTCATTTGACATGAATTAAAAAAATGAATGCTATAATCAGGAAATAGTATTACTCAGATTCAATGCATTGCTATCCCACATTAACTAAAAAGTTACATTTTTTGTTCAATATGAGTTCTGATAAAATAAAATCTTATGTATAAAAGAGGCCAGGGTCATGTTAGTGTGATTTGTTTTGGCATTATAATGTTTACAGTGGCTATTGGGGGCTAGTAAAAATAGAGGCGGGTTATGTAATTGTTGACAACACTGACTGGTTTCAGTTGTCTTTGGGCAAGTATCCTGCAATCTTAAGATTGCCCAAGTCAGATTATGGAGTATGTGCTGGGCAACAGGCTAGTTGATTTGTCCATCTGGAGACCATAATCTTGCTGTACATTTTTAAAGTCAAGGTCACATCAAGTCCAATGAGAATAAAACAGTCCAGGACAGTGAATATACTTTGGGACCACATCAAATGATGAGACTTTTGAAGCTGAAAGATAATGGTGTAGAAAACCAAAAAGTCTTTATTTATTTTTGGTGACTGTGACCTTAACATTTAAGCTGCCAAATTGAGCAAGAAACTCTGGCAGTTATTTTGCTGTTCATTGATGCCACTATCATGATCTATTGTGTCTGTATTATGTTGGCATATATGCTTTTCAGACATGCTTTATCACTTAACAAATCTTTGTATTTGTTGTTTAAAATTTGAAGATATCAAGTGTTACCATATGGATACGTGATTAAAACTGACAAAGGTCTGAAACAGCTTTTGTTTTACATGCCTATTAAGAAGCTGACATGTATTACCGTAGTCCCCGTTTGTGAACTCTTCATAATTGTGGTCCTCCTATATTGTGCTCATATTTAGCACATGGCATTTATTTTGCTGAATGATGCAGTTCAGAACCACTTTACATTCTTTCATGTCTGCTATACAGCCAGATCAGTGATCTGAATGATACTCGACATGTGAAGACTTCAGTAGATTGCACAATACAGTGTACACATCTTTCTTTCTTGAGAATACCAGATGTTCTCAACCTGGGCCAGTACCAAATAGTAGTAAAGGAACTTCTATGCTGGAATATTAAAATATATAACCCATTTTCATGTGTTATAAGGAATAGTGTCATCATTATGTTGAGACAGTTTATTGGACACTGATATCTCATGATGGAGAACAAACTGAGTGCTAAAGTTGAAAAGTTTTTACAGAAACCGAAACTTATTCAGTGTATTATACATGCTCTGATACTAGGAAGCTGGTCTAAAGCGCTCTCCGTTACTGATCACTGTCATCTCACCTCTGTCTGCATGGGTTCGAGTCTCAGATTTGGCTAATGTGGATTTGTCATAACGCTTGCCAGTAGCTTCTCGTGGGATGGTGGTTCTTTCCAGGGGTTTTCCCAGGTTCTTCCTCCACCATTAATACTGGCCACCATGTATAGCCTATCTTGTGCTGAAAAATGGTGTTAACCCTACAACAACAACAACTGCTGCTGCATCTAAGCGTCTCGTGTAAAATGCTATTGATATGCTAGCTTAAATTGAACTTTGAAATTAGATGCACGCTTCGTTCTTCCAGTTCCGGAATTAAATTTTTTTTTATGAATGTGAGATAACATCTTTGGAGATACATCCAGAATAATGGATTCGTTAAGATTTTTAGATATTATTGTCACTAGTGCCAATTTAAAATTGAATGCGGAGAATTTAATAGCAATTCGATGCAGCCCAAATTACGGCGACACAAATCACAAACCAGCCCGAAAAACCGCAACCCACAATCTAAAAAATGTTCTCACAAATTTACAAAGGAGCCCAATTGGGCGATAAAACTGCGTATCTGGCAACTCTGCTAAAGGGGAACTACTGCTGAGTGCTCATATTTAACAAAGTATTCATTTCACTTGGCTGCCTTGCTATCTTTGTCCCAGTTAGAGAATTTATGGAAGTTTATGTTACAAAACATTTATAACAATATTTGAATGATCAGATGAAGTAAATTCGCTGACATATAACCTGGGCCGCTAGAAGTTTAAAGAATTTTTGTGCCTTTTAACTTTTCTTTTATTCCACCTCTTTTATTTGATTCAAAAGACATTAATGTGATAATACAAAGGATGCCAGCTTTTGTTTGTTTGTTTATTTTTTTTGGTTTAATGCTATTTTTCAGCACAAGATAGGCTATACATGGCGGCCAACGTTCCCTCTAAGCGAACGGTAGATGTGCGTGCAGTGCTCGCTGCACTGTGCAAGCATTACGGAGACAGGCAAAAATTAATGTTGGAATGAGCGAAAATTGACAATTCAGCTGCGCAGGGATGTCTGAGCAGCTGCGCGTGCATGCATGCAGCTTATGAGGAACATTGATGGTGGCCAGAATTAATAGTGGAGGAAGACCCTGGAAAGAACCACCAACCCATAAGAAGCTACTAGCAAGCTTTCTCACATTGGCCGAATCTGAGACTCGAACCCACGCAGACAGAGGTGAGATGTCAGTGATCTGTAACAGACAGTGTTTTAGACCACTAGGCAACTCAGGGCCAGATGCCAGCTTTTAATTCAGTGCAATAATACAACAAATACTTATGCAAGTCAGTTATCAAAACGGGGTTGGCACTTACTTAGGTTCTCAGATAAAGACTCGCAGACATAGCCATTACAAGAAGACACATTGCATTATGACAATTGCACTTAAAAGGAATTAAAAGATAGATCAAGAGCGCAAATTTCAGTTTGCAGTTTAATTGTATTTATTTATTACAGTACATGTTTTTCCTCCACTCTGTGTATGTGACATTCTCTTTGATCAAAATTTCCTTATAGATCATTAATTGTAGTGTGCTATTATTGGAAAGGAAATGTAACACATTGTATGACCTATTTTTAAATTTGATATTTTATAATGTTGATTAAAATTTCCAGGTCCTATCTAATGTTTTTGATGATAAAATGAGCAATATATCAAAGCTTCCGTTACCAATCTTGATTATGATTGTTTTCATGTTCAACAAATAGTGATAACTGTTTTGGTATTTCTGGTTTTGAAAAATGGGTTCCATGCCTGACACCACATTATAAGCAGGTTTGCGAGTTATCATGGCGCGAGTTTTCGAGGGAATGGTGTACCTTGCAAAATATCACCCTGTTTTATTTTATCTTGGATCTCACTCTGACCACCAGGCCAACCTGTTGTGTTCTTTGTATTAACATTTCATTTCCATTGTTTTCGTTTGCTTATTTCTGGTGGGCAATAATTCTGTATATATAATAAATTTTTTGATAAACCAGGGGAAAACATGTCTTTACTTTTGACTGTATGAAGTACATGTATGTAATCCAGGTGGATTTAATTCAGACTACTTTGTTTGGCTGTTGTTACTATGGAAAGCCTGCTTGCAAAACTTGGAGAGAAGCTTTGTTTATTTGTTTACTTTTTTTCATTCCTGACTTACTGTCTTATTGCATTCATTTGAAACAAAGCCACAATGGTTCTCATTGGTATAGCAGTGCCAACAATGTGAAATGGAGATTCTGTTGGATGTTTGAAATTTGGTATAGTACAGTAGTAGTAAGGATGTGATCACATGGGCACTGCAGTGAATACATTAATCTTTGTTGCTGGTGATGGGCAAAACCAGGAATCAGGTAGTAATTATGATCGATGCTTTATGTACTTTGGCATCTGCCAGAAGAAGATGTTATACTTCAGGCTTGTTTTTCTTAGATAAGGAGTTTAAAATAAATAGATTTTTTTAGATAATGAAGTAAGATTTATACAGTTTTACCTGTCTAGTGAGACCTCTGCTTTGAGAGACCAGGATCTCTATGCACATAGTTAATGATTATATAGTCTTATTACCTGTTGTGAGATTCCCTGTCTTGAGAGACCAATACATTTTGGCAGATCAGGTGGTCTTTCAAGACTGGTTCTACTGTATTCATAACTTTGAATCTCTGACAGATGTGTTTGTGTATTTTGCAATCGATGAAAATATTATTAGTATTGGGTATGTCCCACATAGAGGTTTCCAGATATATATATATATATATATATATATATATTAATTTTTAATTTCCGGGATCAAATTTGTAAATACTATGGATCCAAAGGCTTTGTCATAACATTCCTTTGCTATATTGGTTTTAATTGGTTGCTACATTTGAGAAAATTAGCTAAATTATAATGTTTTTATTCCTTGATATGATGAATTCAGATAAATAGTGCCTTTTCACCTCTCATTCCTAGTTGGTATGTTAGATCATGGATAGATTCTTCTCTGTAATTAAAGCATGAAAAAAAAATGTTTATATTTTGTTCTTTTACTGAATAATTTTGAAATATGTCCTTCTGTATGTCTGTATATTGACAAATACAGTGTTGAAGTAATTATTTCGAATTCCAACTAATGAAAATAGGTGAAAATGCCTTGCAGACCAAATAAAAAAAGAAGTCTCTTCGATGAAATAAATGTTTTTTCTGCAATCTGGTGTATAGTTTTTACTTTGTGTTGCATACTGTTTTGTTAAGGTAGGGTTTAATGAGCAAACCTATATCATTACCAGTGATAGTGATGTTAACAATACTCCGATCACGGTGGTGCATGATGCCTATTTGGGTCTGGTTAAGATGTTGCTTTTTTGGGATTATATTAATACTGAGTTACAGTACTACACCTGTGATACATGTACTGACAAAATGTAAAAGTGGTTGTACATTATGGATAATGTATGTGAAATCAGCGAAAGAAACACGACATTCTGTGAACCGGAAACACATTGTTTTTGTTTGGTCTAATCATACCAGTATAAATTGTTTACCTCTAGCTTGTCCAGTATCATCAGCACAGACAAGCACATACAAACATTGTTTAAAAAAAACAAAAGAAAAACAATCAGTTTGGATATATTTAATTTTTAAGAATCACACTACAATATATTCTATTCACAGTCTATCACACAAAAACTGGTTACCACCCTAGTGACCTAGTGGTTTGAGTGTTCGCCTCAGATGTGGGAGGTTGTGGGTTTGATCCCAGTTTGAGCCATACCAATGACTTATAAAAATGGTACTAACAGCTGCTTCACTTGATGCTCAGCATTTAGAGTTTATAGTGTTAGGACTCGTTGACAGTGTCAGGATAATGTGACCGGGTGGGATATCATGCTAGATGTCTGCAGCATGATTCCCTGGGCCTAGTACTATAGGCCTGTTCAATGAGGGTTGTTACCTCCCTTGTGTGAGTTATCATTCTTTGTTAAATCTACTTCTGGTGAGCAAAAAAATCAATAACACCCCACAACACTTGACCAAATCCGGCCCTGTTGATACTGAGCTTCTATTCTGACTCTTAATAAAAATAAGTTTTATCTGCAGGAAAAGAATTTAAATTTCAGTACACTATTGAATTCCACAAAAAGTTCTTCATTTTGCCATATATATATATATATATATATATATATATATATATATATACACACACACACACACACACACATGGTCTCTGCTAACCTTGCTGCAAAATTTTGGGAACAGGTCAATTTTATTTTTATTTGTGAAGAGCATGCAAATGGAGGTGGACATAGACCACAATTAATTTTACTATATGTTCTCTACATATATTTCTCAGTACTGACCTTTCCACAGTGTGACAATCAATACAAATCATATGTTAATCTAGAATACCTCCAAAGATGACTTCACGGTGAAATTCTTGTCAAGGGTTGATCGGCATTTTTTTGAGCTGCTGCACTGTAAACAGAGCAGCATGTAAACAGAACACATATTTCACTTCCGGATCATCACCAAGGCCTTATTACTCCATGTGCACTGTAGCCAAATTACACACTGACAACCACTCTCTCTGCTCATATTCTCAAGAATAAACAATTACCTTTAAATCCATACCAAATATGCATCAATATAACTCTTCTACCACCACCAAAATGAGAGAGGAAAAAATGTTCTAAAAATAGACTGGAACTACATTCGTGGGTACTGAACTGGAAGTATTAATTGTGGTGTGAATAAATCAGGGGAGATAACCCTTATTGAACAGGCCTATAGTCTGTGTCTACATTCCCGTTTGTTTGTAAACCCCCCCCCCCCCCCCCCGGCTGACTCAATAAATCTTACTCAGTTCATTCATTGATTTATAATTTATAACCCGATTGCGATCAGGATGTTCATAACACCTTTATCTTCTGATGCTTAACTGAAGTTTTCATTACAACCATAGCCAGAGATCAATTTCCAGTTCCTGGACAAGTCCATTTTCAGCAAAGGGGCAGATGCATAAATATGCATGTATGTACATAGAAGGTAGATTTTATAGGCGGCAAATTGATATAACTCTTAACCTTACCGTAATTGACGGAACTATCGGGGAGTAACCAAATAGGAGCAGTGATATCACTCTTTTTGCGGAAAAGAGACTTGCCCAAATTGTTTGCAATATGGTGTCGTGTTAGTATGAAATCATTTTAAACTGCCATACAGCAGATATTGTAGCGATATGACTGAAGAATTGTTAAAACTACATTAAAAATCTAAATCACACACACTAAAACTGACATTGTTTATTTTTGTTTTACAATAAATCACTTTGTATCAACCATACAGTTGAGACAATACTACCAAGTACAGCGTATATGTGCATTAGATATTTTAATGCAAACACAGCTAAAATAATGTTTATTCTTGCACTAGAGAAAGGTAACATTGAAGTTACTTTAATGTTGTTATTGTATGGTTTAACACATTGTTTCAGCACAAGATAGGCTTACATGGCGGTCAGTATAACTGTTGGAGGAAGAACCCTGGAAAATCACCTATCTATGAAAAGCTACTGGCGAACTTTCTTACATACCTACATTAGCAGAGTCTGAGACTCGAACCGAGCCAGACCGAGGTGAAATGGCAGTGATCCAGAATGGTGAGCACTTTTGACCACTCAGCCACTCAGGGCCCCACCCACTGTCAGGAAAATCTGAATAGGTGGGACATGATGTCCCAGTACTAGACATCACTATAAACTGTCACACTGCAGACATCATAGTGATATGACTGAAATATTTTTAAAGCTACATTACAAATCCAAATCACACACACACACACATACACACACCTAGTGCATTTGCCATAGAGGCAGGAAGTTGTGGGTTCGATCCCCTTCCGAGTCATACCAAAGACTTACACAAATGGTACTAACAACTGCCTCGCTTGATGCTCAGCATTAAGAGGTTAGTGTTAGGACTGGTTGGGCTGGTGTCAGGATAATGTGACGGGTGGGACACCATGCTACATGTCTGCGGCATGATGCCCCAGTGCTAGACATCGCTATAAACTGCCTCACTGCAGACATTGTAGCGATATGACTGAAAAATTGTTAAAGTTTCATTAAAAGTCCTAATCAAAGAAACAAAAACCTACATAGTCAAACCCGTATTGGCCACCAGAAAGAGCAAAAGTTCTCTTTGTAGATGGGTAACCTTTTAAGATATGGTTTTTAAACAAAAAAAAACATGCAGCAAAAAGTATTGTTGTTGTTGTTATTATTTTAAGATGTTTTTTTAAAATTATTTGCACCATTTTAAAATGCATACATGTTGTTCTGTCCAAAATTGGTATTCCTCACAAGATTACTGTATCCAGCTAACCTACCATCCAGTTAATTTATTCATAGCTGACTTAAAATGGTCACTGATCTTACATTGTTTGTGGGGGTGTTGATCCTCGTGACTCCCCAGCACATACAGCTGGTTTGAGTCGATAAGAGGAACACCGTCTATAATGAATATGTAGTAAAAGTTGTAGTGGATCCCTGTCCACCCATGAGTGCAGTTTGTGGTGTATATTTTTTTTTTCTTTTTTTTTTATACTAATAGTAATTTGGATGACGGTTAATCTTTGTTTTGTTTGTCAAATTATAAAAGTTATATTACCCATAAAGGAATTTAGACTGATTATACTTTCAAATCTCTATTCGAGCTATAGAGAATATTGATTTCCTTACAGTCTAGTTTCTTAAACTTAGGATCGTACTCTTTTCCCTTAGAACTACAAAGTTCCAAGGACAATTTTCTCTCCTCTTTAATATAGTATTATTATTATATGTATCGATTCCCAGTTGACTTTGACAAAGTCATTTGTCCATTATGTGTGCAAGTTGTATTTTTAATTTGTGTGTTTGTCAAGTATTTTTGTATGGACGGCACTAAATATTTCAAATTGATGAGTTGTTTCACTAAGTTTTGGTGTAATTTTGAATATTTATAATAATAAAATAAATTTTAAATAAAAATAATAATATATAAGATAAAAAGATAATTTTTTTTATTTAATTAAATCCCAAAAGGTGCATTTTATTTAAAAAGTTTATGTATATTTGTTTA
Organism: Unio delphinus; assembly: GCA_029339505.1. Lineage (NCBI taxonomy): Eukaryota > Metazoa > Mollusca > Bivalvia > Unionida > Unionidae > Unio > Unio delphinus. Next base: position 2,371,175 of record JAQISU010000109.1, on the reverse strand, counting down.
ATAAGAATTTCTTTTAAATGCTGTGGCATTGTTGAATAAACATGTATCTATCTGTGATGTGTTTTATTGTTAGTCATTTGGTTTGTCATGGTCATAGCGGTCGTAAACTTTTATATCTTTCTGTAGTCTAGATTAGACTGTTTAAAATAGTTATAAAAATAATTTTGAATAGTTTTTAGCAAACTATTAAAAATATTTGAGTTGTTTATAGGACCTTAGCCCTATTAAAGTTCTTTTCTTTGAAAGTTTAATAGTGCCTTGGCACTAAAAGATTAAAGGGAAAGAATTTTCCATTCACTTTGTTTGTATTGTATGTAAGTTGGGAAATTTCTTATGTAATAAGTTACGTTCGTGATAGCAACTCGCAAGGAGAATGCTTTTGTAGTATATCTTCAAAGGTTTTTAGTTGTAGTCTATAAGAATAACGAGTCTAATTTTAGTTTTCCATGGTATTACTTCAAAGATGTGTATTGGGGGATTTATATGTGTATGTATGTATATATATATATATATATATATATATATATATATAAAGTTCAACCATTATAGTAGCTATTGAGAAAATGCGCTTACTTCTGATGGGACACAACATTATCGCCAGATTGAGGTCCAGCTCTGCTATAAGTTCAGTTAGAATTCCGCCCGGACTATCTTTTGGATTCTTTTCAATACCCGGAGTCTGGGTGTCGACTTTTTTTAATTTGGAGCTTTCGAATATACCAGACATTATTTTTCTTCAGGTTGGAGAAAATGAGATAGGGATTAAACATCCCTCTACAATTTTGGCTGAAATTCAAGAGTTGTGTTTTCAGTTGAGAAGTATGGGAGTTAGATACATTCTAATTGGGACCCTTCTTGTGCGACGTCACCCTAGAGGGATTACTGTAAGAGAATACAATCTAGCAGCCCATTACATAAATGTGGAGTTATCTCGATTTGTTCGGACATTTCCAAATTTTGTTTGTGCACCTTGTCTAAATAATTGCACAGCCATAAAATGGAGGATTGAATCATTTGTCAGCTGGCTTATACAGGCTAGGCTTCAAAGTATATACAGTGTATAAAAATAATGTCTGGATTAGTTATTTGCTCTACTCTGGAGATTATTCCAGAGACAGCAGCTTTTGTGAGAAGCCAGTGATGAATAAAAAATCCGAAGAAGCCTTATATGGCTATTCATTATTACCCATGAGCCAAAACTTGGCCAGCTTTTACAGATTGAAATATTGATTGAGCCCTGACCCCAATAGAAAGAATCGTAATTTGCACCTATTGTCAAAGACAATTTTTTGTTTTTCTTCAGAGATGGCTTGTCATTCACAGGCAGATGGGATATATCAAACTATACCTTTCAACTTGCTATCAAATGCAGCTTCTGTGTCTTCTTTGATAACACAAATACTTTTCCCACCATCCATCAGATCCTTTAGCCCTCTACTCTAAGGATAAAAACTGCATTACTTTTGAATTTGACATATTGACACCTTGGAGTTAGAAATCACTGCCTTCTGCATAAAGCAAAATTTAGTTTGATAGACTGTGCAAAAAGAAACCTTTGTACATGTATTTGTAAGAAATACTTGGACTCTTGAAGGCAGATGACCATTACATAGAGGTAGAGGACATTTGTATTTGAAAGAGAATGGGGCTTAAAATGGCTGTTGTTTACAGGTGTCTCCTGAGTAAAGGTGACTGTTAGGACAGGTGTATTTCTGTTTTTACCAAACTTGCAGTGTAGGTGCATAATAGGACTGAGGTGCATAGCCATGCCATGGGTCACTGACGTTTTTTTCTAATGCTTGTTCAGTATTGCATAAAGTGTCTTGTACTTTTTTCTGATTTGCATCTAACCTTGTCCATAGAGTGAATCTTGGGACGAACATGTATTTGATCACTCTTACCAGGTTTCCAGGGTTTATTAAAGTTCCTTTTGCCTCCAGCCTTGCAACTTGGTGTATCTTGGGAAAAAAGTGTTGTGCCAAAACTAGATCTATTACAAACTTTCTAGGGCTTGATGTACTACGCTTAAAAGATACTAATTTGGAAATATAAGTATCTTGTAAGCTGATTGACATTAACAAATTTAAATACCATACATATGGAGGCCATCATGAAGCTCTTGTTATGGGTACTTTTACATAAATGATAGTTATAGTAAAATAGGGTTCTCACGGAAAGATTTTTTATGATGTCTGGTTGATTCTAAATGAATATGGTACTGATGTGACATAAGCATGGCTACCATTGTTTCCCTTTTAAAACTCCTATTATTGGTAGAGTTTATAGATATGGTGCTGATCTGACATCCAGAATAGCTACCATTATTACCATTTTGAAACTTCTTATTGGTAGAGTTCTTGAACAGATAGATGGTCATTTCAGCATGGAATTTGCACTTTAAGACTTCTTATAGCTGTTGTGCTGATCTGACATCCAGCATGGCTACCATTGTTTCCCTATTGAAACTCCATATGAACATGGAATTTGCACTTACAATATCTTGTTGGTTCTAAAGGAAAATCCTGCCACCAGACCTTCTGAACACTTGGTCCTATCAACATGGCTCCAAATAAAAAACTTTGTCAAAAAAAATATGGCAGCCACAGTGTCCATCATGAAACTTTTGGTACAGCGACTTCTCCTGGATGGATGATTCTACTGAACTTTTGTTTGCTGACATTTTTTTATTGCAAGATGTAGTTGCATTTAAATTAAAATGATTCTGATCCTAGTCAGACCTCCATAGTTGCATTTAAATTGAAATGATCCTGATCCTGGTCAGACTTCCAGAATGGATGGTCATATCAGAAACACCATGCTGGTTTGGAATGAAAATGATATGCATCGACCATTTTGAAAAATCTTGTCATTGCTCTATCAGAATCAAATGTGACATTCACTAAAACACTTCTAGCAGTATGTAATTGGTGCTCATTGAAAATGGTGCTGAACTGTGGTCACTAACATATCTGCACTTCTATGAAGCACATTAAAAAACTGGACCTAACGAACCTTAGAGGTCAAAAGTTATTGTTAGCATTTTTGTACCGCACTGATCAATAATAAACAGCAAAACAGCAGTCAGAAAGGAGACATGGTCTTGTCTTGAATTCCTGGAGAATCTTTCAGACTAGAGTGATTCTTTATGCAAAGGTTTTCTTCATTCTGTAATTGTAGGCATTGTAATATATGTGTAATTTTCCCCATCATTTACAATACATTTATAGGTCATTTATTTCAGTGATATAAATCAACTAATTGTCGTCTATGTGTAATGATTATATTTATGTGAACATAATAAAATCTTATCTTTTCATGTTGGCTAATTGCTTTTTGCTTTTTGTTGTCTTCCTGTCATCTGGAAGCCACTTTCTTACTTTTGATTAATGTATTTGTTTTCTATTTCAGCCAGAGCACATGTTGAAGTTATGGCTGAAGGAGTTTCTCAAGGTAAGAAGGTCACATATGTTTGTTTTAGCTGTAGAGCTAAATAGGTTGATTCACAGACACAGTATGTGAGAAGAATATTTACCTTAGGTACACAAATTTGAAAAGAATACATCCTTCTTGTACACAACTTTGACAGGAATACATGCCTTTTGTACACAGCTTTGACAGGAATATATGTTGTTGTTTTTGTAGGGTTTAACGCCATTTTTCAGCACACGATAGGCTATACATGGCGGCCAGTATTATTGGTGGAGGAAGAACCCGAGAAAACCCATGGAAAGATCCACCGACCCATGAGAAGCTACTGGCAAGCTTTCTCACATAACTACATTAGCCGAATCTTAGACTTGAACCCATGCAGAGAGAGGTGAGATGGCTGTGATCTGTAAATGGAGAGCGCTTTAGACTACTCGGCCACTCGGGGTCCCCAGGAATATATGCCCTTTGTATACATCTTTGACAGGAATACAAGCTCTTTATACACAACTTTGACAGGAATATATGCCCTTTGTACTCGTCTTTGACAGGAATACATGCCCTTTATACACAACTTTGACAGGAATATATGCCTTTTGTACACAATTTTGACAGGAATACAAATGTTGGTTTTTGTACTCAGCTTGGACAGGAATACATTGACAGGAATGAATGCATTGAACACAACTTTGACAGAAATACATACTTTTGGTACACAACATTGACAGTAATTCATGCTCTTTGACAGGAATAGATGCCCTTTCTACACAGCTTTGACATGAATACATCTCCTTTGTACAGAACTTGAATAATTATATGTGCCTTTTGTATATAACTTTGACAGGAAGACATGTCTTTTGTACACAACTTTGACAGGAATATATGCCCTTTGTACACAGCTTTGACAGGAATATATGCCCTTTATACACAACTTTGACAGGAATTCATGCCCTTTATACACAACTTTGATAGAAACATATGCCCTTAGTACACAGCTTTGACAGGAATATATGCCCTTTGTACACAATTTTTTTCACAGCTATTTGTATCTCCTTTGATTACTTCAGTATGAACCTGAACTATTTCTTTGTTTACAAAACTTTTGTAATACTGTGTGTATATATATATATATATATATATATATATATATACATATATATATATATATATATATATATATATATATATATATATATATATATATATATATATATATATATATATATATATATATATATATATATATATATTCTTCTACACACACATTCAAGCCTACTTTGAATGTTCTTTCTGACCTGATTATAGTTGGAAGCAGGGAATAAAGTGTTTCTTACTGGTAAACAATCCATATGGCTGCCTGGTAGTATGGCTTGGGGAAAGGAGCTTGGCTGCCATTTCCTTGGCATGATAATGTCAATAATCTGTTCAATATGTGCCAATGTAGTTCTGATGCATTAACCTTGGCAGGAAAATGGTCTGTTTTACCAGTGAAAGAGTATAGAAAAAGGGTACATGAACTGCCTGCTGCATGTTTTTCATTTGATAGTTGTAGTGAGTAATGCAGCTAATAATTATTCATGCATGAACAGTTCTTGTACAGTGTTGTCATTCAGGGTGTGTCAGAGAATGAGACTTTCATCCACCAGGTATTAGATTTGTGGTGTGTTTATGGATTTTTAGCATGGATTTAAAAGTTGTTGTCATACTGTTATGATGTCTGCAGTGTGGGAGTTTGTAGTGATGTCTAGCACTGGGGCATCATGCCACAGATATATAGCATCATGTCCCACTCAGTCACATTATCCTGACACAAGGCCAACCAGTCTGTACTCTAACTTCTTAAAGCTGAGTGCCAAGTGAGACAGCTACTAGTACCATTTTGGTATGACTCTCAAGGTTCAAACCCATAACCTCCAGCATCCAAGGCAGACACTCAAACCACACGATCAGAATGGTCTGATTCTTTGGATAGACAGTGTTAATAGCTTTTGAAACAGATGGCAACAACAGATGGTGGTTTCTTGAATGGTTACAATAAAAATAACAGCACAAGAAGAAATGAACCACCTGTCATGCTCAGTACTTACCTCAGACCTGCTAAAGATTTTGCTTTAAGCCTTATGAAAATGACCCTTAAATAACGGACCTACAGAATAAATGGAAAAACTACGGAAGTATGATTGTAGCTGTAAAATTCAGATAATTAGCTTGTCTGTGTTTGATTTGGATTAAGGTTTTATAGTAGCTTTAGTGAAATTAGAGAACTTGATGACTGTACTGTACTTCCTCAGACACTTTCTTTTTTCCATGTGATGTGTCTGTATGATCAACTGTTGATTATAGAATGTTGTAAAGTCGTGTCCAGCTAACTATACATGCTAAGGACAAAGGAAAAAATAAGCCTCTTAACACATTAACCCCTGCCGCCTCGATAACTCGTCACACTTTACTTCCCTCATCTCCCGAGTGCCTTGATAACAGGGCTGAGTTTGCATAGCTTGTATCTCGAGTGCCGAGTTTGAGTGTCTGTATTTTACTATGCCTGTATCCTGAGCGACAAGTTAAATTGGCGCAAACTATTGGTTGATTTGAAGCCTTTTCCTAATTATGCAGGCAGTTTAACCAATAAAATGTTAGCTTATATAGATAGAGTGTACATTGCTGAAGAAAGGGGGGAAAAATTCGACTTCGATATCGCCAAAATTAGTAGAAGTATTTAGATTAGAAAATGAAGAAAATTATGAGAATCAGCCGCTGGAAGTAGACTTTTACTTGACAGACTGAAGAAGTATTCACATGATGTTTAGTTTGCAAAAGAGATGACAAGTGAAATTTATATGTACATCAAATGGAGTGAATTTCACGTGTTGATAAGTGGAATTTATATGTACATCAAATGGAGTGAATTTCACGTCTTGATAGTGTTTTATTCAGTGTGAATTCATCACAGATTTTTATGGATTATTCATTGCAAGAGAAATAAATTTGTACAAAATCATTTTATCTTTATTTCTTTTATTTCTGCATGTAGTTCGAAATTTTTATACCTTTTTTGTTCGTAATTTTATTGAGAACTGCTGTGCCAAATTTTAGCATAATTAAAGGAATGTAGAAATTAAAAAAATAACATTTATTACTCGTAGCCCTCTAAAAAAAAATCTGCAAGCCAAGTATTCTCAGCCAGTCTCAGGGATACAGGCACTGGGAAGGCTAACATTGCTCCAGGTGATCTCTGCAGGTATGCTGTTGGGGACTGCCTAGCTGTTTGGCTCAGGTGTTAATGTGTTAAAAGGTTTTAATAATCTGTCCTCTCAATGTGGATGGCTATATCTGCAAGGGGTTTTCAATGTTTTATGTTTTTACTACTTGACTTCCTATGAGTATAATATCTTGTTGGTCCTAACTGAAAATGGTGCCAGTCATACATCCAATATGTTACAATACAATGGTCATTATCTGATGATGTTTAGATGGTCGTAGAAAACAAATGGTCTTGATCTGATGAATACAACACAGTGGCCATCTTGAAATCTTGTTTTTGCTACTCCTCGAAAATGTAAACTATTATTACTATGGGATTTTCACCCAAAAACTTTTATTTAATGTCCAGTTGATTGTAAATTAAAATGGTGCCAATCCGATTTCAACATGAGCCATTACAGTGTTGTATTTGAAATTCATTTGTGATATGGACTTGGAATAAATGCTCATAGCATATAGAGTGTGGATTGTTTCAGTAATGCGTCAATGTTTATGACTCGTGATCTTGCATGTGATTGACTGAGATTATTACCACTGTTGAAGCCATAGTTCTGATCGGATTTGAATCAAAACTGGAATAATGGCTTATGTTATCAAGATCTTGGGCATTTTGAAACATAATCAGATCACCTGTGTTAATTAGGTAGTTTTGCATTTGATTAACTGAGTTCAGTATATGTGCCATGTGGGAATCAGAATTTTTATGAGCAAGAGGCTGTGCATGTTAATTATGCTAAGCAAGATGATGTGTGTATTATTTATGTCAAGCAAAATGCTGTGCATATTATTTATGCCAAGCAAGAGGTTGTGCGTATTATTTATGCCAAGCAAGAAGCTATGCATATTATTTATGCCAAGCAAGAAGCTGTGCATATTATTTATGCCAAGCAAGAGGCTGTGCATATCATTTTTGCCAAGCAAGAAGCTGTGCATATTATTTATGCCAAGCAAGAGGCTGTGCATATTATTTTTGCCAAGCAAGAATCTGCGTATTATTTATGCCAAGCAAGAGGCTGTATATTACATATACTGTACAAATTCAGGTGAGTGATATCAGATCATTTGGGCTTCTTTAGTTGCTTGAGATTATACAAAAGCATTTAATACAGATGCAGTACATCTGGTTGTATTGTCAGATGCACATCAAGTTCATATATATAGCAGTTTGAAACGGTATGTTGATGACTTAAAGGTTTTACCCAAATTGCAAGATCTGTGCAATAATGATGTGTATTTCAAACTGAATTCTGTTATAATAAGATGTAAGCAAAAGAAACATTTTTCATGTTCTGCAAGGTATAACAGCTGGACTTATTAACATTAGGGTTTTCAACGAAAGACTTGTTATGATGTTGGTCCTAAATGAAAATGGTGCAGTTCTGATGTCACGTGTGGTCACATTGGCAGTTGTCTTGAAAATCTTGCTAAAGTCATATTAACATGGTGGTTTCACCAGAAGACTTGTTATCATGTCAAGTTGATCATGAATGAAATAGGGTTCCACAAGGGCATCAAGTATGGTGACCATATTGGCAGTCTTGAAAATCATGTTATTACTAGTGTGAATGGATGGTCATATTAACATTTGGTTTTCACTAAAAGTCCTTCTATGAAATCTAATTGGTCCTAAATGAAAATAGTGCTGATCTGATGTCCAGTTTGGCCACCATGGCATCCATCTTGAAAATCTTGGTTTTTGCTGCTTTTCCTGAGTGGAAAGTTATAGACATGGAGTTTTCACCAGAAGACTTTTTATGATGTCTGTTTATTCCTTTGTGACACACAGACATCCAGTATCATCACTGTGGTGGTCATGTCAAAATATTTTATAACTCCTTTTCCTTATTAGATCAAATCAAAATTGGATTGTCAGTAAAGGTCATTTTATGGTGTCTACTTGGTCCTAATTGAATGTACTCTGTGAAAAGTAGTTTCCATTTTTCATAAACATTTGCGGTCTTTTTGCATTGGCATGATAATAAATCAGTAACAGTCTGCACCCTCTTTTGGTAATTAAGGCATTTTAATTTGGAGACATTTTCCTTTTCACCAAGCTGTCAAACATGCTTCATAGATGTGTGAATTTTAATTCTTGTTGCCTGGTTGTCAGATAGTGTTGTAAAGATGTGTGATAACCCATTGAAAAGCAAAACTTTCCACACTAAGATGACATTTAGATACTGAAAAGTGTTGCGCTGTACACAGAAACCCATAAGAAATCAATAGCTTGGTGTGAAATTGAAATTTCTTCAGTTACAAACCATGTCATTTATTATATACATTTAGTTTTCAAGGATGCAGTGTTTGGGAATGTTTTAAAACCCAGTGTCAAGACTCCAAACATAAATTGTGATGGATCCATTTTAGCATCAACCCTGTTTTGAGCCCCTATGGATTCTTAGGAAGAGAAAAAATAATGTGGTGGACAATTTTATTATGTTGAGTAACAAAAAAACAGAGGAACACACCAATGCATGAAAACTTTGCTCCTTTGTTTTCGAAAATGGGGATGGGGATCTGTCTGGACTGCCCACCCCCCACCCCAACCCCCAAAAAACAACAGATGTATGAATAATATAAGTTCCAGACAAAAGATTAGTTTTTTAACATTTCCAAAGGACCCTAAAAGGAGAGCTGTATGGGTGATCAAAATAAAGAGAGAAGGCTTTATGCAAACTCATCACACCAGGTTGTGGCAGAGACATGTCGAGCTTGAATGTTTCTCTAAAGACCAAAGAGCAGCACCATTGTCAGAATTGGACGAGTCCTGTTCATCTTTGTCCCATGAATCTATCATGTGAGGTTGGGTGTTAATGGAATATTCTACTTTGGGAATGTTGTTGTTGTAGGGTTTAATGCCAATTTTCAGCACACATAATGGAGAGTGCTTTAGATCACTCGGCCACTTGGGGCCCCGTTTTCGGGAATGTCATCTCCATCACTGTCTTCACTGAGAGAACTTGCCCCATGATGAACATTTCTTATAACAACACATCCCGGAACACCATGATAAAATAAATTAAAAAAAATGTTGCTGTTAACTTTCTTAATTGCTACAAATATTATACTAACATTATTCATTAAGGTGGTAATTACTCTCAAACTCGGACCAAGCTAATTAGGACCATGTGAAATATTATTCAGTTTTGTACAGGATTTAAATGTGAAATTTAAAATGTTTTGTTGTTAAAGATGATTTTCTCATTATGTCCCAAGTACGTCGAGCAGTTCAAATATGTATTTAAGGTAACAAAATACCGTTAGTGTGCGTGATCAAGGTGTTGTTATATATAATAAAATAATGTAAACCTGATTATTTTGCATCGGCAATTTAGTAGTGAAATAAGTTTTAAACTTCTCTTTCAACTTTAAATAGTTTGTTTTATGAGAAACTAAAAAAATTATGAACACTTACAAATAAGAAGAAATAAATTAAACGATGTTGAACTCAATAGCGACAGTATTTCTTGAGTATGCGTCAATGCTGTTTTTTGTCGAGTTAAAGTATCATTCATTATTAGGTTGGAGCCCTTTCATATATAACACTGCAGACTTCACATCATGCTCTTTTTTTTCCCCTCAATTAAAATGTATCAAATGATTCTGAAGAGCAGAGCAAAAGGGACAGATGCCACTTCTGTTTCGTTACGTACAGAAGCTGAGTTGATCAAATGGAAAATTTGAAAAGTTATAAATTTTTATAACTTTAATAAGCTATTAATTTGAAGAAAGACAACAATAAATAAAGGCTTAACAACCATGTGGCAACATCTCACAATTAGTATATATGATCCTTCTCCCAGTTCTCTATGGGGCTAGTTCTCCATAATTCATTATCAACAATGCCGATGTGTACAGTGTCACAAATGACATCATTTCCGCTATTTATGAGGGGGAGGGAAGCGTGTTGTTTTATTCAAGATGGATCAGGAATTATGATCAGTTTTTCATAAATTTTTTCGTACCGAGTAAGAATGAAAGGTATAAATTTTAAGAAAGTGAATAAGAATCAGCAAATTATATTAAAAAAATTTGAGCAAATTTCATTTTTGCGTGTTTGTCCCCTTTAACATCAGTGACTAATTTTTGAATGTTAATACCAATGAAGAAATAAGTCATAGCAACAGAGGGATAAAAAAGATGGTCATTCAGTTTTATGAAGATCATTGAAAAATGTATTTGATTTTTGGTTCAAATAAACTATGTGTATTCAGTTTGATTTTCTCTTTGTATTACTTAGATATGAGGTTAATTACTTTCTGGTAGGGAAAAGAAGAAACACTTGCTTACTAGACTTGCCATTCTTTGAGTCCCCTACATGTAGGTTTTCAGACTGCTCAGGTGACCATATGGCTAGAGCATCTGACTTGGATGTGGGAGGTCACCGATTTGATCCTCCGCCAAGTCTTATCAAAGACTGATAAAAATGGTACTAACTGATATGGCGCTCAGCAATATGAGGTTTGTGTTAGGACTGGTCTGCCTGGTTTCGGAATTATGTGACTGGGTGGGACATCATATTACATGTCTGCGGCATGATGCTCCGCTGCTAGACGCCACTATAAACTGCCATACTGATGACATTGTGGTGATATGACAGATTTTTAAAAAAAAGCTACATTAAAAATCCAAATCAATCATGCACCCATGTAAATATTAAGATGATTTCTTAAGTCCAATCCAAACTGCTAAGTAAATGAAGCACACTTCTAAATAATCTATTATATCAATAGCCAGCAATTCTTTCCAGTGGAATTCTCAACAGTACTATTGTCAGGTGCTATGAACAGTACTCTAAATACATTTAGTGGTTGTGTCTGGTGTGTTAGGGAGTTCAAGACTGGTTGTCTGTTCTTCAGAGGCTGAATCATGAGAAGACTGGTTGTTTGTTTCAGAGGGCTTCTCTCAGTCATAGCTAACTAGTTGTCTGTTACAGATTCTTTACTCAGTCATGAGAGGACCAGTTTTGTTTCAGAGGGCGTCAACTGGTTCTTGGTGTTAGAGGGCATCAATTGGTTCTTGTTTTCAGAGGATTTCAACTTGTTCTTGTTTTCAAAGGGTGTCAACTGGTTCTTGTTTTCATACGATGTCAACTGGTTCTTGTTTTCATAGGATTTCAACTGGTTCTTGTTTTCATACGGTGTCAACTGGTTCTTGTTTTCGTAGGGCGTCAACTGGTTCTTGTTTTCAGAGGATGTCAACTGGTTCTTGTTTTCATACGGTGTCATCTGGTTCTTGTTTTCTTAGGGCGTCAACTGGTTCTTGTTTTCTTAGGGTGTTTTTTTTCAAAGGGCTATGCTCATTCTTCAGTGAGCTGACTCAGTTTCAGAGGACTTAGTGAAATCATGAGGGCTGATTTTATGTTTTGGATGGCTTGATCATAAAAGGACCTGTTTTGTGTCTGATAGTTTAGGAGGGCATTGCTTAATTGTGAGAGGACTAATTTTAGAGGGTTTGTTAAATCATGAGGGACTAAATATCTCATTCAGATGTCTTTACTCATTGGATGACTAATTCACTGTTTCAGAGGTTTTTATTCACTCATGGATGGCTGATTCCTTGTTCCAAGGTCTTTATTCACTCATGGGATGACTGATATACTGTTCCAGAAGTCTTTACTCATGGATGGCTGATTCCTTGTTCCATGGTCTTTATTCACTCATGGGATGACTGATATACTGTTCCAGAAGTCTTTACTCATGGATGGCTGATTCCTTGTTCCATGGTCTTTATTCACTCATGGGATGACTGATATACTGTTCCAGAAGTCTTTACTCATGGATGGCTGATTCCTTGTTCCATGGTCTTTATTCACTCATGGGATGACTGATATACTGTTCCAGAAGTCTTTACTCATGGATGGCTGATTCCTTGTTCCATGGTCTTTATTCACTCATGGGATGACTGATATACTGTTCCAGAAGTCTTTACTCATGGATGACTGATTCCTTGTTCCATGGGCTTTATGGGATGACTGATTCACTGTTCAAGAGGTTTTTACTAATCAATGACAGATCCACTGTTTCAGAGGTCTTTACTCACTCATGGGATGACTGATTCACTGTTCCAGAGGTCTTTACTAATGAATGGCTGATTCCTTGTTCCATGGTCTTTACTCACTCGTGGGATGATTGATTACTTGTTCCATGGTCTTTACTTACTGATGGGATGACTGATTCCTTCTTCCATGGGCTTTACTAACTCATGGGATGACTGATTCACAGTTTTAGAGGTCTTTAATCATTACAAGACGGAGTTTTACAGTGCTTTGCTCGATCGTTAAGGGATTTTCAAAACTCAGAAGCCTTTTAGAAGGCTATAAATATATGCACATCTGTCATACTATGAAGTATTGCAAAAGGGACTGAACAGTTGTACTCTACCTATCCTCTTTGTGTTCATCTTTCCTTATTTTGTTTGTCATTTCATATATATATATATTGTGACAGGGGTCTCGGGTCTTGAACGTTATTCGTATAATATTTCACAAGCTCACTTGTCAGAGGTATTGCACAACTTGGAAAAACAACACTCTAAACCACTTCCCCCTAATACTCGTTATCTAGGAGATGACCGCCCACGGTGTAATCACCCGGTGGAGTATAGAATGTATATGGTAAGCTGAGATTGAACAAAGAAACTACGAGCCCCCTCCCCCCCAATTCCACTACCCTCTCTTGCAGAGGTACTCTAAGACTGAGGCAACCTTTTAACTCGTGGATATATATTTCTAAGTTTTCCTTGTATAGACACACCCCTTATACCACATTGACCAATCAGGACCAATATAATTTTCTCGTGCTCCCCTTGAAATCTTTTCATCAGTGTGTCAAGATGCCATGCTGTCCATTTCAAATCAATTCTGACATGATTTGTGAGAGAATGCTCTAGGGCATAACCCATTAGCATTTTTCTACTGATTTCCAATTCCGGATTTTGGGCATGAAATTTTTCCAATTCCGGATACGATTCCGGATACCTCATTAGCATGTGTCAATGTATTCAATATTATGCCTTCATTATTGAGGATGTTGACATAAACGGGTAGGACTGTATTATATATTTTAATAAATTTAAATCTTTCGGTCTGACTCAAGTAATGAAGTATTATTGTTTTACCCCGTTGTGTTGACCATATTGGACTTTTCTGACTTCTTATTTAACTTTATTAACACACTATCAAATGACAGGCAGTGTTAGACAAGGTGCTATAGAAATTCAACTTTATTATTTTTATTATCCGAATTGGTCGTTTCTGCCTTGTCCGACTCCGAATTATCGGAAGTTCATACTATCCGGTGGAATCCGATTTCCGGATCAAAAGTCGGTTATGCCCTAGAATGCTCCTTCCAGGAGGTTGCTTTCGGTTAGAAAAATACCTCTCCGTGCCGAATGTCACACAAATCTAACAAATGGCTGCTGGCTAGAACTAAGTGTTATTTAATGGATTTGACTGAAAATTTGGCACTTTACATATATATATATATATATATATATATATATATATATATATATATATATATATATATATATATATATATACAGTTTTCATGGTTTGTTCATTTTGATGATGTTAACTTAATCAACAGGCAGAGGCAACAGCAGGGTATGTTATCAAACAAACCAAAGTTATGCAATATTTACCGTATTTTCCGGCCTATAGGTCGATGCGGAGTACAAGTCGAATTGACCAATTTTGTAAATTTTCCATCCTTCGTCCATATATAAGTCGATTCGGAGTATAAGACGAGGCCAGGTCAAAACTTGGCTTTGTATTTTATACTACCGGTAGTAACTTCCGGTTGCATGAATATTGATGGTATCGTCGTATGATATTCCATAATACCAGCAATATCCATTGCAACAAGAGCTATGATCATTCCTTCCAGTTGAAAGTTTGAACCTACGGTAATTTATTTGAGAAACTTTGTCAAATACAATTATGGTACTTTATTCAGAGAACCATGCATTGGTACATACCACGTGTCTAATTTATATATACATGTATAATCTATTGCATGAAAAGAGTATCAACACCGTGTACTCACCAGCGAATCTTGTTACATACATTGAATCCATAATACAAATATTTCCATCGAAAATATCCACACACGGATGTAAAATATTAAATAATTTTGTCACAGATCATTATTTGACTGAATTCAATGAAAAGAAAATAACAAAAATTACGTAACGGGTGTACGTAACGAATGATGAAATAGTACTTGTTCGTATATTAAATAATGGAAGTTAAAGTGTATTCTTATAACAACTACATGTACGTCTCAGGATCTTTGTCTCTGAATTCAGTCATTGTAAATTTCAGCAATTTTTCCCACCCAAGCTGCTAGTCAAAGTCCTTTGAACTTGCTGCCCAGCTAGCCCAGCTATTGCATCATGTTCTTTTGATGTACTCTAATAAATACAGCAATGAAAACAATGCCCATGGCTAAATTCATTACACGTATTTAGATCTAGAGAAGGAAGTGGGCATCATTTATTGTTGTACTTAATCCCATTGATATTAAACACGAGTAGCGTAATTGATGCGGATTAATGATAAAGAACAATGGGGTACCGGCAATATGGTAACTAGTATCGGTAGCTAAAGCCAATATCAAGGTCGAAACAATTGCGGCAACTGGCTTTGATTGTTGTTGGAAACCAAATACAAATTTATCAACAACCGGTATAATCAAAGAGAGACACCGAAACGTCAGCAGGTTAAGAATGAATATAGGTGAAGTGTTGACATTACAATTTGCTTTAAACTGAATTGCGAAACTAAAAATCATGGATCACTGATGATCTATTAGCACTGGTAGTCCATCTATATATCTGATTTTAGTGTAGTTCAAACCTACGGTAATTTATTTGAGAAACTTTGTCAAATACAATTAGAAACATATGATTTGGGGGATTCAGTAGAATGCATGATCTACATTATTTTATAAATAATCATAGAACGCTCGAGTTACTATGGATTACATCCCTTTGTAGGGTCAATTGGATCAATAAAAAAGTTATGCCGGTAATTGCTCACGTGTGTCCAACATTATACTGGAAAATCAAATATTAATGGATCAGTTATTTCATATCTTTTTTTTTTTTTTAGGAACAAACAATATGCTTTGAATTAGTACAGTACACTATAGAGTATAAACCGTAAGTGTGCTATGCGGCCCGGTGAAGTTTTTACCGGTAATTGTTTTCTTTTATTTTATGTTTGAGAAATAAGAAAAAACACGCAGAATGCAAAATAAATAATGACAAAACTTACAAATATAAATGTAGTCATATTATTTTATGACAATTTATTGACATAGTAATTTAACATGAATTTGTACTTCTATGTGACCTGTTTTCGATTATGCCTATTATAGAGCAATATCAATAGCATACCGGATACTGTAATCCATATATAAGTCGATGCAATTTCTATGAAAAAATCCATATATAAGTCGATTCGGAGTATAAGATGAAGACCGAATTTTCAAGTCAAAAAGTCTCGACTTATAGGCCGGAAAATATGGTAGAATATATTTTCAGGCAAGTGTAGCATTGAAAAGAAACTTCTTTCTATTACAGTATGTTCGGCATGTGGAACCAGGAATGGTTGCAATACATTGTCAGGAGGTGGGAGGGAAAAACTACGAAGCTTCCATGCAACATGTCAACCAATTTGTCAAGTAAGTTCCATAGGATATCATCATTATAAATATATCGAAACAGATATTAGACTAGCTAATTATCTGCTCTGGCCAGTATATTATAGTTGTATCCATCGATACTGTTCTTATAGCTGTTGATACTTCTGTTTGTCGGTTTCGCTTGTAACTTGAACTCTGTCTACACTGTTCAAGAAGAGTGATCATTTTTATATGATCACTCTGTCTACACTGTTCAAGAAAGAGTGATCAATTTTATGTGATCACTGTCCACACTGTTCAAGAAAGAGTGATCATTTTTATATGATCACTGTCTACACCATTCAAGAAAGTGATCATTTTTATATGATCACTCTGTCTACACTCATCAAGAAAGAGTTATCATGTTTATATGATCACTCTGTCTACACTGTTCAAAAATGAGTACTCATTTGTATGATTTTTCACAAAGACAAGTAGATCATTGACAAAAGTTGAATGCCGGGTGAGAATTGGTCAAAGGATTTTAAGCTTGTAAAACAAACACAATCGTATTAATCTTTGGTATGGTGTCCTAAAATATCAATGGTCTTGCAGCTGATTGGTTGAGCTGCTTACCACTCTGGAAGTCACATTTATTTCTTGTCTCTACGAGTCGTAGACCAGAGGAGTTTATGGGATGGCCATTTGTCTTTCGTACATTTGTAATCCATCTGTCCGGCCACTCGTATAATTTTGATATCACTACTCTCCCTAAACTTCTTCAAGGGATGCCATGAAACTTCAAAATAATGCTGCTCAGACATTCAGTATGGCCACCACAGTGACCATCTTGAAATTCTTGTTATTGATGCTTCTCCAAAATGATAAGTTATATTGTAATGCGGCTTTTCACCACAATACATTTTATGATATCTAGTAATGGCATGAATGTGGTCTTTCATATTTAGTCACATTTAATATGGCTGCCATTTTGAAAATCTTACACATATATTTCCTTCTAGATTAAAGGTCATATCAGCATTTAGTTTTCACCAAAGGGTTTCTTATTCTGTCTAGTTGACTCTAATGAATCTGAATAAATGACTTTGAAAATCTTGTTATATTATTCCTAGATAGATGTGTCATATTGACACAGGATTTCGACCAAAAGACTTCCTATGATGTCTAGTTTGTTCTAAATGAAACGGTGCCAATTTGACATCCAGTAAAATCTTGTCATTGCAACTCCTCCACCAAAAGACGTCTTATGATAGTTCTAAATATACAAGGTAGCCATCTTGAAAATTGTCACCACTACTCCTCCTAAATAGGTAATCATAGCGATATGCTTTTTTTTTTTTTTTACCAACTTTTGATGTCTCGTTGGTACTGATCTTACAATCAATATAGACACCAGGCAGCAAATTTTAAAATCTTTTAATTGCTTGTTCACTATTTCAGAAAGAAGGAAATAAAGGTGGCACATACAAAAGTGCTGTGTCATTGAGTGACTGAATAATTATTAAAACAAAACTGTGGTGGAAATATAATTTCAGACTATTGTTGTTATAGGGTTTAATGCCATTTTTCAGCACAAGAAAGGCTATACATCACATCCAGTATAAAGGGTGGATGAAGAACCCAGGGAAACCTCAGAATGAATCACCGACCCATGAGAAGCTGCTGGCAACCTTTCTCACTTAGCCACATTGGCCAAGCCAGAGACTTGAACCCATGCAGAGGCGAGACATGATTTATCTGTAATGGTGAGTGCTTTAGACCACTCAGCCACTCTGGGTCCTTGGTTCTAACGTGTAGATTTAAATGGCAGACAGTATTGAAGTGGCACACGATGGCAGTGATAATGGATGAAAATGTAGGGGGCATTTTGTTGGGGAATTGACATTTTAAATGAAAGGATTGTGATCTTGACTTTGAAATGAGTGAATTAGGGCCTAACTGGAAATCGCCTCGGACATTCGCTTCGGCCGAATATCCGTTTTTTCTGTACTATTCGGAAGTATTCGCCTCGGCAAATAACATGCACACAAATGGTTACAATTAAAAAAAATTCAATAAATATCGAACTTTTTAAAAAAAAGTTTTATTTATACATAACAATTTTAGTTAATAATAAAAAATTTCATCTTATAGCCAATATATACGGTATACGGTACACGAAAATTTTAAGCCTCACATACGATAATGAAATGAACGTTACTCTTCGGGGTCGAAACTATTACTCGGTTCGTGCTTGGATCCGGCAAATAGTACATAAAAATGCTCTAATTCGGTACACGTAAAAAAATTATCCACTCGGTTAGGCCCTAGAGTAGATGATAACTGGTTAGTTTTTAATATAAACTTGGATATTGTTGCTGAGGAAGATACATGTGTTTTCAAGCCAACTGGACAGTTGAGAACTTCACTGCTGATTATGTTCATATGCATACAGAGGTTGAAAGACAATGATTTAAAACTTGAGATGAAACTTTACTTCCTTACTTTGTCATTTCCTTTGATCTGATATTGAATCAATATCATTGATAACACTTAGTTATATGTACATAAATAAACCATTATGACAAACAGTAGTGCTGGAAGACCCTTCATCTGTTACAAACTAGGTGTCACGTGGTACAAAGACATTTATATGTTTTTTTTAATTTATTTCTTTTAGTGTGGGTGTTGTACATTTCCCAACCAGGAATGAAAGGTGGCGGTTCAAGAGTAATTTCAATAGTATCATGTCCTACTACAATTATTGTTATCAAATATGGAATTAACTAGATTTTGAACTCTATAAATCATGAAGTAATCTTGCAGTGTTCAGAAATTTTAAATATATAAATATGGTGGCTGTCTAATTTCATTTCAGTAGGTTTAATAAACTGTGACATTCTCAATGGAATTCGAGATTTTTTTCCTCACCAATATTTGACATAACCCCCTCCCATTTCATATACATATTGACAGTAAAATGCATAAATAGTAAGTTAAACAGATTGTTAAAGTATGTTTGCTTATTTACATGTCTTTACTTAGCTAACCTTGCAGTACATGTCTTTTGACCAGAGTTTGTATTTGCTGTGTACAAGATGATATTCATCAATCTGAAGTTTTGAGGTTAATGATCTTGGCTTAAGAGTTTACTTGTACTGGCTTGTAAGCATGATAACAAGCAAGCAAGAATGGACTGTTATCATTTAACCCAGATTAACACATTAACCCCTAGCGACGACTTTACGAGGTATGAGGTACTAGCCTACTTCCATGGTCTGTAGCGTCAAGGTCATATATGATACACTAAAGTGGGTGGTATCATTGAAAAGTAGACAGATGTAGCTCTACAATGATAGCAAGTAATATGGATATTTTAATTGTGTTACAAAATACAGAGGAAAAAACCGAAGTTTTTGGACCCGTTTTTTTTTCACCCAAAAATCGCCCATGGTCGGGTTCCGAATTTGTGTCCAGATTTTAGACTTTATGACCTCAGATCTACGGCAGACCGGTCTGAGACGCACACAGACAGGTGATCCTGTGCAAAAAGTAGGATAAGATGGACATTTTGAATAAAGAGTCTTCTACATACGAAAATCATGGGTCCGTTAAGCAAAAAAAAAAAAAAAAAAAAAAAAAAAAAACTCCGATTTTTGCCCTTCTGCTCATGCGCCAGTAAACTAACCAATGAAAAACATTTTCTGTATCATTGGTAACCATTTGTCTAACAGATTATTGTTAGGAAATCGATGGATTACGATGTATTTAGAAATAGTCCCCAAAATATGTTTCCTACTCGCATTTTATGCGAAAACAGCAAAAACCTCCAGGGGTTAATGTGTTAATAGATATAAAAGAATACTTTAAAAGATACTACTATTTTTTTTAAAAATCCAAACTTAGCATGTTGTGATATCTTCATATTGTCTGATACATCTTCAGTGATCTTGTATCCATTATAGTAGGTTCATGGTCTTAAGCTGTGATAAAGAATTTTGGACTTCCTGCATATTGTAAACGTTTTTAACTTGGACAAAAAAATGTATAGTTTTGTTGCTAAAGTTGGTATGTTCGAGGTTCTCAAAAATATTAGAGATGGTTTCAGTACTCAGCAGTTAAAAGGAAGAAATTGTCTTTTGTTGGAAGTTCCTAAAAATATTCTTCTGCTATTTTTGCATTCTCATTGAGGGACTTTTGTTGATTTAGGACTGAATCATTAAATGCAGTTGCCTTTTATATGCTTGCCAGTTAGTTAGTTATGGTTTAACGCCATTTTTTCAGCACAATATAGGCTATACATGGCGGCCAGTATTATTGGTGGAGGAAGAACCCGGAAAACCCCCGGAAAGAACCACCGACCCACGAGAAGCTACTGGCAAGCTTTCTTATATGCTTGCCAGAAGATGGACCAGCTGCATTGTATTACAAGTCTGTCTGACCATCAGTTGTTTATTTTGTATGCACACAATTAATTAAAGTTCTCTTACAACTTCATTTACCAAACTTGTGGATTTCATGCCCTTAGGATAAGGAAGAAGCATATTGGGTTGGGTTAGAAGGTCATAGGTCAAGGTCACTAACTGAAACAAGATGAATGAATGGTGTTTGTATATTATTATTTTTACATCATAGACCTAGACTAAACGTTTTCACACAGAAATTTTTTTTTTTGCACGAAACATTCACTTCATGACCAGGTACCATCACCATGTTTGTGAATCATGTACATGTTTTATAAGAAAGAAGTCTTTTGATTGGCAATCAAAATGTTAAAGTTTAAGGTCACTGTTACTGGATCAAGAAAAATGGTTTTTACATAATGACATTAATTCTTGACCACATACCTGTGACCAAAGTTTGTAGAGGGCTTTTATGGAAGTTTTTAGTTCAAAAGGTCAAATGTCAAGGTTATTGTGGCTAAAATAATTAATGGGTTCACTAGAAGAATTCCTGTGAGAAAATGGTGCTGATCTTGCTCCAGTATGGCCCCAGTTATGGTCATCTTGAAAATACTCTTATTGCTTCTCCTTAATGGATGGGCATACTCGGCGAAAATTATCTACTTGGTTAGGCGCTACTAGATAATGTAAACTTTGTAATAGCATTTCAAGTTATAGTTCTAATTTTCGAGGCCTGAAATATTTTGGCCAAAATGTACTGGTTTTCAGAACCAGAGAATGTGCTCTGATTTTAGATTTTTTTGTACTGAGATCAAAAGCAGACTGTTCTGAACAGCACACTGACCAGTGAACCTTTGCCAAAAAATATGAGAAGATTGAGATTTGGAGTAAAAAGTGGTCAGGACATAGACATCATAGTTTCAGCATCCTCCCCTCCCATGCAATTTGTACCATTCTATACCTGCATTAACATATTAGCCAATTGAAAATGATGCCTTTAATACACTTAGACATCTGGCTAAACGAAAATCTCACAGAAGCATACATATTTGGATTTTTTAAAAGTCCCCCTAAAAATGCATTCCCACCCCTATTTTAGGCAAAAATGAAAAAAATGTCCATGGGTTATTGACGTAACAGTAATCACATCCATTAGTAAAGACTGATAGAAGTTAACAACCATGATCACAAAGTTTGGTCAACACGCTTGAACAAGCACGATGGTATAACAAAATTTGATGTCAAATATTCATTTTTTAAATTGTCATGCATCTTACCCATTATTAATATTATTTAGAGTCTTTTCACTTATGCCATTAATTCTGTCTTTTAGACCAATTTCTGAACTAATCATTGAGAATTCTTGTCTGCAGATTGAAGTCTTAAAGTGAATAGTGTATAGAATTGCCAGATCACTGGCACTTTAACAAGATCCTCTTCCCTGTGTTATATTTAGCATACAAATGCCAGGTTTAGCCCTGTGCTATATTTAGCATGCAGATGTGAAGTTTATCAGATTGTACTATGGTGGTACAATATAACTAGGTTTGGTAGCTAAATATGTGTGCTGTTTTCCAATGAAATTTATGAAATGAGTCAAATAATTTCTGTATTTTCAGAAAAAGATTATCATAAATTGATTTGTGAACATGCATAAAATGCATATATGATGAAAAGCACTAATTTGACATGTATTGACAAAACTTAAGAACAGTGTAGCGAAATGACATGGAAACTAAATTTAGAATCCTTCATGAGTACAGCTTTACTTGATGTTTCAATGTCATTTGTGACACCATAAAGCATTATTACACTTATTTCATGTAAACAGTTATGACATGGATATACTAACCTAAATAACACAGTAGTCATGTGATAATTTGCAGTAGGTCATTCCACTCTTGAACTCTTCCAGGGCCATGCTGGGTAGTGAGGAGCTACAGAAGTATGACAGAGCACGAGTTTTCTTGGATGAAGATTACACTGCGGCTGATAAATTTACAGTATGTACACACAGCTTAATCCTTATAAATAGTTAAACCTGCCGGAAAGGCCAGCACCGTTAAGCAATATATGGCTTAAAAAGCAACTTGTTACCAAGCATCTTGATTTTGATTTGTTCATTTGATCTTCCACCCCGAGAAGTTACAATGTCCATACATTCTCTATCAACTTCATTTCTGCACAGTAGCTTAAATTGTCTAAAATCTTTAGTTGCAAAACTTTGTGGATAGCTTACCCTTGGGGGAAGGAAAAAATTTCAATATTGATTTCATGGTCAAAAGTTCAAAAGTGAGGGTTGATTCTAACTTCAATAAAGTTTAAAGTAGATTTTGCCCAATAATTTGACTTCTCCATCTCTAGCTATAAAACCTTTTTGGGATAGCTTGCATCTGGTGTAAAGAAGAATCTCTATATTGATTTCATAGTCAAAATTTCAGAGGTCAAGGAAGAAGCCTTTTGATTGAGGGGGTCAGAAGGTAAATGGTCAAGAACATTTAAAAAGAACATTTGACTTTTGCATGCAAATTTGTATTATTGGAGGACTACATGTTAACTTGCATGATTTTTCATTTTGACACAGATTTACAGATGAGATTTTCTGGAGAGGATTAAGATCAAGTTTCTCAACTGTCTCTTAAATCATTCAGATGGAGCTGTCAGGGCTTTATATGGACAATAATTCTACTGCTTTTTTCACTCTTGACAGAGTTGAGGTAGTGTGGATAAAATTGACATGATGTACTCATTATCAGTGTATCCCTAGTGGTGCAAGACTGAGAGTCAAATATTTCCTTGGTGTCAAAATTGGGGGTCAGACTGAGTAAAAACCAATCTTTGGTATCAAAACTGGGGGTCAAATAAAAAATTTGGGGGTCTCTGAAGCACAAATGAGGGTAAAGGGAAACACTGCATTATGCAGCCAGTTTCAGGAAGAGAGAGAATGTGAGAATGCCAAGTGTACTGCATTGTTGCCCTTATTATTTATCAAACAATTTTTATTTGCCAAATCAAATTTATAAAATAAACATGAACATAATGCCATTCATGAGCTTTATTAATATGATACATTGCATGAAACATCTGAATGTCATATTTATTAAAAGCTATTTTGTTGTGCACACACACACACACACACACACACACACACACACACACACACACACACTATACATGTGTTGTAGTCACGCTAACAGATGAGATTACTCTTTGCTCTGGTCAGAGTTAAACTTGTGTATAACAAATACTGAAATGCAGGTAGAGGTGTTGAATAGACTTTCTGTTCATTTAAACTTTGATTTCATCCATTTCATACAACTATGCTGAACATCTGATATCCTAGACAATATCTTTGATATCTTTTGGGATATTAATCCTAGAGTTGGGAGATATTACCAGTATATGTCAGTTGAGCATGGTACTTTTTCCAGTGGTACATTCTATGATACTTTTTCACTGTACTGGTACTTCAGTTGCCTGTCTGAAAGGAATGTACCGAAAAAAAAACTAGGAAGTTACTTTCGAATTTGATGATATGGAAAGCATGTTTTCATATTTCATGAACAATAATTTCAAACTTGATTAATGTTCTTACAAAATAATTATATTTACCACAAACAAGTTTTTGTCCATTAAAAATATATTTACGCATCTTTAATCACATATTTGACAGGTGTCACATAATCCCATCATCATGGCCAAGTTGGAAGTTGTGATGATACTCGAGTCAAATCTAACATTTGGAAAATTTTGAAGTAAAAACAGGAAATTTATATATACTTTTAGTTACAAACTAGTTGTTAATGTATAAAATATGTGTATTCTTTTGTAAGACGGAGAAACATCCAAAGATTTTCAGAAGAGCAGTTGTTTTCGTTTTTACTTTTACATAATTTTTTTAACCCATTAAAAACGTTGTCTCTTTTGTTGGCTTTTCACTCAAGTTTCCCTGCCGTGTATATCATTATTGTAGCTAGTAAATTATTAAATCAGATTAAATAATTTTAGTTAAAGTTTTTAAAGTACATGCATAGTTGATTGCTGAAAATCCATGTTCCCACAATAGACCTTAATCCTTCCTTATCATGGACATTTTGAATTCTCCACATCTTGACTGGTCTAGTGGTTAGAATGCTTGCTTTGGATGCAGAAGGCTTTGCTGGTTTGGATCCCAGCTGAGTCATACCAAAGGCTTGGCCCTAAGAGGTTAGTGCTGGGACTGGTTCGCCTGGTGTTAGGATAATGTGACTGGTTCACCTGGTTTTAGGATAATGTGACTGGTTCGCCTGGTGTTAGGATAATGTGACTGTGTGGGACATGATACTGTATGTCTGTGGCATTGTGGCTGGACATCACTATAATCTGATACACTGCAGAAATTATAGTGACATGACTGTAGAACTGTTAAAGCTACATTACAAATCCAACACACTATACATGTGATGGTGCAGAGTTGATGGATTAAGTTTCATTGTCACATCTTGAAAGTCTGGGCAATACAGTCATTTATAGTGAATGTTAGCTTGCCTATTCTAAACACTGGCAAGCTCACTTTTATAAATTTTGTAAATCCATGCATTACTTTTGATGTTTTTCATGTAAGAAGAATGACACAGTAGTTACTCAGGCCAATTGTAGTAAAATGAATGTTACATTTTCTTGCTTGATAGGCATCATTTTCAATTCTTGATTTGAAATATTAGATGTATTCCAGTTTACATAACATGTGGCTGACCTGTAAATGAAACCAAAAAGAAAAAGACTCCAAATTTTGTGAATAAATTTTTGTCCAAACAGACTTGGTTTCATTAAGCTCAAGATCTTCTTAAATAGTAGCAGTCAGATAGGTGATGGGCATTAGGTCTTAATGTACATAAGGCTGTCAGATGGACTGTAAATCTTACGATGCGCTCACGTCAGATGGCCTGTAAATCTTACGATGCGCTCACGTCAGATGGCCTGTAAATCTTATGATGCGCTCACCTTTGACAGTGATACTGTCAGTTACTGCATGTTTTCGCTGTGTGCTGATGTGGCTAATTCTGTTACCTTATCCAGATACTTTGCAGGGTTGACAAAAATAACACGCGATTGTTTGCAGAAAAAATTCCTGTACAGTAAATGGAGAACTGTTTAATTGTTTTCTTAGGTTGAGATTTTTTCAGGTGCTTAAGGTAAGATAATTTGTGAAATGCGGACAAATGAATGTTTGCATTGGAAAATGAAATTAGCCATGGATCATTGAAGCATACTGTTTTGGTTTCATCAGATTGGATATTGCAATTATGTAATTACAGCTTGCATTATAATCAAGACTGCTTCTGCAGTCTAGTGGTTAAAACATCCACCTCAGATGACAGAGGTCAAGAGTTTGAAACCAGAGACTGATAAAAATGGTACACAGCTGCTACACTTTCTGTTTAGCATTAAGAGATTAGTGTTAAGACTTGTTGGCCTGGTGTCAGGATAATGCTACTTGTCTGCAGCATGATGCTGCAGTGCCAGACATCAATATAAACTATCACACTTCAGACATCATAGCGAAATGACAGAATGTTTAGAAAAGCTATGTTAAAAATCCAAAAATCATTCTCTCTCTCTCTCTCTCTCTCTCTCTCTCTCTCTCTCTCTCTCTCTCTCTCTCTCTCTCTCTCTCTCTCTCTCTCTCTCTCTCTCAGACACAGGCATACAAATGGGTAAATCACAAATAGATAGCAGGAATGAAGTGACTTGTGCTGTCAAGACAATAGCCGAATCTTAGACTTGAACCTACAGAGATAAGATGGCAGTGATTCGTAACGGAGAACGCTTTAGACCACTCTGCCACTCAGGGCCCTGCAGAGATTTATAGTTTTCAAATCTAAAGATCATGATGAAATCATGATGAAATTACCTATGTAACAAGATTATTTCCTAACTTTTATCACTAAAAGTGCACTAAGTGCTATCTTAGGATCGTAGGTGTAACCATGTACATACATGTTTATGCATGTACATCATAGAGGTGGCCACTTAAGACAGGTGTGACCATTTTTTTCAGACTAAACTATGCATGTCTTTGGCTTTAGTACAGTGTCATAAATAAGAATGCACTAATGAAAATGACTCGTAATGAAACTTGTTCATCCAACAGTTTGATTACTGTAAACACGGGCTTGAAAGACCACTGCTAAATGAGACCACCTGTCTTGAGAGAACATATTCTCAATGCACAGATTTATTGATTATATAGTGTTATGACCTGTTATGAGCGATGTCAGTCTCGCGGGTCATGAGCGCTATTTTCGTATAATATTGTACAAACCCTCTTGTCAAAAGGTATTGCACATCATATAAAAACAACACTCTAACCCACTCCCCTCTGATACTTGCTATCTAGGAGATGACCGCTCACAGTATAATTGCCCGGTTCGAGTATAGAATGTATATAGTAAACTGAGCTAATATATTGAACAAAAAATTAAAAAGCCCCCATAAAGATAAATAAACAATTTAATCAAATACATACACAGTGCAATTTCCTTTCATTCGGAATACACGTGGTTTTAGAATTAACCTTCACTGCATTACAAATAGATTGAATATAGAATTAAACAAATTTAGCCATTCTATTACTGATAGTTAACTTCATCCGAGAATCGAGAGTTCAATCAAATTCATCCGCGTTGTTCGATTTTCATGACCTGTTATCGTTGAACTGCGTTTTCTGCTCACTCAAATGTTGACCCAGAGGTTCCTGTCTCTCAAGATACTTTTCCCTCGTGGATGATTCGCTCGAACTCAGACGTGTCCTTGTATTGTAAGAAAAAAAATGTTGAACTTCTATTCAGACAGTGATTCCCAAAAGCGAAGGAACATTAGAAAAACTATGAATGATGGTAAGAGTACTGAGCATGACTGAGTGATGATAGAATGGTTTTGACAACTTCAGAGTGACAGAGTGGACCAGGCTCATTTGTTTCATAAAGAACTTAGGGTAGAAAATTAGTGTCACTATAGTGAAGGATGGTTTCAGAGGTTCAAGAAGCATCATAGAATTTATGTGCATAAAGTGTATGGAGAAAAACAGTCCACAGACCATGACTGAGATGCTGAGTATGTGGACAAATTTCAGAAGCATGTAGTTGATGAGCACTTCAGTCCTGATCAGGTGTATAATTCAGATTAAACTGCATTATTTTGGTGATGCGTGGCCTCATTTGGTTCAGCTAAACTGTTAATCTGGCAAGGTTTTGGATCCAAGGCTGCTGTAAAATCTGGTTTACCTGTACTCATGTGCTAGAAAGTACAAGTTTAGTACAATTCTTTTCCACAGAATTCAGATCATCAACGAAAGATGGTACGTTGGAATCAATAATGATTGGAGGGAAAAAGTACCATGTGGAAAAGGCTTCATTAAACAACCTGTCTGAGTATGTGTTGAATTCTTGCATCTTCCAAATGGGCACCCGAATGGAACAGGATGGCCATTCAGAACATGCATCTTAGACATTAAATAGTTAAGTTGCTGTCTTACTTTACGGATGGTTGTCTATGTTGTAAATAGTTGTAGATGCATTCAAGTTCTAAAAATCAGAATTCCTGAAAATCAGCAATCAGTATTTTGTACTTTTGGGTTGGTAGCAACTGTATGTACACCACAGTAGCCATCTTCAAAATTGTGTTATCACTACCCCTCCTGAGTGGATAGTCATATCAGCAGTTTTTTCACTTAAATACTTCTATTGATGTCTAGTTGGTCTTAAAGAAAAAACTTTCATTCATAATGACCACCATGGCAGCCATATTGAAAATACGTTCTTCCATATTTTCTCCAAAACCATCACTGATCAGTTTTGGTTGTTAAGAAAAGAACATTTTTTTTTTTTTTACTGTCATGAGAATCTGTGTGGGGGAGGTGTAATTTCATTAGGAGATAGTGTAAATAAACACGTGTGAGGGAATACTTGTGTAACTTTGATGTTCAGGTGCTGCAGTCAAGATTATGTTGTTTGAAGTTGTGGAGTGATTTAAAATAGCTTGTATTGCCATGAAAGCATCATGAATGTAAGAGGATGTTTTCAGACATTTTGAATTTTAAAACAGTTTTATGTATTCTAGTAAAATCATCCAAAAAAAACAACCTCATTGAATGTTTCCCAGAACTCCTTGAATTTTTCAAATCATATTAAAACAGTTAAAATATATCACTTTATAAATGCAGAAGTTTTGTAATTTATGAAGTTTATAAATACATTGAACAGATAAATGCATAAAATGTGATAAAATTGTGTGGATCAAATGTCCACATGACATCCCTTTAAGCTAAATAAACGTAATAATAATAATAATAATAATAATAATAATAATAATAATAATAATAATAATTGTTTTTTTGTTTAGTCCACATTGTTGGAAGTGTGATATAGCAGGCAAATTTATTTTGGTATTGTCATGAACAGCTTCTTTAGGGTCTTGGTTAAAGTTTTTCATTTGCTAATACATGTATTTGCCAAATCTTTTGATGTATTCTCAGCATACTTGCTAATATTCCCCAAACCCTTTGATATATTCTTATCATACTTGCTCATATTTCTCAAACCCTTTATATATTCTCATCATCATACTAATATTCCACTCACCCATTGATATATTCTCATCATACTTTCAAATATTCCCCAAACACTGGGATGTGTTCTCATCATACCTGCTAATATTTCCCAAACACTTTGATATATTCTTATCATAAAAAATTGGCTCATATTTTTAAAATCCTTTGATATATTCTCATCATACTAATATTCCCCAAACACATTTATATATTCTTATGAAATTATGAAGGTAAAATAGTTTGTTCAGCAAGTTGTGTTCTTAAACTAAAGGAGACATGTAGCTCACAACTCACTGTATGCTGAAGCTTTGTGGTGGAGGTATAAATACGTGCAAATCACCACGACTGAGCTAGCATATCAGTGCAATTCCATTATGGAACAGTCGTGTAGGCATTATTAGGGACATTTTAAGACCACCCATGAAAAGACGTCATTGGTAATTTCTAATCAGATACCAAATTAAAAATGCTGTGTATTATATATTTGGAATTGTAAAAAATAATTTTAAAAAGTCACTTGTGTATTCATGTGTATTTAGAAAGTAATGAATTTAATGAAATACTTGTATTTACAGTTATTGCTGATGTATAAAAACAATGGGCAGTCCTTAGGCCAATTGGCCCAATGCGCTTACAGGGGACCCTTGCGTTAATACTTTTAAAAATATATCTATGGAGAGATTTAAAATATTTTTTAAAGCAATGGAAGAAAATTTTAAGTTCAATATCATATAAAACTTGTGCGAAAGTTTATTTACAAATGCCATGCTTTCAGGGGGCCTTGAGTGGCCAAGTGGTCTAAAGCGCTGTCCGTTATGGACCACTGCCATTCGAATCTAAGATTCGGCAAATGTAGTTATGTGAGAAAGCTTGCCAGTAGCTTCTCATGGGTCAATGGCTCTTTCCGGGGTTTGTCCGGGTTCTTCCTCCACCATTAATACTGGCCGCCATGTATAGTCTATATTGTGCTGAAAAATGGCGTTAAACCAGAAAAACAAAAGCAAAAACAATCAGGAGGCCTCCTGTGTAAATCCAATAGTCCCTGCCAAAATGATCCAAATTGGGCCACACATTTGTGAAGGCCATTACTGTAAAAACAACATGCATTCCCAATTTAGTTTGCACACTGGCTCATTGTACATTATCCTCAATGGGAAGTAGATTGTAAACACTTCAAGAAGTTGTAAACATTTATTTTATTTAAGGAATCTGAACTAATTTGTGCAACAAACTTTGTGAGAGGCACACCTTTTGTGTTCTACTGCTTACTGTTTATTTATCCAGTTGCGACTAAGAAAGAATTATCCTCGGAGATATGGAGATTTAATTATAAATCACAATAAATGTTGAAAATATATAAAGCAAAGAACAGAACATGCTATCAGTGAGAACACGTTTAAAAGGTTGAATATATACATCTTTGAGCTATTTAGATTGTGACAAAATAGGGCATACTGCATGTGTACTGTAAGGGACTGACCATTTAATTTGGGGGTGTGATGGGGGTGGGGGGCTGCAATTTTCTTTCTGAAAAAGACATTTTGTTTTTTGTTTTATTAGAAAAACTGTTATAATAAGGTCTTTTTGTATTAATCAGAGCATGTCAGTTGTTTTCAATCTTTGCTGTCCAAAACAGACTTGACTTAACATATTAAACCCTGGTGCCGTGTTTATGGGGGAGGAGGTAGTAGCCTACTGACAAGCATCAAGGTCATGTTTTCCTGTTTGATATCCTGGGTTATTTGATGCTGAAAGTTTTAGTGAAATTTGCACAATCATGTCTGTCATTAACAATTATGCATGCAGATATCTCTTCTTTTTCTTTCTCTGTTGTTTGTTCTCTCTTTTGCCATTCTTGTGGTTTTAAGTTTATGTCATTTCCAAATTATTATTATTTTAAAATAATGAAATTAACTTTTGGATGTAACTTGATGTCCTGAACCTACTTTTTGTCTTTTTCTATGTTGTAAAGTGGACCTATGGTTACATGAGAGATATTTTGTTTTTGAAGAGAGTCACGTTTTACCAGTTTGATAGCACATACATGTATGTAAAATACCTAGCTGCTTCAGTGTTTGGTATTCTTCATATTTGTGTGTGTGATTTGGATATTTAACATAGCTTTAACAAGTTTTCTGTCATCTCTATGATGTCTGCAGTGTAGCAGTTTATAGTGATGTCTGGCACTTGGACATTGTGTTGCAGACATGTAGCATGATATCCCACTCAGTCACATTATCCTGACACCACGTCGACCAGTCCTAACACTAACTTCTTAATGCTGAGCACCTAGTGAGGCAGCTGTTAATACCATGATTACAAGTCTTTGGTATGACTCAACCGGGTTTGAACCTCATTTGAGGTAGATGCTCTAACCACTTGTCCATCGGAGTGGGTGATATATACCCTGTGTAACACCCTGCCCGGCCATATAGATAATTCTGTGGTATATCACGGTGTTTATATCCGCTCGCATTGGCGTACAGTGCGAGGGTTATCCTATCCTTCATGGGTTTGTGGCCACGATTCCGCTTCTCCTCTGCCGTTATATAAGTCTTCCAGCAGAAGTTTTGAGGTAATCCTCAGCTGCCTTCATATCCGTGCTCACTGCCTCACCATGCCTGACAATGGAGTGAATGCCAGTCAACTTCTTAAAATTCTTGAACCAGCCGCCCGATGCCTTGTCTGGGGTCTGAAGTGCCTGGGGTCTGTTGCAGCAAATCAGCGTAAATAGCTCATGCCTTCTCGCAGATTATAGCCTCCATCACAGTGTGACCTGCTTCTCTGTCAACTACACCATAAGCAGCTTCTCCATATTTTCATGGATAGATGTCCGCTGTTTAGAAATTGGTGTGAGCTTCTTATGTTTACAACAGTAATGTCTTCAAATTTTGTATGTGAGCTTTTGACTGAAATCGGTTGACCCACAGATGTTGCCATTAAACGACAAATTTTTTGCGTTCACATGTGGAAAATGTCAAGGTATCTCAGTTCAATGGAGAAATTACATGGCTGTAATGTGATGAAACGTCAGTTATCTGGTTTTATTGGAACTCAGTTATGTTTAGAACTTGTATCTTTCAAGATTAAGTATTATTTAGAATTGGCATTTACAACTTTTTGCCTTTAATGACTGCATTTGGAACTTAATTCATCTTCTCTCATTCTGCATTCATTTATTTTTTATTACAAGCAAGTTCTGTTTTGCCATGCAATGATTTTATACCTTTTATTATCAAATATATCACATTATAGCATTCAGAAAATTGCAATAATTTTTTTTTCAGTAAATACTTGATGATAAATAAATTAGCCATGGGTCTGATAATGTATGATATTTTAAATTAAAAATTGTAAAAATTAGGTATCCTACTCAGTATATAATATTAATAAGGTTTGTGTGTCATGGTATTACATTGAAGTTATCAACAATTTGATAGGAAGAATGAAAAAAAAAATCTTAATTTGTAAGGGTAACATTAACAACATATATAACATGCTGCTCTACCATGCTCTCTCTCTCTCAATATAAATCTAAATCTCTCTTAGCATGTATTTATAAGTGCTGTTGTAGGGTTTTACGCCATTTTTCAGCATACGATAGGCTATACATGGCAGCCAGTATTAATGGTGGAGGAAGAACCGGGGAAAACCCTTGGAAAGAACCTGGACTGATCCACAAGAAGCTACTGGCAAGCTTTCTCACATACCCACATTTATTTTTAAGTGTCATAAACAGTAAATCATACCCACTTTAACTACACCACATTTAACAGTGATTGATTCCAGTTTCCTTCATACAGTGGTATGGTATGCAGAGCTGCTTCATTTTGAGAAGCCATGGAAACTCCTCCTGACTTCATGGAGAAAGTCTTTTTCTTAAATCTTCTACATGCTCTGAACATTGATTTAGATGACAGTGTTACAGTAACTATTAATACTAGTCAGTATTTTGGCAATTAAACTAAATGAACCTTAAAAAAAGAGTTGTATATCCCAAAGTTAACAGTAAAGAAGTTTTGGTGTGATTAAGTCTTTAGTTTTAATTTTTTTTCTCACAAGTTTACTGCCTGTATCCACTGATGACTTTTATTGTTATTTAAATTTTACATTTGACAGGCTTTCTGGTCCAGATTTCCCCTATGCAGTGGAACCTGCATATGTCTGGTGATGTCTTTTCTTTACCCGTGTACGATCTTAAAATCGGCTTTGTATGAAATACACAATGCAAACTTGGGACATTTGCTGGGCACTTGTACATACTTAAATTCTCATTTTTAATCATTGTTAAACTTTGATGGGTTTTAGCCAATGTTTTCTTTAGCATTAGGAAGAAGTGTGCATTTCAGCATTTTTACACAATTTGACAGAAAAGAAAGGAGTTCTCTTTTTACATTCCTCTTAAAACATCTTAAAAAACACAACACTTAAGCAAGACAAAATATCAAAATGCTTGTGCAAGAGTTTCTAATATAAACTTTTTTTGTGTCTCTATTTTTTGTCTAATATGTCGGCCAAAAGTTGGCAGATTTGTTGATATATATATCAAGACTCTGAAGTAATGCAGTGCATATTTATGATACCTCAATAAATATGTGCATTTTGACTTTGATCTCTCCAAATTACAACAGTAAGGTAAATAATTTGCAGCTTGTTGTCTACACACAGTGAGCGGTTCAGTAATAATTCTTAATGAGATTACTCAGTATGCAATATTGTCCTTGAACAGTTCAGGTCCCTACTAGACTGGCTCAGACTGGGTTATGTAATGAATGAAAAATAGCATTTCTATATTCCTTTTTTTAATAAAAATTTAATATAAATCATAGAAATTTTAAAAGCAGTAGATTTCAACTTTAAAATGGTATGTGCTGAAGGTGGCATTTAGGTGGTGTTATATTCCTACTTGTAGTGGAATTATATGTATGAAGTTGTCACCACAGGTGGAGGGGGAGAGGGAGGGTATGGATAGATCCACGACTACACCCCTTCCCCCCCCCTCTCTCTCTCTCTCTCTCTCTCTCTCTCTCTCTCTCTCTTTCATAAATAAATTCTGAAACTGGTCTAATTAATTGTCATCACACTGTAAAATATATTTATATGTGAATCTGGCCTGAGAATAATAAAATTACTTATCTTTTAAGTTTACGTTCAGTTCTTTCAAAAATGTTTTAGAGGTATGATTGGTTATTAATAAATCTCAGCTTCAGACATTTTAAAATCTAGCCACGCTCCTTGTCATACACAACTCAAATGTTGCTGAAAATAATTATAATCAATCAAAATGCTTCATTGAGTAAGGATTTCAAGTGTGGAGTAAAAGCCATGATTTTAAATGTTGATTAAAGTCAGGTGGTCTTTGTAGAAAGGTAATAATTTATTGGGGGAATAACATTTTAAAAATTGAGCTAAGAATATATGTCATATAAGCAGTAAAACCAAACTCAGGTTATATTGTTTCATAAACTTTGTTGCTTTCAAATTAAAAATCCAATAAATGATGGGGATCAACAAGCGGAGTTCCTACAGCTTCTATGTATATACCAATACAGTTTAACCTGTCTTGAAAGACCACCCCTTCTGCCAAAACATAATGGTCTCTCATGACAGGTGGTCTCTCATAACAGGTCCCAAAACTATATAATCAATAAATCTGTACATGGAGCACCTGGTATCACAAGACAGGTGGTCTCTCACAGCAGTGGTCTCTCAAGACAGGTTTTAGTATACATACTGGCACTTTACAGCACCTCTGCACATTAAGGTGTATATATGTTCCTAATTAAAAGCAAATGGTGAAAAGAAACTTAATTGTACAAAAAGTTTGGAGTAAAACCATCCAAATAAATGTAAATGATAGTTATAACAAGATAAACAATAAAATATACTTGTTAAAATTCAGTAAAATTTATATAAAATTAAAGACAAAGGTCAGAACAGCTGTACATATAAAATTCATAAAAGATATGGCCAAACTGTTGTTAAAACTTTATAAAAAAAATCATTTATTTTCTCTTTATATCATCATACAGTTTCTTGATGCAGTTATGAACAAAATGCTTCTGTCTCGCAGGGTGAAAGCAATCACACTTGATATGAAACTAGTTTTGAATGGTTACCTCTGGCTATGAAGTCTGTTTGAAAATGGAATTTGTCTGACTTCTAATCTGTGTATGTGAAAGGTCAGTACTTGCATAACTTCATATTTTGGAGATTGAAAATGGTATCAGTAGTAAATTTAAGAAAGTAAATTATCACATAGTCCGTACACTTTACCTATAGTTTAATAATTTGGTATTAACACATATTCAATACACTTTCCCTATGGTGTGTACAGTTTAATATTTTGATATTCGCACATATTTGGTACGCTTTCCATATAGCATGTGCAGTTGAATATTATTGATATTACAACATGTTAACATATCACTTTATGTAATCCTGATTGGTCCAAATAAGCCCATGAAGTTATTATGCAGGTTTCTCTTTACTGATTGGCTGTAATCATGTGAAAACTTATTTAACCCCAACTTCTGGAATGTTTTGTTTTCAATGAACATTTTGGTAGTCATTTTTCAACTTCACTCGTAAAAGAAAATTGAGAATATGGACAATTTACACCCACATGGGCTTGTTATGTATAATGTCATGTATAACAATGTCATCATAAGAAAAATGGCATAAAACTTCAAGGCAAGAAAAACAACAAGAAGTCAAACTAAAGGTATTGCTCATTTGATAAAATGGGTGTGTGTGTGTGTGTGGAAGTGGAGGTGGAGCGGTATATCTGTAACATAGAATCCACCCAATTTACATGTGTAGTTTAAATGTTAACTTATATAGTAAATAAACTCACATGTTCACAAAAGAATGTGGAAATATACATCAGTTTCCAATCTGACAGAACCTTGTCTCACCACAGCATATTTAGATGGTACTAAATATGTGATGCAAATCTGACTCAAATAGAAATTTGTTTACATCTTCTCTACAGTCTAATGTTGCAAATCAAATACTGCAAATATCCGGTCACAAATACATTACAGTAAATATTGGAATTTCTACATTCAGTAATCCAAATTCCACATGAAAATCACAACACTGTCATAAAAGTGACATTTTAGGGTAAAAATGTACTCAAGACCTACAGTGTACCAATTATCAAACAATGTGACATCACACACATTGATCATTTTATTTAGACAAATGATTTTGTTGTTATAAAATATTCCGATGATTCAGATTGTTCTTTGATTTATAGCTTCTTAAAAAAAGTACAATCTACTTTTCCTAGTTCAACTTTGTTTGGGACCATATTTTATGCACAACAAATGAATGATGCACCATCTGTCAGAATGAATGACATTACTCATTCTTTCTTTTATCTTAATAATGTCCACTTAAATATAAAAACTATGTGATAAAAAGAATCTCAAATGGGTAATGATTTAATACTAAATTTATGAAAATCATTGAATAATGTAAAGCCTTGGCTCGCAAAAGCTTGACATTATTCAATGAGTTTCATAAATTCAGTATCAGATTGGTCCAAATAAGCTGATGAAATTCGTGTTCATTGTTCTCATTACTGATTGGCTGCGATTGTGGGAAAACTTGCCTAACCCTGCCTTGTGGAACTTTTTTCTTGCTGTTATTGTGAACACTTCGGTGGCCGTCTTTTGAAATTGGAATTGAAAAAAAAATGGTTATGTTGTTTTAATTATCAATTTACCTTACAGGTATAGCAGAGCATGCTCTGAAAGCTGGATATTATTCAACTCAGTTCATGAATTTGATATTAAAGAATTACCCATTGAGATCCTATATACCTTAACCTTCTAAGTTGAATGAATTAACTTACAATGGAGATTATAGTTTGTTGCTTGACATACTGGCAATATATCTGTGATATAGTTACAGGTTAACAATGTGCCAAGTCGTTAAGTTAAATTTTTACATGAATACAGATCATTAAATTTTGTTTCCTTTCTTTTCTAACAATTATCAGGCTCTTGGTAACCTATATTTCATCCATGAATCTGTGGAGGATGTCATGATCTGGGATTTTATAGGTAAGTAAGACCAGAGTCTAATCTTTCCATTGCTTTTGCCATTTTATATATTTTTTATTTGTTGCTGAATTGGTCAACTGAAGAAGATAAGAATGATGTATAGTCACCATGTTACTAGCCAGGAGACTTGCGGGGGGGGGGGGGGGGGGGAAGGGAAGAAAATCATTTAGTTCATAACAACATAAAACTTGCCCTATCTCTACAGCTGATTATTCAAAATTGAAAATATTCAAATAAAAAAAAATAATTACTTCCATATTTACTTAGTACGCTATTAGAATCTAATGTTGTAGTACGTTTTAATTGTTTTCTCCAGGACACATGAATGTTTAAATTCTTGCTAAATTGAATGAATCCTCACCCCCACCCCAAATCAGCACACATGGTTGAAAATTATACATAAATATTTGTTCTTACCTAAACAGAACCTATAATTTCTATTAACATTAAATATCTCATACAGACTGTGTCATTGCTAAATTTCTAGATGAAGCACCAAATTTATGTTTCTAACTTTTCTCCTACGATATGATCATGAATAATTCATAAACTGGCATGAACTGTTCTTGAACGGTTTATGACCCATTTATGAAAGTTCATCAAAAGGTTCATGAACTTAAAATGGTCAGTTCATAAAATTATTAATTCATGAACTGTTCATGAACCAACACTGCACAAACTGTTCTTGAACAGTTCATGAAATATTCATAAACTGATTTCATGAATAGTTCATAAAAGTTCTCAAATTGCATCATCATCATTCATGAACACGTCCATGAACATATTCATGAACTATGATGAACAAAGTTTCTCATGAATGATCCATGACTTGATTATCTGACAAACTCACAAATACCTATTTCATCCCGAATCATAAAATTACCTTAGCCTAGATGTGGGGTTTTTAAAACAGTGTAAAATGCAACATATTATCGTTAAAAAAAATAGTATTTTATTTCAGATAAACTTCTAATATGCAACAAAGAACATGAAAATTAATGAGTGATATCTTTTTTTACTCTTAGCAACACTTTTTATGTTTTGTTAAAAAAAAAAGAAGTTTATCAAGAGATATTGGGACAGGAGCTGTCTTTCCACTGGGATTGTTCCTGACAACCAATCTTTTTTCCCAGAGACTGACCTGTCAGACATGTCTTCTGTGAAGATGTTTGGGTAATTTAATCAAATCCCGCCCAGTGTCACTACTGAATGTCTCCATCTGCAACTTAAGATGTTCCATCCAATTACTGTCGGGATCTTGAACATTGGTGCTCTACTTCTGAAATCTCTTGTGTAAATTAACCAATCATGTCATGTCTTCTTTCACAGTCACCCAATCAGGACAGTTGTTGTTTATATATTTCGGTTTTTACGGCAAATTTGAAACCAGTGACTAAGTCAATAGAATATGCAACTTATGACAGTAATGGACAAAAACTTTAAAACAAAGTCATTGAAAGCTTTTATAGTAAATACATTTTGTTCATGCTGGCCAGAAAATATGTTCCCATATACTCAGGTTAAGTAAGTACACAAATATTGAATAAAAGACCTCAGTGAACATTTATTTATACAGTATCATATCATTCAAAAAAAAGAAAATTGTTCACCATTATTTATATTTCACTAATATTGTGAGAAGCTTGTATGATCAATTTTCATGAACATCATTTGAATAAAATGAGAGAGAAATTTCATATACATTTTAAAGAAATATTTTGGTGGTGCATCAGAGTACTTGAATTTCATTATAGGACATTTCAAGAACTTAAAAGATATTATAATAGTTCATAAAAGCTCATCAGTGTGTTCATGAAAATTCTTGAAGTTTTCATGAGCTTAGTTGAGGAACTTTCATGAATATTCATGAACTCAAATGATGAATTTGTTATGAACATTTCATGAACATTCATGAACAGTTTATGATTGTTCATGAAGTCATGAATTTGTTAGGTGGTAGAATGAGATGCTTTCATTGGTGTTTTACATTTTATGAAATTTTCCAAAACAGTGCTTTATATATGAGGTAAATTGTGGAAATCTATGAGTAAATTGTTGTATTTCAAGGGCATTATCTCTGCTAATTACATGCAGTTTAAATTCAAATGACATAGTACAATTGTCATAACAGTAATGCAAAAATCAGCTACTATGACAATAATGGTGATAAACTGTGTTGGTTGTATATTAAGTAAAGGTTATTCACCACACAAAACATAAGCATTTGGTTATTTGTTCATGCTGTTCTTTATAGAAGCTAAAGTTTTCCCTCTTAAAAAATGAAAATCCCTCCCTATGAAGATTCCATAATGGAATTCCACTGTTAAAATCCTGGAGAAGTCACAGCATTTTGCATAGAGTGAAACTGGCTTGTAGTACCTCTTCAAGACAAGAAAGATGGCAAATTTGGTGAAAAACATATTTGTAGTTGTAAGATAAAACTTTAAAAATGCTCATTTGAATCCCCTCAAAAAAGGATTCAGTGGAGACAATAGTTTGTAGCTATAATGGTCATAAACTAGAAGTGCTTATCGACTGCCATTGGTTTGTCAGCTGTCCGTTATCAGTTAGCACAAATTCATCATTACTTTTCCAACACTTACAGGTAGAATAGTCATGAAACTTTACAAACATATTCATCCAAGGGTATAGAAATAGAAATAGAACTGGTGATGCACATCCAATATGGCCACAATAACAGCTGTAATCAAAAACGTGTTATTACAAATGGCAGCTGAATGGATGTTTATATTGATATACAATTTTCACTGAGAGACTTCAGATGAAGTCAGGTTTTACCCAAATAAAAATGGTGCTAAATTATAATGGTACTGATTTGATATTCCAGATGATAATCGTCATGAAAATTCTAATGCTACTTCTTTTGAAAGGATGGTCATAGCAACATGTTGTTTGTACAAAAGATGTTATATCATCTCGAAATAAAAATAGTTCTTATCTGACCTTGAATATTGTCAAGATGGTGGCCTTGAAAATGTTGCCATAGTTGCAGCTTCAGAATGACCATCTTGAAATCTTGTTTTGGACACCAGGATTTCATCAGAAGAGTTCTTATTGTGTCTAGCTGGTCCTCGACAAAATTAATGCAAATTGACTCTTAATAGGTTCTCCATAGTGGCCATCTTGATAATGTTGTTGGCTCTACTTCAACCAAATTGGTGCTTATATCAGCTATGGATTTCTACCAGTAGAATTATTATGATACCTACTTGGTTGAAATAAATTGGTGCCATAATAATCAAGAACATTTTGCTGTTGCTACAGCCCCTTAATAGAGGTTCATATTAACAAGAAGTTGTACTAGAATACCTTTAATAATGTCAAAATTATCTTAAAACATAAGTGGTACCAGTCTGACATCCAATTTGCCCACCACAGCTGCAAATTTGAAAATTGTGCTATGTTATCATGTGTATGTATGAATGGCTGCCCAGTTTATTCAAAGAAGACAAAAGATTAAAAAAAGCTGTGCCACTTACATGTACTTGTACAGATCTTGCCATATGATATATACTACATGTCTTTTTACTTTTACAGAAATGATAATGATTAAGTTTTTTTAAGAGTGTATTTATTGAAAATAGGTGGGTCATTTTTTTCTTGTCAGTCACAATTTAAAATCTAACCAGTGCAAACTTTTTTCAAAATAATAGATGTTTTTGAATTCTATTAAGTGATATCTGCATAAACTAAAGGGTTTTATTTATCATCCTTTTTGCTTTAATTAATAAAGTAAATGTGTACTTAATAAATACCTTTGATTTATCTTTACTTGACAAAATACCTTTAAAAATTTAGATGTGAGATAACTACCAGTATGCTTAAACATAAATATCTTTCAATTAATTTTATATTAATTAAGTTTTGAGTAGGGATCGTTTTTTAATATCCAAATTATGTCCCTGTAGCCCACTTATGGAATAAGTCCAAATTGGGATATAATTGCAAAGTACTCAAACTTGGGGTTGATTACAAGGAATTCTGATGTATCCAGCTTATTGAGTCTTGCTGGCACTAGTTTTAAAACATACTGGAGAAAGTTCTATCTTGGCTTTAAGGTGATATACATTATAAAGTGTCTTGCAAACTTTATGTTGGGACATCTAGGCCATAATTTAGTAACATTAAAATTCAACTTAAGAGTGTCCACCTTGGATGCAGAAGGTTGTCGGTTCGAACAATATCAAAGCTGAGTCATACCAAAGACCAATAAAAATGCTTGGCATTCAGCATTGTGAGGTTAGTATTAGGACTGATAGGGCTGGCATCAGGATAGCATGACTGGGTGGGACATGATACTACATGTCTGTAGCAGGATTCTCTAATGTGAGACATCACTATAAACTGCCACACTGCAGACATCGTAGCAATATGGCTGAAAATTATTTTAAGCTACATTAAAAATCCAAATCACACGGACGCAACATTTGACTTGAGTGACAATTTACTCTTCTGTTTCAGAGTGTAAATTCACACAAGTTGAAGGGAGAGAGGTAAGTTAACATTATGACATCTTTTCCAGTTTCTGTCTCGAGTGCTTTTCATTCATTAGTGACTAGCAGCCAAGTAATAATAGAGTACGTAAGTAATACAGAGAAAGTGGCTTGGGGTTGTACATTCTGTTTATAAGTAGATACAACTCTAAAATTTCAGTGAGATCATTTTCTTAAACAAATTAAATAAATTCCTGAGTGAATTTCCTTTTTATTTGGATTTGCAGAAACTGAAAATTTAATTGTTACATTAAAAAGAAATGAATTACTGTTTTAGTGAATATATGTGCATAAGTTTTGTTTGGCAAGCAACACAGGTAGATTATTTAGTGCAGAATCCTTTGGAGTAAAATGTCAAACCTGAGGAAACCATGGTAACCAAACCTAACTGCTCAAAAAGTAGGATTCCCTTTTGGTTGCTTGCCAAGCACTCTAACCACTGAACACATAGGACAAGGTGGATGAAAACCTGCTTGGTTGGTTTAGTTCTAAAATTTTAAATTGAAATAAACATTTTATTTAAATTTTAGTTTTGTTAACATATTTACTGTTTTTGTTTATATGCCTGCCTTGAGATGAAGTGTTTGATGGTTATTTTGTCTAGCAATATGTCCATGGATCAATACTAACTCATCCATAAAACCTTGGTCACACTTAAGTGACTTTTGCATTTCAGATGTTAATTACTTAATTTAATTAATTACATGCTCAATGTTTCTGACCCAATTTGCCTACTGTTGTGAAAATTGGTATGCAGATGCTTCACAGGAAGAATATCGCAGTCACTTATGCTGGAT
Organism: Unio delphinus; assembly: GCA_029339505.1. Taxonomy (NCBI): domain Eukaryota; kingdom Metazoa; phylum Mollusca; class Bivalvia; order Unionida; family Unionidae; genus Unio; species Unio delphinus. The sequence continues at coordinate 2,328,483 of JAQISU010000109.1, read as the reverse complement.
GAAAGTTATGCAAGCATACCAAAACTAGGTCACTATGACTATATTTGCACACTTGAATGATGTCAGTATTTTGAACTATTCGTTTGTTATACCCTCAATATCTTCAAATTGATTTTGTCGTCACTTGTTTAAATTGGCATGTAGATACATCGCAACAAAAGTAACTCATCTTTACCAGAATTAGAGGGGTCCCGAGTGGCCGAATGGTCTAAAGCGATTTCCATTACGGATCACTGCCGTCTCACCTCTTTCTGCACGGGTTCGAGTCTAAGATTCGGCTAATGTAATTATGTGAGAAAGCTTGCCAATAGCTTCTCGTGGGTCGGTGGTTCTTTCTGTGGGTTCTCACAGGTTCTTCCTCCACCAATAATGTATAGCCTATCATGTGCTGAAAAATGGCGTTAAGCCCTACAACAACAACAACAACAACATGTTAAATAAGTAACACCTTTCTCATGCCAAAACTGAAATCCTTCTTTGATGCACATTCTTGTCAAAATTTTATTTTAAAAAAGTGTTGAGATTTGACACAGACTACTGTCCTGATTATTATGGCGTTAAACACAACAACCAGAATTATATCACTGTGACCTAATCTGTAGCCTTGAATAACGTTTGTATTATAGGTTGTACATTTGTTGTACTATACTGGACTTTTTTACATGTACTCATGAGAATTGGTTTAACAATATGATGAAAATAACTTACACCAAGACCAGGTCATTGTGACCTAATTTGTAAATTTATGTACTTTAAGTTGTTTGTTCATTACACTCAATATCTTTGATATCACCTACAATGAGAATTGGTGTGTTGATACACCATGTTGAAAGTAACTTAAGCATATAAATAAAAAAGATGAATTACAATCAGGCAAATAACAGTGCAACTTTAATTGTTGACCATGATCTATGACCAAAGTTTGTGGAGTTCTTTCACTTTAGGTATGGAAGAAGTCAGTTGATTTGTGGTGGAAAGGTCAATATCATCATAGTTGTGACTCAAGAAAAGATTATATAACAACTTTTGTTTTTGAGCAAGTTCCTCATCCAAACTATGTGGATAGCTCACATGTTGGGTAATAAATAAACCTAGAGTCTGTGGCCTGAAGGTCATGCTTAAGGTCGGTCATAGTCATATAATGGTTTCTACACAGTTAAGTTTAGTTCAGACTGCTTATGTCCCAAAAAAGGTCCACATAAGTTGGATCCATTAGTCAATAAATAACCTTCAGAGACAATCATATTTTGTTAATACACATAGAGGCTATTAAACTTAGGGTAAGTATATAATAATGTGCCATTCATCGCACTTTGTTTAATAGCACTGGCATAACTCAAGCTTACTCCAGGTTTTTTAAGTTCCTTTTGTTGTTTATATTACAAGGGTGTTAATGGCTTTTGTACAAAGTGCTTTGACAGAAGGCACATGTATGCCAAGTGAACTCAAATTATTCTTTAGAAATACATGACCTACTGTACTGGATGTTTATAGGTTATGGCTGTGTACATTAGATACATGGCCATATCCTATAAACACCCCTCATTTCTTGTTTTTTGTTTGTATTATTTGGTCATGGACTAAAAGTGCTTATTCAGTGGCCTTTCATCCAGTGTCTGTCTGGAACCTGTTTGCACAAGCTTGTTATCGCTTATCTTCCATATTTAGAGAATTGTCTGGAAATTTATAAATAGTCATCTGGTGATCATGTTGGTCCTAAATAAAAAGGGCATCCCTCAGTATCAATTATGGCTACCATTTTTATTGCTGCTTTTGAATGGATGGTCATATCGAGATAGCACTTCACAAAATGATTTCTTATGATGTTCCATTCTTTATAATACACAAAATGGTGCCAAAATATAGCATCAAATATGGCAGCCATTGTGGTCTTTTTATATGAAAATCTAAATAAATGGTTGTATTGACATTGAGTTTTCAAAGACTTTGTATGATGTCTAGTTGGTTCTAAATGAATTTAGTTTCCTTTAGGCATCCAGTTTGGTGGCCGTCTTTAAAAAATCATATTATCAATTAACCTGAATGGCTGGTTATATTGACATGAGTTATAATGGAAAGGCTCTTTATGATGTTTAGTTGATCTCAAATGAAAATGGTGACAATCAGACATCCATTACATGGCTGCCACAGCAGACATCTTGAAAACCTTACTTCATCTTCTTTTCTAATGAATGCTTGTGTCAATGTGGGGATTTTGCTGATGACTTCTTTTGATCTCAGACATTCAATATGGACATGACAGTGATCATCTAAAAAATGTTGTTATTGCTACTTCTTTTGGATGGATGGTCATATTGGCATGGTGTTTACACTATAATAATTTCTTTTATGTCAAGTTAGTCCCTAAATGATGCTGATTTGACATCAAATATACAAATATACCTACTGTAGCATCCATCTTGAAAATCTTTTCATTTCTGTACACATTGTGGTTGGGCAGAGAAAACAGTTTATCATCATTTCTGCATGCATTCTGATAGAGCTCTCTTGGTTTTATGCAGAAAATATCTCTGCACACCATGCTTTCTCATTGATTTGCATCTGTCAGTCACCATTGAGTTGAGATAAGTATTCATAAAATGGGCATTGTTTCTTGTTTTATAACTCTATTAAGCATACACCAAAATGTTTATATATATATATATATATATATATATATATATATATATATATATATATATATATATATATATATATATATACTATATATATATATGCGCCAAGGATGCCGGTTGTGGGTTCGAATGTGACTGTATAACAGCACAGACACACACACACATTACCCTTATAAATTAACAGACCTTTTTTAAGAAAAATTCCAAATTAAATTTTAGATAATTGTACTGATACTGTATATTTTGCAAAGCATACAATTTTCTTGTTTTTAATTCTGAACCCTATGTTATTGCAACTATAGGCAATTTCTTTATCGTCAGATAATTAGGAATGTTAAATGTAATTCTAGGATTCTTAAAATGAAAAATGGTAAACTCTTCATGCACAGAGCTGGCAGAGCCATGCTTAGCAAGTCACAAGAAGAAACTGAATGTTGAAGGACAGAAGTCAGTTGAAAGTATTGAATAATAACTATCTTGGTATTGAATATACTGATTGCTTGAAATAGGGAAGGAGGTACATTGTAAGTGAATGGAGAGTGGTTGGTTGTGAGCAAATGGGGAGGAGGTAGGTTGTGAGAGTTTGGGGAGGAGGTAGGTTATGAGTGAATGGGGGAGTAGGCTGGATGTGACTGATTGGTGAGGAGGTAGAGTGAATGGGGAGGAGGTAGGTTGTGAGTGAATTAGGAGTAGGTTGGTTATGAGAGAATGGGTAGGAGGTAGGTTGTGAGAGATTGGGGAGGAGGTAGATTGTGAGTGAATGGTGGAGTAGGCTGGATGTGACTGATTGGGGAGGAGGTAGGTTGTGAGTGAATGGGGGAGTAGGCTGGACTGCTTGGCCTTGTGTCAGGATAATGTGACTGGGTGGAACATCATGATATATGTCTGCGGCATGATGCCCCAGCGCTAGACATAACTATAAAGTACCACACTGCAGACATCGTAGTGATATATGACTAAAAAGTTGCTAAAGCTTTGTTAAAAATCGAAATCACACACTTGAACAAGATCTTTCTCTTGATCACTGATGACATTGATAGTAATTATATACATTCACATGAACAGGACCTCAGTCATTTTTGGGTCCACCACGAATCATTATGTTTAAAAAAATAAAGAATGTCTCTTGCATATTCACACTGAAATGGGGGCAGTGACAGAAATTTTGATCCAGCTTTCAAAATAAAAAGCCTTCAGAAGAGTGGTGGGTTTTCAACAGAAGAATTAATGGTGTCTGCATATGTCTGGTGGTATAATTATTCATCCATATCTTATCTTAAAACCCCCACTTTATGTGAAACATGCAATGCAAGCCTTTTGCTACTTGCCTGTACCCACATGAATTCTGATTTTCAATCCACTGCTGAAAAAAAAATGATAGACTGACATCTGGGGACCCTCTAATTTAAGATCCGGTCCATCCTGTATTTTAAGTCCGTTGCCTGTAGGCTTGTTGAAAACAGTAAATATAACTTAAATCATGCTGATGAAATGCAGATTTTTATTTTTAGATGTTGAGAGACTAAGAAATTAAATGCTCTGGTGGCTAAATGATAGTGTCCCCCTTTGGATGTGGAGTCGCAAGTTTGAATCCTGGCTGAGTCATACCAAAGACTTTATTAAAGAAAAGGTACCTGCAGCTGCCTTGCTTGGCGCTCAGCAATAAGAGGTTACTATGAGGACTGATTGGCCTGGTGTAAGGATAATTTGAATGGGTGGGACATCATGCTACATGTCTCAGCATGATGCCCCAGTGCTGGACATCACTGTAAACTGCCACACTGCAGACATCGTAGCAACATGACTGAATTTTGTTTTAAAGCTATGTTACAAATTCAAATCACACACTTGCCTTCAAGACATGCTCAAAAAAAATTCATGTATGCCCTTTACTGATATGAAGATCTTCTGCTTCTCATACTTCCATCAAAAGCAGTAAACTTTGGGTACCAATTGAAGCATGTAAACTATGACTGGGAAACAGATTGCTTGGCTTACTAATAATTATTGCTCACTTGGCTTTACATACAGGTGATTCTACTGGAGGTAGGACAAAATGTTGTTCTGATATTTATGTGTACTACAGAAACCAACCAGAAGCAGTCTGTTGTGTACCTGAACTGTTCCAGCAGTTGTTGCAACTGGTGCAATGATGCCTGGTCATGTAATGGAATTAAGGCTAGCATATTTTCAAAACAAACTTAATTGAATACCTTATTGCTGTAATCTGGGGAGTTTATGCTAAATACAGGATGATTGCTGAGGTATTATAAGTAATAAAGGGATCAAATGTGATTAAAAATTGTCCATCCTTTGGCATAGGTGAGATAAGAGCAAAGACCAACAAAAAATGATTTGGGCAGGAAAGTTTGAGTAAGTATCTTAATTTTGTTGGGTCATATTTAATTGCTTTTGCATTGTTCACCTCCATCCAATAATGGTCGATTTTTAATCAGACTCGCAACCTATCATAGACCACCATGAATTTATTTATTACTTACAACAGCTTTTGTCATTAAACTTGCGAAATTACAATAACAAGGTACCGGTAATCAATTCACAAGCTTTCCCTTTACATATGTCAGTCATAATGAGATTACTTAGCATCCGTGATTCCAAAAGTCACTGCAAATGTTCAAAACGGTCATCATTGGTCTGGTTGTTACTGTTTTTTGTGATATGTGGATAGAACACATACAAATGTAAATTTTTCTGTCTTAAAATTTTTAGAAATAAATTTTTATTCTTGAAAAGTGGTAGATTTTAAATAAAAAATGGTATGTATGGTGCCCAGCCTTTAAAATGGTATTTTTGTCCTTCCAACAGTAGAATCACATGTATTTGTATGAATGGATTTTTACCATTGAATCTGATTTAGGGATATCTGAAAAATGCTTTTAATGATATCACTTAAATCACGTAATATATCCTACCCACTCACCTATATTGTTTTCAGGTTTATCTGAACTTTGTAGGTGGTTATCATGTAACTTTTTCTATGATAAGTTCAGGGGTGTTCTTTAAAATAAATTAATATAAAATATACATGGTTTTAATGGATCTTCCTGATTTTTGTTATAAAGTGTCTAAATAAAGTAAATGCATTTGCAGACTGGACACATATTTCAGTTAGGGACACTACAGTAAAGAAGAAACATAAATGAGAGACCTTATATAATAGCTGATTTCTAAGAATTGATTGCACTCATGTCCTTGTTGCATTATTGCAATTTTAAATTCATATGAGATCAGATGAGACCTACTGATTTAACTCTCTTTATTTCAGGTTTTGTCAGGGAACATAGAAAATATCCAAATCAAAGAGAAAGCCAAATTTCCACAGAATTTCTTTCCAGATGTAAGTACCGGTAGTACCATTTTATTTTTGTTGTTTCAGTTTGAATGTCTGGTTTAGGATGCATTTTGGAGAAAATTCGCCTTAACCATGCAATCATGTATGGTTGGACTTGGATGATATTGTCCGGTTCTTACATTGCAGCAGGTTAAAGTAAATGTTTTGGAATTGTACCCTCTTCAGTTTTTCTCTGGATTTAAAGTGTTCTAAAAGTCTGCATTTCTCAATCACGGAAACAGACATCCCTTATTTTAAACCTCTGAGAAATGTTATGTAATTACACTTTATTGTTTTTGACAAAGAGTTAATTATTGTGTCATTTCATAGTTTGTCCTCATTTCCTAAGATTATAATTGTAATGATTTTTGTATAGCTTGCCATGAATTTCACCAAAAAAGCTGAAAAATTGTCTGCAGTTATTAGCTATCACTTTTCTGGTATATTTTTTTAATGATTGATAGTTTTTTAAGTAGTAAAGTTGCTTCTGTTTTTGTACATCAGGGCATTTTTATTTTAGCTGCATGATTTACCATATAATATTTATACAAAATAACAATCCAGAGGTCCAGTGATGACAAGTTGTCTTATAAGACATTATCTTGATGTTTTCAATTTTGTTTGCTTGATGTTTTAAATTTTGTTGGACATGCTTCTCTCCCCCATTGTAATGCACAGTGTTATAACATAATTCTGGATATAAAACAGTACTATAGACACATGACCAAAAATCATACCAATGTATATCAATAAGGGTTGAAAAAACCAAGGTGAAACTTGTTCTTATATCTTCATTTCCTTAAAAAAATGCAGTTATTTTGAATATTTTGACAATGCCTATTATACCATGGCTTTGTATATTAGACTATTCTCATTACACTATTCTCATTACACTATTCTCATTACACTATTCTCAATACACTATTCTCATTACACTATTCTCATTACACTATTCTCAATACAATATTCTCATTACACTATTCTCAATACACTATTCTCATTACACTATTCTCAATACACTATTCTCACAATATCATGCTTTGATATTATTACTCTGCTTGGTATAAACTACTGCATTGTAATGAGGGAGAGCTGAAATAGGAGCATTACTACTGTCATCAAAATATGTTGTATCACTTGTTGTTGGTTCATTATCCAGTGAATTTTGGGTATCATTTTAACATGAGCTGGGGCATTATATTGCAGGTGTTAATAGAATAATGTCAGGTTCCCATCTAACGAAAATTTGAGATGATTTCATGGTATCTTTTATGCTGCAGAAGGTTTTATTAAATTCATCAGGAATGGGAAAGTACTTTTGATGTCAAAACATTGTGCCTGCATCTGGTCTTTATACGGGAGACGTGGTAACTTGGTTGGCAGAGTATTGGACTTGAAATCATAGGGTTGCAGGTTTAGTAACCACCCAAGCCAGTCTGTCTGGATAAGCTGCCATGGTGTTGTGAAAGGCACTTGTATCTTGTTTCTTGGTCATGATACATTCAACATCTTGTCGAATTTGCCTTAAAAATAAATGCTTCACTGATTGATTATTGAAGATTTTATGGCTGCATTACTGTACAGAAGTAAGTTAATATCATTTTGTTAGTAGGGACACTTCATTGTTTTTCCCAGGATATTTCCGGGTGGTATCATGCTATGCCATTATTTCACCATGCTTGACCATTTTTTGCCTGTGCAAGGCAATTTTGGTAAAACATAGTACCAGTTTTTGTTTTCTTGAACCTCCCCTTTTTTGTGTGCAAAATGTCATTTTTTTTTGTTTATCATAAATATAAGTCTTTTATGTGTTCAATTAATTTTCAACATTTTAAAAAAATGTTTTGCAATGGTAATATACATGACTGTTGAAATTGTTTATTGTGTAGCTTTTGGAACTGACTCAGCAATGTGTACACTCCCTAGATAATGTCCTAAGAAACAGTTGAATAGATAACACATTAACCCCTAGCGCTGCATTTATGGGGCAGGAGGTAGTAGCCTACTGCCAAGCTCTGTTGTTGTTGTTGTTGAAGAGTTTAACATCATTTTTTCAGCACATGATAGGCTATACATGGCGGCCAGTTATTATTGGTGGAGGAAAACCCAGGAAAACCCCCGGAAAGAACCACCGACCCACGAGAAGCTACTGGCAAGCTTTCTCACATAACTACATCAGCTGAATCTTAGACTCAAACCCACGCAAACAGGTGAGATGGCAGTGATCCGTATTGGAAATCGCTTTAGACCTCAATGGGGCCCCCGCCAAGCTCTGTAGTGTCAAGGTCATGTATGATACACTAAAGTGGGTTTAGCTCTACAATGATACCAAATAATCTGGACATTTTAGTTGCACAAAACACTGATGAATAAACCTAATTTTTTGGACCCATTTTTCTTTTCACTTAAAATTAGCCCATGGTTGGAATCAGAGTTTGTGTCCAGATTTTAGACTTTTTGGCCTCAGATCTAAGGCAGACTGGTCTGAACTGCACATGGACAGGTAAACCTGTGCAAAAAGTAGGATATTTTGGGCATTTGGAATAAAGAGTGGTCTCCATATAAAATGATGTAAACGAAAACCCAAAACACTTTTTCCCTTTTGCATAGGCGCGAGAAAATAACCAATTGAAACCAATGTTTTTAACACAACTAGGTATTAGGCAAATTTAAAAATTGCTAGAAAGTCTATTTATTTGCCCAATCAGTAGGACCACCAGAAAAGCACACAGAAATAGTAAATTTTATCATGATCAGAAAATCGATGTCTTCTTCCTGACAGAAACATGCCTAAAAACATCAGGCAATGAGCCCAAGTGTGCGGTTCTAAACCCACTGATTACTCCAACAAGTTGTTCCTCTGCCACTCTTGCGCAGGTGGAATTGCTGTCATCACAAAGAATTGCATGGTAAATTGTCTTAAACACACCACAACCTTCAATTTCTGCCACACATTGTTTGAACTAGTCCAAACGACACTCGCTCTGGAACAAAGATCAGACCATTTTTTCTGCCTCTACCACTCTCTTCCTAGTAGAAAATGTAAGCTGAGTCTCTCTCTCTCTCTGGAGCAGTTTCCGAATCTCCTGGACCCTGGAGTATGGAAATTCGATAGATGGCAACCTGATTATTCAACAATCATTCTGACTATGCTGGAAACCCATACACATCAAAACTCTAGATTCCATTCATGTTTTCAACCTTAAACAGTCAGTTAACCATCCCATCCATAAACATGGTCACATTTTAGACTGGATTCTTCAAGACCTGATGATATATTCTACGGTCCACCATTGTATCCCACAAACTTGCATCAGATCACCTCTGCATTATATACCATCTTTATTTGCTCCACCTTTATTTACTAGTATGAGAAACCTCCGTATGATAAATAGAACCAAACTAATGCATGACACCCATGCAAACTATTCATAAGCAAATCTATGAAGCTGCTAAGAAGAATGTCACAAATATAGTCCATGCAGCCAGATTATCCCAATACATTACTAAGATCACAGAGAGTTCCAGCTGCAAAGAGCTTTGAGATTACTACCAAACTAATGACAAGAAGCAAATGTACACCACTTCCAACTATCTTCTTGCCAGTTGACCTTCTGGTCCTGTTTGCAAATTTTTTCCGTGACAAGGTACAAACCATTAGAGATAAGCTTGACAACACAATTTAAATTGACTCGTCATCACCATACAGTTGTGATTCAGAATTCTAGTGACAACCGTTAGCAGCACTTGAACCTGTCTCTATCGATTTAGTATGGACGATCATGATGAACAGTGCACCAAAGTCATGTGAACTTAATCCGATTCCAACATCACTGCTGCTTGAGTGCTTAGATCCAATATTGGCTTCCCTAACTCATGTTATTAATACCTCTCTCATGTGGGGAATTCTCATCATTATTCAAAACTGCCATTGTAAAGCCTCTGCTGAAGAAACCAATACTCAACCATAATGATATAAAGAACTACTGTCCAGTTTCTAATCTCCTGTTCCTATTAAATTTTTTCGAAAAAGTTGTTCTAACCCAACATGAATCTCATCTGAATTCAAAGTCTTTTTAGCAATGTACAGTCTGCATATCACCCTTGCCACAGTACTGAAATTACTCTTCTGAAAGTATTTAATGACATTCTCTCTGCTTTGGATATCGGAAAGATTACAGTCCTTGCCCTTCTTGATTTGTTTGCCTCATTTGACACAATAGATCATGATATATTACTTCACCATCTCCAGCATATATTTGGCATTCACAGTTCAGCTTTACTTTGGTTCAAGTCCTACTTAGTTAACAGGACGTGTTCTATTCATTCTATATACTCAACTGCTCTCAAGTGTCATAGATCATCACCCAGTGTCTCACCAATTGTACAATTATGACACCCAAATATACAAATCTAGCCACCCATGTAAAGTTGACGCTACCATCCAAGGAGTACAGAGGTGCATTTCTGATGTGAAATCATGGATGACATGTAACAAGCTGCAGATGAATGATGATAAAATTTGAGGCCATTCTGGTCAAAACACAAAGACTTTCTCATTCACATCCTTTACCTCAAACAATAAATATCAGCAGCACCAACATGAAATTCACACAGTCAGTATGAAACCTAGGTGTTACTCTTGGCAGTACTCTCACATTGTACCAACATGAGATGAACATATGCATATCTTGAGCTGAGATGCATCAGCTCCATTCACAAATATCTTTTAGTCGATGCCACTGAAATGCTTCTGTGTTCATTAGTACTTTCAAGACTGGACTATTGTAATTCAATTCTGTCTGGTTTGTCTCAATATCTTCACCAGAAATATCATAAAGTTTAAAGTAAGCTGCTCGGATCATCTTTAGAGTACCACAACCAGAGCACACCTCTCCACTGCTCAGTACACTACAGTGGCTATCCATTCGATCCAGAATCAAACACAATTTTTTTTTCTCTGTACAATGTTTCATTGACTCCAGTCCAACATACTTATCTGACTTCACCCATGTGTATACACCAGTAAGATACTTACGATCCTCTTCTGACACTCATATACTCATTATTCCTACTATGAAAACGAAGTCATATGGACAACATTCTTTTGCATACTAGGGCCCATCAACGTGGAATGAATTGCCCATTGAAATTCGACACAAAAGACACAGTGATCCTTTTCAAGAGTGTTCTTAAAACTCACCTTGTTTGACTGCAAGAACAAACTTAAAGACCTACAAATGTTTCCTGCCATATATATTTTCAGCATGTTTTTATGTTTTCTAATTTCATGGTATTTGATTTTTTTATATTTTTTTAGTCAACATTATAGATGTTGTAAAGTACTTGGAGCTTCTAAAGATTAAGTGCTATACATAGTCCTCCTCCTCCTCATTATTATTATTATTGTTATTATTATTATTATTATTATTATTATTATTATTATTATTATTATTATTATTATTATTATTATTATTCATAAATAGCCCCCAAAATGTGTTTCCTACTTTCATTTCATGCAAAAACCTCCAGGGGTTAATGTGTTAAAGGGACTGACTGTTCACAGCAGTGTGTTCAGTCACTGGGCATCATTCATACACACTGTTGATAGATACATTAAAGGGAATGACTGTTCACAGCAGTGTGTTCAGTCACTGGACATCATTCAGACACACTGTTGATAGATACATTAAAGGGAATGACTGTTCACAGCAGTGTGTTCTGTCACTGGACATCATTCAGACACACTGTTGATAGATACATTAAAGGGAATTACTGTTCACAGCAGTGTGTTCAGTCACTGGGCATCATTCAGACACACTGTTGATAGATACATTAAAGGGACTGACTGTTCACAGCAGTGTGTTCAGTAACTGGACATCATTCAGACACACTGTTGATAGATACATTAAAGGGAATGACTGTTCACAGCAGTGTGTTCTGTCACTGGACATCATTCAAACACACTGTTGATAGATACATTAAAGGGAATGACTGTTCACAGCAGTGTGTTCAGTCACTGGACATCATTCAGATACACTGTTGATAGATACATTAAAGGGAATGACTGTTCACAGCAGTGTGTTCTTTCACTGGACATCATTCAGACACACTGTTGATAGAAACATTAAAGGGAATGACTGTTCACATCAGTGTGTTCTGTCACTGGACATCATTCAGATACTGTTGATAGATACATTAAAGGGAATGACTGTTCACAGCAGTGTGTTCAGTCACTGGACATCATTCAGACACACTGTTGATAGATACATTAAAGAGACTGACTGTTCACAGCAGTGTGTTCTGTCACTGGACATCATTCAAACACACTGCTGATAGATACATTAAAGGGACTGACTGTTCACAGCAGAGTGTTCAGTCACTGGACATCATTCAGACACACTGTTGATAGATACATTAAAGAGACTGACTGTTCACAGCAGTGTGTTCAGTCACTGGGCATCATTCAGACACACTGTTGATAGATACATTAAAGGGAATGACTGTTCACAGCAGTGTGTTCAGTCACTGGACATCATTCAGACACACTGTTGATAGATACATTAAAAAGACTGACTGTTCACAGCAGTGTGTTCTGTCACTGGACATCATTCAAACACACTGCTGATAGATACATTAAAGAGACTGACTGTTCACAGCAGTGTGTTCAGTCACTGGACATCATTCAGACACACTGTTGATAGATACATTAAAGAGACTGTTCACAGCAGTGTGTTCAGTCACTGGGCATCATTCAGACATACTGTTGATAGATACATTAAAGGGAATGACTGTTCACAGCAGTGTGTTCTGTCACTGGACATCATTCAGACACACTGTTGATAGATACATTAAAGGGAATGACTGTTCACAGCAGTGTGTTCTGTCACTGGACATCATTCAAACACACTGTTGATAGATACATTAAAGGGAATGACTGTTCACAGCAGTGTGTTCAGTCACTGGACATCATTCAGATACACTGTTGATAGATACATTAAAGGGAATGACTGTTCACAGCAGTGTGTTCTTTCACTGGACATCATTCAGACACACTGTTGATAGAAACATTAAAGGGAATGACTGTTCACATCAGTGTGTTCTGTCACTGGACATCATTCAGATACTGTTGATAGATACATTAAAGGGAATGACTGTTCACAGCAGTGTGTTCAGTCACTGGACATCATTCAGACACACTGTTGATAGATACATTAAAGAGACTGACTGTTCACAGCAGTGTGTTCTGTCACTGGACATCATTCAAACACACTGCTGATAGATACATTAAAGGGACTGACTGTTCACAGCAGAGTGTTCTGTCACTGGACATCATTCAGACAAACTGTTGATAGATACATTAAAGGGAATGACTGTTCACAGCAGTGTGTTCTGTCACTGGTCATCATTCAGACACACTGTTGATAGATACATTAAAGGGAATGACTGTTCACAGCAGTGTGTTCAGTCACTGGGCATCAATCAGACACACTGTTGATAGATACATTAAAGGGACTGACTGTTCACAGCAGTGTGTTCAGTAACTGGACATCATTCAGACACACTGTTGATAGATACATTAAAGGGAATGACTGTTCACAGCAGTGTGTTCTGTCACTGGACATTATTCAGACACACTGTTGATAGATACATTAAAGGGACTGACTGTTCACAGCAGTGTGTTCAGTCACTGGACATCATTCAAACACACTGTTGATAGATACATTAAAGGGAATGACTGTTCACAGCAGTGTGTTCAGTCACTGGACATCATTCAGACACACTGTTGATAGATACATTAAAGAGACTGACTGTTCACAGCAGTGTGTTCTGTCACTGGACATCATTCAAACACACTGCTGATAGATACATTAAAGGGACTGACTGTTCACAGCAGAGTGTTCAGTCACTGGACATCATTCAGACACACTGTTGATAGATACATTAAAGAGACTGTTCACAGCAGTGTGTTCTGTCACTGGACATTATTCAGACACACTGTTGATAGATACATTAAAGGGACTGACTGTTCACAGCAGTGTGTTCAGTCACTGGACATCATTCAAACACACTGTTGATAGATACATTAAAGGGAATGACTGTTCACAGCAGTGTGTTCAGTCACTGGACATCATTCAGACACACTGTTGATAGATACATTAAAGAGACTGACTGTTCACAGCAGTGTGTTCTGTCACTGGACATCATTCAAACACACTGCTGATAGATACATTAAAGGGACTGACTGTTCACAGCAGTGTGTTCAGTCACTGGACATCATTCAAACACACTGTTGATAGATACATTAAAGAGACTGACTGTTCACAGCAGTGTGTTCAGTCACTGGGCATTTAAAGAGACTGACTGTTCACAGCAGTGTGTTCAGTCACTGGACATCATTCAGACACACTGTTGATAGATACATTAAAGGGACTGACTGCAGCAGCATGTCATACACAGTCAACTAGATACGATTAAAGGGACAGACTTATTGTCCTTGCAGTGGATGGCAGCATATGGTCTGTTTTGTTTATTCAAAATGACAGGGTGTTTATTGTCCATTCATCAAAAAGCTACCATGAGATATCAAAACATTGAATCAGAGCTTGTACAAAGACTGCTTTTAGTAAATAGTTTCAGACATATTTTGATAGTTGTCAGTTTGGTAACATTTATGTAATGTATTGTTTTCAGTTGAAACTGAAAATCAGAAAGGAAATATTGTTCTGCCATTTTAACAGTACTACTCCTTTTTTCAAAGGTAAAATCAAAGGCATCCCTTTCTATTCTTTTAATATGTGTGTTTAATAAACTAGTGCACATTGATTAAGATCCTGTTTTTAATTAATTGAGTCATAGTTCAAGGAAGGAATTTAAAGGATGCCAAAAACAAGACGAAAAAGAAATGCACACACAGTAATTATCGATGAAGATAATGCTGATAATTATTGCTACTATTGTTGTCATTATTATTATTATTATTATTATTATTATTATTATTATTATTATTGGTAAGATTTTTACTTTATATCAATTCTACCTGTATTGTCAAAACTGTTTGAAAAGCATGTAGCCATTCAGGTCTATAAAATTTTTGAAACAAACTCTATTTCATAAAACACAATCAGGATATATATATATATATATATATATATATATATATATATATATATATATATATATATATATATATATATATATATAACATATTCTACATTTGGTTTCCATTCAAAGTATTTCTGCCACATTTATCTTTGGCTTAGAAAAGATGAAAAATATTAATACTGGAAAAGATTTTGTTTCAAAAGATTTTACTGTTGCATCGTGGACTAAATATGAAACATGATTTTTACAAAACTTTTCAAGTCAGCTACTCACCTTGCAGATTTTGTAATTTTACAACAATATCAATACATGTACTAATAATAATTAATTAAAAATTAATATTAGTAAAAATAGCTGCAATAATGATAATAATAATAATAATAACCTTTAGCAATAAATAGTCACCCTTTTACAACGAGATGTACATTTAAGGTGCCTATTTTAGAGCATAATTGTGATGCCCAATATAGATACTGGGGGGAAGAAGCTGTTAGCACATGTATCATAAATGTGCCTATTAAAAAAGACAAATTACATAAAAGTAGGATGATTGCTTGGTTTATTGACATTTTCAACTCATTATGTGCTTTATCATGGTTAAGAAATGGGCGCCTTTTATCTTTTTTTAAGGCAGGCAGTCATAAATATTAGAAAATGGGAGAAGGGTGCCTGAAATGATCAGATGGTGATACTCGAATACAGTAGTGTTCCCTCACTTCCAACCCAGCTTGAAATGTTCTTCTAAGAGAGAAAACATTTTATTGTTCAAAATTTATACTGATGTTAAGTACTATTGCTTCTAAATAATACAGAAAGGTAGATTTTCAGAATTCAAGGTAAACTTCTCCACTTGCCAGAATTTGGCTCAGTTCAATGGTTCTGATGGTTTCTGAGACCAGAATAACTCTCCTTGAAAGCTAATGTTGGAGGGTGAGCACATTTTCTGTTTGGTTTCATTTATAAATGCATTGTGGTAATCTCTTTACACTTGTAAAGTTCAACAGTACCATGATAATACTTAGAGATTCATGTTTGAAAAATATTTTATACATTTAAAGTTTCTGGATACTTGAAACTAATAATGTAATATTTCTAAAGGTAAACTGCTTCCTATTAGTTCAGAGTTATTACTGTAGTAGAACTTACTTAAGAATATCAGACTTATTTTAAACAATAGAATCCAAATGTCACTGAATTTTTTTAGATTTTGAATCCATCATTTAGTTGCACTTGAATCCATCATTTTGCTAAAATGGCCCAAAAGCAAAGTTCACATAGCCTTGCATTGATTTCACAACATTTTCTGACTCAGTTTTGTTTCAACACAATACAGTATTAATCAAATTAAAAAATTGACTTTTATTTGAATGTTCCCTTTGAAAACATGTTTTAAAAAATGAATGCTTTTTGTCAGTTTGGGTGCTAATTTGGATGATCAAAAATTTATGTAGCTCTCTGTGCAAAAGTCACCCTCGATCCTTAAAAGATAAGTGAAAAATATCATTTTTTTTGTAGCCCAATAAATAAGGAATTGTGTAATAGTGGATGGACTACTAAAATTAATATTTTTATCCTAGGTTTCTTCCTTTAAACTAATAAAAAGTGGATCTGTTTTTGAGAAACTTGCTGATTTTCTATTTTCTGGAAGTTGCATGTTCAAGACCTCCCAGTTTAAAATGAGCCTCAGTGTGGTCCCTTTTCGACTCGTGTCGATCTTTTTAGTTATTTAATTGTACATCACCCAGATCACCATGCTCAGCTTCACTAGGTTAATATTCATTTGAGGTACATGGTTGTTTCCATGTGCATAATTGAAACTAGATTGAATAATTCATTTTAATATTTTTCTGGGTTGACTTGATACAATTTAAAAAGTTGGTCAGTCAGAAATCTGTTTTGTTGCTGTTAGATCCATCTATCTGAGATATATTTTCGGTTTTTCTTGGCCATTTTAGGATCAAAACATTTTCCAGTCCAAAATGGTGAGGACCCCCATCCCCCAGCTTTTATAGAAATAGATTGTTACTTTACCTAATCATCCACACAAAGGGCCCTTGTAGCCCCTCCCCTCTGATTTTCTCCAGAAGAGTAAAATACCTCCTGAAAAAGAACTAATTTTTTCAATTTATTCCAATTATTTGTATACACCAGTGAAAAGGTGGAATGAAAATTATTATGAGATTCATCTATCCACCTGTCTGTTACCCTGTTTTCATACAATATCTTTTCACCATCTACCTTTATCATGAAAGGGAGATGGGCCACTAAAGTTAAACACAGGTATGACATTATATATATATCTACACACACACACATGGTTAAAGCACCTGTGAAGAGGGGAATTGATACTTTATTGATAACTGACTAATTATTACTGGGGCAGTTGCTGATATACATGTACAATGTTAGACTGTAAGAAACTTTCTGCATCAGTTACTTCAGCTACCTGTGTAATCCATATAGGGGTACAGCAAGGCTGATCAACACAGGGCAATTTCATAAACTTATTTACTCCTGATGCCATATCACACTGATCAGGTGTTCCTTCTGACATGTTAATAATATGTGACCCCTGTCACCATGACAAATGAATATGCAAGAAATGTGTCAGAGGGGAGATAAATGTTTACATGGGATGATTTCTGACATAAAAAGAACAAAGCTTTAAATGTCAGTTTCTGTATACTGTAGTAATACATGATTCTAAGTTAAGTCCAGCTGCAAACTACATAGTCCGAGTTTCCTCTGACCCTTGCCACCCCCCAACATAAAAAAACCAAATATAAAAAATGGGGTGGAAAGGGTCAGAGGAAACTCAGACTACAAACTACATAGACCCAGATCTAATGTCACAATATAGTGTACAGGCAGATCTGGGTCTATGCCGGTTGTAATGTATAGAATAAACATACAGACATTGATCTGTTAACAAATCATGCGTTGGCGTATCGTGGTCTATGTTATTTGTAGTGCGACTGGACTTGTAAGTGAGTATATATATAGTACATTGTATGGTATTTACTAAATTTCAGAGGTAAAATGTGCATCATATTTTATTTTCAAGATGTGGGGTTCATTAATTTAATGAGGAAATTGCGCTTTCTAATTGCTTTTGTCTGTTTTTAATTGTAAATAGGTTCAATTCATTGAAAATAAATTTGCTGGAACCATGTCCCTTTTAAAGTGGATTAATGGGCAGATTGGAAGAAAATGACCGGAAAGTTAATACAAGTAAATGATGGGAGAGAGAGTTTGTATGTGTCTGTGTGCGTGATTTGGATTTTTAGCTTAGCTTTAACAATTTTTCAGTCATATTGCTATGATGTCAGCAGTGTGGCAGTTTACCACTGGTGCATCATGCTTAATACATGTAGTATGATGTCCCACACAGTCACATTATTCTTACACCAGCCCAACCAGTCCTAACACTAACCTCTTAATGCTGAGCGCTTAGTGAGGTAGCTGTTAATACCATTTTTACGTCTTTGGTATGACTCTGATAGAATTGATCCTGCGACCTCCCGCATCCAAGGTGGACTCTCGAACCACTAGAGTTGTCCCTTAATGATGAGCCTTGGGAGATGCCTATTACAGATAAAGTCAGTTGACCTCTCACCACTTGTCAATCATACTGATTAGTTAACCAACCAGCAAGTGCAAATTAGACACATTTCCAGGCATTGGTTGTGTAGCCATTTTCCTATGACAAGCTGATTGTGGCAATAATGAATTGATTGTGATAAGTATTTACAAATTTTGTAATGATTTGTTGGTTTCTCCATTGATAAGGCTGAAAAGAAGTCAGTGTAAGCCTTGTAATTCTGACTGTCAATACCCAGTTCATCTGAATGGAGGAATTTGATTTATTCCTTTCCCAAAACATCAACAAAACTTTGATGTATAATGACCTTTTTTTGGATAATGTGTGTGATCAGCTGAATATGGAAACAATTGATGGCAATTACAGCATGTTTGTTTGCATAAACATGTGTAGAAAGCATTTCCTGTCAATGGCTTAAAGAAAAAAAAAGAATTTGAAATTGAAAAATGTGTGTAAATATTAACATTTATAGAATATGGGTGGAGAACCCAAAACTTGCATGTGTTTATGTATATAATTTTTCTTGTATAGAATGGACTGAATGCAAGACTATTTTTAAAGTTTGATGACAGTTTACATTTTAATGTTTGATTGTCCCTAAAATTATAATTTATCATCTTGATCTTTCAGAAACTTGATTAACTTGTTTCTTTCAAATTGGACTTCAGTAACTCTTTTCTTTTTAATTGGGCTTGAGTAACTCTTTTCTTTTTAATTGGGCTTGAGTAACTCTTTTCTTTTTAATTGGGCTTGAGTAACTCTTTTCTTTTTAATTGGGCTTGAGTAACTCTTTTCTTTTTAATTGGGCTTGAGTAACTCTTTTCTTTTTAATTGGGCTTGAGTAACTCTTTTTTTTTTAATTGGGCTTCAGTAACTCTTTTCTTTTTAATTGGGCTTCAGTAACTCTTTTCTTTTTAATTGGGCTTCAGTAACTCTTTTCTTTTTAATTGGGCTTGAGTAACTCTTTTCTTTCTAATTGAGCTTGAGTAACTCTTTTCTTTTTAATTGGGCTTGAGTAACTCTTTTCTTTTTAATTGGGCTTCAGTAACTCTTTTCTTTTTAATTGAGCTTGAGTAACTCTTTTCTTTTTAATTGGGCTTGAGTAACTTTTCTTTTTAATTGGGCTTCAGTAACTCTTTTCTTTTTAATTGGGCTTCAGTAACTCTTTTCTTTTTAATTGGGCTTGAGTAACTCTTTTCTTTCTAATTGAGCTTGAGTAACTCTTTTCTTTCTAATTGGGCTGAAGGAGGGTTGGGGATACAGTAATGAAATACAGAAATATGAAAACAATGGTTTCAGATAAATATTGTTCATTATATTAGGCATGTATTTACAAGAACAGACATCACTAATCAATATTTTGTCTGACAAGCACAGTAGAACTTTAAAGTTTTTATGTACAGCAGTAAACTTCTAAACAGTAATTATTTATGATTTTGTTACCCTGTATTGATTTTTACATCTTTTACATCCAAGGCAACATTAACATAAGCCAGATAAAATTAATAAGAATAAGATCATTTACTAAATAGATTAGCATCTTTTCCAGTGAATTCCCATTTACATGAATAAGTTCTTCAGCAGCTTTGAAATTAATTTGTTTTATTTACTGAAATAAAAGAGGTTATTGCTACTAAACAAATTGGAACTACAAATATAAATATTTTCTATACAGTATAATTTGTATAACTTTGTAATTTTAGATTTTTAAGAATAATACAAATCATTTTTTAATAAACATATCACATAAACTGAAACATTTTTATGCCAAATGCTGCATGTTTGTCGGAGGTTAACAGGTTGCCATGTCAGGTGATTTAGTAGACACAGTGATCAGTCATCTTGTGAAAGGTCAATTAAGGAAGCACTAAGGCTAAGATAACCACATAGACTCATTGGCATTGTATGGACTATTAAACGTAATGCTTTTTTAAAAATTGTTACCATTTTATTATGGAGACATTTTTCAGATGAATTTTACAATTTTGTTTGAATTAAATGCAAATGATGAAGTTATGACAAATTGAAATTTTTTTGTTTGATAAGTAAAAAGTGTCCTACCTAGCCCACATGGACACATCATTTCAGTGAGAACAGTTTATATTTGAGTACCTAAATTCTATTTCTGATGTTTGTTTTTTTTCCAGTTTGCATGGTCAAGGAAAGGTTTCCTTCGAACAAGATGGAGTGTAAATAACAGGTGAGCAATTTGCATACATTATCTGCTTTTGCATTTCTAACACTTTAATTTTCATTTGAAAACACCTGATAAACTGTTTTTAAAAAAATAATGACTATTGATATTGTCCCAATTTAAGTACAGTACAGCTCATTTCTCCACCAATCGTAGTGGGGCAGTGAATTCCTGCCATGATTGTTCTGATTTTGAAGTGCCATGGTTGAATGCTACTTACCAAGCAGCTCACCACCACAACTCCATGGCATATGGAAGGATGGGAAACATCCACATAACTTACAATTGATTCTTCTGTGCACACCATCATGGAAAAATGGAGATGTCAAGGAAGTCATTTTGAGGATCTTGTATTTTGCATCTCCATCTGTATAGTCATATCAACATGGAGTTTTCACCAGAAGACATCATGTGATGTTTAGTTGGTCCTAAATAAAAAGTGTTCTTATTTAACATGCAATTTGGATATCACAGGTGCCATCTTGAAGATCTTGTTATTGCAACTCTTCTTGAATGTTGTTGTTTTTATAGGGTTTAATCACATTTATCAGCACAAGATAGGCTGTCGAGGAAGAACCCAGTGATTTTCTACCATGGCAGTCATCGTTAATTTCTTGACATTGCAACTTCTGCGTTAAAAGTCATATCTAATGGCTAATTATGATAATTAGTTTGACCTGAATGTTCTAATCTGACTTAGATTTGCTTGCTTCAATGAACATTTTAAGTCTAGCCAATAATTATCTTGCCTTGATAAGATCACCAATAGTCTTTGAAAAGTATCCAGTTTGGCCGGAATGAAAATTTTTGTCTTACATTAAGTATGATTGCCATAAGAATATCAGACATTGTTTCAACACTCAGCCATGAAAAAGTAAAAATTGATCTTATCTTGAATTCCTGGAAATTCATTTAGAAGAGTTGAGCCTTAAATCTTTTTAGGGACTCCTGTTTTATATTTGTTAACTCCCTTTTCTTCTTGTCATGGCAGTGATCTGTAACAGAGAGTGCTTTAGACCACTCAGCCACTCATTGCTCCTGTAGTTATGTGTAATATGTGGTATATGAGGTGATTTATCACATTCAGATTCAAATGCCATGGCTAAACATTTGGAGATTTTTTTTCTTTAATGGTCGCATTGCTGTCTACGCACATATTGGAGAAATGAAAAATTATAATAGAAGTACTGTTTTTTTTTTTTATCTTCTGACTTCATGCAGAGAAATGGTGATTTATTTTTAATACAAACTAGCTGAGCACTGAAACATTTGATGGAATTGAAGAGTATCCAAAAATTGTCTTGAGAAAAAGTACATTACGATTGGCCATCTGGACTAACATTCATATACTCGTAAATATTGATGTATTTCCAGAATCAGAGATGATGTACCCAGTATTCATAGTTTGTTTCTGTTTTTAGTAATGGTGGCTATATTTCATATACAAGACAAAATAAATGTAACTTTAACTAATTTGATGATCTTGCTTAATTTTCAGTGTTTTTGACCTGGTCAATATTCACCTTTTCCATGATGCCTCAAATATTGTTGCAATGCAGAATGTAAGTATGTCTAATATTTAAAGAATTTTATGTGTAATGCAGTTAATAGAATATTATGTAGGATTTAAAAGTTTGGAAATTTTATTAGAATTTCCGTTTGTCTACCCATATTCATTTTGCACGAAGCCATTTTTTATTAACTGTTTTGTGTTTGAAGAGTGCATGAAAAGAATAGTATGAAGAAATAGAATGTATAAAAATTTAGAAGTATGAAGAATCAAAATGCATGAAAATAAGAGTATAAAGAATTAGAGTGTATAAAATGAGTGTATGAAAAAGTAGAGTGTATAAAATGAGAGTGTATGAAGTAGAGTGTATATAAAATGAGTATGAAGAATTAGAGTGTATAAAATGAGTATGAAAAGTAGAGTATAAAATGAGTGCATGAAGAATTAGAGTGTATAAAAATGAGTGTATGAAGAATTAGTGTATAAATTAGTGTATGAAGAATTAGTGTATAAAATGTGTATGAAGAATTAGAGTGTATAAATTAGTGTATGAAGAATTATAGTGTATAAAATGTGTATGAAGAATTAGTGTATAAAATGAGAGTATGAAGAATTAGTGTATAAAATGAGTATATGAAGAATTGAAGTGTATAAAAATGAGACTGTATGAAGAATGAGACTGCATAAAAAGAGTGGCTGAAGAATTAGTGTATGAAGGATTAAACTGCATAATAAATGAGCACAGATGAAGAATTAGTGTATGAAAAGTTAGTGGGAGTGTATGAAGAATTGAGTATATGAAGAGCTAGTGTGTATGTAAACTTTGTATGAAACATTAAGTATACGAAGAATTAGAGTATATGGAATGAGATTGTGAAAAATTATGATGAAAAAGTATCATTCATGAAAAATAACAGGATATTTATGCTCATTTCATTAGAATCTTTAGCAGCTCATGCAGTAATACAGCCTGCTCACAAAAGAGAAAAATCTTTCCACATAAATATTTTATGTACAATAAATATTTGTGTTAGATACTTTGTAAAATACTTAAATGATGAAGTGCTAAGGAATTATTGGATAGTGTTGTGGATTTTTTTTGCACATGAGGCCATAAGGCAAAGTCAGCATATGGGATGTCCCAGCATCAGTTGTGTCATTTGTTTTTCCGCTTTGTATTTCTAATCCTTTTATGGGATGACCCAGTATCAGTTATGTCGTTTGTTTTTCCGCTTTGTATTTCTAATCCTTTTATGGGATGACCCAGTATCAGTTGTGTCATTTGTTTTTCCGCTTTGTATTTCTAATCCTTTTATGGGATGACCCAGTATCAGTTGTGTCATTTGTTTTTCCGCTTTGTATTTCTAATCCTTTTATGGGATGACCCAGCATCAGTTGTGTCGTTTGTTTTTCTGCTTTGTATTTCTAATCCTTTTTCTATCCAGTTTGAAATCTGGGATAATATCATCAAGACCTCAGATGAATGAGATATATGCATATTAATGAGGTGATCTTGCACCTGATTGTCTAAAATTTTACATACTAGAGGGCAGATTTCTGATTCCATTTTGTTCAGGCTTGGAATATATGCCCATGTCATTATGATCTCAGCAATGCTTGATAATACATACATACTGATGAGATGATCTGGCATTTAATTGGCTGAACTTGTTACTGCTATGGAGACCACGAGGCCAGGTGAGTATATGGTACTGACTTGCATATTTAGTATGTTGTTCATTGTTTGTAGTGCTTTCAACTATCAACAATTGCTTTCTGTTTCAAAGTTGGAATATTGGTTTATATTACCATCAGAAACTCAGGAGAGTAAGACCCATGCATATTAATGAGGTGATCTTGTACCTGATTAGCTAATCCTTGTTTCCACTTGGAGGCCATATTTTTGAGTAAGTTTTAATCCAATTTGGAATATTTGCGTATATCATTAAGATCTTGGATGAATTCATTAATGAATGATATGCATTTATATTAATTAGTTGATCTTGCATGACTAAGTTTTGTGTAAACTCTGGAAGCCATATTTTATACATTGGCTTAAATCATCAAATTATGGGATCGCTTACTAGTGAGATCTATGTATATTAATGATATAATCTTGCATCTGATTGGCTGTGTGTGATACCTTGAAAGCCATATTTTTAATCTTGATTGGGATAAAACTTAGAATATATAGTTTTAATGAGCTAGATCCATGCTGGTTATGAGGTGGTCTTACATTTTATTGGCTGCGTTTATTTCTGGAATCTATAATTATGATCCATTTTGATCAGTATTGGAACACGTGCTTATAAGTTTGTAAAGTAAGAATGACTATTGCATATCAGTGCTTGTTAGCACTTTTGAAGCTGTTTTTGGTCTGTTGGATGTATTATCATCAGGATCATGGATGATAATGAGGAAGAGACTGAATTACTTATGCCTTTCAGTTTAGAAAGAAGTTTTATCAGAATATAGTTAAGTAGTTTAATCAAAATAATGTGAGAGAGACTGTTTAACCTCTTGCTTTTTTAAAAAACAACAATGCAGATTTTCATTGATAAACAAATCAAAGACAAATTGACGTGTTTATGAATGATGTCTGATTGCTAAGACTATATGCTGGTCAAGACCTTCAATCTGTTGGACATATTTGACAAATACATGGCACACACGCATCCACACATATGCGCGTGCACACACACACATATGAGTGCATTCACACACATACACACAGAGCGAAACAGCTTATAATGTGGGGGCAGGTGTGGATCCTGTTTTTTGTACCAGAAAATACCCCACAAAAATTGATTCCTATTTGTTGAACTTGAAGAAAATTGCGATTAACATTACTCACCGATATGTTGTAGTTTTTCTTCGAAGTTAAAAGTGATGTATGGTGTTACTAGGTGTGCCAGAATATTGCAGAGAAAATGAAAATCACTTTCACATCTAACATACATGTAAAGTTGGGGTTTTCTTTTTTCTTGTTTCAGAGTCCCTCCTTGTATAGTGTCAACAGGGCACAAGCTCTCAGACATACCCTCCAGAGGTGAGTATAACCCTCATCTGCATTTTTAGAGAATTTTAGGGCTCCACCTGGGCCAATGATGGATCCATGTCGCCATGAAAAATATTTACATCCTGTAAAATTCTGTTTTTTACAAATTATTCCCAGTCCTTCTAGAATCTGCTCATTTTTCATGATGTGGTGCAAGCTTATTAACTGTTAGATGTCCCACACAGTTATTTTAAATAACTACGGTAAACATTGCTTTCAGTTCAATGTCAGGTCAAATGACTGAGCTGGATAACGTTCACAACTCTAAGGGACATAACTCTGAACTTGGCCTGTAAATGAAATTATTATTGTCAGAGGGCTATTGTTGTAAACTCTGTAGAACGCTTGTACAAGACGGAATCATTTGAATAGGAAATGATCATCAACAATAAATTGTATTGAATATTTTTATATTATATATTTTTTAGTTCTCTTTTAAGATATAGGGGTCCCTTGTGACCGAGTGGTGTAAAGCACTCTCCATAATGGATCACTGCCATCTCAACTCTGTCTGCATGGGTTTGAGTCTCAGATTCGGCCAATATGGGTATGTGAGAAAGCTTGCCAGTAGCTTCCTGTGGGTTGGTGGTTCTTTTGGGGGAGTTTTCCCACATTCTTCATCATTTAATACTGGCCGCCATGTATAGCCTATCATGTGCAGAAAATGGTGTTAAACCCTACAACAACAACAACTAGTAAGAGATAGGGAAATAAAAATGCTAAATTTTTAAAATTATGAATGAATTTAGAAGGATGTTTATAGCTGGTTATGGTTTTTAAAAATGAATGTGGTTATCCGTATCTCAAAAACTGTGTTTGTATCTTTGATCCTGTTTAATATTTGTTGATATTTTTTTAATTATTCTCTTTATGGATCAGAAATACATCCTGATCTTCTATTTATATTGCTCAAGGGACGGTTTATAAACACATATTTGATGCTGCATCAATCTCCCTAATATAAAAATTCATACAAATTAAAATTCACCAGTAAGGTCAAAATGGTTCTTATTTTTGAATAGCATTAATAAAACAAAACATACGAATATAATTAACTTGACCAGACAAGTCCGTGGTATTGTAGTTTGTAGCATAAGAAGTTGATGCACCCCAGCACCAATTTTAAACCTGCATTTTCTAAGGTCATATGTGAGTATAGTGATACTGACATAAAAATTGCAATACCTTTCCCTAGGTGAACATTTTTGAGAAATATGTTTTAAACAGCTTGATGCAATAAAAAATAGTTGCCTTCCAGGTGTTTTTTTTAATTAGATATTCTACTTGCCTTGAACATGTCTAGCTTTTATTCCTTGCCAATATGCTTGAAGTAACTTCAAGAGGTGTGCATGCATCACATGTTAAATATAAACACACAAGCTTGAAAACACCTAATTTATAAATGTATCTATATCTTTGATCATTAAATAGCAATACCTTTAAAAGTTAATCATAGCCTTAAGTTAAGTAATTCGACAGGGGTCAGTTTACAAAATTATCTCCATCTACCCAACCTTTCATTAATTGTTACCTTTTATATTTTAGATAGTTAAAGGGAGAGAACTATGCTGTCATATTTTGTATTCAAAGTTTGCTTTAACACATTAACCCCTAGATGTTTTTGCTGTTTTCGCGTGAAATGTGAGTAGGAAAAACATTTTGGGGACTATTTCTGAATACATCCTAATACATCGACTTCCAAGCAATAATTCATTAGACCAATGCCTAGTTGTGCTAAAAAAATAATGTTTTCCATTGGTTAGTTTGTTGTCACATGAGAAGAAGGTGAAAAGATGGACTTCTTTTTTTTTCTTTTTGTTTGTTTGCTTAATGGATCCATAATTTTCGTATGGAGAAGACTCTTTATTCAAAATGTCCACCTTATCCTGCTTTTTGTACAGGTTCACCTGTCTGTGTGCACTTCAGATCAGTCTGCCATAGATCTGAGACCATAAAGTCTAAAATCTGGAAACAAAATCTGATTCCGACCCTGGGCAAGTTTTGGGTGGAAAGAAAAAAACTATTCCAAAAACTTTGGTTTTTCCCTCTGTATTTTGTAGTGCAACTAAATGTCCAGATTATTTGGTATCATTATAGAGCTAAATGTCTACCTTTCTATAATACCACTCACTTTAGTGTATCATGCATGACCTTGACACTACAGACCTTTGAAGTAGGCTACTACCTCGTGCCCCGTAAACTGCGCTAGGGGTAATGTGTTGATAAACAAATAAATGCATAAAATGCAAATGAAAGCATTCAGTTTTATATAAAATTCATTTCAGTAGTCGTTATTTATCTTTTCTTCTAAAAGAACATTGTCCCAACTTGCAAAGGATGAAATATTTCTGTCAGTGTACACAGGGTTCCAGTGCGGGTCGGGAATTTGTGGCAGGAACCCCAGTGTGTAGCATCTGATCCTGGAGGACAAAGTTACAAATTGTTTCAATATGATTTTCACATATTTCAGTATGATAAATGTTTATCACAATATATTGCCCTATTATTTTTTTTAATAAAGTACTAAATCCTGTTATTGTTTTAAAAAAATCATTTGCTCTATAAGGCAAAATCTCATAGAACCTTTTTGTCTGCAGAATGTCTATAATTATATGCTTATCATTGATTTTCGATAATTACCTGTACATGTATACCAGTACTTGTCCATCAATAAAATAAAGACTAATGTACATGTTCTACTTTTGTAACCGCTCTGGTGGCCTAAGTGGTTAGAGTGTCCACCCTTGGATGCGGAAGGTCATGGGTTCTAGCCCCTACTGAATCGTACCAAGGACTAATAAAAATGGTACTAGCAGCTGCCTTGCTTAACACTAGGCATTAAGAGGTTACTGTTAGGACTGGTCTTCCTGGTGTCAGAATAATCTAACTGGGTGGGACATGATGCTATATCTGTAGCAGATTCCTCAGTGCTAGACATCACTATAAACTGCTGCACTGCAGACTTCATGGCAATATGACTCAGATTGTTAAAGCTAAATTAAATATATATATATATATGTGTGTGTGTGTGTGTGTGTGTGAGATACACACACGCACACATACATGCACAAAACTTGTGCAGAAACTTTCCATAACACTTGACCTTTTCATATTTTCAGGGTTAACTTTTTCTGCCATTTCTTTTTTACTCATGCTCCATCCTTTTTTTTTTTGTTAAAAAAGACAACCCTTGTCAAAACATGGAGCTGGCAATGGCTTGCATGTTGAGTTTGTCCTTGAGCTACTTTTTAAAATCTGAAGAAGGTGGGATGCTATCAAAATAAAAAGAAAGTTACAAAGGTTAAAATTGAGTTCAAGGTGAGGATAGATTTGTGCATGGATGCCACAGTAACAAATGTGTCTGTCTTCCAGCTGCATTACGTATCATCAGTTTATATTCTCAGCTTCTTTGAAAATACCAATAAACCAATTCCATCCTAACTAGTTGGAAAAAAACTATGAACATAAATTTACCAAATTTGATAGAAAGATTTTTTTTTTTAACCTTAGGTTCATTTTAAATTTGTGATAACAGTTTAACAACTTTTAAAAGATGATTTCTCAAATACAGACTTTGAACAAATTTTACAGAAGCAGCACATCATAAAGTTTGATCCTGATCTGCTATGTAACAAAAATGCTGGGTTTTTTTAAAATTAGATAAACCTTTAAATAATTATTCTTAAAACCACTTTGCACAATTTGACCAGATTAAATAGAAAACATTAGGGCAGACCTGTTATATTTGAAGAGAGTTGGCCCATCTATCATTAAATATGGCTACCATAAAAAAAGAGAAAAAAACTTTTTTAGGATGTCTTTATGAAATTGTGGTTTTAGAATTTTACATAATTTAATAAAAAGCTTTATGGTGTAAAGACTGTATCAGGTTTTTTTTTAGAACCAATGCTTATCTGTTGTCTGATATGTCAGCCATTATGAAAGGTGTAAAAACATTTTACATGTTCTTAAAAAAACAGAATTTGGCAAATTTTTACCAGAG
This sequence comes from Unio delphinus, assembly GCA_029339505.1. Lineage (NCBI taxonomy): Eukaryota > Metazoa > Mollusca > Bivalvia > Unionida > Unionidae > Unio > Unio delphinus. The sequence continues at coordinate 2,299,024 of JAQISU010000109.1, read as the reverse complement.
CTCACAATAGAATCTCAGGATGAGAAATAAAATATAAAGCACATGGTTAGTTTTGTAATAATATTAGGATTTGTTTCTTAGCCATTTATAATATCACACTTCAAAGAAAGTATTTTTCATAAATGGAATGTTGGTTATACATTAAAATTTATAAATTTATTTACCCCCTACAACAATACTAAAAAATGAAAAATAAACCACAACAATAAAATTGTCATCAATCAGAAGAATTACTGGAACTCTGTGTAGTTTCCTCTTCAAGTAAATTGTGTCTCCTTTCCTAGCAAAGAAACTTGCACAAGTGAACATTTGGTGCTACAATGTACTGTACCGGTATATATAAATGTGAATTACCATCATTAAATTAAACGAAGTAGGGATGAAAAATATATGCCAAGCAGCATATGTGCAAAAAAAACACATTCAGGATAAAGATGTTAATTAGTATAGTTCAGCATAAATATCTTAATTAATAAACAGTGTTAAATGCCTTACGAGTTGAATCTAAGGAATAAAGCTGGGATATAATATCGGTTGTAAAGAAAAATTTAATCTTTGCCCATGTATGGTACATAAATACATCTAGCTTGAGACTGCAGATTTGAACTGTTGTCCAGATGAATTTTTATACACTTTAGGTTATCGTACTCAGATATCAGTAATCAAATGGAACTTTAACAGTTTGCTTTTTTTTCCTTCTTCCTTTTCTTGGTTCATTTTCATCACATGACTGTTTCACAAAAAATGAAGACAGATTTTACCAGCTTTTTTTGACAAATCGACATACTTTTAAAAAATGTTTCATTTGATACTGTAGTATCATGTTGAAGTAATACATACTTAAATAGCAGTTATTATTATTATTATTATTATTATTATTATTATTATTATTATTGGGGACCCCGAGTGGCAGAGTGGTCTAAAGGGCTCTCCGTTATGGATCATTGCCATCTCACCTCTATGTGGTTTTAAGTCTCAGATGTGGCCAATGTTGGTATGTGAGAAAGCTTGCCAATAGCTTCTCGTGGGTCAGTGGTTCTTTCTTGGGTTTTCCTGGGTTCTTCCTCCAATAATACTGGCCACCATGTATAGCCTATCATGTGCTGAAAAATGGTATTAAAACCTATAACAACAATAACAACATTATTATTATTATTATTATTATTATTATTATTATTATTATTATTATTATGGCATTTTGATGATTTGACAATATTGTGGAGAAAGCTTTGATTACATTAATGATTTATAACAAAATAACAGTTACAACAAAATAGGCCATCAATTATTTGCCAATCAATTACAGGTGCTTACATATACACTCAGTAGCTCCCCAACCCCCATCCCCCCACCCCCGTAGGTCCGGGGTTGTATAATTGACCTGATGTGTCCTCACTGTGTGTTGTAAGCGGCAACTAAGTAGAGGCAGCCTGTTTGCTGTGTCCCGTGTCAGGGGAGGAAAGAATCCTAGTAGATGAGCAGAAGCTTTCCAATGCATTACACTACTTTGGCCTCTACTTCTTCTAGATGGTCGTCCGGTCTTGACAAATCAACTAGTCACACCAATCATTAGGTAGTCTTAATTTACTCGCTCATTTTCTCTTTCTCCATGTATTGCACTTGAGACCACCGTTTTCCCTACTGTTTACCCCCATTTTTTTCCTTTCTCCTACTCTCAGAAGGCTTCCTACAAGGTGGTGGCTCAAAGGGTGAATTGGTAGGTAATCTTACCTACCTAAATATATAATCTGCATATCCCAGGCACATGAAGTGTCCCATTGTTGGACTGATGACCTTCACAGCATGACCATTTTCTAGTCTCTCTTAAGAACACCAACATTACAATCAATGAAGCAATTCCACAATGGAATTTAAAAAGGCCAACTAGGCCAAGTTTGAAACAATTTGCATAACTAGGCTTAACAGTGATCATACCATTTAAAATGGCAAATGACCCTATTCAATATTTTACTTCTGTTTTAGTGAAGATTGCAGAAGAATCCATTCCCATGTCCTCACCAAACTGTAAAAGAAGCCAAAAACCGTGGTTAACCAAACAATGTCAAAAAGCCATTGGACACTGCCAAGAAGCACTGAAAAAATTTAACAATCGTCCAACACCAGAAAATTTAATTATGTACCATATTGTTTCGGCAACTGCTCGCCACAAGATAAAGAAATTAAAAGAGCTTTATAGAAAAAATATGTTTCAACTTTAAATTCTCGTTTCTCTCTAAAGTTAGTTTGGGACACAATCTGCAAAATAAATGGAAAGGAAAACACTTCTTTGCAACATCTAATACTAAAGAACAATTTCAATTCCAAACATGACAAAGCTAGTCTACTTGCTAATAGTTTCTCAAAAAATTCCTCATCGTCTAAAATTTCAGAACCCTTTCAAATATTAAAAAATCAAAAAGAAAATACATGGTTGAAATTCACATTGAATAACTTGGAAAGTTATAATCAACCGTTTTTGCTGTTGGAGCTTATGGCAGCTTTAAACAAGGCACATGATACATCCGTTGGGCCTGACGAAATATGTGACCAGGTTTTGAAACACATGCAAGAACCATCATTAACAGTTCTTCTGGAAATCTTCAGTGATCAGTGGATTACTGGTATTGTACTAAAAATTTGGAAAGAAACAACAGTAATACCATTTCCCAAACCAGGTAAAGATAGCACAGATCCAACCCTCATCCTGTTGCTCAGAAGAGCTGTGTGTGCAAAACAATGGAACAAATTGATCAATTCTTGGTTTGTATGGTACTTGGAAACTAACAATTTAATATCTAATTGCTTTCAATATGGCCATTGCACCAATGGTCATCTGGTTAGACTGGAAACTCTTAACAGCAATGCATTTATCAAGAAGGAACATTTAGTAGTTTACTTCGATTTAGAAAAAGCATATGACTTGACATGGAGGTATGAGATACTGAATGACCTGTACGATCTGGGTTTAAAATGACGACTTCCCTCTTTCATATCGAACTTTCAGATAGAATTCAAGTTACAGTGGGCTCCACCCTCTCAGATATGTTCAGGCAAGAGATGGGTGTGTCCCTGTAAAGCAATTTATCTCTGATGCTTTTCAACATCAAAATTAATAGCATTACCAAGTGTATGGCTCCTGATGTGGATTGCTCCCTATACATTGATGATGTTCTAACATGTTATCGATCAAAGCCCATACATACAATTGAAAAACAACTTAAGTTGAGGACTGGGGTGCTGACAGAAGAGTCATCCTCAATAGAATGCTTATTCTCTTCAAACTGGACTTGGGTTGCATTGCTTATGGTTCAGCTAGAAAGTCATACGTGAGGATGCTTGACCCAATTCATCATCAGGGAATAAGACTCGATCTGGGAGCATTTAAGACATCCCTGTATGAAAGCCTTCTTGCTGAAACAAATGAGCCACTTTTATAACATCATAGAGAAATTTTCATAAAGTATGCTCTCAAATTAAGATCAAACCTCCTGATCCCTGCTTTTTTGGTGGTTTTTCAACCCAAATACAAAACTTGATATGAAAATAAACCGAACACCATACTTTCCTTTGGCATTAGAATATCATCAAGCCTGGACAGTATAAATATTGATCTTTCTAAAAGTCGGAAAACATCCATTTCCAAAACCCCTTCCAGGTTACTTGAGCAACCAAAAATCTTTTTTACTCCATACGATAGAAACAAATTATTGACACAAACCCTTCCAAAATTCTTATCATGAACTCCTTACCGTATTAAAAAACTACACCCAAATTTATACTGATGCATCAAAGGATGAGGAAAAGGCTGATACAACAAAAAGTCACATACCAAAAAAGTTCATGTCCCAAAATCAGCCGAAATTAGAGCAAGAGCTATGTTGTTATAAACAGCATCGTCTTCTCCAACTCACTATCAGTACTTCATTCACTACACAATAGGAAACTGGAAAACCCATTATTAACCAATGTTCTTGTACAATATACTGAGCTGAGTACCTCCCACATTATAGTGTTGGTTACCCAGCCATATTGGTATTAAAGGTAATGGAAAGCAGATCATGCGGCTAAAAAGGCCAGATCTCTAGAACCATATGATTTTAAAATACTGTATACTGATTTTAAATCTAGTATCAAATTGAGTCTTTACATCAGAAGTGAATAACAAAACTTCATGCCATCAAGCCAACCCTAGGGGAATGGACACCTTCCCATAGAACCAACCACAGGGAGGAGGTGGTCATTGTATAGAACCTACTCCCACATGCTAAATGGCAAAAAGACACCAGAGTGCATGTCTTGCAATGAGCCATTCACTGTTAAGCACTTTATGATAGTGTCTTTCAACCTCCAACCTACGTGTGATCAGTACAACAATGTGCATGACATGAAGGAACTTTCTGCTACAATAAATGTCTCTTGTATTTTAAAATTCCAGAAAAAAGTAAACATTTATTCTTAGCTGTAACTTTTATGATATAACCTTGAACATTTTTATGTAATGTATATACTATTCTTTATATTCAATACCTTTTCATCTAAATCTACATTAACATACACCAGTGGCCCTGAGTGACAGAGTGGTCTAAAGTGCTCTTCGTTATGGATCACTGCCATCTTACCCCTGTCTGCATAGGTTTGAGTCTCAGATTCAGCCAATGTGGGTATGTGAGAAAGCTTGCCAGTATCTTCTTGCGGGTTGTTGGTTCTTTCTGGGGATTTTCCCTGGTTCTTCCTCCACCATTAATACTGGCTGCAATGTATAGCGTATCGTGTGCTGAAAAATGGCATTAAACCCTACAACAAAAACAACAACAACAACATAAACTATTTACATTCCCATTGATGGGGAAGCTTTAAATAGATCCTTACCATCATATCATTTTTCTTTTTAATTGTTTGATTTTTTTAACTGCTGATTGATACAAAACCTTTTATCATTTTTAAATAATAATTGCCTAACGGTGCTGGTGTGCCGTCTATAAAATTCAATTAATCAACACACTCGATAGAAAATGGTTTCTTTGAAGTTATCTCAAAGTGGCCTTAGAGGGGTAGTCCTTTTCACCAGATAATTACTTTGATGTGGATTAACTATTAGTTATAAATGCTTTCATCAGCAGTAATTATCTTACAAAGAATTTCCATTTTTTATAGGTTTGAAGATGACCAATTTGAGAATGTTCCTTTCTTTATATTTGGGGACTTCAACTTCCGGTTGGATTTATATCTCCTTGTGAAGGTGAGTTGAGTGTATTAACGATGCCCAAAATGAAAATATGGAGTGTAATGTTTATGTGGTACCCCATGTCTGGCAGTGTGTGGTTTCTTATTGCTTCATTTTTCGAACCACAGTAACTGCGGTTACGTGTCCATGTGACATTCATTCTAGTCTATAAAGCCATTTTGTGTCTGGCATTATGTGGCTTCGTATTGTTAATCTTTTGAACCCATTAAATGTGGTCATGTAGCCTTCAAACAATCTATAAGGAAATCTTTTATTATGAAAAGCCAATCAATTTAAGATCTTAATACAGCATTCCTTTCTACTTGTTTTGAAAGTGAGGATGATCTGGAATTCAATATCAGAAAGCCATTTGGAAAATTTTACACACCTGTAGTTATAACACCATGAGGATGGATCTATTATTAAATATAACACCATGAGCTTGGTTCTATTAATGTAACACAGTAACAATGGTTCTTTGGTTATAACAGCACAAGAATGGATATGAAACTTCACACCTGTAGATACAACACCATTATTTATGATGGTTCTATTATTAAATATAACACCATGAGCTTGGCTCTGTTAATGTAACACAGTAACAATGGTTCTATTATTAAATATAACACCATGAGCTTGGCTCTGTTAATGTAACACAGTAACAATGGTTCTATTATTATAACACCATGAGCTTGGCTCTGTTAATGTAACACAGTAACAATGGTTCTATTATTATAACACCATGAGCTTGGCTCTATTAATGTAACATTGTAAAAATGATTCTATTGTTATCACAGCATCAGAATGGGTATGAAACTTTACACCTGTAGTTACAACACCATGAAGAGGATTCTGTTGTTATAACACCATGAGCTTGGTTCTATTATTGTAACTCTGTGACAATGGTTGTATTGTTATAACAGCATGAAAATTGTTCTGTTGTTATAACACCATGAGAATGGGTATGAAACTTAGATACACTTTTAATCTACTCATTCCTAAATGAAAACTGGTACATAATCCAAGATTCATTATAACAAAAAAAAATGTCAGATATTTTTTTTTTTTTTAATTACTATTCCCACTTGATTGATTATGTTGTCATTTTTAGCTCAACTTGTCAGTCATAGGCCAGAAGAATTTAAAGCTTGGCCCATTGTCCATCATACTTCTGTGTAGTAGCACTGGTTTGTTATCACTACTCCATTTCAACTAAACGGAAGATTTATTTAATGTATAAACATTCATCCCAGGGTCTAATTGGTCATTGAAAGACTTCTTATGATGTTTGTCCGAATTGAAAATAATGCTGGTCTGATACCTAGAATGGTCTCAATCTTGAAAATCTTGCTATTGCTGCTCCTCTTGGACAGAAAGTCATATCAACATGGGGTTTTCACCTTATGACTTTTTATGATGAGTAGTTGGTTCCAGATGAAAATGGTTTCGCTGAGACATTCAACATGACCACCAAAGTGGCCATCTTGAAAATCTTACTGCTACTATTGAATGAATGATTAATCTGACTTAACATTGTAGCCATTGATAAAATCTCTCTTTGTATCATGATCTTCATTCATTTAAAATGAATTCAATAAGTAGATGGTATTATTCTTTAAGTACAGTGACGTTGTTTTATTATTTTATTCTTGCATTTTGTACCATTTAGTGTACTTGTGTGCCACATAGGCAGATCACATTTGGTACTGACTAATCTCATGAGATTCATCAGTATGAGAGATCATATGGTTGTCATGGTCAGTGTACTTGTGTGCCACATAGGCAGATCACATTTGGTACTGACTAATCTCATGAGATTCATCAGTATGAGAGATCATATGGTTGTCATGGTCAGTGTACTTGTGTGCAACATTGGCAGATCACATATAACACTGATTCATCTCATGGGATACACTGGTACAACAAAGCAACTTTAGATCATACAGCTGTAACGATCTTTTGACCTTGACTGTCACACTGGCAGATCATGTTTCACACCGCCTCTTCTCACACCAGTAGAACTAAGCCTCTGGAGATCATTCAGTTTTCATGACCATGTATTTAAGAGTGCCTTATTGGCAGATCACATTTGATACTGGCATTATTTCATGAAATCCACTATTTAACCTATTTTCAAGAAAACTTTGGTCCCAAAACTATCATTGAAAGCTAAAATATGGACTGATGATAAGTGGCAATTGGTATGTTGGACAAAATAACAGATGGACCAATAAGCCGAAAGACATTTTGAACATTGGTATCCAGTGCATCTACAGAATGGTAAAATGACATAGTTTGAGTGGAATTGTGTCCTTTACAAAATGGCAAACTGATATAGTGTGAGCCTGTAGAATTGTAAAGCAACCTGATGTGTATATAAGGTTGATGTAACTTTTAGCATTTGGCATTTTGACCATTCACAAGACAGCTTATTATTAGAGCATATCATAAGAATTGTATTAATTTGCTTATTTGTAAATCACTTGTACATCTGTGATATTAGTAAGATACAAAATCATACATTAGTTCACTGCATTTTAGAAAAGTTTATACTTCTGAAATTTTGGAATTGAAATTATGATAAAATTTGTTTTATTTTCTGACAGGAACTAACAGACAAAACTACTGCACACCACACCAAAGGCAAAAAGGACCAGATCACCAAGGTTGTGTACACAGAGGAAGGCAATGGAAAGGTTAGTATATGTTGATCTTAGTTAATAACAGTAACCTGCAGAATATCAATGTCTTGCCTGCTAAAGTTGAAATAAAAAGGTAACATAAATTAACCATGCTTATTGTATTTAAATTAATGTATTACAAACATACAGGTGTATTATATTTATACCATTGTATTACACCCATACAGGTGCATTACATTTATTCCAGTTTATAACAAACAACTACGTGTATGCCTGTGCATTACATCAGATTGGATGTATTTATACTTGTGTATTGGAAACATCGAAGATCATTGTATTTATTCCTGTGTATTACAGACATCAGGGTATATTGTGTTTGTACCAGTGTATTACAAACATATAGATGTATTGTATTTATACAAAGATCTAGGTGAATTGTATATATGTATGTATTACAAACATCCAGGTGTATTGTATTTATGTCAAGTGTACTTCATACATCCAGGTGTATTGTATTTATACCAGTGTACTTCATACATCCAGGTGTAGTGTATTTATACCAGTGTACTTCATACATCCAGGTGTATTGTATTTATTCATGTTTATTACAAACATCCAGATGCGTTGTATTTTGTACCAATGTATTACAAACATTCATGTGTATTGTATTTTACTAGTGTATTACAAACATCCTGGTATATTTTATTTATACTGGTGTATTACAAACATCCTGGTATATTGTATTTACACTGGTGTATTACAAACATCCTGGTATATTGTATTTACACTGGTGTATTACAAACATCCTGGTGTATTGTATTTACACTGGTGTATTACAAACATCCTGGTATATTGTATTTACACTGGTGTATTACAAACATCCTGGTCCATTGTATTTATACTGGTGTATTACAAACATCCTGGTGTATTGTATTTATACTGGTGTATTACAAACATCCTGGTGTATTGTATTTACACTGGTGAATTACAAACATCCTGGTATATTGTATTTACACTGGTGTATTACAAACATCCTGGTATATTGTATTTACACTGGTGTATTACAAACATCCTGGTATATTGTATTTACACTGGTGTATTACAAACATCCTGGTGTATTGTATTTATACTGGTGTATTACAAACATCCTGGTGTATTGTATTTATACTGGTGTATTAAAGACAAGTCCCATTACTTGATTTTAACCAAATTTAGTATGCAACTTGAAATTGATTAGCTTTTGGTTAGGTTTGATTGTCAGAGTTCTGTGACATTGTTAAGCAACTTTATAACCTTTGATTATCAGATCCATCCACTTTTGTTGCCACACAGGAACTCTCTTAATTATTATTGAATTTCAAGCAAAATTTAAATGGCAGCTTGATTTTGATGAGACCAATGAAAAACTGGGCATGGTTAGCAGTTTCTGACATTTGATTTTTAATTTTATATTTTTTTAATTTTTTTAATTAATGGCTTTAAAATGACCAAGCAAAATTATCAGATCATTTTTTTAAAAAAAAAGGATTGCTTTCTGGTATGATTAGAATATTAATGTATATTGGTGTTGGGGTTCTTGATAAGTAATATTAAATAAAATATGAAATCAACTAATTTTTCAGGTTGTATTAACAGTAGAATCAAAAGCTTTTGATCACCATGACCAGCACAAGGAAGTCTTCACCAAGATGACCAAGTGGGTAAGTACATCTGTTAATAGTATGTTGGAAATTTTTGGTTTGTAAAACCTTGATCATAGAAAATAACTAGTATACATTCTGAAAGGGCATCTTGTTCGATGTCTGTGATAATTCAGACCCAAATGCAGCCAAAGATTATCAGTAAACAGTATTTATAAATCATAATGGAGTACTCTTTAATTTTATGGCCACTAGAATTATAGACATAATTTTCATTCAAAACGGCTTTAAAGATACAGGTTATTATGTAAGGTTTCTTCTTTATACATATGAAGAAAATCTGTGTTACTTCCCATGTTTGAGACTGCTCTGGTAACCTAGTGGTTAGAGTGTCCACCTATAATGCGGGATGTCATGGGTTCAGACCTTGGCCAAGTCATACCAAAGACTTTTAAAAATGTTACGTAAGCAAAAGCACTTGGTGCTTAGCAATAAAGTGGTTAGTGTTAGGACTGTTCAGCCTTGTGTTAGGATAATGTGAATGGGTGGGACATCAAGCTTCTTGTCTGTGGCATGATGCCCCAGTCTATAACTGCCACATTGCGGACATCATAGCAATATAACTAAATTTGTTTTAAATCTATGTTGCAAATCCAAATCTCACACTCACACAGACACACACACACACACACACACACACACAGTATTTGCTTTTGCATAACACTCATTCTATTGTGAAGTAACGCCACATACCCTGTTTTTCCAATGCATTACATGATTTTAGATTTTGGTCTGTCCTCTTCAGTCCAATGCATATCATATACTAATATGTAAATTAATATTTACAGATGATAAAATCTGTTTCTGATAAAACAAACATTTTAAAATTGCATGATGCATAATTTGCCCTTTTTATTTTCAGTTACGGGAATTCGACACTGAACTTAAGCCATTCAGTGATAAATTGTTTGAATTTGACATCAGTTTCCCACCAAGGTATGTCTGGCATGTATGTGTTTGACACCAATTTCCCATCAAGGTATGTCAGGATATAAATATACACATATTTAACATGTTTTCTAACAAGGTATGTCAGAATATGAATATACATCTATTTGACATCTGTTTCCCACCATGGTACTGTATTTTCCGGCCTATAAGTTGATATATATATATATATATATATATATATATATATATATATATATTTGACATCTGTTTCCATTCAAAGTATGTCAGGAAATGAACATATATGTATAGTTTATAAAAGATGAATGTTTCATTCATTATTGGTAACAAAACAGTGTGCATTCATTTACTTAGAATTTCTTTATCTTTCTGTAGTGGAGATGACATAGGATTTGGCTTCAGAGGTTGTAAATCCCAGTTATTCCTGGTTTATTGTAACTTTTTGTATAAAAATTGTAGGTTCATTGTTAATATTCCCAATGCGTTGATTAAGATTATAGCAGTATCTTTGGGTCATTTGACTTGGAATAAATTCAATTTCAGAATCTTTTTGTTATGTTGATTATAACCAAACTGAATTATGGAACCGGACTAAAGATAACAAGAAAATAAGACAAGTACAATAATAGCAGGTTTAAAACAAGACAACCAAGAAGTAGTTGAGTCTTAGAGACTGATGCTAATGTTTGTGAAGGAAAGGGAGATCAGTCTCACAGACTCTCAATTATTACAGTTTATGAAGGAAAGGGAGGTCATTCTCACAGACTGTTAGTTATTTTAGTTTATGAAATAAAAGTAGGTCAGTCTCACAGACAATTATTATAGTTTATGACGGAAAGGGATGTCAGTCTCACAGACTGTCAATTATTACAGTAAATGTAGATCAGTCTCACAGTCTATTTCTATACTTTGTGAAAGAAAGTAAGTCAGTCTCACTGACTATTTATTTCAATACTTTGTGAAAGAAAGTAGATCTTACAGACTAGACTGTCTATTACTGTACTTTGTGAGTGAAACAAAACAAGAAAAGACCCATCAAAAATAGATGATACAAAACTTGTCTCCTGTTGATAAAGAAAACTCTTTCCAGAATACATAAATTGATTTGTGACTTATTACTTAAAAACAAAACACAAGAACTGGTAATGCAGCTATAGTGAAGTGATTTGCATAGGGTAAATATTTCTCTCTTACTATAGAGTAATGTTAACTCCAGTTTCGATTTGCTGATTCTTAATATTTTGGTAGTAAATTTTGCCAGCCTGGTACATTCAGTATGTAGACAATACAGCCAGCATAGTACATTCTAGCTGTAGACAATACAGCCAGCTTGGTATACTGTATTCAAGCTGTAGACAATAGTCAACATAGTACATTCAGTATGTAGACAATACAGTCAGCATGGTATATTCAAGCTGTAGACAATACAGTCAGCATGGTATATTCAAGCTGTAGACAATACAGTCGGCCTGGTATATTCAATACAGCCAACCTTGTAGATTAAGGATATAAAAATGATACGACTTTTATGAATTAGTTGTAGTAGTATTGTACCAGTCAACACTTCCATGAATAGTTTTTTTAATGAAATGTACAATAAATACGTCTCCCTATTATTATTATCTTTTGAAACTGTCATGAATGGTATTTATTTTATGCTCAGCAGTGAATTACTTGATTTTCTAGTTAAAATAATATTGATATTTCACTGCAGTGAAAAAATAACAGTGAAAAAATAACAATATTTTTTCGCTATAGGAACTACATTTTTGGGTCAGAACATACTTACGTAAGAAATCTGCTCTTTCACTGTGTCACAAACTTGAGGTAGCCAACGTATGTGAGCATAAAATAAAAAGAATATTTGCTTGAAACGAGTGAATAACGGATATATTTCATCTCTTGGATAAAAAACTCTAGTATATTCACTCGTTTCAAGCAAATATCCTCTATATATTTGCATTAATATTTCAGCTATCCATTTAGTGAAGATGTAAATGATGGAATGTCCTACATGAAGACGCGATGTCCTTCCTGGTGTGATAGAATACTGCTCTCCCACAGTGCAAAAAACATCATCTACAGTGTAAGGGTCTTAATGTTGTACATCAGACAGTGTGCTTTGTTAAAATAAATCCAGTGTGCTTTGTTCAGGAATAAAAATTGGTAAAATGAATTCAGTATGCTTTGTTAAAATGAATCTGGTGTGTTTTGTTAAAATGAATTCAGTGTGTTTTGTTAAAATGAATTCAGTGTGCTTTGTTAAAATGAATTCAGTGTGTTTTGTTAAAATGAATTCAGTGTGCTTTGTTAAAATAAATTCAGCGTGTTTTGTTAAAATGAATCCATTGTGCTTTGTTAAAATAAATTCAGTGTGTTTTGTTAAAATGAATTCAGTGTGCTTTGTTCAGGAATAAAAATTGGTCAAATGAATCCAGCATGTTTTGTTCAGGAATAAAAATTGGTCAAATGAATCCAGTGTGCTTTTTTCAGAATTAAAAATTGGTCAAATTAATCCAGCGTGTTTTGTTCAGGAATACAAATTGGTCAAATGAATCCAGTGTGCTTTGTTCAGGAATAAAAATGTGCAAAAAACATCATCAGCAGTGTAAGAACCTTAATGTTATACATCAGACATTGTGTTTTGTTAAAATAAATCCAGTGTGTTTTGTTAAAATGAATCCAGTATGCTTTGTTCAGAATTAAAAATTGGTCAAATTAATCCAGTGTTCTTTGTTCAGTAATAAAATTGGTCTAATGAATCCAGTGTGCTTTGTTCAGGAATACAACTTGGTCAAATGAATCATGTGTACTTTGTTCAGGAATAAAAATTGGTCAAACGAATCATGTATGCTTTGTTCAGGAATATAAATTGGTCAAATGAATCCAGTGTGCTTTGTTCAGGAATACAACTTGGTCAAATGAATCAAGCATGCTTTGTTCAGGAATAAAACTTGGTCAAATGAATCATATGTGCTTTGTTCAGGAATAAAAATTGGTCAAACGAATCATGTATGCTTTGTTCAGGAATATAAATTGGTCAAATGAATCCAGTGTGCTTTGTTAAGGAATAAAAGTTGGTCAAATGAATCCAGACGAGACAGAGAGAAAACACCATTATTTCAATGCTGCTAGCGCTATAAAAGAACCTTTTTTGCTGGGTCTTTGGTTAACTTCTTTGCTTAATAAGAAAACAATTTTCTTGCATTCTTCCCATTTAGTAAATTGAAATAAGAACCAGGAAGTGAAGTACTTAAGCTGGTGTACTTCAAAGTGGTTTTGAATGCTGTAATTCACCAATTGTGCCAACTCATCAGGAGGCAGTTATTTTGTATGAAAATCAGTTGTCTGGATTATTGATTCTTATCAGGAATGTCAATTTTCAAGGTACATTGTTAAAATCTGACTGTAAACGATGCTTCCAGATAATCAGTTCTATTATATAGAGAGGTACAATTGAAATAGTCCTAAAACTCTGTGCAGGGGAAGACAATTTTGCAGCCCATTTGTAGGGTTTATCTGAAAATACAGTAAAAGAAACTAAGTCGTTTTACTTTGCAATTCTTGGGGGATGGTGGTTGGAGGGGTGACGATATGATAAATTCTCTGCTCATCAAGCACATCAACACTTTTGTGACTACTGGGCTCTTCTTTTTATATTTAAAAAAAGAACATAAATTCTTATTTGTAGAAAGTTTTCCATGCATCTTCCAGGCATGGAAATCAGAATTACCCGTGCCTATTAGCATTGTACATTTGTGAGCATGGTTTAACCAGAACTGTTTCAAACTTTGCTTTTGGACCTGGATTTTATCTGGACTGTTTCAGGCTTGATTTAAACAGGACTGTTTCAAACCATGCTTCAGTTTGGAGGCAGGGTTTCCATACTACTTATAAATCAGAAAAAAGGTTGGGATAAAAAAAAAAATTCACAACCGTGTATGTCTTTGAATTTTGCAAATTTTGATGAAATTTGGGAAAACCCTGGGAATTTTCTGCCACCACTTGATGCCCAAAACAGTCATGTAATTGAGTTATAACTAAACTGATCGTGAGTTAAATTTATCAAGTTCTGACCAGAATATTTGGAGGGTGCAGTATGGATCATTTGTGTGTTTCAATAAACATATGATTTTACATGCCAATTTATAGGAATATAATCAAACTTTTGTGGTTTTGTCCATGATCATCTTTTCTGATGTTTTGGAGAGACTTGAAAGAGAAATATCTTTAGATTTAGAAAATGCATGTGTTATAATCAGAAATGTTCTTTAATGGTCATATGTGAACCTTGAAAAAATTAATTTCATCCTAACCCTGGAAATTTATCTTTAGAAAAGCGTGGGAACCATGTGGGCTAATTCAAACATTTATTTATTCTCGACTGTTTCAGCATATTAGATTGAGAAAATAGCTCACTTTCCCTAATTAAATGTTTTGAATCTAGTCACTAATCCTGCGGTATGCAGGGTCTGCAGCAGATATTAAAAAAAACAACCTAGAAAAATCTATTTAAAAAAAGGGCAATCTTAAAATCCTTAAAAAAAAGCCTTAAAAAAATCTGAAGGATTTAAAAAGCCTAAAACTTTTCAAAATATAATGAATGGCTCCCCAATTCAACAAAAATATTTAGAAAATTTTAACTGAGGCAACTTGCTTGAAATTGTGTTTTAAATTAAACGAGTTTGGAATGTAATCCAAACCCTAACTTGATAACATGGCGCAAGAAGCAAAAACAATTTAGTGAAATCGATCTAAAGGCTTAAAAATGGTACTCTCCAAAAGTGAGTTAACAATTTCATATCTTTTCAGTCATCAGATATGTAATTTTAATAGGTCTGATCACCAGCTTAAGAGGTTCAGACTTCAGGGCTGCACATTTGGCGATTTATTTGCCCCAGTCTATAGGCCTGTTCAATAAGGGTTGTTACCTCCCTTGCACGAGTTATCCTTCTTTGTTAAATCTACTTCCGGTGAGCGAAAAATCAACAACACCCTCCAACACTTGACCATTATTGGCCCTGTTGATACTGAGGTTATATTCTGACTCTTAATAAAAATAAGTTTTATCGACATGAAAAAAATTTAAATAAATTTCAGTACATTATTGAATTCCACAAAGAGTACATCATTATGCCATATATATATATATATATATATATCTTATTTCCCCATGTGTTGTCATAGTAGATACATATATATATATATATATATATATATATATATATATATATATATATATATATATATATATATATATATGCATAGATATGCATATGTATATATGCATAGATATGCATATATATATTCATATGTATATGTATGCATATATGTATATATATATATATATATATATATATATATATATATATATATATATATATATATATATATATATATATATATTTGCATACATATACATGTATATGCATACATATACATGTATACATATATATTCATATATATGTATGTACATAGAGAGAGAGAATATATATATATATATATATATATATATATATATATATATATATATATATATATATATATATATATATATATATATGTATGTATATAGATAGATAGATAGATAGTCTCTGCTAACTTTGGTTGTGCCATTTTTGCTCCCCAAAATTTTTGGAACATGTCAATTTTATTTTTATTTGTGAAGAGCATGCAAAGGGAGGTAATAAATCAGGGGAGATAACCCTTATTAAACAGTCCTATAGAGGAGTGTTGTTGGGTATTATCTCGACTTCTAATTTACTGCTCAGTTTTCAGGTACAAGAATTTGTGCAGTTGAAATACAGAACAGTAACACATTTACATTCTCTGATTAGCCTGGATTAGCGAGGTGAATTAAAATTTATAATTAGGGACTATTTACCTTCAATTTACCCTAGATAGGAAAAACATAAGGGATACATATTAATTCACTTGAAGAAATATGGAATATCACAACATTTATATAGTTAAGTTAAAGGTACTTTTAAAAGTGTTTTATATTTGACATGTTTGCATACCAAATGTCACCTCCTGACATAATATTTTAGGGTTGGGAAAGACATAGAAATGTAATGATGTGATCCCAGTAAAGCCAAAAAACTAATATTACTTCTTAAATAATGTGTAATTAAAATTATCTTGAGCATGGCTGATAGCAATAGTAAGACTCTTAAAAAACTAAGTTGGCTTTCAAAATCAGATTATGCACAGTGGCTAGAAATGGACAGTGACATTTTATCTTTGTGATGCAGATAGACAGTGTGCAAGGGATAAAGTAGAGGAAAACAAAGCTGTTGAAATGTAGCTGGATGAGAAGCAGGAAGAGCTAAACAAATATCCATATAAATAAAATGTTTAGGTCCTAGGACAGGATATTTAAATTAGTTTACAGTGTAATAACTACATATAAATGTTAGACATATATATAAAATGTACAAGTCCTATGACAGGATATTCAAATTAGTCTACAGTGTATTGTGTATTAATTGTGGAATGTCATCAGGTAAATGTTTGGATTATTTGCTGGGTGTTTTTTAAACAATCTTCAAGAGCTTAAAAATACATATAAATAAAATGTATAGGTTTTAGGACAGGATATTGGAATTAGTCTACAGTGTAATAACTACATATAAATGTTAGATATAAATAAAATGTATAGGTCCTATGACAGGATATTGGAATTAGTCTACAGTGTAATAACTGCATATAAATGTTAGACATAAATAAAATGTATAGGTCCTAGGACAGGATATTGGAATTAGTCTACAGTGTAATAACTGCATATAAATGTTAGACATAAATAAAATGTATAGGTCCTATGACAGGATATTGGAATTAGTCTATAGTGTAATAACTACATATAAATGTTAGACATAAATAAAATGTATAGGTTTTAGGACAGGATATTGGAATTAGTCTACAGTGTAATAACTGCATATAAATGTTAGACATAAATAAGATGTATAGGTCCTAGGACAGAATATTGGAATTAGTCTATAGTGTAATAACTACATATAAATGTTAGACATAAATAAAATGTATAGGTTTTAGGACAGAATATTGGAATTAGTCTATAGTGTAATAACTACATATAAATGTTAGATATAAATAAAATGTATAGGTTTTAGGACAGGATATTGGAATTAGTCTACAGTGTAATAACTACATATAAATGTTAGACATAAATAAAATGTATAGGTTTTAGGACAGGATATTGGAATTAGTCTACAGTGTAATAACTACATATAAATGTTAGACATAAATAAAATGTATAGGTCCTAGGACAGGATATTGGAATTAGTCGACAGTGTAATAACTACATATAAATGTTAGACATAAATAAAATGTATAGGTTTTATGACAGGATATTGGAATTAGTCTACAGTGTAATAACTACATATAAATGTTAGACATAAATAAAATGTATAGGTCCTAGGACAGGATATTGGAATTAGTCTACAGTGTAATAACTGCATATAAATGTTAGACATAAATAAGATGTATAGGTCCTAGGACAGGATATTGGAATTAGTCGACAGTGTAATAACTACATATAAATGTTAGACATAAATAAAATGTATAGGTTTTATGACAGGATATTGGAATTAGTCTACAGTGTAATAACTACATATAAATGTTAGACATAAATAAAATGTATAGGTCCTAGGACAGGATATTGGAATTAGTCTACAGTGTAATAACTGCATATAAATGTTAGACATAAATAAGATGTATAGGTCCTAGGACAGGATATTGGAATTAGTCTACAGTATAATAACTACATATAAATGTTAGACATAAATAAAATGTATAGGTTTTAGGACAGGATATTGGAATTAGTCTACAGTGTAATAACTGCATATAAATGTTAGACATAAATAAAATGTATAGGTCCTAGGACAGGATATTGGAATTAGTCTACAGTGTAATAACTACATATAAATGTTAGATATAAATAAAATGTATAGGTTTTAGGACAGGATATTGGAATTAGTCTACAGTGTAATAACTGCATATAAATGTTAGACATAAATAAAATGTATAGGTCCTATGACAGGATATTGGAATTAGTCTACAGTGTAATAACTCATATAAATGTTAGACATATAAATAAGATGTATAGGTCCTAGGACAGGATATTGGAATTAGTCGACAGTGTAATAACTGCATATAAATGTTAGATATAAATAAAATGTATAGGTTTTATGACAGGATATTGGAATTAGTCTACAGTGTAATAACTACATATAAATGTAAGACATAAATAAAATGTATAGGTCCTATGACAGGATATTGGAATTAGTCTACAGTGTAATAACTACATATAAATGTTAGACATAAATAAAATGTATAGGTCCTATGACAGGATATTGGAATTAGTCTACAGTGTAATAACTACATATAAATGTTAGACATATAAATAAGATGTATAGGTCCTAGGACAGGATATTGGAATTAGTCGACAGTGTAATAACTACATATAAATGTTAGACATAAATAAAATGTATAGGTTTTATGACAGGATATTGGAATTAGTCTACAGTGTAATAACTACATATAAATGTTAGACATAAATAAAATGTATAGGTCCTAGGACAGGATATTGGAATTAGTCTACAGTGTAATAACTGCATATAAATGTTAGACATAAATAAGATGTATACGTCCTAGGACAGGATATTGGAATTAGTCGACAGTGTAATAACTACATATAAATGTTAGACATAAATAAAATGTATAGGTTTTATGACAGGATATTGGAATTAGTCTACAGTGTAATAACTACATATAAATGTTAGACATAAATAAAATGTATAGGTTTTAGGACAGGATATTGGAATTAGTCTACAGTGTAATAACTACATATAAATGTTAGACATAAATAAAATGTATAGGTTTTAGGACAGGATATTGGAATTAGTCTATAGTGTAATAACTACATATAAATGTTAGACATAATTAAAATGTATAGGTCCTAGGACAGGATATTGGAATTAGTCTATAGTGTAATAACTACATATAAATGTTAGATATAAATAAAATGTATAGGTTTTAGGACAGAATATTGGAATTAGTCTACAGTGTAATAACTACATATAAATGTTAGACATAAATAAAATGTATAGGTTTTAGGACAGGATATTGGAATTAGTCTACAGTGTAATAACTGCATATAAATGTTAGACATAAATAAAATGTATAGGTCCTATGACAGGATATTGGAATTAGTCTACAGTGTAATAACTCATATAAATGTTAGACATAAATAAAATGTATAGGTTTTAGGACAGGATATTGGAATTAGTCTACAGTGTAATAACTACATATAAATGTTAGACATAAATAAAATGTATAGGTTTTAGGACAGGATATTGGAATTAGTCTACAGTGTAATAACTGCATATAAATGTTAGACATAAATAAAATGTATAGGTCCTATGACAGGATATTGGAATTAGTCTACAGTGTAATAACTCATATAAATGTTAGACATAAATAAAATGTATAGGTTTTAGGACAGGATATTGGAATTAGTCTACAGTGTAATAACTACATATAAATGTTAGACATAAATAAAATGTATAGGTTTTAGGACAGGATATTGGAATTAGTCTACAGTGTAATAACTACATATAAATGTTAGACATAAATAAAATGTATAGGTCCTATGACAGGATATTGGAATTAGTCTACAGTGTAATAACTGCATATAAATGTTAGACATAAATAAAATGTATAGGTCCTATGACAGGATATTGGAATTAGTCTACAGTGTAATAACTCATATAAATGTTAGACATATAAATAAGATGTATAGGTCCTAGGACAGGATATTGGAATTAGTCTACAGTGTAATAACTACATATAAATGTTAGACATAAATAAAATGTATAGGTTTTAGGACAGGATATTGGAATTAGTCTACAGTGTAATAACTGCATATAAATGTTAGACATAAATAAAATGTATAGGTTTTAGGACAGGATATTGGAATTAGTCTATAGTGTAATAACTACATATAAATGTTAGACATAAATAAAATGTATAGGTCCTAGGACAGGATATTGGAATTAGTCTATAGTGTAATAACTACATATAAATGTTAGACATAAATAAAATGTATAGGTCCTAGGACAGGATATTGGAATTAGTCGACAGTGTAATAACTCATATAAATGTTAGACCTAAATAAAATGTATAGGTCCTAGGACAGGATATTGGAATTAGTCGACAGTGTAATAACTCATATAAATGTTAGACCTAAATAAAATGTATAGGTTTTAGGACAGGATATTGGAATTAGTCTATAGTGTAATAACTACATATAAATGTTAGACATAAATAAAATGTATAGGTTTTAGGACAGGATATTGGAATTAGTCGACAGTGTAATAACTCATATAAATGTTAGACCTAAATAAAATGTATAGGTTTTAGGACAGGATATTGGAATTAGTCTATAGTGTAATAACTACATATAAATGTTAGACATAAATAAAATGTATAGGTTTTAGGACAGGATATTGGAATTAGTCTATAGTGTAATAACTACATATAAATGTTAGACATAAATAAAATGTATAGGTCCTAGGACAGGATATTGGAATTAGTCGACAGTGTAATAACTCATATAAATGTTAGACCTAAATAAAATGTATAGGTTTTAGGACAGGATATTGGAATTAGTCTATAGTGTAATAACTACATATAAATGTTAGATATAAATAAAATGTATAGGTCCTAGGACAGGATATTGGAATTAGTCGACAGTGTAATAACTCATATAAATGTTAGACCTAAATAAAATGTATAGGTTTTAGGACAGGATATTGGAATTAGTCTATAGTGTAATAACTACATATAAATGTTAGACCTAAATAAAATGTATAGGTTTTAGGACAGGATATTGGAATTAGTCTATAGTGTAATAACTACATATAAATGTTAGACATAAATAAAATGTATAGGTCCTAGGACAGGATATTGGAATTAGTCGACAGTGTAATAACTCATATAAATGTTAGACCTGAATAAAATGTATAGGTTTTAGGACAGGATATTGGAATTAGTCTACAGTGTAATAACTACATATAAATGTTTAAATTTCTTTGATGGATTATTTGCTGGGCACATCATCATTTTAATGGAAATTTCTTTGCTCTTGCATGCATTTGTTTGTAATTATTTTTTATTTTTCATTTTATCTTATTTTTATTTTATTTAGAAGCAAATTTGATAAAAGATTTTAATAAATGTTATGCTCACCATGGAGATAATCTTGTAACTACTGTGTGTTTGGAACCTAAATTTTTTGTTTTCAGGATGAAAAACACCAACCAAAGTATCACTCGATTGGTCAGGACGTGTGTATGGGGGACCACAAGGTAAACTAAGTCTTTTCAGAAGCACCTTTAAGGATCTGAAGATTAATACTCATTGTTCAAATTTGAAACTAAGATGATTGACTTTTATTCCAGAATTCACCCATTGACTTTTATTCCAGAATTCACCCATCTTACCAATATTATTTCAAGAAGTATTGAATAATTATGCAAAAATGCTGGAAAAATGGCAATTTTCTTTTCCTCTGTAAAAGTTTTAGTCATTAATTTCATATGATATAGAAAGTTTCACTTTTTTGGTCTGATTTTTGACAAATGTCAGAGCTAAATTCCTTCTGTTTTGTCTGTCAGTGCATTTTCAACTTTTGCATTAAGTTTTCAAGGACGTTGTCTCAAATTGCTTTGATCATATAAAGAATTTTACAGGTGAGAGATTCTACAATTAATTTTTGTATCAATCTTCTTTAGAACAGGGCATTGAAGAACTGAGATACTCCTATGTAGAAATTAATTATAAATTTTTTTTAGGGTTGAATTACCTTACTTTATGAAATGTTATAACTGACATCAATATTAAACAGTCCTTTTATGTTTTATAATCATGAAACTGCACACAGCTTTTCAAGGATTATAGAGAGATTACCAAGGATTGTAGAGAGATTATCAAAGATTATAGAGAGACTATCAAGGATTATAGACAGATTATCAAGGATTATAGAGAGATTATGCAGTTTGATGTCAACACTGATGGTACTGATATCAGTGCTTGCATTTCCAGGGTTCAAATTAAGTGACAAGTTTCTGCAATAGTAGTTCTTTTAATTTTTTTAAATAAATATTCTATTTTGGCACATCAGAACATTGGACAAAGAACTTTGCAATAAAAATCCTTTGATTTGAATAACTTTATCGGTGCTGAAACATATTCTTTTAAAACTTTTTCAATATTTTGAATGTACCTGTGACATGTTGTATGGAGGGGGGGGGCATATTTATAGTATTGTCCATCAATTTTCTCTTTATCTCCATCCATTTTTTACATGATAAAATTAATTTCCACTTGAACAATGATACAGATTCAATCAAGAGTTCAATGTCATGAACACCTAGATCAAGTTAGTCTCCACCTATTTTTATCAAATTGGAGACTGCTTTTTTTTAACCTAGGAATTTACATCTTTTAAATCTGTATTTTGTCATTTACACCAGTATGGTAGGAGTATTCACTAATTTCAGATGTTTGTCACAGTCAATTTCATTGATGTCTTGTTTCTTTTTATGCTACAGCCTGTGGCATTAGAGGTTCTTCTCAAGAAAGGAAAAGGTAAAATTTCATCTGTGTCAAGTGTTGACTCCCAGCTTTCGAGGCCAAAACTCACTAAAAAACTCTCCATCAATGGAGAGTATATGAACATGGTCAGTTTGGAAGATATTAACATTCATGACTTTGCTAAGTTTGCCAAAGAGCAAGAACTTCTGCCTGAATTTCGTACAAGTATAAAACGTAAAGAGACCTCTGAAAAGAGGGAAATTCACAGCACCTCTCAGTCAGTGCTTCTAAAGAGTTCTTTTTCAGATATAGCATCTAGGGTGGTGTCAATGGAAAAAGTACTCTTGCGATGGCCACGGAGGTCAATAGAGAGGCATCATAGTTCATCGTCAGAGGACTTCAACGAGGCATGTGACTCAGATGATAAAACTGATGATAATGAAGATAACAAATGCCAAGATGTAGATTTTGTGCACATAGCTGAATCAGAAATTTCCAAGACTGAGCCTGCTTGTGTCACAAAATCTGCTGAAATAAAAAAACGTGACGATGAACTTGATGAAAAGCTTACACTGGACGTTAACATCCGGAAAAGGTCCGTTAGATCTGAGCGAGTTGACACCTCTGTTGTGCATGATTGTAGTGAGATATCTAATTGTGAGAAACAGGAAAAGCATGTGCATGACTTTGGGAGTGCATCAACATCGACTGCAGTGTCATCAGATACCGCACATAAGGCCAGGAAGAGAGGAATGAAAACAAAGACATTGCGAGACTGCCCTTGCTCTTGTGTTGTGATGTAGATGTTGCAAGGATATTGTCTTCTTGTTGTCTCTCTTTGGTTCAGTAAGTTTGTCTTTTGTTTATGTTTATAAAACATTTTCCATTCTAACAATTCTTTTAATGATTCCCTCACTTCATATGTAAAATACAGTTTAAACAAGACTGAACTTAAATTTTAGATTTTTATTTTGGGCCAATTTGGCCTTGGGAAAATTAATCATTGATTAATTAATTAATCATTAAAATGGTTTGGGTTATCTTTAATAAATATGGTAATAATTTTTGTAAAAATTTAAATTCAAGGTAAATACTGGAAGTAATTTTTGAAATGCATTGAATTTTGCTTTATTTACTTTTAAGTTTTATTTTAGTATAAATAGTCAAGTCACTGTATTTGTTATAACACATTGAAAAGAACCCATCTGCCACTGAGAGATTATGATATACCCCCGGAAGTTTAGTTCACAGGAAGCTTAGTCCACAGTGGTGGCAATTCATCCATCTTTCACAGTTGAACTTTTGATCAAATGAAATAATTTTTTTAAGGAAATGTAAGCCATCATTGGCTTTGAATATATTTTTTATTAAATGAGTACAGAATTTTAATGATTTAATTAAATGAGTACAAAATTTTAATGATGGAATTAAATGAGTATAAAAGTTTACTGTTTAAAAATATTTTCTGGGACTTATTCAGATTGCCTTCAGATATTCTTTGAAGCTAATCAACCTGTGAATTTAGCCCCTTTTTTCCCATTTTTGTTATTGTATGCCTTTGTATTTATTAACAAAGCAGCCCCTCCACACTGCATCAAAAACACTGAATTCAATCATCTAAATTTTTTGATCTGATTAAATGACATAAAAAGGATTATACATTTCTTTTATTATTAACTGAATGTGGGTGATATTTTCCGTGTGTCAAACTCTGTAAAACCCAGATGATTATTTAACTCCTAATGGTGTGTCAAGTGAAATGCTAGACTAGGACTGCGTAATAACAAATACTGTTGGAAGCAATCATGGAAATCGAATTTAATTTTCAATATGACCAGAATGCAAGCAACTGAATCCATAAACAGGATTATAAGTATTTAATACAAGTTTGCCCAAATTCCCATTTTGATTACTTTGCTGAAAGGATTTGTCAATTTTTATATGACCACTGTCCATCACTATGCTTTTACATTATACTGTGAATGAGCCGCTTTTCATTCTGTTCGGTTGCAAGGGTCAGTAGTAACATATCTCAGGCTACCATTGGTCAGATAATCATTGTGTGACATGTCAGAAAGGTATACTTTCAAAGCTGGATCCAAATAAACTTGAAGTAAAGGATAAATATTTCCATAAATGTTGCCATTAAATGATTAGTAAATCCTAAATATGGAAAAATTGTGGATTGTCTCCCTTTATGTTACTATAAGGTATAGGATGCTGAACTCTACAATCATAAAAGAAAACACAAAATCAGCAAGGGGTCAGATTTTAAACTACAGCTATGTACCTTATAATGATTGGTTTAGGTGGAGTAGGCATCATTGATAGATTATTCAAAAATAGCATACATAGATCTGGGGTTGATTTTTTGATTTGTATTATGTTTCTTAAAACAAAAGTTCTATGAATCGTTAGAATGGAATATTTAATTTACAACTTGTGACATTGTCAATCACTGTAAAACTGCCGAGAATGGAAATAATTCACAAATTTTATAGTTATAACAGTCCATTTTAATTTAGCTGTGATTATGTAAAATAATAATTCTGATTCATTAGGTTATTGGATGCTTACTCACAATAATATAGATTTTCTGTGTTCAAGGAGAGATTCTGAGGAGAAATATATTAATTGGACTCGTTATCTCAAAGGACAAATGCCCTTTCTTTTAATGGTAGGTTAAGTATCTTGGTTTCGATTCCTAATTACATCTCCATTAAATTCTTAGCCACATGTTTTGGATGAAATGAGTTTTTTAAATTTAATATAGTCTCTGTACCTTTCAGAAGATAAATTTTTATTACTATTCCTTATTTTCTAAAGGACTCAATTTTTAAGATCTTTTTGTTCTTCTAATTTCAAATGTATGAAACTCGGGGAAAGCTTACAGCATGGGGAACAAACTCAAACTACCCTGAGGTCCACCATGAGGGATTTTTCAATGGCCTAAGGGCCATACCACTTTTGATATATCTCATGACACCTTGTGACGCCAATCATTTTGCAGGCCACATTATGTGGCTTGTTTTGCCGCATGTGCCCCATGAAGCTCATATTTAAGACCATTGTTTTACAGTGTGATCCTGGCCCATTTAGAATCATCAGATTTCATTAAAAGTTTGTTCTTCGTGTAGAATTATGACTGTCTCGCATGGCTGACTACATTAAAAAAAATTCAGCTGTATGTTCATTCATGCATAACTGACCATTACAGTTTCTCAGCTGTATGTTCATTCATGGATAATTGACAATTAAAATTTTTCAGCTTTGTTCATTCATTCAGCATTTTGACATGCTTTCAGAGGATGTACGGCATTTTGACATGCTTTCAGAAGATGTACATTATTTTGATATGATCCACACTATATGTTTATGAACATACAGTTTCAACTTCGTCAGTCTGACCAACCGCTTCGGTGGCCTAGTGGTTAGAGCATTCACCGCAAAAGCGGGAGGTCGTGGGTTCGATTCCTGGCAGGGTCATACCAAAGGCTTACAAAAATGTTTCTAACAGCTGCCTCGCTTGACGCTCAGCATTAAGAGGTTAGTGTTAGGACTGGTCAGCCTAGTGTCAGGATAATGTGACAGGAGTGGGACATCATGCTACATGTCTGCAGCATGATGCCACAGTGCTAGACATGACTATAAACTGCCACACTGCAGACATTGTAGTGATATGACTGAATTATTGTTAAAGCTATGTTAAAAATCCTAATCAAACAAACATCTGTCTGACCATCGCTCTTACATACTATGTGTCCATTTTGTATTTTGTTTGGTCAGTTTTTCAGGTAATATCACTTATCAATTGTTCTAGTTTCATGTGTGAATTCAGTGTGGAGAAAACTAAATTGTCCTGCCATAAAGTATGTCACGATAACCTGCACTTTGTACTTCAGTTGCATTTGATTAGTGTGTCCTGCTTTGAATGTATTGATGACTTTATCCTTGGATACATTATGTTGAGTACCTCATGACAATGACATACATTTACACATCAGTGGCTTTGTCCTTGGATACATTATGTTGAGTACCTCTGACAGTGACATGACTTTACACATCAGTCACTTTTTGTTGCATATTTGGGTCAGTTTCTTAAGCATTTTTACTTGTTGTTGTTGTAGAGTTTAATGCCATTTTTCGGCACACTATAGGCTATACATGGCAGCCAGTATTAATAGTGGAGGAAGAACCCAGGAGAAACCCCAGAAATAACCACTGACCCATGAAAAGCTACTGGCAAGCTTTCTCACATACCCATATTGGCCGAATCTGAGACTCGAACCCACGCAGACAAGTGAGATGGCAGTGATCTGTAATGGACAGCACTTTAGACCACTCTGGGACCTGCATTTTTACTTTCAGGGTTATGTACATTTATGTGTATACTGTATGGTATGTAAGATGGCATTGTTTTATAAATAGAGCACTGTAACCTACATTTTATTTGCTGAAAGTTGTTTCTTTGGGATCAGTGATATGTGCATTAAGTAACCATCATAATCTTCAATTAGGTTGCGCTTTAACCTAATTCTGTGTGCTGAATGTTTAGTAGAAAATGTCTTGCAAATCCTTTTATGAGAAAAAAAATGTTTAAATATATGGTCCAGCAAGCATGGATTTTTTTGGAAATCAAAAGAATTTGGTCATGGAGAAATAGTAGAAGTTTGCATTATCATAAAGGTAAGCTTTGCCGCCTTGTAACAGCTCTTGCTTTGTTATGCACTAAAGTCATTTTTAATTCAAGGATTTTTTTAAACCAAAATCATTAATGCAGTTTTATGCTTGACATGTCTCAGTAATTTTGAAGATAATTTAATTTTTATTTAATTTTTAATTTTTAGCATGTATGTGTCAAGTTCGTCCTGAAAAGAGTGGTGTTAAGTAGCTAGTCCAAAGGTACAGTTTGTACTTTTATTTTGTTTGAGATCCCGAGTTTGCCATCTTTTTACCTTATTCTTGAGTTTTAGGTATTAAATGAAATTTATCAACATCTCTGTGGAGGGTTAGCATGTTTCTTGCTTGTTATGATGTTTGCTTTTTTATTTTTTAAAAACCGGTGACAGTAATGGTTGCATGCTTCAGATATTCCATTGTGCAAAGCAGATTTTTTGCATGTCATTATATTTCAGTTTATGTAGTGAACATATTATACATGGAAAATAAACAGTAATGTGGTGGTCTCTTACTGGATGGCATTTTGTTACATCTATCTCCCATTATAATGCATTCACTACAACTCTATTCTGGATGTAAAGCAGTAACTAATATCACTACATATCTTATTGTAACAATTGCAGATATAACACAGGTATTGTCACTGATTACATCAGCATTGTGTGAATTTTATGTAACAGTTTCTGATATAACACAGGTATTGTCACTGATTCCATCAGCATTGTGTGAATTTTATGTAACAGTTTCTGATATAACACAGGTATTGTCACTGATTCCATCAGCATTGTGTGAACTTTATGTAACAGTTTCTGATATAACACAGGTATTGTCACTGATTTCATCAGCATTGTGTGAATTTTGTGTAACAGTTTCTGATATAACACAGGTATTGTCACTGATTCCATCAGCATTGTGTGAACTTTATGTAACAGTTTCTGATATAACACAGGTATTGTCACTGATTTCATCAGCATTGTGTGAATTTTGTGTAACAGTTTCTGATATAACACAGGTATTGT
This sequence comes from Unio delphinus, assembly GCA_029339505.1. Classification (NCBI taxonomy): domain Eukaryota; kingdom Metazoa; phylum Mollusca; class Bivalvia; order Unionida; family Unionidae; genus Unio; species Unio delphinus. Next base: position 2,270,235 of record JAQISU010000109.1, on the reverse strand, counting down.
CACTGATTACATCAGCATTGTGTGAATTTTATGTAAGTTTCTGATATAACACAGGTATTGTCATTGATTATATTATGCGTGAATTTTATGACTCAAATTATGTTTAGATTTTTTTCACGTCATTTTAGTTCATTGCTTATTACAATTGTTTATAATGAGACTTGGATTAATTATACCATTAACTAATTAATTAAACTAATTATGCCCATTATTTTTTAGCTATACATTTAATGCACCCAATATAGGGTGGTCTTCTTTGTAACGACAACCTTAACTGAACAGTATTATAGTTAGGTAAGGTCAGAGGGTCAACTATAAGGTACAAGTAAGCAGTATAAGGACCACTCCATTATCCTGACACCAGACCGACCAGTCCTAACACATATCTCTTAATGCTGAGTTCCAAGCGAGGCAGCTGTTAGTACTGTTTTATAAGTCTTTGTTATGACTTGGTAGGGATTCGAACCCACGACGTCCCATATCGGAGGTGGGTGCTCTAACCACTTGGTCACTAGAGTGGTTGAATATAATTGCTGTTTAGAAACAAAACTTTTAAATGACTTTTCAAAAATCACTCAACAGAATTTAAAATAAAATGTCCAGGTTTGAAGGGCTTTCAGGTTTGTACAATTGATGCCAATCCATCATCCAATACAGACACTGTTACTAAAAATAGAACAACCTTGAAATGACTTCAAGACAATGTTGGAACAGAATTTGACCAAATGTAATAGAAAGCAAATTGATGTGAAGGCTTTTTTTATGATTACACAAATTGACATGAAGGCCTTTTTTATGATGACACAAATGACATAAAGGCTTTTTTATGATTACACATGGTCTTTTTATGACTACACAAATTGACATGAAGGCTTTTTTTTATGATTACACAGATTGACATGAAGGCCTTTTTATGATTACACAAATGACATGAAGGCCTTTTTTATGATTACACAAATGACATGAAGGCCTTTTTTATGATTACACAAATGAGCTTGATCTACCATCAAATTTGGCCACTGTTACAAAGATAGAAAACCCTAGAGCATCTTCTGAAAGATCTCCAAACTAATATGGACTAGTATTAACAGGAAGATCTTTCAAATTAGCACAAATGATGCCAGTCTGCTACCAACAGCGGATACCTTAACTAAAAGTAGAGAAAAGGTTTTAATTTTTTTTTTATATAAAAACAATACTGAACAGAAATTGATCAACTTTGACAGAAAGCATCCTAGCACTTTTAAGTATTGTACAAACGTGCCATGTACTATATGTGTGTGTGATTATGATTTTTAACATAGCTTTAACAATTTTACAGTCATATCACTATGATGTCTGCAGTGAGGCAGTTTATAGTGATGTCTAGCACTGGGGCATCATGCTGCAGACATGTAGCATTATGTCCCACCCAGTCACATTATCCTGATACCAGGCTGACCAGTCCTAACATAAACCTCTTAATGCTGAGCACTAAGCAAGGCAGCTGTTGGTACTATTTTTGTAAGTCATTGGTATGACTCGGCTGGGGATTGAACCCATGACCTCCCGCTTACACGGCAGATGCTGTAACCACTAGGCCACTGGAGCGGTGTCATGTAATATTGATGATGAGACGATAAAGATAGAGAAATCATGAAATCAATTGGTTTCATATTCATTTAGTTATGAAGCCATGTGAGCGATCTCAGTCCCATTAAAGCCTCTTCTTTTGTACATGCATTTTTCAGGAAGATTCGTGGCAGATTGTTTGCTGTGTGTTGAAATTGGAATATGGACTATTTCTGTTTTTTGAAGAACAATATTTTTTATTAAGCCTGCAAAAAAGTTGTAATAGTTAGCTGAGTGCATTGTTTCAAGGTGTATTAACTGCAGATACAGTCCAACATATAGGTTCAGCTTTCTGCTTGTTAAGTGAAAGAAACATGTAGACTTTGACCTTGAAGGAACATTGAGCTGAGGATGCTTTAGTGTTTAATGCCGACCTTGAACCTCATGACTTAGCAAGCATCCAGATTAAGCTGTTCAAAGTTAACTTTGAGTGCTATGATATCCTATGTTAAAATATTATGAATACTTTATACACAGATTAATACAGTATATTGAAGAGCTGTTCCTTAACATTTCAGCACCAGTGTCACCCACTCCTGATTTGTCACAGCTCCCAACTGCCACTGAGGTGATAGTTCCCAGCACTCAGGTCAAGATTTCTGAAGTGGACACCACCAAATACATACATATACGACAGAATGGCACTTCCGCACGTGTGTTCCGAGAGACCTCTGTATGACATTGTCGATACCGATTGTTCACCCTCATACCGTGCAGCTAAGGAACTAGAAGCCAACTCATTTTGTCATACTCAATTATACGATATGATACGTACATTGTCATTTCTCTGGGATTTTGTTTAAAAAAAATGAATTTTACATGAAAAGATCGACTGTAGACTTGTATAAGTTACATATCAAAATCATCCTTGCCAAATGTATTTGGAATGTTGTTAGAAATTAAGATTTTTTTTTTAATTTTAGAAAAGTCCTATAATATCTCAGACAGTAATGTTATTCTGATTATGCTTTTTAAGACTGGTGATACATTAAGATTGTTGATACATTAATTAAGATTGTTGATATATTAAGACTGGTGATACATTAATTTCTGCTATGATAACTGCTGATGGCTTAATGCAGTTCATTCTGATTCTGTTAATCCCACTTCAGTTGATTTAACATTTTATTTAGTATTACACTAGCTTCTATTGACTCATTCACAAGATATACCCAACTGTGAAACGTTTCACCCCATATGTATAGTGGATTATAGCTTGAACTGGCTGTTTCGACTTCATGCACTTTTATGACTTACGTTGTATTCAGATATGGAACTGCATGAATACAGGTTTGTTTGTATGTTTGTCTCGCCTGTGAGGCATAGTCATTACATAGAGATCATTTTTCCAATGGCATTATTGGCATCAGAAGTCTGTATTTTGAATTTATTTTGACGTCATTATTTGTACAGTCCTGGACCTTGGTGGCTGTATTCATCATGGCGGGTACTACTACAGAAATTGTAAAATTTGTGCATTTAGCTGAGTTTCATTGATGCTTGTATGTATAGTCATGAAATATGATGAGCATATTTCATCGTGAAGAATCCTGTTCACCGTGAGAAAGAGTAGGTCATTATGGTGTACAGAATACACGTATGATTACATTCACGTTTTGAATTTATCTTTGTTTATCAGACTCGGTTGTGAAACTTAATGGGTGCATTTATCTTGGTGGATACTGTTCAACACAGACAGTAGTAGGTCACAGTGACTGCTTTTTTTGCTCCAGTTACAGAAGTTTGTACATTTTAAGTACAGCCATGTAAATTGATGGGTGTATTTACCGTCAGGGCAAGTCACAATGACCTTCCTTTTATGTTTCCAGCAATTAGGTCAAGAGCAAAAAATATGTTTCCTTTTGCTCTAGTTTTAAAATTTGGGATGGTTAGATTTTAATTTTTTAAAATTTTTATTATTTTGTTTAACACTTTATATTATAATGATTAGTATATCTAATGTACATCTGAATCAGTTAGAAGCACAAGTCAGTTTTAGGAATTATTTTTAAAAAAAATTTCTTTAATTGGGGGAAACAGGTGCTTGGATTGGCCAAAAAAAGCAAAGACATATTGTTTGGCCTTATATTTAGATTTTGCATGTAGCTCAGTTTCACAGACTGTTGTATATTATCAGGAAACTTGAATAGGGTATTACACATCAAAGAAAAAGCAGGTCACAGTGTTGTATTTTTCATGCATCATGAAGTATGCACATTTTTTGGCATGTAGCACAGTTGCTTAGATATTGTTGCATTTGTGCACTCATGAAATTAGACCAGTTTATTTAAATTAGGGATATTAAACCCCCAAATGACCTACTGTTAAGGTCACAGTGACTTGAATTTCTTGCTTTGGTTGACTGAAGGGTTTGGATTATGCCACAACAGAGCAGGTGAGACATAGCATTATTTAATTTTTGCTTATGTGCTAGTAATTAGTAATACAAAAATAACTACAATACATGATTTGATGCGTGCACATGTACCAGTAATTGATGGATAAGAAAAACTATAATGTGTGATGTATGGACCCATTTACCAGATGACTCAAAATATACATTGGTCCCTCAGGCTTAAACTTTTTTTTTTTAGTTCCAGCAAAAATGCACACATCAAACTATGTAGTATCCCAACATTAAAGCATACGTAAGACATGGTATCACTTCTTGATGGTGGTGGTGGTGTTGGTACAAGTATTTTCACATTTAGCACAGTTTCGTCTGACTTTGTTTCATGTAGTGATAAAACTTGATGGATATAATCATCATGGAGGGTACTTCTCATCATAGGCATAATCAGGTTGCAGTGACCTTATTTTCAAACTCCAAAAACTTTGCTGGGTATTTTGAATAGACCTCTGCAGATCAGTCGAGTCATAGTATTCAGTCAAATTCTTGTCTTGACAAAATTAATCCACTGGTTTTTATCAAAATCCCAGAGATGTAGGTAAATAATGCATTTCTGCATGTTGTCATTTAACAATGAAACAAATTCAGTGCTTCATTTATCTCTGATATGTGTTTAACAGTGAGAATTATTAACCAAAACTGATTTTATTGAGTTGTTCATTGTTGTCTCTACCATACTTCCTGTACAAAGTACAGTAGAGCCCATGTTTTTTTTATGTCCCTATTTTTGTTAGAGGACAGTTCTCTTGCTTTCTAACCCAAAAAGTTATTATGTAATTATTATTATGTAATTAACTTTGTTATGTAAGATGACTCTAGTTAAACCAAATTGTACATACGTTTTTATTTTGTAAAGAGACCACTATTGTTTTCAGTCTAAGTTCTATCCCATTTAAATTTATCAGGAAGCAGGATATGCCATTTTATTTTGGGTTGCCAACAATAGAAAAGAATTTAAATTAAACAAAAATGAGAAAGTTGTTATTAGAAAACAAATGCATTGCCACTCTCCTTACATGTTACTTAGAAATCAAACCAATAATAAAAACTAAATATAGGTCACTGTCACCTATAATTTGGTAGATGGTCTTTCAACTTACTGTGATGCACAAAGTTGCATGGCATAAGACATGCATCCATCACATTGATCTGAATGTCAAATTCTTTTTTAAAAATCACTGAGGTCACAGTGACCTAATTTTGGTAGGGTTGCATTGTATTCACCATGCTACATTTACTTACTCAGTTGCAGGACTAATATATCTTGGGAAACTAATCCAATATGAGATGGACCCTTTTTACATTTATCTTGGGGCATTAAATTTTTTTTAGAAAAATAGAATCAGACCCCACCCAATACTGGGAAAAACATGCAAGATCTCTTCCTCTGGTAGATTTAAATGCAGTAGACTTAGACTGACTGAATTCTTGCTGAATTCCCCAAGTAGCTATTGTACTTGTTGTCATTATTAAATATAAATCATTTTCTTTAATTTTCTTTTTCAAACAAGTTCCACTTTGTTTTATATAGTAATCTAATTTTTGTTCTTGTTTGCTGTGTCAACTTTCTTATTACTTAAAAATATGTTCCTGTGATACTTCAAATATTTGAATCTAAAAATGAAAAGTATTGTGGGTAATTATCTTAGTATCCAGCCATAAGCTTGTTTTAAAAAAAGGACATTATTTGCATTTTTTATAATCCAATAGACATGTTTGTTGTATTTAACCAGAAATGATGAGTTATTAAAGAAATTCGCAGTCTATTTAACACATTACCCACGGTGTGCCGGAGGTAGTAGCCTACTTCCATGCTCTGTATTTGAGAAGTCATCTTTTAAAAGTTTTTAAACTGTTATCACAGGTGTACAAATTTTAAAATTGACCTGAGGTATAAAAAAAAAGTCTTTCTATCAAATTTGGTAAATTTATGTTCATTGGTTTTTTTCCCAAGAAGATGAAAATATAAACTGATGATACGTAATGCAAGGTGGAAGACATATTTGTTATTGTGGCATCCATGCGCACATCTATCCTCACCTTGAATTCAGTGTTAACCTTTGTAACTTTCTTTTTATTTTGATAGCATTATATCCCACCTCTTCAGATTTTAAAAAGTAGCTCAAGGACAAACTCCACATTCATGCCTTGCCAGCTCCATGTTTTGACAATGATTGTTTTTCTTAAACAACAAAGAAAAGGCATAAAAAGTCAACCTTGAAAATATGAAATGGTCAAGTGTTATGGAGAGTTTGTGTGTGAGATATATATATATATATATATATATATATATATATATATATATATATATATATATATATATATGGATTTTTTAATGTGGCTTTAACAATCAGAGTCATATCGCCACACAGTCTGTTTATAGTTATGTCTAGCACTGAGGCATTATGTCCCACCCAGTTACATTATCATAACACTAACCTCTTAATGCTGAGAGTTAAGCAAGGCAGCTGCTAGTACCATTTTTGTAAGTCTTTGTTATGATTCAGTAGGGGCTAGAACCCATGACCTTCCGCATCCAAGGGGGGCACTTAGGCCACCGGAGCGGTTACAAAAGTAGAACATGTACATTAGTCTTTATTTTATTGATGGACAGAAAGTATTGGTATGCAGGTAATGATTGATAAGCATATGACAGACATTCTGAAGGACCCATAGGTTCTATGAGAAAACCTATGCAAAAGGTAGAATAAGGTAGGCATTTGGAATAAAGAGTGATCTTGATACGAAAATTATGGGTCCGTAAAGGAAAAACAAGAAACTCAGATTTTCCCCGTTCTGCTCATGCATTAGCAAAATAACCAATGGAAAACAATGTTTCTAACACAACTAGGCATTAGGCTAATGGAAAAGTGCATGGAAGGCGATGTATTCAGAAATTATTGCTGCTGCTCTGGAATGGAAAGTCATATTGACAGGTGATTTCACCAGAAGACTAATTCTGATGTTTAATGGTGCTGTTCTGACCTTGGATACATAATCCACAATGAACGAAAATCATGTCAATAATTCTCCATAGTGGATGATGCATAAACACAGCTTTTCACCAAAAGTTTTCTAATTGTATTTGTCCTAAAAGAAAATACATACTGATCTTGTATCCAATTTGGCAACCACAGTGGTTAATTTAAAAGTCTTGTCACTCAAGAATATCAGAGATGATTTCAGCAGCTATATAGAAGAAATGGTTATTTGGAATTCCTCAAAACAAGGGACTCTTGGCTGTGTAGTGTATTTGCTTGAAAGGATTTCATCCCTCCATGCCTATGACACTATCCATTCTTTTTTTTCCAAATATAGTTTGTATTCCTAATAATAACAACATGGTCAGTGTAAGAGACAGTAACTGGTATTACATTTATACAACAATTTTATACTGATTTGTTTGTTTGCACTCCAGGTGTTGGAATTTGTGAAAAATTATAAAAATGTTAGTTCTCCCATTTTAACCATTGTTTTATTCAAGGATTATTATTGAATGTATATCGCATCAGTGAAAACATTGATGATATAACATTTGTAGAGTTCAAATCTCCACTTGGGTGGGTGAGAGTCATTTGAGGAAAAATAATAAATACCATTTGAGTAACAATTGTTTCACCCAACTGAGCAAATTGAATACCTGTACCATTCAGAAGTGAGTTTTGTTGTTGTGCCCACATCTTGAATCTGACCAAAGCATAAGGCTTGTACATCTGTTTGTAATGTAAAAATCCTGAAATTCTTTTGAGTACAACTTATTCCCACATCTTTCCATGGGCAGATGTATATACATGGAGTCAGCATGTGCAAGCCCTTTTGTCATGCATTGGTGCATTTTCCCAGGGTTTTGCCACTTTTAAATGTTAAATGCATTCACTATATTTGATAATTACGGTATATGCAACTATTCATGCAGAAGTCAATGAATTGGCATGAAACTTGTCTGACATTATTGACAAGAAGACAACATACACAAAGTTTTGTGTAATGTTCTGGCAAGTTTTTCACATTATGGTGTTCAATTCATATGCTAATCCCAAAGAGTTTGACAACTTGTCCTTCATTGTAGCCGATATTATTGATGAGGGGTCATCCTGTTCTGATCGTTTTATTTTGTGTTGTGCTTTTTTGAATCTTCATACACATGTGTATACATTCCACTGGAATTCATTGTTGTTGCCTTTATTCTACATACAGTATTCATTCAGACATGGGGGGTGTAAGGGTATTTATGTCTATCAAATGTTTATTTCTGTATGTTCTCTCTAAACAAATTTGCTATTTGCTCAGCCGCTTCAAAATTTGTTTTGAAACAGTTAATCTGAAAGCTGCACTCATTACACCACATATAACCCCATTTCCTTCACTCATTTTTGTTGGTAATTCTAAATTCCATGTTTGCTTTCAGGTAACTCTTTTTAGCTCACATTCAAACTGATGCAGTAGAAACTCAAATGATATTCATAAATGCACAGTGATGGTTGAAGTCAGTGGTAAATACAGGATGAGCTTGGATTCATGTTGCTCTAATGTGTGCAAAAAATGTCACTCATTTGTCCACTGTTGATGTTTCACAGTTTAGATTTATTTCCCAGATGTCTTTCATTCACTCTGGCATGGTGGATTTAAATTTATATGAAAACACTCTGAAGTCTGGTTTTACACTTTGCTTTAAACATGTAATATGTATGAAAGTAATCCTTTTAAATGCATGAATGTAAATAAAGGTATTAGATGAAATATTCATCTTGTTCATTTCCAGATCCTGTGGCTGCACATTTGCCTTGGGGAATATATTTCCTTAAGAATTTTGTCTTATTATAATTTAAGTTCTACTGAAAGCAATTTCTTTTGTAACTTGATATCTTATAACATATATTCTAACCAATATGGAAAAAAGAATCTAAAAAATTGAACAGGTTGTTTTTCTTGTTTTGAGTTGGCTATCTCTATTTGCTTATATTAGTCTGTTCTTTAGAAGCACATGCCAACATATTTCATCAATCTGCTATACATTTAAGGTACAAATTTCAGCAATCTACTTACTATACATGTAATTGACAGAATTTTTAAATCTTCTTTAAATGTAATTTATAGATTTCAGAAATTTATTATATCTGTAATTGACAGATTTCAGCAATCTTCTATACAATCAGTCATGTAATGGACAGATTTTTGCAATCTTCTGTACATGTAATTGACAGGTTTCAGAAATCTACCATGTAATTACAGATTTCATAAATTTACTATATCTGTCATTGAAAGATTTCAGCAATCTGCTATACATGTAATTGACAGATTTCAGCAATCTGCTATAAATGTAATTGACAGATTTCAGAAATCTACCATGTAATTGCCAGATTTCAGAAATCTACAATATATATTACATGTAATGGACAGATTTCAGAAATTTAGTCTATATGTAATCAACAGATTTCAGCAATCTACCATACATGTAATTAATAGCACTCAGCTTAAGAGCCATTTGTTGTCATTTTCATGAAAAATGAAATTAACAGAATGTGAGCAGTTTGGAACACTATGACACAATTTAAATGATGTATAGACTTCATAAAATAAAAAGATAAGCAATTGGTTTAGAAAAATAATCGGTGTAAGGGGTGGACCCAAGACAAAGAAATTCCATTCTAGGAGTTACATTATTTTTCTGTCATGTCAGAACCACATATACCTTATTTTCTGGCCTATAGGTCGATGCAGAGTATAAGTCGAATTGACCAATTTTGTAAATTTTCCATCCTTCGTCCATATATAAGTCGATTCGGAGTATAAGACGAGGCCAGGTCAATAACTTGGCTTTGTATTTTATACTACCGGTAGTAACTTCCGGTTGCATGAATATTGATGGTATCGTCGTATTATATTCCATATTACTGGCAATAACCATTGCAACAAGAGCTATGATCATTCCTTCCAGTTGAAAGTTTAAACCTACGGTAATTTATTTGAGAAACTTTGTCAAATACAATTAGAAACATATGATTTGGGGGATTCAGTAGAATGCACGATCTACATTATTTTATAAATAATCGTAGAACGCTCGAGTTAATTTGGATTACATCCCTTTGTAGGATCAATGTGATCAATAAAAAAAGCTATGCCGGTAATTGCTCACGTGTGTCTAGCATTATACTGGAAAATCAAATATTAATGGACCAGTCATTTCATATCTTTTTTTTTTAGGGACAAACAATATGCTTTGAATTAGTACAGTACACTATAGAGTATAGACCGTAAGTGTGCTATGCGGCCCAGTGAAGTTTTTACCAGTAATTGTTTTCTTTTATTTTATGTTTGAAAAATAAGAAAAAACACGCAAAATGCAAAATAAATAATGACAAAACTTACAAATATAAATGCAGTCATATTATTTTATGACAATTTATTGACATAGTAATTTAACATGAATTTGTACTTCTATGTGACCTGTTTTCGATTATGCTGATTATAGAGCAATATCAATAGCATACTGGATACCGTAATCCATATATAAGTCGATGCAATTTCAATGACAAAATCCATATATAAGTTGATTCAGAGTATAAGACGAAGACCGAACTTTCAAGTAAAAAAGTCTCGACTTATACGCCGGAAAATATGGTACATAATTAAATCCCCTTGCATGAGATTTGCTTGTTTAGGTGCAGCCCCATCATGGATTCTACTAATATCACACATGATACAGGATAATATAATGTCATCATAAATATTTTCTTTTATTTTAGTTACAATATGTAGAGTTGTGTATTCTTAAAAATCAGTACATTAGCTATGTTGCCATGTATTTTGTTGGCATTGTGGGAATGGTATATAACTGAGGTGTAGCTATACATAACATAAATATTCTGTGTGAATAGTTAATACATTTTGTACTTTCTGAATAACTGGTGTACATACTCATTACCTTAACAATGAAATTTAAATTTTATTCTTTATCTTGGATATATTTTACACCATTGAACAGAGCTTTTAGTACTTAGCTTGAAAATGTTGATATTTAACCAATAGTATATTTTTTGTCTGTTGATTGTTGAATTGCCCTCATTTAGTTTGCAATAATATTATTAACCCTGTGGAAATACAGTAGAGACGAGTACTTCTAGCAGTGCAGGAGAAAAAGGCTGGTTGAAGCAAATGAAGTTAATTTTTTTTAATAATGGAGCCAGAACCAACATTCATCTGTGTAACTTGTGTAGTGTGTGTGATTGAAGGCATTCTATGATATTTCAAGTAAACATAATCATCCATTGCATTGACATTCAAGCAGAACTGTTTACATCACCCAATAAAGTACAAAATATATGAATATAAAACTCTTGAGTTGTAAAGACCGAGCTAAAGTATAAAAGGAATAATTCAGCAAAGTCATTTTCTTGCTGACCATTGAAGTGGACAGGCTTCTGAATAGGCACCTGATCAGTCAGTTATGTGATTGATCATTTTTTTGGCCAGGTGCATTTCCCCAGGTTTTTGAATCATCCTACATCTTCAAGGCCAATATGAAAAAATACATGATATACAAGTGTGCATATATTTTGTACACAAGAGGATTCTTTATTTAATGATTAAATAATGAAATGATTTTGGTGATGACAGTAATTGTAATCTGTATATAAAGAATTTTGTTGTTGTTGCCATAGAATTGGTGGTTTCATCTCTTCATTTAAAAAAAAAAGTTAATTGGTCAGCTCAGTTAGTGGGGGAAAAAAGAAACTCAGTGCAGATCTAGGGATGTTGAGAAGGTCCAGCAGGCTGTACTGGAGGCAGAAGATGACTAAAGTTTACAAAGAAAAATACAAATTGTCCAGGCAGAAATAGCTTTAAGTTTTGTGCGTGTGTGTGATTATGATTTTTAATGTAGCTTTAAAAAAAATCAGTCATATTGTTATGATGTCTGCATTGAGACAGTTTATAGTGATGTCAAGCTTTGGGGCATCATGCCGCAGACATGCAGCCCCGCCCCACCCAGTCACATTATCCTGACACCAGGCCAACCAATCCTAACACTAACCTCTTGATGCTGAGAGCCAAGCGAGGTAGCTGTTAGTACCATTTTTGTAACTCTTTGGTAGGACTAAGCTGGAGATCAAACTTTAAGTTTGGTACAGAGGAGGACAATCCATTATCAGATATGGCCACCACTACTAAAAATAGGAAAACCAACGCTACTTAACAGAATTGGCTGACCTTTAGGTGTAAAGGCCTTTCTATATTGGATACATTATGCTGATGTAACAACATGTTTGGATGACAATGCAATATAGAGAAAACCCAGACTTGCTTGTTGTCAATGTAGCAATCAAGCACATAGCAAGTAATTTCAATTAAGTTATCAGGCCCACTTGGATCTCTTGTTTTATTTTCAACTCACTTATTATAATTCTATGTTTAGTAAAAGTTATGTCTTTTTGGAGTTTAAATTTATGGCACATTTCTCAATTATGTTTTAACACTTTATTTATTTCGACATTCCCAATAATTTGGACCAAGCTTTTCATATAATTTTTCACCACTGTGTGAATGATTCACATGTGGAATATTCTTATTTTTGAAAGTAAAGTTTGATTGCTTCTATCACTTAGTTTCAGTAGAAAAAAAATAACCCTAATAATACAGTTGTTTCTTTTTACAGTTTGAATTTATAGTTTAGAGAAATTCCTTGCATACCAAAACTTTTCAGGACAGTTCCGAATATTTTATTAACAAAATATTTTGTCATTTTCATTTGAAGTTCTCCTTGAAACAGCATAGATGAATTGTTGTATGTGCTTTCTGCCTTAATACCATTGCTTGTGTGCATGAAATGAGTGCCTCAATCATACCTTCAGCATTTTTGTAGTTCATTATCATTTATTTGCAATTACTCTGACAAAAGTTTAAATTTGTCATGCAGTCTGGTTTTTCACTTGAAATTGATTACTTAATTGTTTCAATGTTTACTTGTGTTCCAAAATTCCTTCAAGATTAAGCAAAGATACAGGAAAACTTGAAAAGCATTATACTCAGTGTACATAGAAGAAAATACTTTCAGTTAAAAAATTGTTATATAATATGAATTAGGTTTGTTTTGTATGGTTTAACGCTATTTTTAAGCACAATATAGGCTATACATGGCGGCCAGTTTTAAAGGTGGAGGAAGAATCCGGAAAACCCCCAGAAAGAACCACCAACCACATTAAATTTGGAATATTAGCCTAATACCTCGCAAATCCAGATGAAGGTTGTCTTGACCTGTCCATTTTTAAATAAAGGGCAGTTACTCTTCCCATTACCTCACCTTTACACCAACAGATGTCACCAGTTTTTGCTTCACTGTCATGCAGTGAACACGCAGTGCTTTAACCTCCAACAATCTAGCCATTTTCTACTTACATTGATGTCAAACATCTAGCATTTTGAATTTACTAAAGTCCTCATTATTATTATTTATATCCTGCATGTTGTATATATTAGTTTTACAAATTCAGCCAAAATTTGACCGATTTTGTTACTTATTGACATTTCGTGTACAACCCCATCCCACCACGCTATCATTGACTGACTCAAAGTCATTCTGTGTTGAGCCCAAATTGGACTTCTTTCATTCATGCTGTTTGTTGCAGAGCGGCTTTAACATAGCTTAATGTCGACCAATATGTAAGGTCATATTTTCACTATTTTTATAGCTTATTGTTAACTAGTATTAAATCCATAAGACCTTAAAGTTTTTTTAATTTGTGTCATTTCGGGGCCATGTCTAAGCGCATGAAATGCAAGAGACTTAAAGCCAGAGAGAACAACCATGAGCCCAGCATTACATGTCTCTAATCAACATGCAAAATATGCAGTGTTTGGTCAGAAAACACGTGAACTGCGGTGCTTACAAAATGGGAAAAGAAAGACGGTCGAGGTCAGGGCAGAATAGATTGGACGTCCTTAGTTTCCACCTTTAACCAGCTTCTGGTAGGCCTTGTGGAGGATGCTGGGATCTCTCTCTCCCCCCCCCCCATTCTAAGATTCGTCACACGGAACCAGCATATACAGATAGTGATGGAGAGGATAAAGAAAGGGAGTATCCATCACTGGATAAGATGCATCACTTGGAACAAGAGACAAAGCTCCATCAATCTGAGCAAATCATCCCTCTCTTCCCATCTTTTGATTCTATGGATACTTCAGGGAAATATTCCCCCGTTTTAGGCAACTCAGTTGGGGTAAGCCTTCCCACATGTCAGAGCATGGCCTTCAGGCCAGTAATCAGGGTTCATGGGATTAACGACAGATCAGCTGGGCTCAAATTATAATAATATTGCTGCACCACCACCAGATATCCATCCAACACTGGCAGCAACCCCAACAGTACTAATCCATTTGCCCCAGCATGGAGACAGCTTGGCCAGAATGGGCAAACTAAACAACGTTGATAGATCCATCTGTTTAGCTGGGCAGTTCAGCTGCAGATTTGGAAAGATCACTGCTGGCTTGGCAGATATATATATATATATATATATATATATATATATATATATATATATATATATATATATATATATATATATATATATATATATATTTGGGAAATCCCGGTTCCAGTGAACTTCACCTTGTGCTGGTTTCAGATGCACTCCAAAGCAGTAAGTACAGAACTTCTGCCATTTGACAGGAATATGGCAGCTGTTCACATGTTGGCTCCACTGTTTTACAAAATAGATAAGAATGTGTTTCATGTCATGTCGAAGCTAGTTCAGAACATAGTAGCGATGTCCTTATTAGTAATCTTTTTGTTTACTTAATGAATGATCCAATGATAGTCATGGCTAGAATTTCTAGTCTCCTTAATGGAGCAGTTCACCATACTTTAGCCAGTGCTTTAACGGCTTGGGGCCAATCTTGATCTGTCATGATGAGAGTCTGTAGCCCCCCTCCCCCTATCTCTCTCACACACACACCCTCAGCATTATGTATGCCAGTGCCAGGAGGCAACAATCTACTAGGAGGTATTTGTACAAAGGCAGGAAGGAAGACTTTCTCCATCTTCATGCTTCCCAATTGCAAACATTAACATACTTCACCCACTGCCTGTAGACAGCCTACCAGTGGGTTGGCCATCTCCTGTGCTTTCGAGATCACTGGATCTACCTCTTCCCTCATGGAAGTTCCAGCGGATTGGGAGAGGGATTCCTTTAGCAGGAAATTGTCGCTCCTCTCCAAGCAGGCAGTGGTGATAGTGTGAAAACCACAATCACCTTGGGTTTTTCTCAAGGCTGTTTCTGATTCAATAAACTGATGGCAAACTCAGGCCTATAATCAACCTCAGTCAATTTATCCTTCCTCCAAAGTTCAAGATAGAGATGGCAGGGGAGTATACCATCAGTCTCAACTTTTCACGTCCCCATTCACCCTGTTTCACACAAAAATCTTCGCTTTGCTTACCTAGACACAGTTTATCAATTTACATTTCTTTCATTTTTCACCTCAGCCTCAGTCCCTGGGTTTTCACTTAGATGATGGATTGCATTGTCTCTCTGTTCCAATCGGCATCAGCGACGGCAGCATTCCTTCAGAAACATGGTAAGTTAGACCCTTCTTCAAGGCAGGAACAAATTTCTCTTCTCATTTTTCTAGTGAAAGTCAGATCTTCACCAACTAGAATCTTGTGTGGCTCCCTCATGTCCATGTCAACGAAATAATTGAACTGGTCGAGTCTTTCCAACAAATCTCTGTTTTCAGCAAGAGAGTTCTTGCATCTCCTTGATTCATTCAGTGCACCAGTGGACCTGATCCCACTTGGATGCCTTTTTATGCACCCCTTACAGATGTCACTGCTGGTTCAGTAGCTCCCCATCTCAGATCCCCTTGATCAACCTATCTGAATCATGTGAGAGATTTGACCCTTCTTCCATGGCGCACCCTAGGTTGGGTCTCAAAGCGAATCTCGCTGGAGAAGTTCCAATCAGAATAAGTTCCAAACTGAGAGATGGGGCATCCACCTTTTGCCGGACTGTGTGTGTCCTGGTGTAGCAGTTTCTACGCTGGTGCAGTAATCTCTGTATCATTGTGCAAGTCAGACATTCCTGGAAGGCTCATTGTCCTGGCTGACACCATATCCAGGAGGAGAGGCCAGGTTCTTCACATGGAGTGGTCTCTCAACCAAGCGATCTCTGCCCCGATCTGCACCCTCTGGGGACAACTGAAGATCAATCTTCATGCAACAAGGTGGAAACGCAAAGTGCTCACCTTTGTCTCCTGTTCCAAATCCAGAAGCCTGGGCCATGCATGCGCTGTCAATCAGTTGGAAGGAGTTTTGGCCTTTACCTACCCTCCCCAAGTCTTAATAGCAAAAATAATACAGATGGGGTCAGGATTGCAAGAGCATTCTTATTGCCCTTCTCAGGTGGGACAGGTCGTGGGTCACCGATCTGCACAGAAAATCCCCACCAATCAGAATCTGCTCATGCAACCATGGTCGAAGGTGTTCCATCCCTGCCAGTACCATCTTCTACATGCTTGGCTCTTATCAAGTCAGTCTTGAGAGTCAAATAATTCAGACCGTTGATTGTGAAGAGAATCTTGAGAACAAGAATGCTACCCACTCTGAAGGCTTATGAAGGGAAGTGTCATGTGTTTAGAGACAAATACCAAACCTATTACATTGTCCCTTGTGTGTGCATCAGTCCCTCATCTCATTTGGCTTAAGTTTTACTCTGGCTTTTTGAGGAGAAACATTTGGCTTCTATCACTATCAAATCCATGATCTCTGACACGTTCTGTCATAACAGCAGATCATTTCACATGATAAAGATCTCTCAGATCTGTTAGCTAATTTTTAGCTGCAGCAACCAAAATCCACTACATATTTCCAGAATGGAATTTGTCCTAACTTGGATCAACATGAGCAAGTTTGAACCTCTTGCTCAAGCTCCTGTTATACAAGACATGTTCTGTAATAGCTTTGACATCTGCATGCAGGGTCAATGAGCTACTTGCCCTTAAAGTTGATCTGAACTATCTTCAGATTAGATGATTTGGTAGTCCTACTTGTACAATTCATGCCAATAATCTGTTTCCATCAGTAGGTAATGAATGAGTCATCATTTGTCCCATCTCTTCCATAGATAAGTCGAGACCCTGTCTTCACCCTCAAGCACTACTTAAGACACATAGAGGCATGTCGGGGCTTGCTGAAATGCTTCTTATTCCTGGTCAAGGCAGGAAAACAAGACATCACCCCTCAGGCCATAGCTTTGTGGCTTATATGCTCAGCATACTCCTTGATTTCTGAGGATTACATCTCATGAGATTAGAGCCATTTCAGCAAGCCTCACTTTTGAACAGTGTTTTGAACCGAGACATTAAAGAAGCTTATTGGCTCACTAGTCAACCTTCTCTAGCTTTTACCTTAGAGATTTAGCACCGCAGATACAAACATTGGATCAGGTAAAACCAGTGGCAGCAGCACAGATGGCCACCAGAACCAACTAGATCTTTCAACATAGCCCATTAACTTTGCAGGAATCACCAGTGAAAGGATCTCAACTTCAAGTCACAGATCAAGAGATCTAATGCTCTGTTGCTTGGGTCATTAGGAGAACGAGTTACCTTTTATATGGGAAATCCAGCAACTCTTCTCCAGAAGGTAGAGGCTGTATGCTCAGCATTCCCTCCTCTTACTACTTATTCATCTAACATAATGCGATTGGGGAACCTATTTGAAAGAGAAAGAGTTTTTTTTTAATAGTAAATTATATTTTTCTGAGAATACCCTCCCAACCACCTGCCTATGCAAGCATCCACGTTAATGTCTCACTCAGCTAAAAAAACTGGTGACACCAAGGTAAAGGGTTAGAGCTACTGCTTTTTTGTCTATCTAAAAATAGACCGGATAAGACTATTTTCATCTATAGTATGGCTGGATTCACAAGATAATAGGTTAATATTCCTAATGTATTATGATTGGGTAAGTATTCTCGAAGAAACATAATTTTAAAAAACAAATTGCTTTTTTAAAACAACTTTTAGGGATGAGTCTTCATGGAAAAGTAAAATTCATGATCAACTACTTCAGTTAATGTTCTTTTGTTTAATAAAGCCAAGTCCTAATGACATGGCATACAAGCAACCAGTTCAATAAATGTTAAAAGATGAGCCTGAAAAAAAAGTGTAAAAACTTATCAAACAAAATAAAATTGATGGTTATGATGAACTAATCAAATTTAAAACTTGAACCAAATCCTAACAAGCGATGTGGGTAATGAGAAAAGACTAGTTTTATTAGGATTGAAGAGAGATACTAAAATATTTACTGTTGTGACTGTCGCAGTAACACTAAACTAAATGTCTGATGGATTCAACCCTAACAAATTTGTTGTCATGCAGATTTTTGTGATCTTGTGAATATTCAGTTCAAGCTTTTGTGGCACATCCTCCATCAGTGTGGGAGTTAATGACTGTTAAAGTCTATATTGTTGCAATTTTAAATGTTTCTTCTGTGTCTGCCTGGTGAAATATATGTACGATTCTTAAGGTGATGATGTTGTCATCAGCTTTATGATTCCATATTAAGTTTTGCACTTAGTGGGGGACCTCGGATGGATTACAAACAAACCATTGGTAAGAAAGGTTTTGAACTTGTTTGAAATATGAAGCAAATTAAGACCAGTTAGAGCAGCTTACTTGAAGTAGAAGTTCTGTTGCTGTCTTTGGTCTAATCAATATTTTTTCTTTTAATAAACCAAAGCTTTTTTAAAATATTTAAATGATGAATTTTCATACTTAACCAATGTGTAGCTTTCCATGTTTATGTTTACCAACCACTAATAAAAGGCAATGAGCAGAAGTGGAGCTTGTTGTTGACAGAAAAAGTGTTTTGTACATTAACTGTATTTCCATATTACGTTATACAGACTTTTAAGTGCCCTTGATTGGGTGTGATGTCTGTCTGTCCATTACCTGTTTCATGCAATAATTTCCATTCTCTGCTAGCAGTAGTTACCAGACATTGTGACTGGCTTAAACTTGGTGCAAGGATTCGAAAAAAAACTCTTGATTTCAGGACAAGGGTACTGTGGATTAAAGAAGGAAAGTGGTTTTTGAACAATTACTGAGTTCTGCACCACCTACACGTGGATGCACAGAGGGTTTTGAAGAATAACAAAAATGCTAGGTCAGACTGACTGAATATAGTTCCCATACCTTGTAGAATACTTGCACCCTGGGTGAGGCCATTTTTGGATTTGTCAAGGTCACTGATGGAAGAAAAAAAATGGTTTTTGCATAATAAATTGGTTACCAAACTTTGTTGATGGCTGGCACTTAGGGTGAAGATGTCTTATGGTGTGAAAAGTTCAAAGGTCAAGTTGACAGACTGAAACAATAAGTTGGTTCTGTACAGTATTCCTAGTTTTGCATCACAGACCAAGCTGATGACTTGCACTTGGGGTAAGGAAGAAACCTATTTATTTTGGGGTCAAAAGGTCAAGAACACTCTGAAAGAAAGAAAAAAATTGTTTCTGCACAGACATTTAAATTATTGATAAAGAATGATTAAACGTGTTGGTGTATAATGTACTATTACTATTCACAATTTTACAGGGACTGTTCCATTTAAATCTACTGGCAGAGATGGAACAAGTTTATTTATTACTGTTGGTGGTACTCCCACTCTCAGACAAAGGCATTGTTCCTCCACTTTCCAGGTACATTTAAGTAAAATAGCCAAAATTTTTGAACAATTTTCTTACATCCATATTGGGGGGGGGGGGAAATAATGTAGACTTACCCATTTGTTTTGAAACATGCTCTGAGGATCTGTATTCTCTTATGGTCTGTCAAGGTGCATCACACACACACACACACACACACACACATTTTTATTATGGTCTGTAAAAAAAATGTTTGCATATGTAATGGTATTGCTTTAATATATGATATATTATTGTTGAAGGCTTTTTATTTCTGTGTAAGGGCTTTTTCTATTACATGTATCTGTTTTGTCTTATTTCAGTAGTTTAAAAACATTTCTATAATGTTTATAGATGTAAATATTGAGTTATCATTTAGATGTATATTTTTTCTCAAGGCTGTAAAGTTGAAAATACACAAGGAAATTTATATTCTTTCAGACCATATAGTTTGTTTCAAAATGACAATTATTGAATCAAATTTATATTCATTGAAATTAAATTTATATTTATTGAAACGGCATTTAGACCATATAGTTTGTTTTAAAATGTCAGTCATAGAAATGACAATAATAATCTGTGTCCAAAATTTATAGATAGATGATAGAGATTAATTCATTTTGAATCAATACAATTTTGTCCATTAACATATGTTTAGAACGCCTACAGTCATGGTTACATTTTGAAACAGAATATATCTTTGAATTTTCTGAGAAGGAATATTAATATCCTTCTATTATCCACATGTTTTGATTGCATCGGGTATCATTAGGTTTCATTAAAATGGCTTTAACTTTATTTTTTTTTAAATATGGAGCAACAGTGCATGACAATTTGTTTGGATTTTGTGGTTGCTACAAACCATGAATCTAAAGACACCATGATCAGTTTCCTTGGAAACAATAGAGCTCTTTCTGGAGTCTACATATGTCAACAAAACTACCTTTTTTTCTTTTCTTAGAACCATTATATTGTCAAGGAACATGTAACATAATCCTTCATTTCATCATAAATAACTCTTTGTAATAAATATATAGATACAAAGATCCATAGGAGTTGCATCATGTCACATTAGTTTTGCAGTTATTTTAATACACTTGATAACAATATGTAGTTTTTACCAGTGGTCAAGAACCATGTGTATACAGCCCATCACGAAAACCATATTGCTATGTTACTGTTTATTAAGGCTATACAGCTTTGATAATGTTTATTATGACCATTTTGTTGTAGGCTTATTTTTCATTTTGTGTATCAGTTGTTAACAAGTATACTCTTATTAAATTATATCTTGTTTTTTTGTGGATTTTTTCTTCTTCTTTCCTGATGAGATGCAATGACACAGACATGCTGTATCGTCCATAAGTAGAGTCCAAGGAGATGCAGTGACTCGGACATGCTGTATCGCCCATAAGTAGAGTCAATGAGATGCAGTGACTCAGTCATGCTGTATCGCCCATAAGTAGAGTCAATGAGATGCAATGACTCAGACATGCTGTATCGCCCATAAGTAGAGTTAATGAGATGCAGTGACTCGAACATGCTGTATCACCCATAAGTAGAGTCAATGAGATGCAGTGACTCAATCATGCTGTATCGCCCATAAGTAGAGTCCAAGGAGATGCAGTGATTCGGACATGCTGTATCACCCATAAGTAGAGTCTAAGGAGATGCAGTGACTCAGACATGCTGTTTTGCTTGCAAGTATCATCCATTGCATAATGTGCATGCAGATCAGGTTTTAAAAAAAAAAAAAAAACTAATCGTTCCTAACAAACTGCACAGACTCTGGTCTAGATGTTTGCAGTTTGACTCATTAAGTTATTTTAACTGCATGTTCACTGCAGCTAGTCTTGTACAAGGATGTTTCTTAGCCAAACCCCATTTTTGTAAAGGGGATGGCCAGAAAATCAAACCCATAGATCTTGAGCTAGCAAAACAACTTTGTTAATGCAACAGCATTTATCGATTATATTATTTGAGGACCTATCAAGGAAATCATCATAATAAGGTTGGCTAAAAAACTGTCCCCTTATACAAGACTACTACATTTATTTTTCACATAAAATTTTACTGTACTAACCAATCTATAAAAATCCACCTTGCTAAAATCAATACTATCAAACTTTCTATATATTAACGTGAATGTATTTATGCCATCAGAACAATATCGCTCATCATGTAAATTACACAGACCAGATTTTTTATCATTCTCAATTTTATGACAATTTGATCTTATTGCGATCATCTCAACATAACCACAAAATCTAACGGAGCCTTATAATTACCGACTACATTTCTTTTGATTCCTTTGGCTCGTTTTTAACTTTATTATCAGCTAGTTTTAAACATTTGACTACAAAAACTGATATAGATATAACTCTGCCTGGTTATACAGTGAAATGGGAAGATGATGCTATACTATGATGAGATTCCAATGGGGATGCAAGTTTATCATGTGAATGGTAGAGTATCTGACAATAACATAGCACAGTTGTCATTACAATATGAATTCGAATTGCATCATGTTTATTATCTGTACCAGGCCAACGACAGAGCAATTCTCGAACATATTAAAACCAAAAAACAAAATTGTTGAAAGTCTTGGAAATTAAGGTTACTTAAATGTAATGATCCATGGAACAAACAGTGATTATGTTAGATATTCCTCTCACCGGCTTGTATTTGAAATTTGTAATGGTAAGATTTGTGATGGATCATCTTAATATTAAAATCAATAACTGTCAGGAAAACTTGGACCTTGTTACACAACAATCTCAGATTTACTACAACCCCCTCTGCAATCTGGCTATGAACAACTCGAAATGGCAAATGGTGGCATGTTTACTCCATAAGGAAGTGCTGAGTTTCGCATTGGAGATCAATGGAAATCCCTAACACGTCATGTCAGTTCATTATTGCTGATGTGGAGGCACATTTTGTTTTAGGATCTGACTCTTTGTATAGACACAACTGTCAAATAAACATGAGAGAAGGGCAACTTATAACAGATGGAAATGTTTTCCATGTCAACGATAAAGTCAGATGCAATCTGTTTAAAGACACACTATCAGAGGATATCATTGTACCCCCCGCCTCTGAAATACTAGTTACAGGAAGGATAAATGGTGAAATTGTAGGCTGTGAAGAGGCAGCTGTGGAACCTTACAAGTCCCACTTGGCACAGAATGGCATACTAGTTGCAAAAGCTATCATTAACCTAAGTTATGGGTGCATCCCACTTTGGATGGTTATTTTGTCTCATAGCTCCATTAAGCTCAATACACATTCATGTGTTGCAATATGTGAACCAGTGGCTTCCACTTTCCATCTGGAAGTAACAGAGAATGATGACCTTGAAGGAAAGATAAATAAAATAACCACCACTACTTGTCATCAGGAACCAGAACATTTAAAAGTTTTGATTGATGAGTCAAATAAAACATTAGCTGAAGCTAAGCAGGATCGTCTACGAAAGCTTCCATGCATATATGAATTAGTATTTGTCAAATCTGAAAGGGATATTGGTCGTATAAATATAGTTCAACACAGAATCAATAGTGATAATGCCAATCCTATATAATAGCATCCGTGGAGACTTCCTTTGTCAAAGTGACGAGCTGCAAAGGATGAAACCAATCGAATGTTCAAGGATGGCATAATTGAACCTTCTAAATCTCTCTTGTCCAAAAGAAGCGTGGCTCAGTGAGATTCTGTGTAGATGTACAGTTGTCTTCTTCCGCATATTGATTATACCTTTGCTGTTCTGTCCAAATAGTTCTCAACTTTAGACCTTGCCAGTGGCTTTTGGAAAGTAGTCCATCCAAATGATACTGAAAAGACCACAACAATGCAGTCTCAATTTTAAGGTTATGCCATTTGGGCTCTGTAATGCCCATGACTTTTGAACGACTAATGGAATATGGCCTCCACGAACTACAGTGGAAAACATTTTAGTCTATTTGGATGACATCGTTGTATTTGCTGATACTTTCGAAGAACATCTCACTCGTTTGGAGAAGGTAATCTGGTGTATTAAGAATGCCAGAATGAAAATATCACCAAATAAGTGTTCCTTGTTCAAAGAAAAGGTTGCCATCGTGGGACATAGTTTCCTTTGGAGGTATTTCTACTGATCCTGAAAAGTCACTGCAGTAAAAGATTGGTCTCATCCAGATAATATTCATGAGCTGTGAAGTTTTCTCGGCACCTGCTTATACTATCACAGCTTTATCAAATGATTGTCCACTATAGCTAAACCTCTTCACTGACTAACAAAAAAGAATGTTCCTTTTCAGTGGAATACAGACCACGAAGTGGAATTCAAAAGACTGAATGAACTCCCTAACATCAGCGCCAATTCTCAGCTACCCATATATGACCAAAACATTCTTGATAGAGATGAAAGTGGTCATGGCATAGGCACTGTTTTGCCTCAAGCGTTTGATGGCCAACAACATGTTATCGCCTACTTCAATCGGACATCAAACGAAGCCGAAAGAAGCTACAGTGCTTGCAATTATGGACAGTGTTTAATACTGAAACAATAGCTACTTTTTTGTGGAAGAATATTGCTGCCGTTTTGGGTTAGCACAACAATAACACACTAACCAGGGTGGTCAGCGTCAATCAAAGCTATTTAGTGAATTTTCATCCTTGAAGGTTTTAGGATTTAACGCCATTTTTCAGCACACGATAGGCTTAACATGGCGGCCAGTATTATTGGTGGAGGAAGAACCACCGCCCCACGAGAAGCTACTGGAAAGCTTTCTCACATAACTACATTAGCCGAATCGTAGACTCGAACCCACGCAGACAGAGGTGAGACGGCAGTGATCTGTAGCGGACAGCGCTTTAGACCACTCGGCCACTCAGGGCCCCTTTTGAAAGGTTTAACCGCACCATTGAAAATATATTAAGCAAATACATTACACATGATCAGCGAGACTGGGATGACCATCTTCAACTGGCTGGATCATCTGTACATGAAAGCACGGGTCAGACTCCGAATATGATGGGACTGGAAGTTCAAATACCTGTTGATCTAATTTTCCACCAAAAGTGAATAAAGAAACTGTTGACGACCTAGAAAATGAGCATATGAAACAGCTACTTACCTGGATGTGGAAAATTCATGATAAGGGCTAGGAATCATGGAAGCAAGCAGAAAAGATATCATGATCATAAGAAGGCCCATATCATGTAATCGGAATGTTATCTGATTTAGTTTATAAAAAGCCAAAGCCAAATGTTGTCCATCGTGGCACACTGAAGTCATGTTATGGCTATGGCGGGAACCGCATGGTTGATAAAAACCTCTAATTTGTGTTGAGCCAGACACTCTTTTGTTTAACAAGACACAGAGATGGGATATGCAAGTCCTGATGTTTTTGTGAATTCTATTTGTAGAGTGAACGGTAGCCGGCATTAATGTACCTGTTTGTCTTCTGAGACATAAGTCGACTCTCACTTTTGAGGACTCTGATGTTGATATAGGGGAGGGATGGACAGTTTTTTTTATTTTTATATGATAACATTTTTAAGTTGGGTATGGGCAGTACTGTCCAGTGTATTGTGGGGTCGTTTTGGTGCTCTTGATCAAAAGAAATTTTAGTATTTTGAAATAGTACTCCCTTTTGTTTGCATAATTATGACAGAGATGGCAAGACATTGCTTAATCCCTAATCCAACAAACAACAACATGCAAGTCAAAGAAATAACTCTATGGTTTTACTTTATTGAGCTTGTTTCATTCTTGTACATTTATATAAAAAAAATAAAGGAAACATTTAATTGCAAAGGTTATTGCCATGTGGTGGTCAGGAATGTGCTTTACAGAATGAAGGAATATTACAATAGAAGGCATCCTGGGCAAGAATTCCAACAAGTGGGCCAGGAAAAGACTTTTTTTAATCGAAATCACAGGCAGAGGAGAAGTCCAACAAGTGAAAGGATTAAAACTGGGGCTGACAAAATGATGAAAGCAGCTCATCACAGGTGCATACACCAGAGAGAAGTTCTTTAGCATCGGTAGCCTCGACAGTATTGACAACTCTAAGCTCTCATTTATTTGGTAGATTTCCCAACTACACCTGAGAGGTAGGCCATGGTACCTTCAGTAATGTGCAATTTATTAAAAAGCCCAGTGAAAAAGCAGCCAACATATAATGGCACAACTTGATTCGATAATCCGTTCTAGCCCGGATTGTACGCACCGCCCGTTCGTACTTGATTCATAGTAAATAGATACCCCCGTGCGACCGTTTGTCACCCGTGCTAAACACTCCGGCCTATTTTAAACCAAGATGGCGACAGCAGAAAAAGACACGTGACATACACATTGCTATCTCCGCCATTTTAGCCGTATTTTTCTTCCTTGATTGGATCACCCGGTCAATACGCCGAATCACGTGATAGCATCATCATGGTCCTCCGGTCGGGCGATAGAATCAAGTTGGGCCATTGTAAGAACCACTCCATTTACAGCAGCTTCGTCTGGGGGGAGATGTATTGATTGAACCTAGCCCAGGAAAACAGGTGCCGCCTTCTGAGCTAGTCAATGATCCAGAAATGCTTCACAATCTGTCTCTGTACAATCCAACTGCAACTATCCAGTCCTCCTAGAAGCTTTGGGTAGGACGTCTGCGGCCAGTGCCAACCTACTTAGTCAAGCACATCAACATGGATACACCCAGACAAGGCACAGTATCTGAATACACAAATCGTATTTTCTCCCTTCCTGATGCTGATCCAAAGGAGGCCTTTGTGGGAGCTCGCAGCACATACTAAAGAACTGGTAGAATATTTGAGGCGAATAAAAATGAAAGCCAAGATGTTTGTCAGTTTGGAGAAATCTCCAATCCATGCGATTCTAGCCCAGCGCCTCGGGTTTGGTTAAAGAGAATCGATAAAGCAGTTCTCCCAGATGGGAAGTCCACATTTTTAACATCTATGTGGTTTCCAGACACCACAGTCAGCAAAATCGAGAGCCAATGCACCATGATTGAGGATAGAAGACCATTAACCAGACATATGGAGACACAGACAGGGGAATCTTCACTATCAACAGCACTGTACACCAAGAGCATCGAAGAAAAGAAACAGTGTTCCATTTTCAGTTTAAACTTGAATTAGGCATTTTATTTTACATTAGTGTTATTAATTATTATCCCTAAAATGTTCTTCTTTTCCGTAATTTCATTGATTTTCATTGGCTGAGTGGGACAGTCAAATTTGTCTCTAAATGAACATTCAAAATTCTGTATAAAATGTTTTTAAAAAATGGAATTAAGCAATTATCAAATGGCGCTGTATTACCAGCATTATTAATTTGCTCTCTGGCGGGGAATTGAATACTGGTCTGACAGGCAAAGATATTTACCATTCTTTTCAAAATCATATAATTTTTTTTTTGTTAAAATATTATTAAATTTATGTAACATGTATATTCCAAGATGATACTCCATGTCTTTGAATGATTATCATTGACATTTGAATAGTTAAGATATATGAATCTATGATAATCTTTCTTAACAAACTAGTAGAAGTTCAAGGACGAACATTTTCACCAAGAGGAGGGTAGTGAAACGATACTGACTACCTGTCAACTTGTATTCTTATAAAGTACATTTGCACATATCATCAATGTTTGAGATAAATTGTCATCTCCTTTTCTTGTTTACATTCCCTTTATGTTGGAAAGTTGTACCTCTGCTTAGGTTAATCTTTCCGAATTCTTCCATATTTAGTTATATTCGTGAAAACTTGGTCAGGATTTTCCCGAGTGTGTTCTCAAAGCCTATATATAGGTGTGAGATCTGCTGTTTTGGCAGTTGTGGTTCTGCTGGACTCAGTAAAGGTCTCAAAAACTAAGCAAAACAGAACCAAAGTCTCAAATAGCAAGGTAGACTAGTCACTACCGACACGTTAAATTTAGTACAACTAAAATGTTTCTATAAAGCTGTTTCAGCGTTTATTTCCCCGTTACATCAGATAAAAGTTCCCGTAGATGGATTGAGCTGACGACACTGTGTCGTCACAACACAGTCGTCGGCTATTTATTGGAGATTTAGTATTCCAATTGGCATCATCAAATTTCCTACTCAGTTACTTGGATAATTTTGAAATCACAAATTTGCGTCATTTTAGATGTCAAAATAATCTACTAGACACAATGACACACTTTGTTTCTACAAGACGGCATACATTGTCGAAATTCATCATCATCATCATCATCATCATCATCATCATCATCATCATCATCATCATTCTCTTGACCTATTGTGGTCGTTGAGGCACTGTGCTGCTGAACATCTGACCAGTGCGTTCCACTTGTTTCGATCATATGCCAATGCCTGCGTCTCGGAAAAACGTTTCCTGGTCAATTTTGTGATGTTGTCAGTCTACTTTTTTCTCTGTCTACCTCTCCTTCTGCCACCCTGGACGTTGCCCTGCATTACTGTTGTGGATAGATTATTGGCTGTAGTGACGATACAATTTCAGCTTTCCCTTTTTAACAGTGGCGAGGAGGTCTTCATAATGGCATACTTTGTGCCTGATGGTGTTACGCACTTATTCATTTGTGATGTGGTCCATGTAAGAGATGCCAAGGATGGTTCTATAGCATCTCATTTAAAGTGGCTGTATTTCTGTAATTCTGCTGTCAGGGTCCAGGCCTCATATGAATACAAAAAGACTGAGATGAGTAGTGCTCTCAATAGTCTGATTTTAGTTTTCACACAGATAAGCTTGTCTCTTCAGATGGGTCTTACCTTTGACATAGCTGCCATTGTTTGTGCTGCTCGTGACATAATTTCTGCTCTTGATCACTCTTAAGTCATTATAGAATCTAGATATTTGAACATAACCACTGTTTCCAGTTCCTGTCCTCTGACTTTAATCTTAATTGAGATTTGTTTGCCACTATTTGTCATTAACTTTGTCGTCTCGGCGATTATCGCCTTGTCAAATCTGAAAGATGTTTCATCCAGGTTCTTCACTAAGGTGGCAAGCTCGTCTTCACTGCCTGCCAGCCCATCCATGTCGTATGCAAAGCATAGGTTGGTGATGTTACGTCCTCCAATGTGACTGTCCCACGGTGGTTTTCCAGGTTTCGCTCATGATGCGCTCTAAGTAGATGTTGAAAAACGTGGGTATCAGAAGACAGCATTGACGTACTCCAACTGTTGTGTTGACCCCCCCCCTCCCCCGCGAATCTTGAGCAATTACTGCACTGGTAGCCTTCGCGTACATCTGCTTGATGGTATTCGTCAACGTTTGACCCATGCTGTACTTCTACATTGTGGCCCACAATGTCTCGTGCCACACTGTCAAAAGCCTTTTTCAAATCTATGAAAACATGATAGATGTCTTGTTGATGTTGCAAGTACTTTTCACGCAGAACTCTGAGATTGAATAATTGTTATGTTGTGCTTCTTCCACTCCGGAACTCGCATGTTCTTCAGCGATTATTTCTTCTGCTTGTGGGTTCAGTCTGTTCAAGATGATCTTCAGCATCATCTTACTAGCATGGCTGATCAAACTGAAAGTTCTGTAATTTTGGCACAGCTGGATATTGCCTTTTTGGGGGAGTGTTATAATCGGTGACTGGGTCCACTGTGTTGGCCATTCGCCTGTCTGCCAGATCTTGTTGCAGATTTTGTTAGTAGCTCTATCACTCAACCTCGCACATTCTTGATAAGTTCAGCTAGGGTGTTGTCAACTCCAGCTGCATTCTCATTCTTCAGTGCTCTTATTGCTGACTCCACCTCTTCTTTAAGAATGGGGAAATCATGATCATTTGTGGAGTTTGAAACTTCAAGCACCTCTGGGTCTCCTGTGGACGGATTGTTGTAGATTTCTTTACAATACTCAGTCCCTCTTTCTACAGTGTTACTTGCTTCTGCGAGGCATTTTCCATTTTCGTCTTGAAAGGTACTGACTCTCGGTTGCTTCTGTCTGATGAGGTCTTTAACAATTTGGAATGCCATTTTGCTGTTATTCTTTATCAGACTGCTCTCTTTTTCTGTGCACTTTTGTCCAATACAATCTTCATTTGCTTTCTTCAAGTTTTTTTCTGATAATCTTGTTTATTTCTCGGTACTCCACTGCCCCTGTTGTGTGTCTGGTGTTTTTGAGATCTCTTCGGGCATCACACCAGATTCAGAATCTCTTCCGTAAACCAGGTTTTTTCTTTGGGCGATGGAGGCCAATGATATCCTTGGCAGCGTTTGTCATGACAATGTTGAATGTGTCTGTAATATCTTTAACATCAACATCTTTCACAAGGAGTGGAGCAGATTTTCCTCCAATTGTGGCTTGGAATGACTTGCAGATGTTAGGGTCCTTCCGTTGTTTATGGTTGAATTTGAGTCTGATTTTCTTTTCCTTGTTAATTTTCTTCAGCCTCACTAGGAAGTTCATAATGACGAGGTCGTGATCACTCCCAACATCAGCACCTGGGAACGTTCTTGTTTTTGCTCTATTGATGCCAGATCGGTAACGGTTTTAGAACCAGTATGTAGTCGATCTGGTTATGATGGGTTCTATATGGTGCGTGCCATGTCCAGCATCGTGAAGCTTTATGTTGGCACAGGGTGTTGGCTAGTGCCAAGTTGTTGCAGCTTGCAAACTCGAGCAGCCGTCCAACTCTTTCATTGGTAAATTCATGCAAGAAGGTCCACAATGATCATCCCTGTCTTTTAGTGCATCTTTGCCAACTTTGGCATTCCAGTCTCCTTGGATGATGAGGGTTTTACTTGCCATGTTTATTATACCCTGGAGTTTGCTGTAAAACGATCTTTCTTCATCATCGTGATCAGTAGTTGGTGCATAGACTTGGATAATTGTGATGTTAAAGGGATATTACGTTAAGACGAATGTAGATGATTCTGCTAGCTATGGGGCGACATTCAAGCACAGATCCCTTGATGGTTTTGTTTACAAGGAAGCTTAAGCCATTTATGGACTTGTACAACTCTCCACTATAGTAGAATATATGCCCATCTTCAGTTTGATATTCTCCTAGGGCTTTCCATCTTACTTGACAGAGTCCCATAATGTGCCATGTGTAGCATTCAATCTCATGTGTCAACTCTCGGTCTTCCAATTTGCGCCAGAGTTCTAATGTTCTAGGTGACGATGCCAATGCTGTCTCGCTTTGATTTTATGCAAAGTACCAGTAATGCACTTGTCACCTCCGTCCTGGTGGACAACGACAGGCGCGGTCCTTGTTGACCCGGGCGACGACTGATCCGGCATGGTAATTTCAGATTTGTCAAGCATTATCAGTATGTCTTGGGCAAAAGTCGTCTGGTGAAGCCCATCCCTCTCCAGATCAAGGAGTTGCCAGAAGTAGATGTAGTACATCATCCACCTGCCTTAGGGTCTCCACTCCGGATTTTATTTTAGGGTTTACTCCCTTAGCCTTTGGCTAACCAAAGCCGACCTGCAAGGCACCTGGAGACTCGTGTATGGGGGGGGGGGGGGTGCGTCCATTTCCCGACAGATAAATCATCTGCCACTGCCCACTGTCCAAACTCAAGGGGCACACTAAATCCGGTTCAAGAATGTGTCGCTCAGACGACAATTGTGTCAGCCAACGTTTAAACACGACACACTATTTAACATCCGGTTCCAAATACCTCTAGCATGTTTACCATGGGATTATAAAAGACAAACTGGGTCTAGTTCCGAATTGATTGGATGCAGAAAATCAGTGCAACTTCGGTACGTCATATGAACAAATGTTTTGAGAACTATTAACTTTTTTTGTGCAAGATTAGTTTGGGAATTAAAATTATCTGAGTTAGAGATTATGAGCACTTAATTTTGTGAGAAACACAACAAGCCTGATGTCATATAATAAACAGTGTTGACTATGTATATTTCTTTTGTTTTGTGATTGTTGTCATCTGAACACACCATTTCTTGACACTACATTACACTGGAGATTGTTGTTGTTGTTGTAGGGTTTAACATCATTTTTTCAGCACACAATAGGCTGCCAAAATTAAAGGTGGAGAAAGAACCCGGTTCCCCCCCCCCCCAAAGAACCACCGACCAATGAGAAGCTACTGGCAATCATTCTCACATACCCACATTGGCCGAATCTGAGAATCGAACCCACGCATACAGAGGTGAGATGGCAACGATCCGTAACGGAGAGCGCTTTAGACCACTCGGCGCCCCCAATATACTGGAGAGATCTAAGAAATGAAAAAGGCGTGAGCTGTCCATCTATTCCATTTTATTTGACATTAACACGTTACAAAATCGTTCTGATAGTGGAGGAAGAATCACGGAAAACCCCCCCCCAAAGAACGACCGACCCACGATTAGTTACTGGCAAGCTTTCTCACATACCCACATTGGCCGAATCTGAGAATCGAAACCACGCATACAGAGGTGAGATGGCAACGATCCGTAACGGAGAGCGCTTTAGACCACTCGGCGCCCCCAATATACTGGAGAGATCTAATAAATGAAAAAGGCGTGAGCTGTCCATCTATTCCATTTTATTTGACATTAACACGTTACAAAATCGTTCTGATAGTGGAGGAAGAATCACGGAAAACCCCCCCCCCAAAGAACGACCGACCCACGATTAGTTACTGGCAAGCTTTCTCACATACCTACATTGCCCGACAGACAGAGGTGAGATGACAGTGATCCGTAACAGAGAGCGCTTTAGGCCACTAAGAGCCCCTGGGAAAGTGGTAACTTTCATACACTTCTAACAGTTTATATCCCATTGTCCAGAGCTTTAAACAATTCCACGCTGACCCAGGTTCCTGTCAAGGCGCTTTCTTCCTGGGTGTGCTGACAGCACTGATGGCAGTGATCTTAACGGACAGCGCTTTAGACAAATATATTTTTTTTAAAAATCTCTTTTGACTAGCGACCATAGAAGCGTATCAACTGTCGTCCATTAGGCAGTCGTTTAATATTGCTATGAGTAGTCATAAGGACATTGTTTTCACTGATTAAAAAAAAAACAACAAAAAACAATTGTAGGATGTGTTTTTAGTTTGTTACCAGCATCGTCATCATATAAACCAGTTGGAACAACTTGTCATATTGAATGGTCATCAGAAAATTCCTGGTTATGCTTACATTGCAAAAACTTTCCACTACTCGTACGGAATGGTTATCTCAACCGTCCTGGCTTTGTTTGCATGGGTTTTTCACTTGAACGATACTTATGTAGTTGGGCTTTGATGAAAATCTTTTTCCAGACCTCCAGCATGCCATTATAGCAGCCATATAAAAAATCTTACAACTTCTACCAACATAAATTAAAATTAACAATTAACAAGTTATATTAACAATAAATTTCCAAAATTTCCTTTAATCGGATCCTAAATTTAGCGGCATTTTTCAAATATAAGTTTTGATACAACTTTTGAAAATAAGTTTTATTGTAAGGTGATCTTTAAAAATAAAAATTTCCCAAGTCATGTAGATGCTCCCAAATTACCGAAGTGATCTGATTATTAACTTCAAAACAATATATCGTGACACTCAATTTCTCTGATATTGTTATTGGGGCACAAGGATGTTTTAAATTATTCACGTTCGGGGGACAATTACAGATCAGTTATTCAACACTTTTTTTTCCCAAAGACTACAAATGAATCCCCTCAATGGACCTGCATAAAAACGCACAACACCTGTCTTTCTCTTGTGTTTATTATCGATTGTTTATTATCGAATATTGAACTGTTTCAATCCATTGTACAAAATTGTTGCCATTTCCTCCTTGTCAACTGTGGAAAGAAGTAATTTTCACTGTTAATCTAGAATATTTTAAATCCTTGTGTTCTTTTCTATTTTGTTCCTCCATAGTTTCTCAACTTAATACATATTGCCCTACAAAAAATAAACTAACTGTTTTCTCCTTTTTTTCTTTTTTTTTTCTTTAGTCACATCTTTTATCAAAACCTTCATTATTCATATTTGTGCTTTAAATAGCTAAATGCTATTGTTTAACAAGGAGATTATTCACATTGGCTATTAAACCATTTCGCTTAAAAAATTCAATATCATCCTTATATTATATTCACATATTTACATTTTTTATATCGTCATTGGAAAGTAACAACATAAACCAATAGCTTTCATTCTTAACTTTTACCTTCTGTATTATACATTTTATAATCTACAGCAATAAATATATGAACTTTGGTCCATTATTTTAGATTGAGATCCATTTAGAAGCGAGAGATGAATAATGTATGGCAGCTCAGACGCGCTTCATTGTGACGTTATCGGTATATTGTGACGTCTGCTTCGTCCTATTTTGTAACTTAATTAGCCATGCTCCCCGCCTTAGCAAATATATAAAAATATTTCTTCCTTGTTATTAAGCAAAATTTTCACATCATGCACAAAGCCAACATAGAGAAACGATTGGCAGAAAATGTCTTACAAACTGAATGCGATGCAGTTTTCATAGCGTAACATTTTCTCCAGCTGGCATTCCATCGCCGCATTTACAGCATTATCTTTCTGAAGGAAAATAACCACTTTGAGGAACAGGCTTTTGACTATCTTCTTCCATCCTAATGAAAGTATGGAATCTCTGTATACTTCCTTTCACGACCAAGACGATGTAAAGCTGTAGTTCATGGGGACGTTTTTAAACCAGAATCACGTCAATGATGTAAGAATAACACCAATGGTTAACTAATCGGAAGATCGATTTTAGTCATTGTCGGCCAGTACCAATTTAGCTTGGATTCCTGCAAACACCACAATGAAGGTGGTCATCCTGTGATAACGGTATTCATTGGATTAAATTGTGATCTCGTACTGAGCTTTACACACCAGGCACATTAACCACGGGAGCAAGTGTCAGCTGCACTTTTTTATTAACTGTAGAGATGCATCTAGGCTCAAACTTATTTGTCGTCGTGACAACCATAATGGACGTACAAATGACATAATTTTCATGCAGGACCAGCTACGTATGCATCATAAGAAGCCTATAGGTCAAAGTTCATGCTGATATAGCATCCATTTGGGAAGACTCAAACTAATATTTTCCAAATGGCTACTGTGATAGCCATAATGTTGTTTAATTGGCATCATTTACATTTAGGACCAACTGGACTCCATAAGAACTCTTTTGATGAAAACCAGACGTCAAAAGGACTTTCCGCTTAAGAGCATTAGCAATAGTAAAATTTTAATTATGCCACCATGGTGGCTATACTGGATGTCAGATCAGCACTATATCAATTTATTATCAACAGGACATTTTAAAAAGTCGTCTGGTTATAGTAACAATATCAACAACTTCGAGATGGCTTATAAAGTAGATATGCTGGATATCAGATCCTAGCCATTTCCGTTGAGGCACAACTATCATAAGAAGTCTTCAAGTAAATTTAAAAGGTTCATATGACCAGCGATCTTGGAGTAATGTGGATAAGAAAATTGTCCAGATGGCCATATTATATTGGTTTTAATTGGCACCGTTTTCATTTATGACCAACCAGAAATCATAAGACGAATCTCCATGAATACCTAATGCTGATGTAATCATTGATTCCTGAGAAGAAAGATAACAAGATTTTCAAGATGTCCACTGAGGGGCACCAATTACATTTATGACAAATTAGACGCCATAAGAAATTTTTCAGTTGAAATCCATGTTGATATTACATTTGATTCAGAAGATGTTCAAGAATGCAACAGTGGCGGCCATATTGAATGTATAAGCAGAATCATTTATGTAGGACTAATCTGACCTGGTAATATATTCTAGGTCACTACGACTTTCCGTTCAAGACGAGTAGCGATGTAAGATGTTTGCTGTAGGGAACATATTGGAGGTCAAAAAACAGCATATTAATTTAGGATCATGCAAGATTAAAACTCCGTAATGATATGACCATTCAGGAGGAATAGCGATACATAGATCTTCAAAATGACCGCTATTGAGTGTCCGGGTGTCACGACATTCATTTATGGCCAATGGGATGAATGTGTGTGTAAACTTACATGGCAATTCTACGTTAAGAGAAGTAGTAGTAACAAACTTGTGCTAACGGACGGAAGAGAGATCATCCCGTAAGCTCGTTTGGTATGTGACTAGAAGACTGAAACTATTGCCATAAATAAGTATAATTTTCCAAATACTTGATCAGATAACTGAGATACAGTCTAAAATTATAAATACGTCAAACTGTTCTTAAACCAAGAATAATATAATTAAATTTCCATCATGAATGCTTTCGACGCCAAGCTTATCAATCCTAAGTAAAATATATTCAAAATTATGTTGTTTCAGTTTCAAACTGCGATATATGGACTTAGTGAAATAAAGATAAACTAGTATAGTTCTGACGAATCACGGGCTGTTCCTTTCTTCATCGGTCTTTGCATTTTCACTTATGATTGGTGACACTAATGCTGTCTCAACTGAGATGATTGGTCGTTGTGTTTGGTCTCCATTAAGTATCAGTTCCTGAACCTCGTTATATATCTCAGTAGATATTAAATTATTACTGTCATGGAATACACTATTATCTGATGAATTATACATGACAACTTCTTCGGTGCCTATGTCTTCAAAATATTTTTCGGGGTGTAAAGAATTCAACGTCGACGTTTCTCTTTGAACCTCGACATTGGTTACTTCTGCTGTCAGTACATGATTCTGCAAATGATCACCCGAGATATTAAGGATGTCACACACATTCGAGTATGAACTGCTCGTCGAGTCCGAGTTTTCTTCTTTAGAAATAGCAGCACTAGAGGTAGAGAAAAGTAAATCATCACCAACGTTAACTTTGTCACTCACTTTCCAGTGTTTTCTTCTCCACAATCTTGATGTGGTGCCGATCCCATTAAATTGGGTAAGAGGAACATCAATACCACCAGTCTTTGTAATAATTTCTATATTCATTTCGCTATCTTGTTTATTATCATTTATTGTAGGAACTAGTTCGACATTCTGCATCTTTGAAGCAATTTCCAAATGACCAGACCATCTAAAAGGGCTCTTCTTGGAAGATTGTCGTTTCGTTTTCGAAGGCAGTGATTGGCAGAACGATAATAAATCGAACACAATAATAGAGCCTAGCGCTGTGCACATGAAAACAATAGCAATTAACCCTACAAAAGTGGCAGATTGTCGTTTATCGGAAACGCTTATTTTTGTCAACGTCTTCTTTCGCTTTTTGAGCGCCTCTGTCATCAAATGTAACTCCTCGACTGGATCCTGTTCTGGTAAAGAGGATGATGGGATAGTTTCCATGGCAGAACTGGATATTATGTGCGTCTCTGTCACCCAAACTTCGTAGCAGCTTGTTATCAAAAATATGGAACTGCTGATGGATGAGTAAAGCATAGTAGGGGTAGCTGAAAAATAATATGGCTTTCTGAATTTGGTACTTGGAATTATATGTGTACCCCATTCTCATTACTCAAGCACCACCCATCCTAACCCAATGAAATAAAACAATATTAAAAAATATTAATTACATTCCCATGTTTTTCTAACATTTTACAGTGGATATTCTTTGTTAAAAAATCGTGATAAACAAATGGGGATAAAATTAGATCTGCATGTTGAATGTCTATATCAAAATTCAAAGTAAGTATCAACTGTTTTATCATTTTCCCACGGTTTTCTGTTTTAACTTCCTGAACACATCGAATATACGATCGTCTTCCTAAACTGTTCTTCCCCATTTAGACATTATTTTACAGACATAAAATCATTAACTTGCCGATGCAGTTTCAGTGTATGCGTTACCTTCCACTAAGGTCACATTTCCAACACTTTAGATTGTCAATGTTAACCTCCACTTGGGGCAGATTACCAACACTTGTCAGTGTCGATATTATCCAACACAAAGGCCAGATTACTAACACTTATCAGTGTCAATATTATCCAACACAAAGGCCAGATTACTAACACTTGTCAGTGTCAATATTATCCAACACAAAGGCCAGATTACCAACACTTGTCAGTGTCGATATTATCCACAACAAAGTCCAGATTACCAACACTTGTCAGTGTCGATATTATCCAACACAAAGTCCAGATTACCAACACTTGTCAGTGTCGATATTATCCAACACAAAGTCCAGATTACCAAACACTTGTCAGTGTTGATATTATCCACAACAAAGACCAGATTACTAAACACTTGTCAATGTCAATGGTACTCATCATTTTGGGCAGATAACCAATACTTGTAAATACCCTAACCTAGATACTAATGCACACATCAAAATGAATGCCCAATTATTGCCATACTCTGACCTTGAGACAAATACATAAGTCCAGATGAATCTCTCTAGTCATTGCCATACAATGACCTTGACGCAAATCAAGATGAATGCCTATTCGTTGCCATACACTGACCTTGAGGCAAATTCTCACATGAAGATGACTCTCGTATCATTGCCTTACTTTGGCCTTGAGAAAAAATCACACCACAAATATTATCAATGTTATTATTTATGTATGAAAAAGGAACAGTGCTCCGCAACGCATGTGCTGCTGCTGGTTGTAATAAGTTTAGACTGTCATTCAGCAGAACCCAATGGTTGCTTTACGTTGTATTTACGTTGTATTTAACCTGGTTCTATATTTTGTTTGACGTAGTTAATCTTTCATCTTTGCTTCACCTTCAAATAAACAGTTATACTTAGTTGTTCTGTTTCAAATAATATTCACAGACACGCAGCTGATAATCACCGAGTTACTACTTTACTAAAAATTTAATTAAAGAGAAACTCTAACGTGACGTTGACGGGACATTTTGAAATTTAGAATATCTAATCAATTATTGGTATATACATTACCAGGTGTGATTACACTCAGATGGTATTTTTCTCTACAGAACATCTTATATTTTAGTGGAAAACAAACAAAACTTACTGTAAGCATACCTCTACCTGAAGGTAAACGATAATCATTGATAAATAATGCATGTCGGATGTTGTTTGGGTGGGGATGGAGGGTGTTACTCGTGCGGATATTTCCTTGTAATTTGGAATATAATACTTACGAGAGATTGAAGATGTCATATGTTCCTCAACAACAATACCTGTAAATAAAGAAATGTATTATAACAATACAAATATACTTTACGATAACCTCTGATGGGACGTTGACAGAACGATTTTTAAATCTGAAAATATGTATCAATACTAGGTACATACATTACCAGTTGTGATTATACTCAGATGGTATTTTCTCTATTGAAGGTTTACGGATATTGTAGCCTATAACATCTGGACCTCTATGTAAGCATACCTCTGCCAGAAGGTAAAACGACATATTGATGAATAATACAAGTTAGTTATGCTTTTGTGTGGTGGGGTGTGTTTTACCCATTCAGGTATATCATTGTACATGGAGTATAGTACTTACGAGAGATTGAAGATGTCGGTTCTTCAACATCAATACCTGTAAAAACAAGAAATATGCTACTACATAAACGTTTATTTTACGGCCATTTTATTTTATTTAGAGCAAGTAGAATGTCATGGTGAACAATATCAATTTTGATTGGATGAAAAATTCATAAATATATATGACAGACTGTAGTTGAAGAAGAATCGTCAGAGCCGGGACAAGGGCAGCGGGGAGGGTGTATTGCAATCTTCAAAAAATAGTGATAGGTTGAATATGGCGATTCAGTCAGCTGTTCTTCACTTTCAAAATCAATTCTTTTGAACAACATTCCCATGAGGCAATGATGCCAGCTGAAGGGCTGGAACATTTTCGCTAGCTAAGGGTTCGATGTGTCACCCTATCTTCACCTTGGCGGATCGATCACATATTTCAGAGCTTTGTTCAAGTTACATATATTGTATTTCATGAGTTGTCTCCCTTAGTGTGTAGTGTATTTAGAAACAGATAGCGTGTAACAGCGGTGCGTTGTGCGTCGGCTTAAAATAGCGGCAAAAGACTTCAAAAGGACACTTCATAAGTTAAACGTCCAAAGTACGACTATATGCCAGAGAAAAGCCTCAACCTATTTATTTGAGGGAAACTATGTATTTGTTGTTGTTGTTGTTGTATGCTTTACAACACTGTTCATCACAAGAGAGGCTGTACATGGCGGCCAATATAAATAGTGGAGAAAGAAACCGGGGAAAACCTCATCAAGAAATACTGACTTACGAGAAGCTACTGGCAAACTTTCGCACATACCAACATTGGCCGAACCCGAGACTCGAACCCACGCAGACAGAGGTGAGATGGCAGTGATCCGTACCGTTGAGCGCCTTAGACCACTCGGCCACTCGGGGTCCCAACAATGTTTTTGTACAAACAGTGAGAAATTGGTTATTGACGAGTCCCGAAGACCCGAAGAGCCGCAAAATCTTAACGATCTGCCATGGTGTTAAAACATCGGAACCTTGTCGAGCCAAGATTGGGCTGGAGGAAAAATAACTTGTAAAATATCAATTTGAGACAAATTTTGTATTTAATGTGTCTACATAGTAAGTATTTTTTGATAGTTATTCAACTATTACTACCAATTTTAGTCCACTGCTGCTGCCACCACTACTAACGTTTCTTCTACTCCTACAAATGCACATGTTGTATAAGAATATAGTACTAAAAGTTGACCTACCTGTATAGCACGTTCTGTGATAATAAACCCATTCAGGATCTTGTGCGAAATAATAGTTGTATAGGTCCCATTTGTTCCCCGAATTAAACTGGCAATACCTCTGGGAAGGGTTGTACTCAAAGGAATGGCATACAAATTCCGTGCTTTTGAGACAAATGTCAAGACATTCGTTCAGAGATTTCCGTATTTCATATTTCACATTGTTGGCGATGATGCTGGAGTGTGGGTACACATCAAAGCGGCATTCACCTAAAAGTGGGAAGATAGACTTTGTTATTGTTTACCATTACACTACTACTATTTTAATGTTACACTCAGATCTACTTTTAATTATAATTAGTTTTAATTATTATATACACTGCTGCTTTGTTGATAATACAGTCTAATCATAACAGTAGGACTGACAGTCAGCAAAAGCTGTCTAGCAATGACGGCTATCACCGACTGTCGGTGAAGCTCTCCTGCCTTCCTCCACCACTTCTAGAGCTTCGTTTGGTAGCATTGGCATATCCTTCATTCGCCATCGTAATCGTAAAACTGATACAAGGCTACAAGTGGTTCGCTTATCAAGAGTGCCATTGTTAACTTCGAGTTCTTCCACTACAAAATCATAAAACCAGTTCCAACTTGATATTAACCAAAAGGCTGGTGTACCCATTCCAACGATATTCCCACATTTCAAACCGACTTAACATGACACTAGATGCTTTGAAGGACAAAATCTGTGGCATCCCAAACAGTTTCGTCACTTTAAATAGAAAACAAAGCGTAAACAGAGAACAAAACGTACCTAAGTCACGCTTTCCTAATTTAATGTATCTATCCAGTGACATCAATTCGTTCAACTGACTGTAATAGAAGGGAGATAACTTTTCTAGGTTAAATCAAGAGCAGCCGGATCTAATCACACATAGTAGTGAAACACTTACGGAGACTGCTTCCATCACTCAACGAGATTTTTACAATGGTGAGCTGCATGTTGAGATGGCCACGAGGAGTCTAATATGTGACTGGTTGGTTGGTTGTTGTTGTTGTATGGTTTAACGCCATTTTTTGAAGGACACGAGAGGCATTACACGGCAACCAGTATTAATGGTGGAGGAAGAATCCCGGAAACTCCAAGAAAGAACCACCGACACACGATAAAGCTACTGGTAAGCTTTCTCACATACCCACATTGGCCGGTCTGGCTGGTTGGTAGCGTATGGGTACATCTCCTGACAAAAGCTTATGTTATCACATGCGGCAGAGTTGAGTCATTTGTCATAGTTTCCCATTTGAAATAACAATCTATGCCCATTAGGAATATGCAGCTTCGTTGTTCTTAACCCTTTTGAGGTCTTGTAATGATTACTGGATACAGATGATGACAGTAATCATTACTGAATACATATGATGACAGTAATGATTACTGAAGACAGATGATGACATTAATGATTACTGGAAACAGAAAACGACAGTAATGATTACTGAATACTGATGATGGCAGTAATGATCACTGGAGATATGATGACAGTAATGATTACTGGAGATAGGATGATGACAGTAATGATTACTGGAGACAGGATGATGACAGTAATGATTACTAGAGACAGGATAATGACAGCAATGATTGCTGGAGACAGATGATGATAGTAATGATTACTAGAGACAGAAAACGACAGTAATGATTACTGAATACTGATGATGGCAGTAATGATTACCGGAGACATGATGACAGTAATGATTACTGGAGACAGGATGATGACAGTAATGACTACTGGAGACAGGATGATGACAGTAATGACTACTGGAGACAGGATGATGTCAGTAATGGTTACTAGAGACAGATAACGACAGTACTAATTACTGAATACAGATGATGACAGTAATGACTACTGGAGACAGATCATGACAGTAATGATTACTGAATACAGATGATGACATCAATGATTACTGGAGACATATGATGACATCAATGATTACTGGAGACAGATGATGGCGGAGTTTTACAATTTATTCAGAAGAGTTGAGATGCGAATAAATGCATTAGCTCTTGTACTGGTATCAAACACTTGTTATCCATACACTATTCCTTTGACCCTTGAAAAGTACCAAGGAAGAAAATTTTGAACTTGCACGCTTTAATATAGGCGTATCCATGGCGTTTTGCACTTAATTACATTCATTGTGGACATTGGTTGCCAGTGTTTGTTCAAATCTTAAGAAAATTGAAGGTAAAACAATCTATTAAGGAATTCTGTAGTTTGGTGTTTGGGAAGATAAAAAGTACAAGTATGTCATTTATCACTGGTTATATTTTAGGTTTACAGAACAGCCATTATGGTTTTTGTTTACACATAAATAATCTGACCGATTGCTTTTATACGTATTGTTACACAGATTATGCTTTTATACGTATTGTTACACAGATTATGCTTTTATACGTATTGTTACACAGATTATGCTTTTATACGTATTGTTACACAGATTATGCTTTTATACGTATTGTTACACAGATTATGCTTTTATACGTATTGTTACACAGATTATGCTTTTATACGTATTGTTACACAGATTATACTTTTATACGTATTGTTACACAGATTATGCTTTTATACGTATTGTTGCACAGATTATGCTTTTATACGTATTGTTACACAGATTATGCTTTTATACGTATTGTTGCACAGATTATGCTTTTATACATATTGTTACACAGATTATGCTACCGCCATCACTAGAATTTGATATTTTCTAGCTTGGAAAAAACAGCGTTATGTCTAAAGAATCTTTTCCATGCAAAAGTGCCATTTAAAAGAGCACTATTATTTATTGCTAATCATTAAATCTCAACAAAATATCCATAAACGTATTTTCAAGTAACCCCAGTAAATGTACACGATGCACAGCACAGAAAGTTTCAGTCCATATTGTTCATGCATTGAAACCTCAACTTATAATTACATGCTTAAGAGATCAACTATAAAATGAATATGGGTGTTTTGGACTACTTTGGGGTAAACGTTTGGAACACCCAACACCCCATGTTTGTGCTGGTAGATGTTGATTAAATAATTTTACCTATTTGTAGTTACAATAATGTAATATTGTCATTCCTGGCAGTTTAAATTATTTACAAGCATAAATTTTGCTATGTTCTTTGGTATTCATATGGCAAAACTACATGGATTAATGACCACACAGTGGGGATACAATCTTTAAAGACAATGAAAGTGCCAAGAGAACTCTACTTTTAATTTTGTCAAATTTACCATGATAGTGATCTAGGGGCTTAAACTACGTAACGAGAAAGAGCAAAACCAAAAAGTGTTGTATAATTTAAATATACAATTATTTCCCTAAAATTCGAAGTGAAAGAATCAAAATAAATTATAGTTAGGTGAGAATTTCTAAATTCCTAAAAGTTCTATTAATTCCAATAGATCCAAATAATTCGTCTACGTTTCAAAGGTATTCCGAATGATAACTGGAAAATTCTGATGTACCATCAATACCGAAGAATTACTGTAATGCATCCAACTTTTTTCTTTCTATGAATTCACGGTAAATCCAATTCAGCTATCAATCTAAATGTCCTTTAATGTTTCACAGTATTTCAAATAGAAAGATTAATCCGGATAATCTTTAATATTTCACAGTAATTCAAACTGAATGATTAATCCGGATAATCTTTAATGTTTTACAGTAATTCAAATAGAACGATTAATCCGGTTAATCTTTAAATTTTAACAGTAATTCAAATAGAACGATTAATCCGGATAATCTTTAGTGTTTCACAGTAAATCAATACGAATATTGATATATCTCCAAATTTCTTTGAATAATGTTTTGCACGCCAATGCAATGTCAACAACTGATTATATTAAATAAATCATGTTTTTCAACATTTTAGAGACCATAAATAACCTTAAAATAATTAACTCAGCGTTCCAATCATTTTATACTTCAAGCAAAACAATTACAAACTAGGTTTTTGAATGAATTATTTAATATTTCGAAATCACTCGTTTGCAGTAAACAACAGCTGTTCTAATCTAACCAATCAGGAACTAGTTC
Source organism: Unio delphinus (assembly GCA_029339505.1). Taxonomy (NCBI): domain Eukaryota; kingdom Metazoa; phylum Mollusca; class Bivalvia; order Unionida; family Unionidae; genus Unio; species Unio delphinus. The sequence continues at coordinate 2,225,869 of JAQISU010000109.1, read as the reverse complement.
AGAATCCTTTGTCGAGAAACCCATAACCTCCATTCGTGAGAACACGTGTCATTTTCGGATCACGTAGTTTTTCTTACACTTTTTAGTGCGAGTTAACCTTGAAACATATTAATGAAACATATTACTACGTAATATGTATGACGCATAGTACAAACAACGATATGAATTACCATATTTACAATTGCACCCAGATTATAATACCTCCAACAATTGGAAATCAGTATGAATTAGTTTTGACACACTATTTGATTCAAAATTGTGTATGCCAATTTTAAGGCGAGTAATATGTATGTAGTTTCGTGTGTTGGAATTGCCGATGATTCATAATGCTCATATTATTCCTTACATGTACATAATTAACACCTCTCCATTCATCTTAAGTGTACACATCTGACACACTTCTCCTTGATCTTAGATGTACACAAGTAACATTACTCCATCATAGGTGTACACAAGTAACACACTTATTCATTCGTCTTAAGTGTAACACAGATAACACTCTCCTCCATTTATCTTAGGTGCATACAAGCTGTACATTTCTCCATTTATCTTAGTTGTACACAAGTAACACACTTCTCCATTCATCTCAGGTGTACACAATTAACACACTTCTCCATTATCTCAGGTGTACACAAATTACACACTTCTGCATTCATCTCGGGTGTACACAAATAACACACTTCTTCATTCATCTCAGGTGTACACAAGTAACACACCTATCCATTCATCTCAGGTGTACACAAATAACAAACTTCTCCATTCATCTCAGGTGTACACAAATAACACACTTCTCGATTCATCTCAGGTGTACACAAGTAACACACTTCTCCGAAACATTTCTTGGGAGATTCAAAGTTCCATTTTTAACCGTAATGGGACATCTATTTTTTCAAAGCAACAAAAAAGAAATTGCCCGAAATCTTTACCTTCCTTTTTCACTTTTATGTTTATAAATGTGTATACAGAAAAATGTAAATTGGTCTTTAGAAATGAAAAGAAAATAATATTACTTTTGCAGAAATGTATTCTTCCTAGCTGAAGTATATCAATGAAGTTTCATGTTTTGATGTCAGCAGAGTCAACAGTGCATGGAAATAAATTAACTAAAGTCACTTTAGAAAATAAAATCCAGAATAACACAAATAGCAGTAAACAAGTAATAAAGGCCAAGTGGATGGACCTGCATTTACATATAGTTTTCCCTGAAATCTGACATTACAACTATTTTGGAATATTACCTATTTTGACCAGATTTATTCTGTTAGTATTACTACTGCGCTATTAGGACTACTACTACACACGCTTGATTGTGCCAACAAATGTTGCATAGTAATAAAAAAAAAGGAAAGGCAATCACAGTAATAAAAAAGGAAAGGCAATCACAGTAATAAAAAAGGAAAAGCAATCACAGTAATAAAAAAGGAAAGGCAATCACAGTAATAAAAAAGGAAAGGCAATCACAGTAATAAAAAAGGAAAGGCAATCACAGTAATAAAAAAGGAAAGGCAATCACAGTAATAAAAAAGGAAAGGCAATCACAGTAATAAAAAAGGAAAGGCAATCACAGTAATGAAAAAGGAAAGGCAATCACAGTAATAAAAAAGGAAAGGCAATCACATATTATAAATCCCTTAAACTTATAAACGTACCTTTGTCTTCCTCACATATAAAAGGATGAGTCTCATTGCATGGAACTTCGACCCACCAGAAAGGGTATAATACAGTCGCCACTGCACAGTTGTCGGTACCAGGCTCGTTCAAACCGTAGGAATAGCGCCAATTTGTGTAGGACAAGTTACTGCCGTCGGACCAAATCCAGATACCATCTTCGGATTTCCTTAAGCCAATCCAGACGTAGACCGCCCTGCGAAAGGAGCATATGGAATCGCATCACAATTATTATTTCCAGTTCAGGAGTTCTAGTCTATTTTTAGAACATTTTTTCCTCTCTCATTTTGGTGGTGATAGAAGAGTTATACTGATGCATTTTTGGTAGGGATTTAAAGGTAATTGTTTATTCTTGAGAATATGAGCTGAGAGAGTAGTTGTCTGTGTGTATTTTGGCGACAGTGTACATTGAGTAATAAGACCTTGGTGATGATCATGAAGCGAAAATGTGTTTCTGTTTACATGCTGTTCTGTTTACAGTGCAGCCTCAAAACAAAAAAAAAAAATGCCGGTGAACCCTTTACAAGAACTTAACCGTGAAGTCATCTTTGGAGGTATTTTGGATTAACATATGATCTGTATTGATTTTTACACAGTTGAAAGGTCAGTACTGAGAAATGTATGTAGAGAACATATAATAAAATGAATTGTGATGTATGTCCATATAGTTACATAAAGGAGAGTCAATGGCTTTTCATGTTAATAATGTCGTTATGGGTTTCGTGCCAGTTTGCGGCAAATGATGGTCTTTACAAAGGGGCAAATATATTTGGCAGAGGAAAACCCCGGAAAAGCTATGTGAAGGACCACGTACCCACGGGAAGATTCTGGCGAGCTTTCTCATATAACCACGTTTGCCGAGCCAGCGACTAGAACCCACGCGGACAGAGATGAGATATTAGTGATTTGTACAAATGAGCGCCTTCGACCACTCAGGCACCTGGAGCCCATCAATGGATTGTCATCAATGAATGAATGAATGAATGAATGAATGAATGAATGAATCAATCAATCAATCAATCAATCAATCAATCAATCAATCAATCCTCAGCTGGAGCTAGAATTTCCAAAACAAATTTTCTCATAATTATCAGTTTGCATCAGAGAAAGGTTGCAAAATGGAAATTCGGTCCCCGACATAACCCGACCAATTTTTGGCATTACCCGTTATTAGCTCATGCTCTCTTCAAATTAGTCCGAGTTTCCTCTGACCCTCGCCACCCCATTTTTCATATTTGGACATTTATGTTGGGGTGTATGGTTCGAGCCCATCCCTATCAAAAACTTGGAATTCGCTCACACCATCTGGTGTCAGTATGGGTTACCCGCTAATTGGTCGGCCCAGCAAACTTAAACGACCTTTCATAGAGATAAAACTGCATGGAATCGATAGGAATATGATTTATTTTCTCAGAAAATGTGATCATATCATTCGTTGTGTCTTTAATCCGCTGACGGACGAGACGAAATACTACGTTGCTGAAATTTGACCTGGATCTAGCTATTTGCATTTCTAATCACGCACGCGATTACACCCCTCGCAACCTACACAACGACATCAGGTCATACAGTCACGTGATATCAACACTAATACTAGTCTGGGAGCATACTAAGCAGGGAACCAGACTACACTAATACTATTTCTAGTGTTGCTGTAGGAATACAAATCAAACGTATAAGCGAAAATCGCGTAATATTTCCGAAAAATAAAGGGAAAAACCCATAAACTTCACAAAATATTTATTGTGAAAACAACGACCGAAAATCTGTAAAATGTTGCTGCAATCTGAAGAAAACCAGATTCACTACACAGAGCACATGCCCATGTTGTAGTCACGTGATACCAACAAAAACATCGCTGACAGGTGCTCGGTACGTCTTGAAAATGGTTTTCTTCACCCTCCTGCGAGAATTAAGTGTGCATTATATTAATCTTCTATATATGTCCAAATTCTACAACAACTTTGGAAATTTGTTTATTCACGATATCACGTAACTATATGACCGCTGATGTCATTAACCTGTAGGTTGTTCTTGTAGTACTTGTAGGGTTTAACGCCGTTTTCAGCACAAGAGAGGCTATACATGGCAGTCAGTATAATGGTGGAGGAAGAACAGGGGGAAACCCCAGAAAGAACCACTGACCCACGAGAAGCTACTGGCAGTCTTACTCACATACCCACATTGGCCGAATCTGAGACTCGAACCGACGCAGACAGAGGTGAGATGGTATCACGGTACCAATTGTTTTTCCATAGACCTCAATGCTAATATTTTGTGAAATAAATATACTTTCTATCCTACTTCAGCATGCATGTCACACACTGTCATAGAGAACAATGTTAGATTGTCAATTTGACAATGACAGAACCAGGTACTCCATTGCATTTAAGAGAGATAACTATGCTGGAACTAGACAGGGGTACGAGTTATCTAGTCACAACATACTTATTTTCAGTCATGTGTATCACATTTTCAAAAAATGATTTTAAAAAATACCAAATATATAGGAATTAGCATAAATTCACATGTTGCCAAGAGGCTAAACTTTTTTTTAAGCCTAACAGAAAGTACAACTCTTACATAATCCACCAATCATAGCTTGTGTTGTTGTTTATTTCTGAATGCAAGGTTCCCTACACCTTAAGCTACACCCACCTGGACTTGCGCAATTTATACCGTTATACCAGATAGCAGTGATCCGTAACGGAGACCACTCGGGGCCACGCAAGATTTGTATAATCATGTGACTCGGAATGCAAACGACCAGATCCAGGTTAAATTTCAGCAACGACGTAAATTTCGTCTCTTCTGTCAGTGGACTAATGTATAATGAAGTGACTATATTAATTCCTTTATTAGGTTTATTTACAACATATTTTTTTTATTTTGTACACAATAGTATATACTGTTAGCCCTATGTACGAATTTACATACCCCAAAAAAAAAGGAATGGTTTTTATGGGTCAAATTTGTGCTTTATTCGAATACCGTATCATACGTCATACGTCAATATCATACGACTGATCTTATGAACGTTGTATCAATCATAATAAAGAAAACCATAACGTAAATAGTAGTGTTATCTCTGTTGAATGAATTTGTAAATGATGATGAAAGCGTGTTTTCCTCGTTGCGTAAGGGAATGACTCTTTGATCAATAACTATATAATTGTCTTATCCTATTATCACAGTCTGCTCATTATTTTGGTTGGTCAGTAAGTCCATAATAAATCTGATTGCAAATAATAACATTACATTTTCTGACAATCAATTTGCAAAACCAGTTTGATCTATGCCGCTATAATTCAGGCAATTTTGTTGCCATTTTCGAGTTTGCTTAATTTCATACAACTCTTGAACAAAGAACATAAAGCTGACGTTTAGAAAAAATGTGTGATATTTGGTTACATAGAAGTTGATGTTTGAGACATTTTTAAATGTAAGAATTAAAATAAATTATGTTGGTTTACAGATTGGAGATTTGACTTTCAAGAAAAAATGAACGATAGCGATAAAGTAAGTTTTAATATTGATTTATTCGTCACTAGTATAAACAATATTTTGGGGGCAAATTATATGTATTGCGGTTTGATATTGTTGAAAACGTCGGCCATACTGGTTTGATTTTCAAATCACACCTATTAACGAAGAACTTCCTTACGTAAATTTAAAAGATGAAAATCAACATTTTGCGTTGTTTTACTATGTTTGCGAAAACAGTAATACCTACTTAACTAAACCAGGAATGTTCCAATGTTTTTCTCATCAAATTCTCCATGGTTCGAAACAGTCCGTATTTTGGTCCGAACTATCCCATAATTCTATTCGAATTAGCCATAGTCCGCATCAACCAACAACCAATTCAGTCTCATTAAAATCATATCTCTACTGTTATATATGAAGTTCGGAGAGCGACGGCTTAGGGGTCATGTTCTGATATAATCTATGTTATTTCCATAATCGCTAATTTCGTCAACCAATCAGATCAAGTCATATATCGTCGCTTTTGGAGATTGAGCAATGTGGCTGAAGAGTAAGAATGTGTACCGAACAATTCATTTTCAGATTTTTTAAGTCTGCATTTAAATTGATAATTTAAAAGTCACCAGAACATGACCCTTAAGCGATCGTCGTTAAAGCTTCGCGTACAGTGAATATATCATTTTAATTAGACTGGCATACAAATGTATGTCGACGCTGAAATTTATAGAAAAGTTATTCATTTTGTTCGCCGATAATGTTTTCGCAACAACAAAAAAGCTACAAAAAGACCACACCACCATTATAACCAGCACTGAAAGGGAATCTATTCGGACTATCTCGTTTATTCCTCTCATTATATTGACCGTAGCATTAACCGAGAAGTTGCGAACGAACACAAATTCGACGCATTTTCAACTTCTCTGTGTTTAGTTTCATAAATCGCAGTGGTGGTCCGAACGACAACTACCGGCTACACAGATGTGCAATCGGTACGACTGACCTCGAAGTTGCGAATGCTCTTAAGCTGTTTACTCTGTATTGATCAGTGGTTTACAATCGACAGACAAGCGCTCTTTGGCAATAATAGCTACAGCGTCCGCCTTTAGTACGAAAGGTCGCACGTTCGATCCCCGCTGAGTAATATCAAAGACTTAGTATAGTATTAGCAAGTGCCTCGTTAGGCGCTCAGCATTAAGAGGTAAGTGTTAGGACTGGTCAGTCTGGCGTCAAGATAATGTCACTGGCTTGGGCATGATGCCAAATGTCTGTGGCATGATGCCCCAGTGCTAGACATCACAAAAACTGGCACTTTCGGTGCGATATGACCAAAATTCTTAAAGCTACGTTAAAAATCTAAATCACACACTCGCACAACCCCCAGGTCGCTACCCAAATTTTGGAGGGTCGCCATTGTTTTTTTTTTTTTAAGGGTGGCAATACGTATCTAAATGTGGAATCGGGGTCGTTGGGTTAAAAAAAAAAAAAACTATTTTTAGCCCAATAATGGTTACGAACCACTGCTATGGATGAAACGGCGAGAACCTGGTTCTTTTCATATATAATGTTTCTACTAATTAGAGCTCACTTGCTTCCGGTGTAATCCTGAAATCCAAGATCCGGAATAGTTGCCAATGTCTGAATTCTTCCGAGCTGCCATCCAGCTGACATGCAGGTGACCTCGGCTTGAGACCACGTGACCATATCTCTATACAGGAAATATGTTTTTGGATTGCTATAATTCTCAATAGCTGTTGAAGAAAAAGCAGAATAATTATTACATTGTATACCGTTCTTAAATATCAATAATTATTACATTGTATACCATTCTTAAATACCAATAATTATTACATTGTATACCATTCTTAAATACCAATAATTATTACATTGTATACCGTTCTTAAATAATAATTATTACATTTTATACCGTTCTTAAATATCAATAATTATTACATTGTATACCGTTCTTAAATATCAATAATTATTACATTGTATACCGTTCTTAAATATCAATAATTATTACATTGTATACCGTTCTTAAATATCAATAAGTATTACATTGTATACCGTTCTTAAATATAAAAAAGTATTACATTGTATACCGTTCTTAAATATAAAACAGTATTACATTGTATACCGTTCTTAAATATAAAAAAGTATTAAACTGTATACTGTTATTAAATATCAATAATTATTATGTTGCAAACAGTTATTAGATAAAAAAAAAATTATTCAAGATGTTGTTGTTGTTGTTGCAGGGTTTAAAGTCATTTTTCAGCACACGATAGGCTATACGGAAGCAGGTCATTATCCCCCCGTCAGTTACCCCCTGCAACTACTCCCCTGTCATTACCCCCTATCAATTACATCCACCCCCTGCAACTACTCTCCTGCCATTACCCCCTATCAATTATCCACTCAGTATATTACCCACCCACCCCTGCCATTAGTATAATTTAGAAATACAGATACAACATCGAACTAAAGCAAATACAGTGATGACGATGAGGAGCGACGAAACACAATCTGATAATCTGTGCTCAATCTATAATATTGTTAATGACTTTACTAATTGAGAGCACTTTGTATACTTGCGAGGGACGCACATAACATTCAGCTGTAATGATATAAATATATTTTATGTTAAAATAACATTATGATATGATGATTTTAATATTGAACATTCCAGGAAAATTGTTTTCAAGGCTGAGATTCATTTACCAAAATAAAAATGTACAATTTTAAATTTATTTTAATTTATTATTTATTGACAGGGGGTAATTTCCTAGACCCAGGCTATACATGGTGGCCAGAATTAATGATGGAGAAAGAACCGGGACCCCCCTCCCGAAAGAACCACCGACCTACCGGCAGGCTATCACACACCCACATTGGCCGAATCTGGGGCTCAATCCCATGCAAGCAGAGGTGAGATGTCAGTGATCCGTAACGGAGAGCCTTTAGACCACTTGGCCACTCGGGGCCCAATTTCTGCATGAGGTATAGGGGATGCATACAAAACTTCTATTACAAAAAGGTTGTTTCTTTGTGGCTATTACTAGTGTAATTAAGTTCAAAGTTGTCTAATAAATGAAAAATGTCGCAACTCTGATGAAAATTTATTTTATTCTTATAATGCAGAACAAAACATCCAGAATCTACATATATCTTGAAACAGTTATGTGAAAAATAAAAGTAAACAACAACAACGACGAAAACAACAAAAAACATTGGAAACAAAATCAATGTCATCATTTTTACAGGCTATATTTTAATTTTACTTGTGCCTAACTGTTCTTAGTGGAGATTGCACAGACACATCTTCATCCAGTGTCCTTGAAACATTTCATTACTTGCATCTTGCAAAAAGAGGAATTTATACGATTATAACAACTATATATTTTATGAAATAACGATATGTAATTAATTGATACAAAATATTTTATCTGTATGAATCATATTGTTGATGCATTAACTGGGACATTAATGGAGACTTTTACAAGGAATTCATTACACAATGGATCTCATGTACTGCTGAATAAACAGCATAACAGGCAAAACAAAATAGTCAGCATTATTAATAAAACATTGCAAGTAGATGTCGAATTTATGTGTATGATCAGCGTCTGAAGTATTACCACTGAATTTGAGCTTAATTTTCTCTCAGTGACATCTGATAACTCCTAGCTCATAACAACTTATTTTTTTCTGTGATTTGCAGGCCAAATGCAACATACATACATAAGAGACATACAATGCTAACATTCATACAATACTAACATATATACAATACTAACATATAGACATACTAACATACATACATACAATACTAACATACATACATACAATACTAACATATACAATACTAACATACATACATACAATACTAACATATACAATACTAACATACATACATACATACATACATACATACATACATACATACATACATACATATATACATACATACATACATACATACATACATACATACATACATACATACATACATACATACATACATACATACATACATACATACATACATACATACAATACTAACATACATACATACATACATACATACATACAATACTAACATATAATACTAACATACATACATACAATACTAACATACATACAATACTAACATACATACATACATACATACATACATACATACAATACTAACATACAATACTAACATACATACATACAATACTAACATACATACAATACTAACATACATACATACATACATACATACATACATACATACATACATACATACATACATACATACATACAATACTAACATACAATACTAACATACATACATACAATACTAACATACATATATACAATACTAACATACATACATACAATACTAACATACATACAATACTAACATACAATACTAACATACATACAATACTAACATACATACAATACTAACATACATACAATACTAACATATATACATACAATACTAACATACATACAATACTAACATACATATATACAATACTAACATACAATACTAACATACATACATACATACAATACTAACATACATACAATACTAACATACATACATACATACATACATACATACATACATACATACATACATACATACATACATACATACATACATACATACATACATACATACATACATACATAAATACATACATACATACATACATACATACATACATACATACATACATACATACATACATACATACAATACTAACATACATACAATACTAACATATATACATACAATACTAACATATATACATACAATACTAACATACAATACTAACATACATACATACAATACAAACATACATACAATACTAACATACATACATTACTAACATATATACATACAATACTAACATACATACATACAATACTAACATACATATATACAATACTAACATACATACAATACTAACATACATACATACAATACTAACATACATATAAACAATACTAACATGCATACATACAATACTAACATACATACAATACTAACATATATACATACAATAAAACATACATACATACAATACTAACATACATACATACAATACTAGCATACATACAATACTAACATACATACAATACTAACATATATACATACAATACTAACATACATACATACAATACTAACATACATATATACAATACTAACATACATACAATACTAACATACATACATACAATACTAACATACATACATACAATACTAACATAGATATATACAATACTAACATACATACAATACTAACATACATACATACAATACTAACATAAATATATACAATACTAACATACATACATACAATACTAACATACATATATACAATACTAACATACATACAATACTAACATACATACATACAATACTAACATACATATATACAATACTAACATACATACATACAATACTAACATACATACAATACTAACATACATACAATACTAACATATATACATACAATACTAACATACATACATACAATACTAACATACATACAATACTAACATATATACATACAATACTAACATACATACATACAATACTAACATACATATATACAATACTAACATACATACAATATTAACATATATACATACAATACTAACATACATATATACAATACTAACATACATACAATACTAACATACATATATACAATACTAACATACATACAATACTAACATACATACATACAATACTAACATACATACATACAATACTAACATACATACAATACTAACATACATACAATACTAACATACATACATACAATACTAACATACATACATACATACAATACTAGCATACATTCAACACTAATATACATACCTACATATATACAATGCTAACATACATACAATACTAACATATATACAATACTAACACCTCTACAATACTAACATACATACTAACAAAAATACAATACTAACATACATACTGGCATACATACAATACTAACATATAAATATACATACATTACTAACATTCATACAATACTAGCATAAATACTAACATACATACAATACTAACACACATACAATATTAACATACATACTAACATACATACAATACAAAGTAATATACATACAATACTAACATATATACAAAACCAACATACATACAATACTAGCATACACACATAACATACATACAATAGTAGCATACATATTAACATACATTTAATAGTAACATACATTTAATCCAAACATACATAGTAACGTGCATACAATACTAACATATATACAATGCCAACATATATACAATACTTGCATACATAATACTGTATATATGTTAGTATTGTATACATGTATATGTACATACAATACTAACATACATACTTGTTGTTGTTGTTGTATGGTTTAACGCCATTTTCAGCACACGATTGTCTATACATGGCGGCCAGTCTTATTGGTGGAGGAAGAACCCGGTAAAAAGCCCTGAAAGAACCATCGACCCACGAGAAGCTACTGGCAAACTTTCTCACATAACTACATCAGCCGAATCGTAGACTCGAACCCACTCAGACAAGAGTTGAGATGGCAGTGATCCGTAACGGAGAGCGCTTCAGATCACTCGGCCACTCGGAGTCCCAACATACAATACTAACATACATACTACCATACAAACAATACTAACATACATACAATACTGACATACATACATAACATACATACATACATAACATACATACATAACATACATACATAACATACATACTAGCATGCATACAATACTAACATACATACACTACTAACACACATACTAACATACATACACTACTAACATACATACTAACATACATACTAGCATGCATACAATACTAACATACATACTAGCATGCATACAATACTAACATACATACACTACTAACACACATACTAACATACATACACTACTAACATACTTACTAACATACATACTAGCATGCATACAATACTAACATACATACACTACTAACATACATACTAACATACATACTAGCATGCATACAATACTAACATACATACACTACTAACACACATACTAACATACATACACTACTAACATACATACTAACATACATACTAGCATGCATACAATACTAACATACATACACTACTAACACACATACTAACATACATGCTAGCATGCATACAATACTAACATACATACACTACTAACATACATACTAACATACATACTAGCATGCATACAATACTAACATACATACACTACTAACACACATACTAACATACATACACTACTAACATACATACTAACATACATACTAGCATGCATGCAATACTAACATACATGCTAACATACGTACAATACTAACATGCATACACTACTAACATACTTACTAACATATATACAATACTAACGTACATACAATACTAACACACATACTAACATACATACAATACTAACATACATACAATACTAACATACGTACAATACTAACATGCATACAATACTAACATACAATACTAACACACATACAATACTAACATACATACAATACTAACATACAAACAATACTAACATAGATACAATACTGACATACATACAATACTAACATAGATACAATACTAACATAGATACAATACTAACTTACTAACATAGATACAATACTAACATACATACACTACTAAGATTCATACTAACATACATTCTAACGTACGTACAATACTAAAATACATACAATACTATCATAAAATACTTACACACATACAATAATAACATACATACAATACTAACATAAATATAAGCATACATACAATACTAGCATACATACTAACAAACATACAGTACTAACATACATTCAGTACTAACAAAAATACAATACTAACATACATACTAACATACATACATAGCATACATACAATACTAGCATACATACATAGCATACATACATAACTTACTGTTACGTATATTTGATATAAGTCATTTATATTTATTTTTAAATTTATTTGTTTGTCAGATTTAAATTTGGCATTTTAAGTTTTAAGATTCGTTCATTGAAGGGGGGGGGGTGACCTGTACTTTACAGAGTAAACACCAGGTGTTGACCTCATTTCTGACCTGGTTTCAGAGTTGTAAACAAGCTTTTAAAATGATTGGCTGGTTCCAAGGACAAAATGGAGTTTTATATAAACATCTTTCTATTTTAGTTGGGTCATAAGGTGTGTACATGATTCTTTGAACGTAAATTTGTTCTAGAAGGTCACGTGACCCTTCCTTATTTACGTAAAAACAGCTATATAAATTATGTTTTGGAGCGAGCTATTTAGTAGAGTTGGGCTTTTAGAATATTAAGTTTTGTCTTTTTGAGTTATTATAAATTACCTTGTACTGGAAATTATGTCAATTCGTTTGGATCAAGAGGATTTATTTTGTTATTTATCTGGAAAAGAATTGTGCTCATAGAATTTTATTACCAAGAACTGACTTCATCACGTGACATCGTCTTCCATCTTGGATACTTCGCTGGAATTCGAACATAGAATTATTTGGACACTTTATTGCCAGGACTTTTGCAATTTCTCTAGTGGATAATATTTTGAATTATTTTTGGATTAATTTTGGAATTGATTCTTAAAACAGTAAGTTTATTTTTCTTTTCTGAAAAATATTTGTACTCAATAAATTGTTTATTAAGTTTTACAAGCTTGTTATTTTCACTCTTTCTATGTTACTGTTTATTCGAGCCTAAGTACGTAACACTTACATACAATACTAACGTACATAAAATATTAACATACATAATAACATACATTCAATTGTTTGTTTGTTTGTTTGATTAAGATTTTTACCGTAGCTTTAAAAACATTTCAGTCATATCGCTACGATGTCTGCAGTGAGGCAGTTTATAGTGATATCTAGCACTGGGGCATCATGCCGCAGACATCTAGCATGATGTTCCACCCAATCACATTATCCTGACACCAGGCCGATCAGTCCTAACACTAACCTCTTAATGCTGAGCGCCAAGCGAGGCAGCTGTTAGTACCATTTTTGTAAGTCTTTGGTATGACTCGACTGGGAATCAAACCCCCGACCGCCCGCTTCCGCGGCTGACGTTCTAACCACTAGGCCAATGGAGCGATCACACACACACACACACACACACACACACACACACACACACACACACACACACACACACACTTCAAATAATGCTGTTCACTTACCTGCAATAAGACATGGTAGGCAGGCAAACAGGGCCAAAGTGTAACGCTCCATCTGAAATGAGAAATATCATTCTTACTGATGTATAAGGGAATATATTAGGTCCCATTCACCCATATTTCAAACCAAATAAAATTACATGCCATTAAGTGGTAGTTCGGCACCACATGACAATATATAAATTAATTCACGGCAAATTCAATGTCAGAATCGAAGAAGAATACATATTGTCTCGTTGTGAACACTGCTAGTGATTTGTTTCTAGCTTTGATTTTTATCCTTCTTCAGTGCTTTAGTCATTTAGTCAGTGTTTTTTTCACTCGTTATATCCCCAGATTTTGAATGATGAACATCAAAAGCCTACTGCTGCTAATACTTTTTTAAAGCACTATATTTTATATTTTTCTAAGCAATCTGTCCGGACCAGCTTTTCTGAGACACCAGTCTTCTGGATCCAATGGAAGCTATATATTTTAAATGTCAATTCCGGTAACTAACCCATTTGTAAATAATAATTCTCATTTTAGTCATTTCGTATCCCACTGGGCAGCATTCACAGTCTATAAAAATGTTGAATGCATTCCGCAGTGAGCCATAAAATTCTCTGCAAGAATGCACAGGCATCCTAACATTATCTGTCCCTGGGATATATTGAGACATTGATGTTTTCGTTAATATCAAATAAATTAGGCACCAGATGAAACGAATCATATAAATGGTACATTGTCTGTGAATTTTCAAAACAGTGTGATCACGACTATCGACATTCCGCTACAGTATGGATTTTGAAGCCACCTATTACATTGAATTCCGTTCCCATTTTTGTATATTTTTTTTAGTCAAATAAATTATTGTATACTTTTATATGATTTCTTTCTATTGACGTGGTTCAAATGCCAATCAGGGCGATTTCAATTTTCTTGTACATTTTCTCTAGGGTCTTATAGAGGGGTGCTTCAACAGATATTTGCCATTTTGAGTGAAAATATGCCGATTCTCATCTAATTACAGTTTTGCGGCATTCAAAACTATTTAGAATAAACAACGTAATAACGAGAGACGTCATCTTAGTTTTTTTCAGGGGTTGGGTGGGGTCTGGTCAAAACTTAAAAGGTTTGTTAATTTTCGTATATACGTTACAGCAATTTTACAGCACATGCAATTTAGTGCCCCTGCCGCCCCCCCCCCCCACAAGACGTCAATGATAACGTCTGATATTAATTATGTACTATTAATTGATTTTATTAAATCATATCAGGATAATCACGCTTGCTATCAGTTCCCGAACTGCGTGTTTACACCGCAAAATACCGACAAAATACAAGTCAATTTCAAATTGGCTCGTTATCATTGCAACGCTATGAAACAAATAGAGGGTGATATTAAGGTCTGTTTGCTTGTTTGATTAGGATTTTTAATGTAGCTTTAACAATTTTTCAGTCTTATGGCTACGATGTCTGCAGTGAGGCAGTTTATAGTGATGTCTAGCACTGGGGCATAATGCTGCAGACATGTACCATAATGTCCCACCCAGTCACATTATCCTGATACCAGGCCGACCAGTAAGTACTAACACTAACCTCTGAATGCTGAGCGCCAAGCAAGGCAGCTGTTAGTACTATTTCTTAAGTCTTTGGTATGACTTGGCCGGGGATCGAACCCATGCAGACGTTCTAACAACCACTATGCCACCGGAATTAAGGTATGTAATTGCGGCAATAAGGAAAAATATACTGTGTAATTTCAGCGCTATGGGGAAACAGTATAGTGTGCATTTTCACCGATAATGAGAAATATAATGGTGTGTAATTTCAGCTCTTAGGCAAAATATTATAGTGTAATTGAAACGCTGAAGGGAAATAGTGTGGTTTTTTTTAAATTCATTTTTTAGGAGAGTAAGTATGGCGTGTGATTGCAGCGCTCAGGGGAACATATCTTGCTTTGTAATTGCAGCGCTTAATGGAAATAGTATGGTGTAATTGCAACGATATAAAGAATGAACATGTGTAATTACAACGCTTAGATTAAATATTATGACGTGTAATTGCACAGCCTCGTGGAGGGAGCATGTTTTGTCATTGTACCGCCTAGACGAATAGCATGGAGTGTAATTGTACCGCTTAGTGGAAATAGCATGGTGTGTAATGCACCGCCTAGTCGAATAGCATGGAGTGTAATTATATCGCTTAGTGGAAATTTGTTTTGTGTTGTTGTTTTTTTTATGGTTTAACGCAAGTTTTCAGCACAGTATAGGCATGGCGACCAGTATTATTGGTGGAGAAAGAACCCGGAAAACCCCGGAAAGAACCACCGACCCACGAGAAGCTACTGGCAAGCTTTCTCACATACCTACATTGGCCGAATCCAAGAGTCGAACCCACGCAGACATAGGTGAGATGGCAGTGATCTGTAACGGACAGCGCTTTAGACCACTCTACCACTCGGGGCCCCCTTAGTGGAAATGGCATGGCGTGTAATTGCACCGCTATGGGGAAATATGTTTTGTCATTGCACCCCTTGGGAGAAATGACCTGTTCATTGCACTGATTATGGCAAATGGCGGGCAGTAGAGGAACGTAGGATGTAATGTAACCGGATAAAGTTCCTCGTACAGGGAACGATATTTGTTCCCTTTCGTTTACGTTGATGTTGTGTTGATCATTTTCGATCGAAGCGAACCTTCGTCAATAGCCTATATGTCATGTACGGAGCAGTCAAAGTTTCTCACATTCATGGGTCGGCTACTGGCGTGTTTTCTGAAGAATGGCATAGTCTCCAATCTTACCAAATAACCTAACTGTGTTGCTGTGCAATATGCCACCAAATTATTAACTTTAAATTAGCAAGCAATAAATCGGATGTGCGGATCCAACGACGAATCCTAAAGATAGATCGATCCCAGTCAGCTCACTTATGTCTGTCTGTATTCGAGCCCCAGCCAGTATCTTTATGTGAGATAGCGTGCCAGTAAAGGTTCTTACTTGGATTTTCTCGGTATCTTCCTACAACAGTCGTATTCGCCGCCATGTATTTCCTTTCTTGCGCTAAGAAATAGCGTTAAACGCAAAACAACAAACGTTGCAGCATGTAATAACAACTTTTAATAACGCGACACGACTTTTTTTTCGTGTCATTAGAAATCGATATTTAAAATGAACATTCAACATGGATTAGATTAGGAAATCTTCCTTTGAAAATAAAGCAGGTTGATGACACTATTTAACAGCATTAGCTACACTACACGCAACTTAGCCAAACCAATCGATTATACCTAACGCACAAGGTAAACGATTCTAAATGGCTACATGTCTTCCTGCTTTGAACCAAGTCCCGGATGGGTAATTATTGGTAAATAATAATTCAAGAGCTTTGTAAATTATAAACAATATACTAAATTAGTAATATATTCAGTATTGTTATGTTGGATAAAAATTGTCTCTATGGTACTTTCTATCAATCTGAAATGCACATAAGCAAGTTGTCCTTATTCGGCGAACACTCGAAATATTGTTTCTGGTTTAAGGCTCTGATGTGACCCGTGATATAAGCCCATGCGGATTCCGAATGTAAAAAAGTCACTTTGATACCATAGGCATATTGTTTAGTCTGATTAAAGTCAGATCTCCGCTGTTCAACGTGAAGATCTGACGACGACCGCTTAAGAGTCATGTTCTGGTGACCTTTGAAGTAGCCAATGGAAACGCAACTTTACAAAATCTGAATGTTGAGGTTTCCCTTTATTTAGATTGGGATGGGGTGCTCCCAATATTAATTAAATTAATACAGAAGACCAACCCTGGCTCGTTTTTGTCAAAGATTGAAGTAGTGATAGAGATGCAAAGCTCAGAACTCCCAGTCAGCGGTGCCAACAGTTAAATTATTGAATACACAAAATGTGAAATTCAAATAACAATTTAATATCGTTCAATAACAGTTATCTCTCAAATAAAATTCAAATAGAAACAATATCACTCGTCTTTCACTCGACCATCTGACGGCCTATTTCATCTCCTGACTTAGTATGATAGATTTTCCTGTCCTGTGTTCATCATCATCATCTGTATGGTCTTTCTGGACTAGTAATCCAACTCCTTCCAGTCCGTCTAACTTCGACCTCCGTTCATCTTTTTTCTTTTGTCTCTCAGAGACTCAGACCAACTGCACTGGGGTAATTTCCTCTGGTCCCTAAAAGCTTCCTGTACTGAAGCTCCTTGTAATTCCCAGAATATATAAGTTTCCCGCCAAGTAAGTTCGAATGATGTCGGAGTCGGAGTAACTTATCTTCCCTTAATTCGCGCAAGATGGTTTTAGCGACTACTAAAGTTTAGTTCTCAAGATAATATATTTAAACTTGCGATTCTAATCTTGGCCACGCCTTGCTCAATTCCGAGCGGATGTTGATTCATATAATTATCAGACACTGCCCCTACCCAACAATATGTCAAGGGTGGAATTACGACGTTCCTTTGATCCGAAACAGAATTGCGTCACTTACCTGTGATCGCAATTATAATAGAACTGGCTTGCCTAAAATACGGCGAGTTACGAATTTTATTGTCGTGTCAATTAACTGGCTTGAAACCTTTGTTCGCCTAATTGACTTTCATACATATTAACGGCGCGATATGATTAGCCTCACATATACATGTTGAAATATGGTTAATCCTTAAAACGCGCAACTGAAAGTGATTCAAATCAGTTCAATTTCTCCAAAACGCGAAGATAGAATAATTAATCTGATTGCTGGATAAAATTAGCGATATGGTAATACCATAAGTTAACTGAACCAGAACATGACTACTGAGCGGTCGTTGTCAGATCATCATGTCTAACAGTGGAGATATGATTCTAATCAAACTGGAAAATTGTTAGAGGTGGCTAAGTGTTTAGCGTGCCCGACTTGCAAACAGATGGGTGCGGATTCGAATCCTAACATTGGATCAGGCCGAGTCGGGTAAGTGTAGTGTGGCCCCCGGCAAGGCATTGTATTGTTAGTAGCAGGCCTGGTCCTAGGATGCGAGTCCCATGTGAGAAAGCGATGAGCGCAGAGTCCCAAGCAAACACATTACATTGTGGAGTAGCGTGGGGTCTAAGGTGGTTGCCTTGTTGGCTTTGCCCCAGGGCCGGTCCTGGTGACGTCGCATAACTTCAGGGAGGGGCAATTGGAACTCGAGCATTTAACTTTAGGATTCGTCGTTGCATCTGCACATATAATTTATTGCTTGCTAAGTACAAGTTAAAAATTGGTTTGGTGGTTTATTAAGTTAGTTGTAGGAATCCATAGTTTGTATGTATACAATCACTTTGTTAATAGATGATGATGATGATGATGATGATGATGATGATGATGATGATGATGATGATGATGATGATGATGGAAAATTATAATCTTTAGGTTTAAATACTGCAAAATGCAAACGAGCTTGTACTTATGTTTCAACTAAAGCAACTTTAATCTTAACAATTGTCGTAAACGTTTCTCACGTTTTCATTTTTATTGACAGCTGAGGTACATCCAACAAACCATTTAATGATAAAGATCAGTTAACACAAGTTTACGCCACTTACAATATATCGTATCAAATTTGTTTCCAATCTCAGTTTTCGTTAAAAATGTAATGGAGAAATCGATCCAGCTATCAGTAAACCCTGAACTCAACAACGGGAATTCTAAAACGTACTTCCATACACAACTATTCCCACTTTCACCCAAGTAATTATTAAAAATGTACCAATCAGAAGCATATATATATATATATATATATATATATATATATATATATATATATATATATATATATATATATATATATATATATATATATATATATATATATATATATACTCACACATACTAGCACAGACACAGATACTCACACACGCACGCACACGCACACATACATGCATGCATGGAAATATCACAATTCTGAACGTCAACATTCATATTTGTTGTTGCGAGGTTAGCTTTTCTTAAAAGTTTCTAGCGAATGCCTGAAGTCTTGGGTACCACAAGACAGCTGACGTAATGCAGTACTTTAGAAAATCATTTTTTGTATGCTTCAACATGGTTCTTGTTTTAGCAACAGGCAAGTCACATTATTCCTCTAGGCAAATATACTCCATTTGAAATATTGATGGTTCGACCAGCAACCAAAAACAAAGACGACTGTTACATAATGATCATTGAATCAGTCTGGAAATGAGAATCATCGAACCATTCGTGAGAAAACGCCAAGCTGGTAACATTGTCATCAATCATCAAACACGTTGATGTGTGTAATACGGTCGATCGGTCCGTGAGGATGCTTTTACCTGTTCGAGCATATTTAAAAGTAAACAGAAAAGTTAATTAAAGTGGAGGAAAGGTACTTTGAAATGCAAGAACAATAATCTGATACCGCTTGTATTAAATCCGATCACGTACCGGGATCAAAGACAGGAATAAGCTGGATGTTTGTGAAGGATGTATGATGCTGCACGCATTAAAGATCGTACAGAGCTGGAAAATGGGAGTTTCCGGACCCCATCCCCACCCCTACTCCAGCTTAAAAAAAGTGAACACAAATGTACAGTCGTTTGTCACTTGAAATTTGACCATCGTTTTATTCTTGCGCATTTTTATTGGGTAATTATGCACACTTTGAGTAAAATGGACACAGACGTTTGTGCTGGTGCCCTTTCGAGGAAAGTCAGTATTTTGGAGAATTTGGACCCACCCATCCCTCTAATACTTGACCTAATCCGGCCCTGTCGTAAATGTACAACTATAATAATAATAATAATAATAATAATAATAATAATAATAATAATAATAATAATAATAATAATAATAAATACTGCAATGCAAATAATTGAACGTGAATATAACATTTGGTGATGCTACATAGATTAAACCAAAATAGAAAAAAGAAAGATAATTAGAGACAAATTAAAACAACGTCATATGAATCCGAATAAATATTATTAAGATAGTCCGAACCATAATGCCTGACATTAAAACAGTCCGAAACTATCATCATCATCAGTCTCTTGACCTAGTGTGGTCGTTGAGGCACTGTGCTGCTGAACATCTGGCCAGTTCCCCCCCCCCCCCCCCTTGTTTCGATCATGGTCCGATCCCTGTGTCTCCACAACAGATGTCTTGGTCCATTCTATTATGTTGTAAGTCCACTTTTTTCTGTCTGCCTCTCCTTCTCCCTCCAGGACGCTGCCCTGCAATATTGTTTTGGATAGACTGTTGGCTCTAGTGACATGGCCATAACATTTCAGCTTTCCCTTTCTGGCAGTGGTGAGGAGGTCTTCATAATGGCCTACTTTGTGCCTGATGGTGTTGCGCACTTCTGCATTTATGATGTAGTCCATGTTAGAGATGCCATGTATGGTTCTGTAGCATCTCATTTCAAGTGCATGGATTCTTCCTTGTAATTCTGCTGTCAGGGTCCAGGTCTCACATGAATACAAAAAGACTGAGATAACTAGTGCTCTCAATAATCTGATTTCAGTTTTCAGACAGATATTCTTGTCTCTCCAGATGGGTCTTACCTATGACATAGCTGCCGTTGTTTGTGCTGCTCGTGACAACATATCTGCTCTTGATCCCTCTTAGGTGATTATGGAACCAAGATATTTGAATTGGCCCACTGTTTCCAGTTCCTATCCTCTGACTTTAGTCTTGGCTGAGATTTGTTTGCCACTATTTGTCATCAACTTTGACGTCTCGGAGCGTATCTCCTTGTCAAATCTGGAAGGTGCTTCATCCAGGTTCTTCACTAAAGTGGCAAGCTCGTCTTCACTGCCTGCCAGCTCATCAATGTCGACTGAACGATAATGCCTGACACTAAGATAGTCCGAACAATACTGCCTGACATTAAGAGAGTCCGAAACCATAATGCCTGACATTAAGACAGTCTGAACTATAATGGATAGCCTTGTGTTTGATCTCTAAAGATTGCCACGGGGTTAGTGTTGAACTCTTACACAAGGTTACCATGACCAGCCGGAGACCGGAAATTTTAGTCGATAAAGGTGACCGGTCGCGTCACGGATTATGTTCGTATCCGTCCCTACGTTGAGAGACACCACGAGGGATATTTTATCTAAGTTCGGTTGGATCGGTCCACAGCTATATCCAATCAAACTTGAGATAGAGGGCGTTATTACAATTAAGACCCGCATGATACCTTTCAAAATCGTATGAGTAATTTAATATTCGCCTGGAAGGATTGCAGGTCAATAGGGTTTACTCCGAGAAAGAAGCCACTCGTAATTTGGTGGCAGAACTTAGAGGTAGACATAGCTTCGAAGAGGAAGCTTTTTAGTTGACAGAGAACTTTTGGTTCCATTGGGTCACAAGTCTTCAGAGTTGGAGACGGAATTGAGAGTGTAGCTAAGACAGTTGAAGTCGACCGAAGTGTAGTCGTGATAGAGAAAGTGGAGGAGAAGGAGTCAAGAGAAAGTCGAGGAGGAGGAAAAGGAATTTAGAAAAGGGTCACGGAAGAGGGTAAGGAATTGGGAGAAATAAGAGAGAAAAATGATACAACAGACGAGTAGAAATACAAGGACAGGTGGAAATCAATCTCGCGCTGCTAATCCAGTGATGTAACATGCTTATTAAAGGGTCAAGCGGAAGGAATGTAATTTTAAATTTGAGTCATTTACTTACTGAATTGTTATTAAAATGTTATTTATTGAATTTCAACCTTTTCTTGTGTATTTACGGTCGGCACTGATGACTAGGGGCTATACACTAACTTTCACTAAATTTAACTTTAACTAAATTTAACTTTCACTAAATTTAACTTTCAGTTATATAAAAAACGCCCGAGTGGGACTTCTATAATAGTTTAAGTAAAATAGTCTAGTCACAAGAAGTAAAATTTCTGTATTGATATTGATATATGTAGCAGCTAAATTAATGGTCATTTCGTGACACTGATTGTTAAAGAAGTGACACGCTGCTGGTCTTTCTGGGTACTCTACAATACTCATTGGTTTAGTGCGAAGAAAAAACAAGACATATACCTTAGCAACGTCAGAACTATTTGCTCGAAATAACAAAAATAAAAGTAATAGTTTTTGGTGGCAATATAGTTTAAACTGTTTATAGCTGGACCATAGTCAATGATAACATGAGAATTATGGAAGGATTTTGAAAATGTTAATTATTTGTTGTTATTGTTTGGGTTGTTGATAGCTATTAATTTCAGTAATGTTGACAGTGTAAATGAAGTTCTTAAAACTCGTATATACGGAAATATTTTAGTTCAAACTTCTGAAAATCTAAATTATCTGGAGTATATTATGAAATTATCAGAGGTTCTCCGAATAGTTCGTGGCGTGATGTTTTTTTTTTAAAAAAAAAATTACTGCAGTGTTACAGACACTATAACTGAGAATGCTGTTCATTTAAAAGTTTGCATAAAATGAGATAGTTACCCACACTAAACTGCCTGTTATTTTTGCTTTTAATTCACCTGAATAATAAAGGCTATATGTCATGTTTCAATTTTGATAAAGATGTTTCCTTTTAAGCCTTGCTTAGTCAATATAGTTATATTGCATATACATATATTATATACAACAACAGAGGAATGAATGAAATGCTGACTGGGAACCTCAACTTGCACGCTATTCAGATTTGTCATAAACTCGTCTACTAGCCTCTGAAGCGAAATAATACAAAGCTTATCCCAATTTTGACAAATTTGAAACCTAAAAGATATACTGAAACTTTGTAATCTAACTAAGTAGTTGATGTTGATGTGTAACATGGCTTCCGTTGTTTCCTTATTTTACGCCAATTTAAATTACTTGACTTCTCAAATTACTCATTTTCTAAGTTTTAAAGAAACGTACATACGAAAGAAGAATTAGAACAAAAAGCAATGTCTTGTTTTGCGTCTACGTAAACCATTGTTTTGAACCTGGAAGTTTCCGTATACTTCTTCAAGCAGCGTCAGAGACGAAGGAGTAACATACTTCTCTTTAAGACTCTACTTTACAACATAAAGACTTTGGAACTTTTTTTTAAATATACAAAATTAAGACTCCATCGCGCATTTACATCAACCATTTATTTCGAACAACTTTCAAGTGAGAACGAAATCACTGAAGCAACATGGAGGAGAAAGGATTATAAGCTAAGACATGGATTGAGAGACACAAACTGACGCATAATATTTCAGCTTTTCGCTAATTACGGAGATGATAGGTATATTTGTAATAAAAGTAATAGTTTGCTGATAATTTAAATTAACCCGAGTAGTTTTTTATATCAAGTATTTTCTGGCAAATGTAGACACACACAAAAAAAAAAAAACATTGCAAGAGGCTTACCTTTCTGTGGCAAGAGTACAAGTTACTGCTATCTCTTTCGACCTAGGACTCGTTTTCACCATTTACACCACTTTCTGCTACACAGACAGACCTGGCTCCGGTGTGATTGGCCAGATGAGGCAGGAGAAAAGTAATCGAACGTGCCTACAAATCGATACAAGTTCATTTTAGTACCTTGATCTCTCCAAAAGTGAAACATTTCAGCCACCAATTGGTCCATTTCGTCGAGTTAGACGGTTCTATGCGTAAAGATGAACTCGATCTTCCATTGCCGCACAACAAAGGACCAGAATAAGCAAGCAATACACTGTCATCAGTCTTCTTCCGATCGGAATATCTTTTGGTAACAGTAAAATGCCTGAACCTGGATGTGAACACCATAGAGACAGGGATACAATTAATAATTTTCTCCAGTTTGATTGACGTCCAAAAGCTGTAATAAAAAATGTCGTTTAATGCCTTTTAGTGTTTCGATTTTCTTTCGTTTAGTTATCTTGCTTTTTTATGAGAAACTCTCATCCAGCTGTTCCGTTATATCTAGTTTTTGACGCTCCCTCGCAAGTGAATTATTGACTGAACAACAAGATATTGTAGATAAAACAATTACAAAAAAATTGTCCATATTGATTTAAACATTAATGTCAACAAGAGTGGGTTTATAGAAAAAATTATCACAATCATCATCGTCGTCCTTTCGTCTTCACCGTCATCATTAAAGCATTGTATGATATTTCCTGGAAGCAAAGATAACTGTACAGAACCTACAAATATCAGGGGTAAAATCGCATTAATTGGCGACAGCAATTCGGAACTATGAGGTATAAATCAAACTATTAATCTCTCTCGAAATTAAACCTGCATATATATATATATATATATATATATATATATATATATATATATGTGTGTGTGTGTGTGTGTGTGTGTGTGTGTGTGTGTGTGTGTGTGTGTGTGTGTGTAACGTATATTGTATACTTATAATAGTATTTTCTGTTCTTCGTGTTGAGTTTTAGGTTCTTGAATTCTGCTTGACCGATTTCAGCATTCTAAGTTCATCCATTGAATTAAGGAAATTGTGTATACATTAGATTACTGAGCTATTTGCCTATTGTGTGTAACTGTGGATGCATCTCCACTAATTGGATGTAAATACAACATTGTGCTAAAAATCCAGTTTGAGTTACTAAGGACACACTTACATTGCTTCACAATATTAGTGTGTTGTATTTGTGTAATATTCCAGTCCGTGTCAAAGAAAATTGGAGAAGAAGGCGATCGTTCATTTTTGGTCCGCTGAACCTCAAGCCTGCGACAGACAATATTCGGGGCCCCGAGTGGCCGAGTGGAGTAAAGCGTTCTTTGTAACGGATCACTATCATCTCACTTCTGTCTGAGTGGGTTCGAGTCTCAGATTCGGCCAATGTGGGTATGTGAGAAAGCCTGCCCGTAGCTTCTCGTGGGTCGGTGGTTCTTTCCGGGGATTTTCCCGGGTTCTGCCTCCACCATTAATACAGGCCGCCATGTATAGCCTATTGTGTGCTGAAAAATGGCGTTAAACCCTACAACAACAACAAAAAACGGACCATCATAGTTTTGGTGCCTTATTGTCAATAGTGAGTGCAGAAGATAACCAAAATTATAACAAACAAAACCAAAAGTTATAACAAACAAAACCAAAAATGTGCTGGGACGACAGATCCAGTACGATCCATGCCTAAAGAACCAGTCACGTTAATATAATTACCTTGACAGTTGCAAGAAGCTCAAAAAAATAATTAATTGTACGTAAGAGTTATTGAAACTGACCGTCGTAATTGCAAACAAAGCAGCAATCTGTGATAGTAAACATACTTAACGTCAGAAGCCATTTTATCTCGCCCCACCCCCCTCCCGAATATTTCGAATACATTGGTTGATTGAGCTAAAGAATTTGCTTTGTTTATTTTTAATATTGATTATTAATATTTACATACTGCTTGTTAAGCTTTTGAAAATGTCAGTGTGTGCTTTCCGTAATAGGTGCAATTTGTTTTATGTGTATGACGAAGTCTTTCCACATGTCAAACTCGTCCAAAAATATCTTCTGGAGAAAGTAGTGAATAATATGCACTCGAAACAATGTATGACGTTTGGTTCCTCGGGAAGAATTGCTCATACGTATATATGAGAATGCCTACTTAGAAATGCATGAAGAATCATACACAGCAGAGCACGTTGAAAATAGTTTTCATTGCTTATTGTAGATTTTAAGTATGTGTTCATTTAATGAGGTCGATGTATTGTGTGCACTTTACATACGAACAGTAATGCGAAAATTAATTTGATAGGCTGACTACGCCGACTTTGTATGCATGTGATTATACAACTTAATCAAGCTTAAATTATGCTAATGAAGACCTTTATGTTCAATATAAAATTTAGCCCTAAAAGTTGAATCACCAATTATTAAAAAAAAAAAAAAATTGGTCTCCTTTTTAAAGATTGGTCTGAATTCAGCTGCCTTCAAGAGAAAACGCTACACTGACTGAAAGCTGAAACTTAACACTTGCGCTGTTTAAGGGGTTTGATTTAACAGTCCGAGTCCGATCATGTCAGCCCAAAATATGCTCCTGTTTATGCGCGAAAATAACTTCGGTAAAAGCAAGACCTAGAAGGAATTTTTATTGAGAATTTTATTTCCAACTGAAACTATCAATTGCACTCCAAAAAGAAATAAAAAAGTATGTTTTATGAAAATCATGAAGTTTTAATTCTATTTCTTTTTGGCGGCATGCAATGTTCTAATGTTCAGGGATTCATTACCGACAACAAAGCCCGGTTACTCCTTGTACGGACCAAAGATACCACAGGTAGTATGCACTGTGAGAAGTCTGGATATGCGTTTTTAATTTAATTTTTAATTCATTAAAAACAAAAAGACCAAACATACTAGTGCACAGGTAATAAAACAATTTCTGCTAAAAGTTTAAAAGCAGATACTTATTGCAAAGTTTACTCGTGTCTTGAGGTAAAAACAAAGTGTAGTCGTAAACTATATTAATACAAATTAAAAAAAGTCGGTAGTTAAAAACTCTGCATAGGCGAAATATTTTATAGGTAACAGAACTTGACAGTACCAAAACTTAAAATTGATCTATTTCTGGATTTAGTAGATACGCTCCTTGGATGAAAATTAAAACAAAAAATCGTTTGTCTGTGAAAATTGAAAGTTTAATTGCAATAGAGGGACCTAAATATAAAAAAATGTATTTGATCAATTGATAATAGAAATAGTAAACTAATAATTAGTTGCTGAAAATATATTATGTTGTTGCGCATTGAAATATTTCCGACAAACTAAAATATCATTAGATTTTACCCATAAACAACAAAATAAAAGAATGATTGATTAATTCAGGTAGCGTGTTCAACCTCGCAACGAATATGAATACATTAAAAAGAGGAAATGGTTGATAAGAATGACATTGAAGAAAGTGTAGATGTTATATGTAACAAACAAACTCAAAAGGTACAAAAAAAAACCGTGGTTATCGCCAATAAGAATATTAAATTGAAAGGATGCATTAAAATACATATATAATAAAGGTATCATTAACATTGTTAATGTATGTGGGTCTCAACATACATTTACGATTACCTTAACCAAATAGAAATTTGAATTGTAACTATTCCGCTTTGCTAACGTCTTTGTATAAAACTAGTTTCACTTTTCGACTTAAAAGATAATTTTCATATCTACATTCAGCCTTTGTATGGTGTCCAGGTTATTCGTTACTAGATTGTAATACATTCAAAGTAATATAATCCAGACGAATATTTCATAACTTTGAAGACCTGAGGAAAATGTATGCATTACATGACAAGATATGACATTATGCCTTAAATGACAAAACATGACACTATGCCTTAAAAGACAAGACATGACACTATGTCTTAAAAGACAAGACACGACACTATGCCTTAAATGACAAAACATGACACTATGCCTTAAAAAACAAGACATGACACTATGCCTTAAAAGACAAGACATGACACTATGCTTTAAAAGACAAGACACGATACTATGCCTTAAATGACAAAACATGACACTATGCCTTAAAAGACAAGACATGACACTATGCCTTAAAAGACAAGACACGACACTATGCCTTAAATGACAAAACATGACACTATGCCTTAAAAGACAAGACATGACACTATGCCTTAAAAGACAAGACATGACACTATGCTGTAAAAGACAAGACACGACACTATGCCTTAAATGACAAAACATGACACTATGCCTTAAAAGACGAGTCTGTCACAAGACATGACACTATGCCTTAAAAGACAAGACACGACACTATGCCTTAAATGACAAGACATGAAACTATGCATTAAATGACAAGACATGACACTATGCATTAAATGACAAGACATGACACTGCATTAAATGACACGGCATGACACTAAGTCAAATACAGACGTAGATAATTAGACCTCAGCTGATTCATAACAAAACACTTGTATTCGTTGCCCGTATAATCACAGAAGTAAAGAAATATATTGCTTAAGATACTTCTTTTTTGTAAATGGCATATTGGGAAAAAATTAAATATCCAAAATCTCCTTTTCATAATTTATAATTTGAAAAGGAATCGCAAGATTTGATCTTTCTCGCAAAAACGTGTATTGGTTCTAAACTGTAACATAATTGAAGAATTACGTAAGACTGAAATATTAATTGCTGTCTTCACTTGACAATCTTCTTTTCAATCTCTGCCTTCCCATTTCCAGCGAATATTTATCATTATTCTACCAGCAAAGCAAAGATATACATATAATAAAAAAAACAAGGTGTAAATCAGTAATAAATTATTACCACAATAGAAGTAGTAGCTTTGAAGCGTCTAGATTTACTTATTTCCTTAATTGACTCATTTTGTCCGTAATGGAATCATCAGTGAAATCGATAATTCGATAATATTCTAATTTTCATCTGGGATGGTATTGGGTCTTGAAGTCAAAATTGTTTTATGTCCAGTGCCAAATTACAAACTAAGCACATTAAACACGTGCTTAGGACACCATCACAACAGGGCACACCGGAAAATATTCAAATTAATTGTTAATGATAAAATTGAATCAAATATGACCATTTTGATCGACGTGTTTAAGTATTCTCATTTATAATGATTTAGAAGATGTATTTTTTAAAAGCTCTTTTTAGCTTTCAATATTGTTTATTCGTTCAGTGCAAGGCAATATCCGTGTTATAAGCAACTATGCAACTTTTCTTTATGGTTAGTTCTAGCTACAGTCTCGTAGCACCTCTTTAGAACCACACATCTCCTTCAAAGGACGTCGTTTGTTAAACCGACAACACGACTGTCTAACATATACTTTTATCTCGAATATCGACCCTTGGAATCTTGGTGCATTTCCACATTAACTCCAACTAAATGATTTTTAAACCAGTCCCTCGAACAAGATCAATAACTTGAGACATTATAATGTCGTTATCATTCTCGGCCTTTTCTTCGAAAATTCCCAAAACATACACAAACATTGTTGATGAGTTCGGTTTCCAACGATTAGCTAATTTTACAAAATTGGGAAAGCTGTTGTTATAAAATAACCAGTTACGTGATACTAATGATATTGTATGATACGGCGACTCAAAAGATATTGCCAGAAAAACTCGGGCGCTACATCGTATTACATTTCTCTACCAATACCCATTCATCGCCCCACTCTACCATGTATCTGGTATTCCCCTCACGCATATAGTCTAACTAACATACCTTTCTCGAAGATGGTTACCACAGAGGTAATATAACTATTAAAAGTTGGGAACAAATGCAGGTCCACTTCTAGATCAAACAGACTACATCTATACATGTTAGCCAAACCAATCGGTTCGTAAAATCGGTCTGTAATCTCTATACATGTTAGCCAAACCAATCGGTTCGTAAAATCGGTCTGTAATCAAGTGCCTTCAAATTTATTTTTTAAAGATATATTTTGAAGAAAATTTTTTTATACGCAAACAAAAAGTGTTTAAAGGGTTTCAAAGGTTTTAGTATCACATCAAAATACAAATAAATGCTTCTGACATGATTTTGAAGTACGATATGTTTTCTTTCAGGGTCAATGGTCTCAGCGGATAATTTGTTTTGTTTTGTTTCTAATCACATATTCAATCAATCTGTTATGAACACTTAATTCAGATAAAAATTATATTGATCTGAGAATATAAATCAGATGAATTGTGGGCGTTTAAAAATACAGCTGGTACCACTAAATAACACACACAGTACCATTAGTACGATTAAACACTCCCAGTACCACTGAGTACCACTTTGTAACACTCCCTGTACCATTCAGTATGACTACACAACACTCCCTGTACCATTCAGTACATCTACACAACACTTTCTGTACCATTCAGTACGACTACACAACACTCCCTGTACCATTCAGTACGACTACACAACACTTCTAGTACCACTGAGTACGACTACACAACACTTCTAGTACCACTGAGTACGACTACACAACACTTCTAGTACCACTGAGTACGACTAAATAACACAACCGGTAACAAAATATTACAACTATATAGCATACCAAGTGGCAGTGAGTACCAGTAAAGAACACATCCAGTTTCAACGAATAATACTAAATAACACACCCGGTACCTCTGAGTCATACTAAATAGCACACCCAATACCAATTAGTACCACTAAATAACATTCACAGTACCAATTAGTACCACAAAAAACACTCAGTGTACCAATGAGTTCGACTAAATGACATACACAGTAACAATGAATACACTAGATAACACATCCAGTATCACTATCACCAGCGGCGGTGCAAGGCATTTTGGCGCCCTAGGCGAGATCACATATCTGGCGTCCCCTTCCACTCACGCCCTCCCCCACCAGCCCATCATGAAATAAACCCTTAGATCAGCGCCCTAGGCGATTGCCTAGTACGCCTAGCGGAAGCGCCCGCCCTGAGTATCACTAAATATCACACCCGGTACCTCTGAGTACTACTAAATAATACACCCAAACGACTAAATAACACCCAGTACCTCTGAATACCACTAAATAACACCCAGTACCTCTGAATACCACTAAATAACACCCAGTACCTCTGAATACCACTAAATAACACCCAGTACCTCTGAATACAACTAAATAACACCCGTAACAAAGTACTTGTCCGACAATTTATCTATTTATTCTAAGCAATCATTAAAAAGAAATGTGTCTTTTTGCGTCTCTTTGCGAAACAGAAATCGGCTGTTTATTTTTGAAAACGTAAGTATAATATATGAATCGAATAAATAAAATGAATTTGAAAAACTGCAGAGTAGAAGATGTTTGTCTTATGAATTCAGCTGTTTCTCATTTTATTGCCGGGCAACAATCTGGAGCACTTATTTTGAGTGCGGTATGCTTGAAACGTTGCTCATACATTGCAGTGATTCTAGAGCAATAATCCTGAACATTATTAACATGACGTAGGCGCTGGAAATTCCATTGTGTTGCATTATAAACAATACGCATGTAGTCGTTGTTATTTACATGCTTCGTCTGAGTCATTTAATTATTTAATGACGTAGGTATTGGTGAAGAAAATTTTCTAAGTTATCCGATGACAGGATACGGAATGTTTAATTTCAACATTTGTCATTTCCCGCGATAGGTAAACATGTATTTCCAAAGATTGGAGAACAGTTCTCCAATTTACTTCACATAAACGCCAAAAGGTAGGAAAGGTACGTTTGCAGTTTTTATAATCTGCATGTGTGTGTGTGTGTGTGTGTGAGAGAGGTAGAGAGAGAGAGAGAGAGAGAGAGAGAGAGAGAGAGAGAGAGAGAGAGAGAGAGAGAGAGAGAGAGAGAGAGAGAGAGAGAGATTATTTTGAACGATTTGCGATATGTTAAACTCCAATCGTGTATCAATTAAAATTCAGTTAAGATCCGAGATTTCCTGAGAGAGAGAGAGAGAGAGAGACAGAGAGAGACAGAGAGAGAGAGAGAGAGAGAGACAGACAGAGACAGAGAGAGAGAGAGAGAGAGAGAGAGACAGAGACAGAGACAGAGACGGACAGACAGGCAGAGACAGAGGGAGGGAGTGAGAAAGGGAGAGTGGGTTTGATTTGATACAAATCGGTCTTGTGTTATACTTATTGTTGTAAAATTGATATACCATTAGACAACGAGTCATAGCATCAGAAATAAATGATACATAAAAAGAGTGTTATTTAAAAAATACTGAAATTAAATAAAAACAGAAATAATTATCATAAAACGTTGTGCAGTGAACCTTTTGATTATATAACAAATTTCTATATTTTTACTCACCTGTCATATTCTGTTGAGTAGTGTACGAATCGTTTTGAACAAAACACATCCACCCAAACCCCGTAGCTGACAAGTAAATCCGGAAGTTGATAAGATTTTAAAATTAAACATCTTTCCATCATACAGTCTGCAACCAAACAAAAAATGATAATCATTGTTTAATAGGTACCCACACGAGCAAGTTTGATCAGGAATATTAAATTAGTCCAAATTATATCGTACTTAACAATATTGCATTAATTTTCCCAATCATACAAGCAAAAGTCACCAGACTACATCAACCCCAGCTGGAAGGGACTGCGATAAACGTCCTGATATTACCCCTTTGAACATGCCAATATCTGGACTCTTTCTTGTTGGTTGTTGTTGTTGTTATAGAGTTTAACGCCATTTTGCAACACAAAATAGGCAAGACATGGTGTCCAGTATAAATGGTGGAGGAATAACGGGGTAAAACCCCAGAAAGAACCACCAGCACACGAGAAGCTACTGGTAAGTTTTATCACATAACCACAATGACCGAGTCTGAGACTCGAACAGAAGCAGAGGTTAGATGGCAGTGATCCGTAACGGTGAGCGCTTTAGACCACTCGGGAACTCGGGGCCTTTTTCTTGTAGGTAAAAGCAACTCATCACATCCCATTATATTCGCTTATAAGTCGAGTCCAACTGCAAAATGTACATACCCAGATTTCTGTCGCACAATAAGCCAGCAGGTCGGAGTCTGTGCAGTTTTCTTGGAGCAATCATTAGAAAATGCGGCATAGAACCTGACATGCATGCGATTTGTGCAATGGCAGATCAGGATCTGTGTTGTTTGCAATATGACTAGACTTATAAGCGAATATTGATGGTTGTTGTTGTAGAGTTTAACGCCATTTTTAAGCACATAATAGGCTATACATGGCGGCCAGTATTAATGGTGGAGGAAGAACCCGGGAAAACCCCCGGAAACAACCACCGACCCATGAGAAGCTACTCGCAGGCTTTCTCACAGCCGAATCTTAGACTCGAACCAACGCAGACAGAGGTGAGATGGCATTGATCCGTAACGGAAAGCGCTTTAGACCACTCGGCCACTCGGTATGGATGGTAAACTTGTCAATGAGAGGACACATTTGGAGGGAGGAATTAATATATTTTTGTTCAAAAAAAAAAAAACACAACACGGACACATTTTTACCAGTATACAACTTAACGTACTATGTAGATGTCTTTTTTTAAACCCATCAATCATTGAACTAGTATTTTGTGGCCTTTTACAATGGTAATCGATGTAGACGTCGTAGCGATATGACAATTTTTTTTTTAAAACTACGTAACGTAAATCCAAATCGAACAAATCAAACAATAGGCAATATTCAATAAAACCATACAAGATATGGAACTGTCATCAATATATCATTGAATTGTACGTGTCTATCATTGAATTGTACGTGTATATTATTGATTTGTACGTGTCTATCATTGAATTGTACGTGTCTATTATTGAATTGTACGTGTCTATCATTGAATTTTTTGTGTCTATTATTGAATTTTTTGTGTCTATTATTGAATTGTACGTGTCTATTATTGAATTGTACGTGTCTATTATTGATTTGTACGTGTCTATCATTGAATTGTACGTCTATGATTGAATTGTACGTGTCTATCATTGAATTTTTTGTGTCTATTATTGAATTGTTTGTGTCTATCATTGAATTGTACGTGTCTATTATTGAATTGTACGTGTCTATTATTGAATTGTACGTGTTTATCATTGAATTGTATGTGTATATCATTTAATTGTACGTGTCTATCATTGAATAGTACGTGTATATAATTGAATTGGATGTGTTTATCATTAAGTTGTTTTGAATTGTATGTGTCTGTCATTGAATTATACGTGTCTATCATTGAATTGTACGTGTCTATTATTGAATTGTACGTGTCTATCATTGAATTGTACGTGTCTGTTATTGAATTGTACGTGTTGATCATTGAATTGTATGTGTCTAGTAATGAATTGTACGTGTCTATCATTGAATTGTATGTGTATATCATTGAATTGTACGTGTTTATCATTGAATTATATGTGTATATCATTGAATTGTACGTGTCTATCATTAAATTGTATGTGTATATCATTGAATTGTACATGTTTATCATTGAATTGTATGTATATATCAATTGTACGTGTCTATCATTTAATTGCACGCGTCTATCATTGAATAGTACGTGTCTATTATTGAACTGTATGTGTCTATTATTG
Source organism: Unio delphinus (assembly GCA_029339505.1). Classification (NCBI taxonomy): domain Eukaryota; kingdom Metazoa; phylum Mollusca; class Bivalvia; order Unionida; family Unionidae; genus Unio; species Unio delphinus. Next base: position 2,190,547 of record JAQISU010000109.1, on the reverse strand, counting down.
AATTGTTTGTGTCTATCATTGAATTGTACGTGTCTATCATTGAATTGTTCGTGTCTATCATTGAATTGTACGTGTCTATCATTGAATTGTACGTGTTTATGATTGAATTATATGGGTATATCATTTAATTGTACGTGTCTATCATTTAATTGTACGCGTCTATCATTGAATAGTACGTGACTATTATTGAATTGTATGTGTCTATTATTGAGTTGTACGTGTCTATTTTAGAATTGTATGTGTCTGTGATTGAATTGTACTTGTCTAGTATTTAATTCTATGTGTCTATTATCGAATTGTATTGTCTATCATTGAATTGTACGTGTCTGTCATTGAATTGTATGTGTCTGTCATTGAATTGTACGTGTCTGTCATTGAATTGTATGTGTCTATTATTGCATTGTATGTTTCTCTCTTCGAATTGTATGTCTACCATTATAATGTATGTGTATTTCATTGTATTGTACGTGTCTGCTATTAAAATGTATGTGTCTATCATTGAATTGTATGTGTCTACCATTATAATGTATGTGTCTATAATTGCATTGTATTTGTCTATTATTGAATTGTACGTCTGCTATTAAAATGGATGTGTCAATAATTGAATTGTATGTGACTATCATTGAATTGTATGTGTCTGCCATTAAAATATGTGTCTGTCTTTGAATGGTATGTGTCTACCATTATAATGTATGTTTATATCATTGAATTGTGTCTGCCATTAAAATATGTGTCTGTCTTTGAATTGTATGTGTCTACTATTATAATGTATGTTTATATCATTGAATTGTGTCTGCCATTAAAATATGTGTCTGTCTTTGAATTGTATGTGTCTACCATTATAATGTATGTTTATATCATTGAATTGTATGTGTCTGCCATTAAAATATGTGTCTCTCATTAAAATGTATGTGTCTATCATTGAATTGTATGTGTCTACCATATCATGTGTGTATATCATTGAAATATATGTCTCTCACTGAATTTTATCTGTTATCCCTTAACATGTATGTCAATAATTGAATTGTGTCTACCATTATAATGTATGTGTATATCATTGCATTGTATATCTATCATTGAATTGTATGTACTTATTGAATTGTACGAGTCTATAATTGAACTGGACGTGTCTATCATGAACATATTGTTGTTGCTGTAAGGTTTTACGACATTTTCAGCACACGATAGGCTATACATGGCGGCTAGTATTAATGGTGGAGGAAGAACCCGTAGTCCCATATTGCAATGTACGTCTATAATTGAACTGTACGAGTCCATCATCAACATAAATGTGTCTACCACTGAAATCTAGGTCCCTCATTGAATTGTACGAGTCCATCATCGATAAGTACGAGTCTATCATTGAGCGGTACGTGTTTACCATTCAACGAAATGTGTCTACCACTGAACTGTATACGTATATCATTAAAATGTATGTGTCCACCATTGAACTGAATTGTCAACCATTGAATCGTGTCTACCACTGAATTGAGCCTACAAATGTAACTGTTTGCGTTTCCATTGAAATGAATTGTCTACCATCGAATCGTGTCTACCACTGAATTGTATACGTCAACCATTGAACTGAATTGCATACCTTTTGAATTGTGTCTGCACAATGAATGTACTATATTCCCAACCGGAAGCATTGCATAACATAGCATGTAAAGATTGTATCATGTAAACGAAAACTCGCGACGGTACTCAAGTATATTGTATATTGTCTTCTGTATCATCGTGCCCACACCTGCTCAGTGAAAGTATTTCGACTATGGAATTAAAGAATCATTACATTCTGTTGTTACCTTGGCTCGGGAGATATGAAAGTTATATTGAACTTTCAACCCAGGTAAACATCTCTGACAAGCCGACACCCACATCAATGTTTTCGTACTGTTGCTGCGTAAAAATAAAAAAAAAAGCATATTCCGCGCATCATGAATTTGGGCTATTACTCGAACTGAAACTTTGCCAGCTTTTGGATTCGGAATGTAGCGGTATATAAAGAGTTAAAAACGGTTCTTTCCTTGATTTATTTTAGAATGTATGCCAGAGTCGTACAGAGAGGAGCACATAATTAAACGTAGAAGGTACGTAAGTATGTAATTCTTTGACTATGGTGTATTATATTGTAAATCTACAATGTTTTGCATGGTTTAGAAGTTATAAGCAGAGTTCAAATAAACGTTTGTGCCTAAAATTCAGTTTTACAGAGTTTTATAATTTCAATATTTTGTACTTGGAATATAATTCAACGATTCCATTTTTATCTATATATTCAATAGCAAGAACGTAAAAAGATGTAAGTGTTAAAGTTATGTTAAGTGAAAGTCTTTAAGATACGTAGACTATAACATGATAGCACAATACGTAAATATAGAACATACACTTTCTTCGAATTCTTAAAAGCCTATTTTCTACAGATTTTCAAGAACGTTACGTTATTATCTTTTTGCTCACTAAATTATTTTTAAAGAAAAGATGAGGTGAGGTACGGGGGAATAATAAAACCGTGAGAACATTGGTTCATTTTGAATAATTATCGTTTAATCAAATTGTTATTTCGACAATGAGCTTTTTGTACGTGCGTACTTATTATAGATTGAAACTCAAAACAGGATTTGTTTTCTTATATCTCTCCATTTGTCAAGTGCCAAATGCTTAGACTGATGCGAATTCCATTGCTATCTAATAATTTGATTAGCAAAGCACGTGAATAAAACAGGCGTAATCGTACGTTTATAGACTGTTTTGAAACGCAAGTTTGAATGACGCTCTGAGACTTTAACGTCTTGATACATTCAAGCAGACCTTTTCCTGAATTTTACTTTAAAGAAACAAAACTGCTTCCTTATAATGTTGTTTATGATATTGTTTATTTCGGAAATGCAGAAGCCTTACAGACTCCACTATGTAAACAAAGTCGCGTGGCACATAGCCAGGCCAAACTACGCCTCGTGAATTATCTTAACTCCAGTCATATCAAATTGCAACCATTCGCACATGCTGTAGTTCTTTGCGTCTATTTTTAGGTATAATGCCGAGCTATAGTACTCGCAACAGCAGCAATCGTGGTAGCCCTGGAAGCACTCCGTATACCGTTCATGTTGCTGGGTCGGAACATGCGGTGCACAAGTTTTCCAGCCAAGAAAAATTAGCCAAAATGACCAGCATTACCCAAGGGCCAACAATACCTGACCCTCTTGCACAGAGGGCCATCATAGAACAGCATTTCGAACGTCGACTAGTGGAGGGAGAGTTTTGGTTTGTGGTGGTAGCGGAATGGTTAGAACAAGTAAAGAAGTATCTTGGAATACCTAGCACGAGGAAATACTTCCAACAGCGTGTTCATCCAGGCGCCATTATTACAAGAAGAGACTATGCTCATACCGTGGAAGTCATACACGAAGATGCGTGGAAGTTGCTTCTTCAGTGGTATGGACTAGCTGAAGGACACAAGCCAATAAAATTGGTTGTCTACAACTACGCACGCGCACCGGAAATTGAGCATCACTTAAACTCATTCAAAGTAATGCTAACCAATGCCCCTCCAGAGGATTTTCAGAATGTCAGATTCAGCAAAATGGAAAAAGTTGGACATATTGAATGGAAAATCCGGCAGCTGTATAACATTCCCTTGGCTCACCATACTCGAATGTGGGCGAAACCGGATCAGGATGGCGAGTGGCGACCTATACTGGTCCGTGACAAAGCTATCGGGAAAGCCCTTGATATAGATTCAGATTTCATACGTCCGTACGTGGCGCTGGAAGTTCAAGGTGCAGACGGTATGTGGAGAAAAAACCCGGATAACACGCAAGCCACACAAGATTGCCCAATCGGAATTCTGTACGATCATGACATTTTCGAGGACGTCACAGGGACTTGGGAATTTCATATACATGAACAGATTGATCATATTGGGAAAGATTTCTTGGAAAGACTGCATATTAATTTTGGATCTTTTGTTCAGAGAGCGAAAGAATACCTTGAAGAAAAGGACAGCATTTTGCGAGAGCGAGAACGAAAGTTGTGCTGCAGAGAGAGCTATTTTGATGGTATGAAGGAAGAACTCGAGGAGAAAGAACAACGGCTTGATGCGGAAATGGAGGTCTATCAGACACGAAGGAAGTTATTCGAAGAGAGAGAGGAGATTTTGGAGAAGGAATACGAGGAGAAGCGAGCAGAGATGGAGAAGACTTCGAGGCAGAGGAAAGCTGAAATGGACCATGACCGCGAAGCACTTGAGAAGGAGCGAGATAGGTTCGAAAGAGAGCTGAAGGTGGGTTTCTGTTTACTGACCATGTACGAAGATATTATCCTATTCGCATACCCACCCGTTTATTGGACTCCCTATCATTTCTTAAAACAAAAGGCATCAAGGGTAATAAAAATGCACAGAACTGACTTATTTCATTCATCAGTTTATAATTTCTAACCTTATTGTCTCGGGGGGGGGGGAGGGGGCAAATACTATAAATTTGTTGGCATTTCGAATAAAACGGAAATTTATTTTAACATGGTCGCCATATTTACACGGGTTAGTCCATCGTTTTAAGAAACATATGATATAGTTCACAGTCTTTGATAATCACATTAATTCCGTAAATGTTAAGAGTTACACCTCTTTGAAAACGTGTATACAAAGTTCCTCTTTTTTATTTGTTTAATTTATTTTCAAAAAATCAAAACTAAACATTGCAAATATTGAAATGGACTGTTCTAGAAACCAGAAAAGGATAGTGAGCAGCCTGTCTGCATGTTTACATCTGGGGCTTCTGATTGGTTCGAAACGTCAACAAATTGACATTTTGGGACATCCTGACGACAAGGTCAGAAATTATATACATTGATGAATTAAATAACAATTTTGTTTCTTCATTTGATATATCCTTGATGACTTAAACTTTTAAATCGTTGGGTGGGTGGAGGGATACAAACAAACAGGAGGGTGTGCGAATATTTTAATACGCAGACTTGTACATTGCCTTGTAAAGGCACGATTCGCATGCATTCGGGGCATGGCCCTCAGAACTGACCTCGACATTTCTAATGTAGCCAACATCTTTTCACCGGTGTGGTATTGATATGTTTTTCTCCCATTTTTTTATGACATTGAAAAATCGTTAAGTCTATTGAGTGGCAGTTTTCAGTACAAAACCATCTTAATAAATATAATCTTTTATGGGATGTCACCGCTGTTTCAATAAACGTTTTACACCTCACACAATTGCCGAGCAGTTAATGTTTTTATTGAAATAAGACATTGATTGGATTAATACATACGCAAGTCGAGCACTCGTTACAGATGGACGAATTAACACAGTGTTAATTGTTTTATAAAACGGGTAGATACGCCCTGTTAAATGGCAGTTATAGTAACGTTCAATTGCTCGTTATATCTGGGCGAATTGAACACCATCATAATTGTTTTATCAAACAGATTGATAGGTCCGAGCTGAAGAAATTAGACAATCGTTAGGATGGGAACGTGTCTTTCATGTGGCGCGATAAACGTTTCTGTAAGCAGTTATTTTATACAACATTTGCTGAAAATGCAGCACGACCAATACACATGTATGACTGTCAATCATTAAAAAAACACAAAATGCTTTGATGCTGACAATTTGGAACGACCTTGTATGCTTGCCTCTGACATACGCCCAAACTGTTTAAATACCAATAACAATGAACCCAAAAGACTGTTTTTACTCAACACTCAATCTCGGAAAACCATCCCTACTTTTAAGACAACATAGAAGATTTATGGGAGAAAAGTAGACAAATCTTAAATTTTCATGCCGATATATTTAACAGCTTTGGAGTGACACGTACAATACTAAAACTTCCAAATTCATGATGTACCTCCCGCCACTCCCAAGATAAAAAATTTAACTTTTAAAAACGATCACAGTGTACAAAAATGTTAGATATTTTCAAGTCGAAGATCTTTCATACTTAGAACCTTAACTATTTCAGTTAAAATCAACACGAAAGTGTGGCCCAAAGCTTTTGACACACACACGTGTATATATATATATATATATATATATATATATATATATATATATATATATATATATATATATATATATAAATGATGATCATTGTTTGATTGCAGACTGTATGATGGAAAGATACATGTTTAATTTTAAAATCTTAGCAACTTCCGAATTTACTTGTCAGCTACGGGGTTGGGTGGGGTGTTTTGTTCAAAATGACTCGTACACTACTCAACAGAATATGCCAGGTAAGGAAAATATAGAAATTTGTTGTAAAATCAAACGGGTTATTTATCGTGGTCACCATGTATAGTTCGTCATCATTATCATCATAATCATCATCATCATCAACAACAACAACAACTTGAAATTTTCGAACCATTCTTTTTTCCTTCAATACAGAATAATAACGCAAACGTTCAAACTCCTAATCATTCATAGGTAAGACTAATACATAATAAGCTTGGCAGAAACAATATATTTTGCGTGCTTGCTGTTTTTTGTTGTTGTGGGCTATGCAATTATATATCAATTAGAAGCGGTATATTATTGCTTTTTTATTGTCTCATTTTCTTTCCTCCACTTCTGATGAGAGGAAAGTCGGTCACGTGCAAGTGTGCGCGTGATTGTAAACAGTCTATGACGCATATCAGAGCTAGGCTAGAACGGATCATCTCATTTTATTGGAAGACCCATTTTACCGGTGATCAAGTAAACAGCGGTAGAGAAGCGTTAACAAGTGAAGGAAGAAAAAAACAAAAATAGATCATTATAATAATTTGCACACATGTCTGCCAAGCATGTTCGAAATGTAGCAGATGTTGTTTGGGGGAAGAAATTCCGTTATCTATCGGCAGATTTACAGACGCAGTATATGCTGGTGGGTAAAAAAAAACATCAGTGTAAGAAGTGTCAATATTTTACATCGTAAACAAAGCGTAAGGGGAGTTCTGAGTTCGAGTAGTGTCTCCCTGTTAGTGAGAGGAGTAATCTAGGGAATGTCTCCCTTGATACGTTATATAGGGAAAGGTCTCCCTCGATATTAGGACCCGGTGTGAGTGAAAGATCGAATTTCAACAGAGAACTGGGCAAGATCATTGGGAAGAAATAATGCAATACGACCCCCACCCCACCCCCGCAAGACAAATAACGAATTTAATCAAACAATAGTGGTAATTTCAACTTAAATGATATCAACATGATTTAATAGCAGTGTCTAATTTGGATTTATTTCATCATCATAATGAGTAGTAATGTCCACGACTGAATGTATCAACTTACTCTCGACTGTGTACCAACGTTTCCTACTTGCTGGAGTCTTCCTTTTCCGACTGCCTCGTCATTCTTGGACTTCCTAGATTTTACTCCGAACTCGGCACTTCAACCTTTCGGACTTCACTCGTCATTTCTTTTTTTCTTCGTACTCCGTATTCGGATGTTTTCGGACTGTAGAGTCCCATCTACCCCTAAAATGCCACTTTCTGTATATAAAAGTCCTTCATTTACGTTACTCAGGAGTCAGAACACACTAGCCACTGAGACACTGCATAAAGCCTACCTACAGTGTGATTCAACACATTCATCTCTATATCCAAGTCGTTTATTTATTACAAATCACATTAAGATCAGATCTCCACTGTTATACACGAAGATATGGCAGTGACCGCTTAGGTGTCATGTTCTGGTAACCTATGTTATTACCATTACCGCCAATGTTATCGACAAATCCAAACGCAAAGATAAAATACTTCATATAATTGGTGTATAAAATTAACAATTATGGTAATAAGATAGGTCGCCACAACAAGACCCCTAAGCAGTCGCTGTCAGATCTTCACATAAAACAGTGTAGATTTGAATTGAATCAGATTGTCGAATCAAAAGCTCCGTTCCGCCGTTGTATAAAGGTCGTTACCACCTACATATTTAGCAAGTGAGCGAATGAGAATTATATGTTCAAATGCCCAATTGTATCGAAATTATATCGTACACTCTTTTTGTATCGCTCAAATCAGGAACCTAATACTATTAAATTTGATTGTTCTTTTCTGTCCTCCGGTGGCCTAAATAGTAGATCGTCCGCCTCGGATGCGGGAGGTTGCGGGTTCGAATCCTAACCGAGTAATACCAAATACTTATAAAAATGGTACAAACTGCAGCCCCACTTGGTGCTCTGCATTAAGAGGTGTGTTAGGATGGATGGCTAAGTCTCAGGATAATCTGACTGGATGGGACATCATCCTACATGTCTGCAACATGATGCTCCAGACGAGCTACAACTCACTATAAACTGCATCTTTGCAGACATTGTAGTGATATGACTGAAATAAATTGGTAATGCTACGTTAAAAAATCCACATCACACAGACATGCACCTTTCTGCCACGATAAGTGAAATTACAATAAACGACTATTTTAATTTTTAATTTCCTAAGATGCGTATTCGATCTTTCCTGTCTGTAATACAAATCGATAGCGAATGCAACTGTCTCAACGAAAAAGCGCGCTCAGGAAGCCATGTGTGTGTGTGGGTGTGTGTGTGTGGGTGTGGGTGTATCATGTAAACTTATGGTTCTTGGCGTATTGCAGCAAAATGTGTCTTAATTTATCTAAAACAAATTTAATTCTTCTGAGTGGAAACCTTTAAATCTTTGTTCGTTTTACCTAACTTGTACTTTTTGCATTTAAAACCGCGTTTGCATTATATCTCACACTGGCTTCAGATATCCTATATGGAAGGTTTTCATTAAATTGCAGGCCTATATATGACAGCCCGATATCAGTATGTTTGTTGTCTTCGAAGACAGAGCAGTGGACACAAAAAGAGAGGAATTTTTCATAAATGCATTGGAGAGAGAGAGAGAGAGAGAGAGAGAGAGAGAGAGAGAGAGAGAGAGAGAGAGAGAGAGAGAGAGAGAGACGCATGTAATGTCTTGATATTTTAAAGGAATTTACAGTAGTTTGTTATTTTTGTTTTGACAGCGGATGTCAGAAATGTACAAGATTCAGGAGAATAAGATCAAACTAGACATAGGGGGCCACCAGTTTACCACTTCGTTACTGACTCTCACGAAAGATCCTAACTCCATGCTTGCCGCCATGTTTAGTGGTCGTCATGAGCTTCGCTCAGACTCTGACGGAAGTTATTTCATCGACAGAGATGGCGTGCATTTCCGGTATATACTAAACTATCTTCGAGATGGATGCATCAAGGAAGGCACGTTGCCTAATGACGAAAACGTGTGGAGAGAACTCTTAATTGAAGCTGAATATTATCAAACAGAAGGACTGGTCAAGCATTTGAGATCACTGGTAAGAGGGGTAATGTCAAGATCTAGCAGCACGACTGAAGAAGGGGCAGAGTAAGAAATTAAGCTGATGTAGAGTCTGTCATAATGAGAAACTACCATGTTATGAGTATATTTGTACATTTGCAATTGTAAATATTGACAATTTCGACATTAAACAAATGTTTGTTCATACTGATTTTGGTTTGCTGTTGATCAAACGAAACCTGAAGACGCCATTTTGTGATAGTCTTTTTCAGTGTATCCTCATTAAAAAAAAGTTTAACTCACATTGTTATTCATTTACTTTTTAAAATAATAGTATTATATTATTCTGCTTATTCTGCCTAAACGTTTAATATTATTAACAAGTTCTTGTAATGTTTGATAATAAATCAAAGTCACCACCACAGGTATGTTTGTGGTTTCCTTGGCGCTTAAGCCACTAATAGGTCTGCGCATTATCTTTTTCGTATATCTTTCAATTCTTTATTCCATGTTTCCATCCATCCGCAATTCATCTACCCTTCGAAATTTGCAATACTTGCACATACTTGGATGGCGGTAGTAGTGGTAAAGTTGCAATGTTAGAATCTGTTACAGATCTGGGTCAGCGCCTTTGATACCACTTGACTTGATCAAGACTGCCTTGAAGGTTCATCTTTTATTAATAACGTCACCATGTACAATTGCTAGATAGTCCAGACACATCACGACTGAGGGCAACACAAACTCTAACCAATATGTTATCGACACAAATGCCATGCATCCTAATAGACCCCTTGTGATGGTGGACGTGTACACGATGCATAAATACCATTCAGTTCTATTAGTATTAAGACATAAGCCCCAAGCATCCCTGAACAACCTTTAAATCGTTACTGACACTACATCATATACTCGGAGGTTATTGATGTTCGTAGAGTACTAAGATCTGTCAAACTATCACGATACCTCATAATTTAGCGTTTTACGACTTTGATATAAGGCAGGACATTGTGGTAAGTCATATAGTTCTAGAAAGGATTTTCTATCCACATAATTTTTTGTTGCAGTGTAAGTATCATCGGTGGTTACTTGCATTGGTTGGATTATCATTCAGTTCTTAATAATATTTCCGCCAATTTAATCGCTCAACATTTTAACTTTCAATTTTTTCTTATGTGCATCAACAGTTTTTAAAGAAAGCAGCCGACACACCAGAGTATCTGATTGCATGGTTCTCTGTGATTTCGGACAGATTTAGTACGAAGGCGCCTCGCGGCTTTAAAGCAATTGGCCGAGACCAAAGATTATCGCACGAACTGAGTTCGGAAACATGGAACTGGCGCATGGGAACCCATCGGAATTCTATTTGGGCGGTTGAGGCTTGGTCGCCGCATAAAAGTCGATTTCGGTGAACTCATATATATTTCGTTCCCGATGACGTCATGTTGAATATCAGTTATTGTATAGTTATCATCATGCCGTCATATTGTGCGCGATGCTGCACAAACTATACATTTTCACCAAAGCAGATTCTTGTAACCAGTGTAGTTCAGGAACAATTAAAGACATTCTGACGCAATTTGACGTCTGCTTTGCTGCACAAACATGGATATGGATTTTACTAGTTTTATCTATCCGACTCGAGTTTAGATAGATTATGACCCATGACAGCTAGCTTCACATGTTTACGTGGAATGTTGCTTGTGACCGACACAGCGGAACATTTCAACATATTCCATATTGACTTACATATGCCCAATATGGATTTAATCCAGACTACTCTATTTTAGACAGGCGTGCTCTTTATGAAGCAAATTCTTGTAGCAGCAGAGGAGGAGAACAGACCAACTTTTTAGTCGTCAACGATGCTTCCTTCTAGTTAATATTTACTAGGAAGTTCTCAATTTGTCAAATAAACCCTTCTAGTTAATATTTACTAGGAAGTCTTAATTTGTCAAATAAACCCTTCTAATAAATATCAAGAGAAGGGTCCATTTGGTAAAAAAAAAGATGCCATTTAGTTGACGTTCACCTCCTCGGCTGCTAATGCGCTAACTAAATATTTGATCAAGTCCGATACGATATCTTGTCCGAGGGTCTGATAAATTTATCGTCACAAATCCGTGTGGGATTGACTGAGCGCGGCTAAAGAAATTTCTAAATCGATTATGATCCATATCACCACCGCACCAAGTTTGCCAAATATTTCTAAGAGTATGAGTATCAACTCCGTTAAATACACACAGCATATTGCAGTTATCTCTGATCACTTTTGGTATTTGAGTGTAACGTTGAGTGATATATATCACATCGGTGTTTTTGTGACGCCCCCGGGAAAATATTCTAGCAGGATTCTTTTGATTATCTAACATGATATCATCATATACGACTAAATTGTTAATACTTCCATCAATATCATCAATATTCGGTGCCTCTTCGATATCGGTTATAAACTCAATAACACCATCACCGTTAATTTCTTGCGCGGCATCATTAAAATCCTTTAATACTTCATAACATCGTTGATCGTCTACACTCGGAGCAATCATGTACAATTTATCCCACTTCATCCATCTCGTTATCAAATTAAGTAGCAATTGTGTTTTACCACTTCCAGATGGTCCGATGATAATCGCGCGAATAGAATTTGGTAACATTGCATGGTGTCTAATAGGTTCCCGTCGTCGAGTAGCTGAATAATCAATTACATTCATAACTGTTATATATAAATTATGGATCTATATTGTGTGAAGTGTAGGACGCGTACTGGCACAAATGACTTGACGACGATTACAACGAAAAATAATCGATCAGCGCTTTCTGGTAAATGCGTACAATGTAGTACGAAAAAATTTAGATTTACTTCCACGAAACCTTTAAAAAAAAACGAGGAGGTGATATTGCAGCCAAATTGACAAAACTCCCAGGAACACCGTGGGCAAAGTATCCAGGAGAAAAGCACCTTCCAGGATATAGCTACTGTGGACCGGGAACACGATTAGATATCAGACTTGATGATCAAAATCAGCCCCGACCCGGCGAGTATCCAATAAACGCTATTGATAAGGCGTGTCATGCTCATGATGTCGCTTATAAAAGCAGCAATCTTCAACACAGACATCTCGCAGATGTAAAATTAATTCATGCGTTAAATGCTATTCCTGATAAATCCTTCAAAGAAAAGTTGGCTTCTTGGTTGGTAAAATCTGCTATGAAGGGTAAATTGATGTTAGGTGCTGGTAATTGAAAATGCTAGCATTTTAATATGGAATCTATTTATTATTCACCGAGAGGATACTGGAGAGGTTACGCAGCAATCAATAAACTAGCTAGTGCATCAAAGGTGAAAAAAACTACAGCGGCAAACTGGTTATCTAAACAGGCAATATGGCAAATTTATCTACCAGCGCCTAAACAAATTAACTATTCGCATTTTGATGTTACAACACCTAATGAAGTTCATCAAGCTGATATACTATTTCTGCCGCATGACAACGGTTACAAATACGCGTTAACGTTAGTTGATATTGCAAGTCGATACAAAGAAGCAGAACCGTTAAGGACAAAATCATCTACTGAAGTAGCTTCTGCATTTGAGAGGATTTATCGACGAGGTCCTCTGCGCTGGCCAAATCTGTTACAAGTTGATCCTGGCAAGGAATTTCAAGGTGTTGTTACATCTACGATGAAACATCATAATGTCGCCATCAGACGAGGACACATCGCGATCAGGCAATCGTTGAACGGTTTAATAAAACCCTTGCTGAGCGGTTATTCGGATATCAATACGCAAAAGAATTCATCCAGGATAAACGATCCCGTGAATGGGTCAAGAGATTACCAGCTGTGATTACCGCAAATCAATAATGAGATTACTAGAACAATTAATATGAAACCTGTCAACGCTATTAAGAAGGCGTCTATCAAAATGGAAATCCAAGGAATTTCACAAAAAGAACCAATTCTTGGTAGTAATGTCATTGTAAGGTACTTATATGAACCAGGAGAGCTTGAGGGTGGTAAAAAAAGAGCTACCGATCCTATTTGGAGTGTCACTACGCATAGGATATCCGGCATAACACGATCAACTGGTAGACCTCCAGTCTATAAACTGGATTCAACTGCTCCTCAGCGAGGATTTACACGCGAACAATTACAAGTGATTCCCGAGGATACTCAATTGCCACCGCGTGGTCTTAATTAGCACCCAGGGTGCTGTCACCCCGGCGTCTATTACACTCAAGACAGGTCAACATCACATTGTTTCTGACATGACCGAGATTGTTATCTTTTCTATCTACGGTGAATTGGCGAGGATCTTTATCCGACCAATTCCAACTCATTATACAATTGCAACTCGCGCAGTGATTGTTCTGTTGTTGCTTTAGTGTCTTAATTAATTCAGCATCAATGTCAAATTCTCTTTTATTTTTTTTATCCTGTTGTTTATAACCAGAGAGTTTTTTTCTGATTATATTATCATCGGTGTGTATATTACTTATTGTATTGTCATTATCATTAACCACAATTCTTCGAAGTTGGTTTATTCGCCGTACTCTGGATACTGCGAGATAAACTAAATTTGACCACTCAATATGATTATCTACTATCCAAAGAGTTGTATCGGATATAGTCAATCCCTGTGAAGAGTGTATTGTTGCTGCATAACCTAACGTCCATGGGGATTTATCAGCACCTAATGCATCTTTAACGACGCTGATATCAACCAGCACAATATCATTTAATACTAAATTCTGCTTTTGTTGTTGTCCAGGAATGTCAACGTCGATATTCTGCTTTCGTGTATCCTTAGGTCTATAACAGAGTGGTACTGGAAGCGTTGCAAATTTTTCTTTATGTAGCGCAAACAACTTCATCTGAAGTGCGTCTCTGACTATTTTTCTACTCGCGATTATTAAATCATTTGGCTTCCACATTTCCCAAAAATCATTCATGGGAGTTTCAGAGATTATTTCACGCGCTATTTCACATTGGATTTTATCCGGTTGTAATCTAATTAGCGCTTTGAACTCGCGTAATTGTTCATCAAGTGATCTATGGTCGGTATTAATCTCTTCATAATAATCTACAAATCCTTTTAGCCATTCATGTGGAGATCCACCAACAAATGGCTGCGGTTGGCCGTGATCCCCGCACATGACGACTTTTTTATTTTTCAATAACAACCATTCAAGAAATATCTGTAATACTGTCAATGATACCGTGCATATTTCATCCCAGATTATTACATCAGGAATGAATTTATCTCCCATTCGATCAGGAGTCCATGTATCGCCTTTCCATCGAAAGAAGCTGTGATAAGTACAGGCTTTTACCCCCCGCGCTATCATCTCTCTGGCGAGTCTGTGAGTTGGTGTTAACACAATCATGTTAGAAACACTTGTGTTTCTATTACGAAATAATTCGATTGCACGAGTTGTCTTTCCTGACCCACCACAGCCGTTTAAATAAACTGTCTTGTATCTACAAATCGTATCGGATACGGGCGGTGCAGTAGAAAATTCTGATTGAATCTCTGAGATATTATGGTTACTTTTCAAGTATTTATCATCCATAGCAACGTCTGCGGATTTACAATACTCATGTAGTGTTTCTTTTTTAAACCTCCAATTCCCCCACGCTTCCTTAGGATCTGTGAATTTAGCTACATCTGATTTGTATTTTTCATGGATATACATCGAATCAGTAGCTACTCTAACCGCGGTATCGGGAAATCTGTTTATCATCGAGAATAGATTAATACAAGAATAGGCTAGCATAGAACTTCTCAAATGTGTGTATTGACAACTTTTTCCATCACAGTAGGTAACAACCGTACCTAGTTTCTTACCATTTCGAAGGACATCATCTACCCAAACATTATTAGTTCCGCTCGCAGATTTGTAAGCTTCCTCATCTAATTCCCCTGATAGAAAAGCGTTCTTACGGGTTACAAATTTCCCTTTTTTTATTAAATCAGATATTATGAAATTGTATTCTTCATCGTCTATGATTAATCTCGAAGAGTATTTTGCATTATCAAATCTTCCACCTTGAGTGAATTTACCGATTATTTTTCGTCCGAGATCTTTAGCCTCTCTATTACTACCTTCGAATAATTTCTTAGACCAATCTATGATTTGTTCCTCGCTGAAATTCTTCGAATTTCCATCTAGAAATTGTTTTCGTTGTTCGTTAATTATTTTTTCGAGATCGGGTTTTGGTAACCAAACATCTTTCTGAGCGTTATAACAAATAATCGCTTCACTGACAATTAACGATATTAGCATACCACAATCGATCATATACCGCAATAGCACAATTGGCATCCACGCTTTTTCATACATATGTCTACCAAGCCAAAGATAACTACACGGATGTAACCCTGTAGCTAATTCGAATGATATCACACGAGCGAACCCGGTTAAATCAAAATCAGGCAATGGACCATTAATCGCAACACGAGTCATTTCATGTGTGGGATGTCCAAATCGTTTAAAATATTCAGAGCATTCTCCATATCCGAGAAAACTTCCAGGATAACACGCGGATATATCAATTGAAATCATACCATCACGTGAGTATTTCGTATTCCACAATCCTCCATGACCCAATTCGACGCAACTCAACTTCACGTCATTGAGAAAATCACTTCGTGTTGGACGCCATGAATTCTTTTCTCGTGCGAAGTGAGCTACCACTGATGGAATAGTAAAACTATCCGTAAGTAGTTTTTCTGTAGAAATGCTAGTGTTTCCTTCTAAATACTCATTAGCGATTTTTCTCATTCTAGTATCTAATTCTTCAGTTCGATATAATTCACCATTTGGTTTTACAAACTGATCAAATCCTATTTCCGGATCCTCATTACTCCTGAGTAACCATACTGACACAGGGTCGTCTTTGGTTAACGCGTGAATAGCATCAAATAATTTCTCTTCATAGAAACCATCCCTAGAAAATTCTTTAGGGATATATCGAACAGTTCTTTCTCGTGGAAATATATTTACCGCGGGTGTCCACGCGTGTTTGTTATGATCGATAATTTCAATTGGAGCTCCTCGCGATTGATATTTCGGTTCGTATAATACTTCTCCGGTTATTGTCGCTACCGATATTGGAAATTTTAATAATGCTTCTAATTTAGCTATATCGGAAATCCTTGCTCCATGTTGATTCACTGTTAGTTCCCATTCGGTTATTTTTTTTCTTCGTAGATCAGTTAATTTATTTCCCCGGGATGCATTTGTAAAGTGTTCTATTAACCGTGTTGCTACACAATTAAGTGGCAAAGCCACTGATGATGAAAACATCGGAGCTAGTTTTGTAATATTAGGATTATTATTTATTGGATATAACCCATACACAACTGCTGTTACAGGGTAAGATTTCTCATAGTATGGTTTGTCAATTCCAGTTAGAATTCCTGGTTTGGAATCTCTACTCACAATAACAGTTTTTTTATCCTTAAGGATTGGGTCAAATTTATCTCTGATAATCCATTCACCTTCCTCTTCGATAATGAATTTTATTCTAAAAAAATACCTCCGTAGAGAATTGCTTTGCAATTTACCTTTGGATTTCTGGCCAAGGTGTGAAAGTATCACAGCTGCTCTTATATCATTCATAGTAGCATCAATTACGGGTATATTGACATCTTCATCAATAATTCGAAATGTCGACCACGTATGAGATGCTCCATCACGCTTAAACTCATTAAAACAGTCGCTGATTTTACTCAATAGTGGTTTATCATCTACTAGACTTTTAGGTATATCAGAGATTCTATCGAGATTAAATCTAACATTTTTCCAAGGCTTAATTTTCGATAATCTCTTGAACTCCTTCATATTATAATTAAAACAAGTATTTAAATAAGAAAATTTTATATAATGAATCATTGCAAATGGCTTATGATTGGATCAAAGACTCCGTGTAACAAATCATGTAGAAATGAATTCTGTGGGTATCATATGCAGAGTGTGAGAAACGGTTCGGAGGGACCTCTACCATGCTTGCATTGTGGGGTAGGTGTAAGAGGCAAGTCGCAGTTATGCATTAATTGCGGGGGTAAGCGTTATAGAGAGTTAAAACGTTATTATGACAAGCGAAGAATCAAAAATCCTGACGACGTCAATAGCAAAATCATAAAAACTACGGCTGATTATATAAAAAGATTTGCTAATGTTATAATTCAGCCAATTAACGAATTAGACAAATAGATATATTATATATAAATGAGCCAAGAATTTCAAAGACATCCTGTTATTAAAAATTACGAAGCTTCTAGTGATGGTGTTGTTAGACACAGTAAAAATAGGAAATCTGTTGGGCGGGATAATGGTATGGGGTATTTGATGTTTAATGCTGGAGGGAAAATGTATCTCAATCACCGTTTCGTTTATGAAGTGCATAATGGATTAATCAAGGATGGTTTTGTTATTGATCATATTGATTCTAATCCCAAGAATAACAAATTGAACAACCTTCAAGCTATTTCTCAATGTGAAAACACAAAACGAGGAAGAACTGGGAAATACCCGAAAATTGCTAGACCTGTAAGATCGTTTAATACTGACACGGAGATGGTATTTCAATCAATGACAGAAGCTGGTAGGTATTTCGATATTTTCCCCCCCTCGGTACAAAAAGTAGCAGAGGGAATTTATAAGACGGCTTTTTCAAAGCGTTTTAAAAACAAAATTCAGTTTTCTTATGTAGGGAGATAACTCCGTTAGGTATAACGCGTGTGAAATCCGTAGGATTTCCACCAATGACAGAGTTACGGATCTTAAACACGGAAACGCTAGTGTTGGAAAATCTTCGATTTTTCATTGGCTGTTATAATTAAATAAATCCGAACAAAACACAATCAATTTTGTCTTTTTTCAAGTATTAACAGAACTGTTTTATAAACACGTCGTATTTAAACATTTTTTTTAATGTCTGTTTCAAGTATTATATGTGTTTTCAACGTTGTCAGTGATCGCTAATAAACAAACAAATAATTACAATCACTACACCTATTTTATATCACCTCGTCGTAATGAGTGTATATATACAAATTCGTTCTTATTATAATTGGGCATTTAGCCGAAATTCAAGTGTAAACAAAACCACACCGTCACACGTGGTATGAACGTTATTATTGACATTCAAAACCAAAGTTTCGATTTTGCGGTTTTGTTTACACTTGAATGTAGAATAGCCCGCGTCATCCATTGTCATTGAAATCAATTTATTCATTGTGTCACCTATAATCTATTGTTGTACCGTCGTCATTGTCATTGAAATCAATTCATTGTATATACCATTGTCATTGTTCACCTATAATCTATTGTTGTACCGTCGTCATTGTCATTGAAATCAATTCATTCATTGTTCACCTATAATCTATTGTTATGTGTTTGTCGGTTGTAACCGTTGAGCGCTGCTTGATGTATAAAACACCAAGGGGGTTCAAAACGGTGAATGTGCCGTCGTCATTCATTATATATAATCATAATCACCTATAATCGCATTAAGCTTCTGGGTATACTAAGATGATCAACACCTTAGTGTATCCAGAATTCATTTTGAAAATACTTTGTATTTTTAATACTTTGTATTTGAAATACTTTGCATTTAAACAAATATATTTTTATATATATATGAATATTGAAAATCTCAAATTGATTATTATTGAAATCAACAAGTTGAAGGATGAAAATATAAAATTATGTTCAGGTTTGGATTGTGATCAAATTATGACCAATTTCGAGGATATACAATTTGCAGAACAGACCGGAAAATATGTCCTATCTAAAAAATATTTTTTAATTAAGAATATCCAAAAGCTTATACGTGAGAGCTTAGTAAATACTGAAGATGTTAATGTCTTCGTACCATTATGTAGCATCGTTGAACGTGTACGAAAGCAATTAGGATTAGAATATGAACAAAAGAGACTTATTAATTGTAAAGTGAGACAATTAAAAATGTTAATGGAAAACTCTGAAGGTGATGAGCCCACGCGTAGAGAGCCTCCTTTGTTTGTATAACCAGTACGGTATGAGGAAGTAAAATTATGTGTGTAAGGGGGAAGTATTAAAATGATTTGCATTTCTAAAATGCTTTGGATTTTTTAATTAAAAATTGCAAAGCAATTTGACAATAGTAATACTCTTTCAATAATGGTAGGAGAATCATTAACAACGAGATTAGCTAGAGAAAGACTTGAAGCTCTTAAGAAAATATTACCCCTTCGTGATAGAATCCGCGAAAAACTTCAACAACGGCAATTATTTCAGACTGACTTCACAGAGGATACAGAACAACTCTTCAAACCTATTGTTAGTGCAACTGAGGGTGTGAAAACAGCAACTGAACGGGCGATATACGGAGATGTCCCTAAAGAAGGTCCTAGAACAGAGAAGCCTCTTCTCCCTGTGTTGGAGAAAATTGCAAAACGAACTAAACAAACGAAACAAGCTGTACAAATACTTCCAGGTGAAATCGCAGGGGAGATGGAACTACAACGACAGCAAGAACGAGAAGAACGAGAAGAACTACAACGACAGCAAGAACAAGAAGAACTACAACGACAGCAAGAACAAGAAGAAGAAGAACCTGAAGAAGAAGAACAAGAAGGCGCAGTTTCCACGAAGAGTCGTGTTTCCTTTATAGACAAATTCAAACCTGAGATTGTATCACATATACAAGAATTTCAATTTGAAAAACCCAGCGATTATACCGCCTTTGGTGAGTTTGCTGTCAAGAGTTATATTATAAAAGGGGAAATTCTCAAAGACGAGTATAAGGATAGTAAAATACCAAAAAATGAATGGTATGATTGGTTGTATAAAACGAAGAAGAATATTAGGAGTCTTACTGAGAGGAGGAAGGAAGAACAGTCGTATATATACTTTCAGAATGGAATTAAGGAAGGAGTAAAAAAAGCTAAATCAGACCCTGAATTTCTTAGATTACCAAAACAATCAAAACCCGGTTCAGAAATAAAAACACAAGGTGCAACTGGTATCACTGAAAAAAAAGGCAGTGGTTTAGTTGGAAACTCTAATGTAACATGTCCCGGCAATATTCTCGGCGATATAACACGATTAGAAATACTTGTAGGAGGAAAACGAGCCGGAAATAACTCACCAGAAATAATCAATGAAGCTGCTGATATCTGTAGGCGGTTATTTCAAGGTGGTATCATGGATATTGCAACATATAGAGATTTCATTGAAGAGTTAGCCGAAAATCCTGCGGATTTTTACGGTTACCACAGTGACTAATGTCACCACGATTAGATAAATATCAATTTGGAAATGCTAAAGCATTTGGAAAAACACTAGTGTTTTTGTATAGAAGAAGAATGATCATACACTACAACCATGATAAACCAACTAACGTCTACGTGGTAAACTCACGATTACCAAAATACCGAGTATACTATGGAGATGGTCTCGGTAATACTATAATGGGATTATTTTCAAGAATGGCTCCAAAAGTGGCTCCATTTGCAAAACAGGCAGCAATGAAAGCAATTGATGTTATCCGAGATAAGGGTATTAACACTGTTGGTGATCTTGCTAGTAAGGCATTTTCAGCCGCTCGGGATAAACTAACAGCGCTAGTTCGACGACGAAATTCTTCAAAACCTGGAAATGCTAGCATTTCTAGAATGACTTCACTACCATCTACTACAGTAATGCCTACACAGGTTAGTAAAATAATAAATAACGCCGTGGATAAAAAACTACAGTCGTTAATGACTAACGCCCAAGATAATATAACAGCAAATATGATAGCCGGAAGTGGGCTTCCGGGAAGTGGTTTTAAGAAGATTCGACAGAAACGTTAGAAATATTTATTTGAACAGGATTTCCAATTATTATAGTTATTGTAGAAACACTAGTGTTTCTAATACTAGCATTAGAAATATTTGTGTCAGAATCACTTGTGATTCTATTTATTTGAATAGGATGCTCAGTTGTTATGGTTATTGTAGAAATACTAGCATTAGAAATATTTGTGTCAGAATCACTTGTATCAGAAACATTAATGTTTCTAACGCTATCTTCATTATCAGATATTTTCATCATCATTATTAAAATACACCCAACTAAATATTTATTTTGAAAATTATTTTTATATTATAAAATATTTATAATTTGCTAATTTTGTTAGATTTTTTACTCTTTTTACTCATTTTTCTAGTGTTTTTACTCATTTTTCTAGTGTTTTTATGCAATTCATCGACAAAATTTCATGAAAATCGAGGATGAAAACCCAAGGAATTCATTTAGAGAAAATCGATTTTGATCAGATTTTTTATCCTGTGAGGCTAAAATATATTGTTGTCATCGAATTTTCGATGTTTTTTTTATTGATTTTGTATTGTTTTTTGGCTAATCCGTCGACATAATTTCATGAAAATCGATTTTCTCTAAATGAATTCCTGGGGTTTTCAATTCAAAATTCCTTCAGAATTCTTTCAGAATTTTTGATTTAGACCATCGGATATATAATAAAAAATGTTCAAACAGAACCCTGATGTTGCATTTGACATGGAAGCCCCAGTGCTTAAAGATGAATCTGTACGTGATTATCAATTTTTTGCCTATAACGCAGTACAACCTGATCTTCGTGGAAGAATTGAACTTCAGGTTCATGATACCAGTAAATACTTTTTACCCGCTGAAGCCTTTATTGAAGTCGAAGGTGAACTTTTACAGCATGATGATACACCATATGAAAATAACCCAACTATCCGAGTTGGTTTTGTTAACAATGGCATCATGGCTTTATTTGAAAGCGCTAGATATCTCATTGATGGAAGAGAAATCGAATCTATTGAACGTGAAGTTGATGTTGCAACCACAATAATTGGACTAGCAAGATATTCAGATGATTATACTAGATCGGCTGGTCCGTCTATGATGTTCGCGAAGGATATTACTAATAACGCTGAGCACGTCCAGTATTCTAGAGTCAAGGCAACACATGCTTCTTCAGTTACTCCAGCACCAGCCGGATATACAAGACCAGCTGGTGATTTTGATGTCATAAATAATATTCCCGGTTACAACCTAGGGTTTGCAACAAGAGTAGCAACGTTGCAAGGAGAGCATCGACGGTTTTCATGTGCAATTCCGCTCCATCACATATTTGGATTTTGTAGAAACGTCAGAAAAGTTATCTATGGAGTAAAGCATACTATAGCGCTAGTACGAAGAGGTACTGATAATTATGCAATCTGGCGCGCTGCTGGCGTTGCCGCTGGTAAAGTCGTTTTATCAAAACTAACACTGTGGATGCCAGTGTTGACTCCATCGTTGTTAACAGAACCGCGGTTACTATCATTTATGGATCAGGGGGGGAAGAGATTATTAAGTTGGTTGACAACGTCCACAGATACCATGGATTCTGATATTAATGGTACACTTACATGGCACTTAGCAGCACGACAGGGTATTTCAGCTCCACGGCATATTTTTATTGCGCTACAGAATAGAGCTCGATTAAACGATCAAGAACGTTCCCACATGATATTTGATCAAATGGGGTGTAGTGAAGTCTCGTTAAAAATAAACGGACAGCAAGAACCATCAGAGGATATACAACTTAACTATGAAAACAACCACATTGCACGAGTTTATCATCGGTTGCTGTCGTATATGGGACGCGATCAAAATGTTGATACTGGTCTACAAATATCACAGTTGGATTTTAGAAGTCTGTATCCGATTTATTACTTTTCGTTGGAACATCTTGACTTGATGAGACAGTCCGTCGTTGATATACACTTCCGAGCTCGTGTAACCCGTCCCGGTGGTATTGCTAATTTTAGAGCGGTTGCTGTTATTCTTAGTGATAAATCAATGATACTTGAAGGTGTTGGTGGACGAATGAGACTGGTAGATGCACCAGTGGAAAATATTTGATTGTAAATTGCTTTGGATTGGAAATTGCTGTGTAATTTCGCCATTGAATTACTTGCGATTTAGAATCAATCTATTTTGTATAATGTCGTATAGTAATATCAATGTTACGTTGACACCTGGTCAGCTAAAAAAATTACAATCCAAATCAGCTAAGCAATGTGGAACCACAATAACGCTGAAACCTAATCAAATGAATGGCGGAGGGAATAAGCTATCGCTGACAAAAACTCAGACTAATCATTTTAATAAAGCACTGAAAGAAAAAAAAGGAGTTCAGGTTACTCTTTCTACGAGCGCGATTAAAAACATGGAAAAGACTGGTGGTATATTCCCGTTGTTAGGGTTGATTCCAGGGTTGATTGCCGCAGCAGCCCCAGCGGTAGCGAAGGCAGCAGCATTAGGAGCTATTGGTACCGCAGCAGGAATGGCATTGAAAAAGGCAACTGGAAAGGGGTATAAAAAAAAAGGAAAGGGTCTAAGACTACCAGGAACCCCGAGTTCATGGTACAGCGGAAAGGGTCTTCGAATTCCAGGAACGATATAGTTCCGAAATCTTCGATTTCCAAACCGATGGTTCCCATGTCCAATTTTGATTTAATTGATACCGCTAAAAAATTAAAAATAAAAAATTTCAGAGGGGTTTTTATGAGAGATCAGTTACCGGCACAACCAAATGATGTTGAAACCGGTATTATTAATTTAGATAACAGCTCCGGACCTGGAACTCACTGGGTTTGTTACGCAATTGATCCACGTGGGATTATTTATTTTGACTCATATGGATTAGCGCCGCCGAAAGAATTTATGCGTTATATAAAAGATTTTCCAATGAGGACTTGGTATTCTACGTTACCAACACAAACAATGCTTGATCCACCAATATGTGGTAATGAAGTATTAAACGTACTTGATGCTATATCCAAAAGATTTTCGAAACCACCTCATATAGTAGTAAATGAGTATACTAGCGGCAAATCTCTTTAAAAAATTCTGAAAGAATTTTAGATTAAAAATCTTTAGATTGAAAATCCATCGGATTTAAACGATGAAAATATTTCTATAATAATGATTGATATTTGGGGACGACCTTTATCATCGCTGAAGAAACCTGATAGTGGAGTTGAAACCGTTGATAACAAGGATATTAAAAAACTAATCGAAGATGAAATATCCGAAATATTAAACCTAGCAAATGTTGATCCTGGTGAAATAGTTGTATTTCAAGATCGTCAGGGTAAATTGAAAAGTAGTAATATCTCTCTTAATGATATTTTGGTTAAACAACGAGACGCAGCAGAGGATACTATCGCGTTATTTTCTGATGAGGGTAAACTCAAACCAGGTGTACTTGTTTCAACAATTACGGATAAATTAACAACATACGATAACACGGTGAATTCATTAAAATCGCTTAATGATAAGTATGACGATCATATAGTTGCATTTGATCAGTTTACTGCATTACAAAGAAATATAGTTGACAAAATTGACAAACCCATACTAGAATTTTTTGGAAATCCACCAGTAACCACACCAAAACTCACCACAATAAAAGATTCTATATTGGAACTAGCAACTCTTCAATCCGAATATGAAAAACACACGAAACTATTTATGACGTTTCGTAAAAACCTCATGGACAAGTTTATTGGGAGCCCATTTGATAAAATTGAAATAACACTTCCCGATATTAAAAAATCCATCGATGAACTTAAAACATTCAACAACGCAATAAGGGATGATGCAATGAGAATGATAAGCGTTGTTGAAAAAGTAAAAATTCCTCATAATAAATCTATCGTCAACAACGTAGTATACACGATTCAATACGGATCATTTATGTGGACTCCCACAAACAATATTTTAACCGTAACCGCAGCAGTCAAGGGTATTTATCGATTAACAATAGTATCACCGACTCAGTTTGAAATATCATCAAGTAGTTCATCTGGAGTCAATAATACGATATCAACGATCATCGACAAGGATACAACTGAACAATTCACGATAACAAATACAGATGGAAATCTAGCCAAGGTTTCAGTAACGTGGTACGTAGAATTCGTAGTGGATTTAAGTAAACAATTAAATTGAAAATAAAATCCTTAAAAATTACTTTGCAATTTTGAATTTCGTAATTGAAAATGCTAACGCTTTTAAAATAAAATGACTCCATCATCGAATCAGTATCGCTATGATCAAGTCAAAGAGTTTCAAACTAAACTCAGTTCTCTCTGTGAAGAATATCAAATAAAAATCAAAAAATACAAACGAAGAATAACCACAGTTGATATCACCGTGTACTCGGTGTCAGGAGTAATCACTGCTGCTGGAATAATACTATCTTCGGTTACAATGATTGCTCCGGTCGTAGTTCCAATCGCTATTTCCGCAGTGGCTACAATTGCTGGTATATTAACTGGGATCACAAAAAAACTATCATCGTGTAGCCAGAGTAAACTACATGATTATTTAATTAAATATCATATTGCATCTGCCGGTTACTCGCAATTATCCTCGTTGATATCATCGTCGTTGGATGACACAACAATATCAGATAGCGAATTTTCAACTATGGCTCAATTGTATAAATCAACAATGCTGAAATTAGAGCAGAATAATAATAATAATGTCGTCGCAAGAACTACTTCAACAAATAGTAACAAATACAACACCGGTGAAAACAAGCACGATATCAATAACCTCAACACGTCCCGAATTTAGTGTTAATTTTCCAATTCCTGTTCCCGTGAGCGAGATCGCACTAGCAAAACTACGAGTGTATCATAGCTGGCCTAATATTAGATCGGTAGCATTTGGTGGTCAACAACCGAATAATTCCTTGGTATTTGCAAACAAGAATCGTGAAGACGGAACACCAGATTGGCAGGTTGTTTCTATACCAACTGGGTCATATCAAATCGAACAGATCAATGCTGAATTTCAACGAAGAATAAAATCTCTCACCGGAAAAGAATCAAAAATCGCTATAACAGTTCATGAACCAACACTATCATCCGCTATCGAGATAAATACAGAAGGATACGTTGTAGATATTTATCAGAGTTCTATAAGATCAGTGTTAGGATGGCCTGAATTACCACCGGATAACTCGCGAGAAAATTCGAAGGATTTTCCACCCGAACCTAAAAAATCCGATTATATCACCAACAAAATAAAACCCGTCAATGAAGTCAAAAATTATCAAGATTATGCTCCTAATAAATTCTTGAATAAAGAAATTTTTGAATCAATTTATGTTCCTCTCATTAACGGAAATTTCACAGTAATGAATAATGATTTTTCACGACTGCTAATATCTATTAAATCCGGCTCTCTCACCAAGGATGAATTTATCAACGTCGTAGAAACGGGTAATAAAATCATCGACGATATGAAAATATTTCACTCGATAATTATTCAAGAAGTATTAAATGAAGAGATATTACATGATAAGTTTGCGGATCTATACAATATTAATAAAACGGAGATTAAAGATTTTAAAATCCCTGGATATAACCCGGATAAACTAAAGAAACAACTTGACGATGCTATTGATATTGGGTTCAAAAGAATCCACGATAATTGGAAAAAATCGAAGAATCCTACAGCAAATATTCTGAAATTTAATAATGATCCAGAAGGCGGCGGTAGACATATTGCTCCGAATAATGTGAATATTTCAACGGTGATTGCGCTCAATTTAGTATGTGACGTTATCGAAGGAAATTATCAAATAAATCTCGAACAATCAAATCAAGCTCAGCAAGGATATATTTTATATTCATTTGCACCAACGGCTCCTCCAGGATTTCTAATTATTGAAGACCCAACTAATCTAGTCTATATGCGATGTCATAATAATTTGTTAACGAGAATTAATTTCAAACTCACTGACCAATCTAATAATCTGATTGATTTACGAGGTGAGGTTTTACAAATTAGTTTATTTGTGAAATCTTAAGGACTTGATCAAATATTTAGTTAGCGCATTAGCAGCCGAGGAGGTGAACGTCAACTAAATGGCATCTTTTTTTTTACCAAATGGACCCTTCTCTTAATATTTATTAGAAGGGTTTATTTGACAAATTAAGACTTCCTAGTAAATATTAACTAGAAGGGTTTATTTGACAAATTGAGAACTTCCTAGTAAATATTAACTAGAAGGAAGCATCGTTGACGACTAAAAAGTTGGTCTGTTCTCCTCCTCTGCTGCTCTTGTCTTCATGTGGAATTTTGAAAGCTGCTTGCAAACTGCATCACCCAAGAACCATTCAAAAAAGACATGCCTCGTATGGGTTTTGCCACTTCCTCACCTTTTGCACAGAGTTATGGCCCTTGTGAATCATCTTCATATCAGTACAGCTGTGAACATTGTCGCAATGACCTAGATATATCTTGTATGGATTTTGGACAGAGCTATCACCCTTGTTTGTCAACGTCATATCTTTATACGGGATGCTTTTCGTCTTGAGTTCACAAATAATTCGGATTGCAAGTAGTCATCGTCATCATTTCGTGGAGTAATTTCTCCAGAAGGCGAATATATTCAAAACTTTTGTTTCACAGCACATGTTCCTCTTTACATACCTATCAATAATTGCTATTTAAAATTAATGCCGAATATGTATTCAGATTCCTTGGCGCAAAAATACATATGAAGACATTTGCACACTAAAACACAACTAGTAGCGCACAAAAACGACTTGATTATAAACAAACAAATCGTATTCATCGCATGCTGCATGTTTTGTTGTGGATGATTCATTGACTCCGTCCGAAAAGGTTTTCCTACTGGTATTGTTGTAGGGTTTAACGCCATATTTCAACACAAAGATAGGCGACCAGTATTAATGGTGAAGGAAGAACCCTGAAAAGCCCAGAAAGAACCACCGACCCACGAGAAGCTACTGGCAAGCTTTCTCACATAACTACATTTGCCGAATCAGAGACTCGAACCAACGCAGAGGTGAGATGGCAGTGATCCGTAACGGAAAGCGCTTTAGACCACTCGGTCACTGGGGACCTGAATATGTTTTACAATTATTTATTGTCTGACTTTGTACCCATTTCGGATATGAATAACACTACAGACTTATGTACATAACTTAAGAAAATTTAAGAAAAAAGGAAGAAAAAATGACATTCCAATCTCGTGAAAGAAGTAATACAAAAACAGCAGTTTGTTTCTCTTGTGCTGTGATCTGATACTAATGGAATTCACGCTAATTGATTTTATCATGCTTAAAAATTAATTTAATGTTGATAGAGCTTGTTACATAACCACGGCGCTTTGATACTAATTGCAAGCGTCAACATTTACCTTAGTTCCAAATATACGATCACAATGAGCTTATTGATTCTGATGAAGTCGCGACAGTTTTACACGATAATAATAATAATTATATATATATATATATATATATATATATATATATATATATATATATATATATATATATATATATATATATATATATATATATATATTATGCTGAACCTAGTGAATGAGTTTAATATCACACCTGCTGTGCAACATGGTTTATGTAGATAATAGATGTCGGAGAATGTACAGAATGGACGAGACATGTACTCAAATGACGGCCTTTAAACAACAGAGCTGGGTATCTCATAAAACTCCAGAAATTCTCATCATGACAAAAGATATGGCCAGAATGTCTTCATGTAATAATTACCGAGCTGTCTTCATGCAATAATTACCGAGCTGTATTACAATTTTCATGTAATAATTACCGAGCTGTATTATAGTCTTAATGTAATAGTAACCGAGCTGTATTACAGTCTTCGTGTAAATAATTGCAGAGCTGTATTACAGTCTTCGTATAATAATTACCGGGCTGTATTAAGTCTTCAGTGTAAGAATTACTGAGCTGTATTAAAGTCTTCGTGTACTAATTGCAGAGCTGTATTAGTCTTCGTGTACTAATTACCGAACTGTATTACAGTCTTTGTATAATAATTACCGAGTTGTATTACAGTCTTCATGTAATAATTACCGAGTTGTATTACAGTCTTCATGTAATAATTTCCGAACTATATTAGTCTTCGTGTAATAATTACCGAGTTGTATCTCACGTACCTTTATTTAATTGCTCAAAAGGTTGATATTGAAAATGAGATTGAAAGAAAAACTCAGTATTTTGAATGTTTAAACTGATTCAATCAGTTATCATGTAGTTATTCAACAATACTATTATCCGAAAGAGCGCGTATTTCCCTAAAACATTAAAATGAGCTGAATAAGACCGTATCTCACTTAATCATTACAGTATTATCTTCAAGAGTTCGTATTCCCTAAAACAGTTATCTACAAGAGGTACCTCCCTAAAAAAAAACACAGTATATCTACAAGAGGTTGTTCCTCCCTAAAACATTAGAATTATCTACACGAGGCTGCACCTCCATAAACATTATCTAGCAGAGACCTCTATAAATATCAGCTTGATAAAAAAAGGCTCTACTTACCGAAACCATCACTATTATCTAAAATTGACTCTATACCTTTAAAAACCAATATTATCCAAAATAGTTTTACATCAGTATTAAATTATGAAAAGAGAGGGTTATCTTCCTTAGACATCAGTATTCTCGAAAAGATGTTTCACCTCCCTAAAACATCAATATTATCACAAAAGCCTGTAAAATCTCAAACATCTATTATCTAACAGTGGCTTTACTTCCCTGAAACATCCATATTATCATAAACATGCTTTACTTCCCTAAAACATCAGTAGTACACAAATGAGGTTTAACTTCCCTAAAATATCGGTATTATCCAAATGGGATTTTACTTCCTTAAAATATCGGTATTATCCAAATGGGATTTTACTTCCTTAAAATATCGGTATTATCCAAATGGGATCTTACTTCCCTAAAATATCGGTATTATCCAAATGGGATTTTACTTCCTTAAAATATCGGTATTATCCAAATGGGATCTTACTTCCCTAAAATATCGGTATTATCCAAATGGGATTTTACTTCCTTAAAATATCGGTATTATCCAAATGGGATCTTACTTCCCTAAAATATCGGTATTATCCAAATGGGATCTTACTTCCCTAAAATATCGGTATTATCCAAATGGGATTTTACTTTGTAACGGGGCGTTCGGTATCAAGGGCTATTAGTACAATATCGCACAAGACCTGGTCAGAGGTATTGCGCAACTTGGAAAAACAACACTCGAAACCGCCTCCCGCTAATTCTCGTTATCTAAAGGATGACCTCTACGGTGTAATTTGCCCGGTCATAGAATGGATATGGTAATCTGAGATGGTATCTTGAACAAAGACAACACACGAGCCCCCGTAAAGATAAAATAAGAATTTAATTAAAATACAATCAAGAGAAGAATGACACAGTAAATTACAATTTTCTGTCCTTCTGAATATTCTTCGTTCAGAAGTACTTCAAAACCGAAGCTTTAAAATAATGGATACATTAATTAAAAATTCAAACACTAATAAAATAGATGAATTTAGCCGTTAATATCTGATAGTAAATTTCATCATGAAATCGAGTGCTCATTAACATTGGACTGTTGGGTGATTCACAATGACCTTGTTCGTCGACTGGTTTATTCCTTCTGCGTGCGTCACGACTTTAGCTTGCCATTTGATTGAACGGGGAATTCCACAACTCTGACCTCTGACTTCTTTTCTCTCCTTTTGAATTTCGACTTCCTCGCTATTTCTCACTCTTTCTTCAAACAAACTATTTTCCTTTGAAAAGAAAAGGATAAAACGCCCTAAGTATCTTGTTATGCTTTAGAGTTGAGATTGTCCGTCCGTCTTTCCGGTTCGAACAGTCAGATCTTACTATCAGTGTTAACTTTTATACATTATCCAATGTATAAACGACTATAGACATTAAATGCCATTCACGATTATAGACATTAAATACTATTAACGACTATAGACATTAAATACTATTAACGACTATAGACATTAAATACTATTAACGATTATAGACATTAAATACTATTAACGACTATAGACATTAAATACTATTAACGACTATAGACATTGAATATTATTAACGACTATAGACATTAAATACTATTAACGATTATAGACATTAAATACTATTAACGACTATAGACATTAAATAATTATGGACATTAAATACTATTAACGATTATAGACATTAAATACTATTAACGATTATAGACATTAAATAATTATGGACATTAAATACTATTAACGATTATAGACATTAAATACTATCAACGACTATAGACATTAAATAATTATGGACATTGAATACTATTAACGATTATAGACATTAAATACTATTAACGACTATAGACATTAAATGATATTAACGACTATAGACATTACATACTATTAACGACTATAGACATTGAATACTATTAACGACTATAGACATTAAATACTATTAACGACTATAGACATTTAATACTATTAACGATTATAGACATTAAATACTATTAACGACTATAGACATTAAATACTATTAACGACTATGGACATTAAATACTATTAACGACTATGAACATTAAATACTATTAACGATTATAGACATTAAATACTATTAACGACTAAAGACAGTAAATACTATCAACGATTATAGACATTAAATAATATTCACGACTATAGACATTAAATACTATTAACGACTATCGACATTAAATACTATTAAAGACTATAGACATTTAATACTATTAACGATTATAGACATTAAATACTATTAACGACTATAGACATTAAATACTATTAACGACTATAGACATTAAATACTATTAACGACTATAGACATTTAATACTATTAACGATTATAGACATTAAATACTATTAACGACTATAGACATTAAATACTATTAACGACTATGGACATTAAATACTATTAACGATTATAGACATTAAATACTATTAACGACTATAGACAGTAAATACTATTAACGATTATAGGCATTAAATACTATTAACGATTATAGACATTAAATACTATTAACGATTATACACAGTAAATACTATTAACGATCATAGACATTAAATACTATTAACGATTATAGACATTAAATACTATTAACGATTATAGACATTAAATACTATTCACGACTATGGACATTAAATACTATTAACGATTATAGACATTGAATACTATGAACGATTATAGACAGTAAATACTATTCACGACTATGGACATTGAATACTATTAACGATTATAGACAGTAAATACTATTAACGACTATAGACATTGAATACTATTAACGACTATAGACAGTAAATACTATTAACGACTATAGACATTGAATACTATTAACGACTATAGACAGTAAATACTATTAACGACTATAGACATTGAATACTATTAACGATTATAGACAGTAAATACTATTAACGATTATAGACATTGAATACTATTAACGATTATAGACAGTAAATACTATTAACGATTATAGACATTAAATACTATTAACGATTATAGACACTGAATACTATCAACGATTATAGACAGTAAATACTATTCACGACTATGGACATTGAATACTATTAACGATTATAGACAGTAAATACTATTCACGACTATAGACATTAAATACTATTAACGATTATAGACAGTAAATACTATTAACGATTATAGACAGTAAATACTATTAACGATTATAGACGTTAAATACTATTAACGATTATAGACAGTAAATACTATTCACGACTATAGACATTGAATACTATTAACGATTATAGACAGTAAATACTATTAACGATTATAGACAGTAAATACTATTAACGACTATAGACATTGAATACCATTAACGATTATAGACAGTAAATACTATTCACGACTATGGACATTGAATACTATTAACGATTATAGACAGCAAATACTATTAACGATTATAGACAGTAAATGCTATTCACGACCATAGACATTGAATACTATTAACGACTATAGACAGTAAATACTATGAACGACTATAGACATTGAATACTATTAACGATTATAGACATTGAATACTATTAACGATTATAGACAGTAAATACTATTAACGATTATAGACAGTAAATACTATTAACGACTATAGACATTGAATACTATTAACGATTATAGACAGTAAATACTATTAACGATTATAGACATTGAATACTATTAACGACTATAGACAGTAAATACTATTAACGACTATAGACATTGAATACTATTAACGATTATAGACATTGAATATTGTTAACGATTATAGACAGTAAATACTATTAACGATTATAGACAGTAAATACTATTAACGATTATAGACAGTAAATACTATTAACGACTATAGACATTGAATACTATTAACGACTATAGACATTGAATACTATTAACGATTATAGACATTGAATACTATTAAAGATTATAGACAGTAAATACTATTAACGATTATAGACAGTAAATACTATTAACGATTATAGACAGTAAATACTATTACCGATTAAAGACATTAAATACTATTAACGATTATAGACAGTAAATACTATTAACGATTATAGACAGTAAATACTATTAACGATTATAGACATTGAATACTATTAACGATTATAGACAGTAAATACTATTAACGATTATAGACATTAAATACTATTAACGATTATAGACATTGAATACTATTAACGATTATAGACAGTAAATACTATTAACGATTATAGACAGTAAATACTATTAACGATTATAGACATTGAATACTATTAACGATTATAGACAGTAAATACTATTAACGACTATAGACATTGAATACTATTAACGATTATAGACAGTAAATACTATTCACGACTATGGACATTGAATACTATTAACGATTATAGACATTAAATACTATTCACGACTATGGACATTGAATACTATTAACGATTATAGACAGTAAATACTATTCACGACTATGGACATTAAATAATTATGGACATTAAATACTATTAACGACTATGGACATTAAATACTATTAACGACTATGGACATTAAATACTAGTAACGACTATGGACATTGAATACTATTAACGATTATAGACATTAAATACTATTCACGACTATGGACATTGAATACTATTAACGATTATAGACAGTAAATACTATTCACGACTATGGACATTAAATAATTATGGACATTAAATACTATTAACGATTATAGACATTAAATACTATTAACGACTATGGACATTAAATACTAGTAACGACTATGGACATTGAATACTTTTAACGATTATAGACAGTAAATACTATTCACGACTATGGACATTAAATAATTATGGACATTAAATACTATTAACGACTATGGACATTAAATACTATTAACGACTATGGACATTAAATACTAGTAACGACTATGGACATTGAATACTATTAACGATTATAGACAGTAAATACTATTCACGACTATGGACATTAAATAATTATGGACATTAAATACTATTAACGACTATGGACATTAAATACTATTAACGACTATGGACATTAAATACTAGTAACGACTATGGACATTGAATACTATTAACGATTATAGACATTAAATACTATTCACGACTATGGACATTGAATACTATTAACGACTATGGACATTAAATACTATTCACGACTATGGACATTAAATAATTATGGACATTAAATTATACTATTAACGATTATAGACATTAAATACTATTAACGAGTATGGACATTAAATACTATTAACGATTATGGACATTAAATACTATTAACGACTATGGACATTAAATACTATTAACGACTATGGACATTAAATACTATTAACGACTATGGACATTAAATACTATCAACGACTATGGACATTAAATACTAGTAACGACTATGGACATTAAATACTATTAACGATTATGGACATTAAATACTATTCACGACTATAGACATTAAATGCTATTAACGACTATAGACATTAAATACTATTCACGACTATAGACATTAAATACTATTCACGACTCTAGACATTAAATACTAGTAACGACTATGGACATTGAATACTATTAACGATTATAGACATTAAATACTATTCACGACTATGGACATTAAATACTATTAACGATTATGGACATTAAATACTATTAACGATTATAGACATTAAATACTATTAACGACTATGGACATTAAATACTATTAACGACTATGGACATTAAATACTATTAACGATTATGGACATTAAATACTATTAACGACTATGGACATTAAATACTATTAACGATTATGGACATTAAATACTATTAACGATTATGGACATTAAATACTATTAACGACTATGGACATTAAATACTATTAACGACTATGGACATTAAATACTATCAACGACTATAGACAGTAAATACTATTAACGATTATAGACATTAAATACTATTAACGACTATAGACATTAAATACTATTAACGACTATAGACATTAAATAATATTAACGACTATAGACATTAAATGCTATTCACGACTATAGACATTAAATACTATTCACGACTATAGACATTAAATACTATTCACGATATAATATTAACGACTATAGACATTAAATACTATTAACGACTATAGACAGTAAATACTATTCACGACTATAGACATTAAATACTATTCACGACTATAGACATTAAATACTATTCACGACTATAGACATTAAATACTATTCACGATATAATATTAACGACTATAGACATTAAATACTATTCACGACTATAGACATTAAATACTATTAACGATTATAGACAGTAAATACTATTCACGACTATAGACATTAAATACTATTCACGACTATAGACATTAAATACTATTCACGACTATAGACATTAAATACTATTCACGACTATAGACATTAAATACTATTCACGACTATAGACATTAAATACTATTCACGACTATAGACATTGAATACTATTAACGATTATAGACAGTAAATACTATTCACGACTATAGACATTAAATACTATTCACGACTATAGACATTAAATGCTATTCACGACTATAGACATTAAATACTATTCACGATATAATATTAACGACTATAGACATTAAATACTATTCACGACTATAGACATTAAATACTATTCACGATATAATATTAACGACTATAGACATTAAATACTATTAACGATATAATATTAACGATTATAGACATTAAATACTACAAAGTATAAACTACTTCTAGGCATCAAAGACTACAATGCATTAAATATTCCTAGGCAATAAAAACTACAATGTATTAAAAACTTCTAGGTAATAAAGACTGCCATGTATTAAAAACTTCTAGGTATTAAGACTACCATGTATTAAAAACTTCGAGGTATTAAAGACTACCATGTATTAAAAACTTCTAGATATCATGTATTAAAAACTTTGAGGTATTAAAGACTACCATGTATTAAAAACTTCTAGAAATTAAAGACTACCATGTATTAAAAACTTCTAGGTAATAAAGACTACCATGTATTAAAAACTTCTAGGTATTAAAGACTACCATGTATTAAAGACTCCTAGGCATTAAAGACGTAACTGAATTTGGTTTCGAGCAACGTTAAAAATGTCAATCACATAGACTTCAATGTATTGTAGACTTCTAGGTCAAAAGGTATTTTTTTTAACGACCTATAGGCATTAAAGACTACAATGTATTAAAGACTTCTATGTATTTAACATTCCTATGTAATATAGACTTATATGTATTTAACATTCCTATGTATATAGACTTATATGTATTACATATTCCAATGAAATTGTAGACTTTTAGGTATTACATATTCCGATGAAATTTAGACTGTTAGGTATTACATATTCCGATGAAATTTAGACTTTTAGGTATTACATATTCCAATGAAATTTAGACTTTTAGGTATTACATATTCCGATGAAATTTAGACTTTTAGGTATTACATATTCCGATGAAATTTAGACTTTTAGGTATTACATATTCCGATGAAATTTAGACTTTTAGGTATTACATATTCCAATGAAATTTAGACTGTTAGGTATGACATATTCCAATGAAATATAAACTTCTAGCCATTAAATATTCATATGTAATATAGACGTCTAGGTATGAAAAATCCCAATGTATTGTATATTTCTTGGTGTTAAATATTAATATGTATTACATCCTTCAAGACTACAATGTTTTACAGACTTCTAGTAATTAAAGACTACAATGTATTACAGACTTCTAGTAATTAAAGACTACAATGTATTACAGACTTCTAGTAATTAAAGACTACAATGTATTACAGACTTCTAGTAATTAAAGACTACAATGTATTACAGACTTCTAGTAATTAAAGACTACAATGTATTACAGACTTCTAGTAATTAAAGACTACAATGTATTACAGACTTCTAGTAATTAAAGACTACAATGTATTACAGACTTCTAGTAATTAAAGACTACAATGTATTACAGACTTCTAGTAATTAAAGACTACAATGTAGCAGCAGAGGAGGTGAACAGACCAACTTTTTAGTCGTCAACGATGCTTCCTTCTAGTTAATATTTACTAGGAAGTCCTAATTTGTCAAATAAACCCTTCTAGTTAATATTTACTAGGAAGTCTTAATTTGTCAAATAAACCCTTCTAATAAATATCAAGAGAAGGGTCCATTTGGTAAAAAAAAAAGACGCCATTTAGTTGACGTTCACCTCCTCGGCTGCTAATGCGCTAACTAAATATTTGATCAAGTCCTTAAGATTTCACAAACAAACTAATTTGTAAAACCTCACCTCGTAAATCAATCAGATTATTAGATTGGTCAGTGAGTTTGAAATTAATTCTCGTTAACAAATTATTATGACATCGCATATAGACTAGATTAGTTGGGTCTTCAATAATTAGAAATCCTGGAGGAGCCGTTGGTGCAAATGAGTATAAAATATATCCTTGCTGAGCTTGATTTGATTGTTCGAGATTTATTTGATAATTTCCTTCGATAACATCACATACTAAATTGAGCGCAATCACCGTTGAAATATTCACATTGTTCGGAGCAATATGTCTACCGCCGCCTTCTGGATCATTATTAAATTTCAGAATATTTTCTGTAGGATTCTTCGATTTTTTCCAATTATCGTGGATTCTTTTAAACCCAATATTAATAGCATCGTCAAGTTGTTTCTTTAGTTTATCCGGATTATATCCAGGGATTTTAAAATCTTTAATCTCCGTTTTATTAATCTTATATAGATCCGCAAACTTATCATGTAAGATTTCTTCATTTAATACTTCTTGAATAATTTTCGAGTGAAATATTTTCATATCGTCGATGATTTTATTACCCGTTTCTACGACGTTGATAAATTCATCCTTGGTGAGAGAGCCGGATTTAATAGATATTAGCAGTCGTGAAAAATCATTATTCATTACTGTGAAATTTCCGTTAATGAGAGGAACATAAATTTCTTTATTCAAGAATTTATTAGGAGCATAATCCTGATAACTCTTGACTTCATTGACGGGTTTTATTTTGTTGGTGATATAATCGGATTTCTTAGGTTCGGGTGGAAAATCCTTCGAATTTTCTCGCGAGTTATCCGGTGGTAATTCAGGCCATCCTAACACTGATCTTATAGAACTCTGATAAATATCTACAACGTATCCTTCTGTATTTATCTCGATAGCAGATGATAGTGTTGGTTCATGAACTGTTATAGCGATTTTTGATTCTTTTCCAGTGAGAGATTTTATTCTTCGTTGAAATTCAGCGTTGATCTGTTCGATTTGATATGACCCAGTTGGTATAGAAACAACCTGCCAATCTGGTGTTCCGTCTTCACGATTCTTGTTTGCAAATACCAAGGAATTATTCGGTTGTTGACCACCAAATGCTACCGATCTAATATTAGGCCAGCTATGATACACTCGTAGTTTTGCTAGTGCGATCTCGCTCACGGGAACAGGAATTGGAAAATTAACACTAAATTCGGGACGTGTTGAGGTTATTGATATCGTGCTTGTTTTCACCGGTGTTGTATTTGTTACTATTTGTTGAAGTAGTTCTTGCGACGACATTATTATTATTATTCTGCTCTAATTTCAGCATTGTTGATTTATACAATTGAGCCATAGTTGAAAATTCGCTATCTGATATTGTTGTGTCATCCAACGACGATGATATCAACGAGGATAATTGCGAGTAACCGGCAGATGCAATATGATATTTAATTAAATAATCATGTAGTTTACTCTGGCTACACGATGATAGTTTTTTTGTGATCCCAGTTAATATACCAGCAATTGTAGCCACTGCGGAAATAGCGATTGGAACTACGACCGGAGCAATCATTGTAACCGAAGATAGTATTATTCCAGCAGCAGTGATTACTCCTGACACCGAGTACACGGTGATATCAACTGTGGTTATTCTTCGTTTGTATTTTTTGATTTTTATTTGATATTCTTCACAGAGAGAACTGAGTTTAGTTTGAAACTCTCTGACTTGATCATAGCGATACTGATTCGATGATGGAGTCATTTTATTTTAAAAGCGTTAGCATTTTCAATTACAAATTACTTTGTAATTTTGAATCGTGAAAGAATTTTTAAATTAATTTAATTGTTTACTTAAATCCGCTACGAATTCTACGTACCACGTTACTGAAACCTTGACTAGATTTTTATCTGTATTCGTTATCGTGAATTTTTCAGTTGTATTCTTGTCGATGATCGTTGATATCGTATTATTGACTCCAAATGAACTACTTGATGATATTTCAAATTGAGATTTAATCGGTGATACTATTGTTAATCGATAAATACCCTTGACTGCTGCGGTTATGTCTAAAATGTTATCTTTAGGTGTCCACGTATATGATCCGTGTTGAATCGTGTATACTACGTTGATGATAGATTTATCATGAGGAATTTTTACTTTTTCAACAACGCTTATCATTCTCTTTGCATCACCCTCTATTGCGATTTTGAATGTTTTAAGTTCATCGATGGATTTTTTAATATCGGGAAGTGTTATTTCAATTTTATCAAATGGGCTCCCAATAAACTTATCCATGAGGTTTTTACGAAACGTCATAAATAGTTTCGTGTGTTTTTCATATTCGGATTGAAGAGTTGCTAGTTCTAACATAGAATCTTTTATTACGGTGAGTTTTGGTTCAGTCACTGGTGGATTTCCAAAAAATTCTAGCAGGGGTTTATCAATTTTGTCAACTATATTTCTTTGTAATGCAGTAAACTGGTCAAATACAATTATATGATCATCATACTTATCATTAAGTGATTTTAATGAATTCACTGTGTTATCATATGTTGTTAATTTATCCGTAATTGTTGAAACAAGGACACCTGGTTTGAGTTTACCCTCATCAGAAAATAACGCGATAGTATCCTCTACTGCGTCTCGTTGTTTAACCAAAATATCATTAAGAGAGATATTACTACTTTTCAATTTACCCTGACGATCTTGAAATACAACTATTTCACCAGGATCAACATTTGCTAGGTTTAATATTTCGGATATTTCATCTTCGATTAATTTTTTAATATCCTTGTTATCAACGGTTTCAACTCCACTATCAGGTTTCTTCAGCGATGATAAAGGTCGTCCCCAAATATCAATCATTATTATAGAAATCTTTTTATTATTCAAATCCTATGGATTTCTAATCCGAGAAACGCTAGCGTTTCTACCGCTAGTATACTCATTTACTACTATATGAGGTGGTTTCGAAAATCTTTTGGATATAGCATCAAGTACGTTTAATACTTCATTACCACATATTGGTGGATCAAGCATTGTTTGTGTTGGTAACGTAGAATACCAAGTCTTCATTGGAAGGGTTTTAATATAACGCATAAATTCTTTCGGCGGCGCTAATCCATATGAGTCAAAATAAATAATCCCACGTGGATCAATTGCGTAACAAACCCAGTGAGTTCCAGGTCCGGAGCTGTTATCTAAATTAATAATACCGGTTTCAACATCATTTGGTTGTGCCGGTAACTGATCTCTCATAAAAACCCCTCTGAAATTTTTTATTTTTAATTTTTTAGCGGTATCAATTAAATCAAAATTGGACATAGGAACTATATCGTTCCTGGAATTCGAAGACCTTTTCCGCTGTACCATGAACTCGGGGTTCCTGGTAGTCTTAGACCCTTTCCTTTTTTTTTATACCCCTTTCCAGTTGCCTTTTTCAACGCCATTCCTGCCGCGGTACCAATAGCTCCTAATGCTGCTGCCTTCGCTACCGCTGGGGCTGCTGCGGCAATCAACCCTGGAATCAACCCTAACAACGGGAATATACCACCAGTCTTTTCCATATTACGGATCGCACTTGTAGAAAGAGTAACCTGAACTCCCTTTTTTTCTTTCAGCGCTTTATTAAAATGATTAGTTTGAGTTTTCGTCAGCGATAGTTTATTTCCTCCGCCATTCATTTGATTAGGTTTCAGCGTTATTGTGGTTCCACATTGCTTAGCTGATTTGGATTGTAATTTTTTTATTTGACCAGGTGTCAACGTAACATTGATATTACTATACGACATTATACAAAATAGATTGATTCTAAATCGCGAGTCATTTTTAAAGAATTTTGGATTAAGAAAATCTTACAGATTTTCCACTGGTGCATCTACTAGTCTCATTCGTCCACCAACACCTTCGAGTATCATTGATTTATCACTAAGAATGACAGCAACCGCTCTATAATTATCAATAGCACCAGCACCAACAGGACGGGTTACACGAGCTCGGAAGTGTATATCAACTACGGACTGTTTCATCAAGTCAAGATGTTCCAACGAAAAGTAATAAATCGGATACAGACCTTTAAAATCCAATTGTGATATTTGTAGACCAGTATCTACATTTTGATCACGTCCCATAAATGATAGCAATCGATGATAAACTCGTGCAATATGGTTTTGACCGTAATTAAGTTGTATATCCTCTGATGGTTCTTGTTGTCCGTTTATTTTTAGTGAAACTTCATTACATCCGATTTGATCAAATATCATATGGGAACGTTCTTGATTATCCAATCGCGTTCTATTCTGTAGCGCAATAAAAATATGCCGTGGAGCTGAAACACCCTGTCGTGCTGCCAAATGCCATGTAAATGTACCATCAATATTAGAATCCATGGTATCTGTGGACGTTGTCAACCAGCTTAATAATCTCTTTCCCCCTTGATCCATAAATGATAGCAACCGCGGTTCTACTGACAATGATGGAGTCAACACTGGCATCCATAATGTTAGTTTTGATAAATTTACTCTACCAGCGGCAACGCCAGCAGCGCGCCAGATTGCATTATTATCAGTACCCTTTCTCACTAGTGCTACAGTATGCTTTACTCCATAAATAACTTTTCTGACGTTTCTACAAAATCCAAATATGTGATGGAGCGGAATCGCACATGAAAACCGTCGACGCTCTCCCTGCAATGTTCCTTTTCGTGTTGCAAACCCTAAATTGAAATTATTATTAACGCTTCCGAGAATATCAAAGGCAGCAGCTGGTCTGTCTCTATGTTCAGGGGTATCAAGTTGTGGATCAACTGCAGTAGCTCTTGGAGTATGTATTTTAATATACGGAATGTGCTCAGCGTGATCAGTGATATCCTTAGAGAACATCATAGATGGACCAGCCGATCTAGTATAATCATCAGAATATCTCGCTAACCCGATTATTCCCGTAGCAACATCAACTTCACGTTCAATAGATTCGATTTCTTTTCCATCAATGAGATATCTTGCGCTTTCAAATAAAGCCATGATGCCATTGTTAACAAAACCAACTCGGATAGTTGGGTCATCTGCATATGGTGTTTCATCATGCTGTAAAAGTTCACCTTCAACTTCAATAAAGGCTTCAGCGGGTAAAAAGTATTTACTGGTATCATGAACCTGAAGTTCAATTCTTCCACGAAGATCAGGTTGTACTGCGTGATAAGCAAAAAATTGATAATCACGTACAGAAGTATCTTTAAGCACTGGGGCTTCCATGTCAAATGCAACATCAGGGTTCTGTTTGAACATTTTTATTATATATCCGATGGTCTAAATCAAAAATTCTGAAGAATTTTGAAATTATTTTAAAATAGTTTCATATGAAAACCCCAGGAATTCATTTAGAGAAAATCGATTTTCATGAAATTTTGTCGACGGATTAGCTAAAAAACAATACAAAATCAATAAAAAAAACATCGAAAATTCGATGACAACAACATATTTTAGCCTCACAGGATAAAAAATCTGATCAAAATCGATTTTCTCTAAATGAATTCCTTGGGTTTTCATCCTCGATTTTCATGAAATTTTGTCGATGAATTGCATAAAAACACTAGAAAAATGAGTAAAAACACTAGAAAAATGAGTAAAAAAAGTAAAAAATCTAACAAAATTAGCAAATTATAAATATTTTATAATATAAAAATTCTAAAGAATTTTGAAAAGAATTTTTAAAATAAATATTTAGTTGGGTGTATTTTAATAATGATGATGAAAATATCTGATAATGAAGATAGCGTTAGTAGAATCACAAGTGATTCTGACATTAATGATTCTGACACAAGTGA
Source organism: Unio delphinus (assembly GCA_029339505.1). Classification (NCBI taxonomy): domain Eukaryota; kingdom Metazoa; phylum Mollusca; class Bivalvia; order Unionida; family Unionidae; genus Unio; species Unio delphinus. The sequence continues at coordinate 2,146,818 of JAQISU010000109.1, read as the reverse complement.
TTCTGACACAAGTGATTCTGACACAAATATTAGAAACACTAGTGTTTCTACAATAACCATAACAACTGAGCATCCTATTCAAATAAATAGAATCACAAGTGATTCTGACATAAATATTAGAAACACTAGTATTTCTACAATAACTATCATAATTGGAAATCCTGTTCAAATAAATATTTCTAACGTTTCCGGCGAATCTTCTTAAAACCACTTCCCGAAAGCCCACTTCCGGCTATCATATTTGCTGTTATATTATCCTGGGCGTTAGTCATTAACGACTGTAGTTTTTTATCCACGGCGTTATTTATTATTTTACTAACCTGTGTAGGCATTACTGCAGTAGATGGTAGTGAAGTCATTCCAGAAACACTAGTGTTTCTAATGCTAGCATTTCCAGGTTTTGAAAAATTTCTTCGTGATTTCACTAGCGCTGTTAGTTTATCCCGAGCGGCTGAAAATGCCTTACTAGCAAGATCACCAACAGTGTTAATACCCTTATCTCGGATAACATCAATTGCTTTCATTGCTGCCTGTTTTGCAAATGGAGCCACTTTTGGAGCCATTCTTGAAAATAATCCCATTATAGTATTACCGAGACCATCTCCATAGTATACTCGGTATTTTGGTAATCGTGAGTTTACCACGTAGACGTTAGTTGGTTTATCATGGTTGTAGTGTATGATCATTCTTCTATATACAAAAACACTAGTGTTTTTCCAAATGCTAGTGTTTCCAAATACTAAAGCATTTCCAAATTGATATTTATCTAATCGCAGGAAATTTTCGATTTCCCACCTACGGATTTCCAGTGACATTAGTCACTATGATAACCATGAGAATTTTCAGCTAGCTCTTCAATAAAATCTCTATATGTTGCAATATCCATGATACCACCTTGAAATAACCTCCTACAGATATCAGCTGCTTCATTGATTATTTCCAGTGAGTTATTCCCGGCTCGTTTTCCTCCTACAAGTATTTCTAATCGTGCTATATCACCGAGAATATTGCCGGGACATGTTACATTAGAATTTCCAACTAAGCCACTGCCTGTTTTTGAAAATTCTTTGGATTTTTTAGTGATACCAGTTGCACCCTTCTTAGAATCAGCCTCTGCCATTATTTGTATTTCATCAGGGATTGGGTCTGCTGTGTATACTGGCGGTGGTACTGTGATCCCCTTTACCATAGCTAGAAATTGGTCATAATCAGATCTTATTTTTTTGTTGATTTTATTTTCCCCGCGGTTTGCTAAAAACACCTTATTTGCCCAAAGGAGTTTACTGTTTATAAAATCTTTAGACGTGTCGTCTATTAAATACTTATCTCTATTTACTTTTTTAATGTTGTCGTTGGTAAATTTAGCTAAACCATTGAGTGTTGGGATATTTTTGATTGTATTTAACGCATCAACTGTAAATATATTTTCAGGATTATAGCCCCCCCCTTGGAACAGCTTCTTGTTGTTGTTCTTCCTGAAATTCTTCTGGTTCAGGTGGAAATGCTTGCATTTCTAGTGAGGAAATATCAACATCACCTAATCGTTCAATTTCTTCCTGAAGTTCTCGTTGTTGTTCTTCTTGTCGTCTTGCAGTAGTTATTATATCACCAGGAAGTGTTTTTAATGATTTTTTCGTTTGTTTAGTTCGTTTTGCTATTTTCTCTAACACAGGGAGAAAGGACTCTTTTTGCGTGCTTTCTTGTTTAGAGATTGCTGTTTTCACACCCTCAGTTGCACTAACAATAGGTTTGAAGAGTTGTTCTGTATCCTCTGTGAAGTCAGTCTGAAATAATTGCCGTTGTTGAAGTTTTTCGCGGATTCTATCACGAAGGGGTAATATTTTCTTAAGAGCTTCAAGTCTTTCTTTAGTGTTCCGTGTAGTTAATGATTGTCCTATCATTATTAAAAGAGTATCACTAATTTTCAAATGCAAAGCATTTCTTTGCAAAGCATTTCATTGCAAATCATTTCGAAAGAAATCACTAACTAAAAAATGTAAAATATTTTAATACTTCCTTGTTGTTACACACATAATTTTACTTCCTCATACCGTACTGGTTATACAAACAAAGGAGGCTCTCTACGCATGGGGCTCATCACCTTCAGAGTTTTCCATTAACATTTTTAATTGTCTCACTTTACAATTAATAAGTCTCTTTTGTTCATATTCTAATCCTAATTGCTTACGTACACGTTCAACGATGCTACATAATGGTACGAAGACATTAACATCTTCAGTATTTACTAAACTCTCACGTATAAGCTTTTGGATATTTTTGATTAAAAAATATTTCTTAGATAGAACATATTTTCCTGTCTGTTCTGCAAATTGTATATCCTCGAAATTGGTCATAATTTGATCACAATCCAAACCTGAACATAATTTTACATTTTCATCCTTCAACTTATTGATTTCAATAATAATCAATTTGAGATTTTCAAGATTCATATATATATATATATATATATAAAAATATATTTGTTTAAATGCAAAGTATTTTAAATACAAAGTATGAAAATTCTTTAAAAGTATTTCAAATACAAAGTATTTCAAAATGAATTCTGGATACACTAAGGTGTTGATCATCTTAGTATACCCAGAAGCTTAATGCGATTATAGGTGATTATGATTATATATAATGAATGACGACGGCACAATTCACCGTTTTAAACCCCCTTGGTGTTTTATACATCAAGCAGCGCGCTCAACGGTTAACCGACAAACACATAACAATAGATTATAGGTGAACAATGAATGAATTGATTTCAATGACAATGACGACGGTACAACAATAGATTATAGGTGAACAATGGAATGAATTGATTTCAATGACAATGACGACGGTACAACAATAGATTATAGGTGAACAATGAATGAATTGATTTCAATGACAATGGATGACGCGGGCTATTCTACATTCAAGTGTAAACAAAACCACAAAATCGAAACTTTGGTTTTGAATGTCAATAATAACGTTCATACCACGTGTGACGGTGTGGTTTTGTTTACACTTGAATTTCGGCTAATGCCCAATTATAATAAAGACGAATTTGTATATATACACTCATTACGACGAGGTGATATAAAATAGGTGTAGTGATTGTAATTATTTGTTTGTTTATTAGCGATCACTGACAACGTTGAAAACACATATAATACTTGAAACAGACATTAAAAAAAATGTTTAAATACGACGTGTTTATAAAACAGTTCTGTTAATACTTGAAAAAAGACAAAATTGATTATGTTTTGTTCAGATTTATTTAATTATAACAGCCAATGAAAAATCGAAGATTTTCCAACACTAGCGTTTCCGTGTTTAAGATCCGTAACTCTGTCATTGGTGGAAATCCTATGGATTTCACACGCGTTATACCTAACGGAGTTATCTCCCATGTGAAATTGCAAAATGAAGATTTTCAATGGAAATTCTTTCACAATTTCACGAAGCAATTTCCAATGCAAATTATACATAAACAAACTGAATTTTGTTTTTAAAACGCTTTGAAAAAGCGGTCTTATAAATTCCTTCTGCTACTTTTTGTACCGAGGGGGGGAAAATATCGAAATACCTACCAGCTTCTGTCATTGATTGAAATACCATCTCCGTGTCAGTATTAAACGATCTTACAGGTCTAGCAATTTTCGGGTATTTCCCAGTTCTTCCTCGTTTTGTGTTTTCACATTGAGAAATAGCTTGAAGGTTGTTCAATTTGTTATTCTTGGGATTAGAATCAATATGATCAATAACAAAACCATCCTTGATTAATCCATTATGCACTTCATAAACGAAACGGTGATTGAGATACATTTTCCCTCCAGCATTAAACATCAAATAACCCATACCATTATCCCGCCCAACAGATTTCTTATTTTTACTGTGTCTAACAACACCATCACTAGAAGCTTCGTAATTTTTAATAACAGGATGTCTTTGAAATTCTTGGCTCATTTGTATATATAATATATCTATTTGTCTAATTCATTAATTGGCTGAATTATAACATTAACAAATCTTTTTATATAGTCATCCGTAGTTTTTATGATTTTGTCATTGACGTCGTCAGGATTTTTGATTCTTCGCTTGTCATAATAACGTTTTAACTCTCTATAACGCTTACCCCCGCAATTAATGCATAACTGCGACTTGCCTCTTACACCTACCCCACAATGCAAGCATGGTAGAGGTCCCTCCGAACCGTTTCTCACACTCTGCATATGATACCCACAGAATTCATTTCTACATGATTTGTTACACGGAGTCTTTGATCCAATCATAAGCCATTTGCAATGATTCATTATATAAAAATTTTCTATTTAAATACTTGTTTTAATTATTAATATGAAAGGATTCAAGAGATTATCGAAAATTAAGCCTTGGAAAAATGTTAGATTTAATCTCGATAGAATCTCTGATATACCTAAAAGTCTAGTAGATGATAAACCACTATTGAGTAAAATCAGCGACTGTTTTAATGAGTTTAAGCGTGATGGAGTATCTCATACGTGGTCGACATTTCGAATTATTGATGAAGATGTCAATGTACCTGTAATTGATGCTACTATGAATGATATAAGAGCAGCTGAGATACTTTCACACCTTGGCGGGAAATCTCTACTGAAGTATTTTTTTAGAATAAAATTCATTATCGAAGAGGAAGGTGAATGGATTATCAGAGATAAATTTGACCCAATCCTTAAGGATAAAAAAACTGTTATTGTGAGTAGAGATTCCAAACCAGGAATTCTAACTGGAATTGACAAACCATACTATGAGAAATCTTACCCTGTAACAGCAGTTGTGTATGGGTTATATCCAATAAATAATAATCCTAATATTACAAAACTAGCTCCAATGTTTTCATCATCAGTGGCTTTGCCACTTAATTGTGTAGCAACACGGTTAATAGAACACTTCAAAAATGCATCCCGGGGAAACAAATTAACTGAACAACGACGAAACAAAATAACCGAATGGGAATTGACAGTGAAACAGCGCGGGGCAACGATTTCTGATATAGCTAAATTAGAAGCATTATTAAAATTTCCAATATCGGTAGCGACAATAACCGGAGAAGTATTATACGAACCGAAATATCAATCGCGAGGAGCTCCAATTGAAATTATTGATCATAACAAACACGCGTGGACACCAGCGGTAAATATATTTCCACGAGAAAGAACTGTTCGATATATCCCTAAAGAATTTTCTATGGATGATTTCTATGAAGAGAAATTATTTGATGCTATTCACGCGTTAACCAAAGACGACCCTGTGTCAGTATGGTTACTCAGGAGTAATGAGGATCCGGAAATAGGATTTGATCAGTTTGTAAAACCAAATGGTGAATTATATCGAACTGAAGAATTAGATACTAGAATGAGAAAAATCGCTAATGAGTATTTAGAAAATTCTAAAGAATTTTCAGAGGGAAACACTAGCATTTCTACAGAAAAACTACTTACGGATAGTTTTACTATTCCATCAGTGGTAGCTCACTTCGCACGAGAAAAGAATTCATGGCGTCCAACACGAAGTGATTTTCTGGAGGATGTGAAGTTGAGTTGCGTCGAATTTGGTCATGGAGGATTGTGGAATACGAAATACTCACGTGATGGTATGATTTCAATTGATATATCCGCGTGTTATCCTGGAAGTTTTCTCGGATATGGAGAATGCTCTGAATATTTTAAACGATTTGGACATCCCACACATGAAATGACTCGTGTTGCGATTAATGGTCCATTGCCTGATTTTGATTTAACCGGGTTCGCTCGTGTGATATCATTCGAATTAGCTACAGGGTTACATCCGTGTAGTTATCTTTGGCTTGGTAGACATATGTATGAAAAAGCGTGGATGCCAATTGTGCTATTGCGGTATATGATCGATTGTGGTATGCTAATATCGTTAATTGTCAGTGAAGCGATTATTTGTTATAACGCTCAGAAAGATGTTTGGTTACCAAAACCTGATCTAGAAAAAATAATTAACGAACAACGAAAACAATTTCTAGATGGAAATTCGAAGAATTTCAGCGAGGAACAAATCATAGATTGGTCTAAGAAATTATTCGAAGGTAGTAATAGAGAGGCTAAAGATCTCGGACGAAAAATAATCGGTAAATTTACTCAAGGTGGAAGATTTGATAATGCAAAATATTCTTCGAGATTAATCATAGACGATGAAGAATACAATTTCATAATATCTGATTTAATAAAAAAAGGGAAATTTGTAACCCGTAAGAATGCTTTTCTATCAGGGGAATTAGATGAGGAAGCTTACAAATCTGCGAGCGGAACTAATAATGTTTGGGTAGATGATGTCCTTCGAAATGGTAAGAAACTAGGTACGGTTGTTACCTACTGTGATGGAAAAAGTTGTCAATACACACAATTGAGAAGTTCTATGCTAGCCTATTCTTGTATTAATCTATTCTCGATGATAAATAGATTTCCTAATACCGCGGTTAGAGTAGCTACTGATTCGATGTATATCCATGAGAAATACAAATCAGATGTAGCTAAATTCACAGATCCTAAGGAAGCGTGGGGGAATTGGAGGTTTAAAAAAGAAACACTACATGAATATTGTAAATCCGCAGACGTTGCTATGGATGATAAATACTTGAAAAGTAACCATAATATCTCAGAGATTAAATCAGAATTTTCTACTGCACCGCCCGTATCCGATCCGATTTGTAGATACAAGACAGTTTATTTAAACGGCTGTGGTGGATCAGGAAAGACAACTCGTGCAATCGAATTATTTCGTAATAGAAACACAAGTGTTTCTAACATGATTGTGTTAACACCAACTCACAGACTCGCCAGAGAGATGATAGCGCGGGGGGTAAAAGCCTGTACTTATCACAGCTTCTTTCGATGGAAAGGCGATACATGGACTCCTGATCGAATGGGCGATAAATTCATTCCTGATGTAATAATCTGGGATGAAATATGCACGGTATCGTTAACAGTATTACAGATATTTCTTGAATGGTTGTTATTGAAAAATACAAAAGTCGTCATGTGCGGGGATCACGGCCAACCGCAGCCATTTGTTGGTGGATCTCCACATGAATGGTTAAAAGGATTTGTAGATTATTATGAAGAGATTAATACCGACCATAGATCACTTGATGAACAATTACGAGAATTCAAAGCGCTAATTAGATTACAACCGGATAAAATCCAATGTGAAATAGCGCGTGAAATAATTTCAGAAACTCCCATGAATGATTTTTGGGAAATGTGGAAGCCAAATGATTTAATAATCGCGAGTAGAAAAATAGTCAGAGACGCACTTCAGATGAAGTTGTTTGCGCTACATAAAGAAAAATTTGCAACGCTTCCAGTACCACTCTGTTATAGACCTAAGGATACACGAAAGCAGAATATCGACGTTGACATTCCTGGACAACAACAAAAGCAGAATTTAGTATTAAATGATATTGTGCTGGTTGATATCAGCGTCGTTAAAGATGCATTAGGTGCTGATAAATCCCCATGGACGTTAGGTTATGCAGCAACAATACACTCTTCACAGGGATTGACTATATCCGATACAACTCTTTGGATAGTAGATAATCATATTGAGTGGTCAAATTTAGTTTATCTCGCAGTATCCAGAGTACGGCGAATAAACCAACTTCGAAGAATTGTTGTTGACGATGAAATCATTGGTAACGATATTATCACTGGTGATTTTATCACTGGTGATATAATCAGAAAAAAACTCTCTGGTTATAAACAACAGGATAAAAAAAATAAAAGAGAATTTGACATTGATGCTGAATTAATTAAGACACTAAAGCAACAACAGAACAATCACTGCGCGAGTTGTAATTGTATAATGAGTTGGAATTGGTCGGATAAAGATCCTCGCCAATTCACCGTAGATAGAAAAGATAACAATCTCGGTCATGTCAGAAACAATGTGAGGTTGACTTGTCTTGAGTGCAACAGACGCCGGGGTGACAGCACCTTAGGTGCTAGTTAAGACCACGCGGTGGTAATTGAGTATCCTCAGGAATCACTTGTAATTGTTCGCGTGTAAATCCTCGCTGAGGAGCAGTTGAATCCAGTTTATAGATTGGAGGTCTACCAGTTGATCGTGTTATACCGGATATTTTATGCGTAGTGACACTCCAAATAGGATCAGTAGCTCTTTTTTTACCACCCTCAAGCTCTCCTGGTTCGTATAAGTACCTTACAATGACATTACTACCAAGAATTGGTTCTTTTTGTGAAATTCCTTGGATTTCCATTTTGATAGACGCCTTCTTAATAGCGTTGACAGGTTTCATATTAATTGTTCTAGTAATCTCATTATTGATTGCGGTAATCACAGCTGGTAATCTCTTGACCCATTCACGGGATCGTTTATCCTGGATGAATTCTTTTGCGTATTGATATCCGAATAATCGCTCAGCAAGGGTTTTATTAAACCGTTCAACAATTGCCTGATCGCGATGTAGCGCAGTGTGTCCTCGTCTGATGGCGACATTATGATGTTTCATCGTAGATGTAACAACACCTTGAAATTCCTTGCCAGGATCAACTTGTAACAGATTTGGCCAGCGCAGAGGACCTCGTCGATAAATCCTCTCAAATGCAGAAGCTACTTCAGTAGATGATTTTGTTTTTAACGGTTCTGCTTCTTTGTATCGACTTGCAATATCAACTAACGTTAACGCGTATTTGTAACCGTTGTCATGCGGCAGAAATAGTATATCAGCTTGATGAACTTCATTAGGTGTTGTAACATCAAAATGCGAATAGTTAATTTGTTTAGGCGCTGGTAGATAAATTTGCCATATTGCCTGTTTAGATAACCAGTTTGCCGCTGTAGTTTTTTTCACCTTTGATGCGCTAGCGAGTTTATTAATTGCTGCGTAACCTCTCCAGTATCCTCTCGGAGAATAATAAATAGATTCCATATTAAAATGCTAGCATTTTCAATTACCAGCACCTAACATCAATTTACCCTTCATAGCAGATTTTACCAACCAAGAAGCCAACTTTTCTTTGAAGGATTTATCAGGAATAGCATTTAACGCATGAATTAATTTTACATCTGCGAGATGTCTATGTTGAAGATTGCTGCTTTTATAAGCGACATCATGAGCATGACACGCCTTATCAATAGCGTTTATTGGATATTCGCCGGGTCGGGGCTGATTTTGATCATCAAGTCTGATATCTAATCGTGTTCCCGGTCCACAGTAGCTATATCCTGGAAGGTGCTTTTCTCCTGGATACTTTGCCCACGGTGTTCCTGGGAGTTTTGTCAATTTGGCTGCAATATCACCTCCTCGTTTTTTTTTAAAGCCTTGGTTGCACCAAGGGAAGTAAATCTAAATTTTTTCGTACTACACTGTACGCATTTACCAGAAAGCGCTGATCGATTATTTTTCGTTGTAATCGTCGTCAAGTCATTTGTGCCAGTACGCGTCCTACACTTCACACAATATAGATCCATAATTATATTATATAACGGCATGAATGTAATTGATTATTCAGCTACGAAACGACGGGAACCTATTAGACACCATGCAATGTTACCAAATTCTATTCGCGCGATTATCATCGGACCATCTGGAAGTGGTAAAACACAATTGCTACTTAATTTGATAACGAGATGGATGAAGTGGGATAAATTGTACATGATTGCTCCGAGTGTAGACGATCAACGATGTTATGAAGTATTAAAGGATTTTAATGATGCCGCGCGAGAAATTAACGGTGATGGTGTTATTGAGTTTATAACCGATATCGAAGAGGCACCGAACATTGATGATATTGATGGAAGTATTAACAATTTAGTCGTATATGATGATATTATGTTAGATAATCAAAAGAATCCTGCTAGAATATTTTCCAGAGGCAGACATAAAAACACCGATGTGATATATATCACTCAACGTTACACTCAAATACCAAAAGTGATCAGAGATAACTGCAATATGCTGTGTGTATTTAACGGAGTTGATACTCATACTCTTAGAAATATTTGGCAAACTTGGTGCGGTGGTGATATGGATCATAATCGATTTAGAAATTTCTTTAGCCACGCTCAGTCAATCCCACACGGATTTGTGACGATAAATTTATCAGACCCTCGGACAAGATATCGTATCGGACTTGATCAAATATTTAGTTAGTGAAATCCTTCGGATTTCCAATCGAAGATTTTCATAGCAGCCGAGGAGGTGAACGTCAACTAAATGGCGTCTTTTTTTTTACCCGAAAACTCCACGAATTTTACAAGCATCGTAGCAGCAAAGGGGATGGTGACAACAAAAATGACGTCGTTTTTTTTTTTTAATTTTATTTTGATGAATGGAGGCTTATATTAAGCATTTTCGAGAAAGCCTCAGTTTGCTAAATCGACGCCTGTAAAAGTTGGTCTGTTCACACTCTCTGCATTTTGTTAGATATTTTCGGTTTCCGTAGAAGCCTTATTTTTGCTTGAAAACTTGGTCTGTTCACCCTCTCTGCTGCTAATGTATTACAGACTTCTAGTAATTAAAGACTACAATGTACTACAAACTTCTAGTTATTAAAGACTACAATGTATTACAGACTTCTAGTAATTAAAGACTACAATGTATTACAGACTTCTAGTAATTAAAGACTACAATGTATTACAGACTTCTAGTAATTAAAGACTACAATGTATTACAGACTTCTAGTAATTAAAGACTACAATGTATTACAGACTTCTAGTAATTAAAGACTACAATGTATTACAGACTTCTAGTAATTAAAGACTACAATGTATTACAGACTTCTAGTAATTAAAGACTACAATGTATTACAGACTTCTAGTAATTAAAGACTACAATGTATTACAGACTTCTAGTAATTAAAGACTACAATGTATTACAGACTTTTAGTAATTAAAGACTACAATGTATTACAGACTTCTAGTAATTAAAGACTACAATGTATTACAGACTTCTAGTAATTAAAGACTACAATGTATTACAGACTTCTAGTAATTAAAGACTACAATGTATTACAGACTTCTAGTAATTAAAGACTACAATGTATTACAGACTTCTAGTTATTAACAAGACTACAATGTATTACAGACTTCTAGTTATTAAAGACTACAATGTATTACAGACTTCTAGTTATTAAAGACTACAATGTATTACAGACTTCTAGTTATTAAAGACTACAATGTATTACAAACTTCTAGTTATTAAAGACTACAATGTATTACAGACTTCTAGTTATTAAAGACTACAATGTATTACAGACTTCTAGTTATTAAAGACTACAATGTATTACAGACTTCTAGTAATTAAAGACTACAATGTATTACAAACTTCTAGTTATTAAAGACTACAATGTATTACAGACTTCTAGTAATTAAAGACTACAATGTATTACAGACTTCTAGTAATTAAAGACTACAATGTATTACAGACTTCTAGTTATTAAAGACTACAATGTATTACAAACTTCTAGTTATTAAAGACTACAATGTATTACAAACTTCTAGTAATTAAAGACAACAATGTATTACAGACTTCTAGTTATTAAAGACTACAATGTTTTACAGACTTCTAGTTATTAAAGACTACAATGTATTACAGACTTTTAGTTATTAAAAAGACTACAATGTATTACAGACTTCTAGTTATTAAAGACTACAATGTATTACAGACTTCTAGTTATTAACGACTACAATGTATTACAGACTTCTAGTTATTAAAGACTACAATGTATTACAGACTTCTAGTAATTAAAGACTACAATGTATTACATACTTCTAGTAATTAAAGACTACAATGTATTACAGACTTCTAGTTATTAACGACTACAATGTATTACAGACTTCTAGTAATTAAAGACTACAATGTATTACAGACTTTTTGTTATTAAAGACTACAATGTATTACAAACTTCTAGTAACTAAAGACTACAATGTATTACAGACTTCTTGTTATTAAAGACTACAATGTATTACAGACTTCTAGTTATTAAAGACTACAATGTATTACAGACTTCTAGTTATTAACAAGACTACAATGTATTACAGACTTCTAGTTATTAAAGACTACAATGTATTACAGACTTCTAGTTATTAAAGACTACAATGTATTACAGACTTCTAGTTATTAAAGACTACAATGTATTACAAACTTCTAGTTATTAAAGACTACAATGTATTACAGACTTCTAGTTATTAAAGACTACAATGTATTACAGACTTCTAGTTATTAAAGACTACAATGTGTTACAGACTTGTAGTTATTAAAGACTACAATGTATTACAGACTTCTAGTTATTAAAGACTACAATGCATTTTAGACGTATAAATGCTGTAAACTACAATTTATCATAAACTTGTAGATATTTAAGTCTCCAATGTATTCTAGACTTCTAGGCATTAAAGACTACAATGTATTAAAGACAGGTATTACAGACTACAATGTATTAAAGACAGGTATTACAGACTACAATGTAACCGCTCCGGTGGCTTTAATGTAGAGCGTCTGCCTCGGATGCGGGATGTCGGATCATTAGGTGGTTAGTGTTTGGACTGGTCATCCTGGTATCAGGATAATGTGACTGGGTTGGGCATAACGCTATATGTCTGCGGCATGATGCCCCACTGCTAAACATGACTAAACTGTCACATTGCAGACATCGTAGCAATAAGGTTGAAAAATTGTTAAAGCAACGTTTAGAATCACACACACACACACACACAGACACACACTACATTGTATTAAAGATTACTAGGTACTAAAGACCTTTAGGTACGAAAGACTACTGAGTATTAAGGACTTCAGGGTACGAGTAGTGAATGGGGCCACTTTAGCGACAATAGTGACTGAACGTTGTTATAGTGTTTATCGCCATTTTTCAGCACACAATAAATAGGCTATACATGATGGCCGGTAATAATGGGGGAGGAAAACCCCCGGAAAGAACCACCGAACCACGAGAAGCTAATGGCAAGCTTTCTCACATACTCACATTGGCCTAATTTGAGACTGGAACCCACGCAGACAGAGGTGAGATGGCAGAGATCTGTAACGGAAAGCGCTTTGGACCACTCGATCATTCGGGGCCCCTGATGACTGAACGTTAAAATAGGTATATCAAAATTGCCGACAAGGGCAATTTTGTGAGTGTATAGCGAGCTAAAATGTTGGGGCACATTAGCGACAAAGGTAATGGAACATGGGTGAATTCATGGTACTGGACACGGGCGACAATGTTGCAAGGGTCTGACCCAAATCGAACGCAGTGAATCAATAAAACAGAGTTAGAACATGACGAAAACTAAAAAGACGATGAATTGCGTTGCACCGGACGTATAGACAATAATGTGTTCCTGCACAGTCACCTTAGCCACCTTCTCCTTCCTTACCACACGTTGAACATTTTAAACAGAGACAGAAAGAAGAATTGTAGAATATTTTTTGCAGCATCAGAACTAATCAGAACAAGCCTTTCTCTTTCAACAGCAATAGCGAGAAGAAGACGTGCCAAAAAGGCATCGACAGGAAAAAGAAACAAAGAAGAAACAAGGTATAGGAGAGAAGGGTTGTTAAAGTCAAACAGTGACGATACTCTTAGACATTTTGGCAGAGTTAGGGAATCAAAGAAATATATCAGACTTCTTTACTGCGACCCAATGGAGACAAAACTTCCCGGGCCAAACTCTCCAATCCCGTCCACACACCTACTGGGCATGAAATACCCACCCTAGTGGTAAAGGTATAAGCCAGTTAAACCTCAATTCTTCTCCTTCATGAGATTTTTCTTTTAAAGCAACTTTCCTTTTCATTGCAACCCACTTCTCTCGAAAAGAGACTACTTCATGTTTGCCAAAGTCAAGTAAAACTTAAATCCCTTTTTCCCCATGATGTACGTGTGTGAGTGCCTGACTGTAGGTCCATATGATAAAATCAGAACCAAGAGACATAATTTTATGTCTGGTCTATTCTCTGAAACATTTTACAATCCAATATCGTAACACAACACGTTAAAAAGTATATAGACTTCTAAGTCTTTTCAGTCTCTCCTTATTTTAAAGTTCTTCACTGTCACGTGTTTTTCCTCTTCTTTCTTACTTTTTCTTTCGTCTTTTTTCTCTTTCTGGACGTGTCGGGGTTCTTCTTTTACATGTTCGGAAATCCTCTCTTTCTCCCTCACATGTTGTTTCCAATGTCCTTTCTATTGACAATGAATGATGACAGGTATATTTACTTTTGTCCATGGCATTTCAAATGTAGTCGTTTTTACTTTTTGCAATCAAGATGAAACGATCGCACCATTGCATCAAGAAACAAGAAGAAAGTAAGAGACAGAAACGTGATATATCGCCTCGCACAATATCGCGAGACTTGGAACAAATCCATGCCTTCGATTTTGAAAATGACATGAGTGAGCCAGAACTCAGATCCAGAGAATCTACGTTAAACCAAAGTCTAGCCCCAGTAACCTGTGAAAACTACTATCACATTCGAGAGACGAACACACGCTCCTCGTTAAAAATTAAAAATCATAGCCTACACGTACACGGTGAAGTTTAAAGAGTTCAAGTCCGACGTATCGTTGGAGAAAGCAGAGGGATTCATCACCGATCTGTGGGATTCTTTGTTAACCACACTGAAACAGCCATGGCAAACCAAAAAAAAAACACGATCGCCTGATATTTTCCATTGATCACGACAGTCTGAAGTCCACGGTTTGGATAGAGTTTAGCAAGCCATCAAAATCGAAATCTTCCAAATTCGTCGTTGCAGCTGTCAAACGATAAGTTTCACCATTGGAAAAAAGGACACTGTAACTGGCCCATATTTCTCTTCCCAAAGGGACCGGACGCAAACATTTGTTACTGGTGGACTACCTTTGCACCACTAAAAAGATCCTCGTCAGAATTAACCCACAAGACAAGACGTGTTTAGCCCGGCCCATCGTGAGGAGACGAATGTATTCCGATACGAGGAACACGGTAGAATGGAAAAGAGCATAGCAAACTATTCAACAATCGGACCGAGCCCAACAACTAAGAGAAACAAAACTCATCTTACAGCAAGCTAGGCTATCTAATGCCAACCTATGGCATTCCTGAAATGTAAATCTTGCAAGACGTCTTAGTTCGACGTTACACCTTAAAAGTACTGCCTCAATAAGTGCGCGGACCTCTGTTGTTTCAAGGCAAATATTTCAAAGACGGAAATAAAACCACTTATATCATCACGAGGAACATTTTGCTGGAATTACCAGTATCACCGGATTCCTGGGATACAGTTATTACTGTGAGAAATGTGACTGGCTACAACAATCGAGAGCAACACAAGCATTGCGAGTCGAAATGGGAGGGATGTTTGGCCCCGAAACCCTATGTGTACGAAGGACAACAACGAGTACATTGTCCAACTTGTCAGCGACCTTTTGTCAACCCCACATGTTACCAACAACATCTTAAAACGGAAGGGCACAGAAGAAAAGTGCTTGTCAACTCCTGAGATTGTGTCCTTCTTGTGGACAAGTGATACGAAAAATGATGCCAAGGCAATGTCCAGGAAAGAAACTATGTCACACGTGTCACCAGATCGTGGACTTGGAACACGAATGCTACATTTACAAATGCCAGCCCCCACAGGAGGATTATGAAGATGACCAGAAGAAAAAAGAGAATTTCCATTTTTTTCTATTTCGAATGCATACAAGAGACTGGCATTCATTATCCTAATTTCTACGTGGCTTTTCCAGCGTGCGAGAAGTGCATCCAAGAACATATCTTTTGTCATTGCCCTCACTGCAGCAAGATTCCTGGAGGACGTGCAATAATCTTTCGAGAACCGAACACGCTGGCCGATTTCTCCCAATGGATATTAGACCCCATTGGCGAGACGTGGGGTCTAGAGGTCATCGAACGTTACGGAGATTGTCATCGCAATGCCACGGTGATGCCTCACAATTTATCTGGATACAATGGACAGTTTCTTTCGAGACACTAAACGAAACAGAGCACTGAACGTCCTAAAGTCACTTTGAATGGAGCCAAATTCGTGTCCATGCAAGTGGGACATGTGCCGTTTAATGATTGCCTTTGAGTCGAATTATTAAAACGTTTGAATGACAGAAATGGCCAAAGGTTATTTTCCGCACTTTTTCAATACCGAAGCCAATCAATTACCCCATTTGCCTGAGACCCACTACTACTACCCCAACAACATGCGCACCGATCAACCAGAAGCTTTTACGGTTGGTACCATCTCACGTCTCAGACCCCTTCGAATTTCAGGAAGAAATGTTAAAGTATTGTCGATCCGATGTGAACATTATACGACTTTGCTGTGGAAAATTTAAAGAATTATTCATGGAACACGGAGGGGTCGATCCTCTGAAAGAAGCCTGCACTATTACCAAAGCGTGTTCCTTAGCATACCGCCAAAGATACATATCCGAGAAGTCCCTGGCTGTCATTCGGCCTCATACTACCAACTTTGTCAAACGTCAATACTCGGTCAAAGCTCAACGCCGCCTACATTACTTGTGCGACAAAGAAGATAAATTCATCCAACATGCCCGAAACGGAAGAGGTGAACAGACCATCAGAACGTATTAGGTGGATGGATGGGGCTTCGAAAACCGTAAGATCGTTTGCTTTTTTCATGGATGTCTGATTTGCTACCCTCAACGTGACACTTAAAATCAGTTTTTACAACGCACTATGAAAGACGTGCACCAGGCTACTTGTCAGCAGTGCCTGAAGTTAGAGAAGCAAGGATACCAAGTGGTGGAAATGTGGGAAAACGAGTTCGATCACTCTTTGAAAACCGAGCCCGAGTTTAAATTCATCGTGTTAAGTTACAAGCTGGTGGACCCTCTGAACCCATGTGACAAGTTTGTATGGAGAACGAACGAATATCACCTGTTTGCTTTACCACACCGACTAGGAGAAATGAAAAGAAAATAATTGTTCGCTGTATCCTCTCGTGTGCAGATAGTGTCACTTTTCCGCAGGGCACACACAATTGCTAATGGAACACAATAACCTGGACAACATTTGACAACACGAAGGATTGATTCAATGTAAAGTCTTGCCTCCCACCGACTTGTACTGGCCCTTTTTAACTCACCATTGCCAAGGAAAACTGATGTTACCCTTGTGTCATACTGTAACTAAACGCGCAACCAATACTAACCTTGTCAACCCAGGAGGAATGCACCTTAACAGGAACCTGGGTCAGCGTGTTTAAAACTCTGGCTCTGGGATAACAACTATTAGAAAGGTACCAAAATTACCACTTTCCCAAGACAGACCAGTAACACAAGGGTGACGAAACTCAGAATGGCATTTTTTTTCGGACTACGTGGATACATTTTAAAACTGAAACAAGAAGCCAGCGGTTATCCTTCCTGGTGTCAAACTCCCGAAGACCAAGAGAAATGCAAAGATCAATACTTTGCTAAAGTGATGTTGACTTGTTTGTGGGGAGAAAATGGCACAACGTCCGTATTTAACCAAGACGGTGTATTTGACAACAACTACTCACTACTTCTAGATGATTCACGACAAAACCAAATACATGAAACACGTGGAAGTCCTTCGCGAGGACTTGATCCTGGTCAATTACGAAGAAAAACTGGACATTGTACAGGCTGACGAATTTGGAAATGTGGCATCCAATATTAGCTTAAAATTGTACAAAGCGTTACACCAATTAGGAGATCGTGTGCAGTACTTTGACATAGTTGCATCTACATTGATCGCCCGGGTCACCTAGAGACCGTTTAGGATCCTGGAAGGACGAGCACCACAACGACAAGATTCTATGTTTTGCTAGTGGTCGTTCCAAATAAACAGACCCCCAAGGAAAAATGTACACCGAGTATAAAGTGAAAGGACTGACTCCGAATTATGAATGATCGCATCCGTCAAGTGGTGAAATTTTGAGTCTGAAAGAAGCCTTGTAGTCTGGATATGATTAACATTTAAAAGTGACCACATACAAACCTTACCAGATTGAGCGTTTAGACAAATGTGTACCACAAGCATTTACCATATGGATGTGTCGATATTGGTGTATATCCCAAGGAGGAATTAGCCAGAGCCGGATTATCTACTTAGGCAAAGGTGATAAAGTCATGTGCTTCATTTTTGGTGTGTTAATTTCACTAGCGGAAATATAAATATTCCGACGGCTTAGATGGAACATGTTTGATTATCTCCACACCCTCACAACCTATCTTTATTGGGACATTAGTAATTGAAGTGGCATACCATTTCGTTTAAGAAACCAGCTTGTCAAAGAGTCAAACATTAGACACCACCTAGACAAGTATTTAAACCCCATTAACAGGTAATACTCAAAGATTACCAAACGAAATGCAAGAGAAGGTTTGCAAGGACGGTTTGCAGGAACTTACCAGAGCAAAATCTCACTTGGTCACTGAGGAACTTGTGTGTCAAAACATTTACAAGAGGAAAGTGACAAAAGTCAACAAACTAGGTCATATTTCTCTGGATCAAGCCTGCGTGCTTCCGAATATTCCGCTTTAGACGATTTACATTAGAAGATTTTATGGTCATTCTTGACAGTTTATTGAATGGCAATGGTCAGAAATTACACATGGAGTCCATCAGTTTAACTCTTGGAGCAGATTTAAATACATGAAAGAGAATTAGAAGTGACCCACAACATCGGTATAAATACTGACTGACATGTTCATGGACACTTTACAAGAGAACATTCGTGGTTTGCCTGTGGAGTTGAGAACACTTTTACCGAGAATTGGTCAAAATAAAAGTCCAACGCAAAAAACAATTGCATCCGCTACGTCACCAGTCTTGGAACCAGCAAGGACAGATTCATTTTGAAAGCGTTCCAGTGGTCAGACATTGTTCAACTGGACAAGGACCAGAAGACTTTGGTTGCTACTCATCTTACTAGTATAGTGAGTTCTAGATTAAGAGTTAGAGGATAACCTAAATATTTTATGCTATCAAAAATTTTATCTGTATGGGAGCATTTTGTACAGTGTGTGGTGTGTGCACTAGCGACTAATCAACTTTAACAATAAACAATTCACGAAATTCGCCACTGGAGTACTATTAGTTCTGTGCAAAAAGTACGTGTATTGTCTCAATACAGGAAAGAGGGTATATAAACTGACTACCGTGGCACGATCTTTATTACTCGTGATACAACATATTCTACGGAAGGAAGTCAATAACAGTGTTCAGACTTGGTGGAATGCCAACTCTTGTTAATAGCACCGTATCCAATGAATATGGATCGTCGTATAGTGTGTGTCTAAGTGACTTGCTTTCTAGGATTTCGTTTACCAACCGATTTCTTGTGGGATCGGTACGATCTGTACTATGACGTACAACCAAATATATGAGAGTAGTACCTTTAAATATACACGAGATACTAATTATGTTAAACGCCTTGCGCTTTCATCTTTATATTTCTCGTCCTTTACGGGGAAAATGTTTAAGGCACTGAAAAATTTTACGAAGATGTGTGTGTGTAGCTTGTTACTTACACTCTGACTGGAAAGATGTACATCACTGGAGAAGTCTGCAGTGCCAGAAGAATCTGATACCTAGGAAATCCACACGATTCAGGACAGGATTGTCATTGGCATGTACATTCCCGAAAGACCATTCCGGGATGACCCCTGTCTAACAATCTCAAGAGCAGAGACTCTAAGAACATTACAAACTGTTCCGTGGACAACACACCTTCGTAAAAACATTGTACAGTGACTTGTTTATATTTTACTTGAATCGTTTTGATGTGTATTTTATCGATGTACTTCACAATTTGGCTTTAATGTATTTTTGTCTTTCGTGCTGCAATAAAAGTGTCTTGATAAAAGTTTATTTCTTTGTTTGATTAGGATTTTATGTAGATATGTAGCATGATATCCCACCCAGTCACAATAACCTTAACACCAGGCCGACCAGTCCTAACACTAACCTCTTAATGCTGAGCGTCAGGCGAGGCAGCTGTTTGTATCATTTTTGTATGTCTTTGGTATGACTCGGCCGGGGATCAAACCCACGGCCTCCTACTCCCGCGGCTGACGCTTTAACCACTAGGCCACCGGAGCGGTTATCTTGATAAAAGTATACAAACTATTGTATTGTCTGTCTTCGTGTCAAAAGTTACATTCCATGCACTATGGCTACCTCTGCTGTCACTGCACTCTCATTCATCACTTTCACAGTCATCGACGACAACTTAGATCGTGTCATTTGGTAGGCCTTGTATCATTGTCATCCCTTTAACATATTAATTGCTGGATCCAGCGGTTCGGGCAAAACCGAATTTGTCAAACGTTTGATCAAACATAAACATCATTTGATTGATCGTCCACCTCAGCGTATCGTGTGGTGTTACAAAGAGTGGCAATCGGCGTACAGCCTCCTGCGAGAAAGTCAAGGCGATCCCGTCGTTTATGCGGACGGCATTCCTGGCGAAGTCAATGTGATTGTCATGTAGGCGTCCCTGTCGGCGCAAACGAAAGTATTATAAAAAATCCTTGGACACTTTTGGTCTCACACATCGTCAACATGACATCTCTCCAGTCTTCTCATCTTCCCGTCAAATCGATTCGTGCCTTGACACCAGTTCTTCCTAATTTGATTAAAAAATGGCAACCAGTGTCTTCAAAAACGTCTACTGCAACGGTGACACTCTCTTCCTCTTTAACCGGAGCAGCTAAATAAGCCACTCACAAAAATGTCCCCAAAATCAAAGTGCAAGAGAGATTGGGCATACTACAGAGTTACTGGATTTATGTCAGCAAGAACTGTATAGTTTTAGTCTGTTGTGATCCCCTCCACGACGCGGGATGCCTGTTATCAAGCTGATACGCCATAAAGACTATCAGTGGCGACGCATTAAAGTATAAAAAAGACATAGGGAAAACGATGGGTAGCAGTGTTTGTGTGCTTCTGAACACCAAAAGAAATGCACACCACTATCATCGTCGTTCACCTGTCGAGAAAAAGGAAAAAGAAAAGGACAGTCTCGTCGTTGAACCCTGCATCCGAAAAAAACGTTTATCCCAGCTTCAACGTCTCCCCCAGAAAATAGTTCGTCATTCAAAGAAAATTAGGTTCAACTAAAGGAGGGGAAGTTAATGGTGATATAGTCAAAGAGATCGTCAAAAAGAATGGTTACATAAACATCGACCTTCTACGAAAATACATCCTGAGACAAAAAGATAAAAGGACGAGTGCCAAGTCATCGACGTCAACGTATTTTTGTGTGTGTGCTACTGAACAAACAAAAATGTCACCATTCAGAAGTCATCCCTCTTCTACTCCTCAAGGATAAAGTAGTTGACTGCCTCCTCATTTAATCAAACACTGAGACGTGTTTTCAGTCTTGTTCAACACCCTTCCACCCATGCCAAAATAAATGATTCAAACCGCCTCCAAAGACGTGGTCGATACAGTGTACTAACGTTTGCCTGAATTTCTTGAAAAGCACGATACCTTTGATTCCACATCAGAAAGATTGCTTTGCTAAGCAATGACTCGTTCATCGTAAAATGGTCAAAAAGAAAATACCCATCCGTCAAAAGAAAAAAGATGTTGGTACAACGTTGAGGATTTGCTCACCTGTTGTTAGCACCCATACTCAAAAGCCACATTACACAACTCGTGGGGGGTCCTGCCACTGCCACCAGTCACTGCCATCTCACCTCTATCCGCGTGGGTTCGAGTTTAAGATTCGGCTAATTTAATTATGTGAGAAGGCTTGCTAGTAGCTTCTCGTGGATCGGTTGTTCTTTCCGAGGGCTTTCCAGGGTTCATCCTCCACCAATAATACTGGCCGCCATGTATAGCCTATCGTGTGATGAAAAATGGCGTTAAACTCTACAACAACAACAACATCATCAACAACAAAACTCTTGGGAGCTACTGCTTCACAAATGGCTCAAAGATGAAAAGGATCCAGAAAATAAAGTTGACCTCTGGGGTCAAAAGATCTCAGACGTGACCTTTGGAATCAGATGTAATTCTGATATACATCTTTAGTGCCTTACAAACAATATATAAAATTCCATTTTGGGCAAGAACAGCACATTCCACATTTATCTCCCAATCCTCATTTGACCGAGATGTCCCAGTTACAACACTAATTGTAATCGCTGCTGAATTTGTCAAAAACGGAATAATTGCAACGGTACTGTCAAGTGTTCTAGTAACTTCAACTCTTTCATCAGAAACCTTTAGAAGAAAGCAAATTTTTAAGTAAATTATGTTTCTCCGAGAATACTTAGCCGATCACATTAACGTTAGGGATATAAGCCTGCTACCTCGCGAATCCAGCCCTACTAAAAGACGAAAAATAGTATTTTCTGTCTATCTCCTATAGACAAAGGGCAATAACTCTTGCCGATTACCTCCCCTTGCCACCGCCAAGATGTCGCTAGTTTTAAGCTGAGCGATATATACTATACAAGGATGCTCGCATGGAGGGGTGGTTCGGAGGCTTTTAAGTAATGTGATCGTGTAAGTATTCTCGGGGAAACATAATTTACTTAAAAATTTGCTTTCTCCTTCAAATACGTTCCCCGATCACATTAACGTTAGGAGAATAGGTAATAGGAGAAGGGAATGCTGAACATCCTACCTCCACCCCAGGTATCCTCTAGGGAATGATGGCTGGATTCCCCATGTGAACGATAACCCGTTTTCCTAATATCATCAGCAACACAACAACACAGCACGTGATATGTGACCCCTATATACGGTTAAGAAGATAGTTAATGAAATCTCCTTACCTAAAATAAAAAATCACTGGCGAATCCAGCGAAGCTGATAGGCTGTGCTGCTTGTTTTAAATGGGTCTGGTGGTCATCTAGGCTGTTGACATTGGACCTACCAGATTCAAGATTTGCCTCTGCGAAGTCAAATCTCTGAGATAAAACTGGAGAAGGTTCACTCTGCATGCCAGCCAAAAGCTTATATTATATCTCGGAACGAAATATTGCGTTCAAATGCAAGGCTTGCTGAAATTGCTCTAATCTCATGAGCGGTAATCTTCATGAGGCGACTCTGATCTTGTGAGACCTCAGAGTATGCTGAACGTATAACCCACTTCAGTCAGGCGCTTGCGTGTATTCCGACTCGCCTCTGTGCGTTTTAAATAGTGCTTGAGTGCACGAACATGATCTTGCATGGCTGCTGCTCTTGACTTATCTATGGAAGAGGGCGAGCGAATGACAACTCTTTGATTGCCAATGGGTGGTAACCTAATTTTGGCTACGAAGCCTGGTTGTGTCAAGAGGGCCACCCAACCATCTGATCTGAACTGAAGATAGTTCGGGTCACTGGAAAGGGCATGTAACTCGCTCACCCCTGCATTCTGAAGCTAAGGCTATCAAGAAACATGTTTTGTATCATAGTAGCTTTAACGAAGTGTGGACTAAAGACTCAAATTTGTCTGAATTGAGCCATGTTAAAACCCAGGACAAATTCCATTTTGGAAACAGGGTGAGGGCTTTTGGTCGATTGAACTCAAAATTGGCTAAAATATCTGACAAATCTTTGTCATGCCCTATATCACATCTACCATGATGGCGGAATGTGTCTGATATCACAGAGCGGTAGCCTTTGATAGTAATTGGGGCCAACTGTTTCTCCTCGAAAAGCCAGATAAAAAAGTCGGCCAGTTGAGGGACTAAGACACTCAAAGGGACGATGTTATTGATATGGCACCAGTCCGTGAAAACCCACCACTTTCCCTCGTAAGCCTTCAGAGTGGAGGGCCTTCTTGCTCTCGAGATTCTCTCCACGATCGAAGGTTTAAATTGTTTGTGTCGCAAGGCTGTCAGGACAAGAGCCAGGCGTGAAGAAGAAGACGGTCGAGGCATGGGTGGAACACCCGTGACCGCGGTTACTTGAGAAGGTGGGCATCTTGCGATTCCACCTTGTCGCAAAAAGATCGATCATCGGACGCCCCCAAAGTGTGCAAATCCGAAGAAAGACCGATTGATGGAATGACAATTTTGTGTGAATGACTTGACCTTTCCTGGATAGAGTGTCAGCCAAGACATTGAGTCTGCCGAGAATGTGTCTGATTTGTACGTTGGTGTGGAGGTTTTCGCACCAACGTAGAAACTGCCAGATTAGAATGCACAAGAGTGGTGATTTGGTGCCCCCATGTTTGATTAGGTAAGACACCACCAGAGTTGTCTGACATAATGAGGACAGTTTTTTCCTAAATGTTGATCCTTCCAGAAATGAAAGGCATTGATGACGGCCTTCATTTCTAAAAGGTTGATGTGGAGAGACATCTTCCCTGGATCACCACGTGCCGCTAACGGTAATGAAGTCCTGCAACCGGTGAGCACCTCGACCGTAGGTACTGGCATCGGTACATAACGTTATCTCTGCTTGGGGCATTTTCAGAGGAATCCTCGTGGACAGCCAACCGGGGTTGTGCCACTGACGCAGGAATGATCTTATCTCGGGCTTGAAAAAGAGGGTGCCATTGTACTAGTAATGTCATTTGTAAGGGACGCATAAAACGACGGCCGAGTGGGACCAAGTCCGCCGCCGTATTGAATAATCCGAGGAGTTGCAAGAACTCTCTCGCTGAATTCCATTTCCTGTTGAAAATGGACTCGATGAGTTCGACGATCCGGAGTACTCGAACGCGAGGAAGCCGTACCATATTCAGATCGGTGAGAAACTCCATATCCAGATGGACAAAACGCTGGGAGGGACGGAGATCGGACTTTTCCCAGTTTACGAGAAAGCCGAGATCATCTATATCGTTTCTGCCTTTGAGCAGAGTAGAGATTACCATATGTTTCTGGAGGATATCGTCCAAGTACGCTGCCGTCCCTGTAGATGAATTCTAGCGGAACAGGGTGACGACGCAATCCATAACCTTGGTAAGAGCCCAAGGGCTGATATTGAGGCCAAAGGATAGGACCTGTAACTGATAAACCGAGTTGCGATAATTATTCGGAGAAATTTCCTTGACGCGGGGTTGATAGAGACGTGATGCGTCGGCCATATCTAGACTGACGGAATACTCATCCCATCGGATGGAAAAACGGATTGATCTCGCCGTCTCCATCTTGAATTTCGGTGGTAAAATGTATTGGTTGATGCGACTCAGGTCGATGATCGGCCTCAAACTTGTCGTTCGCCTTCTGGATAAGAAATAGCCTGGAATAAAAAACCGGCGATTGTGTTTTTTTTTGTTGTTTTTTTTCAGAATCTACACCGCCCTTTTTCAATGAGCAACTGTATCTCCTGTTGTAGAAAGGCATCCTTCTCCCGATCTGACGGTACGTCCATGAAGAGGGGAGAGGAGGACAGGGGAGGGGGTTGGATAAATGAAAGCCGATGTCCCTCTGAAATGACCTGGATCACCCAATCGTTCTGACGAATAAAGTGATCCAGTGGTCCTGAAATTGCAGGAGGCGGCCTCCCACAGGTAGGCTGTCCGCGAGCGGTGGGGAGGGTAGGTCAACATCTAGAGTTAGGATGTTTGAAGACGGAGAAACTTGGTTTCTTGCCACCCCTGTATGGTTGCCTCCTAGCTTGATTAGACTGTTGTCTCCCTGCATTGTGCATATTTGATTGTAAGGCGTTCTTGTCCCTGGTCCGCCTATCATCCTTCCCCTGTGGCAGGGGATGATTGTTTCTAAACGCCTGCAAGGGTTGGGAGGCGAGTTGGAGGTGCAGTTCCTGAGCTGCCTGCCTCCGAATTTCTTCAATGTTTCCTTCAAACAGTAAAATTGACCCAATCGGAGTCATCCGTAAAGCCAGAGTATGATAAGGCTTGAGCCACGTGGACCACAGACATGCGTCACATCGTATCAGGTCTAAGTTGGCAGAAGCAGTCAACGCATTGGCCATAGAATGGCCTGTGAAGCCAAGTCTAACATTGAAGACGTAGCAACTACGTTTCGGACTAGCTTTGACGTGGCATGGAACAGATTTTTGTGCACTTTATAAAATAGTGGAGTGGACATGTGAACTGATGCCATTTTTTGTCCAGGGCCGGGAGATCAGTACTGAAGGTGTCGGAGTGAGTTTTGTATCAGCGACACGAGAACGTCGCTGGTACTTGGCTTTCTGAAAAGAACGCCTTAGCATTCCCCGGATCACCTATTCGTCCCGACAGACGATCATTGATCTCCTTAATTTTCGCCGACTGGGGACTGGGGAAGGAGCCGAAAGGACGGAGTCTCTTCCTGCTCGTCCAGATCTACAGACGCCTTAACTTTATAGTCTTGAATGGCTGTAGGAGGTGGAGGGCATTCTGAAGTTGCCAACACCCTATAAATTTCCTCCACTGCGGCCTTGAAGCTAAACTCAGTCCGTGCCGGTAAAAACCCCATGCGTCCTGACTTACAGGCCCGAAAGCCATGCTCAGACATGCGGGAGGACTTACGCCCACTGGGCAGCCTAAAATTGGGGGAACACTCCCCAAAGAGGTAATATCTGGCCTTATGTGAATAGCTGCGTTGTCGCTTCATGGACCAAACGACGCATGTGTTGAAAGGCGGACTGTTGTACCATGACAACATTATTTTCCTCCATTGCCGCTGATTTTACTGTAGCTGACGTTTGCTGACAACGAACTTTAGGTGGGGGTTGGTGACCTCAACATCCCCCACAAGAGTCGCAATGAAGGCTGACTTCGGATGTATACTGAAGACAGCATTGCTATCTGTCTTTGACTTATTCCGTCTATCTCTCCCATTTGCTGCCCTCTGGACTACATCAGCCCACATTGGCTCTATCCACGTATTACACACGCTGCATGGTATAGATGATGTACACTTGGTACATACAATACAAGTGTCATGGTGGTCTTCTTTTGCTTTGAACTTTTTGCATTTCATGCAATTGGTTCACATTTAGACTGAACAGACAAAAGAAGATACAACAAAGCACAAATTAGCAATTCAGCATGCTATTAATTCGCTAATACCACAACCGTTACTAACGGAGAAAGCGAAATTATTCAGTGTCGCGTTAACTCGTAAATGACAACACGAGTACAGCGTTAGTGTGTTGTAACGTGGTCGTCAATAGACGAAGTCCGTAAAAAGTTACAAAGTCACCCAAATTTTGAACAAATTGTAAAAATAATGTATACAACCTGCAGAAGAATAATTGTCCAACACAATAAATCCAAACGAAACTTCGAATGGTTTAATTTAACAAAAAGATGGCTTGGATTTTTCGGACGTTATAATGTACGTGTTATCAGTACAAGCGATGCTTAAAAACTAGCGACATCTGGCGGTGGCAAGGGGAGGTAAGGGGCAAGAGTTATTGCCCTTTGTCTATAGGCGATAGACAGAAACGACGATTTTTCGTCTTTCAGTAGGGCTGGATTCGCGAGGTAGCAGGCTTATATCCCTAACGTTAATGTGATCGGGGAACGTATTTGAAGGAGAAACAGCACCGCCAACTCTGAAAGATTTCATGGCCCTAATGAAACGTCTATCACCACCACCCTCAAAGACGACGATAAACGCAGCCTCACGGATGCCTGAGGAAGAAGATTTTTGTTTCATTTTTGGAACAAGTTACTTTTGGCACAATTTCCTTAATACTCATTAAATGTATCGTTCATTCTTAATGTAATCTGTGCCTTTGATTTGATTATGCTACGGATACAGGATGGAGTAAATAAAAGTTACATCAAGCCCCCAAACAAGTTTTTTTTTTTAAATGAAAATAAATTGCTTGATATGACCTTGAGAGCAGCTGTCGATTTATCAATGAACATAAACCCCATTCCCACACCAACCAAGCCATGAAAACGATCCAAGAGCAGGAATGATACAGGAAATATGGGAAGTATATGTAATGTTCTTATCTATTACAAAAAAAAAAACTATGAAAACAACCCCCCAAACAAAAAACAACTCAACAATACCTTACTTTTTCCCCACTGATACCATCCAAGGACATAATCCTAGAACGGAAGCGGACGAAGGTGGTAGGTAAGAACGTGATATTTTATATCAAATGTGCAATAGGCCCTACGTTGCTCTAGGCTTTACCACTACCGATAATAATAATAATAATAATAATAATAATAATAATAATAATAATAATAATAATAATAATAAAATCACATGTGTTATGCATTATAGTTCTAGGGTAACAGATAAGAAAAGATAGAACTGGACTATTTAACCTTCCAACCAGTAAGTGAACTGAGGTTAATTTTGTTTTTGATTTAAATACTAGTGAGAAAAAAGTCAATACTTCTTGATCTCATGACTTTAACCAAGGGCGTCTTTCTGACGACAAATGCAGTATGTGTAGGTAAGTGGATGGAGCTACGAAACCTACAAGTACAATATTTTGACGTGTTTACGCTAACGATACTTTGTCCATCATGAAAGATAACACGAGATTCTCGCGGGAATTCCTTTTCTATATAAGGTTTGCTTTGCCATACGTGGATATCTTATGAAGCGTTATTTAATGCATACCATATTAATTACTATCTGTATACATTTCCAAATACATTGCACACGGTAAAGCGAGGCTGAAAACAGAAGTAGTTATCAGTTGAGAATTTGAAAGAAAATAATGGATAAATAAGGCAAACGATATTTTACATGCATTTCTACAATTATATGCAGCAGTTTTGGCATTAAATAAGAGGACTATTTAATTTATTTCAGTTATTTAAGGAACATGTTCAACATATTTTACAATAGGCTTAAAAAACGCCAGGTGGGAATCACACTCGGCTGCTCCTTTGATACACAGAGGCTTATGTTAAATCCCCGTCCTCCATGTAGGGGTTCCAATAATAGTACTACAATATAGGGAGAAACAAGAGTTTGCTGCCATATGATATTCAGTATTCGATCAATATTGGATCAAATCTTCATTAAAACGCAGGAGATGACCCTCAAAAATGTAATTAAAAGATGACCATAGTTTTGACCCATAGACTTAACCAAATGACTGGGATATTAGAATCCTCGCGTCAGTGCGTGATTTTTTATTCCAAACATGCAATGAACTGGTTATGGAAATATAATTGAAGAAAAGAAAAACATTTACACAAAACATTGACTAAAGTTATTTCTCCGTTATTCCTCTTCAAATGGGTCAGGAATGGTACTGACAAAAGGAAAGAACCACCGACCTATGAGAAGCTACTGCCAAGCTTTCTTATATAACCGCATTAGCCGAACCTGAGACTCGAACCCACGCAGACAGAGGTGAGATGGCAGTAATCCGTAACGGAGACCACTCTGCCACTCGGGGCCTCTGAGATGATGCAATAATTCCAATCATAAAGTGACAAGGGGAGACCGCAAAACAAATTTTACAAATTTTAACTTATAAATAATGTGCCACCATTGTAAATGTTGACCCCCAAGGAATGATATTATATTCCAGATAAGAACCGATCAGGTAAGGGATTACTGTGACAGAAATACCGGATATACCACCCACTCCACCCCAAAACACATTAACACACATGTCACTTTCAAATTCGTATAAAATTACTTAAATTTCAATAATGAATGGTAAAGTGGTCTGGCATTCTAAACCTCACTCGATGAATCGACAGTGTAGAGGAGGTAACACTCATAAAACTATCGCGAGGTTGTACACATTTGATTTGTCTCCCTTGCTTTCATAGAGTCCTACAACATCGGTTAATAATAAACACAGTACACGAATATTGACAAATCTGACACATTAAACGGCAGCTTGCACGTCGACTTTCGTGAATGAACAAAAAGATGGGCTTATATGTAAAATAATCAATAACAAAATTGTTATGTTCTTTAATCGTTTCAATTTTAAACACCCTGTCAAAAGCCCCTAAGATGAATACAAAATACCAACTGAACAAACCTTTCCATTGGGTTCATCAACATTCTATGAAAATAAAAGATATCATTACATTTGTGGACGAAACTGATTTGTCCATTGGGTCTGTGAAATAGATCACTACTAATACATTGGGTTTGGTCGATTTAAAAAGGAGAAAACAAATCACAATGTTGATTTCTCAGTTTAGATGGCTTTAATCATATCATTTGGTAAACACAGGAGCAAACAAAATATATAGGCTGTTCTTAGTTCAAAGCAATAGATAGAATGGAGAAATAGCACATATAGAAAAAATGCAATTGTTTTTCTCAACACCAGAAAAGTAATCTGAAGGCAAAATTATTTTTAAACAAATTAATAAAACGAGGACAACGCAGTTGATAGCATGTCTGACAATGGACTGTGCTTTAAATGAACATTATTGCCGCCTCGATCTTTTTAAATAAAAAATTAAAGACTAAAGAAGAAATAACTGACTTTTCAGCACAATGTTGGAAATTTGTAAACGTCTTTATATTTTAGATTTTGTTCTCAACCTGAGGGCAATATGTACAACTCACATAATGATCATCTATACAGAAACGGACTGAATAATTGTTGGCTTTTGTTCATTGTTTGCTAATCAGGATAGCAAATTTATTTACAACGAAATGAGTTCAAATAATACAAAATCTATGAATTTCATAGAGTAAGATAACTATTTACATTTACTAACGAAGGTCATATCTATGAGGTAAAATGCATCACCACAAGGCATGCGATCTTGACCACTTGACCACCGAGGTCCAGCTCATAGCGAATGTGTTAAACTTAAGGAGTACATTAGACAACATCGCGTTAGGACAAAGACGATACATAATACCATTGAGAATATATCTCATTATTTAGGATTCTCTGTTTGACATGTTCAACACAAGGTAAAGAGATTATTGTAAAAAAAACCTCATTAAATCTGAAGATTTAAAACATCATGTATTACACACTATTGATAATAAAAAAAATATAATATATCTGGGCATTAAAACCCCCCACTACATAACCATTAAATAAGGCAAATGATTTGTCTCTCCCCCCACCCCTCAAGAAAATGTTAAGTCCAAAATAATATACAATATGGAGTTGAAGGTCGAATTTTTGTAGAAAAAATGGTGACATTGTAAGGAATATTTGGGACTATATTAAGCAAAACGAATTATTATTCGCATCTGTATGTTTAGACCAGGATAGAGCATTTGATAGGGTTTATTAACAAATTTACTTTAAAAACTTTAAAATTGTTTGGGTTTTAGCCAATTTCATTAAACGGGTTTCCATTTTTTATACTGATATCAGTTTATCGGTCATATTAAATAATTTCATTTCGGATCCCTTTTTTTATTTCAAAAGGAGTTTGTCAAGGTGGCCTTTGACCCCTTTTATATGTATTAGTCTTTAGAGAAGGATTCATGCACTATCGACATTCGCAGCGACCCAGAAATTATAGATATCCAAGTGCCAGATGCAACAGATAATATATCCATCTACACGGATGATAGTACCGCTTTCTGTTGCACGGACTAATCAATCGAGCGATATTTATTTTGTGTCGCATATACGATTGTGCTTCTGGTGCCAAGGTAAAACAACAGCAAATATAACGGTATGTTCATGGTGAAAATGGCGTACCAGCAATGGTCACCCTTTCGGCATTTTTTTTGATAAATAAACGAAACAAATATAGTCTGATTTCTTATTGGCAAAGATCCCGAAAATTAAAAAGGTATTAAACTTGTCTCTAAATCCCATATGTTTAATGTTAGCTTGCATCAAAATCTGATATGCTGCAGCCATGGCTGATCTAACTAAACACTATGAGATTTTAATAAATGGAAGCATCTTCACGTTTCGGTGAAACTCTGAATTTGAACCCTTCGCTAGGGCTGTATGCATCAACCACTTCCATGATGGTCGTTTAAGATGGTCGTTTAAACGTCGAACATTTGAAAATGTAAAATTCGAACACTACGTAAACAGGTACAAAAATTACTCGGATGATGAGAATCGCTTTGCAAAGTGTTGGACAAGTTTGCAGTACGATAGTTTGACCCCAAGTTAGGGCTTAAATTTTCTTTTACGTTGTACGCATCTTGACTAAGATTTTTTTTTGACCAACGACAACTACAAAGTTACATTCTTGAACCCAAAATAACAAAATCATAAACTTAAAAATGTAATTAACTGAAGATATTGTCTCCAACAACTGGACAAACTTACACAAAAATAATTAGACCCCCATCACTAGAGATTGTGTTTGAAAGCTAAACATGACATTGTACCAGCTAGCAACAGCGTGTTTAAATTTTTTTTTTTTAAAATTCCAAATCCGAAATTTTTTTGCGGTGGTATTGTAACAACTGACCATTTATTTTTCGAATGAAAATTAATACTATCTTTACAACATCTCATAATGAAATGGTTGGAAAAAAAAACTCAGGAAACTCTTTCAATACCTTCTATACTTTCCTCAAATTCAGTCTCATACCGAATGGGACCTCGTTCCCGGAACCTGAATTCGATGATGTGTGCTTTTTATTGTGCTGAATATAAATATAATATATAGTTTAAACGTTTACATGGATATTATCATTAAGAAATGGTAACTAGTAATACTTTGTTATCCTTAGTTCTCTACCGCCTCAATGCAGAATCAGAGCTGAATTTTCCAAACTGAACCAAGTTCACTTAACGATATGGTGTCTAGCTGAGATTTTCAGTGCTCTCTCTTCAATTTTGAGTTATATATATATATATAGGAGTGTGTGTGTGTGTGTGTGTGTGTGTGTGTGTGTGTGTGTGTGTGTGTGTGTTTAATTCCGGAATAATGTTTCTGCTTGAAATCTGGGTAGAGGCAATTACATTTGAACAGACTGTTGTTTGAATACTGTTCTTTAGAAATCAAGAATGTGAAAGATTTCCGAAGACCATTCTGGACTGTTTGATCATGTGACTTTCTATTTTATGGTAACAGCGAAGTGCACCCAGCTTTCGAGTAAATGGCGTATTTTCGATTTTTTTTTGACGTGCATATTTTGATAAAAATAGCACAGTATAACAAGTACATCAGAAAATTCGATATTATAATGGAGGTTATGCTATTTTTGTTGTTTTGAACATATATTTTAGTATTTTCTGCAACGTTTCCACACACAACAATGTGCACCCTGCTTCCGAGTGTATGGTGCAAGTTTGACAGTTGTTTTGACATACAGATAATAAGAGCAAATGTGTATGGTATAGAAAGAAGACTAGAGCGTCCGATCTTATAATGGAGGTGAGGATATCTTTTTTGTTTTAAATTTTGATTTCAGTGTTTTCATCAACATTATAATACCTTGTTACCTTTATCGAGCTGTTTGCACTTTCATGAATCCTGTAATTATTTTCTTATTACATTACCACAGTTAATTACTTGTCGTTCTATTAAAGTCCTCATTGTCTTCACCATTAATTTAATTTCAATCATTTCCTGTTTTTTTTGTAAAAAAAAAATTATAATATTAATAATAGTGGATTTATACCAGACATTTTAGTCGTTCTTGTCTACATGGATAGTCATAATGAAAAAGTGATACTTCATTCATTTGTTTCACATAGATCTTTTTCAAAGCAGGTATTAACCTCATCACATCATATGACTGATACATTTTTATGAATCCTTGGTCTTGCCTTATAGTTGGAACAACACAATCTGATTAAAATCGAATCCTACATGAAAATCTGACAGTGACTGCTTAATATGCTTATGGGTCATGTTCTTGTAACCTTTTTTTATTACCATAATTGCTAATTTTACCAGCCAGTCAGATGAAGTCTTTGCATTTGGGAGATTGATCAGTATGTCTAAAGATCATCACTGTGTGCCAAATCATTTGATTCACTTTCAAATTTCTGAAAGCTGTATTTCCACTGGCTAATTCAGAGGTCATCAGAACATGATCCCTAAGCGGTCACTGTCAGATCTTCATGCAAGACAGTGGATATCTGATTTTAATCAGATTGGAAAACAAAGCAGAATATCTTACATGGTAGATGGCTATTTTTGTTGATCTTGTATGATATGTTGCTCATACTTTTTTTTTACTATGATGTTGAATAATAATTTTAATTTTTTTTTACTGATTGTACCTAACTTCCACTGATCCTGCTTAAATCAAACAAAATATGGTTCCGTTTCTTATTACTTTATTTATTAGCATCAACTCAAAACAATAATAACTGTATTTCACCAGCTAGACTCACAAAAAGTTATAGTTTGTATTCAATTTTCTTCAAAAGCTCTTTTTTTTTAAAAACCACAGTTTGTTTTGTTTGTAAGAGAACAACTTTCTCTTTGGATTTCATAGATCCCTCTGTCATTATGTGTAGGAAGCTTGAGTTGTGTGATTCCACTTACGGTTTATAATATTTTTACACCCACCAATAGATGAAGTGAGCTGAGCACTTTTGTATTTCTCCAGATATGCAGAACAGAAAGTGCAGAACATCATAGCTTTCCCTGGGTTGTACATAAGCCAAAAATATTCAAGATTTCTGGTACTTTCTTGGTCTCTTCACTTGATCATATTTGAATGTACTGTCTCTTGTCTGGAGTTTTGATGGTGGCTAGTCATGGCAAATAGTTCCACATGCCTGCAATTGTCACCATGGTATAATTTGGGATTATTCTTTGAGTTGGAGAATGTGACCATTTTCAGTTGGTCAATTCTAGATTCTAAAAATTGTATCATCAATATTGGGATCAGTGCTTGGGTGCTAGCTAGCTATCAAACTGGTTTCATGTGTGCCAAGACTGTTTTGATAGTAATCACTCAAATTTGCCAAATTAATGGATAAATTGTTAGACCTCTCTGTGCTCTCAAATTGCTCCCATGGCCTAGTGTTTAGAATGTCCGCCTCAGATGACAGGTTTGAATAACGACTGAGTCATACCAAAGATCTTAAAAAATGGTACTAACAGCTGTCTTGCTTGGGGGTTAAGCATTGAGAGGTTAGTTTAGTACTGGTTAGACTGGTACCAGGATAATGTGACTGGGTGGCTATGACGAAGAATAAGGTTGGGATGGGTGCTCCCAATATTTTATTTAAACTATTTTAGAAGTCCCACCCAATCTGTTTTTTTTTTTAAAAGTTAAATTTAGTGAAATATAGATGTAAAGCTCCAAGCCTCCAGTCATCAATGCTGGCGGTTAGATGGTTAAATATACATCAAAGGGTTGAAATTCATTGAATAATGTTGTATCCTTTTTCTCTCTTATTTATCCCGATTCCATCTCCATCTCCTCCTCCTCATCGACTTTATCTAGACCCCTTCTCATGTTCCTCCACTACCCCCCCCCCACTACACTTCTGTCGACTTTGACTATCTTGGCTACAGTCTCAATTCTGTATCCAACTCTTGAAGACTTGGGACCCAATGGAACTGGAAGTTCTCTGTGCCCTAAAAAGCTTCCTGTGAAAACACAATGACATTACAATCTTTTTCCTTAGCCCTCTCATCTCACACTACACACAGCCTGTCATCAGATAACGGCTATTAAATTTCTTCGGTCACGCAATAATTCATTTCAAGATATCCATATGTGAGAGAGAGAGAGAGAGAGAGAGAGAGAGAGAGAGAGAGAGAGAGAGAGAGAGAGAGAGAGAGAGAGAGAGAGAGAGAGAGAGAGAGAGAGAGAGAGAGAGAGAGAGAGAGAGAGAGAGAGAGAGAGAGAGACCCAGACCCTACCTGCCCTAATTAACAAAATTGTGCAACAGAAAACAATGGGTCTTATCCAGTTTTGTATGTCTCCCAAACACCAAAGGACAGCATATTATGCTATCATGTTGCGCTCATATCCATCAGTTATTTGAGTACAGTAATTCATTTTTGCCAGTTAGTAGAACTTTACCAACCTTTGTGGATGACTTGCTCACGGAGTAATGAAGAACCCAATTGATTTCAGGATGAAAAAGACATGCATGTTGGATGTTAGTACATGCATTTGCCCAGGCTACATGTACAGTTGCATTATCCAATCATTTTTTTTCTATTGGTACTTGTACTTAGCAGTGTGAAACAGGTGTACTTGTACTAAAGGTGTACTTGTCAGAAACTGAATATTGTAGATTGCAAATGTCTGAAGAGTTGAAGCAAATTAAGCTCTGACAAGGCCTAATAAGAAAACTGCATGTTTTGTATTGCACTGGTTTTAAGATTAGGGTATGCAGGTAATTTTTTTTAAACATTATCTATTGAATGTGATTCTTGTGATTTTTTTTTTAACAAGGGTGGATTAAACATCTAGTTTTGGCAATGAGAAATATGGATGTCAGATGACCAGAAATATACATTAGTTTTTATTGGGCCCAAGTTCAGCAAGTGACTGTATTTACATTGTAATGTGGACAAAGCTGTAAGCCTATTTAAGGATCAGAGGAAAGTTCTGAGTTACTAATTGGTTCGAATAAGTGGTATGATTTTGTTCATTGTATACATACCATGTACATGTTTAGACATTTTGGTATACATGTACATTTTGGTATACATGTACATTTTGGTATACATGTACATTTTGGTATACATGTACATTGCTAAAGAGTGAACTGACTCTAGCAGATTTGATTTTTATGTAACATTCTGGTAAAGAGTCATGTCCTTGCACAGGAAGAAGGAGAAAACAAATTCAGTCTATACTACCCCTTCCATAACTCTTAACATTTATTGACTTCATGTTATTATTATCAGTTGTGATGTCCTGTAATATGGCATATTTACATAAGGAAACATTTTTTTAATAGGTGTATTTCCATTACTTTTTATGCACCCCATCATCCTGGATAAAATTTGTCCTAATGAAAATAGTGTTAGTTAATTATTCAATATGGCTGTCACTGTAGCCATCTTGAAATCTTAACACTTACTCTAGGCCATATTGCCTGGTCGTTTGCATGGTATACTTTTGTTCATTTGTTCAGTGGCAGTGGCTGAAAAGTTTTGAAGTGCTACTGATGAAGGTTGTATTTACAAATATGTTTCAGAGTCTTCGTCAGGAAATCAACCGACATTTTGAAAGAAAGGAAAAGCGTTTGTTGCATTGTATAAATTGAAGTGTTGCTGAAGTAACCTTTTAAAAGCTGCCTTGTTGGTCATTTAGATGAGTGTCACAAAACCTCTTCAGAATTTTGTAGCTGGTTAGGAAAATGGCATTTATATGGCCTTACATTATGTGTAGCTGGTTAGACATGAAAATGGTGTTCGATCTAGTCTTAAAATACATTGTTACATGTTTAGGCTCTAATAAACAGTTATACAGAAAAAGTGAAAGCAAAAAGCTTTATAAAATTTAACAATTGATTTATTTTCTGGAAAAGATTGGAAAACTGGAAAAATAACTTAGTTTTAAAAATCAAATCCAAAATATAATCTGTGAATTAAATTACAGCAGTCCTAGTAATGAAATGTTCTAATAGATTCAACTTCAAATACTGTTGGAAAATCCAAGATGGAAGATGATGATGTATGTTGTAGTCTGTATTGTGTTTATCTACAGTTCCTTGTAGAATCACAAGACCTAACACTCTGGTGTTGAAATCTGAACAAAAGTTTGATAAACTGTCTTTGTCCAAGAATTCTGTATGAGCACATCAAATATTTAATCCTTTAAAATCCAAATGAATTGAAGAAAAGTTAAAAAATTGACTACAACAAAAGGAAATAACTTAACATCAGGTGTAAAAGCCCAAAACTGAGAATATTTCGCTGAAGCAAAGATTATATCATTTTCTAATAAGCAGTTTCAAAAAAATCCCCAATTGCTAAATTGAGAAACAAAAAAGTGGAGTCACGTGATCATGTTTATATCACATACTCCTATCATGACCCTGATGAGAACCAATCATTTTACGTTAAGAACAAAATGTTGTTTACTTCTTAATTCACTAATCCCATGATAACAACCAATCATTTTAAAATTAAAATAAAAACCTGTTTGCATGGTTTTCTTTAACCTTGAACCAAAAGGCAGGAACTAATTCAACAACGCTTGGTGGATATATATTACACTTTGGATAAATCAGTAATAATGTATGAAGCTATGGTGATTCATTTTGCAACATGCTGATTTGGCTCTTTGATATTGATATATACAGGCATATTAAAGTTTGGATTATAAATTTACTGCTCTGTTAGTCATAGACTAGAACAATGTTTTGTCTTTATGATAGCACAAGTGTATAATTGCTACTTCTTCTAATCTACTTAGAGGAATGCCATGAAACTTTACACATATATTCATCCCAAAATATTGCTGTGCAAACACCCTTTCTTAATGCTGGTCTTCCTAGGCATCAGCATGGGATTGTTATATATATATATAATTTTTGTCATGATACTATGAAGTAAGCAAGTTGTTTACTTGAATTCTTTAATTAGATTTCAAGAGCATGGGTTTTCCCCAGATAATTATGTTGTCTTAGGTCAAATAAAATTAATATATATATGATTTGGTAAACAATTATTGATTCCTGTTTCACATCAATAATTATGAATTTATGATCAGAGTGCAGTTGTATTAAGATATAATTCTAGAAAAATTATTTATAAACAAATATTTTATTAATTAGAATTACAAAGTGCTCATTGACATTTTGGACTAAAGTGCTACTTTGGGATTATTGAGAACTCAAAAGACATTCTGGATTGTATCATTGTGGTACATCAATACATGTATTATTGTTGTTGCATCTATGCATTAAAGACTGTTGGTACATCATCACATTCAAGACATTTTGAATTCATTTGAAACATTATATAGTTTTGGACTTGTGGTAGGATATTTAGGATTATTTGGGATTTAATTTACAATACTGAAAGCGTCTTTTAAATGTTAGACTTTGTAACATAGAGAAATAAATTATTAGTTGATTTTGCTAAACTTGTTGGTTTCACTTCTTTATGTTATTATACTTAGAGGGGTAACACTGCTTGCTCAAAGCATTTTATTGTTTGCTCTAAATGCGGGTTGCCTTTATTAATTTTGGCTAAAGGCAGTGATTTTTTAAATAAAATAAGCTATGAATTCACAAATCCAATTTATGATTGACTTAACCTGAGGTAATTATATACAGTAATATTAATCATAATTAATTGTAATTGATTAGGGGTACAAACTTTTTTGGAATGTTATCAATTGTAATTGATTACTGGATGCAAACGTTTTTGAATGTTATCACTTGTAAATGATTACTGATACAGATTTTTTAAAAAAAGTTTTCGTTTGTAATTGATTATTAGGTATAGATTTTTTCAAAAGTTATCACTTGTAATTGATTACTGGCTAAAAAAATTCAAAATATTATCACTTGTATTTGATTGCTGGGTACTGATTTGTTAAGTAATCACAAGCAAATTACTACTGGGTACAAACCTTTTAGCAATGGCAAAGAATTTTCATTGTTGTACAAATCAGATAGCTCCATTTCTTGTTCTCTTGTTGATAGTTCTCCGAGTCATAGTTTGTTATCCCTGTTTAATACATTTAGTGATTTACTAATGGATTAGTGGGGGCCGAGTGGTCTAAAGCGCTGTTTGTTACGGATCACTGCCATCTCACCGCTGTCTGCGTGGGTTCGAGTCTAAGATTCAGCTAATGTAGTTATGTGAGAAAGCTTGCCAGTAGCTTCTCGTGGGTCGGTGGTTCTTTCTGGGTTCTTCCTCCACCATTAATACTAGCTGCCATGTATAGCCTATATTGTGCTAAAAAATGGCATTAAACCATAAAAAACAAAACAAAACAAACTAATGGATTATAGGTGAATAGTTTTAACAGTTTAAATTCTTTAAATATTTCATGTTTCATAGTTATGTATTGGTTGAATGAATGAGAATAAATACATATATTATCCCCATGTTTTAATGTTCTGTCTATCCATCCATCCATTTGTCTGTCTGCCATTATGATATCTACTAATTTAATGTTCTGTCTATCCATCCATCCATTTGTCTGTCTGCCATTATGATATCTACTAATTACTGTGTGGAATTTGTTGTTATGTCACTTTGAGGTAATCATAAGACATCATTGCGTTCTTCCTCTTGGGTCCTTGGAAGGGGTTAAGATCATTGCCTTCAGCCTCTAGGGTCACTGTCTTGGGGTTGGGGTGAGTTTGTTGGAGAGGTATGGAGGGTGGCTGGAATATGCAGTTAACATCCATGCCTCATGTCTTAGGGGTTCTGAGAGGGGGTTAGATTCCTTACTGTCTGCTTCTTGGGTCATGGGAGAGGGGTAACATCCTTGCCTCTTGCCAATGGGGGGTGGGGTGGGGGGTTATGTCAGGGGGTTAACATCCATTTCTCCTGATTATGGGGTCCTGGGTGGGTTTTACAGTCAGATCTATACCAATTTCAGTTACAATGAAATTTTCCAATATTTTCTGAACATACTTTTTGATGCAATTATTCTTCATTTATAAGTTGCATTTTGCATCATGACCCATGCTGAGGATCACTGTCCTGGATTGGGAATGAGTTTGTGGGATCGGTTTGGAGGTTTTTGGAATATTCAGTAAATAGCATGTTCTAGTTTTTAACTTGCTTAACAT
Organism: Unio delphinus; assembly: GCA_029339505.1. Taxonomy (NCBI): domain Eukaryota; kingdom Metazoa; phylum Mollusca; class Bivalvia; order Unionida; family Unionidae; genus Unio; species Unio delphinus. Next base: position 2,106,339 of record JAQISU010000109.1, on the reverse strand, counting down.
TTTTTGTCTCTAACCTTAAAAATGTAGAAACCCTTAAATATTAAATAATATGAGCTGTATAAATTGTATATAATGTTTTAAAAGATGCCAGTTTTTATTCACATGTACATACACATATTAAACATTACATTTATTAAAAAATATACAATGAAATTAATTTCTTCTTTCATAATTAGAAAGAAATTATTACTGGATGGAGGGACAGTCATTTTACCATGCTTCAGGTCATACAAGAATTCTTCTCACATGTGTATTGACCCCTGAACCTAACTATTTTTGACACCAGAACCTAATTATTGGACAAACAAGGCAGGACAGATACAGGCTTGGTTATCTGTGGATACCTTTAGAATGTAGCAAAGTGTTGTTAAATGTGTGCCTAGGTCAGTACAATAAAATACTATGACATTGTAAGGCTTGGCAAAACTCCAGTGAAATTTGCTGATTATTTCAAATTCCTGATCGAAGTGTCTCCAAGTAATGGTATCTAATGTTTACTGTACTTGACTGAGGGAGTGTCTTTATGTTTGTGTGTATTGGTAATCTATTTACAGATAAGGTAACTGTTTCTCATACACTTTCATTGTCCTTTTACATGCTCTACCCAATACAATTTACAAGTTTATCAAGCTGGTCACAGTAAAGGTAATTTGCTGCCCTAAGTGTTTAATTGTTGTTCATTATCTTCAAAACACATTCCAACAGGAAATAAACTGTGTATTCCATAAGGACATGGAAGGGGGGGGGGCAGGATGGTGTAAACTGCTGATTCATAAGTTTAAAGTATTGTGGATATCACAAGGGCTTATAAATAAAGAAATCAAGTAAACAAAACTAAAGATAATTATTAAAATAGTAGTTGACAGTCAAACACTTTCCACAAGATTTATTTTGTAATTTAAACAAATATGTTTTAGTTATACAATATCAATAAAAAAGTTATTGTAATATTTATGTTTTCATTAAAAATATGAATATGAGAAGTTCTTGTTTAAGTGTTTTTCAGACACTACCATGTTTCTTTTTAAAAATATAAGCCTTGACCTTGTTCAAGTTAAGCTTGTTATTTAAGTTACCATGTCAGTTGTAAAGAATAAATAACAGTGTTTGAATATTTTTGATATTTTCATATGTGTATAATGAGAAAGTTGTTTGCTTTCTAGTTTTCTTTGATTGTTCGGTATACTTGTTCAGTGGAACCTGTCTGGAAAGAGCACCCCTTCTGCCAAAACATAGTGGTCTTTCATGACAGGTGGTCTCTCATAACAGGTCAGAACATTTATATGATCATTAAATTTTGGACATGGATAACCTGGTTTCTCAAGACAGGTGGTCTCTCATAACAGTGGTTTTAAGGTAGGTTTGACTGTACACGATTGTAAAAATATGGCAGTTATCACATCTACTCATTTATAAGTTGAGTCCAACTGCAAAGTGAACTGACCCAGATCTCAAAAACCACTTGACCTATTTGCATATTATTTTTCAGGAAGTATTCTGGCATTAAGGTTTATCAAATTCGTTGAACGAATGCCTTATCTTTCAGATGGCTGCTTTTGACTGAAAATAGAAACCTTTTATAAATGTTTCCCTGTCATAAATTGCACAGTAGAATTTTACCATGTGTGGCAGAAATTACCCTGACATGAAGGTCTTTTAATGGAGGTTGGCTATCTTTTTTATGTGACAGCCATATACATTACTAAATTAAGAATAAATTCATCTTTAAAACTTTGAAAACAATTTGACAAAGTTTGATTGAAAGCGTCATATCATTGATGGTTTTCAAATCATTTTACAATTATTGGTGCTAAGTTGCCATTAGATATGACCACCATTGATAAACACACACACACACACACACGTGCATGTAAAAAATTTCTTTAAAAAGACACAAAAAAAATTAATCTAATTTTAGAGAAAGCTTGCTGGCATAAAAGCCTTTAAGAATTTTACAAATTATGCTGATCTGCCATCAATAATGGACACCATTTCTATAAATAAAAGTAGAAAAATGACATTTAGATGACTTTCTTTAAAATGTTAGCAAAATTTATCTAGATTTGGCGTTATACATCATGGCATTGAGGACTTTCCAATTTGTTCAAAGTGTGTCACTTCACCATAAAATATTATAGCTATTACTATAATAGAAAGTCATTTAAATAAGTTCTCAACACCCTTAAAAATTTGATCAAATTTACCAAATAGCATCCTGACAAAAATGGCTTGTAAGTTTATACAAATGATGTCAATATTTTTAAATTCAGAATTGGACTTGATTTGACCCTCTGTGTGTGTGTGTGTGTGTGTGTGTGTGTGTGTGTGTGTGTGTGTGTGTGTGATTTGAATTTGAATGTACCGGTAGCTTTTAAAAAATGAATGCACACAGTTATTCTGTATGGTGTCTCATTGGTTAAGGCTTTGACTAGTTCATAGAACCCATGGTGTCTCATTGGTTAAGGCTTTGTCTAGTTCAAAGAAGCCATGGTGTCTCATTGGTAAAGGCTTTGACTAGTTCAAAGGAGCCATGGTGGCTCATTGGTTAAAGCTTTGACTAGTTCAAAGAAGCCATGGTGTCTCATTGGTTAAGGCTTTGACTAGTTCAAAGAAGCCATGGTGTCTCATTGGTTAAGGCTTTGACTAGTTCAAAGAAGCCATGGTGGCTCATTGGTTAAGGCTTTGACTAGTTCAAAGGAGCCATGGTGGCTCATTGGTAGGTATAGGACATGAAAATTGAAATACCAGCTTTTGCAAGTAAATCAATTTATTTTTCAATGGAGATGCATCCAAGAATGATAAAAATTCAGTCTCAACTGTCTCTGTGATGCAGCATGTCATACTTTTGTTACATGAAAGGAGTGGGGTTGGACAATTCTCAAAATGCAATTTTGTCAATTTTTAGAAAAACATGGTCCTACTTAAATTCATAAAAATGAACAGAGTCTACAACTCTGGATTGTGCCAGAAAACATGTTTATTGCTTCAGTTTTAATTAGGACAAACAATGAAAGCTATACCAAATCACATGTGTCGTAAGCCTGCTGAGGAATGTGTGTACCCTTTTCCCAAACCCATATTTATTTTCATGAAATCTAACACAACTGTTGGACATTCCTGACAACTGTTTCATGTTTGTATAAATTATTTCAACAGAATATTGCCATGCTTAATAAATACTAAAAAAAATAGGAAATTTTTGAAAGAACCCCATATCATTGTTTACATCATTCTTTGTCATTATTTTAAATAGAGTTTTCTAAGACTAAATTCATACAGATATAATCTTGCTATAACACCGTTCATTTAAACAAGTTTGATATATAATTTGAAGAGAAGATATAAACACTATTTTTGCTTATCTGAATGAAAATCAATATAGATATAAATATGAAATAACTTCTAGAAGTTATTAAATCAAGTTTTGTACACTAACTCTGTTGACCGACAATGGGAATGGGGTCAATGCGCAAAATATTTGAGGGATAATTTGGCCTTCGCAACAGTCATTGCAGATATTGTAGATATGGCTGAAACGACCAGATAGGACTCCTGAATTGAGACTTCGTACGGTAAATAGAGGTTACTTAGAAATATAAAATATACATGGATATATTCCAAATTGTTGGAAGCTTAAGAACTACTGTGTTTATTAGTATTACCTCCTCTTAATGTGTGAAAATAAAACTTTTAAAATTTTCAACGCTTCACAAAAATACTTATTTTTTCTTCCATGGGCCACTTAATACCATAAACAAGAATCCGGACATGTGGTCTGTTGGGTTCCAATGATTTTACATTCAAACGATCCAAATTTATCTCAAAATATGCCGTAACAGCAGACCACTGTTCTGGAACCAAAGCGGCATCAGAAAACGGGAAGCCAGAAATGGTTATTTCCCCCATCAGTCCTATACCTATCATTGGTTAAGGCTTTGACTGGTTCAAAGTAGCCATGGTGTCTCATTGGTTAAGGCTTTGACTGGTTCAAAGGAGCCATGGTGTCTCATTGGTTAAGGTTTTGACTGGTTCAAAGGAGCCATGGTGTCTCATTGGTTAAGGCTTTGGCTGGTTCAAAGGAGCCATGGTGTCTCATTGGTTAAGGCTTTGGCTGGTTCAAAGGAGCCATGGTGACTCATTCGTTAAGGCTTTGACTAGTTCAAAGGAGCCATGGTGGCACATTGGTTAAGGCTTTGACTGGTTCAAAGGAGCCATGGTATTGGAATCATGACAAGCAGGGTACATGTTGGATTCCCACAAGGTGCTTTACTCATCATGCCCTAGCACAATCCATCTCTCATCTCTGCCATAAAATGCCAAAGCAAACTAATCCATTGATTACATAATCTCACAGAAGGGGGAGTTATTGTCAGATTTTTCTTATTGTTTTAATTCTGGCAATACATAGCTAGGTTGTAGACTACCAATTACTGGTATTCCACAGATGGGCATTGCCAAGTTAAATATTGATTAATGATTCTATATCTCGTAGAACAGATATAACAGTATATCACATTGAGACAGAAATTTAAAAATTAAACTATTCAACTGGTGAAATAAAAGACTCATAATTGTCATGCCATTCTGAATGAACATGAACAAGGAAAACATGTTGTGAAATAATGAAAAAATAGTTCCAATAACTTTCATATTTGAAAAAAAACGTGAGAAGCAACAAGTTTTGTACAAGTCAACAATTTACTTATTTCCCTAGAATACAAAATGAAAATATAAAAAAGGAACTCACAGAATTGTGAATTAAATTCCAAATAATCCTAGAATTACATACATAAATACCAATGATTAAAGTTCTGAATAAACTTTAGTGGAGCTCCAAATTAAATCCAATGCTGGAAATGGAAAGGTGGTCCATATAGTGATGTACAAACATTATTTTGTTGAATTCCAATAATACAATCCAAGAAAAAAATCCTTTTTGGAAAATTCATCTATAAATTCAAATATCTATTTCCAAGAATATAATTTATTTTGAGTGCTTTAAATTTCTAGTGAATAAATAATTTGAATAAATAAAATTCCAGCCTAAAAAAACTACTGGACACAACAATAATACAATTGATTCAGTAAAGATATTAAAACTCAGTTTAGTAAATAAACAAAATTAGATAGTCCTCTACTTCATCTCAAGTCACAATTAGCATTTTAAAAAAAATCTATTATCAAATGGAAAATAGCCTACCAGAAGGTTTATGATGTTTACAGAATAAAATCTTAGAATATAAAATGCGGCAAGGACAATGTCCTTCACTCAGGTAAATGTAATAATCCTAATAGTAAACCATACTCATAGGAACCTATTTGCTAGTACAGTATTAGTTGTTTACAGAATTTTAAAAATCAATCAATCACATCAAGTAGAAAGTGAACTTGATTTTGGACTAGGTCAAGTTCAACATACAATCTTTCATAGCATATAATGAAAAAAAGAAAATAGATTTAAAAACTTACAAACAGTGCAACATAAATATGCATAACAATTGAACAGGCATAAAATCCATAAAACTCAAACACATTATAAATATGTTCCAGAAAGTAATGCAATGTTCAGGTATATTTAGGATAGACTGTTTTGCATTTCCAAAATCATTTCAGCAGAAATAATACTGAGTTTTATTTCAGTTTTGGAAAGTTATAAAAAAAAAACAACAGAGTAACATTTACATATCAAAGTGTCCCCAGATATTTAATAAATATGGTATGCATTTTATATTTACAGTGTAAGATCTTAAGTAAACATATCTTCTCTTTCTGGACAAAGTGCGTGACAAAATAATATAGAATAATCTTGTTTGGCACCATGGCACACTGTTCAGTGTACATGTACAAATATGGCAAGACAAGAATACAATCATGTAAGCAGTTAAAAATATTTGGCAACATTTACTTTAATACATGTAGGTTATGCAGTGTTTTATTTTAAAAAAATACAAGTTGTGATGCTGAGGAAGAGAATAAAGGTAACTTGTGGCATGGTTGAAAATAAAAACATTGATCATATAAAAATCCAAAAGAAAGCTTCTCTTTAATACCAGTGATTTTGTCGGGTGCAAATCATTTGATACCAATAAAAAAGATAATACATACATATTGCAGTGTTCCATATGCAGGAGATAATGAATACTGATAATGAAGACAGATAATGTATGCTGATAATGAATACTGATGATAAATATTGATAATGAATGCTGATAATGAATATTGATAATGAATGCTGATAATGAATATTGATAATGAATGCTGATAATGAATATTGATAATGAATGCTGATAATAAATATTGATAATGAATGCTGATAATGAATACTGATAATGAATATTGATAATGAATATTGATAATTAATACTGATAATAAATATTGATAATTAATACTGATAATAAATATTGATAATTAATACTGATAATTAATATTGATAATGAATACTGATAATGAATATTGATAATAAATATTGATAATGAATGCTGATAATGAATGCTGATAATTAATACTGATAATAAATATTGATAATTAATACTGATAATAAATATTGATAATTAATACTAATAATAAATATTGATAATGAATGCTGATAATGAATATTGATAATGAATGCTGATAATGAATGCTGATAATGAATATTGATAATGAATGCTGATAATGAATATTGATAATGAATGCTGATAATGAATATTGATAATTAATACTGATAATAAATATTGATAATGAATGCTGATAATGAATGCTGATAATTAATACTGATAATAAATTTTGATAATTAATACTGATAATAAATATTGATAATGAATGCTGATAATGAATACTGATAATGAATGCTGATAATGAATACTGATAATGAATATTGATAATGAATGCTGATAATGAATATTGATAATTAATACTGATAATAAATATTGATAATGAATACTGATAATGAATGCTGATAATGAATATTGATAATGAATGCTGATAATGAATACTGATAATGAACTTAAAGAATGTATTCTTATAATGAAGACAGATAATAAATACAGATGATGAATACAAATAATAAATACTGATAATGAATACAGGTAATGAATGCTGATAATAAATATTGATAATGAATGCAGATAATAAATATTGATAATGAATACAGGTAATGAATGCTGATAATAAATACTGATAGTGAATACTGATAATGAACTTAAAGAATGTATTCTTATAATGAAGACAGATGATAAATACAGATGATGAATACAAATAATAAATACTGATAATGAATACAGGTAATGAATGCTGATAACAAATACTGATAGTGAATGCTGATAATGAAGATTGATAATAAATGCTGAAAATGAATACAGGTAATGACCTCTGCGTGGGTTCGAGTCTCAGATTCGACCAATGTGGGTATATGTGAGAAAGCTTGCCAGTGGCTTCTTGTGGGTCGGTGGTTCTTTCCGGGGTAATATCCAGGTTCTTCCTCCATCATTACTACTGGCCACCATGTACAGCCTATCATGTGTTGAAAAATGGCGTTAAACCCTACAACAACAACTACAGGTAATGAATACTGATAATGGATACAGATTATAAATACAGATAATAAAAGCAGATAAATACAGATAATGATTGCTGATAATTAATACAGAGAATAGATACTGATAATGAATGCAGATAGAAATACAGATAATAAATATAGACAATGAATATTGATAATTAATAGAGATAATCAAATGAATACAGAGAATGAATACAGATAATACATACTGATAATGAATATAGATAATAAATACAGATAATAAATACTGATAATGAATATAGATAATAAATAAGATAATAAATACTGATAATGAATATAGATAATGAATATAGATAATAAATACAGATAAGAAATAATGATAATGAATATAGATAACAAATAATGATAATGAATATAGATAATAAATACAGATAATACATACTGATAATGAATATAGATAATAAATACAGATAAGAAATACTGATAATGAATATAGATAATAAATACAGATAAGAAATACTGATAATGAATATAGATAATAAATACAGATAAGAAATACTGATAATGAATATAGATAATAAATACTGATAATGAATATAGATAATGAATATAGATAATAAATACAGATAAGAAATAATGATAATGAATATAGATAATAAATACAGATAAGAAATACTGATAATGAATATAGATAATAAATACAGATAAGAAATACTGATAATGAATATAGATAATAAATACAGATAAGAAATACTGATAATGAATATAGATAATAAATACTGATAATGAATATAGATAATGAATATAGATAATAAATATAGATAATAAATAATGATAATTAATAATGACAATGAATACATTTATTGAGTACAGATAATGACTACTGATAATAAATACAGATATTTTGAAAATGGATTATCTTAGCACCAAAAATAGCCATGTTTAGGAAACCAGTGAACTAATTGCAATTAAATAATTTGTATAAATTTGCATGTTTTCTTTTACATACAGGTTAATATCATCATTCCTCTTGTTGAACATTGCAGATAAAATATACAGGTGTTGTTACCATTTTTGTCCTTGATCCTTTCAGGTGTTCACAACTATCAACGAGCTTTAAATAATGACAATTCCATCCATTGTTGAGTATGTTATCAACATGGTGTCAAGTTACTGTTGGGTAGCATTTCATTACCATTTCAATCAAGTGTTACAGTTAACGGGCAAATTTTCACTAGTTAAGGTGCAATGATTTTTTATAGTTGTTGCAAACGTAAATTTACTTTTTCATTTTTAAATTATCAGTACGTTTATATTTTTTAATTTTTTTCAAAACATGTTTTATGGATGCAAGCGATTGTATGAATTTAGAGATTTGAAATTGTTCTTTTAAGTCAGTTATTTCCCACGATCCCATAAATGAAATGAAAAATGAAAACTGTCAAATTCAGTAACCAAATTCATTTTAGTACTGTACTTGAGTGTAAGCACATATTTTACATTTTTAATAAAAGTCCTCTATGAGTATAGTGTTAACAACTAATTATACAAAATATAATGTGCTATTTCAAGACTTTCAAAATGAAAAGATGGGAATGACATATATTGGCTATCAATAAACCTTTTGTATACAAGTTTATTGAATATGCCCCATCCCACTCCTTTAGCTTAATGGAAATTTCCATTCATAAAAACTTTGGCCTGATTATTGTGAAATATTGCACCAAGTCATGTGATATAAGAATGCTAGATCTCTCAAGGCCATTATGCGTCATGTTAATCAAGTTGAACCAGTAGTTTCTATTATACTGAATTTATTACAGTGTTGAATGCATATATACTTGAGAAACTGTCTAATCATGCAGAGTACACATTGTGTCAAAAGAATTTAATTGAAAAATTTACATTTTTCTTTTTATGTTCCCTGACCTGCAAAGTCAGTGGTGGGTGTATATACATGTACTGTTACCTATTCTTGCCCACCCCATCCTGTAGAATATAAATTTAGTCACTGCTCAATAACTTTTGAAAGAATTTATGGATAATGCAAGCAACTTTGATTTTTGGTTGCTTTTTGTGCCCTTTGCGGTTTTAAAAGCATTTTTCAGCCAAGGAAATGGGCTATACTTGGCAACCAGCATATTTGGTGGAGGTAGATCCCAAAACTCAGATCCATAGGAAGCTACTGACATGCTTTCTCACATAAAATACCAATATTGGTTGGGTGTTAACTAAAACTAACACAGAGGTGTGATGGGTGAGTGAATTGTTAAGTGGAGTGCCTTGGGTCTCTTGCCCATCTGATCAGAGGCTTTAAATAGAGAAAAAGTTTAACCTTTTCCAATAGAAATATGTGTAGTACCGCATAAATGTAATTAAAGTCAGGTTCAACTGCAAACTGCACATAACCAGATCTGCGATTACATAATGTGCTGGCAGATCTGGGTCGGTTTAGTTTGTAGGGGTCAAGTAGCAGACCAAACAATGTAGAGCTTGATCTGCCAGCTCATTAATTGACAGAAGATCAGGGTATCTTTTGTTTGCAGTTGGATCTGACCTACAAGTGATTAAATATCATAGATGTTTAATTAAATATCGTAGATGTCTAATTAAATATCATAGATGTCTAATTAAATATCATAGATGTCTAATTAAATATCGTAGATGTCTAATTAAATATCATAGATGTCTAATTAAATATCATAGATGTCTAATTAAAATCAGAAGGTTGTATTTCAGTTGCATCCTATTTGTGGGGGTCACTGCCTTGTATGGATATATTTGATTGTGAGTATATGAAAGAAGCCTGATTTAAGATAGGAATCTTCACACTGTTTTATATATCTATGGTACCAAAACTGATGCTTTTCTAAACATGTTATTAAACATGGTAAACCCATTCCAGATGGAAATCCCAAGGTTTCTTCAAAATTGTGGGGAAATTTGTTGTAAAACTTTCACTAATGATAGATCCATCTCAACAAACAACAACAAAAAATGTCCTATTTTTCCAATAATAAACCCATGCTTAACAAGATAAGCCCATCCAAGTGTTGTTGACAACATTAGCAACCTTTTAATACAGTATTGTTCTGAATATAAGACTGGTTCTCTCACCTGATAAGTTAGCAGAATGGTTTGAGCTTGTTCTCATACCAAGATTTCCACTGTGAATATTTAGTACCACAATTCTGTTCTTGTTGTTGTTGCTGTTGTAGGGTTTAGCGCCATTTTTCAGCACATGATAGGCTATACATGGCTGCCAGTATTAATGGTGGAGGAAGAACATGGAGAAATCCCCGGAAAGAACTATCGACCCATGAGAAGCTACTGGCAAGCTTCTCACATACCCACATTGGCTGAATCTGTGATTGAAACCCACGCAGATGTGAGATTGCAGCGATCTGTAGCAAGAGCGCTTTAGACCACTCAGGGCCCTCCAACACAATTCTGTGAAAACTAGGTTTGGCTTAACATAAGGCATGGGCTTAACATTATGTAAATATCATAATAGTTCAATAATACACTGGGAAGACCATTACCAATATTTCAAATTAATTATTGAAAAGTCCACAAGGGCTTATCATAGGATATGTATGGTTAAGGTAGAATTTGAGGGCCTATTGTAGGGCTTGTCTTTGAACAATACCCATTATTTATTGAATTACCTGAATATATTTCATTCACTCCACAGTGTGGTCGTAATTGATATTTCTGCTAAGTCATTATCAAAACATATGTACTACAATCTGACTCTTTCTTGAAAGTTTGAGGCTTTACTATGAAAGTCTGCAACTGATGTTGTATTCGTGATTAGGGGTGGGTATATATTTTACCCCATATATTTTGAGGAAATAGATGAGATTTTATATGGGGATATATGGTAAATCTAATGAAGCATTTTCTATATATACAACAATACTGGAGGGTTTTCTCACTTGGCATTGCTAGCTCATCTCCAAATTCATAAGCAAGTGAGTTACAGCTTAAGCTTTGCATGATGGTAATTTAGTCTTTCTGGAGATTCTATGATAGGTTTGTATGTGGTTTTAATACTAAATTATGCTAAATTTGTTGTAAGATTCAGGTTGCATTTATCATTGTAAATTTGCCATCCAAATGGTTCATATTCTTTGCACACACACACACACACACACACACACACAACTTTATCTGTGTCTCCATCCATTCAGAAATTAAAAAAGACCATACCATTACTGATCACTGGAAAAGCCTGCCGGTAAGCTTCTTATGGGTTGGTGGTTTTTACAAGGGTTTTCCCAGGTTTTTCTTCCACCAGTTATATTGGATGCCGTGTATCACATATCTTGTGCTTGGAAATGGCATTAAACCCAAAAAACAGCAAAACACCAACAGGATCAGATGGAATAAGTATGGTAAATTTAAAATGTACTAGCATTAATTCTGTCAGTACTGGTCAGTAATTATTTCTCATCACAGTTCCAAAATGCATATATATTTGGACATTTGACATAGTTTCACATTTTTTAAACCTTGATTACCAGTAAAAGTAATATTATGTACACCCCACCACACATGCAAATTATTTTATAATATCTTTCTACAAACACCCCACCACACATGCAAATGATTTTATAATATCTTTCTACAAACACCCCACCACACATGCAAATGATTTTTTAATATATTTCTACAAACACCCCACCACACATGCAAATGATTTTTTAATATCTTTCTACAAACACCCCACCACACATGCAAATGATTTTATAATATCTTTCTACAAACACCCCACCACACATGCAAATGATTTTATAATATCTTTCTACAAACACCCCACCACACATGCAAATGATTTTATAATATCTTTCTACAACTTGTGGAGATAAATTGCTGGGGGTGGTGGTGAAGCATGCATCAGACAGATTTGAGTATGTGCATGATATAGGGCAATTCTTTATTGGAGGAAAAATAAATCTTTTTAGGAGTTGAAAATGGTGAAAAATTATGTCTAGCAGATGAATTCACTCAGTAGATAATATTAAATGTACATCATTTTCAATCCAAGTGGTTAGAAAACCAACTTATGATGTAATGTTTAGATCAGTGGTGCATTTTTTAAAAAAATGTTTGGGTGTACTTCAGAAATGCTCTTGCGCAATTTAAACAAATCACTCAGATAAATATAATATAGTACCATAAAGTACGATAAAAAAAATTGTTCAGTTTGGTGTATTAGTCATGCTTTATAAATTTAATTTCTCGGACACTATTCATACTAGTGAAGTTGATAAAAAGATGAACTTGTTATAAATTTTGTACCTCTTACAAAATTAGCTCAACATTTTCTATATACATATTTTAATAACTTTGGTTATGATTTTACCAATCCATCATGATCACAAGTGTTTTTGGCATGCTGTATGAATACTCTCCTACATACATGTACCTTGATGAAACTTGGTGAGTGGATGCATCTTGAGGAGTACTACACCAACATTGAATTTGTTTAATTTAAAGTTGGTGCTGTTTATGTTAGAATAAAACAATTTGTTAGAACTAGACCATTACACTCAAGTTAAGTCACTGCTACCTTTCTTTTTTTATTTATTAAAATATAGGTTACCGATAGGTATTTAAATTAAGTTCCCAAACCACATATATATTTCTTAAACTTGCCAGAAGGTCTGTCTTTGATTGCCAAGCTTCTGATTTGTTAACCCTGTGAACACAATGGGGATCGATCACATATTTGAGTGCTTTGTCATAGCGGCATCTATTGGATTTCATGAACCAAAAGCATGTAAAAGTGGTGCATTGTTACCTTGTACATCAACCAAAAACTGGTGGAGGTGATTGACTTTCAAAAGGATACTTTATAAGTTTAATTTCAACAGTATGACTATGTACCAGAGAGAAGATAGTACAGAAATATTTTAGGAAAATGATGTATTTGTACAAACATGGACCAGCAGTGGAAAATTGCTTAAATATGAGTCCATTCCAGCCATGTGCTCCCCTTGTATTGATCATGCAAGAACAGTATTCAAATTTGAACAACTTGATTTTTATTGAATGTGATAGCTTGCCACAGCATCCAGTAGAATTCACAGACCCAAAGCGCTTAATTACCTGATCAATCTGCCAAGATGTAGATAGGGCTAACACTTCGGAAACTTGGCTAGCAAAGATGCAGAAAGCCATGTCTGAACAGTTCATTTCAAAATTGGAATAATTCTGTTATTTCCATCATAATAACTTTAGATTGCATATTTTTATAGGTCATAGTTTCTTGTAAAAATATAGAAGTAGATGTTAGAAGAGTGGATTGTGCATTTCATATAAGCAGTAGTGGCTAATCAATGTAATTACTGATGCATGAACAATGCTCAATAAAGTAGTCATACTGGCTGTCAGTCAAAGATGAATGCTTATTTATAATTCCGCTTGGTAAAATTTGGTTGGACTCAGTGATTATAGTTTCTATAGTATATATAATTCCGCTTTGTAAAATTTGGTTGGACTCAGTGATTATAGTTTCTGCAGTAGATTTTATGAACAACAGTTTTTAAAAAAAAATAATGTCCTGTTTTATAAACTGATATTCCAGTACCTCTATATAAAAGAATGTTGTACTTTATTGTGCATCTACTTTTCAATCATGTTAGAATGTTGTCCATCCATATATCCATCTGTCCATTCTCTGTTCTATTTCCTCAAAATAACTTTGAGCTTTCCATTATGATATGTACCGTTACCAAACTTTAGCCTGCATTTGGAGCAAACTTTGAGGATCGAAAGGTCAGAGGTCATTGTCATAGGGACTGAATAAAAACATTTGTGAATAACCATAGCTTGCATTTGAAAAACTGTATGTCAGGTTACTTGTGGGTTATGAGCGTTATTCGTATAGTATTGTACAAGCCCCACTTGTCAAAGGGTAAGTGTTAAGTCCCACTTTGTCAAAGGGTATTGTACAACATATAATATGTCAGATTCTTGCGGGTCATAAGCATTACTCGTATAATATTGCATAAGCCCCACCTGTCAGAGGGTAAGTATTACGTCCCACTTTGTTAAGGGGTATTGCACAACATATAACAACAACACTATAACCCACTCCCCTCTGATACTCGTTATCTAAGAGATGACCGCCCACGGTATAATTGCCTGATTCGAGTAATAGAATGTATATGGTAACCTGAGCTGCGAGCCCCCGTAAAGATAAATAAACAATTTAATCAAATACATACACAATGAAATTCCCTTTCATTAGGAATACACACGGTTTAGAATTGAACTTTCACCGAATTACAAATAGATTTGAAATAGAATTAAACAAATTTAGCTGTTCTATTACTGATATTTAACTGTCATCATAGGATCGAGTGTCCAATCAAAATCATCTGCTTTGTTCGATTTTCATAACCTGTTATCCTCGAACTACGTTCTCTGCTCAATCTAATGTTGATCTAGAAGTTACTGTCTCTCAAGATACTTTTCCCTTGTGGATGTTCCGCTTGAACTCAGACTTGTCCACAGTATCAATGTATACACCTCTCAATCCTTTTTCCCGACTTGTACATCCTTTATTTCGGTACTGCATGTCTTCCCAAAAGCTATTTTCTTCCTTCCAAAAAGAAAATTAAAACATCCTAAGTCTCTCATGACCCTGTTAATAGTCGAGACTGTCCGTTTTCCTAATTTGAACAATCAGATATTACTATCAGTGATAACAATTTTACGGCTAGTATTTAACTACACATGTCTTCAAATCAATGCAGTTAAACCATCTGTTAATTCGGTTTGCCTTGACCTAATACATTATACACTGTCGCTAAATTATCTACGACATCAAAATTCGGTGAATTCATATGTATTCTTGTAAATCATTAATTAAAGTAAGACAAATTCTTAGAACACAATCATTATTTAAACAATATGATAAATTCAAGAATTAACGTCACACTTCCTATCATAACTCAACATAGTGTTTTTACGACATAAATTCTTAACTACGAATTAAGGTAAGAATTCTAATTCATAATTCAAAAGCACATTATTACACAAATGTATCAAATGAAATCAATTATACAAATGTATCAAATGAAATCATGCAGACCTGTAACTAAGCAAACATCCTATAAATTGCATCAACAATATACATGGAATTGTGATAGTACCTTTGTGTTTTTGGTGTGTCCCTCCCTTAGTTTGGCAGTTTTTCCTGGACTACAATTTAATGAATGTACTTCTCTAAAATAACATCCGGAACCTTTACTAAATAATTCTACCCCTGGTCTCTCTTACAGAGCAATTTCAAGACTAGCTTCTAATTTAGCTAGGCCAATATGTTCTACGAATTTTCGTGTGAAAACACCCCCCTTATTTAACCGTGACCAATCTGAATCAAATGTATTTTGTCCCGCTTTTCTCTGAAAGTTGCTTACGTCATGGTCAATATGACATGCATGGTTTTAAGTAACAGAATCTCTGCATTTTCTCAATTCTGACACTTTTCATGAGAAATGAAACTTTAAAATATCGCTTGCAGTCAGCCTAGCTGCTGAGTAAACACAGTTTAATTAGAACAATGGTCGCATCCTACTATACAGATCCTACTTTGACACAGCGTGTCTTCATAAATCTAACTAATGGCTATCTGGTCTCACCTAATGGTTTATTAAAAGATCGACTGAAATTTGCCAATTTACACTGTATATAATCTCTTACAAGTCCAACTGCAAACTGCACAGACCCAGATTTGTCCGTGCTTTATGCACTGGCACATCAGAATCTGATAAAACAACATAGAACCTGCTCTGCAGGTGCAATTTGCAATGGCAGATTAGGAGCTTTATTGTTTGCAATTTGACTTGACTTATAAGTGATGATATATGGTAAGTTGAGTAAATTGGGTAAATTTCTTAAGCGTTACCCTGAACTTGGGGTCATGTTTACAGAAAAAAGAGTGGCTTGTACAAGAAGAGAGTTTGACATATGTTCCCTCAATTTCCTCTAAATCTTCCCATTAGGATTTACCTCAAAAAGATGAAAACTTCAAGCAAGGGAAGCAGACTCTTCTGACTTAAATTACCTTATAAATACACCTCACATATATATATATATATATATATATATATATATATATAGACACACACACACACATGGTGATCGGGACATTATTTATAACATCAATGATGTGTAATTATGTTGTTACATTGTTTGCTTAGAAAATATGCATATTTCCCTTGGATCTTATCCAAGAATTTATTGGTGTATATCCTTGGAAAACAGAATTTCCAAGTATCATTATTCTTGGAGAAATGAACTCCTCCAGTCTTTGAAGGCTTTCATTTCAGTTTTTAGGTAGATGTTTACTGTCTTCATGATAGACCAATGCTGATCAATATTTGATCTCTCCCAGCACACAACTCCATAATCTTATATGTTGACATATCCTCTTAGCATCTAGCACATGTCCTGTTGCTTCAGTTAGTTTATAGGCATTATGGTTTGTTTCCTGTCAGTGTTTGGTTCTCTGTTAGGTCCCAGCTAAACAAACTGTTTTGGTGGATATATGAAGAACCATCCTACATGTACATGAACATGTAGACAGAGATTATGGAGAAACCAGATGCTGAGAGTGTTTATAGATGTGTTTTGCTGATAGCAAGGACTGTAGTCATTTCAGTATATAAATGAGTGTTTGGAGATAAGTGTGAAGTTGATGAATTGGTGCTGATATTTTTCTTATTAACCATCAGCTGGTTGCTGTGAATTTGCATATTTGTTGATTTTAGTGTGACACAAGGTAAGTTAATAGTAGATAGGCAAATAAAAAAAGCAATTTTACAGACATATCAATCAGATTGCTACAAATTTCACCAGATATTTTGGAAAAACTTGGTAACATGGTTGCAGAAAATGTTCACTGCCTTCTAGTACCGTAAATCATAGAACTTTTATCTTGCATAAAAACTAATTTGACTAAATTTACTGATTGGATTAAACTGAGTTTTCCAAGATATGGAAGTCTGATAAATCTGATAAACACTAAAATACAAAATCAGTTCTGTTGATCTTTTCACTCGCCTGTCAAATGAAATTTTGCGCATCTATGAAAGTGAAAAAAAAATCATTCAGAAAAAATGATTTCATAAGATATCGATCGGATCAACATAATATGCAATGCTCATCAGATAGGGTATTCCAAAGATTTGTAGATCATTTATCAACACAGTGCCTTTTTTTAATCTGCTTATTTATGTTGGGACTACAATGCTAGTTTTTAATAATTTTCACGCTACAAATACATTATTTTAGCTTAAAGTTGTGAAGAACCAGAAATAACCTTTTGTGTTTATTATGGCAGGCTGATTCTTTACATCCAATTTGTTGATTTTACTGTACAAGGAGTCTAGCATGTAAATTTATTCAAACGTTGGGCGATTGGGTACTTATTGAACATGTCTTACATAAATAGGAATCTATCCACATTTTATAAGTCACAGTGGACCTTTTTGAAGTGTGGTCTCAGGACCAGCTTTTGGCAGATTAGACAGATTTGACCCAATTGAGCCCCCCAGTCACAGGGGCCCCACGCGTTAGTAATATTTTATAAATATATCTATAGAGAGAAAGTAATTTCAAAGCGATGGAAGAATTGTTTTGTTCAGTATCATACAATGTTTTTGAAAAGTTTATTTCCAAATGCAGTAGTAACAGAGGGTTCATGTGTAAATACTGGGTCCCCACCAAATGATCCAATGTTGGCCCCACCTTTGGTTAGGCTGTTACTATGCAGGGGATGACAGATGCATAGCCGAACTTGAGTCAAGGCGACAAGATAATCATTGTTGGACATGTCCCTGCATCATCCTACTTGTAGGTTCCAAATATAATTGTTGATCATTGCTAAGATTATAGTTGCTAGGCAATCATTGTATTCCATCAAACTACCTTTATCAGCTTTTTAAAGAGATGATAATTATAGGAATTATTGTCAAATTTCCTATGATTCTTTGAACACAAAATCAATTATAATCTCCAGCCATTTTCACATTGAAAAAATGCACTGTACCATACCTTGATTGGTCAGTGAATAATTGTCAAGGTAGTACTAATGTATAAGAGTCCTATATTTTTACCTTTAGTTTATCTGTATTGATTGTAAGTAAAGGGTTATTGATCCAAGACCTGTGTCATGAAGGAAACATCAAAACATATTACAATATTTAGTTTTGAAATAGTTCTAATTGCAGGCTTGACAATCAATTGCAGGCTTGACAATCAAAGTACCTTGGATCCATCTGTCCTTCAAGTACCTTGGATACATCTGTCTTTCAAGTACCATGCCACCTGACATTTTTGTTGCCATTGTAATATAAACTCTGTCTACACTAAGTAGGGGGAGTAAACATATATGGTATGACCTTTTGGGAGGATGCATAGATAACAAGGAAGGTTTCAAGTTTCAGATACTTGATGCTCTCCTTCCTTGGTGGGATGAGGAGTGGTTTCAAAGATATTTTCATTAATAACATATACTGTTTTCTGATCCATGGTTCAATTTAACAATTTGATGGAGGGTACAGTATTCATGTTTTTGGTGTGGCATTTCAGAAGACTTGAAACACCACAAAGAAGGTTAAAGTAGACCAGGGTATTGAGGCATGGGAGGGGGGAGGCAAAGTTACCCAGTATGTTGGGGCAGGAGAAGGACAACGTAGCCCAGGCTGGTGGGGCTGAAGGAGGGCAAAGTTGCCCAGGGTGTATACAAATTTACAGAAGCTGCAAATATTAATGTTGGATTACACCTCGTGATACTTCAGCCACACTGATAATTGTTTGAAATATATTTTGGTCTCAGAGGTTCTTTCCTGCATTCCTGCATTCTTCCGTCTTTCTGCCATTTTTGCTTGTCTCAGTCTTTAAATGATATTATCTATTGAGTATATATCTATGTAGGTATTTGTTTGTTTGTTTGTTTTTTAGCTGCTAAATTCCTAAAGTGTTAATATGTTTGGTCTAGGAATACTTGAACAGAATCATTTTATTGAATCCTATAGGAAATCTACAGAATCCTCCTATTGAATCCTATAGGAAATCTACAGAATCCTCCTATTGAATTCTATAGGATATTTACAGGATCCACCAATTAGACCCAATGCTGTAGAACCTGTCTTGAAAGACCACCTCTTCTGTGAAAATTAATGGTCTCTCAAGGCAGGTGGTCACTCATAACAGGTCATATCATTATATAATCATTAAGTCTGTTCATGATGATCCTGGTATCACAAAAAAGGTGGTTGCATAGCTGTGGTCTCTCAGGAGAGGTTTTACTTTACTAGATAAATTATAAAAAAACACTTAGAATGTGTGACTGGTTTCACTTTATTCAGCTTCATCAGGCTAAATTCAAACGGAAGTCGATATTATTGCTTACGTCATTAAATATATTCTGTTTCTATGTGAATGATATAAACAGTATGACATAGACAAGATGATGTCATAGATTACATTTTAACCTAATTGTCTTAATCTTGAATGAAAAATTGACATGGAAATATGCAGCACAGATTTTTGATACATTAAACTGTATCTTAAAGATACATACATCTCTGTTGATAAATATTTTTAAAAAAATTGAATAAATAAAGTTTTATTAATATTTATATTATATAAAATGCACATTAAAAGGAATAAATAAAAAACTTTTAAAAAATAAAAAAATAAAAAAATAATATATTATATCTTGATATATAATTGACGAATGTTTGATATTTAATCAGAACTCAATTTCTATAATAAACCATTATGGTGTACATAATACTTATAATAAAGTATTTCATAAATAATTAAATAAATAAATATAATAAAAATATATAAATAATTAATCAGAATGTATTGAGAATTAATTTTAAAGAAGTACTGATAGTAAACATTTTTTTATGTTATTAGTAGGAACTTTCACTAGTTAACTTATTCTGTAAATTTGAATAATATAAAAGTATTATAGTCATAACTAATTTTAAACAGGGCAATGTTTAATTCCCAAAAAAAAAAAAAAAACATTTTTTAAAATTATTAATCAATGTTGTAAAGTTTTTGGAATTTAGCTCTTTTGGATGTATTGTATTAAGATTTTGAGTCCAATAGATTTCCTTCAGCAGACATTCCATAGGTTGAAAGGAGAAATCTTGCATAGTATGGTCACTCATGTTAAAAAATGAGATGAAAATGATTGATTGATATAATTTTTATGTCCGATCTATGTTGGTTCATATGTTAAGATACTGTTGACTGGTTTTTCCAATATATTGGATGCCACATTTTTTGCATGTTATCAAATAAATAATATTTGATGTTGCTCAGTTTGTATTACAATGCATATTAAAAGTTTCTTTCATATTATTACTATTGAAAGAAGTATTTTTGTTAATAAAATTAAAAGAACAGTGCAAATATCAAAGTCTGTTACATTCAGTTGTTGTTTCTTTTTTATATGATGTTTTTTCTTGTTTATAATTAATAAGGAAATCTTTAAGATGTATAGTCTTTTTTAGAATCAATAAAGAAATCTTTAAAATTTGTAGTCCTTTTATAAGCAAGAATGGGTTAGCTTTCGGGTAGCAATTTAACACTTGCTTTATGTGATAATTTTAACAAATCCCAAAATTTATAGATACTCTTACCTATATTAGGCAAACTTGGATTATATTCAATAACAAAAGGAATGATATCTTCATTTCTATTTTTAGATTTTACTTTTTAAGTTTCAAGTTGTGTAAGAGAAGAAAGATACTTTTTTGGAAAGCAGTACAGTTAAGAACCTGTCTTGAAAGACCACCCTTTCTGTCATCAAATTATGGTCTCTCAAGACAGGTGGTCTCTCATAACAGGTCATAATGCTATCTGATCATTAAATTTGTGCATCGAGAATATGGTCTCTCAAGACATGTGGTCTCACATAGCAGTGGTCTTTCAAGACAGATTTCACTGTATTATTGATGTTACTATGGCAATTTCTATTTAAAAAACGCCGATCTATTTTTGGAAAAGATTTTTAAAAAAAACACTGCCATCCGAAATAATTCTTTTATATCTTTTTGTTTGATTGTATGATATCCTGTTTTTACATGATTTAATATGACATGAAGAATATTCAACATATTGATGAACATTCGTGTTTTAACATGAACCATGGTAGTGATGTCATTATTTTCATTTTTCACAACCTCTTCATCCAAAATTGATACTTCAATGTTAGACACATTGAACATAAATTGTATTATTGGATATAATTTGTGTAAATAGTCTATAAAATAGCAAAGGTTCTCTAAGGAATAACTCCTAATCATAAAGATACATGTATTGTCTAAAAATCTGCATATATCTGGTTTTAAGAGGCATTTATTTAAAAAATCATTTTCTTATTTCCCGGTAAATAAAGATGCATAAGAATGTGCTATCATAAAGACTACCCATTGCTGTTCTCAACATTTGGAGATAGTTTGCCAAATTGAAAAAAGTTATTTAGAGTACAAGTTTTATCAAATCACAACATGTTCTTTTGATAGTTTACATGTATCTTCGTTTTCTTCAAGTTAGTATTTACACGCTTTGATACCATCATTGTGTGGTATATTTGTGTAGAGTGAAACCACATCAAGTGTAACAAAGAATGAATTTTCAGTTAGTTTCGGTAAAGATTTCAGTTTGGTAATGAAATATAACTTATCTTACAAGTGAATGTAGTGATTTCATCAATGGTTGTAAAATGTGATCAGTATACTGTATTGCGATATATTATTTGTAATTGAATTAGGTGTAGAAATAATGGGTCTACCTGGATATCATAAAGGTAGTGACTTTTCAACCATTTATGTATTTTGGGTAAAATATAAAACTGAGGTGTGCATATTTTATTTGGAAAGATATCTAGTTCATCTTATATGGAGCAATTGTATACAGCGATTTCATTTATACATTTGCTTATTTATTCTTTAATTTCTTCAGAAGGATTATAGGAAAGTTTTGTATAATATACTTCATCATTTAATTGTCTTTCTACTTCTTTAATGTAATCCTCTTTATTCATTATTAAGTATGGTGCTAGACTTTTCACCTTTTTAATAATAATACTATCGTCTTGTGATAAGGTATGTAAAAAATTTAGTTCCACTAGATATGTTTGTTATTTGTGAAGTATCAAATTTTGAATAAGCATTGAACCTTAAAGTTAAATGCACTGAGCATTAAGATTTTATCACATTTATACCTGGGAGGGGGGTGTCTTGTGAAGGGTCATTTCAACTTTTGTTCTTAATTTCTTCCATGTCAGTGTTAAAACTTCAAAGGGGCCAGTGTTCCAATTCAATCAAGTTGACAGGATATCTTAACATGGTTTTGAGAAAAAGACATGAACTTCTGATTATTTCAAATAGTTATTCTTCAGAGGGAAAAGTTTTATAAAGTTTTTCAGAGATTCTGACTGATGAAACAAATAATTGTCTTAGGAATTTTTTTAAAGAAACCACTGCTTATGATTGGCCAAGTGAAATTAAGTCATACACCTTGGAAGTAATGTGAATTTATAGTGATAACCTTGATCGAAATCCTTTAGTCTCAAATTTTCTAAAAGAGATATGGTTGGCTCCATGGAAGCTTAGGAAAAGAATAGTGTTTTCCTCGTTAAACAAGAAAGGGATCAGGTGTCCATCTTGTGAGAAAGATAGGGTTTAGTGCTGGATGCACATTAAGTTAACAGCATTAAGGTACGCAATTTTAATTTCACTTAATACTCTAATTTTGGGTTGTTTGTTGAATGCAAATTTGTTTGATATGACTAGGTTCCATAGTATATATCGTTTATTCAATTTCATGGAAATGTGTTGTTGCTTGAGTTGCTATGCAATTTAACTTTAAATGTTACAGTTTTTAGTTCATTAGCAGACATACAACTCAAATATTAAGAATTGAAATCTATCTGAATATAGAATCCACATATATTTTGGACTGAAAGGTCAAATGCACACATACTGGTATACATGCCTTGACATATTTCAGTAACTTCATACATTTAATGTCTTAAATTACAAATGTTATTACTTGCAATCTTGACTGCTGTTATCTTTCATTACAAAAAGATTGAATTAAAATTAAACACTCAGATTCTAGTTGACAAATGGAGACAAAACTGTTAGACCGTAATTCAGTAATAGATAAATATTGTTCTTTCCACTCAGATGTTTAATTCAGTCATAAACCCTTATTGCTACCAGATGATATTCTCATGTAAAGACAGTCAAGATGCTTATTGCTATCAGATATGAGTTTAAGACTGTACATACATTTATTGCTATCAGATCCACATGTGATTGTAATACTGCCCTTTTATAGACAGTCACAGACATTTGTTGCTATCAGATATGAGTTTAAGACTGTACAGACATTTATTACCATCAGATAGGAGTGTAGTACAGTACAGACATTTATTGCTATCAGATCCATATGTGATTGTAATTCTGCCCTTATATAGACAGTCAAAGACATTTGTTGCTATCATATATGAGTTTAAGACTGTACATACATTTATTACCATCAGATAGGAGTGTAGTACAGTACAGACATTTATTGCTATCAGATCCACATGTGATTGTAATACTGCCCTTATATAGACAGTCACAGACATTTGTTGCTATCAGATATGAGTTTAAGACTGTACAGACATTTATTACCATCAGATAGGAGTGTAGTACAGTACAGACATTTATTGCTATCAGATCCACATGTGATTGTAATACTGCCCTTATATAGACAGTCACAGACATTTGTTGCTATCAGATATAAGTTTAAGACTGTACAGACATTTATTACCATCAGATAGGAGTGTAGTACAGTACAGACATTTATTGCTATCAGATCCATATGTGAGTGTAATACTGCCCTTATATAGACAGTCACAGACATTGCTATCAGATATGAGTTTTAAGACTGTACAGATATGTATTGCTATCAGATATGAGTCTAAGACTGTACATACATGTATTGCTATCAGATGTGAGTCTTACGCTGTACAGACATTTGTTGCTATCAGATGTGAGTCTTACACTCTACAGACATTTATTGCTATCAGATGTGAGTCTTACGCTGTACAGACATTTGTTGCTATCAGATGTGAGTCTTATACTGTACAGACATTTGTTGCTATCAGATGTGAGTCTAATACTGTACAGATATTTATTGCTATCAGATGTGAGTTTAAGACTGTACAGACATTTATTGCTATCATATGTGAGTCTTATACTGTACAGACATTTGTTGCCATCAGATATGAGTGTAATACTGTACAGACATTTATTGCTATCAGATGTGAGTCTAATACTGTAGACATTTGTTGCTATCAGATATGAGTGTAATACTGTACAGACATTTATTGCATGGATACGAATGTAATACTGCTCTTATAAAGACAGCTGTTCTAGATAATTTTTCTTGACTGTAGAAAATTTTATTTTAATTGAATGCTATATATATATGAGAATTTGAAACTGTTTTGCCATTCTATATGAATAAAAAAATCTTATTAATATTTTTTATGGCTGAACAACAAAGGAGTCTGACATGTACTCATATGAAAGGGGAACAAAACATCAAATCAATTTATATTCTTTCGTTCAGACATGTATAGATGAACATCATCTCAAGTCTACACATCAATTATAGAAGTATTTCGTAAGAAAAGGGCATTACTAGTCATGTGTCCATGTTTGTTGTTCAACCCAGACGACAGACACATTGTGCGTGATATGTGAGACCTTGACGGTAATAAGATACGGGTGTTAATTCTTAAAAGGAAACATTATAAAAATACCTAAAAAAAAAACGATCACAATAACAAAATGGCCCAACTCCATCAAGGTCATTTTAATAAGTAAAGACTTTATTTGGATCCTCAACAGATTAATGACTTCATTTGTTGCAATGAATTATGATACAGTAACATGAATTATGATACAGTAACATGAATTATGATACAGTAACATGAATTATGATACAGTAACATGAATTATGATACAGTAACATGAATTATGATACAGTAACATGAATTATGATACAGTAACATGAATTATGATACAGTAACATGAATTGTATCAGTGAAATACGATATACTTACTTAAAAGAGAATTTGACAATTAGTAGTCATACACACTAGGTCAGGCTAGTTACCATTTATAAATACAAATACCATTGACAAATGTAGTAGGCTTGTCAGTGAACCAGAATATTAAGCAAGGGCACATGAAATAAAAACAATATTCCATTGAGCTGACAGTAGGTAAATCTGAAGTCTTTGCACCTTACACAAAAACCAGCTTATAATGTAAAGTGTTATTAACTAAACACATGGAGATTGGCAATTTAAGTTTATCTGCTTCTTATCTCATTGTGATATATAATATTCACTTGCATAAATATCAATAACCTTTTTTTTTTTTTTTGTAATATTACAGACCTGGGCTTACTTATGATTCTTTGCAGATGGAAACGGATAAAACAGTGTTTTGAATGTCAGATTTACTCTATTTGATTCTCAAAGTAGACATATCATTAATAACTACCTGTATTTAAGTAATCATGACTGTCATCACTCACATATCAGAAAACCTGAAGGAAAGCATCATAGGACTGAATTAGCCATTCAGGATGAAGTCTGATTAAAGAATAGAACTAGGGAAGATTATGTGTCATATATATATATATATATATATATATATATATATATATATATATATATATATATATATATATATATATATATATATATATATATATATATATATATATATATATATATTTATTATTACATTTTGAGTAAACTGTAACTTCCACAAAATTGTATCACCCACAGAGGGTACTTGTTTACTCCCTAACTTCAGAATTGTATCCCCATGAATATTTTTGATTTTACAGTATATGCACATTTATTATGTTACAGTTTGTACACGTTTATCATGTTACAGTATGTACACATTTATCATGTTACAGTGTGTACACATTTATCATGTTACAGTGTGTACACATTTATCATGTCAATACTGTAAAATGATCAGAATTAGAATTATGTAAAATGTTAAATGTGTACAAACTGTAAAATGAAAAAAATGTGTACAAACTGTAAAATAAAAAATATGTACAAACTGTAAAATGATAAATGTATATGAACTAAAATAAAAAATGTGTACAAACTGTAAAATAAAAAATGTGTACAAACTGTAAAATGGTAAATGAGATACAAAAGCTGTGCAGTTAAAATCAAATTGAAATGTGCCATTCAGCTGTGTAAATTGTGTAATTCTAGTTAATTTATTATGTGATGACAGATGTATAAATAATTTTGTATGGATAAGTTGTATAGATTTATCATGTACAGTGTTAGATCAGAACAGTTGTAGAAGTTGTTTGCTGCTGAGGATGTTTTTGTTTGGTCTGTTCTTTCAGTGAAGCAGAGGTAAATTGAAAAGGGAAGGTGGTGTTATTATGCATGATTGTTGCGGTAGGTTAGTGGACTGGTTTATTTTGTTCCTGTAGTGTTACTACTTGTGACAAACAGATAAGTGATGGTAGTGCCAGGTCTAGTTTGGTCTGTGGATGACTGTGTGTTGTGCCAGTTGGGTGTTGAAGTCATAGTTGACATTTTTTAAGGTTTGTAACAGATGTGTTGCTCTGTGGAGAACCCATTCTCTAATCTTGTTGTACACAGGAAGGTTCATGTGTATTTGTCAATGATCTGCTAGTGACTTGACAAGTGGAAATTGTTTCGTACAGTGTATTTAAAAAATTGTTTGCTACCATCTTGTCCGTCATAATTGTCCAGTGTGATTTCCATCATGCATAATTTGATTGGTCTGCTTGGATGGAATAGTGTCTATTTGGTACATTCTGAAGGACAGACAATTCATAAGACTTATTATTTGATTAGCAGGATGAAGTAATGGTATTGCACACCACAACATTGTTGAATCGTTTATGTGATGGTGTTCCAAACATTTTGCTTTCGGGATAGACTTGGCAAAATGTGGCTGGAAAGCATACATTGACTCTCCTAAGGGTGTGGAGTTAAAATAGTTCCCTGTTTAGGAGAGAGTTGTATAGTTTCTACTGTGGGAACTGCTGGCAGAAACCTGATGAAGGATAATCATACAGATGTGATTTATAGATATTTGGCAGGCTAGAGATCTGTGGTCTTGCATAGATTAGAGTAAAATTTATGTATAAAATGGACACATCAGGGTTTCTAATTTACAACTTAAGTTGTATGGAAGTCTTTTGAAATTGGGGTAAAATTTCTGTGGCAGTTGTTCTTCAGTCCTTCCACACAAGTTATTTATTACTGAAGTTTGTGTTGAAGAAAGAAATAATTTCTTCACCAAAGTATTTAAACACTAAATTCTAACTACTGCAATCATTAAAAAGTATGTCATTTCCGGTAGCAAATATCATCATGCCCACTTCACTTCATCTGAATTTTCTGTAACAAAATATATGTATTTCAGATATGATAAATGCATGTTTCATACAGTACTTCAGATTCAGCTGAACACACACACACACACACACACACACACACACACACACACACACACACACACACACACACAGAGTAAAGATAGTGTGAGCAATCACTATGTGATCAATGAAATTATGATAAAGTTTTCAAAACATGAGAGAGAGAGAGAGAGAGAGAGAGAGAGAGAGAGAGAGAGAGAGAGAGAGAGAGCATGACAATACAGGCCAGTTTGAGAGACAGCCCAGGTTATTTCCATTTATTGTTTTTCTTTCCTTCACTATTCTCTATAGTTCTGCCTTTAAGTCACACTTTCTGAATAGTTTGTACCCAGACTGAATATTAGAAGCAAATAATATTATTAGCATCATCATTATACATCTTCTTCCATAATTAATCAATGCAGAAAATCATACAATTGGATAATTTTGGTAAATTACTGTAAAACAAGTACCCTTGGTGACCTTGCATCATGCTGTGATATTTTATCTTGTATCTGACATTGTTGAAAGACTGCATGATATCATATTCTTCAGGGTCAGTGGTGCATAATATATTAAGGCAGTACCTTGTACAAAGCTTTCAGCATGAAGAGATTGTTATTCAATGTTAAACAATCTACTGTATATGTTTACATATTCTGTATTAGTTAGCTGTCTTGAAATCAGTATAGTATCAGTTGTTATCTGCTACATGTATTATATATACATCAACTTTTGGCAGTCATTATTGAATGGGTTGTGGAATCATTTGTTGATGAAATATGTTTAACTTGTTTGCTAAAACATATATATTTTGTAATGAAATATTCCATTTTTATGGTAAACTGTTTCTTTTCATGGCAGTGCCTGAACAGTATCACTAATATTTTGTGTATTTTGTGCACTGCAATATGTACAACTTTTCATAACCTATTTTGTATTTGTGTTTGAAATCATATGGGCTTTATGTCATTTGTCCAGTTAAAATTAATGGCATAAACCAAATATCGTGAAATTAATACAGATTGCAGGTTTATTTAAATTTGAAGTCAAGCAAAAACAATTTTTGAAACATTACTGCAATTTGAGCATTTTATTTAAAGAAAACAGTGCTTATTTACATGCATTTTCTGTGAAAAAAATAATGTCGATACATTATTAAAAAATAAAATTCCATACTTTTTCTCACATATCTTCATTATCTGCCTGGCTTAATTCATAATAAAGTTTTCCCCAAAATGTCATGTACAAGTCAGTTTCATTTAAAATGGCATTACATTTATTTGTATGTTTTAATAATGATAATACCTACATACAATACAATACACTAATATGATAGATAATTTCACAGACATTTATAATTTAATTTATTGTACAGAAGCTTCAGAATTCACAATTAACCCTGTTTTACCAGCCTTGGAATCTGCATGCACCTACTATAATCAGTCATGACAGTTCTCTCCCCTGTTGGGAATATAGTAGAGGCCTACTGAGCTGACCTTGATGGGGTCATTCCCAGACACCATTTTTGAAAGCAAACATTGGGCAAATCTCCAAGAGTGTGCTTATTCTGCTTTTTATTTTCTCAGGGTACACATCTTAAGTGACAAAACAACTGTTCCTTCAAGTTTAATATTTTTTTTAACTCCCAAAACATTTCCTTGTCTGATAACAGCCAATATTATAATGGTCATGGTTTTTATCATGCAGATCTCTTATTTATAGTGTTTACATTTAGAAGTGATTTAACAGGTAGCATTAGAACACACAGACACACACACACACACACACACACAGAGAAACACACACACACGGCGATAGCTGCATCGCATAACTATGAGGATGATAACACTTTGTTGTATTAATTGACAATTGCAGTGCAGGTGGAGGTAACTATCTGTCATGAAGGATTCCAGGTACTAATTGAGTTCTAATAGTAAATCTACTCCAACACCATGATATTAACAATTCAGTAACTTTTAATTTCTGAGTGCTCATGATCAATCCTTTATTTATCAATAATAGATGCATCCTGGAAGACAGCTTTGGTGTAGAGAAAACGATATGAGATAATATGATTTCTTGACCTAAATGTGTTTGAAATGTGCTTTCAATTCCGCACCAAAGAAGCTTATTTTAGTAATGAGTGTTCCAAACTCAACACTTTAAGTAAAACAATTTCTCTATTTTTTCAGTTACAACTAGAATACGATCTCAAAAAAGATTCTTTTTGCTAAAATCTAACTTTCATTATCAACCATTCCTGCCCAGCCATGTTTATATACTCAATTTTATCTTCACCAATTTCCAGACTGGTTCCCATACCCATTCATATTCTTCCATACAATTAGTAACAATTTCTCTATTTTTTCAGTTACAACTAGAATACGATCTCAAAAAAGATTCTTTTTGCTAAAATCTAACTTTCATTATCAACCATTCCTGCCCAGCCATGTTTATATACTCAATTTTATCTTCACCAATTTCCAGACTGGTTCCCATACCCATTCATATTCTTCCATACAATTAGTACCATGTGACCTGAAACAGCTTGCCCATATGAAAAATTCACTTGCAGTTGACTACTGGCATGGGGATGGTACATAGACAAAGGACATTAACTTGCCCATTTGAAAGTTAACTTGCTATAATGGATTACTGGCATGGGGATGGTAAAATAGACATTCATATGATATTAGATTACCCATATGAAAAATTCACTGGCAGTAGGCTATTGGCAAGTGTTGGAACATTAGATTGCCCATGTGAAAATTCACTTCTGGTGGGCTGCTATCTTTTGGCAAGGAAATTGTATTTAGATATAGGAAATTAGCTTGCTCATGGTGGCCAATGACAAGGGGATTTCCCAAGGCCAGGATCAATGAATAGATTAAGAGGCTTAATGTAGCTATTTTCTGCTACTGTTAATTTATTGTCTATTACTAATAACAAATAATCTTCGTGTTAGTATTCAGGTTTAATGAAAATTGATCAGGTAAGATTCTGTGGTCAGCATTATCCATTTGACTGAAAAGGTACATGTATTGATGTTCTATTGTGTATGTAATTAAATGTACATGAAATGATGGATAGATATTACTTGACAGCGGAATCATTATCATGCAAGCTCTGAGTCAATTACAATTGAGTTGCGATAAATATATTTTTCATTTTCATGGTTTTGACGTCACTTTTAACACATTGGCTGTATTTTACCAAGGAAAGCTAAGTGCCTTTCCTAAGTACACACATAAGCGGCCAACTGAGGCTGGCTTGGGTGTTGCTGGGCCCTGGTATGCAAAAGAATGTTGTCCATATGACTGCATTTTCACAATGGGAATAATGAGTGTACAATTGCCATAAGTATCTTGCTGGTGTGTACACATGGGTGAAGTCAGATAAGCATGTTGGACTGGAGTCCATCAGTGAAATGTAGCACAGAGAAAAAATTTTGTGTTTTATTCCAGACTGAATGGATATCCAGTCTAGGGTACAGCAGCAGGGAGGTATGCTCTGGTCGTGGCATTCTAAAGATGATCTGAGCAGCTTTGTTTTGAACTTTTTGAAGTTTCTGGAGTAGATACTGAGATGAACCAGACAGAATTGAGTTACAATAGTCCAGTCTTGAAAGTGCTAATGAACTAGTGGCACCAACTCCAAGATATTTATAAATGGAGATGATGTGTCTCAGCTTAAGAAATGTAGCCTTGCATATATATGTTCATGTCATGTTGGTGCAATGTGAGAGTGCTGTCCAGAGTAACATCTAGATTTCGTACTGACTGTGAATTTAATGTTGGTGTTGCTGATTTTTATTGTTTGAGGTAAAGGATTTGAATGAGAAAGTCAGTGTTGTAATCAGAATGGCATCAGTTTTATTATCATTCATCTGCAGCTTGTTACATATCATCCATGAATTCATATCAGAAATACACTTCTCAACACCTTGGATGGTAGCATCAACTTTAGCCGGGTGGCTAGATTTGTATATTTGGGTGTCATCAGAGTACAGTTAGTGAGACACTGGATGATGATCTATTGAGAGCGTCTGAGTGTATAGAATGAATAGAACAGGCCTAAGAGCATACCCCTCTGGAACACCACAACATAGATCAACTGGGCTGGAGTGTATTCCATTTGCTGACACAATTTGTGTCTTTGTTGACCAAGTAGGACTTGAACCACAGTAAGGTTGTATCATGAATGCCAAATACATGTTGGAGACGGTGAATATATCATGGTCTGTTGTGTCAAATGGTTGAGGACTGTAATATTTCAGTTATTCAAAGCAGAGAGAATGTCATTAAATATTTTTAGAAGATTAGTTTCCATACTGTGGCAAGGGCGATATGCAGACTGTACATTAATAAAAAGACTGTTGAAATTCAGATGACAAGTTGGGTTAGAAAGTTTTCTAAGAATTTAAAGTTTTCTAAGAATTTAAAATTCTTTAAATTGTTATGGTTGAGTGTTGGTTTCTTCAGCAGAGGCTTTACAATGGCAGTTTTGATTATTGATGGATATTCTCCGGATTAGAGAGAGGTATTAATAACATCAGTTAGTAAAGACAAGACTGAATCTAAGCACTCAAGCAGCAGTGATGTTGGATTTGGATCATGTTCACATGACTTTGGTGCACTCCTCATCATTATTGTACATACTAAATTCATAGAGACATATTCAAATACTGCCTACAGTTGCTGCTGAAATTCTGTATCACAACTGTATGGTGGTAATGAGTCAGTTGAAATTGTATTGTCAAACTTATTTATAATGGTTTGTACTTGGTCATGGAAACAATTTGGAAACTGTACTGGAAGGTCAACTGGAGAGAATGTAGTTGGAATTGGTGTACATTTATTTGTTCCTTGACATTAGTTTGTTAGCAATCTTGAAGAGCTCTTTGCAGCTGGAACTCTCCGTAATCTCAATACTGTAGTGGGATAATTTGGCTGCATGGACTATGTTTGTGACCTTCTTCTTAGCAGTTTAATAGATTTGTTTATGAATAGTGAGTCTGGTGGAAAGCCAAAGCCTCTCTGCTTTACAGAGGTCTCTTTGAGAAGTGTAAAGCTGGTCCCTAACACTGCTGTACCATGGAGAACACTTTTGAATTGATACTCTGTGCTTGGTGGCTGGGGCATGTTTTTCAAGCAGTGAATGCAGCAAGTTATGGAGTTGTTCTACTGTAGGGGGTAAACAAATTGTTAGGTTTGCTTGGATGTCATGCATTAGTTTGGTTCTGTTTATCATATGGATGTTAATGAGTGTGAGGGGCCACAGATTAAAGCAGTCTTTATAGGTGTTCTTTTTTTTACAGTGCATGTAGATTAAAAGGAAAAAAGAAAATCAAAATAAAGAAAATAGGTTGCCATAGTGAAAATAGTTTATATTGGTGGATTGAGAGCTAGATAGCTTGATGGATAAAGATGATACATGTATCTTTGATTATAACTGGCTGCTGTAAGCAGTACATGTAGGTACAGTGGACCAAAAATATTGCATTCTGTTTGTGTGGAGTAGGCATCATCACATGCATGTAGCCTATCTAGGAGTGTTTTGAGGGGACTTAATAATGGTGGTTTTATGGACAGGTGGTCATTTTATGTAGGTAAACTATGTAGGACACTTTGAGGGGATCACATAATGATGGCTTTTATGGGCAGATGGTCATTATATGTAGGTGATCACTAGACCAGGTTTGACAGTGTTTGTGTTCAAAGTGATTTAAGGAAGATGTTTATCGCTTGATAGTGGCTTGTCTATCTATTGCTTGCCATGACATTATGAAGTTTATGCAAATTTCAGTTTTATTATAGATACTCCTGTTTAACCCATGAGCCATTAGCTGTATTGTGACAGTAGCTACATTTTATGTGTGCTAAAGTGTTCTTTTCCAAATAAATGATGGTTAAAAGTCCAATACTTCAACAATCAGCTTTAGACTTATTGATCAGTTTGTACAGGTTTCAGTTTTCATTTAATCTCTTTGTGCAGGCAGCTATCAGGAAATCTTAGACTGGTGCCATGATCCTGAATCAAAACATGCCAATGGATAATATATGTTCAAATATGAAGTCCAAGCATCAGTAATTGCAATGAAAATCTAATGGGCACAGAAGAGTGCAAATGAAAGAATAGTTCGTTTTGCAGGGTCACATTAAATGTGCTTTAATCTGTCTTAACATTATACTGTACCTGTATAATCTCAAGAATGAGATGAAATCTCAGACAATTTTGGGAATCTCACAGTCTCCAATCATAATTTAATTGTCACAGAATAATATATTTCTTATTCCAACATTTTTCCTGAGTAAATTGTGAAGATGTAATTTGATGTTGACTGTAGTCTTCTATCACTGAAATATCATGTTTTAACTAATTACAGTAGTATTAATAAACACCAAACATTTAGTAGGTTATTAATTATTTTTATTTGTCTTGTCCACTCTCATAGTTCGGAAATCTGATGACTGGAAATCCGATTTATACTATAGTTGTATGCAGATTCATTAAACCCAGGATATTATACAATAATTCTTTCTTTTTTTTGTCTTTCTTTAAAAAGATATGGTTGTAATGGGATTACATGTGTAATGACTGATATGTAATAATGGTCTTTCTTTTCTTTAAAAAGGCATGGTTTGAAGGAGAAAGATGTATATAATATGTCTCTTTTCATCATTTTTTGGATAGGACGTTATGTGTAATATAGTCTGTTTTCTTCATCTTTCCTTAAATAGGACTGGATGTGTAAAAATAGTGGGTTTTTTCCCATCTTTTTATATAGGACTGGATGTGTAATAATCTTGTCCACTCTCATAGTTCGGAAATCTGATGACTGTGGAAATCCGATTTATACTATAGTTGTATGCAGATTCATTAAACCCAGGATATTACCATATACAATAATTCTTTCTTTTTTTTTGTCTTTCTTTAAAAAGATACAGTTGTAATGGGACTACATGTGTAATGAGTTATATGTAATACTGGTCTTTCTTTTCTTTTAAAAGGTATGGTTTGAAGGAGAAAGATGTATATAATGTCTCTTTTCATCATTTGTTTTAGATAGGACGTTATGTGTAATATAGTCTGTTTTCTTCATCTTTCCTTAAATAGGACTGGATGTGGATGTGTAAAAATAGTGTTTTTTTCATCTTTCTTTTAAATAGGACTTTATGTAATGTTAGTCAGAGAATATCATCTTATCCATAACCGTTCATCATCTAAGTTTTCAGGCCCTCTATGTTTTGGTACCACATTAAGACTGTTTAATATGTTGATCCTCTGATGATTTGTACAAAGAACTTTTTTCTTTTAAAGTTTTGTGATTTTATAATACCAGAGAAAATCATGATTAATATTTTCCTTGTGTTATAATGAATGGCCTTATAACAGGAAGCGGTGCTATAAATGAATGGCCTTATAACAGGAATGGTATTGTAATGAATGGCCTTATAACAGGAATGGTATTGTAATGAATGGCCTTATAACAGGAAGCGGTGCTATAAATGAATGGCCTTATAACAGGAATGGTGTTGTAATGGCCTTATAACAGGGATGGTATTGTAATGAATTGCCTTATAACAGGAATGGTGTTGTAATGGCCTTATAACAGGAATGGTATTGTAATGAATTGCCTTATAACAGGAATGGTGTTGTGATGGCCTTATAACAGGAATGGTGTTGTGATGGCCTTATAACAGGAATGGTGTTGTGATGGCCTTATAACAGGAATGGTGTTGTAATGAATGGCCTTATAACAGGAATGGTGGTAAAATAAATGGCCTTATAACAGGAGTAATATTATAATGAATGGCCTTATAACAGGAACTGTTGTAATGAAGGACCTTGTAACATGACTAGTGCTATAATAGAATGCCTTATAGTGAGGGAATGCTGTGTTCATTGGAATTTCAAGAATTTTAATGTGCTTTAACTTCACAGGTCATCTTCAATCTTGAGACAGGAAAATTTAAATAAAGACAAAAAGTTGTGTTTCTTTATTGGCAGAATGTTGAAAAAAGGTAAAACATGTAGAAAAAGCAGTAAAGGTACCATAATGTAAATCCATCACTCATCCGCAATGGCTTCCATAACCAAATTATTTTGTAGAAATAAACCTCTGCTTATGAACAGTAATGAAAGAGGCATTTATGTTTGCATAAGTCAAGTTTGATTCATTAATCAGTTTTGAACATTTATAGTTTATTGATGATTATGTTTTCATCACATTTCAACCATTTTGAATGAAAACAATGGAATCAAAGGACAATTTAAGAGGTTTTCGGGGGTGGGAACAAATATTTAATTATCTACAGTATGTTTTGTCACGCAGGATAAAGCTATAGACAACTAGTTAGTAATTTCGAAATGAAAAGACTTGTTTATATTGAAAATGTTCTTAAACTTTTATCATTACAAGATGTATGCTTTGCTGTGTACATGGAATTTCTATTATTGTTGTATTTGGCTAAGATTACAGTGTAATATGTATGCATCACAAATTCATAAACATAGTATTATGATCTTATTAGAAACAGATTCATAGACACTACACCAGATTCCTATCCCCAAGTTATACTAATGATTGACAGTTAGGAAAGCACAAATTAAAACAATGTGTGGTGCTTGTTTGTAGCTAGCCTTTGGAATGATACTTGTAGGTATATATTGTATATACAGGTTCATAAGATTTCCATCCTGATACATGTAAGTTGTAGAGTACAGTATATACACGCTTATAAGTTGCGTCCAACTGCAAATTTCACAGACCAATATTTGCCATCAAATAAAGCAGCAGTAGATTTGGATCTGTGCAGTAATCAGTAGAACAAAATGACATAGACCGTTATCTGTTTGCGTATTATGATATGACTGATCAGGGTCCTTATAGGTTGATGTTTTTCTTGACTTGTAAGCAAGTATATAAGGTAACATTATGGGGAGATAAATCAGTTAAATAACACCAATGCAACTGGAGTTAAGTGTCTTGCATTTTGACACAGCCATGTTGCTGACCCAGGCTGGTCTTATTCTAGGATTCTAACCCACATGCTTTTGCCACAAATCAGATATGCTAAGCACAAAAGTACATGTATACATATAAAAGATGAAACAGGTGACTGAGCACAAAACAATCATTGCAGTATGAGTCCTTTGTCTTATGACTCATTGAGACCACAAGTCATATGACTCATTAAGTCCATAAGTCATAGGACTCACTAAATCCATAAGTCATTAAACTTTGAGTCCACAAGTCATATGACTCATTAAGTCTACAAGTTATAGGATTCACTAAATCCATAAGTCATTAAACTTTGAATCCACAAGTCATGACTCATTGAGACCACAAGTCATATGACTCATTAAGTCCACAAGTCATAGGACTCACTAAATCCATAAGTCATTAAACTTTGAGTCCACAAGTCATATGATTCATTGAGTCCATAAGTCATACAACTTTTGAAGCCCATTAGTCACACGAATTAGTACTTTTTGAAGGCTGAAAATAATACAGTATAAGTCTAAGTTCAACATATTTTTACTTTATGACATACAATAATAATTTTGGAGTTTACACATTATTTAAAAACTTATTACCGTGTCAGATATTTCTATTAAAAGCCATGTTTGACTATGATTATGAATGAAATTCATGCATATTGTTTGGCATGGTATTGCAGCTGATATGAAAAATCTATCAACAATTTATCTTATCAGATTTTGGTTAGACTTGTTGGGTAGTGTTTTACTATCAGGGTGTTGGATGAGTTTGACTAGGAATGTCTTTTACTATCAGGGTGTTGGATGAGTTTGACTAGGAATGTCTTTTACTATCAGGGTGTTGGATGAGTTTGACTAGGAATGTCTTTTACTATCAGGGTGTTGGATGAGTTTGACTAGGAATGTCTTTTACTATCAGGGTGTTGGATGAGTTTGACTAGGAATGTCTTTTACTATCAGGGTGTTGGATGAGTTTGACTAGGA
Source organism: Unio delphinus (assembly GCA_029339505.1). Taxonomy (NCBI): domain Eukaryota; kingdom Metazoa; phylum Mollusca; class Bivalvia; order Unionida; family Unionidae; genus Unio; species Unio delphinus. Next base: position 2,068,316 of record JAQISU010000109.1, on the reverse strand, counting down.
ATGTCTTTTACTATCAGGGTGTTGGATGAGTTTGACTTGGAATGTCTTTTACTATCAGGGTGTTGGATGAGTTTGACTAGGAATGTCTTTTACTATCAGGGTGTTGGATGAGTTTGACTAGGAATGTCTTTTACTATCAGGGTGTTGGATGAGTTTGACTAGGAATGTCTTTTACTATCAGGGTGTTGGATGAGTTTGACTAGGAGCAAGAGCTGCACATATTGATAAGATAATCTTGTTTCTACTTGACCGAGTTTGTTACCACTTAAGAAACCAAATTCCAATGAGGGTTGCTTCACCTTGAGCTTATATTACCATTGTGATAGACTGGTTCTACATCAAACCAGATCAGTAATCTGACTGACTAACTGAACTTGTTACCTCTCTACATATAGAGACTGTATTCTGTGTTCTTAACAGGAGTAACAGAAAAGAATGAAAAGCAACAACCTTTGTAAAATTCAACAAATAATTTATTTTCCATCGATTACAAAGTGAAAATGAATATAAAAATCTTTTGATATTGTGAATAATCCTAAAATAATCCTAGATATATACAGACATATTAGTCCTAATAATTTAAAGTTTTGAATAAACTTTAGTAGAAATCCAAATTAAGTCCAGTGCTGAATTGTTGATGTTGTCTGTAATGACTTGTGTCATGCTGCTGTTCTAAGAGTCTTTTGTTGAAATACAGTATAGTAATTCTAGAACTGAATTCATGATAAATTTCAGTGAATGTCTCTAAGAATATTATGTTGTAATTAACACTGTATATCTAGAGAGAAATCTCTTGAACTGAAAAATTTGAAGAAATAAATTCCAGCCCAAATAAATACTGAACACAACAATAATACAAAATAATTCTGCTGGATCGTAAGTACAAATGATTTTTTTTTTCTGTGGCAAGTTTTGTATTGTAGCCATAATTTAGTTTTAAAATAGTAAAATGAAGGGGAAGTTAAAAGGCTTATAAAAAAGATTTATTATTCTATTTGCAAGATCGGGAATTATCGACCATAACATTGTACCTATTTTTAACCACCCGGATTTTGCTTGGGCCAATTTAATCGGTGACACTTTTAGTATAGTGTTTGGGATTGTACATTATTTTAAATTTACTTTTATTAATGTATATACTTGCTTATATATCAAGTAAGACTGCATACTGCATAGACCTGGATCTGCTGGCATATAATACACAGACCTGGATCTGCTGGCACATAATACACAGACCTGGATCTGCTGGCACATAATACACAGGTATATCTGGATCTATGCAGTTTGGAGTAATCAGTATATCAAACAACATAGACCCTGATCTGCAGGCACATTATGCTATGGCAGATCAGGATCTTTGTTCTTTGCAGTTTGACTGGACTTGTAAGTGAGTGTATACAGTAGGTTAATTTCATGTAGATTTATATATTTGACACTATTAATTCTAATTCAGTTATTACCCCAAGTGGTCTTAATTTCATTTTTCTACAGTTGTCTCAAGCTGCAACTTGTGAAAATGTGTGAAAGGCAATTTTGTTTTGTTTTGTTTTTTATGGTTTAATGCCATTTTTAAGCACAATATAGGCTATACATGGCGGCTAGTATTAATGGTGGAGGAAGAACCCGGAAAATCCCCGGAAAGAACCACTGACCCACGAGAAGCTACTGGCAAGCTTTCTCACATAACTACATTAGCTGAATCTCAGACTCGAACCCACACAGACAGAGGTGAGATGGCAGTGATCCGTAACGGACAGTGCTTTAGACCACTCGGCCACTTGGGGCCCCAAAAGGCAATTTCGATAAATGTCGTTAAGTTTGCTAAGGATTGCAATACAACTGTAAACATAACAAATGTATTTTTCTTTGAGAAATCAGTCTTGATTGATGTTGGACTGAAATAGCCCAAATACCTGTATCATAAATATCTGAAAGTAAGGGTACATTACAAAAGATGGAACACTTATGTGGTCCTTGTTAATTGATATCTGTAGAAATTATCACTGAATAAGTATATCTGGAGTATGAACATTTTGTATAAAAAAATTTAAAAGCCATCATGTCACATATTATTTTTGGGTGGTTTTATAGTTGGATATATTACTAAGTATTCACTTTTAAGGTTTAATTGATGCATCCATTACTATCCTAATGCATTTCCTTTAGAAATGTACCAAGTATTGGAGTTTTAATGAACTATAATGCTAGGCTTTTTATGATTTATTTGAAATTGGCAGGATATAGAGTTTACATGTAGAGTATTCAACATTTCTGGTTGATTGTGTGTTTAGATTATGTTCCAGGGTATTGACTCTGTACAATGTGCTGATTAATTCCAATCAATATTGAAATACCTGACATATGAATCTCACTTGACCTAGGATTGGTACTCATACCTATATTTGCTGGATAGGTCTAATTTTCCATGACTTCCATTTCCATTGGAGGTAGGAGGCTATTTATCTTTACACATGTATATACATTTAGTGGTTTAAGATCAGGTTTTTTTTCCCAGCAGATATAAGGTTTAGGAAGTCAGTACTAGAAATTATTCAGTTCGGTTGAGGTAAGACATTTTCACATCTTAACTAAGGAAATATAGTTGGTTGGTTTATACGACTATACTATACCATGCTGTGGAAATATCAGGAATGCCTTTCCTCAAGGATGTTTACTGTAGGTAATCAACTCAGCTCTTTTGTGAGAGAGTATATCAAACCCAAAAGTAAACAATGACCTTTTTAAATACAGACTTTTAATTCATATTTTATGTTTACAGAAGGTTAATATATTTACAACAGATTTATTTTGGTCTATAATGATGTAGTAATTTGTTTGGGTCAGTATATATATTTTACTTATAGCAACATAGGTCTATGATAAGTAATGTATGTTAATTATTCTCATTAGTCTTTGAACAGTGTTCAAGATGCTGCTAAAATTTCACTGGTTATGGTAATTCAGGCTTGTGACTGATTTTAAGATCTGTCTATGATACTGTTAAAATTTCACTGGTTATGGTAATTCAGGCTTGTGACTGTCTGATTTTAAGATCTGTCTATGATACTGTTAAAATTTCACTGGTTATGGTAATTCAGACTTGTCAATCTGATTTTAAGATCTGTCTATGATACTGTTAAAATTTCACTGGTAATGGTAATTCAGGCTTGTGACTGTCTGATTTTAAGATCTGTCTATGATACTGCTAAAATTTCACTGGTTATGGTAATTCAGGCTTGTGATTGTCTGATTTTAAGATCTGTCTATGATACTGCTAAAATTTCACTGGTTATGGTAATTCAGACTTGTGACTGATTTTAAGATCTATCTATGATACTGTTAAAATTTCACTAGTTATGGTAATTCAGGCTTGTCACTGTCTGATTTTAAGATCTATCTATGATACTGCTAAGATGTCACTGGTTATGGTAATTCAGACTTTTGAGTGTCTGATTTTAAGATCTGTCTATGATACTGTTAAAATTTCACTGGTTATGGTAATTCAGACTTGTGACTGATTTTAAGATCTGACTATGATACTGCTAAAATTTCACTGGTTATGGTAATTCAGACTTGTCACTGCCTGATTTTAAGATCTGTCTATGATACTGTTAAAATTTCACTGGTTATGGTAATTCAGGCTTGTAGCTGACTGATTTTAAGATCTATCTATGATACTGTTAAAATGTCACTGGTTATGGTAATTCAGACTTTTGACTGTCTGATTTTAAGATCTGTCTATGATACTGTTAAAATTTCACTGGTTATGTTAGTTCAGACTTTTGACTGATTTTAAGATCTGTCTATGATACTGCTAAAATTTCACTGGCTAGGGTAATTCAGGCTTGTCAGTCTGATTTTAAGATCTATGATACTGTTAAAATTTCACTGGTTATGGTAATTCAGACTTGTGACTGTCTGATTTTAAGAACTGTCTATGAAACTGCTAAAATTTCACTGGTTATGGTAATTCAGACTTGTGACTGTCTGATTTTAAGGTCTGTCTATGATACTGCTAAAATTTCACTGGTTATGGTAATTTAGGCTTGCGACTGATTTTAAGATCTATCTATGATACTGTTAAAATTTCACTGGTTATGGTAATTCAGACTTGTCAGTCTGATTTTAAGATCTGTCTATGATACTGTTAAAATTTCACTATTTATGGTAATTCTGACTTGTCACTGTCTGATTTTAAGATCTATCTTTGATACTGTTAAAATGTCACTGGTTATGGTAATTCAGATTTTTGACTGATTTTAAGATCTGACTATGATACTGTTAAAATGTCACTGGTTATGGTAATTCAGACTTTTGACTGTCTGATTTTAAGATCTGTCTATGATACTGTTAAAATTTCAGACTTGTGACTGTCTGATTTTAAGATCTGTCTATGATATTGTTAAAATTTCACTGCTTAGGGTAATTCAGACTTGTCAGTCTGATTTTAAGATCTGTCTATGATACTGTTAAAATTTCACTAGTTATTGTAATTCAGGCTTGTGACTGTCTGATTTTAAGATAAATCTATGATGCTGCTAAAATTTCACTGGTTATGGTAATTCAGACTTGTCACTGTCTGATTTTAAGATCTGTGTGTGATACTGTTAAAATTTCACTGGTAATGGTAATTCAGGCTTGTGACTGTCTGATTTTAAGATCTGTCTATGACATTGTTAAAATTTCACTGGTAATGGTAATTCAGGCTTGTCACTGTCGGATTTTAGATCTATCGATGATACTGTTAAAATGTCACTGGTTATGGTAATTCAGGCTTGTCAATCTGATTTTAAGATCTGTCTATGATACTGTTAAACTTTCACTGCTTATGGTAATTCAGACTTTTGACTGATTTTAAGATCTATCTTTGATATTGTTAAAATGTCACTGGTTATGGTAATTCAGGCTTGTGACTGATTTTAAGATCTATCTATGATACTGTTAAACTTTCACTGCTTATGGTAATTCAGACTTGTCAATCTGATTTTAAGATCTGTCTATGATATTGTTAAAATTTCACTGGTTATGGTAATTCAGACTTGTCAATCTGATTTTAAGATCTGTCTATGGTACTGTTAAAATTTCACTGGTTATGATAATTCAGACTTGTCAATCTGATTTTAAGCTCTGTCTATGATACTGTTAAAATTTCACTGGTTATGGTAATTCAGACTTGTCAATCTGATTTTAAGATCTGTCTATGATACTGTTAAAATTTCACTGGTTATGGTAATTCAGACTTGTCAGTCTGATTTTAAGATCTGTCTATGATACTGTTAAAATTTCACTGGTTATGGTAATTCAGACTTATGACTCTGATTTTAAGATCTATCCATAATATACTCTTCAGGTTTCTTGGCTTTAACAGCACATCAATCACATTATTGACTATATCATGCTGTGAAAATGAAAGCCATGTGCTTGGTTGGCTAGGACAGGTGATTGAAATATCATTTAAAGGTTACCTCACAAATAAAACTGTGTATGATACTGTTAAAATTTCACTGGTAATGGTAATTCAGGCTTGTCACTGTCTGATTTTAAGATCTGTGTATGATACTGTTAAAATTTCACTGGTAATGGTAATTCAGGCTTGTGACTGTCTGATTTTAAGATCTGTCTATGACATTGTTAAAATTTCACTGGTAATGGTAATTCAGGCTTGTCACTGTCTGATTTTAGATCTATCGATGATACTGTTAAAATGTCACTGGTTATGGTAATTCAGGCTTGTCAATCTGATTTTAAGATCTGTCTATGATACTGTTAAACTTTCACTGCTTATGGTAATTCAGACTTTTGACTGATTTTAAGATCTATCTTTGATATTGTTAAAATGTCACTGGTTATAGTAATTCAGGCTTGTGACTGATTTTAAGATCTATCTATGATACTGTTAAACTTTCACTGCTTATGGTAATTCAGACTTGTCAATCTGATTTTAAGATCTGTCTATGATATTGTTAAAATTTCACTGGTTATGGTAATTCAGACTTGTCAATCTGATTTTAAGATTTGTCTATGGTTCTGTTAAAATTTCACTGGTTATGATAATTCAGACTTGTCAATCTGATTTTAAGCTCTGTCTATGATACTGTTAAAATTTCACTGGTTATGGTAATTCAGACTTGTCAATCTGATTTTAAGATCTGTCTATGATACTGTTAAAATTTCACTGGTTATGGTAATTCAGACTTGTCAGTCTGATTTTAAGATCTGTCTATGATACTGTTAAAATTTCACTGGTTATGGTAATTCAGACTTATGACTCTGATTTTAAGATCTGTCTATGATACTGTTAAAATTTCACTGGTTATGGTAATTCAGACTTATGACTCTGATTTTAAGATCTATCCATAATATACTCTTCAGGTTTCTTGGCTTTAACAGCACATCAATCACATTATTGACTATATCATGCTGTGAAAATGAAAGCCATGTGCTTGGTTGGCTAGGACAGGTGATTGAAATATCATTTAAAGGTTACCTCACAAATAAAACTGTAGACATTGATGATTCCCTGAAACAGTTTTATAGTGAGGGATTACAGTACTATGCATAACGTACCTTAGTATTAGGTAATTTCACATATCTTGAGAAATTTTAAAAAAATGAGGAATCACTATATGATGTATATTGTCCCCCAGTATAATGTAACCTCATATATAACATGGTACACTGTGAGGACTCATTATATTACAGTCCAAGATAAGTTAACCTCATATATAACATGGTACACTGTGAGGACTCATTATATTATAGTCCAGGATAAGGTAACCTCATATATAACATAGTACACTTTGAGGACTCGTTTGAAGTGTTATAATGAGGAATCACTGTACTATATATATTGCAGTCCAGGATAAGGTAACCTCATGTACAACATGGTACGGTTCAACGATTCAGTTGAAAAGTGTTATAATGAGTGATCACTATACATTGTATATTTTTACCTATAATAAGGTAACCTCACATATAACATGGTACGATTTGATGACTCCCTTGAAAAGTGTTAGTGTTAGATCACTATACTATGTATATTGTACCCCAAGATAAGGTAACCTTACATAACAGTACATTCTTGGCTTAGTTCAACAGTGCTATAGTGAGGGATACAGTACTTTTATGATTCCTTTGAACAGTGTTATAGCAAGGGATCACTATACTACAATGTACCTCATTATAAAGAAACATTATCAGTAACAATGTACACTTATATGGTTGTCTTTTTGTGAGAAATCACTGTCCATAGAGCTAATATCAAAGTAAATATAACATAAAATCTCTGCATGATATATAAAAGTAATGTTATATATACACTTGCTGGTGTTGAAATCAACTCTGGCCATGCATCAATTCTTTAAAATGCTTAATATTGAATTCATAACTGATTATGCATTAAATGATTAAAATACATGCTGTTACATACAACATTGTCTATGCATTAATAGTTTAAAATGCATGCTGTTACATATAAAAATGTCTATACATTAATGGTTTAAAATGCATGCTGTTACATATAACATTGTCTATGCATTAATGGTTTAAAATACATGCTGTTACATTAAAAAAATGTCTATGCATTAATAGTTTAAAATACATGCTGTTACATACAACATTGTCTATGCATTAATGGTTTAAAATACATGCTGTTACATTAAAAAAATGTCTATACATTAATAGTTTAAAATGCATGCTGTTACATATAACATTGTCTATGCATTAATGGTTTAAAATACATGCTGTTACATTAAAAAAATGTCTATGCATTAATGGTTTAAAATACATGCTGTTACATATAAAAATGTCTATACATTAATGGTTTAAAATGCATGCAGTTACATTAAAAAAATGTCTATGCATTAATGGTTTAAAATGCATGCACTTACATTAAAAAAATGTCTATGCATTAATGGTTTAAATTGCATGCAGTTACATTAAAAAAATGTCTATGCATTAATGGTTTAAAATGCATGCAGTTACATTAAAAAAATGTCTATACATTAATGGTTTAAAATGCTTGCTGTTACATATAAAAAAATGTCTATGCATTAATGGTTTAAAATGCTTGCTGTTACATATAAAAAATGTCTATACATTAATGGTTTAAAATGCATGCAGTTACATAGAAAAAAATGTCTATACATTAATGGTTTAAAATGCATGCTGTTATATACAGTAATAGTTTGAGATACCTACTGTTACAACACTGAGTATTCAATAATGGTTGAGATGTTGACTTTTGAATACAATACTGGCAACTACAGTAATGGTTTGTGATACCTAGCATGTACAATACTGTCTACATGTATTTATAATGGTTTGTGATACCTAACATGTACAATACTGTCTACATGTATTTATAATGGTTTGTGATACCTAACATGTACAATACTGTCTACATGTATTTATAATGGTTTGTGATACCTAGCATGTACAATACTGTCTACATGTATTTATAATGGTTTGTGAAACCTAACATGTACAATACTGTCTACATGTATTTATAATGGTTTGTGATACCTAGCATGTACAATACTGTCTACATGTATTTATAATGGTTTGTGATACCTAACATGTACAATACTGTATACATGTATTTATAATGGTTTGTGATACCTAACATGTACAATACTGTCTACATGTATTTATAATGGTTTGTGATACCTAACATGTACAATACTGTCTACATGTATTTATAATGGTTTGTGATACCTAACATGTATAATACTGTCTACATGTATTTATAATGGTTTGAGATGTCTGCTATTACATACAACACTGGCTAATTGCTGTAATGGTTAGAATTACTAAAGGTTAATATTATGAAGTTGTGTAATCCAAAATACTTTAGACTTTTTTGAGACTGAATTTCACTATAAGAAAATCACAAACAAGCTTAAAGAAGTAATGTCATTTTTTGATTGGCTAAAGTTACAAAAAGGCTTAAAGAAGTAATGTCATTTTTTGATTGGCTAAAGTTACAAAAAAGCTTTAGGAAGTAATGGCATTATTTGATTGGCAAAACAAAATCTCAAGCTTTATAGACTTATAATTTGCAGGAGTGGATATGACCTAAAGTTCAAGTTGCTTTAATAACATCAATATGATTAAACACACATCTTCATCCAAGTCCTTAAAATGATTTATTTTCTTCCAAATTCAATATTAGGTCTCATATATGACAGTGCGTACAGACTGGTCTGCAAATTCCTGGTGAATATGCAGATTTTCTTAATTACAGTACTACTAGATTTATAATCCATAAGGGAAAACCATTTTGCTGGTGGGTGTTTCCTATAAGCAGGTATATTTGGTAATTAAATCAGCTCATGATTAGGGACCCATGATAAAAGGTATCCAGTCAGTATAGCTGTGGACTGAATTTAGGTAATATACAGTATGTGTCTGAAGCAGTATGGCAAAACTCCACTTTCAATCAGAAGGAAACAAGTACTGTAGGTCAATTAATGCTGCTCTGATTTACTGGATGGGATCTAATTAAGTAAATGTTTGACTTTGTGTCAGTAATTTGTATGTGGCAGATCATTTTAGAAGCACTTTACTAATCAGTTGATGCATAATTATTCTGTTGCAGTTTCTGTTGCTGAAATTAGTTATCGGCACTGTAGTTAGGAACTAGATGTTTTGAATGTTTTCTAAATATTCACATTTGTTTGGTCCAGATATTCACATTTGTATGGTCCAAAAATGCACATTTGTAAACAATTGATGAGCTATACATACATGTTATTTAATTAGGACTTTTAAATTGTTTTGGTGAAGATTAAATTCAGCTGTACGTGTTTTAAAAGTGCTTGAATTAAAAGGTAAATAGTCATTTTATTCATTCAGATGACTCAGACCACATGTATGGCTTTATTCTCATATATTATTTTGAATTTTCATTTTACTTTAGGATGGATGGATACCGGTAATCTATAAGTGGATTGTGTTTGCAGTGTTGACAGAATCTGGAACAAGCTAGGGAAGTGAAAGGAAAGAGAAGAAATACAGCGATGGACCTGCCGCCTTTGTATGGGGTTTCATCCTCAACAAATGGTGTTGGCTCCCACACAACGAGCTACAAGTTTGATGTCACTAATTTCGGATTGCTGTCAGAACGGGATTTCATACAGCAGGCTGAAAGTTTGGAGTCTTGCTTCGATTTTAACGATGGTGGAGAGGTGGTGAGAATGTTAAGGAAAACATTTCAAGTACTTAATCCTGGTGGTCATGTTGCAAAACGCAATCCAGAAAATGGAAGCATCAGCTTCATACATTGTCATCATGCAGTTCCTCTCGGAAAGAAATACCAGAATTTACGCCACTTAATGACGGAGCATGCACGTATAGATCTTCTAAGAGATTGCATGGTTCGAATCAAGGCAGCTGCAGCTTATGTCCAAGATCTTGAGAATTTAGTAATGGCCGAGAACAGGACATTGTATGCAATAACACATGATTGTATTACGTCAGTGCCAATAAGTAAATTGGTGTGCTTAAATGCTCTGTGCGAGGACTTGCGAACTCAGATTGGGCACTGGAACTGTCTCAAGCAGAAACTCCAAACAAATCAATGGCTGCAGCCAATATTGGGTGAACTCTTTTTTGAGCTGGACCATGTCCGAACAAGATTGTTACAGTTGAGAAATAATGCGATCTGGTGGTTAGAGAGGTTAATACAGATTGGTCTGCAAGTATTCGCACACGGTGACCTAAAAGGGGTTACTCATGAGGTGATTTGGAATATCACACGTGGTTTGGAAGACTTCAATAATATCGTAAATGGAGTGAAAATGAATGGGTCAATTCCATCCAGTAAACTCAGCCTTGATTCCAGGAGATTAGCCAACTATAATCTGATGTTTGACCATATAATAACAAACTCTCTAGCAGACATAGGAGAAAATGTTAAAGTTTTTCCATTTACAAAAATGCTTCAAACCTTAGCAAATGAGAGATCAAAGCATGCAGCTTTAGTGACACATCAATTCTTTACAAGAAATGACGACTTTATGAGAGTGTTACAATCGAGCAAGTTACCTGCATATGCATGGAATGAGGACAGAACATGCAACAAATCAAATCAAAATAACGACACATCCGACTATCACACAGCCACAGGAAGTACGGCAAGTCTTAGTGCTTCCATCTTAAGAATTGGCAGCTTACGAGCACCAGACCTCTCTAGTTTTATGTCACCATTACTTGAAATGGCACAAAGGGAACATTCATTTGCCGAAAGTTTTCTTTTGATTGTGTGCAATTCTACGAATCTTCTTCAAAACACTTCCAAACCTAACCCTAAAAAGCCTATAAAAATTCAGACTAAGAGTCCAAATTTGGGCAAACCTCCTAAAGGTCACTCAGACACGCTGGTTCTTTCGCGTAGTGATTCAGGACGCAAAAGTGTCTCATGGGGTGACAGTGCTGATAGCTCAATACGTTCTCACCTTGTGAATCGGTACATGGACATGATGTGGTCTTGTTTTGGAGACAACCTGTTGGACCTTTTCATGGAACCCTATTGGGGCCCTAGCAGGAGTCTGTTCCTCTCAGAACTGGGCAGCCTTCTTCTCTGTGATGCAACTGTGATAGCTATGATTAGGTCCATGGTGGAACATGCCTGCTTAAAAGGTAAGGAATTAATTTTTCACATCTTTTTTGTGATGTCAGTATCAGCAGTAAAGAGAGATGGAGGCTAGAGCAGTGACCTGTTTTCAGTTTATAGTGATGTCTAGCACTGGGGCATCATGCTGCAGACATGTAGCATGATATCCTACCCAGTCACATTATCCTGATACCAGGCCAACCAGTCTTGACACTAATCTTTTAATGCTGATTGACTTAAGCAGCTGTTAGTACGATTTTTATAAATCTTTGATATAACTCTGTCATGGTTCGAACCCACGACCGCCAGCACCTAAAACAGATGTACTAACCACTTGGCCACCTGAGTGGTCAAGAGTTACATGAGAAGATTGATTGATTTTTTTTAAACATAATAATCATTTCTTGGAATTACACTTTTCTAACAATCATTTAACTCGTTAACCCCTGTTTTTTGTAGTTTTCACCTGAAATGCAAGTATGAAACACATTTTGGAGGCTATTTCTGAATTCATCCTAATACATCGACTACCTAGAGGTTTCTTGTTAATCTAATGCCTAGTTGTGTTATTGGTTTTTCAATGGCTATTTTGCTCATGCATTGGCAGAAGGGTAAAAGTTGGAGTTCTTTGTTGTTTTTTTTTTTTTGCTTAATGGCCCATCATTTTCGTATCCAGACAACTCGTTATTCCAAATGCCCATCTTGTCCTACTTTTTTGCAAAGGTTCAACTGTCTGTGTGCAGTTCAGAACAGTCAGCCATAGATCTGAGGCCAAAATGTCTAAAATCTAAACACAAAACCAGATTCTGACCACATGAAAATTTTTGGTGGACAAAGATTGGCTCGAAATTATTTGGTATTATTGTTGAGCTACATCTGTCTATAATACCACCCATTTTAGTGTATCTTAAATGACCTTGATACTACAGAGCTCAGAAGTAGGCTACTACCTCCTTACGCATAAATTTTAATCCCAAAATTTGTTGAAAATAATAGCTATAATTACTGTAAATTCATTCAAAGGCATTTGAATATATACCTATTGGAATTACCATGAATTCATTTAAAGACATTTTGGGATTACCGGTATATGAGTGATTTCTTCTGTACTGTTGACACAATAAGTACAATAGTGACATCAATCAAAATACCGATTGAACTGATTTGGATTACTTGAAACTATTGAAATTGATATTTGAAATTTGGTCAGTATACTATAAGTTATTTTAATTCTTTCGCTTTGTATTTTTAAGGGCAATAAATTAATATTTTCAATTATGAAAAATTTCTTGGATTTGCTCTTTCTCATTACATAATTTAAGAACCTAGAGTCATTACACTTTCCATCAAAATTGGACAAGCCAGGTTTCTGATTTGAAATCTTGACAGTATTCCACACAATTATACTGTGATGGGTGATATTGGAAAAATGACTTGTATTGTATTTTCACTATTTTAAAATGTCAGATTTACCATGATATTAAACAAAGTTCTCATGTGATGAAATTGTCCATGAATCATAAAGCAAGTTTCATAGGTGGTCAAATTGGCCATTTGGTAAAATATGCAATACCACGATGTAAAATAAGGTTTTCATGTCATCAAATTTACAAATTATGTAACAAGGTTTTCATGTGACCAAATTAACCATGATTTCAAGCAAGGTTCTCATTTGGTTAAATATACAGTACCACGATGTAAAATAAGGTTTTCATATCGTCAAAGCCACATCTATCCATTCAGTGATCATGTAAAAATGTATGTCAATAGTTAAATTAAGAGTCGTAAAATGATACGTAAAAAACAAAAGCTTGTGTTAGTGTACATGTAGTTGATAAAGGTTTTAATTTATACACCTTAATTCCAACACCTGATGATGAAACTGTAAATACACAGCAAGTGTATCAGTGGAGAAGGTATCTCTGAACTTCAGAGATAATAATAGTAATAATAATAATAGCTTTATTACTAATTTATTTTCTTCAGATGCATTTGTAAATGAATTCTGCTTCATAACCTTGGTTGTCTTAAAAGCACTGATTATGTCAGTGCTTTGTTTAAGCCTTTGTATACATGTTTTTGAGACCACCCCACCCCACCCCCTGCTCTTTCTGATCCCAAGTTTTTTCGTACCCAAAGCAATGGTTATTTCATACCCAATTCTATAGTCATTTTGTACCTAAAGCACAAATATAACCACAAATATCACATGAAAAAAGATATTTCATACATTCCATTACTTTGAAGAATCAAAGCATGCATATATATCTTTGATTACTTCAGTAATTATGTAAATCAGTTTTAAAACACAGAAGTAAATATATGTAAATGCAATGCCAAACAATGAAAATAAAATTTCACTTGCCATGAAAAAATATTAGTATTTATACATAGTTGAAAACATAATTTAATTATGCCACTAACTTGTTAGTTTCTTGTCACAGGCACTGGATTCTGGGTAAATTAATGTATACACTCAGCATAGTAGTAATTGGAATAAAATATTTTGCTCAAGGATACAATTACACTGTTGCTGACCTGGTGTGATCAAATGGTAGTATTCAAACCATTGTTCATTTGGTCTTATGTCTGGCACTCCAATCACAGAGACCTAGGCTCTTAATGCAAGCTTGTGCAAACTGATATCACGCAAGCTAATATTTGGAACCTTGCGGCAAGCTTGCGCAAACCATGTAAAAGAAATATTATTAGCTTGTGCAAGCTAGCTTACCGCAACCTTGTGCAAGCCAAGTGCAAGCTTACCGCAAGCTTGTGCAAGCCAATTGCAAGCATGCCACAAGCCAACTGCAAGCTTGTGCAAGCCAACCACAAGTTTGCGCAAGCCATAGTCATTTAAAGCTTAATTTGTGTAAGCTATTAAATTCTGTGCAAGCCTAGGTCCATTATACATTGCTCTGAAAATATAGCATACAAAAATTTCATATACAAATCATTCAAGAATACGCTTTGTATTGATGAAATTGTTGCAGTTGCAATATAAAGGATGTTATTATGTAATTGGAATAATTCTGCTGTAATTGTATTTTGGTTTGGCTCTCCGGTGGCCTAGTGGTTAGAGTGTCTGCTTCCGGGAGTGGGAGGTCTAGAGTTCGATCCCCGGCTGAGTCATACCACAGATTTACAAAAATGGTACTAACATCTGGCTCACTTGGTGCTCAGCATTAAGAGGTTAGTGTTAGGACTGGTCATCCTGTCAGGATAATGTGACTGGGTGGTACATCATGCTACATGTCTGTGGCATGATGCCCCAGTGCTAGACATCACTATAAACTGCCACACTTCAGACATTGTAGTGATATGACTGAAATTGTTTTAAAGCTACATTAAAAATCCTAATCAAACAAACAAACCAATCACAGAGCCATGCCTGCTTCTTGATAACAACCCAGTATTAAAGTGAAACAGAACAAGAACATATGGTTAAAAGTTAACACCAGTTTAACAGTTAGCAACAACATGTTAAAAGTTAACACCAGTTTAACAGTAAACAAGAACATATAGGTAAAAGATAATACCAGTTTAACAGTTAACAAGAACATGTTGTTAAAAGTTAACATGAGTTTAACAGTTAACAAGAACATATGGTTAAAAGTTAACACCAGTTTAACAGTTAGTATGAACATGTTTAAATGTTAACACCAGTTTAACTGTTAGCAACAACATATGTTAAAAGTTGAAAATTGAATGGCAGCTGTTGGTACCACTTTAATAAATCTTGGGTATGACTTAGCCAGGGTTCGAACTTGCAATCTCCTGTATCCATAGATAATGATCTGTAGAAGATCCGGGTCTGTGTAGTTTGTTGTTTATTATATATATTTGAATATTCCTCACAAACTCTCCATTGATCCAGACATGCATGTGCCTTATCTGCTGGACTGCTCTGGATCTGACGAGTTTGCAGTTGGCCTCGACATATAAATAAGTGTAAATGGTAAAATGTCGATGTTTGCTCATCCCAAGTGTGTGATATCACACTGTCAAATTTAATTCAAAGAACAGACTTCTTCTATAAGTTAATTTAAGGATCAAAGAATAAGATTCTTCAAATTATCTAAACTCTACAGGCTTTGGCATTTGTCCAGGTGGAATCAACAAGCTGTCAGCCAAACATCCAGCTGATGAATCAGTGGAGACCACTGACTTAAGAAAATATTTGACTTAAGTGCTTTGCTGGCCAAAATTATTGTACATGTAATTCTTTTTTTAAAGCATTTATGTGGGAATTATATAAATCACATTAGAACATCAAAGAAAATATCTAATTTGTTTATAAACAGGATGGTTTTCACCTCAGGATGTTAAGAGTTTTTGATAATTAATTACACCTTCGATTACACTTTCAAGACGTACCATATAATTAACTTAATGACTATATTCTGTGCAGTCAGTAAATAGTACCTAACAACTGAGAAGTTACTTGGTAAGAATTTGTAATGAATATATGCTCTTTTTAACTCTGACTATAAAATTGACCATTCATTGACTATACGCTAACCAATTAACGAGAATACCTAACAAATGTGGTTATTCTGACAACCGCTCAGTTGATCTAGTATTTAGAGCATCTGCCTTGGATGAGGGAGGTTGTGGGTTCGAACCTTGGCTTACCAAAGTCTAAATGGTACCTACAGCTGCCTTGCTTGGTGCTCAGCATTAAGAGGTTAGTGTTAGGACTGGTCAGCCTGGTGTCAGGATAATGTGACTAGGTGGGAACATCATGCTACATGTCTGCGGCATGATGCCTCAGTATTAGACCACTATAAACTGCCACACTGTAATTAATTTAACACTCTTATTTATCTGGAAAAAGTCCAGGAAAATTATGAAAAAGACCCAACAATGTCCGATAAGGATTATATGCCTATTACAATGCAACCACTGGAAATGTTTCATATAAAACAAAATTCTTGTTGTGTATGCTGACAGTTTTCTTCGTTGGGGTGTCAGGATGTATGTAAATTATTTTCTTTTAAGATACATCTATCACTGCTCACCAAATTTTAGAAATGTTTCCCAGTTGATGTTAGAATCCTATATTTTAATGCATTTATTCAGTTGATATATGTGGAAACTTGTAGACCTTGACAAAATTTAAAAGTTATAATAATATATTTTAATAGTGTTACAGATCTCAAAATGACTTTGGCCCAGTTGTGTACAGATCTAAATTTGGCTATAGCAGCCCAGTTATGTACAGATCCAAACTTCGCTATGGCCCAGTTATGTCAGATCTAACTTTACTATAGCCCAGTTGTGTATAGATCTAAATTTGACTATGGCCTAATTGTGTACAGTTCTAATTTTAACTATGACCTGACTGTATACAGTTTTAATCTTCACTATGGCCTGGTTGTGTACAAATCTAAATTTGGCTATAGCAGCCCAGTTATGTACAGATCCAATCTTCACTATGGCCTGGTTGTGTACAGATCTGTATTTGACTGTGGCCCAATTGTATGAATTGTAGTAATTTGCAGAAGGCACGGTACATGTATCATGGTCATTATAAATCAGTGGTCTAGCTCAGAATGTTTAGTAAGAAAGGTACATTCGCATATTTATAATACATTTTAAAAAATGCAGAGAATGTAGAATAGCTAGTTAATAACTCAGTTTTGAGGAGGTTTGTTAAGGGTCTGCAGAGAAACATGGATCTAGAAGGACTGACTGACTGGGTGGTGGAGTTTGAAAAGTACTGATGGCACATGGAAGTTGTTAAAAGACCCCTGAGGTAATAGCAAAGGGCGAAGTGATCATATCTTTAAGGCTGGAGCAATACACACACACACACGCACACTTACTTACCTATATATATATATATGACTACCTATGTTTTAAAAATAATAAAAAAAAAAAATTAAAAAAATTAGTAGAAACTTTCACTTGGATGTTTTTTTTTCTCCAGGCATGTTTCCCCAAGGATCAGTAGAACCAATACTGAAGATATATATATATATATATATATATATATATATATATATATATATATATATATATATATATATATATATATATATATATGACTACCTATGTTTTGAAAATAATAAAATAAAAATTAAAAAAATTAGTAAAAACTTTCACTTGGATGTTTTTTTTCTCCAGACATGTTTCCCCAAGGATCAGTAGAACCAATACTGAAGATGGCCAGAAGATGTCAAACTGTTGCAGCTTTCAGAGCATGGGATACATGTATGTATGCAGTGGAGTACACAGGAATCTAAAAATAGGGGTGAAGAGTGTAATACAGCTTTGTCTGACATGTACTCAGGAACCTAATATTACTTAAAACTTTTGCCCATGAGTTTTGTCACACATGGCAAAATAGGCAAAACATTTATGTCATTTTTAAGATGCATTTTATATTAGCATAGGTGTCTGTGTTCAATTGCTGTTGACATTGACTTGGGTGTCTGTGTTCAATTGCTGTTGACATTGACTTAGGTGTCTGTGTTCAATTGCCGTCTGCATTGTCATAGATGTTAGTGTTCAGTGTTTGCATTATTCTCTCTTTCATGGACACATTCTAAAGAAACTTGATTCTTCATAAGAAGTATGAATCATTACAACAAAATTATGTCACAGACCTTTAGAACTCTAGATAAGAACCATTCTTGCATAATTGTTGCATAAATTAATTAATGCACCATTTTGTAAAACAGTATAATTGCAAGCATTTAGTCTAATGTTGTTAGTGCATTCCTCCTGCCATAAGCACAGTCTATTTTTAAATATGTTGTATTGGATCAATTTGAACTGTGTTTCAGACTCAGTTTGTATTTATAGACGGTGCATTGGATCAATTTGAACTGTGTTTCAGACACAGTTTGTATTTATAGATGGTTCATTGGATAAATTTGAACTGTGTTTGTGACACAGTCTTTATTTAGTGATGGTGCATTGGATAAATTTGAACTGCTTGCGACATTTTACGGATATTTGAAATGATAGAAGATATACTTTTGACACAGTCTACATACTGTGATGGTGCATTGGATAAATCTGAACTTGCAGCAGGTATAACTTCTATAGAAACCCACAATTATGTGTTGGATGGCATGATGGGAAATATGGTATTTTCACATTTTAAAATATATGGGTAAAATTTTCACACATGAAAATACAGGAATGAAAATAATATGACAACTATTTGACCAAAAATGTTCATATTTAAATACATACTCTTTGGGGGCCCTGAGTGGCCGAGTGGTCTAAAGCGCTGTCTGTTACGGACCACTGCCATCTCACCTCTGTCTGCATATGTTCGAGTCTAAGATTCGGAAAATGTAGTTATGTGAGAAAGCTTGCCAGTAGCTTCTCGTGGGTTAGTGGTTCTTTCTGGGGTTTGTCCGGGTTCTTCCTCCACCATTAATACTGGCCGCTATGTATAGCCTATATTGTGCTGAAAAATGGCGTTAAAGCAGAAGAAAAAACCCCAGAAAAAAAACATACTCTTTGCATCAAGTGTATTACATAATTCCACAAGTGGACTATTTTTGTCTTCTACTCATTCTGTAGTAAACAAAGACTTAAGAAGGGTCTTTGTATCTTTTGACCATTTTGACAGGGAGGTGTATGTAGTTAATTCCTGTACATTATTATATTTGGTAATAGATTTGTACATTGTAGTTACAAAGAAGAATTTAATTTTATTAATAGATGTGTACAGTGTAGCTAATTGTAGGTAGACAGCAACTATATTTATTTTGGTAATGTGTACAATGTTGCTACAGAACAGGTTAGTTTTGTTTGGTAATGTGTACAATGTAACTACACAACAGGTTATTTGTTTGGTAATGTGTAGAGTGTAACTACACAACAGTTTATTTGTTTGGTAATGTATACAGTGTAACTGCACAACAGGTTATTTATTTTGTAATGTGTACAGATTTTGGATTTACACCACAACACAATTGAATTTGATTCAGTTACAATGTTTAATGACAAATGATTTGAATGAAAAATTAATTATGATTAATATGTATGTGGATACAATTCTAATATTTGATAAATTCACATACAACACACAGCCTTAAACAATTAAAATACAAATAAATGACCTGACATGGTACAAGTACAAGGGGTGAATGATTCACAGTGATTTCACCTCAAAAAGAATGATGTTTTTTCTTAAACAGTAAAAAATGTTGTATTTTACTCATATAGTAAAAATGTAAAAGGTATTCACTCAAATAATGAAATTATGTAAACAATATGGAACATGTATACAAATTATCTCTACAGTCCCCAAAACATACTGGCTTTTAATAACCCCAAAAATTAGCTAACGGCTAAAAAATTACATGTATGCAGATACACATTCCATCACCAGCACCCTAGACTACAAGTCACACTGGCCAATCAAGCTGTCAGTATTCCAGATTGGTCAATCAAGCAATCAGCGCCAACCAATTTTGGTCAGTAATGCCCGATCATCTGCTACTTAACCAGCAACACTATTCAGCTCTACGGCTACTATGGTTCTGCTTTAGAGCTGATATGATCGACTTCATAGTTAGCTCTGATATGGATGACTTCATAGTTAGCTCTGATATGGTCGACTTCATAGTTAGCTCTGCAGTTGATACTGCATTGACTCCAATCACCCTGATCTCCCTAGTCATTTTGTTCACCCTGGTCATCTACAGCTGAAGATGTGCAAGTCCTTAAAGTAGAGCTTACAAGACATTATATAACAGGTTGTTGTTTTGTTACTATGTATACAGTGTAGCTGCACAACTAGTTATTTATTTGGTGATGTGTACAGTGTAGCTGCTACACAACTGTACAGTGTAGCTGCTACACAACTAGTTCTTTATTTGGTGATGCGTACAGTGTAGCTGCTACACAATTGGTTAGTTATTTGGTGATGTGTACATTGTAACAATACAGTTGGTTATTTGTTTTGTAATGTGTACAGTGTAACTACACAACAAGTTATTTGTTGGATAATAGATGTGCACAGTGTATCTACACAACTGGATTTCATTTGGTAATAGACATGTACATGTACATTATAGCTACATAAGTTTGTTTTAAAAATTTGGTAGAGTGTAGCTACACAAAAAGATTTTTTATTTGCTAATATATATGTTACATTTTAGGTACACAATATTTTTAATTTGGTAGGTACACAACAGGTTTTTTTAATTTGGTAATGGATGTGTACATTGTAGATACACAACAGGATTTACAATGTTTTATTTTTATGTTCCTCTTAGTAATATATTTTTGTTTAGAAACACAGTTGCTTGAATTAATCATTACCTTTCCAGACATGTGCCAGACCCTGAGTTCCAAGCAGTCCGACAAGTGTTACCCTTGCCCACTGATAAATGGAGAGTACAGCACGCGGACAGGCATGCTATTACGTGACATGTACCAACCACTTCTCTTTGTTCTTCATGAGGCTCTAAATGATTTTGCTGAGTCGGGAAAAGGTACAATACACATTTAGACTTTAGAAATACACATTGTATGAAGAAAGGTTTGAAATTTTCTAATTTTTTGTGTGTGGTACAGCAGTTGCTGTTACATTTACACATTGTTGTCTTGATAGCTTATAAGTTACAATGATGTTAGTTGCTGGTCATATCAACAAAATCCTCATCATATGGGGAAAACCACCAACAATGAATAAGCAGCAACTTACCCCAGTATGTTCCAGAAAATGAGAATGAATGTAAAAGCTGCTAACATTTTGTAGTTGTAAGTAAATCACTTAACATTGAAAATTTGAGCGAGAACAATTAATAAAGAATAAAATATATGTATAGTGACCGAGGTTATTTTTCTTGAAATTGTTCCAAAATTGGACGATGGAAACTGGTATATATCCTTTATAACAACCTAATGTATTACTGACTTTTAAACCACATTTTTGTGAGTGGTCTGCTTTTTTTCAATTATGTCAGTTACGATAATTATTTTATCCAGCCTTAAAATTTGTCTCTTTTTTTTTAGTTGGAGTTTCATCCATTGTTATTAAAGTTATAGATGTTAAAATTATTAGTGCTTAGTTGTAATATCGTACGTAAAGATGAATTTGACTGGACTGTGGGAAAATATGAAAAATCTTTACATGCGCATTGCATATCTAACAATTAATGAAATAAAAAGAAACAATTATCTCGTCCAGAAACAGAATCATTTACTTAGACACAAAAGTCAATGGTTTCATTCAAAGATGACATACAGAGATTAAGTCATTAAGCAAAGTGTGTAACCTTGTCGTACCAACTGAATAGATGACAGCTTTGTGATTGGGATGTAATCACTTAATATCTGTGCAGGGGGGGGGGGAAATAACAAACATCACAAGACTTGAACAGTATAACTGTACATTGACCACCACAACTGATGATATTAGATTCTCACCGTAATTTGCTTTACCCCCAAAATAGCTTGCTACACCATTTTTGGATATTCTACAATACATTATTTGCTATTATCTGTTTTACAATTTCAAATATGATGCAGTGTTTTTATATGGCACACATAAAAGCAAGGGAGATAATTTAAGTAGCCAGTAGATATAACTAATATGGCAGACAATCCAAGAGCAGGATTTGTATGATAAAGGTAAATGGTATTTTCTGTGATGAAATTTGGAATTTGTAATTTATTTAAGGATATGTATGCAGTTTCTTCAAGCTTCCAAAGAATATGATGAAAATGCTCTGGATGTGAATCACACTCACCTTATATATTTCAGTGCTTATACAAGTTTATATTACTGGTATTGCTCCATTGTTAGATATTGGATTGGATTAGTAACAACTGACAAAGGAGGTAAGGGTATCATATTAGAACACAGATATATACCAGCTGTACAAAATGAGATATTTACCAGCTATACAAAATGAGATATGTACCAGCTATACAAAATGAGATATATACCAGCTATACAAAGTGAGATATAAACCAGCTATACAAAATGAGATATTTACCAGCTATACAAAATGAGATATTTACCAGCTATACAAAATGAGATATTTATCAGCTGTACAAAATGAGATATGTACCAGCTATACAAAATGAGATATTTACCAGCTATACAAAATGAGATATTTACCAGCTATACAAAATGAGATATTTATCAGCTATACAAAATGAGATATGTACCAGCTATGCAAAATGAGATATTTACCAGCTATACAAAATGAGATATTTATCAGCTATACAAAATGAGATATGTACCAGCTATACAAAATGAGATATTTACCAGCTATACAAAATGAGATATTTACCAGCTATACAAACTGAGATATGTACCAGCTATACAAAGTGAGATATATACCAGCTATACAAAGTAATATATATACCAGCCATACAAAATGAGACACTTACCAGCTATACAAAATGAGATATATAACAGCTAAACAAAATGAGATATTTACCAGCTATACAAACTGAGATATGTACCAGCTATACAAAGTGAGATATATACCAGCTATACAAAATAATATATTTACCAGCTATACAAAATGAGATATATAACAGCTAAACAAAATGAGATATTTACCAGCTATACAAAATTGAATATATGCCAGCAATACAAAATAAGATATATATACCTGCAATACAAAATGAGATATTTGGCAGCTATACAAAATGATATATATACCAGCTATATAAGCTGAGCTGTATTCTAGTACTATAAATTCACAATAGATAATAGACGTTTAAAAGTCAAGAAAATGTTTCTATCAGATGTTTTAAATTGACAGTTGCAGTTTGTTAACAATTATGACATTGAAATGTTTAAGAAGAAGCAAATCATTTGGAACACATCATGTTTTACAAAGAGAACACATATATGCTAATTGTGATTTTCCAGGATATTTAAATGTACACTGTTTCTGTTTTTCTTCTGAAGTGTTGTAAAGTTCGTCAACTTATTTCCTATTTAGGGGAAATGTATCACAATTATTACAACTACTAAATATATATTTTGTTATGTATATTTTATTTAATTTTATTGTTTGGTTTTTTTAGTTTTAATTTTTTGGATTCTGTTACATGCTATTGTACTGTAACTTTATTTACTGGATTTGATATTGTTCAGTTCTGTTTTTTAATTATTTTTGTAGTAAACATCTTTATAGAGACATTTTATCTAATGCTGACTTAGTTCCTGACCTTGATTCAGAACAAAGTAAGGGTTGTAGTAAACAACCTTTTAAAAACTTTTTAAACTTTCTCAGAGTAAGATTCATAAAGTAGAATCAAGGCCATACTTGAAGTATGTGACAAGTAACATGTATCAGTTAGTTTCTTCCAGAGGATTGAGCCACACAAAGGCATCAGTTTTGTGTTGTTGATAGATTTATTATTGATGTTTTGAGAAAGAATAGTCATTAGTGCCATAATAATAATAATAATAATAATAATAATAATAATAATGAGGACTTTGTATAGCGCCTAATCTTTCGAAGCTCTAAGTGCTTTACACCATCAATAATGATATGACTACACTACAGAACAACAAATGACAAAAACAATGAAATTGGAAAACATAAAAACATGCTGGAAACATATAAGATACAAAACATGATTAGGTCGCTAAGTTTGTCCCTGCAGTTGAAACAGGTGAGTCTTAAGAGCACTCTTAAAAGGGACCACTGTGTCTTTGTGTCTAATTTCAATGGCCAATTTGTTCCACATCGTCGGGCCCTGGTGTGTAAACAAACATTGTCCGCACGACTTTGTTTTCACCCTGGGAACAATGAGTATACGATTATCAGTAGAAGAGCGTAAGGATCTAGCTGGTGTATACACATGGGTGAGACTGGATAGGTATGTTGGACTGGAGTCTGTCATTGAAACATATCACAGAGAACAAATTTTGTGTTTGATTCTGTATCGAATTGATAGCCAGTGTAGGGTACAAAGCAGTCGTGAGGTGTGATCTGATCGAGGTACTCTGAAGATGATCCGTGCAGCTGTGTTTTAAATTTTTTGAAGTTTCTGGAGTAAATATTTTGACGAACCAGACAGAATTGAGTTACAATAATCCAGTCTTGAAAGTACTAATGAACACACAAGTGTTTTAGTGGCATCAACTGAAAGATATTTACGAATGGAACTGATGTGTCTCAATTCAAGATATGCAGCTTTGCATATGTTCATGACATGTTGGTGCAATGTGAGAGTACTGTCTAGCGTAACGCCTAGGTTCTGAACTGACTGTGAGATTTTTATGTTGGTGTTGCTGATATTTATTGTCTGAGGTAAAGGATGTGAATGAGAAAGTCTTTGTGGTGTGATCAGAATAGCCTCAGTATTATCATCATTCATCTGCAGCTTGTTACATGTCATCCATGATTTCACATCATAAATGCACTTCTCTACTCCATGGATGGTAGCATCAACTTGAGTTGGGTGACTTGTATATTTGGGTGTCATCAGCATACAATTGGTGTGACACTGGGTGATGATCTATGACACTTGAGAGTGGCTGAGTATACAGAATGAAGAGAACAGGTCCAAGAACAGATCCCTGTGGAACACCACAACATAATACTTGAGAAGTTAAAGTGTTTTAGGTTGTGACCAATTTTTGGGGCTAATTATAATATTTTATTTTAAAGAATAGTGGTTATTTTCCCTGGAATTACTAGTGCTCTAGTTTAATTCTTGGACAAGGAAAGTTATTGAAATTTTCACAATTTAAATGCTGGAATATTATTTTCTGTGATTCAACAATGATCTTTCGACACATCAGTACAATGCTGACCACAGCATAAGTGATCACTTTCCATTTTGGATTAAATTGGGATTAGAACTCAGTTTCATTAGGACTTTTTATTCCTAGGACTTCTATTTTTAATTCTTGGATTAGTTTTGGATTTGTTTCATAAAACCATCAGTCTTTTACTTCTCATTTTTACCTTCTTTTTCTGGGAAATACATTTTATTTGTTCGATTTTGCAAAGCGTGCTATGCAGATTG
Source organism: Unio delphinus (assembly GCA_029339505.1). NCBI lineage: Eukaryota > Metazoa > Mollusca > Bivalvia > Unionida > Unionidae > Unio > Unio delphinus. The sequence goes on along the minus strand of JAQISU010000109.1, from coordinate 2,042,728 downwards.
ATATTCAGTGAGACTTATAGATTTGTGCTGTATAGAGGTAACCAGTATAGACAGGTTTTACTGTTGAATTTAAACAGCTCTAGTGATACATTATACTGCTGTTATTTTTTAAGCTATGTTTATTTACAAGAAGATCTGCCATCTTATGAAACTCAGTAACTTAGATTTTTGTGCAATATGGTCTTGACAGCTTAGATTTTGTGCGATATGGTCTTGACAGCTTAGATATTTGTGCAGTATGGTCTTAACATTTCAGTTATTGTGTGATTTGGTTGTTTTGACAGCTCAGATGCTAGCATGATGTGGAGTTGGCATCTCAGACGTTAATGTGACATACAGTTTTGACATCTCATATGTTAATGTAACATACATCTCATATGTTAATGTGACATACACAGTCTTGATGTCTCATATGTTAGTGTGACATACAGTCTTGACGTCTCAGATGTTAGTGTGACATACACAGTCTTGACAAGTCAGATATTAGTGATATGGTTTTGACATCTCATATGTTAGTGTGACGTACAGTCTTGACATCTCAGATGTTAGTGTGACATACAGTCTTGACAAGTCAGATATTAGTGATATGGTTTTGACATCTCATATGTTAGTGTGATATGGACTTGACAGCTCAGATGTTAGTGTGATGTACAAATCCTTGACAAGTCAGATATTAGTGATATAGTTTCAACATCTCATATGTTAGTGTGATATGGACTTGACAGCTCAGATGTTAGTGTGACATACAGTCTTGACAAGTCAGATATTAGTGATATGGTTTTGACATCTCATATGTTAGTGTGATATGGACTTGACAGCTCAGATGTTAGTGTGATGTACAAATCCTTGACAAGTCAGATATTAGTGATATAGTTTCAACATCTCATATGTTAGTGTGATATGGACTTGACAGCTCAGATGTTAGTGTGACATACAGTCTTGACAAGTCAGATATTAGTGATATGGTTTTGACATCTCATATGTTAGTGTGATATGGACTTGACAGCTCAGATTTTATTGTGATGTACACATCCTTGACAAGTCAGATATTAGTGATATAGTTTCAACATCTCTTATGTTAGTGTGATATGGACGTGACAGCTCAGATGTTCCCTTGACAGCTTTGATGTTACCATGATGAGTTCTTGAAGGTGGAGGCTTCCAGAGAGCCTTGTAAGGTTGACCATGTACCCTTACACATCACTGAATTCAATACCACTGAGGTGCAAAGCAAGTACATTCCTGCATTGCTCTCCTGGCTACCATCATATTTGTTAGTGGTTTTATAATGTAATGGAGCTATTACTTACTCAAGATTTCAGCTGCCACAAGCTAGTCTATCTTTATGTATTTGGTTTTTGTATGCCTGCCATAAGACGGAGCATGTTAATGTTGTGATTTTATCCTTCCATCTCTCTGTTGATTACCAATTTCATTTTCACACAGTAAATTGAGTAGTCCAAAATCTACATTTATCATATTTTTTGAATGGCTTGCATGTGGGGTAAGGAAGAACCCTATGGTCAGTGTGATAAATGAAAGGACATAGAAGATTTTTGCACAATAACATTAGTTCTGCACCACATACTTGAACCAAACCTTGCGGATACCTTGCACTTGCATTTAGGAAGAAAGGTATTAGTTTTGAGGTCATAAGACATGGTCACTGTGACTGAAAAAAGAAACCTGAACAAACATTTCAGTTACCTGTGTGGGAACTATTAAACATGTAATGTGGTTTCCATGGTACTTTTGTTTATATAATTTGCCTAAGCTTATATTTCCCTTATTTTTATTAATATTATTCCATTGTAATGGTTAGTTGTAATGGTTAGTTGTAATGGTCAGTTGTAATGGTCAGTTGTAATGGTTAGTTGTAATGGTTAGTTGTAATGGTCAGTTGTAATGGTCAGTTGTAATGGTTAGTTGTAATGGTTAGTTGTAATGGTTAGTTGTAATGGTCAGTTGTAATGGTCAGTTGTAATGGTCAGTTGTAATGGTTAGTTGTAATGGTTAGTTGTAATGGTCAGTTGTAATGGTCAGTTGTAATGGTTAGTTGTAATGGTCAGTTGTAATGGTTAGTTGTAATGGTTAGTTGTAATGGTCAGTTGTAATGGTCAGTTGTAATGGTCAGTTGTAATGGTCAGTTGTAATGGTCAGTTGTAATGGTTAGTTGTAATGGTTAGTTGTAATGGTTAGTTGTAATGGTCAGTTGTAATGGTTAGTTGTAATGGTTAGTTGTAATGGTCAGTTGTAATGGCCAATGTTTACAGTTAGAACTAGTTGCTGTATGTTTCAGCTGTTATTGGATTGGAAGATCATCTAGCTTTAGACTTTCAATGTAGTTAATCATATTCATGTTAGCACACAAGAGCTTTTTTTCATTTTCTACGCACTTAAGAAAAAATCCATGAAGGACATGATACTTTGGTAATAGAATGAACATTTTCTTAGTTAAATACAGTACCTCAATAGCAGAACTTAAATTTATATTTCGTGTAATTACAGGTCCAAGTTTACTGCTCCCAAGGCAGAGTCCAGATGTGTCCATAGTTGTCTCCCTTACCTGTCGCCTTGTGCAGACAGAATCCCTGGCATTTCATTGGTGTAGTTCTAAAGCAAAGCAGTTCCTTACAAGCTGGTCTGTAGCTAACTTCCTGCTTGTCTCACAGACTGACCTCAAGGTGAGTTTAGTTTTTTCTTAATCTCATTATCATATTTAAGCGATGTATAAGTATAGCTATTCATCACAGTTTTTTGTGCATCATTCATAAACAGGATTTGCTGTATATGCAAAGAGATGCAGATAATGCACCCGTTACCTCAGTATATCTTTCTGGTACCAGTGGTGTACTATTATACATATGTAAGCAATCATTTATATATATATATATAGAGAGAGAGAGAGAGAGAGAGAGAGAGAGAGAGAGAGAGAGAGAGAGAGAGAGAGATTTTGTGTTTACTGGCAGTTATTGGATTTGGAGCTAGTGATTTTATTTCATATTTTTTTTAATTACTTACTTCATTTGTTCACCAGAGATGAGCCCATAAATCATTATCACAATAATTTTTAATTGCTTATCCAACATTAATACATAGAAGACAGCCTTTCCTTTGTTTTGGATATTTGGGTTAAATGACTAAATATATAAACTAATAAATATATTCCCTAAGTAAGGGGAAGCAACTCTTTAGTGGAGGCACCTGAAAACATACCACGATTCAGTTGCATATTTCTGTTAATCTATTAGACCAATAAAAAGAAAGAAATTGACAAATGAAATTAGATATTTAGCAAATATTTCAGCATCTTTTTTTTTTGTAAATGCTCAAAGCTTAATTTGGTGGTTGATCTAAGTTTAATGAATTCAGTGGTTGATCTAAGTTTAATGAATTCAGTGGTTGATCAAAGTTTAATGAATTTATTGATTGATCTAATTTTAATGAATTCAGTGGTTGCATCTAAGTTTATTGAATTTGGTGGTTGTATCTAAGTTTGATGAATTCGACGGTTGATCTAAGTTTAATGAATTCAGTGGTTGATCAAAGTTTAATGAATTTATTGATTGATCTAATTTTAATGAATTCAGTGGTTGCATCTAAGTTTATTGAATTTGGTGGTTGTATCTAAGTTTGATGAATTCGACGGTTGATCTAAGTTTGATGAATTCGACGGTTGATCTAAGTTTGATGAATTTTGTGGTTGATCTAAATTTAATGAATTTAGTGGTTGTATCTCAGTTTAATGAATTCAGTGGTTGATCTAAGTTTAATTAATTCAGTGGTTGATCAAAGTTTAATGAATTCAGTGGTTGATCTAAGTTTAATGAATTTTGTGGTTGATCTAAGTTTAATGAATTTTGTGGTTGATCTAAGTTTAAAAAATTCAGTGATTGATATAAGTTTAATGAAGTTGGTGGTTGTATCTAACTTAAATGAATTCAGTGGTTGCATCTTCTTTTACCAGCTTCTCACAGATGAAAGTCAGAAAATCGCAATGCATCTTCAGACTTATTGTAAGGCAAGACGGGATCGTCCAGAAAATATGACTGTCAATCATGTGTCACTGTACCTTGACCAGATTAAAGATCACCTGGACCAGGTTGGAGATAAATTACAGGTAAGCTAAAGAAGAGTATAACAATTTTCTGCTGACCTGTATTGTACCACTGGAAGAAAAAAAACACAGAAAATATTCGTGCAGCTCTCTAGATTTGTTATCTTTATTGAATGTATATTTATTTGTACAATAAATGGTGTAAAGATATACTGAGTAGCTGCCACCTGTCCTATTTTTTCTGTATTTGTCCCGTATTTTGGACCTGACTATGGGTGTACGTTTTTTGCACAGAAAATACGTTTTTTAATTTAACAAATAATAATAAAATTATTTGGTTCATTCAAAATCAAGGCTACCATGCTTGTCATTTTCATCATATTGGATTTAGCAAATAGTTACCGCTGTCGTTGTATCTTGTCTTCGTAATATTCAGCTTCTATTCATGTTAACTAGGAAAACTGAATATTCAGAATTTTCTCCAGGGAAAAGAGAAGGAAACAACTGGAAGGACAATTGTGCCATCTTGTGTAGATTTGTTTTGTAAAACCATATAGTAAAGAAGAAAACTTGATATTTTGCAAATTGTGTAATGTGATTTTGCTATTCCTGTATTGGGCATGGAGGTGCCGATGAAATACAAAAGCACGAAAAAGCTAATCAACATCGGCTTCCTGCTTCATCACACACAGTTTAGCCTGAATTCACGACGTATATAAATACCATAGAGGACCTTAATGTAATTCATTCGAAATTCGATTTATTAAATTTCTTTTAGAAATAAACCTTTTACTTTCAGTTACTAGTGTTGCTGGTGATTTATTTTGGACACGTTTTCCAAACAGTAAAATTGCATAGGATAACTCTTATGCTTGAACGAAAACAGTTCAATAAGAAAATCACAGAATTGAGATCATGATTGAAAGTTGGTACATTGAAATCAATGATCGAAAGAAAGAAAACAAGGTGTGGAAAAGGCTGCTATAAACAGCCTCTGTCTGAGTGTGTTGAACTCTGGCACTTTCTGAATGGGCGCCCAAATGGAACATGGTGCCCATGCAGAAAGTACAAATGTGCAACACATGCATCTTTGACATTAAATAATTATGTAAGGCACTGTCCTACTTTACTGATGGTTGTATATGTTGTAAATAGTTTTATATGCATTGAAATTTTAAAAATCAGTATTTGTTCCTGAAAATCAGTATTTTTGTCACAAGTAGTCAGTATTTTTGTCACAAGTAGTCAGTATTTTTGTCACAAGTAGTCAGTATTTTTGTCACAAGTAGTCAGTATTTTTGTCACAAGTAGTCAATATTTTTGTCACAAGTAGTCAGTATTTTTGTCACAAGTAGTCAGTATTTTTGTCACATGTAGTCAATATTTTTGTCACAAGTAGTCAATATTTTTGTCACAAGTAGTCAGTATTTTTGTACTCGGGGATTGGCAGCTATGGAAAGATTCATCAGTGAACATCAATATCATATTTCATTTTGCCAATGAATGTAACAGTAGAAGTTAGTAATCAGAACTGAGGCCATGTACTGATGATATACAATATCCCATGTCAGGAAACATCAACTGAAATTAAGAAAGGCCATGTACTGATGATATACAATATCCCATGTCAGGAAACATCAACTGAAATTAAGAAATATTGATTACTTGCCCACCTAACCACACCCACTGCAAAAAAAACCAAAAAAACAAGAGAAAGACAAGCATGTTGTTGCCTGTAAAGAGAGAGTTATCAGTGCTCAGAGCAATGATGAAGAGCAAGAATATCCAAATATATCAGTTTGATAATTGGTGTCATTCTATTTTTAACAGTATAGGTGAGGTAAATTTGTAACAAAACTGATATGGATGTCCAATTGTATCACCATCATTATTATTTACAAAGGTCTCATAAATGTTTGTCTGCCTGTGGTAAACGTTGCAGAATTCAGGTTTAATACAGAAATACTTTTATGCCATTTGAGTTCGAGATTAAGTTCAAGGTCACTGGTGTCTATAGAGCCTGGACTGCCTCTGTATAAATATCAGCATTGCAGTTCTCAAAGTTAGTAATTTTCCAGAAAAAAAGTTGATTCATGATCCTTTTTAACTTTATTTTTGTATTTACATATTTGGGTCTTAGTTGTTATGCCTTTTCTTCTGTCATGATTTTATTTTTACCCTGGAGTTGAAAATTGTTGAGTTGTACAGATTTTCACTCATTTTTTCTGTCCTCCTACATGCATGAAACTAAATTTACAACAGATCAGCCATTTGTCATGCATGCAGACCAAATTTACAACAGATCAGTCATTTGTCATGCATGCAGACCAAATTTCCAGTACTTTAGTCATTTGTCATGCATGCAAACCAAATTTACAACAGATCAGTCATTTGCCAATGCATGCAGACCAAATTTACAACAGATCAGTCATTTGTCATGCATGCAGCCGGAATTTCCAGTACTGGATGCATTTGCCATGCATGCAGACTAAATTTACAACAGATCAGTCATTTGCCATGCATGCAGACTAAATTTACAACAGATCAGTCATTTGTCATGCATGCAGACTAAATTTACAACAGATCAGTCATTTGTCATGCATGCAGACTAAATTTACAACAGATCAGTCATTTGCCAATGCATGCAGACTAAATTTACAACAGATCAGTCATTTGTCATGCATGCAGACTAAATTTACAACAGATCAGTCATTTGTCATGCATGCAGACTAAATTTACAACAGTTCAGTCATTTGTCATGCATGCAGAACAAATTTCCAGTACTTTAGTCATTTGTCATGCATGCAAACCAAATTTACAACAATTTGCCATGCATGCAGACTAAATTTCCAGTACTTGAAGCATGTGCCATGCATGTATACTAAATTTCCAGTACTCTAGGCATTTGCCATGGATGCATACTAAATTTCCAGTAGTGAATGCAGGAAGTTTCCAGTGCTCAGGGCATTGGTCTATGCACACAGACTCAATTTCCAGTACTCAGGGGCATTTGTCATGCTTGCAAATTAATCAATATCAACTTGATTCTCATGCAGATCACATTGGAAATTCAGTTTTGCAATGTGTATTGTGTTAAAGTCTCCAAACATATTGGGATAAGTAATGCTTATTTTGCTATGTATTTTGATGTATATCATGCCTCAGATTTTTGGATGATACACAGCACTGGTACAAAAATATATCAATTTTTGGGATAACATTTTAATACAGAAACTGATTTGCATGGAAACGGTTGTGGTGGTAGTTAGATTGGAAGAAGTTAGGCCCATAAATGTTATAATGAAAATATAATTAAGTCTCAGATTATAAAGTGTTATAGCTAGTTTTGCCTTTTGCCATTCAGTTAGTAACCTGTATTGTACACCTTACAGATACTTGGATTGGACAGCGCATTAATACATTCCATGATTAAGGGGAAGCAACTCTTTAGTAGGATGCACTTGGAAACAGGTTCACATTTATTTGTAGGTTTCCACCATTCCAGGAGATCAATAAGAGCAAAAGATGTTCTCATAAATATCTCATTATTTAGTGTACCAATCTTTCTGTGAAAGTAAATATTTTCTGAGTTTGTCGGCTGATGATTTACACTGTAACCATTATTAAAATATACTCATCAGTATGTTTTTGGAGTAGGTCATTAGCATATTCCTTCCAGGCAAAAATCATTTAAGGGTTATATTATATTATATTATATTATATTATATTATATTATATTATATTATATTATATTATATTATATTATATTATATTATATTATATTATATTATATTATATTATATTATATTATATTATATTATATTATATTATATTATATTATATTATATTATATTATATTATATTATATTATATTATATTATATTATATTATATTATATTATATTATATTATATTATATTATATTATATTATATTATATTATATTATATTATATTATATTATATTATATTATATCAGAAAAATCTTTATTTTGAAGCATTTATAATTTGAGGTCTTTTTCTCAACAGTCTGTATCAGCCAAATCCATGCAGATGTTCAGCAGTAGTTGTACGAAAGCAACTTATGAATATTTCCAGGCTCACATGCCCACTGGCAAAGTGTGGAGACTGAAGGCAGGAGCAGGTAATTGCAGGATTTATGCCTTTGAATAAAATATTTTTTACCAGTATAGGTGTTTGTGGAATTTTAACAACTCTTTCTATCAACAGAATGCATAATTTCAGCAACTTTTCACTTGAAATGTTCCAACAGGTGTTCACTTAAGATGATCCAACAGGTGTTCACTTAAGATGATCCAACTGGTGTCCGCTTCAAAGGTTCCAGCAAGTTTTATCATCTTTAATATCTATGTCATGAATAAATAATAAATATATTGTGCAAAACAAGGTGGTTCAGTTTTATACTTATCACAGTTAACAGGTAAGGATATTTGAATAAGAGCTGTGATTAGAAATGTAAACACAAATTCCAACAATAAAAACACACACACACACACACACACACACACACACACACACACACATGCTGTATGTCAATCGTAATATGATAATACTCAAGATAATGTATTTTATTTATAACACACTGTTACTTTGTAGCAAATTTTCTTTATTCCCTTTTTGAAAAATTCTTCCTTTAATTATCTTATGATATTTCAGTTTCAGATTAATATGGAATTGCGCATGGATAACATTATTTAGTTGTCAGTGACAGGTTTACCTGTTTGACATTATGTAATCATGCTTATTAAATAAGAGTTTACTTGTTTGGAATCATGTAATCATGCTTATTAAATAAGAGTTTACTTGTTTGACATCATGTAATCATGCTTATTAAATAAGAGTTGTCTGACATCATGTAATCATGTTTATTAAATAAGATTTTACTTTTTTGACATCATGTAATCATGCTTATAAAAAAGGTTATACTTGTCTGACATGTAATCATGCTTATCAAATAAGGTTATACTTGTCTGACATGTAATCATGATTATTAAATAAGGGTATACTTGTCTGACATGTAAACATGTTTATTAAATAAGGGTATGCTTGTTTGACATAATGTAATCATGCTTTCTAAATAAGGGTATACATGTCTGACTTGTAATCATGCTTATTAAATAAGGGTATACATGTCTGACTTGTAATCATGCTTACTAAATAAGGGTATACATGTCTGACTTGTAATCATGCTTACTAAATAAGGGTATACATGTCTGACTTGTAATCATGCTTACTAAATAAGGGTATACTTGTCTGACATGTAATCATGATTACTAAATAAGGGTATACTTGTCTGACATGTAAACATGTTTATTAAATAAGGGTATGCTTTTGTTTGACATAATGTAATCATGATTATTAAATAAGGGTATACTTGTCTGACATGTAATCATGATTATTAAATAAGGGTATACTTGTCTGACATGTAATCATGATTATTAAATAAGGGTATACTTGTCTGACAATCATGCTTTTTTCTCATTACAGAGGTGCCTAAGGAGCACAACCTGTACATGGAACATGCCTTGGAAACCATTTTGGAACCGGTGCTGGAGGGAGTGAGTAAATTAAAACAAGCATCCCAACTTAGTGTTGCTACAATGGCAACAGTGGCTTTTGCTGATGCACTGTCAAATTTCATTTTGAAGGAAAAGATCAAATTTAGGTAGTGTATACAATATTCTGTAGTCAAGCACACCACTTTATTAGATTTGAGTAATGGAAGAACTCATTACCTATTTCAGAATTTAGAAAGAACAATGAATACATCACTAGAACTTGACTTGGTCCATTGCTTTTTACATCACTAGAACTTGACTTGGTTCATTACTTTTTACATCACTAGAACTTGACTTGGTCCATTACTTTTTACATCACTAGAAGTTGACTTGGTCCATTACTTTTTACATCACTAGAACTTGACTTGGTCCATTACTTTTTACATCACTAGAACTTGACTTGGTCCATTAGTTTTTACATCACTAGAACTTGACTTGGTCCATTACTTTTTACATCACTAGAACTTGACTTGGGCCATTACTTTTTTACATCACTAGAACTTGACTTGGTCCATTGTTTTTTACATCACTAGAACTTGACTTGGTCCATTACTTTTTACATCACTAGAACTTGACTTGGTCCATTACTTTTTATATCACTAGAACTTGACTTGGTCCATTACTTTTTACATCACTAGAACTTGACTTGGTCCATTACTTTTTACATCACTAGAACTTGACTTGGTCCATTACTTTTTACATCACTAGAACTTGACTTGGTCCATTACTTTTTACATCACTAGAACTTGACTTGGTCCATTATTTTTTACATCACTAGAACTTGACTTGGTCCATTAGTTTTTACATCACTAGAACTTGACTTGGTCCATTACTTTTTACATCACTAGAACTTGACTTGGTCCATTACTTTTTTACATCACTAGAACTTGACTTGGTCCATTGTTTTTTACATCACTAGAACTTGACTTGGTCCATTACTTTTTACATCACTAGAACTTGACTTGGTCCATTACTTTTTATATCACTAGAATTCGACTTGGTCCATTACTTTTTACATCACTAGAACTTGACTTGGTCCATTACTTTTTACATCACTAGAACTTGACATGGTCCATTATCATTTACATCATTAATACTTGACTTAGTCCATTGCTTTCTTAATCACTGAAACTTGACTTATTTTATGTAGCTATAATAATATATTATTTGAATCCAGTATTACTGTAGTTATCATAATTAAAATATATAATTTAATTACATCTATATTAATCCGATAAAGTCCCTGAATGTAATTGTTAGTTTGCATGCAACATGTTTATCTTTATTTCAATTTATATTTTGTAAACTGAGTGACAGTCAATATGTATTAAAAATGACTTTTACTACCAAACGTTTTTCAGCTAGAAATTTTATTTCAGGTTATCAGAAACCATTTTGCAACTGTTTTTTTTTCTTCCTGAATGCAGTTAAATTCATGCGACATTAAGGCATTAAAGACATCAGTCCCAATTGTTGTGTTCCATCTCTTACCAAACTTTGAAGAGGTAGATATGCTGGGGCACTTGCCATATCACAAGCTGCTTTTTGCTTTTAGTATTAGTTTCCTGATTAAAGAACCTTGTTCAAATTTCTTAGCTATGTTCCAGGATTGATATTCTTAAAAAGCATAACAAAGACTGTAGTTACTGCTCATAAGGATACTGTCTGAGAGATCATAAAACAAAATACATCATTAAAATTTACATACATTGTACACAGCTACCTTGGGGCATGTCAGCTTGAGCTGGACATTGACTACATGAAGACATGGATGAAGGAGTCCATTGCTAATGAGACAGTGAGACAGAGTGTCCTTGACTTAGCTATTTTTAAATACCTGAACGGAGCTGTGGCACTTCTTAAGAGGCAGCCATTAAAACGAGATTCCAGTCGTTTCCGCAAGCCCTGCTCGATGGAGAGCCTATGTAAGAAATTACAATATTTTATAAGCATTATTATATTCTTATTTCTGCATCAGTTTGTTGTATGTATCGTTCACGTTTGTTAGTCTTATTTGAATTTGAAATTTTAATGAAACAATCTGAGCAAGATTACCATTGGGTGAATGTTGATGAGATTATAAATAAAGTTATTAATGGTTCTGTTAGGTGTTAAATAGCACAGCAACACAAATAGGTTATTAAAGTTCCAAGGTGATTGGAGAGAACTGTCTTGCCCAAGGACACAATATGGTAGACACTCAAATCTGATTTGATGATAGGATTCAAACCCATTCACTTTTGGCCACACATCCAGTAATTAGCTACTAAACAATATGATAGGATTTAAACCCATTCACTTTTGGCCACACATCCAGTAATTAACTACTAGACAATAGCTGTTGGTGCCTCTTTGAGTTGTCTCACAATATACTGGAAGGTGCAAGGGCATATTTATGTCCCTAAGCTCACAGAACATGGCATTTATAAGAAATGAGTATACAAACATTTCATATGATGCTTATAATATAATGGAATTTCTTCCATTTATAAGAAATGAGTATACAAACATTTCATATGATGCTTATAATATAATGGAATTCATGCCATTTATAAGAAATGAGTATACAAACATTTAATATGATGCTTATAATATAATGGAATTCATGCCATTTATAAGAAATGAGTATACAAACATTTAATATGATGCTTATAATATAATTGGAATTCATGCCATTTATAAGAAATGATTATACAAACATTTCATATGATGCTTATAATATAATTGGAATTCATGCCATTTATAAGAAATGATTATACAAACATTTCATATGATGCTTATAATATAATGGAATTTCTTCCATTTATAAGAAATGAGTATACAAACATTTCATATGATGCTTATAATATAATGGAATTCATGCCATTTATAAGAAATGAGTATACAAACATTTCATATGATGCTTATTATATAATGGAATTCATGCCATTTATAAGAAATGAGTATACAAACATTTAATATGATGCTTATAATATAATTGGAATTCATGCCATTTATAAGAAATGATTATACAAACATTTCATATGATGCTTATAATATAATTGGAATTCATGCCATTTATAAGAAATGATTATACAAACATTTAATATGATGCTTATAATATAATGGAATTCATGCCATTTATAAGAAATGAGTATACAAACATTTAATATGATGCTTATAATATAATGGAATTCATGCCATTTATAAGAAATGAGTATACAAACATTTCATATGATGCTTATAATATAATGGAATTCATGAGTATACAAACATTTCATATGATGCTTATAATATAATGGAATTCATGCCATTTATAAGAAATGAGTATACAAACATTTAATATGATGCTTATAATATAATGGAATTAATGCCATTTATAAGAAATGAGTATACAAACATTTCATATGATGCTTATAATATAATGGAATTCATGAGTATACAAACATTTAATATGATGCTTATAATATAATGGAATTCATGCCATTTATAAGAAATGAGTATACAAACATTTAATATGATGCTTATAATATAATGGAATTCATGCCATTTATAAGAAATGAGTATACAAACATTTCATATGATGCTTATAATATAATGGAATTCATGAGTATACAAACATTTCATATGATGCTTATAATATAATGGAATTCATGCCATTTATAAGAAATGAGTATACAAACATTTCATATGATGCTTATAATATAATGGAATTCATGCCATTTATAAGAAATGAGTATACAAACATTTCATATGATGCTTATAATATAATGGAATTCATGAGTATACAAACATTTAATATGATGCTTATAATATAATGGAATTCATGCCATTTATAAGAAATGAGTATACAAACATTTCATATAATGCTTATAATATAATGGAATTCATCCCATTTATAAGAAATGATTATACAAACATTTCATATGATGCTTATAATATAATGGAATTCATGCCATTTATAAGAAATGAGTATACAAACATTTCATATGATGCTTATAATATAATTGGAATTCATGCCATTTATAAGAAATGAGTATACAAACATTTAATATGATGCTTATAATATAATGGAATTCATGCCATTTATAAGAAATGAGTATACAAACATTTAATATGATGCTTGTAATATAATGGAATTCATGCCATTTATTTTTCAAGAAAGTGATCAAATTGCTCAGTTTATTTTTTGGTTGCTTTTTGACATTATACATGGAATAATGTCTTAATGTGTCGGTATGTTTAATATGAAAAAAAACATAAAGAGGAATGTAAAAACATTGTATTGATAGTATCAGATGATAAAGGGAACCTTGAATAAATATAAATTATGCAACATAGTTCATTGTAAAGTAACATGGGCAGGGGTGAAACAAATACATCACAAGTCTTTAACACTATCAATTGAATCCCACAAAATATTCTCTCTTGCTGGTTTAACAGACAAGGACCTTATTCAAGCAATACAGATTAAGTCTAAAGACAAATGATGTATGTGACCACTATGTCAATTTCATCACTAAAATAGCAATTTGCAATACCTACATTAGCTTGTTTTTCAGACTGTAGCATCTATTACTGGTAAACAGAATCCTTGTTTTTTTTTTTTTTTTAATTATTATTATTATTATTATTATTATTATTATTATGCCTGTGAGAAGGGCAGTAAGGAGCCGTTGGGCTTATCATCATCATCATCATCATCATCATCATCATCATTGTTATTATTATTTTTCAGCTTGTGAGAAGGGCAGTAAGGAGCCATTAGACTCTATCAGCATTTGTTATCATCATCATCATCATCATCATTATTATTATTATTATTATTATTATATTTTACTGTTGTTATTATTGTTTTTATTATTATTATTATTATTATTATTATTATTATTATTATTATTATTATTGTTCAGCTTGTGAGAAAGGCAGTAAGGAGCCATTAGACTCTATCAGCATTTGTTATCATCATCATCATCATCATCATCATCATCATTATTATTATTATTATTGTTATTATTATTATTATTGTTGATGTTGTTGTTGTTATTATTATTATTATTATTATTATTCAGCTTGTGAGAAGGGCAGTAAGGAGCCATTAGACTCTATCAGCATCAATGATTCCCAATTAGAGGATGATATTCATTTAGTTTCCAACATTCAGCAATGGCTGGATCTTCGTGTGCATGGCGGACGATCCTGGCGACTGCCTCTCTGTTTCAACCCAAAGGAAGGAGAAGGATGAAAATATGGCTAGACCAGGCAGACATCTCAGGCATCTCCCATCAGTCCTAACAATAGGAGAGGGACATCTTCCATAGAAAGGAGGGGTATGATCATTCAGTCCTAAAGTAATCATCAGCATAGATGTCAATATCTGAGTTTAGACAATCTGGAGAGAAAACAGACAATCACCGCTTAGCCCTCAATGTCTGAGTTTTAGGCAGTCAGGACCGAAAATGCAGCAGTTTTTTTTTTATTTTTCACTTACATCCAGCATTCTTGTAAGAGAGATTGAAATATCTAGATTTTGTCACAAAGGAGCAAAAAAATCAAATGGAAAAGATAATATGCTTTAAAATACAAATGAAGTGGACATGATTTGAAAGAGACTTAAATCTGCTTTTTGAATATTTCAAACATGCAAATACAGGCGCTTTTGTATTGGCTTTTTTGTCATTATAGAGTGACACCATTTGTTTTTATATCTTGTATGATTTATAGATGAAATTTTGGTTAAAAAAGATGATTGTGCTGCAAATTCTGATGCTAGGAAAAGATTTAGCATTTTTGCCTAATAACTAGAATTGACTTTTACAAATGAGCTCCACAATTTTACCTCTTGATTTATAACAGAGTACTGAACAAACTAGTCCTTGCAGCCTTTCCCTTGTTTAGGATGATCTTGGTGACCTCCACAGAAAATTTGGATAGAACAATAGAAAGAAGCACATTTTGTAAATGAATATATGTGTAGTATTTTCTCTGGGATTGATGATTGTTCATCTTCCTCCAACCCTTTTAATGAATCTGCCCTTCGAAACAGTCATATCATGAAAATTAAAGTCGGTTTATTCAGAGTGCAATTAAACCTGTAATATTCATTAATATTTACAGATCTGAATTAGATCGTACAAGTGCTTGACTTATATATCAGCTGCTGTAATCAAGCACTTACATTTTCCAATTGAGCAATGAGATGCTTTCATGGATTATCATATTATCAAAAGCATTTTACTAACTGAACTTGCTAAGGTTGTACAATGGCAGACATTTTGTTTTGATATTTTTGGTGGTAATGTCTCTCCAGTTACATGCTTTCTAATAAATATGTAGTACCATTGTCATATAATGATCACTGCTACAGTACTGATAAAAATGTAGATAGAAAACTATAAGTTTTATCTTTTAAAGTTACTTTAAACACACATTTCTTTAAACATACTATTATGTCCCACCCCCATAATATGTGTTTCCAATTGCACTAGTTTTACATGTTTTCTATTGCATTAGTTTTAAAATTAGGGTAGGTAATTTTTTAATAATTGTTTTTAATAAACATATTTATTATAATGATTAGTGTATAGGATGCACTAAGTGCTCACATACTGGGATAAACAGCTCAGCTAGATTTTTTAAAAATACTCTGGATGAAAGAATTGCTAAGGTCAGCAACGAAAAACAGGGACAGTTGGCAGACCTGAAACACTTATTTTTGGCCCTAGGAGTTGACTCACAGTTGCTGTTGTAATAAAAAAATTGTGCTCTTACGGATCAAAAGTTCCTCCTTACTACCTGAAAGGGGAAATCTCCATCAATGTGACAATCCTGAATGAATCTCACAGTGTAATTGCAAATGTTGATTATTGATGTTATGTCAAATGAAATTAAAACATTTACAAAATGAGAAGTTTATTTCCATTAAGTTAAAGAAATAAAAGTTAAATAGTAAAATCTGCATACCCTATTATTACACTTTTCTTCATGGCTGCAATCCTTCATATATATGCAGATAAGAAATGCAGATGCTGAATAATATTATCTACTTACAGAATATTTCTTGTCAAAATGGTACTTCTTAAAAGGAACCATGCTTCGCAGGTATTGAATAATTATAATGTAGATTAAATATTTATTAAGGCATTGCATCATTGATTATTTTGGAGTTAATGCTGACAGAAAAAGATAGTACAAATATTTTTTTTTAAACAGCAGTATAGCGTCTAAAAGAAAAATTATTGTATGTTAGAGAATTTGATCTAGTCTTCCAAATTGTGTTTACCAAGAGAAAAGAAGGGTATAGTACTTTACACTTAGCCATTCTCAGGATTTAAAGTTTTGTTGTGCATGTAAGCTCTGAATGCTATATCATGATTACCAGTAGCTGAGATACTTTTTCAAAGTTTGATAAATTTCTTCAACTCCAGATTAAATTCTTTGACCTTGAAAGTACAGAGGAAGAAAATGCAGTAGCAGTCATTCCAAATTATGATACAAATGGTTTGTCATTAGCATAATGTGTATACAGCCATTATTTAGTTTGAACAATTTCAAAACCACATTGATGTGTTATACTTTACAGGTGTTCTTTTAACCTTTATATTAAATGTCAGTAATAAATGTGGCTAGAGTCTGACAGTGGAAGAAATCATTCAAGTGTTATTACACCTTATTTACTGTCAGTAATAAATGTGGCTAGAGTCTGACAGTGGAAGAAATGATACAAGTGTCATTCCACCTTTATATTTACTGTCAGTAATAAATGTAGCTAGAGTCTGACAGTGGAAGAAATCATACAAGTGTCATTCCACCTTTATATTTACTGTCAGTAATACATATGGCTAGAGTTTGACAGTGGAAGAAATCATACAAGTGTCATTCCACCTGTATATTTACTGTCAGTAATAAATGTGGCTAGAGTCTGACAGTGGAAGAAATCATTCAAGTGTTATTCCACCTTTATATTTACTGTCAGTAATAAATGTAGCTAGAGTCTGACAGTGGAAGAAATCATACAAGTGTTATTACACCTGTATATTTACTGTCAGTAATAAATATTGCTAGAGTCTGACAGTGGAAGAAATCATTATTCAGGATACAGTCTATGGCTCCTAGGGCAGTGTTAATTATAATGCATCATACTTCGTTATAAGCCAGTCTGGATATACAGTGTTAAGTCTATGGCTTAATAGACAGTGTTACAGTGAGGGAATACTGTATCATACTTCATTATATTTGCAGTCTGACTATAAGATAGTATAGTCTATGACCCCATGGACAGTGTTAAAATCATGAAGTACTAATGTACCATGCTTTACTATAAGGCAGTCTCATTATAAAATGTTATACTCTATAGCTTCCATGTAGATCATGATAACAAAATACTGTATCTGTAAATATCAAACACAATTCACATTCTTACATATGTTTCAATATGTCCGTGGTTATTGGTTTAAATTTTTAAGATGAAATAACTAATATATTTTCCTCAGGTAAAAAGTTCAACATTAAAATCATAATGGACTTAAAACATTTAAAAAATAATATTTGTGTGTTTCAAGTTCCTTGCAGTCATAACAACCCATATACTGTTCATTGTCGCTGTGAAGAAAGCAGTAATCTTTGAGGACATATCTGTTTGAGAGTAATTGTCTTTCTTAATTTGACTGTTAATATACCGGTAAAGCTTATGTGATTCATCCTCCTTCTAGTATGTGTCATTGGTTATCCATCCATTAGAATGAATTTGTTATCACTTCATCTAAACTACTTATAATTCCAAAACTTTATGCACACAGTCATCCCGTGGTCTGGTTATTCATGAATGGTAATGGTGCTGCTCGATCACCAATATGGCCACCCCAATGTCCTTCTCATAACTCTTACTATTGCTACTGATTTTGATTGACTGGTCATATCAACATGGCGGTTTGTCTGATTTGAGTTGTTATGGTATCCATTTGATCCTAAATGTAATTTTGTCAAGCTGATGTCCAGTTTGGTCAGCTGATATCTAGTATGGTCACCACTGAAGCCATCTTGAAAAGTTTGTTTTTCCTATTCCTCCAGAACATAAAGTCATATCATTATGGGCTTTTTGACAAAATACTTCTTATTGAATATACTAGTAGTTGGAATTCAGTGAAACTTCACATGGCCGGTGGCCATCTTGCAGATCTATGTATTACTGCTCCACCTTGATGGCAAATGTCATTTTGAAATTGGGTTTTGACTAGAAAACTTCTTATGATGTAAAGTAGGTCCTAAATGAAAATAGTGCTTATATGGTATCCAATATGGCCACCATGGCAACCATTATGAAATTTTTGTTCTTGTAATTTCGTCTTAAATGGAAATTCATATATTTGATTATTGTCTTCACTTTCTCTTTTACAATAAACTAAATTCGGGCATTACATTTATATTGTGATAAAATGCTCAACATGCCTGACACTTAAGTTTCACATGTTCTTGTAGTCTTGGCTTCATTTAATGGCATATTTTTTCTTGACAACTTTAGTTTGGACATCGTCAGTTTGGTCTTCACACCTATTTTATCAGGAGAATAATTGATATACTGCAGTTAAATATCAGAACCAGTCTGAGTGATTTGGCTCATTTATATATTTAGGGCAATCATTGTCACTTTTGAAATTATGGTGTCAAGGTCACTTCAGACATTTTTTTAAACAAGAAAATCTAGAATATTTTTCAGATGTAAGGTTATATGAATAAATGCATATAATTTTCAATGATATATATTTTGGTCAAAGACAATCTTTTTGCATAGTTTCTAGTGACAATTAGCACCAGCATTACATTGAAAAATATGGCCTAGTTTTTATCCTCCAAAAAAGAACAAGAAATACCTGAAATATAATCAAAATTCTTTATTTGCAAAAGTAAAACAAACACCAGTAAATTGTTCTTTTTTTGCAATTAAGGATACAATGAAACCTTGTTTGCCTTGACCACTTCTGACAGGCATTGTCTTTGGTGAGTTCCAATGATACAAAGTCCTGACAATAAGAGGATTACTTTTCCAGACAAAATATCTGGAAGTGATAATTTCATTAGAACATAAATTATCTGGTCAGAGAAAGGTGATAATTTGGACAGAGAAAGGTAATTAATTATCTGAACAGAAAGACAATTATTTGGACAGAGAAGGTAATTAATTAAACAGAGAAAGATAATTGTCTGAACAGAGGAAATTATCTGAACAGAGAAAGGTTTTTATATGGACAGAGAAAGATAATTAATTATCTGAACAGAAAGACAATTATCTGACAGAAGGTATTTAATTGAACAAAGATAATTGTCTGAATAGAGAAAGGCAGTTATTTGGACATAGGTATTTATCTCAACAGAGAAAGGTAATTATATTCTTAACGTCCAGATATTTAGATATGTTATGATGGTATATAACCATGTAGTAAATGCATATGTCAGTCTTTTTTATGGTTTAAACATGAGCATAATTAATTTAGACTCATAATTACTCACGTGTATTTATTGTTTGATGATCTGTTAATAGTCCAACAAATCTGTGATATTTTTTTTTATACTTCTAATTTTATTTCAACCTCATTACAATTAATTTATTGCTTTTTGTATACACATTTGTGAAGAGAATGTCATAATGACATAAAATATTGTAATCTTTACCCATGTAAAACATATCCAGCTGATCTGTTGGAGAGTTTTGAATGACAGATCATGCTTTACTGTTTATGTTTTGTGTATTATTGCCAATATGTGACAGAAGATCTGGTTGTATGTAGTTCTGCTTATTACTGCCAAGACAGCACATATTCTTATTATATGGTGACAGATCTGGTTGTACAGTTTTGCATATTACTGCCAGTAAACAGCACATATTCTTATTAAATGACAACAGATCTGGGTGTACACTGTTATTACTGCAAATATATGGCACAGATTCTTATTATATGATGACAGATCTGATTCTACACTGTTCTATTTATTACTGCCAGTAGACAGCACATATTCATATTTTGTGATGACAGATCTGGATGTACACTGTTCTGATTATGATGATCTGTACACAGATGGATTAGTGTAATTAGGTATGTAGATTAATTAGTGTATGTGTTAGCGAATAAATATTGGCATATAAATTAGTATTTCCATACATTATTTTCTGTGTAATGAAAGGATATTACAGACTTTATCCTATAGTTTGTGTAACTTTTGTGCTCACATTTACCATATAGGACAGTGGTGGGAACTTTATAATTGTTGGACAGTGGATACTTTCACATTTCCTATGTGGAACAATGGATAATGTCACATTTCCTATGTAGGACAATGGATACTTTCACATTTCCTATGTAGGACAATGGACATTTTCACATTTCCAATGTAGGACAATGGATATTTTCACATATGTAGGACAATGGATATTTTGTACTATGTAGGACAATGGATATTTTGTACTATGTAGGACAATGGATACTTTGTACTATGTAGGACAATGGATATTTTGTACTATGTAGGACAATGGATATTTTGTACTATGTAGGACAATGGATATTTTGTACTATGTAGGACAATGGATACTTTAACATTACTGTGTAGGACAAAGTGTACAGCTTTAGTTTTGAATCCAGCTTGAGCCCTTTTGTTAACATTAAATGCATATCAAAATATCTATGCATTTTGAATTTGTCAGACATTCATTTGTAATAATCTCACTTTAAAGTTGAATATTTGCATTATTCACAGGTTTGAGTGTATCATTCACTTGTTAAATGTTAATTGTCAAGGCTGACTTGGCAGTAGCTCAACATAGCAATGACTTTTGGCATCTGTGTTAATGTATGTATGTCTGTGTACTTGGTATATAAGCTTATGTTATCAAGAGCTTAGATAAGTTGGATCTAAGCATTGTGTATTGTAATTAGACATTTTGACATTTGATTGGCAGTGCTCACTCTCACTCTATAGGCAGTATTTCTGATTGGATTGTGATCTAATTTGGTATGTAGTTATATATTGTTGAGATTATTTCAGTTATGAGTGATATTAATATGTTATTTTAATATTGTGACAGCTGATAGGCTGACCCTTCGATGACTAGGAAGTTTTTTATTTCAAAAAATCAGATTTTAGTCAAACTTACTATAAACGCTCATATCATCATGAACGTGGATGTGCTTGATTATGTGTGACATTATTGATGTGTTTTTATTTAAGTTAGGTGAGTGATACCAGACCCACATGGAACTCTTGGACTTTATTTTAATTAATTTCATCATGATACATGGAAATTAGTTTTTCAATTTTATTTTCATATGTTTAGATCGTTATAATTGAGAATTTTGTCATAATTACATCAACAATGCTAATAAATATAAACATGCTTTTTGATGTAGAAGTATGGTCCTAAAAAATCATCATTATAGAAAATAGTTTATTGGTAAATTTTACAGATTAGTAAGATTAACTAATGAGAGAATGACTTTTTTCAAATGACACTTGTCAGCTCAAACAATTGTTTCTGATTGGTTAGCTAATATTATGAAATTTTGGATATCTGCCAAAGCTGTAATTGTATGCTTCTGCCTTTCTCACAATTACATAATAGAAGGACATGCCTGCCTCAAATACATATTTCTTTATAATAGAAGGACGTGTCTGCCTCAAATACATAGATTCTACACTTCATATTAAGATGTGTTGTTGCTTCAGGGTCAGTGCTTTTTGACTTTACTGTTATCCTTAGGAACGGTGGTCAGTCGCTGATCTGATGGTATTATCCATCAAACAGAAGTGTGCATGGTTCGGATGATGTTTGTCTTGCAAATGCTTAGATTTTACCGTGAGATCGTATTCTCTGCTCATCAAAATCGTTTTGTATTATTAGTGAATAAACAATGTACAAGACAATTGTCGTTGGTTTTAGTTTATGTTATTTCTATATCTTTTGATAGCCAAGTAAATTAAGAACCTTTTCGTGGCTTGCTGTAACTTTGAATACGTTTTTGATCGATCAAGATTTTATTGTTAAGAGCTATCAACCATATCAGTCTGTGCCTTGCCTGTTTGTCTCTAGTCTTGTAGATCAACATTTGTCTGTCAATCTCTATTGAGTTTATCCATCCAACTGTCTGTCTATCCCTTTAATTTAAATGCAACATATGTTGGTTTGATTTATGCTCTAACATAATGTACATCAAAAACGTGAAACTTATTTCAATAACAGAATTAATCAGCATAAAACACCCATGAGCAATTTTAGTTCCTACTACATCTTTACTTTTCCGTTTCTAAAAGGCAAATTTAAAGCCGACTATCGTGAGCTCTTTTATCTTGGTAGATATGACAAATTGCAGGGTCAAAGCTATTGTATGCTAGGAGTGATTGTAAAGTATTGTGTAACACATATCAGCTTGTGTGGTCCTAATCTGACCAGCATCCACAAACTGTACAAGTTGAGTTTTGAAAAAAAATCGCAAAATATTACATAGATTTAGCTTTTATTGAGATCAGATCACAATTTTGAAATCATTTATTTCAATAATGAAATATTCATTTTATGCAAATGAGTCAAAGCAAGGTTTACAGGAAACAGTGAAATTATTTTTAAACATATTTTATTATCATAAATGATGACCAGTGGGATCTGTCTACAAGTTCTCGCAACTTAGAGTAAGCCTCCCTCCATTTACAATGGATAAGAAATTTACATGTATAGCGACCTAAAATGAATATGGTAACATATTTCATAGAACTAATAAATTGTCTGTGGCCGATACTGGACAAGACTACATACACCAAAATAAATATACAAGAAAATCAATAGGTAAAAATTAACTTCATGTCTGTCTTTATCAATGTGACACTAATACTTGATTAGAGAAATTAACTTTTGCATACTCCTTAATTTTAAAACTTGTTTCATGTCTTTAGTATAAGTTTCCATAAAGTCAAATTAAGCGAAAATCAACATTCGCAATAAATTCAGATGATCCCTTATTACAAAATATTTGCATTGGTATATGTAGATGACTGATTTTAAACCAATCATGACCGATTTTAAACCAATTTCATACGCATGTCAATATAGTGTTTGGAACTAAATATGTAATGGTACACCCTATGTATTTCCTATCAAATTATTAGAATACAAATCATTATGTAAGCCAATTCCTAATTTCAATATTAAGAACATACATTTTCCTGTTACCAACTAACAGATGGGTACTCGTGTTTTTTCTTCTAAAGATAGACTGGTTACTTTACCTATTTACTGGATATGGGTGTGAAATTCAGACACGAATAGATGAGTGTAGATTTGGAATAAAATGATGCCTTTTTCTAAGATTATACATGCTTTTCTCACCAACCTGTGGTAGTAGAAAATTATTTAGAGACCAGAGAGAATCCACATACACTTTTTATGAAAGTAACACAATTCATTAGAATTGCGTCTATCCACCACGGTAGGTGTACCATTTTTTTGTCAAATCATAGGACGTAATGCACTTCTTGTGAGACAAACCACTCGTATCCCTGGTTGTAATTGTGCCTTTTTGATTTAAGAGAGTTTTCACTTGAACAGCGATCCCAAAAGTCGCCCACAAACTCCTCCCACCCATCCCCACAAAAACAAAACAAAAGGAAACAAAATATATTCTATTGCAGAACGAATGTATGGTTTCCAGCTAAATTTGTATTTGAGTCTTATCAAGGAAGTTGTAAATGTTGAAGTCAAATGAAATATGTTTGGTCAAGTTGCCAAAATTACTCAAAGTTATGCCAATATGTTTAAGGAAGTCAACACAACATAGAATTTCATTTCTGAATTTTGGCAACCAGTTTTGGGAGGGGGTGGGGGAGTTAGGGCAGTTGCCACCTCACCCATTGTTTTTAAAAATCCACTGTGCAGTATTTAAAATACTTTGATTTTTAGGCTTAGTGACCCTTTCTCCACCTAGATATGGCATTCTCATGCCCACCCATCCCCGAAAAATCTTTGCATATGCCCATGACTATTTTACTTTTTTTTTTATGCCTTCCTTTGTTCTCTTCATTTATTTATGAGATCTTGTCTCACCTTTCTTGTTTTCATTTTATTTTATACTTTTATTGTGCATTCTAAGTCTATTCCATTAAGTCAAGTGGACAGTTAAATGTACAGATATAGATCTACAAAAAAAATTCAGGTGCAATATGAATGTGCAATCCAGTACAACAGGAGTTTCATTACTCAAGAAATCTAACTCTGCATGCCCCAAGTCAAGCTCTCAATATTCAAAACTGAAGTTACATCCCTTTGTATTTTTGGTACTGATAATTGATACAGGGCAGATTAATGTTAAAAGTAGCTTGTAATAGTAATTATAATTGATACAGGGTATATTAATGTAATAAATTACTTATAATATTTTATCCTCTCATATTTGAATGCACATGCGACACCAATGTTAAGGTTTTCATCATTAAATTGAGCTTTTTGCTCAAAGACGAAAAACAAACAAACAACCCAAACAGTTTTGGATTTATTTTAATAGTCTTTTACTATATTGGAATCAAGAATGAACAGGTCTAGATTATTTATTTTAAAAATGTTCTCTACTTAATTATATCCCCCAAAACGAGAGAGGATTATGTATATTTTGAAGTAATAAATTGGAAGGTCTGAAATACCAAAAATAGCATGAATATTATTTTATTTTCAGTTCAAACACTGACAAGTAATGGAAACGGCGAGTTCTTCAAGGATATAAAATCTTTGCAGTAGATAAATATTATTTAGACATCTCTATCATGTTTTGAATGGTGATGAAAAGATGTTTATCACTTATTTTGAAAATAAACAATGAACTCACCCACAGGTCTTCTATGTCACTTGATAAAACGATGTTACTGTTTGCTTTATAGAATGGTTATCTTGCTCACATGTCGCTAGACAGCATTATGCTACCACGTGTTTTATAGAATGGTTAACATGCTCACATGTCGCTAGACAACATCATGCTACCGTGTGTTTTATAGAATGGTTGTCTTGTCTATATTTCGCTAGACAGCGTGATGGTACTGTGTGCTTTATAGAATGGTTCTCCCGCTTTTAAGCGAATTTACAGAAACTAGGAGCCAAGTTATTCATACGCCACCTTGGCAAATAATGATTGTGGGAGTCCAATGAGGTCATATGACTAAAATGATTGTTACAATATTAATTTGAAAAGCCACATAGGTAATCCTGACATTTGACATAGTGTAAGGCCAAAGCTAACTAACCAGGAATGGTGGTCTCCGGCAATATGAACAATTGAAAAAAAAATATATATGAACTATTGCAAACATATCTAATAATGACATACACTGTATTAAGTAAATCATTGCTGTATATTAAATTACATCTTCATTATGATTTTATATTTAAATATTTTCTTCATTATGATCATGGATACAATACAGACGAAAGCTTGTCATTCAGAATGTACAAGTTGAAAATAGCATCAAGATTAATTTATTTACAAAGATCGACAGGTAAGCCTCATAAAACAGAAATATTCAGAGGTTGAAAAAATCCCTAAAGATCAACTACATGAACCTAGTCCATCAATTAACTTATTCCTGGCTGTATCACGCACATTTAAAATTATACAATTTAAAAACATAAAACTAATTTAAACATTTTGGAAAACGTAGCAAAGAAGTTATGACGGATATTGTTGTACAACTCTCAAAACATCTCCATATGGCATTATAATAGATTCTGAGGGACCATTTACTCATGTTAGAACCTGAAAATATATAAATAAATAAATTATTAAAAGACGATAAATAAATTATGACATTACTTCAAAATTGTCCAGTGTGTAAGCAAGTCATAATGTACTGAAATCATAGTATGTCAGTTTGTACATCGTAACTAATTGAAAATTACCAACAATGTTGTATTTTTGTGCATCCTAACTAATGGAAAATTACCACTACTGTTGTAGTTTTGTTCATCCTAATTTATGAAAAAGTATATGTACTATTGTACAATTGCTGATCCTAACTAATGGAAAATTACCGGTACAGTTGTATTTTCATGTTGCTCAGGGTATCATTAATACAATTTGAGTCTCTCTCTCTCTCTCTCTCTCTCTCTCTCTCTCTCTCTCTCTATATATATATATATATATATATATATATATATATATATATATATATATATAAACTATACTACTTAGATATTACCAACCACTATTTTATCATTTGTCCAAAATCATCCCTGTATGCGCCTGTGTGCGACTGGTCGTTTTCTCAGACATGTGACCATCAGCCATTTGTAAATTGGAGAAAAAGGCTGGCACATCATCCGTGACCACCTCAAACCAGTTTTCAAAAGTTTTGAAAAACTCCATAGCTCACCAACCCATTAAAACACTCATCTAGGTGTATCAATACCGATTTTAAGTTTCTACATTTTTAAACTTGAGCAATTAAAGAAGCTGATTCAAGACCATTAAAAAAAATGACACACCAACAGATATATTTTTTGTTGTTGTTGATACAGCTCACAAAGCTGGTTCACCAAATGAGCATCCACCATGTTTTGTGCTTGAAAAAGACTGACTTACCATGTGAAAATCCATCATATTTATTTCTTCAAAACACAATCGTCAGTTTTATATTTTGGAAGAAGCTGTTTCACTATATGACCAGTCACCAATTTTTGTTTTGGAGAGTAGGTAATGGATGTCTTTCTCTTACCTCATTCAATATAAAAGTCTCTCTCCCTTACCTCATTCACTATAAAAGTCTCTCCCTTATCTCATTTACTATAAAAGTCTCTCTCTCTTATTACTATAAGAGTCTCTCCCTTTTCTCATTTACTACAGTCGACTCCACTCTTTCAACTGTTACTTAAATGTTAAGCTTGTTTTCCTTCCTCCGAACACAACAACTTCATTGATTCGAATAATGGATCAAGGAATTATAGCGAATTTCAAGAAATTCTAAAGATCGCTAGTTATTCGAAAACTGATGTCAGACATTGATGGGTCATCTCCCGCAATAAAAGTGTTCAGCTCCAATGTCGTCTGCATCCTGTATTTTTTTTTTTTTTTTTTTGTTGCCGTGTTGTCGTTTAAATTGAATTCAGTTGCGCATTTTCCATCTTTCCAACCATCCATTTGTTGGTTAGAAATCATTCAAACCCGAACGGTTTAGAGCAATGTTTCCCATGCTGTACATGTACTATGATTTTTCCCACGCTATTGCTCTCTAGTGGGCGTGGATATAAATGTATATACCATCTAAGGCGTCCTTTACATGTCAATCATTTACAAAGTCGCATTTACCGGCTTATTTCAAGCGCCACAGCAGTGGACTGGCAATATTTTTTGCAGTTAACCGGAGTAAAATTGTAATGAATAATGTGTCACGGGCAGAAATTTATCGTGCCATTATCCGGAGTGTGCATTTAAGCGAAGTGCAGTTATCCGAAGTTTGTTCCCATTGAAAAGCATTGGGGAAAAACGGGTTTGGCGTGACTACGTGCAGTTATCCGGAGTGTGCAGTTAACCGATGTGCAGTTAAGTGGAGTTGACTGTATAAGAGTCTTTTTCTTACACCATTCACTATTTAAGTCTCTCTCTTATATAATTCACTATAAAAGTCTTTTTTAAATCATTCACTATAAAAGTCTCTCTCTTACATCATTCACTATAAAAGTCTCTCTCTTACAAAATTCACTATTAGTCTTTCTCTTATATCATTCATTATAAAAGTTTCTCTTACATCATTCACTACCAAAGCCTCTCTCTTACATCATTCACTATAAAAGTCTCTCTCTCTCTCTCTCTCTCTCTCTCTCTCTCTCTCTCTCTCTCTTACATCATTCACTATAAAAGTCTCTCTCTTACGTCATTCACTATACAAGTCTCTCTCCCTTACCTTATTCACTATAAAAGTCTCTCTCTTACATCCATCATTCACTATAATAGTCTTTCTCTTATATCATTCCCTATAAAAGTCTCTCTTTGATTATTCACTATAAAAGTCTTTCTCTTACATCATTCACAATAAAAGTCTCTCTCTTACATCATTCACTATAAGTCTCTCTCTTACCTCATTCACTATAAAGGTATCTCTCTTACATCATTCACTATATTAAGGTAACAAGTACTGACATAAGTAACAAATATTTGTCTGTAACATGTAGTGGATGATGCACTCTTTCGGGAATCGTGCCACGACGGTTGATTTATACGTCGGCGGGTTATCTTGGAGTAGATTTATACATCGGGGTGCGTTGTGTGTGTGTGTGTGTGTGTTTGTGTGTGTGTGTGTGTGTGTGTGTGTGTGTAATTTAGATTTTTAACGAATCTGTAAAAAGTTTCAGCCATACCGCCACAATGTCTGTCATGTAGTAGTTTATAGTGTCTAGTATTGGGACGTCATGCCATAGACATGTAGCATGATATCCCACCCAGTCACATTATTCAGACACCAGACCGACCAGTCCTAACGCTAACCTCTTAATGTTGAACGTCTAGTGAGGCAGCTGTTAGTACCATTTTCTAAATAAGTCTTTGACATGACTCTGGTGGGGTTCAACCTCACGACCTCCTGCATCTGAGACGGACGTTCTCACCACAAGGCCACCAGAGGGGTACCGTTTCGTGATAATTTCCCCCAACTTTGGTCTAGACTTCAACGACTCGAGCAGAATCAGGAAGGGGTACTTGAACGACTAGGCCTTTTGCACTGAAAATAATGCGAATACAAACAAGTCTCTTGGCAAGTCGACTACATCGATCAATTTTTAGTCTCTGAACCAAACTTTCTTACGCATACTTTATTTGGGTTCAAATAAAGTAAATCCACGTGGTGTCATCACCTGTGATTCTCGTCACCTCTCATCACCTTTTTCGTATCTAGTGTGTGTGTGTGTGTGTGTGTGTGTGTGTGCATATATATGTGAGACGGCACAACTTGTCTTTATCAGCTCGAGAGACAACCAATATATATATTGGTTGTCTTTCGA
Source organism: Unio delphinus (assembly GCA_029339505.1). Taxonomy (NCBI): domain Eukaryota; kingdom Metazoa; phylum Mollusca; class Bivalvia; order Unionida; family Unionidae; genus Unio; species Unio delphinus. The sequence continues at coordinate 2,013,102 of JAQISU010000109.1, read as the reverse complement.
GCCGAGAAAGACAAGCTGTTCCGTCTCATCGACGGTGAACGCGCATGTGGCTCCAGAGTCCAAATTTCGAAGCACACATGCGGTTGCATGTGGGTCATGGGACACCGCTGTTTGTGGGTGGCTGCGACACAACTCTGTGACGTCTCTCACGCTCTGCCGCAAAACGTTGGCAGCGGTCAATCTCGACGGTGGAACTGGCTTTTCTGTTCATTGCCTGCCACTGACCTCTGTCTAAGGCAGCGCGTTCGAACTGGTGGGACTTAAGGTCTATCCATTTGATGTGCCTCTTTGTGCCTCTTGCGAGGACAGCCATGGATTCCGTTGCCCTGGGCTTGCTCGCCAAAGAACAGCTGCTTTGGGGTTCTGTTTTAATCCATGTGGATGACATGGCCTGTCAATTGAAGTTGGGCGTGGATGACATGGCCTGTCTATTGAAGTTGGGCCTGGATTAGTTTGGCTTCGATGCTTGTTGTGTTGGCTTTATCAAGGAATTCCTGATGATTCAGCCCTGCCACTTAATCCACATGATGGATCTCAGGTAGCGCTGGTGAAATTTTGTTCCAACGGACTGAGATGTCTTCGGTACACAGTCCATGTTTCCCAGCCATAGAAGAACGATATGAGGACAATTCCATTGTACACCTTTATCTTTGTTGACAGGCGTATGTACTTGTGCTGGAAGACCTTGGTTCAGAGTCGTCCGCGCGCTTCACTTTCTTTTTGGATCCTCGCAGTGATCGCTATATCCTTGGAACCATCACTGGATACTGTGCTACCTAGGTATTTGAAACTGTCCAGATTCTTCAGCTGCGTGTTGCCCATGGTGATACAGGGTTGTGACGGGACAGTGTTTGAGGCGGGATGGAAGAGGACACCTGCCTTTCCTATGCTAACTGCGAATCCAAATAGGTCCAAATAGGTCAATAAGAAGCACAACAACCACCACTCTCTGCTCTCCAAGAATGGCGTGAGCTGCAGCTACCCAGTATAGTCAGAATGTGAATCTTAAATCTTAAGTAAGAGATTTTTTTCCAGGATTCTTAACAGTCTATATCCTTGGAACCATCAATTGACACTATGCTACCTAAGTTTTTGAAACTGTCTAGATTCTTCAGCTGCGTGTCGCCCATGGTGATATAGGGTTGTGACGGTACAGTGTTTGTGGCGGGATGGAAGAGGACATCTACCTTTCCTATGCTAACTGTGAATCCAAATAGGTCAAAATAGTTCCAAATAGGTCAATAAGAAGCACAACAACCACCACTCTCTGCTCTCCAAGAATGGCGTGAGCCACAGATTCACCTAGTATAGTCAGATTATAATCGGAAATCTTAAGTAAGAGCCGAGATTTTTTTTTCTAGGATTCTTAACAGTCTATTGCTAAATACGTTATTGCTGCATTAATCCAATGCTGCAATTGCAATTCATGTAATATACGTACCATTTTTCTTCCCATTCATGTAATATACGTACCATTTTTCTTCCCATTCATGTAATATACGCACCATTTTTCTTCCCATTCATGTAATATACGTACCATTTTTCTTCCCATTCATGTAATATACGTACCATTTTTCTTCCCATTCATGTAATATACGTACCATTTTTCTTCCCATTCATGTAATATACGTACCATGTTTCTTCCCAAAATTTATATTCTTTGTAATTGGGATCATCTGTAAGGAAAACAATATATATATATATATATATATATATATATATATATATATATATATATATATATATATATATATATATATATATATATATATATATATGTGTGTGTGTGTGTGTGTGTGTGTGTGTTTGTGAAGAAGGTCATTTACGTACCCTCGGGTCTCCTCTGTGGCTGAGAAGCTGAAATCACAAAGATACTGAAGCTGTTATTTCGCTCATAAATGACTTACTTATCTAGTGTCTTTAAGTGTGAGTACAGATGTTATTGCGCTGTTAAATTATTCATGCCTAATGCGTAAACATACCCATGTTGAACAACTGAAGAACCGTAACATCTGCAAGTCATTCCAAGCTTCAATTAGAAAAAAATTTGCTCTACTCCTTGTAATGGATGCTGATACTGAAGTGATGACCGACACTTTCAACACAGTCATGACAACAGCTGCCTAGGACATGGTTGGCCAACACAGTGGACTCAGTCACTGATTATAACACTCCCCAAATAAGGCAATCTCCAGCTGTGTCAAAATTACAGAACTATCAGTTTGATCAGCCATGCTAGTAAAATGATACTGAAGATCATCATGAACAGACTGAACCCTAAAGCAGAAGATATGATCGCTGAAGAACAGGCAGACTTCCGGAGTGGAAAAAGCACAGCAGAACAAATATTCAATCTTAGTTTTCTGTGTGAAAAATACAACATCAACAAGAGATCTATCATGCGTTCATAGATTTCAAAAAGGCTTTTGAGAAAATGTCACATGAGGCATTGAGGGCCACAATGAACAAGTACAACATGGGTCAAAAGTTGACCAACACCATCAAGCAGCTGTACGCCAAGGCTACCAGTGCAATAGCCGCTCAATGTTATGTGGGGGACTGGTTCAAGACAACAGTTGGAGTACGGCAAGGCTGTTTCCTTTCACCCACACTTTTCAACATCTACTTAGAGCGCATCATGAGCGAAGCCCTGGAAAACCACTGTATGACAGTTAGTATTGGAAGGCGTAACATCACCAACCTCCGCTTTGCATACTACCATGATGGGCTGGCAGCCAGTGACGATGAGCTTGCCACCTTAGTGAAGAACCTGGATGAAACATCTTCCAGATTTTACATGGAGATAAGTGCCGAGAAGACAAAAAACGCATGACAAATAGTGACAAACAAATCTCAAGCAAGATTAAAGTTAGAGGACACGAACTGAAAACAGTGGGACAATTCAAATATATTGGTTCCATAATCTCGGAAGAGGGATTAAGAGCAGACATTTTTCAATTCACAATAAGTCCAAGATAGTAATTTAATGCTTGAGTCAAAGAGCACTCTGTAATTTTAATCAATAATTAAAACAAAATAAATGTAATCGTTTCAGCTTGATACAACCTGATTCCACTAAGACTAATGGTATGATATAGAATGGTTAATTCTGAAACAACAATTGAATAAAGAGCTAAGAAACAATAACAAAACAAGATGGAGGGGTGGGGGCTGTCAAATTCGTAATCAACTTGCTTCTAGAACATTCTTGATTTCTAAATAAATAAAGACCTTGAACTCATCATCTGTAAAAATGTTTAGCTCTAACTAATAATAATCCTAATATTTAATATAAACCACAGAGAGATATTATCTATAGAATATATTGTTATAAATAAAGAACAAAGATGTAAGTGTAGGTAGGCCTTAAGCTCAATTACTGACCATGATCAATCACACAATGTAAGTAATTATTAAGAAAAACCAACACATAATAAAAATTAGATATACATAATATCATGAAAAGGCTTACCTTGTGATGGCGTGAATGTGACTGGTAGAGTGATATCAGGTGACATTTGTGGTGTTACAGACGGTTGCATTGGTGTCAAGGACACTCTATTCATTCGCTGCACTGGCTGTGGCCGGTCTGGTCTTTTAAGTACTTGACGAGGTCTGTTGGTTTTTTTGTCGCTGTGCTTACGACAATCTTTGCACCATCTGGGCCTGCTGTAGTTTCTAGCGCTTTGAAATTTGAAATGAATGCATTTATAGACAGATGGTTAGGAGATTATTGGAGATGCGTGACGGCCCTTAAGATAGATAGATAGATAGATAGATAGATAGATAGATAGATCGAGATAATACATACATACATACATACATACATACATACATACATACATACATACATACATACATACATACATACATACATATTTACATACATGCATACATACATACATACATACAGACAGACATACATACATACATACATAGGTAGGTACATAAATATATGGATATATAGGTAGGCATGTAAATAGGTAGGCAGATCGCTAGATAGATAAATTAAAATTAGAGAGAGGGAAGGAGATCGTTTAAGTACTGCACACAACATTTTGTACTATACCTATTTGATTTTGTGGTTTTTTGTTTCACAGTAAATTAAAACACTTCAAAATACAGTGATATTATTGATTTAAATACACTGGTATAATCCCGATACCACAAGAAGATCTGATATACAATGCATTGATGACGGTTTCCATTTCCATCATATGTAGTCCTTCCGTGAAGGGAACCACCTACCTTAGATTGGTCACCACGTACTATTGCACATGTTGGAATCAATGATCTAACATGGACTGCAAAACTGCAGAACTAATACTTGATTACTGTACTTTCCAGGCCCATCACTTGTTTATTGTCTCTCTCATATACTAGTACTTTCATAAATAAATAAATAAATAAATAAATAAAAAAATAAATAAATAAATAAATAAATAAATAAATAAATAAATAAAAGTAAATGACTAACTAAAAATTAGTTAATATCAAAACTATACAATCAAACCATGTTTGTTTTGTTCTAAGAAGAGTTCAGGAATGTATGAACTACAAAATATTTGATATTAGCATAATGTACATTACCATTCATGAAAGGGGTAAAATCCGATTGGCCAGTTCATAATGGATGTCAAACAGACCCATAACGTGAGTAAAGCTGTTAGAAAAACGAGTACTGCGAGAAAGACAATCCAGACAATGTTACGTTTGTCTTCTATGAATGTCCTGTAGCTATTCGTGGTTGTACTACCGGTTGTCATTGTTGGTTCCAAAACAGTTACTGTTACTGACGCTGAGCCTGTCCGAGCTGGGGAACCGGCATCGGTTGCATAAACGATGAAAAACAGGCTTGCTCCTACATGTTCTCTGTTAAGACTTATTTCAAGCGTAACGTAACCCGTTGGAGAGACATTGAAGTAGCTTTGAGCGAGTTCAGTTTGGTTTGTGCTGTAGACAAGTTGTCCGTCCGTACCAACATCTGCATCTGTTGCTGATATATGGCCTATCACCTTACCAAGGGCCGAGTCGTTGTAGACAACGAAGATGTAGGACGCATTGTTGAATGTCGGGGTGTTGTCGTTGACTTCATCTGATAAGAAGCAGAACGTATTAGTCTTAACATAGGTAACATGCATACATCTACAACCCTAACTAATCTGATTGCAACCAAAGATTATGAAAACATTGCCAAGCTGAGATAAGACAGCTTATTATTGAACCATTGTCTTTTCTACTAAACAAGAACCTTCATCATCTGTCAAATATTAAAACCCAAATTAGTTTCTTGGTTAGAGTAGTTATTTAGTAAATTTCATGAAATATAGAAATTAATAACATCTTTAATGTCTTACAGATTCATTAACTCTTGTAAAAATATATGAAATATCTCGAGACAAATATTATGCTATTTCTCGCAGAACATTTCTGTGCATATATATATGCGCGCGCACGTGTGTGTGTGTGTGTGTGTGTGTGTGTGTGTGTGTGCAGAGTTATTTTATTAACATATCTGAGGTAATGAAAAATCACAATTATTAATCATAACTTATTTGTATGTTCTCTACAGATATAAGCAAGGTATTGATAATAAATGTTTGCCATTTAATGTAAGAACATAGATAGGCAATGGGGATTCGAGGGTAATAACACTGAAGGTCTAAGTGTACATCAGTTTGGCGGAAAAAATGAAAATTGAAAGCAGCCGAAAAACGTTTCATGGATTAACAAAAACAGAAGAGATTTAAGAGAACTCTTCCATTTTCTATAGATAACTGTTGATATGTTCATTGTAGTTGCTGCAGTACAGACAGCACAAAGTTATTGATTACAAATATTTCAAATTACATTTTTGTTTAGATGCTTGAAACATAAAATAAATAAAAGCATAAACAAAAAACGTAGCGAATCGGATTATCCTTAGAGTAGCACGATTAGAGCCCCCCCTCCCCCCCCCCCCGCTGCTCTGTACTCTACACTGGCTATTCATTCGATACAGAATCAAACACAAAATTTGTTCTCTGTGCTACGTTTCACCTACTGACACCGGTCCAAGTGATCCATTTCAAGAGTGCTCTTAAAACTCACCTTTTTCGACTGCAAGAACAAACCTAAAGATCTAAAAATGTTTCCTACCTTAAATATTTTCAGCATTTTTTGCTGTTTTCTAATTTCATTGTTTTATTTTCTTCTCTTTTTTGTTTTGTGTGTGTGTGGTCATGTCATTATAGATGTTGCAAAACGCTTAGAGCTTTTAATGATTAGGCGCCACACAATGTCCTCATTATCATCATTATTATTATAAAAGCGAAAAATTACCTCATCATTGTTGGAAGCGAAGAAGTACATAAACTCTCCGAGTCATTATTGAATGAAAATGCCGTGTTTCACGAAACATTCGTGGAATATGATTTCTCTTGCTATGCATTTTGAAAGACTAAGAACATGTTGAAATTATAGGATGTATGAAAATCAAACTGGAAAACAAATTAGCATCTTATTTGTCAATTGTTAATGTTGCATCATGTATGGCACGGAATAAAAAGTAGAATATAAAATGAAATTTTCAAATGAAAATTTGGGTAATTCCAAAAGTTTAGACAAACCCGAAATTATGTATAAATTAAAATCTTGGCAAATCCGAAGGTTGGTATTATATTAACAACGCTTTCACATATGGTTTTTACATGAATAAAATTAGTCATGACTGATAAAAGTTTGGATTTAGAATTTTGAAATTTTGGTCCAAAAGCAGACACACAGTTCTGACTTCAATGCTGTCAGTCTCCCGTCTGCAACGTCGGGGTGGTGTTGGGGAATTTATACTCTCTGTGCACTTAGAGAACCTCAGATGTTTGCACAAACATAAACAACAGGGATACTCGAGGTTCTCCGATTCGGATTAGAAACAGGAACGCTAATACCTCGCGCTCAGCAACATTGAATGTTGGGAACAATGCCGCCATTACAAATTTGGCGGAGAACGTTCAAGGAGGCAATATTTGATTAAAATACATTTGAAACAAAGAAGGCAGCAAAAAATATCGTTATTTGGTAATACATAAGTATCTAAAAGTTACTCGAAACATAGTGACACGTTGAAATAATAATCACAAGGATGAAATGAGTGTGGTCGATCTCATTCAAACTCGATATGTACTTTCAACGAGGGACCGTCTCAAGGCAATATAATCACTGGAAATAATGTACATGTACACAACATTTTAAACAATTGTACTGCATATATAGACAAGATAAAATTGTGAGATTGGCATATATATATATATATATATATATATATATATATATATATATATATATATATATATATATATATATATATATATATATATATATATATATATATCTGCAAACTTGCATGTGACATTGTTATACATAGGCTCTAAACTTACTTGCCACATTGTATTCACGTATGTTGCTAATTTACCTGTCACAAGCAAACACAAAATGGTGTCCTCCGATAAGGGAAAAACAAATTGATTATTTTATGATCTGTTCAAACAATTTTAGAGAAATTGCAAATTGTATATTTTTCTTACAATATTAAACGTTTATAAGTTTATATCGGTAACTTAATGATACAAATGAAAGTCAGCTTTTTGTGTTGCATCCAATTAAACTGCAAACACAAAATACTCAAGAGTTACCACGATTTATATCTTGAATATATCATTAAGAGTACATGAATAATGTTGGCATCAAAACTTACCGGTTCTGTCAATGCTAAAATATCTGGTTCCAGTTGTCGCAAATGCTGTCATGCTGTACGTGAGCGCATCTCCGTCGCTATCTGTGGCACTAATTATGTAAATAATTGAACCTGGAGCTGTGTTTTCTGGTACAAGCACCTGTTGCTTTTGTGGCGATGACAGAATCGTAGGTGAGACATTAACGCCTTCAAAATTCCGTAGAAAAAGATGTTATTGTAACAAAGACCATGTTTAAACTGGTACGAGCTTATTGAAATGTGAGATACATTGAGATTAGCAAAAATGAATGGCCAACAAACCTCTCCTTATACTGTAAGTTAGTAAAACCTTGACACACTGGACATCTAGGTACATTGTTGACCCATTGATATTTTTCAACTTGACGTCATGACTGATATTCAACCAATCAAACACTATCTATACTTCGTCTTTAATAAGGAAGAAAATCCTTCTGACCCACTCTTTTTGTTTAAAAGTAATTTTTAAACCAATAACATTTTGAAGTTTATTCGCATGAATTTTCTAGATTCATTCTGAGAAATTTTATGATAACAAAAATAGGCTCTTACAAGAAAAGATGAAAGTTAAGACCCGAGTAAACCAAATGCTTTAGCATACCGGATACGCAGTCAATCCAGTTGTAGCTCGTGTGTGAAAAATATCAATATAAAATTTCGTATCTCAGAAACAATTATAACTTGACAATGTCTACACACTTAATGTCATTTGACACTGTTGATACTCTGCAATTTATCTACGATCCTTATGGCGCCATCTATTGGATGCAGATCAAATCTAGTGAACAGTGTTTTTAACAAAATTAAAATTCATAAATCAGTAAATGTTCGTTGTCTCCCTTACAATAACTACCTCATTTGATGCGGAATTATCGTACTTTGCATTGGGTGTGTACAGCAATAAGCCGTTAAAGTGAGATAATCTGCATAAAGTGTGTTGAATTGATATTTCAGGAAAATCAGTTTAAGAAGATTATAAAAACATTATTTAAGCATATAATATAAAATATACTTCAAAATATAGTTATAAACTTTACGACTTTATGAGAAAGAATAAGATTTATTTATACTCAGCCAAACAGAGATCACACAAAAATAAGGTATTGTATGAGCGTTAATGGTACAGTTCAAAACTGTCCCTATCGTGGAGGGTTACATGAAGGGCTGTTCTAACGTTTACTTTATTTGTAAACAAATTGAAAAATAAAGTTATCTTAATAATAATGCTTATATATATATATATATATATATATATATATATATATATATATATATATATATGTGTGTGTGTGTGTGTGTGTGTGTGTGTGTCTGTGTGTGTGTGTGTGCGTGCGTGAAGGCGTGTGTGTGTGTTCTTATTTCTCCAGTCATGTATTAAAATGTGATTTAATGAGACAAAATATAGTGAATACATTTGGTTGCCAAAGTCAAAGAGTTAGAAGAAAGAAATCCGGATGAACGTTTAAAAGTTATGTTATCAGTAAAGAAAAAGATTTAAAGTTTCTGTATTGAGAAAACACCTTGTTGACAGGAATAAATCATTCCACTCATTTTCTTTTCAATGTTTCTTTGAAGCTACTTGGGTTTTATTGCACAATATTACAGAAGTAAAGCTGTATATTCAGTTGAACATTTAAGGTAGTGTGCCCCTAGTCGATGTTTTGCATTAGTATTTCACGAAATGGTACTTATGTGAGAAAATCTGCTTTCGAATGCACATTGGTACGCCAGATACATCAACTTGAGAAAGCTGCTATAGTTTTCAAAATCCTCTAAGAAACCTGACATTCGTTTATTAAACAGAAATGCAAGTTGTTTTATATGAAAAGAAATAAAAGAAGAAATCCCACAAAAATAGCAGTGAATGACAATCGCGCTGAAAAATATCATTGAATGCCCACAAAGATAAGACCGAATACAATTCGTACCTTCTTGGCCAAACATAAAACGATATGGATTGAAGGCAGGTTGCACACATTATAGAAATAAAAATCAAATGCAAATTAGGTCACACTTAAATTAAAAAGATGGACACTCATGAATTTATAAAGGTAAAGAATTGGACAAATGTATTTTCCAAGAGGCAAGTTCAGTTTTAAGTACCAACTTTTTCGAAAATTTAATTTAAATGAACTATATCTCGTTATTATTATTTATTAAACAAGAGTATATACCTTTTAACAAACGCCCTTATATTCTCATTTGCTGAATGTGTTCTTTCTCCCCCCCCCACCTCCCCATATGGTATCACACAGAGTGTAAAACTGCTCTTTATAAATACACAATCGGTTGGCAGATGGTATCATGTCATGGTATGTTTGATACGACACCGGTTATCTTCGTTTATGTATTCGAGTCCAAGTAGCAAATCTTATAAACCAGTCATCTTGCTGACTTCCGTTTGGATAAAATGAATGGGCACAAAATGTGTCTTAAACCCGTCATTTAGGTAGCTTCCGTTGGGAATCAATAAATGGTCATAAAATGTGTCTTAAACCCGTCATTTAGGTAGCTTCTGTTGGATCAATAAATGGTCACAAAATGTGTCTTAAACCCGTCATTTAGGTAGCTTCCGTTGGGAATGAATAAATGGTCATAAAATGTGTCTTAAATCCGTCATTTAGGTAGCTTCCGTTGGGAATAAATGAATGGTCACAAAATGTGCTTGAAGATCAGCTGACCAAAACGTCACAAAGAAACTGTCCTTTTTTATATTTCAGTTGCATTTAATCCAAATTATACAACACAAATGATACAGCTCAACTGATCCGGCCATACTGCATTCAAAACATTACGTTTATTACTGAACAGTAAAAGATAAATTTAAAACTAAAAGTCTATATTCCTGTTAATGTCCTCCGTATGAGGAATTTGTACTGCTGTCTGCATTATGTGGGAGGAATTTGTGTTACTTTGCACAATATGAGGAATTCATGTTACTGACCACGATATAAGGAATTTCAATATTGTCATATACTAACCGGAAATATTAACGGTGAGGACGCTTGAATTACTGTTGTATCCATCCGTCACTGTGATATTCAGCTCATAGAAACTAGCACTGAGATCAATTATGTATCGATTTAATTGAATATAACCCGCTGAAAAACAAACATGAACACGTGATTGAAAACATTTCACCACGATTCATACACTAACAATGCGATAATCGGGAGCAGAATAAATAAACCCACTTATAAGTAGATTGTCCATTTACTTAAACGAAAACCACAAATATGATATATGTTGTCTTTATGAGAATAGCTTGTCTTTAAAACAGTGGTTCCCAACCCCCGGGTCGTGATCCTGATTCGGGTTTTGAGAACTATCTGGAGGGTCGCCAGGCTTTTATTTTTAAAAGGTGGAACTTATCAAAATATGGAAACCTGGTCGTGAGGCTCAGAAAACTGATCTTTAAGGTCGCAGCCAAACCAGATTGTCAATCAATGCTTTTACAAAAAAAAGCACCATATCTATAGAAAAATAAACGCATAAATTCGAAATTATGTCCAAACCTAATTGTGTATTGAATTAAAAATTGTTTTATATTCCCATTAATACACAGTATATATTTTTGATATTCAAAAATCATCGTCCACCGATATGTTTGCTCGAAAATATGGCAAACACAAAATTAATTAGTTGTCGAAATTATGTAAATGTCAACACGATTGTTTGTTAGGTAGGCCTAAAGCTGTTTTTGATCAAGGTCAATCACACACTATAGATATACACAATAAATAATCCCAGAAAAAAGCCACCACACATAATACAAATTAAACATAAATAAAACAGCATAAAATCAGAAAATTTCACTTACGACAAGAAACTTTTTGTGAAATGCAAACAAAATTTGCTGAGCGTTATTTACACGTAAATGTTTCTAGCGTGTGTAAAGAACTTTGAACATCGAAGTGACATTCAAGCTCTCACCAAATACGATTTAATTAGTATATTCCATTAAGTTTATGACGTCTCAAAGCGGCCGAGTTCAAAATAGTTTGGCTACACTATTTACAGTGAGGTCTGAAACAGTGTCGGCTTAGCCATTATGCACCTCTGACCCCAATAAAAAGCTAAAGCAGTTATCGTACTCGTCAATGTGAAATAAAATAAAAGAAGCTATTAACCACGATTGCATGGAATTTTCAACTCAACTCTTTTGTATCTCGTATATTATCCTAGCAATATTTAACTTTGTTTTAAAATGTTTTGCTTGATTTCTAGCCTGCACGTTTTGAGCAAACGTCTGTGTCTTAGACTATATATGTTTTAATTATGTCATTGACCCAGAGTACCTCACCGTCCTTTGATTATGTAATTCAAATAATTTAATTTGAGCTGGAATACACCCTATTCAGAACTCTATTATTTTCTATGGACTTTCTATATAATCAGCATTGATAGATGCAACGTTATATACCAGATACCCCTGTCTCCCTGTGTTTCCAGTGTTATCGTGGTCAAAATAATGAATCAGTGCCATCTGATCATTTTTGTATTGATATCAACTCCATGTACTTACTGTTATAAAGAGTAAATGGACACGAACTGGGTCTACAAGACATAGAAAAATTGAAGAACTTGCTGTCAAGGTCGGTAACAGACACGTGATACACGAGTTCTGACATGGCATTACCCCTGCTGAGTTGAAGAGTACCTGTGTATACGAATGAATTCATTATATATATATATATATATATATATATATATATATATATATATATATATATATATATATATATATATATATATATATATATAGACAGACAGACAGAGATAGAGGGAAACGCCAATGGATAAATAGACAGACAAATGACTAATCAGATATAAGTGATTGGAGACTTTTATAAATTTATTATTTCATTAATATTTATCTTTAACCGTTTCATTTATCATCATCATCATCATCATCATCATCAGTAGTACTAGTATAATCATCATCAGTAGCTGCATTATCAATGTTTCATCAACAAATAAGGTCAGTTGACTACATTCACATATAAAGCAAAATTATTTTTATTCCAGTTTCTTTGAGGTAAAAGGGGGCCTCGAGTGGACGAGTGGTCTAAAGCGCTGTCCGTTACGGACCACTGCCATCTGGCCTCTGTCTGCGTGTGTTCGAGTCTAAGATTCGGCAAACGTAGTTATGTGAGAAAGCTTGCCAGTAGCTTCTCGTGTGTCGTTGGTTCTTTCCGGGGGTTGTCCGGTTTCTTCCTCCACCATTAATACTGGCAGCCATGTATAGCCTATATTGTGCTGAAAAATGGTGTTAAACCATAAAAAACAGAACAAAACATTGAGGTGAAGTATACATGTACTAATGATGTTTATCAAAGTCAAATACAAAGTGTGCATAATATGAAATGAATATAGGTATATTGACTTTACACATTACTTGGTAAATTGGTGAACTTTGGCGGTTGACTTGGAAGTATCTGCACCGAACAATTTACAGTGGTGGACTTCATGATGTTGCTGCAAGTAACGCTCACGTTGTAAAAATCTTTTGTTACTGCTCGAAATCCGGGGTTTGCATCCACGTAAATTCTATACTCTAAAAAATACAGATATACGCATGTATGCACAAATGTCCCAAGCTAATAATAATAATAATAATAATAATAATAATAATAATAATAATAATAATAATAATAATTATTATTATTATTTTTATTATTATTATTATTAGTAGTAGTAGTAGTAGTATTTAAAATCATACTACTACTACTACTACTACTACTACTAATAATAATAATAATAAAAGTTTGAAATTTTTAAAATTACTTTTTGCAACATATAGATTATAAAAGTATAATGTATAAAACATTGGCAATAACGTGTACTGCCTCAGAATACGGGTGCATATATGGCATTTAGAGTGTAACGGAGGATAAGTTCTTAAATAAATCAGCTGAAAATGTTTTTGTGAACAATAACTGGAAATTCATAAAAATGAAATTTTTAGTTTCTCGATTGGAAGAAATATAGTTTTGAAAATTATCGTTTGATGGTTAAATATTTTTAATTATGTAATTAATTAAATACCGTTGTCTTCCAATCTCAGATGAAAGTCATCACTGATCTGTAAATCGCAAGTGACGTCATTAGTAGGATCTAACACGTCAAGAGTAGTCAAAGCAATATTTCCGGTTGTTGTGTCAGTGATGTTGGATGTTTGTGGTTTACAAATAACTCTTGGTGGCTAGAAAAAATAAAATAACTTTGATAAACTGACAAATATATGGATATAACGAATAACAGAGAGCAGGGCCGGACCTGCTATAGGGGCCCAGGGGGCCCGGTCCCCTTGCCTTTAAAAAAAAAACCTATTCACTGCTTTTGATAAAAGATGCAAAGGGGGTTCCGAATTTTTTAAATTTTTTTATTTTATTTATTTTTTTAAAATATTTTTTTAGTGTTTTTAGAAGGCTTCGCGCCTTCGCTTAACCCAATAACAAGTTTGCCCCCCCCCTCCCTGAAAAACTTAGGTCCGGCCCTGGAGAGATAAGTAGATAGATAGAGATGGGTGTGTGTGTAGATGGAAGGATGGATGGATGGATGGATGGATTTCATTGAATCCAAGCCTTGTTTATATAATTAAAAATCTAATTTGAATAAAAAGAAATAATATGTCTGATTTCGTCTTTTTTCCGATCACTGTTTTTGTCAGTCTTGATTACTCACTATCGATCATCATAAGTTTGCACTTATTTATTTAGATTTTATTGACTTGTTTCTTCAGTAGTTTTTTTTTAAAAATTATTATCTATTTAAGATGCCTTTCCACGCAAGTTTAATCTCGTGATAAAGCAGAACTAAAGTTTCAATTTTCACCATAGAAAAATTGTTTTGCTGACATGCCGTCAAACGCAAATATATACATGTATAAAATGTTTTCAAAATGGACGTCATTACGGAATGAACACAGGTATAATCTTATACAGAGGGAAAACATAAGGTCTTCAACATGGCCGTTAGACAACAGATAAATATGTAGTAATACAATGCTATGTAATAATTTAGTGTCATTAATGCTATGTCGTTGGGACACAAATCAGCAACTTGCATGAATGGCATGACGTTGGAGCACACAAATCAGATAGTGTCATGAATGCCATGACGTTGGGGCAGAACTCAGCTAATGTCATGAATTCCATGTCTTTGGGACACAATTCAGCTAATGTCATGAATGGCAAGACGTTGAGATGCAAAATACGGCGATGAATGTTCAAGATATTTCAATGTAACTGAAGGATGAGTAAAGTGTGAGAAAATCAAAATATGTTTTGGTGTTATTCATTAACCAACCAACTGGAATGTGTCTACCAATTAGTACTTTCGACACATGCTCGGCATGTTGGAGAAAGTATTTTGACGTTAGTTCCGTTCATTGAGGTGAGAATATACACTTTATTATATACTGAAAGCTATGCAAATATTAAACTCCTTGAGAATGTTAAGTGAATTAAATTAGTTTGAGTAAAGTTCATCTTTCTTTCTCGACTAATTGTGAAGGTCGAGGATTTTCCTTTTGGAGCAACCGCTTTTATTTTGCGACATATCAGCAAAATAAAACTGCGCTTTTAAGAAATAAATTGCGTATTCTTCATATGGATATGCTATTGAGTTTGCATTCTAGAAACGTCAATGATTTAACGCGAAGCCGATGGCGTAGTCGTCGGTGTAACTATTTATTGCTTTACTAGTGTATAATTTAAACATGCAGTGACTGATCGAAACATTCGTGGACGCAGATTATACATACAAGACAAACCGAGTACATTGGATCATACTTTGCCATACGTGAAACCAAACAAATGCAAATGGCGTGTAACATGTTAGAAAACAAATTGTTCTTGACCACGATGGTCCGCAGAAGTCGTAGTAATTATTTATACATAATATTGTTTTATTTGTAAACCCAAAGCGTAGTAGTGCATGACGGTAAGACGCAATTGAATGGATACTCATCTCTGTTAGATGGGCACTTGGAGGCTGTGTGGTATAAAATGTTCGCCTTTATCTGTCACTGACATCTCACATGTGTCCACTTTAGGTTCGAGTCTCACGCTCGGCGTAATGTAGGTATGTGAGAAAGCTTGCTAGTAGTTTCCCTTGGGTCGGTGGTTCTTACCAGGTTTTCCCCGGGTATTCCCTACCAGTTATTATGACCGCCAGGTATAGCCTACTATGCGCTGAGAAATTGGGTTAAATCCAAATAACAAGACTAATATCTTTTTGTTAGGAAATGTTGTACTCTGATGGGATTGATGGTGCACCATTAAAAGATGAATAGCGACATTCGAAATGGAATCAAAAAGATTTTATGTTCTTACTTAATGTTATTATTTGACAGTCTCTCGATGAATCTTGCCCCGTACGAGCATTCTTTGGGTACTGTGCTAGATACTCGCATCTATACAATTTGTACCGGTATGATTGTAGAAAACTTACACCGGAAAAGCAAACAACGGCTATAAAGTGTACAGACATGGCATTCTTTGTTGTCAACTCAAAAAGAACGAAAAAGAGCTTTATTTCTCTTACTTGCCCACGAGAGAGAGAGAGAGAGAGAGAGAGAGAGAGAGAGAGAGAGAGAGAGAGAGAGAGAGAGAGAGAGTACCAAATGTCCGCAAAAATACAAAGAGATTTCCTGTCCATGTTGAGGCAGATATCTGTCACTTCAAATGTAATACACCGAGTTCCAAAGGAGTATGGAAGATCTACAACAATCACTGTCACTTGTCCTAGAGAACAAAACATTGATCTGGAACAGCGATTTTTATGTCACTGAATGTTGCAGTTACAAGAAAAGATCCAATATAATTCAATTAAATTAAGTTATTATAAATTAAATTAAATTATACAAATCTAATTGATACGAGTTGATTAGATTTTTGGGCGCCACATACTTGTTGAGCACAATGCAATTACAACAAAGCTGCCAGCACGTACAAAAGCAAATTCAAGGATTCGCTGATCGACGGATATCAAAATTTGTGTATGTAACAGAATTGTTACCGAGAGGAGGGTGGATTAAATGAACAATACAAACACAATTTGTGAAAGAAAATATAAATTTATGTAATAAATTATAAATGAAAAAAAATACAGATGTATCAACACAATAACTCACGCGCTCAACCCACACTTAAACTCACAACCATTCACAATACATGAACAAATTAAATAACAATACAAAAGGAATCACAAATGTAAAGGGATCTCTTGGATTATACACAGATCCAAGAATCCTTTATGAAAGTTAAATAAATGCAAGTATGATTTACGAAAAAAAATAAACACAAACGACAAACTATCTATCGCACGATGGATTGCGATAACTAGCACGATCATATACTTGTATTCAATCAAGTTGCTAGCTTTTATTGATATCTATGTGATCACTTGAAATATTATTGCGATCTGACATAAGCATGCAAATACAACAATGTATTAAATTATATTACAATTTCAATACACCTATGTGTCTCCCCTGTATAACCGCACGATTCAGCAACAGTTGAATCGTCTCCCAGTTTCCCCGAGAACCGAGGGTTGACCAATACTATTATCGGACGTTTCCCTACACGGATCCACCACAGTTATACGTTCAGACAGCATACAACATCTACCAGAACCAACGGTTCCTCACTACCCTAGATGTCGACCCGGACGTTTTACGACTCTAAGACAGCTCCGACACTCGGACTTCTAGCTTTCCGGATATTTACATGTTACACAGATGTTGACGAACAGACAGTTCGACACACAGACAGATACTTCAATTCCGTTTGCACAAATTAACGGCACAAGCACATTCAGATATTTATACAGAGATGTTCCAGAACAAACAATAGATGTCCCACAACAAATCAGACGATATCAAAGACGTTTATCAAAAGATGGTATCAGATGTGTTAACAGCTACGGTATCAACGATGTTATTAGCAGCTACGGTATCAACGATGTTATTAGCAGCTACGGTATCAGATACATTGTAACAACTACGTTAGCAGCTACGGTATCAGAGACGGTATCAACGATGTTATTAGATGCGCTATCAGTGATGTACTTCTACGGTATCAACGACGGAATCAACGACGGAATCAACGACGGAATCAACTATAATAAACAAAACCAGACTAATAATAGTTGTCTCAAAAATAATCTAAGCCGTAGATTACGATATTGTATTTAAAGTCTAAAAGTGACTAGTAATTCCAAATATTCCACGTTTAATTGCAATAAAAGCATCATTATACGAAATGATAATCTGAATAAAATTCACAATAAAACGAAATGTAAATTTAACACTCACCCCTTTGGCTGGAGATTTGCAAGACGAGGTTATCTATCCTTTGATTAGATATTTTGGTTCCCGTAAAAAAATATGATAAATACTTCGCCTTATATACTCTCAATAGGTGAACATAAATCACATCGAGCTTGCCGTGCACCACGTAAAACGAGTATTTCGGATTTCATGTAAATTACAAATTGGCACATGCAAATCGTTACACGCCACTTAATCACCCCAGGTAATGCGTGTACGACGAAATCAAGAAAATGGTGAGTTTCGTTTGCAATTCAAGTACAACAAAAATCAGTTCAAATTTTCGCCTAATTCTGTGACAGTGTAAGTATGTGCTTACATATAGGCAGACACTCGCTGACCAGAATATATGTACATATAGTACTCACGTGATTTCTGCCCTCACCACACCCCACACCCCAGCATCTCGCCACCGTCATTTAATAAAAAAAAAAAGCATTTAATAATTTCTTCTCTTATTTGTCACCGTTGCTATCCGTCATGTTCTAAGGCCATGAATGTAAAAGTGAAAGATAAATAATGATTATTGACAACGAAATGACCGAAACTATGAATTCACTCTATCTACTGCCTCCAGTAAAGTGATTAATTAGTACTGTTGTTATCGCTACCTTGATCAACTGTCACCTTGGAAGATAATCTCGGGGGATAATCTAGGTAGATAATCTAGGCAGCACTTGTCTATTATAATTACGGTCTACATAAATGCAATAAATTAGTACATGCATACCTATCTAAATATCTACCGCACGCACGCACACACGCACACAAACACACATACATACATACATACATACATACATACATACATACATACATACATACATACATACATACATACATACATACGGAAGTAGTTACAAAGAATCCCCTCACTTGTAATAGGATCGAAGGAGAAAAGCTCAGTTGGACTAATCATCTTGTAAGTTGTGTAATTGTCGTATCGGAGATGTCTGGATCTGTGGCATTGATTGTATAGATGATGGTACCATTAGATATGGGCTTCGAATCGGTGGCATTAATTGTATAAATAACGCTGCCGTTAACTAAACGAGGAAAAATCTCGAGCTGGTAATCTAAGTTCGCAAACATAGGAGCCCTGTTTGTAAGAAAAACAAAGAAGGAAAACAAGTTTTCAAATTTCTGGTGAATCTACCCAAGACTTGTTATTGATCAATAAAACGTTGATGAAACATTTTTGAGATCAATCTAAATTAAATTAAATTAAATTAAATTAAACTAAATCAAATTATTATTATTATTATTATTATTATTATTATTATTATTATTACTTCTTCGTCTTCTTCTACTACTACTACCTATGTACACTTACACTTCTCATGTCCTGCCATTGTTTTATCCTGTTTTCTTTCCAGGTACATTAAACATGTCTTAGAAGGCCTTTTAATTTATTTAAGAATAATTGTATTTGAGAAGCGAACACCTGTGTCACGTTGCCTTGCCCATGATTGCGTAAATCAGGGGAACAAAGGAATGGTTAGAAGCCATGTATATATGTTAGACTCTAGTTGACAGGTACGAGAACCAAGCTTTGTTGGGTGTGAAAAGTCGAACGTGCACGTTGAAAGTTTTGTTCATGTACAATGGACACTTAATGGTGTCGTAGATCTCACTACCTTGACAGACGGCAAGGGGCATTGTCTGCTAAGTTGAATAGAACAAGGTAGAATCGACATCAAATCGGAAACGAGAGAGGGTTTGGTTACCATTTCCAATCCGAATTTTAACTACTATTTTCGAAGCTAGGAACCTAGTAATTGCCTAAATTCATGCATATACAATGACACATTGAATTTATTCTTGAATTCAAATTCATCTTTTTCTTAGAAATATTTTGAAAGAGAGGAATACATGTCTAGATGAATTCTTCGTGACGTAATACACCTTTGTTGATTTATTTAGTGATGACCACTATTTTCCATGTTGCAAAGATTTGTTCTCTACCGGTAATTAAAAAATTTAACAGTTTGGTCCATTACAACGTAAACATGATTTTTTTTTATGTTATACATTATTTTTTGAAATAATTTCGAATATTACCTTAGAATATATTATTTTTGTATCTAGTATATATTTAATGACCGAATTACGAACAAAGATGGAGTTTTCAGTCAAACGAAGCATCACTATGAACTAATCAGATGAAAACACGGCAATAATTTGCGAATCATAATCAGGGAATTGTTCCACATATGTTCCCTTTGATGCGATGCAGAGGTAAATCTTATTGACCATATAGTAAAGCTTTCATCTGAAAGACCTCATCAACTCCATAATAATGCTTTTGTTAGAGAGACCTTCTCGGCCATGTAGTAAAGATTTCGTCTGAGAGACTTCATTGACCCCATAGTAAAGCTTTCGTCTGAAATCTGAGAGACCTTATCGAACATATTTTAAAGCTTTCGTCTGGGTGACCTTAAAAGGCTCATTCAGATTGTACATATCTAGAAAAATGGTTATTTACTATTTTATATTTATTCTCCAGCATCTTCGGAAAAATTTATTTTAATGCAATCGACATGCGTTTGTTTGTAACTTTTGGATTTTTCACACGTATCCGACAGCTGTCTAACAGTTTCCTGGAATTAAAATAACATTCGGACGCAAGTCTCGATAGCAAGGGCCAAGGTACTTACTTCTGCCGTATATGGCCTTGATAGCGTATGTGTTGGTCGATTGGGAGATATTCATGGACCAATTTAACCCAACCCCCAGTTTGGGGTGAGAATCCAGTAACCTGAAGACAGTTACACTTCTTGCTTCAGCAGTTAAATTGCCAGGAATATAAGCAACCATTTCCTCCAGTGGTGAATACCTTGTAATGGAAATAAATATGTAATATTTAGAGAAGATTACAGTAATTTTGACACAATGTATATATCAATCCAGAACAATGTATCCAGATACATAAATCCAGAAAATTTTATACAGATAAATGTTTAGCTATGACACTAATTTTGTATACAGAGTATTTATTTATGTGTCTAATTTATGAGTACCCCATACGTACGTACGTGTATGTATGTATGTATGTATGTATGTATGTATGTATGTATGTATGTATGTATGTATGTATGTATGTATGTATGTGTGTGTGCGTGTGTGTGTGTGTGTGTGTGTGTGTGTGTGTGTGTGTGTGTGTACGTACGTACGTAACGTACGAATGTGTATGAATCATAAAGCTTCGGTCATCTGAGAGACCTCATAGGCCATATAATAAACACACATTTGTCTAAGGCTAAGAAACAGAAATCAACGAGATCAATAAATTTTGTAAAATTCAACAAAAAATGCATTGTCATTGAATAAAAGGTGAAAATTTAAAAAGAAATAGTTTTGTGGTGGATTAATTCCCAAATAGTCCAAAAAGTTCTATAACCATTCCTAATG
The DNA here is from genome assembly GCA_029339505.1 of Unio delphinus. Taxonomy (NCBI): domain Eukaryota; kingdom Metazoa; phylum Mollusca; class Bivalvia; order Unionida; family Unionidae; genus Unio; species Unio delphinus. Next base: position 1,991,602 of record JAQISU010000109.1, on the reverse strand, counting down.
ACTAATGTTCTAATTAAATTCTACTGGTGTTTGAAATACGATCCAGCACAGAATATGTAGTGGCCTGTGACGTGGATATATACCAAAAGTCCTTTAATGAATAACATTTTAAAAAAATCAAGATGTTCTTGTTTTAAATTCACTATAATTCCAAGTTAATTTCTCTATGAATATTACCGAGTACTTTGTAATTCCAGTCAAATGCTGAATAAAATGATAAGAATGATTCTGCTAAATATGTTAAAGCAAGATTTAAACCTCTCCAGGTGACATAGGTTGCAATTACCATATTCTGCAAATATTCTGTAACTTGATGGAATGTTCCGTTCAAGATAAAACCTTTAACTACAGTTACAATAAAAAATGTACACCATGTTTAATCGATACTTCAAATATCATAGACCTTGACCCAAAATAAACATATTTACATCTATTAATAATAATCTGAATATTTAATCTACAGTCACAGATAAATATGAACAGTGTATTATCTTCTTTACTAAATAACCGAACCTGATTTAGGACAAAGTCAAGTATAGAATACCATTATACATAGCATATAGTCACAATGAAAAAAAATTAACAAACAATACAAATTATATATATTTACATATATTATATATAGAAATCACACACACACACACACACACACACACACACACACACACACACACACACATATATATATATATATATATATATATATATATATATATAACTTTTTCGTGTATGCTCTAGCATGATTTCAAGCAGACATGCAAATGTATTGAAATCTATACGTAGGTTAGTTTGTCTAAGTCATTGCTGATTGCAATTGGAGAGAGAGAGAGAGAGAGAGAGAGAGAGAGAGAGAGAGAGAGAGAGAGAGTTACCATCCTATGTAGTCGCCTGTATTTACTGTATATTGGACATCAACAGAAACATTGACTGAGCCTACTGAATTTGCTGTAAATATACGAAAGAATTATTTGATTTTGTTGTTAATTACATTGCTTCATTATAAAACATGTTGTTAAGCAATATGTTTAGCAGTGTGTACTTTTAATGCAGTTAATCAAACATGAATGTTTAGATTTGTGGATCGAAGTATCCTGCAAGCTACAAGATTACCAAACTTAATTTCAATATATATATATATATATATATATATATATATATATATATATATATATATATATATATATTAATAACGTATTCATGAGAATTTATATCTTTGTTAAACAAATCAATTTCCATTATTATAGTCACATAAATGAAGGGGGTGGTTGGGGGGTGGAAACGGCTGTAGCAATAATTAGGTTTCCAATGCAATCTTTGAAAACTTACCAGTTGTAAGATTGTGGGTACCGACCAGCATTAAGGTACCGTTGGTTGGTCTCCAGATATCGAAATTTATCGTACCGTTGTGCATGACATAGGCTTCCCACCTGTTTATGACCCCACAGCAAGGCACTGGGTCTTCAATCACGTAGACTATTTCTAAAAGTTTTTAAAGCAAAGGTTTAAAATTCACCGACGATAATGTGTAAATGCGTAATCAAGAATATCGTGGGATCTAGGAACTATGTCAGGTACGATTCTCTGCGTTCTTCAAAATTGAAGGTAGATGAAAGTCATATCAGAAGCATGGAAAGTGTAGGATTAATCTGGAAAGTGTTAGCACACACACACACACACACACACACACACACACGTTCACGCGCACGCATATACATATTCCCTAGAATACAAAGTGAAATTGTAAAAATGGAACCTGCTGTTCAGCGAAGTAAATCGAAAAATAATCCTGGAATAACAGACATAAATACTTTTCCCAATAACAAAGATATATAGCCATCAACTCAACCTCATGTCATAATATACATTTTTTAAAATAAAACTATTACCTAATATGAAGTTTCATTTTGGAAGCTTCATAATAATTAAAAAAAAAATAAAACTTAGTTATAATTAGAAGTGCATTACTGAAAGTATGATAAAACAAACAAGTATTCCTGGCAATTCATGGTGAATTTCCAAAGTTCCAGACGCAGATTGATTTAAACATATTTACTACAAAATCAAAATTATTGATTCAGGTCAGATAGAAATTAATTTGAGGTCAAGTCCAAAATACAATTATCCATAGCATATAACGAACAAAAACAAAATGAAACAAAACTAGCAAACAAACAATGCAGATTAAATAAACAGAAAATATAATATGAGATCGGATCAGATATGATTAACGATGGGGTTAACCTGTGTCATTTCCAGAGACTTGAGACGTGCTGTTTGTTCCGATAGCCGTCGTATTAAACACTCCTGTATATTTTCCGGTCCAATCTGTCAAATAGGACAAATTAAAGAGCATCCAGTTAGTGAAAGCCCCAAATGTTCAAACGTTTTAACAAATCTGTAGCATTTTATCATGCCATCTATACATGCATAGAACCATTTCCCACAAAATCTAATTAGTCTTGCTTTAATGGCATTCGCTAACTAATGGTAACTGTTTTCATTAAAAAAAATATGTTATACAATGTGCAAATAGCAAATATGAGGAACAATTGATGTAAGAAACTAAAAATGGAATCAGGTCATCTGTATAAGCATGACACATATCACTTGTCTAATTTGAGTGGGTTTTTTAACGATCGCTGTAATAAGATATGTGGGCCGTCCAAGTCGGCCGGACTGACGGTCATGATGAAATCATGATGTCCAGACTTTAAGCAATGGGGGAGATAATATTTGTTTACAATATGCGATTTAAATATTCTTCGATTCCTATCCAATGCATTCCCCCCCCCCCCCCCAAGTTATTCGACAATACATGCAATGATGTAATTTGTTTCATTGTTTGATCTCGGATTAAATTATAACTGTTGTTTTTGTTTATATATGATGTGGATCATTATTAAAAAATATTACAATTACATATCTGACTCAAGAAAAAAAATTGCGTGAATGTATTTTTTTTCCTCATTTTTTTCATCTATAAAGTTATACGTATACAATGGATAGATGCTGTACAGTATTTAGTAAAATCCTTTCCCATATGGTTTTCAAATTCTGTTAACAAAACAAACACAAAATACATTGTCCCGTGCTACATAATATATATATCAACATAAGGAAATAATACATGATGGTACCAAATAAACGTCATTTTATTTACACCAATGTCGGTCAGAGATAAACCTCCTATTCCGTTTACTGAACGCCGAAGTACACTCAATTCGTGATTAAAAAGAAAACATACATGCTCAAAAATGGCTGCAATCGGGGTGAGGTCCCGTGTCTTAGAATGTTCCCATGTAGAGTCTAAACTGTACTTTTAAACAAATTTTCAGAAATCTTTCTGTTGTAAACATCAACTACTAATTAATATATTAATTAATATGGCAATTAAAAAGAGCATACATACTTGCAAGTTCGGCCTCCACCAAATATTTAGCAATCAATATACAGAAAACTTCAAAAATATAAGATTTAATTTTCTATAATGTATATCATTTGCAGATACTACGTATCTCTGCATATTTTACTGTGTCCTTCCTCGTAGCCAGCGTTTTAAACAGCCAAACGGTCATAATACATAGATGATACATTTTATAATCCTGTTTGAAATACCTTTTACGGTTTATTCATGTGGAAGTTGGAATTTACATTTGAATTGACCAAAACGATAACACACTGAAATAAATAAATATGTTGAAAATCTTAAATTGATTTTAAATTGGGCTGATTAAATTTACTTGAATCAAGAGATTACGCGAGTCTGTAAATTCTTAAATTAATATACACCCAAACCTAGTTACTTGTGAATCAGAACACGCACAGTGGAATACCTTCTGAATATATAATTAGCACCATCGAAAGGCAAGCATTCCTGTCATTATGAACTTCTTCCTCTCACCCGTGGCCTATTGGTTAGAGCGTCTTCCACGGATACGTGATGTTGTGGGTTCGATCCTCGGTTGTTTCATACCAAAGACTTATAAAAATGGTACTAACAGCTGCCTCGCTTGGCGCTCAGCAATTTAAGAGGTTAGTGGTTTCGTCCGACTTTCGTTGGATCGCTGTCCTTGCTGTAGCTAACTACTGAAGACTTTCTTAGACAGCCGGTGGTCTGGCATGTGTACAACATGTCCTGCTCAGCATAGTTGGGACTGCTTCAGGATAGCATGTATGCTGGGGAGACCTGCATGGGCAAGTACCTCATTGTCTGGAACCTTGTCCTGCTATTTGCGAAGGTTCACCTCGTCGTCAGTAGTGACTCTGTGTAACAGTATATTTGAAGCAGTTCAATATGTAGAATTTTTGGCCGTTGACGGTGATGTTGGGCTTACCAGGGTCCTACTGATGCAAGACTTCATTCTTCTTGGTGCTGATGGTGAGGCCGAAGCTTGCGCGGAAGCTGGATATTTTGTAAACGCTACGTTGCAGGTCGGCTTCTGAGCCATCATTGAGAGTACAGTCATCAGCAAATAAGAAATCCCTTATGGTGTTTGTCATAACCTTGGTTTTCGCTTGAAGCCTTCTGGGGTTGAATAGTTTTCCATATGTACATTACATGATGCCGACTCAAACTGTTTCGTCTCTGAACTATTAGTCAGCATGGCGGAGAATATTAGACTGAACAGTGTCGATGGCGGAACAAGTCTCTGCTTGATGCCATTGGTTACTGAAACTGGATCAGATGTCTCGCCATTGTCCTGGACTCGTGCCTGCATGCCGTCGTGGAAATGCTGAAGAATGGCTATATATTTTCTCGGGCGTCCATATTTGGCCATTACTTTCCACATGCTTTTTCTGCTGACAGTATCAAAGGCCTTTGTCAAGCCGACGTCGATGGAGAAAAGGTCGGTGTTTTGCTCTTGACATTTCTCTTGCAGCTGTCTCGCAGCAAATATCATGTCGATGTTCCCACGTTCTTCTCGGAATCCACACTGGCTGTCTGGCAGAAGTTCCTGGTCAAGGTGTATAGTAAGGCGGTTCAGTGCGATACTGGCGAGAATCTTTCCTGCAATTAAGAGTACGGATATACTGGCGGTTCTCTTTGCGCTTACACAGGGGTGGATTATGGAAGTGTCTTCGAATTCCTGAGGGATCATCTCTTGCTGTCACATCAGTAAAAACAGTTGGTGGCGCATTTCTATCAGGGCTGTGTTCTCTTCATTGTAGACTTCACCTGTGATGTAGCTTGGATCAGGTGCATTGCCACTGAATGCAGATGTATCGCTTTCTGTGTCTCGAGCAAGGTTGGAGGGTCATCCAGTGCTTCGTTGATGTGCAATTGACGAAGTGAAGATCCTCATAGAACTAGACCTTCACTTCATCTGAGTTGGTCATGGTTGGAGCATAGCAACTGATGATGGTAAAGTACTTTCTTCCATAAAAAAGGGCGAGCATTATGGTCATGAGTCTGTTGCTTACTCCCTTGGAAGGTTCAGCCAATGTTCCAATCAGTCCTGTCTTCACTGCAAAGCTTACGCCAGCATAACGGCGCTTTTCACTTCCTTGGTCGCTCGAAAAGAAAGTGTATGCGGAGCCCCTTTCACAGAGTTTGCCTTCTCCTGCAAGCCGGGTCTCGCTGAATACAGCACTGTCCGCGTTGTATCTGGGGAGTTTCTTTCCTATTAGGACTATTCTCCTCTGTCCAGTAAGGTGCGCGCACTCCATGCGACAAGTATAAGTGGAACAATCCTCATTTTCTTCTTTGTATTTTAACCTATGAATTAGGGTCCCCACCAGCCGTGGTATGCTGGCTAGAAAAGGTTAGAACAGACACTGCTTACAGGAACGTTTCTAGCCCGTCCTCATGCCAGGGAGGTGAGCAGTTCCTTCCTGAAGAGTTCTGCTCAGTGATTCAGGGGGCTGCCGGACTCCACTGCTGTTGTATCAATGATGAACGACTTTAATGGAACGAACAGTCTGCGTACAAGTTTGCGGCTACGGCTGCTAATGTGCCCACACCTGCCGCTTCGTCGACTATCTGTCGCCACATGACTTTAATGGGTGATGAAATGGGATGGGTGCATGACAAGAATGACTTGGCACGGTGGCTTTGTTTTAAGTGAGGGAGAGATGGGCAGTTCGTTGACCTCAATCTCTCTCCCAAAACCGTCTGAGTCAAGCCGATTGCCAACGTCGAGACAGCTTGAGATGGCGTTGAGTGCAGTGGTTGACCATGACGTCTTACGTGTCTCGTCTAGCTCTTAACGCTAAACGGCGCTTTGCTGAGAATCGCCATTCTTGCAGTTGACAAGCTGGTGTTTCCTCCGTGCAGGCTGCCGAATCTAGTCTTCAGATTCTTGGTAGTCAAAGCCTAACTCACCGAGTGTTTAAGGCTACCCTAAGCCTGGTCTAGACGGCCAATCGAAGCCGTTTTCCGGGATGTGGCCGCTGCGCATGCCACAGTTTCCTATATTCACAGGTGAGAGTTGAATGCCAATTGGTAACCAAAGGTGGGCGACCTACCATCGAAGGAGTACTGCTTTCCTCAGCCAGAGGTGTTACCCCATACACTCCTGTCGGGATAATGCGACTGGATGGGACATCATGCTACATGTCGTCGGCATGATGCCCCATTGCTATATATCGCTATAATCAGCCACACTGCAGACATTATAGCAATATGACTGAAAAATTGTTAAAGATAGGATAAGAACACACAAATCACACACACACACACACACACACACACACACACACACACACACACACACACAGGAACTTCGTGGCAGTACCGCTTAGTAGATCTTTAAAAATTCCAATTGCTGAAATTTGATTCATCTAGTTTGTTTTACTAGGGTTTTATTGCAATTGTGACAAAATGTCATCAATCTGAGAAAAAAAATGTAAAGCATATTTCATATAGGATATTTGTTATGTCGGTTACGTGTTATTTGCTCTTAAAAATATGATGCAAGCAGGGATTCGTTGTTTGTTTGTTTCTTTGTTTCTTTGTTTGATAAGGATTTTTAATGTAGCTTTAACAATTTTTCAGTCTTATCTCTACGATGTCTGCAGTGAGGCAGTTTATAGTGATGTATAGCACTGGGACATCATGGCGCAGACCGGTAGCTTGATGTCCCACCCAGTCACATCATCCTGACACCAGGCCGACCAGTCCTAAGACTAACCTCTTAAGGCTGAGCGTCTTCCCATGCAAACGTTTTCCATACACTACAGGCAAATAAGTCATACCGATCGCAAACAGCCACCGACTTTGACAAATTTGCGCCTAATGCCTTCCTGTACAATTTTTCCCGTAAAGTTATTATTTTAGAAACATCACCACTGAAGGAAACTATCGAAAAGTTAAGTGTACGCATGATTGAAACACCATGTTTTCCTCATTACCATTTCTGTAAGCAATTTTCATAGACAAACCTTGTGTCTTTATATCTCTTTTTATTTGTGTTATGTCTTCCGTTACAGGGTTAGGTAATTGAATGCCGGATTGCCATCTTATTGCGATTTTCAGGTGTACCATTTTATTGGTTCTTTTTGATATTTTCTATGTTCGTTATGTTACTTCGGTCTTTATGATCGATGCAAATATACACATGACATGCATATTTGAATTCACTTATATTCTAATGTGCCGGTTTATATATGTGTTGCATTCTGAAAATTCTTATATTTCAAACACTCAAAGATTTTATACTTCTTCATGATGCTACCTTTGTCTTCTGCTTCCTCCACCATGTCCAACATAATGATCTTTACCACCTTTTACCACCCGTTACAAGATGCATCATTTCCTTCCACCATGTCCATCATAATGATCTTTACCACCTTTTACCACCCGTTACAAGATGCACCAATTCCTTTCATTTTACAAGTACATAATTTTTACTTCTCAGTATTTTTAAAAATCATTCAACTTTGAATATGGCATTTTTCGTGTAGTATCTACAGAACTTTCATTCGTAAAACATAAACTCAGCATCCTCTCCATTACAATATTTTAGTTTCTAATCATCCGGAGCGTCTAATATTATAACTTTTTTGTATAAGTTACAAATATATAATTTAGCCATTGTTATGTTATATTTTGAAATTTTCACTAATTATAAAATTACGAACCCTAAATGTTAAATAATGTGTTAGATTGATCTAAATGAAATAATGGATTAGATTGATCTAAATGTTAAATAATGGATTAGATTGATCTAAATGTTAAATAATGGATTAGATTGATCTAAATGTTAAATAATGGATTAGATTGATCTAAATGTTAAATAATGGATTAGATTGATCTAAATGTTAAATAATGGATTAGATTGATCTAAATGTTAAATAATGGATTAGATTGATCTAAATTTTAAATATTGTATTAGATTGATCTAAATGTTAAATAATGGATTAGATTGATCTAAATGTTAAATATTGTATTAGATTGATTTAAATGTTAAATAATGCATTAGATTGATCTAAATGTTAAATAATGGATTAGATTGATCTAAATGTTAAATATTGTATTAGATTGATTTAAATGTTAAATATTGCATTAGATTGATCTAAATGTTAAATAATGGATTAGATTGATCTAAATGTTAAATATTGTATTAGATTGATTTAAATGTTAAATAATGCATTAGATTGATCTAATTGTTAAATAATGGATTAGATTGATCTAAATGTTAAATAATGGATTAGATTGATCTAAATGTTAAATATTGTATTAGATTGATTTAAATGTTAAATATTGCATTAGATTGATCTAAATGTTAAATAATGGATTAGATTGATCTAAATGTTAAATATTGTATTAGATTGATTTAAATGTTAAATATTGTATTAGATTGATTTAAATGTTAAATAATGGATTAGATTGATTTAAATGTTAAATAATGGATTAGATTGATCTAAATGTTAAATAATGGATTAGATTGATCTAAATGTTAAATATTGTATTAGATTGATTTAAATGTTAAATAATGGATTAGATTGATCTAAATGTTAAATAATGGATTAGATTGATCTAAATGTTAAATAATGCATTAGATTGATCTAATTGTTAAATAATGGATTAGATTGATCTAAATGTTAAATATTGTATTAGATTGATTTAAATGTTAAATATTGTATTAGATTGATTTAAATGTTAAATAATGGATTAGATTGATTTAAATGTTAAATAATGGATTAGATTGATCTAAATGTTAAATAATGGATTAGATTGATTTAAATGTTAAATAATGCATTAGATTGATCTAATTGTTAAATAATGGATTAGATTGATCTTAATGTTAAATATTGTATTAGATTGATTTAAATGTTAAATATTGTATTAGATTGATTTAAATGTTAAATAATGGATTAGATTGATTTAAATGTTAAATAATGGATTAGATTGATCTAAATGTTAAATAATGGATTAGATTGATCTAAATGTTAAATATTGTATTAGATTGATTTAAATGTTAAATAATGCATTAGATTGATCTAAATGTTAAATAATGGATTAGATTGATCTAAATGTTAAATAATGGATTAGATTGATCTAAATTTTAAATATTGTATTAGATTGATCTAAATGTTAAATAATTAATTAGATTGATCTAAATGTTAAATAATGGATTAGATTGATCTAAATGTTAAATAATGGATTAGATTGATCTAAATGTTAAATAATGGATTAGATTGATCTAAATGTTAAATAATGGATTAGATTGATCTAAATGTTAAATAATGGATTAGATTGATCTAAATGTTAAATAATGGATTAGATTGATCTAAATGTTAAATAATGGATTAGATTGATCTAAATGTTAAATAATGGATTAGATTGATCTAAATGTTAAATATTGTATTAGATTGATCTAAATGTTAAATAATGGATTAGATTGATCTAAATGTTAAATATTGTATTAGATTGATCTAAATGTTAAGTAATGCATTAGATTGATCTAAATGTTAAATAATGGATTAGATTGATCTAAATGTTAAATAATGCATTAGATTGATCTAAATGTTAAATAATGGATTAGATTGATCTAAATGTTAAATAATGGATTAGATTGATCTAAATGTTAAAAAATGGATTAGATTGATCTAAATGTTAAAAAATGGATTAGATTGATCTAAATGTTAAATAATGGATAAGATTGATCTAAATGTTAAATAATGGATTAGATTGATCTAAATGTTAAATAATGGATTAGATTGATCTAAATGTTAAATAATGGATTAGATTGATCTAAATGTTAAATAATGGATTAGATTGATCTAAATGTTAAATAATGGATTAGATTGATCTAAATATTAAATAATGGATTAGATTGATCTAAATATTAAATAATGGATTAGATTGATCTAATTGTTAAAAAATGGATTAGATTGATGGATACTTATGAGCTTTTATTTTTCTTTGCTCGTTTCGACCGGAGACATGTCTAGTGATGCCTGATATAGAATTATTCATAAATTAACGTTGGCAAAATGTCAACACAAATTCTGGTATAAAGTGAAATTCTTGAGAGTTCTGTTAAAGAAATGCCTTTAAATGTTTGATTAAGTTGAAAGGTACTCAGTGTTTCTCTTTACTAAGAATCCCTAACGTTATAATCTATTTTTCTTTAGCAAACTTCACCTTTCTATGCTTTTTATCTTGGTAAATTATTAAGAAGCATTCAGAATTCGCCACACTCCCACACGACTAGAGGCTCTAACAAAATAACAAAAATACTTAAACTTCTGTTCGATATAAATCATATCTAATAAAGGAATCAATGTCAATGTTCTGAATGAATATTCACCATACATTTTTATAATTGTATTATTTCAAATTTTATGAAAGCTACTTTAGTAAGTTCTTATGCAGTTAATTATGACTGGTTCATTAGTATCCGTGGTTTACCTGTGAGGTATGTATCTAGTATAACTTTACCTGTACGGATATATTCGCAATTTATATTTGTTTGCTTACCTGTGAATATAATCTAAAAATCAGTTCGTCTAGCGATACCAATTTTTTATTATTATTATGCGCTCTTAAATCATATAATTTTTTAAAAGATTAAAGACTGGCAGGTAGACATTCGTCAACTGTTCTTGCGTTGTGATTGAAGGTTTGGCGATAAAGACAAGGTTATAGAATGTGCCTCGCGCGTTTAAACATGTGACCGGATATATATGCATACATTGCATATGCCTATTAATTTATGTAATAAGTGTTTTGGCAACGAAAGGCATGGTGCTGATTTATGAAAAATAAAAAGAAAGGTTGTTTGTTGATGAACTAAATTATATACAACCTAAGAATTAAAATTTTAGATGCATACTTTGTTTAGTTTAAAAAAACCGGTAAATTCTTATATTTATTGCTATATCATCTGAGTCAGGGGAAACAACTCTTATAACAAGATTCAAATTTTGAAATTCTTTTGTACAGTAGAGTATAATTTATACTTGTCACCGTTATAAAAAAAAGATTAGCACAAGTAATATATTTCACTACAATATAGCAGCGTGTTCCCGTTGGATGTAATATGAATGACTGAATGAAGGAGAGGAATGGTTGATAAAATAAATCAATTCAAATTTTAATCTTAATATCCGTCACATTAACAAGAGCTTCAATTTTGTAATCACCAATTAACTTGAGATTAATGCAGCTTTCAAAAATAATTTTTTTGAACATACATTGTAGCTGAAGTGTTCTCGATATTACAGACATATCAATAATATTTCTGATGTTAGCAGTTGTTATGGCCGCTTATTATAAGTATTATTTACAGCTGATATTTGGTCCTGTCAGTTTGCACCTAAAATAGCTGGGTAGGTGTTTTATTCTTCGCTTTTGTATGTTAGTGTTGCAGTAGAGTATGTGGGTGATTGAATGGACTAAAAAATAAATAAATATTGACCCAGAATGAATACTAAGGTCACTGTGAGAATGGACTCTATAAATAAATATTGATCTAGAATGAATACTAAGGTCATTATGAGAATGTGCTCTATAAACAATTATTGACCCAGAATAAACACTAAGATCATTGTTAGAATGGGCTCTATAAATACATATTTGACCCAGAATGAATACTAAGGTCATTATGAGAATGGGCTCTATAAACAATTATTGACCCAGAAAAAACACTAAGATCATTGTTAGAATGGGCTATATAAATACATATTTGACCCAGAATGAACACTAAGGTCATTATGAGAATGGGCTCTATAAACAATTATTGACCCAGAATAAACACTAAGATCATTGTTAGATTGGGCTCTATAAATACATATTTGACACAGAATGAATACTAAGATCATTGTTAGAATGGACTCTATAAATACATATTTGACCCAGAATGAATACTAAGGTCATTGTGAGAATGGGCTCTATAAACAATTATTGACCCAGAATAAACACTAAGATCATTGTTAGAATGGGCTCTATACATACATATTTGACACAGAATGAATACTAAGATCATTGTTAGAATGTGCTCTATAAATAAATATTGACCCAGAATGAATGCTAAGGTCATTGTGATACACTGTTGAAAATAAAATACTTGAAATCCTCTCTTGAATTTTAACACAAATAGAAGAAAGTGCCGGAAATGAAGAACAAATGATGTGGTTTTCATCCGGGATGCGTCTACAAAAGATTGGCTTTATATAGTCGAGAAAAGCGAACTTTTATCACTGGTGGTTTGGCAAATACGATCATGATCCAACATAAGCATGGGTCTGGAATATATATATATATATATATATATATATATATATATATATATATATATATATATATATATATATATATATATATATATATATATATTGCTCGTAATATTATTAGATGACAGCTGAAAAGTTTCAGTCGTTTTGCTGCGTGTTCTTCGCTTTGGTTTAAAACAATAAAATTCAGGTCTATAATCCACAGTAGTTGAGTTTATTGTTTCAGTTTTCATTTCGCTTCTTGTCCATTTTCTCGTGCAGACACATACTTATTCGCACAGGCCCATCATCAATGTTAGCCCAACCAGCTATCAGAATAGATTGCTCTCTTTGCAGTCCGAGCGCAGCAAACACTTATTTGATATCCATTCGCACGCAGATCATTTGTGGCAAAACAATGAGTGATTGAAGCAATATCTTGAAGGACTGCCACCAAATAGGTTTGATTATCTGGTAATTAATTTTACGCCAAATGTAAATTGAAATAGAATTTGGATTAACGGCTTTTATTCCAAAGACCTGAGCAAGAAGTAACTTTTCGTCAGATGATAGGTTTTATCGATAGGCGATCTTAATAGGATTGAAATGAAGGTGGGCGTGATAAAATATTCGTGGATCATTCTTATCGCTCTGTTTTGACTGAAAACGGAAATTTGGCGAAAGATAGAAATGGAACGATGCTAAATGGAGGAAACGAATGCCTAAGATTTCGATCACTTAGCGGCAATTAGGTGATTGTCTCCATTTTATCTGCAATTCATACACGTGGTTTAATGACCCCTAATATTTGATATGTGATGGGGTTAAACTGCTGACTGTAATAGTAATTTCTTGGAGGAAATCTCTCTCTCTCTTCTCTCTCTCTCTCTCTCTCTCTCTCTCTCTCTCTCTCTCTCTCTCTCTCTCCACACACACAGATATATATATATATATATATATATATATATATATATATATATATATATATATATATATATATATATGTGTGTGTGTGTGTGTGTGTGTGTGTTTGTGTGTTCAATACAGTACATACACAGATTATATATTACATTACATAACATATAATCGATACAGTATTCCAATTTGACTTGCTGTACACTCTCTATTTTAAGGTTTATTTATTGAACGGCAATGCATAGCTGGTGTATCGCTACATATAAATTATCATGTCTGAATCGCAATATAATAAATCAAAACATGTTTGGTTTTCATGACGCAAAGGCATCAAAACTTCAGGTCTATAGTGTGAAATGCAAGCCGATAACTGATTCAGACGCGCTTTTTCCGTCAACAATATCAAATTTTGCATTCCATTTTCAGCCGGATTGACTGAAACAATCAAGGGCCGATGCTTTAATCAAGGGAACACGAGCACTGGTTGTTTAAGTCTTGTAAGCGAGCTGCCGGATCGAGTGTGATAACTGTCCGGCAGCACTGACTCATCATACCTTTTAAAAAAAAAAAAATTACTATTCACTTTAATAGGACAGTCTCTCATAGAAATTAGTCTTGTAGTACAAACCAGGAAATGAAGGAAGAGGAGAGTCAGGATGAAGTGACTGTTCCAATCACTTACTTTATTAATGTAATCGAGAATGAGGGTTGTTAAAGCGATTATTTTAATTGTACATTTCAATTTTGATGAAAAGTGCTACAAAACCAGGAGAACCGTTCGTAATCTAATCAGTCTTGTGATCACGTGACACCATTCATCATATCGCTAAAAAGTCTGTCTGTTCCAGTCAGGTGCTTTTTATTATTATTATTATTATTATTATTATTATTATTATTATTATTATTATTATTATTATCATTATTATTATTATTATTAGTAGTAGTAGTAGTAGTAGTAGTAGTGGTAGTAGTAGTAGTAGTAGTAGTAGTAATAGTAGTAGTAGTAGTAGTGACTAACGTTATATGAATGATTATCTCACATTTACTATCTGTCAAAATATGCATAATATCAGATCTTTTTATTTTTACCAAATTTCAAAAGTGTATCATATGTTTTTACGAGTTTCTAAGCCTCCATAACGGGACATGGCTGAAGAAAATGGATATTTAATCGTTTCGTTAAAATTCCTGTTTAGTGTTTATTCCTATTATCACGAGTTATCAAATGCGGTAGACAAACATTTGTAATTTCAAAACTGAAGTGCAGCACCTGGTATCATTTATCATTCGTGGTGGGCTTTCAAAAGCGCTGTTAATTTCTTAGAACTCTGGTAATATTGAGATTTTTTAAATAAATTTGTTGAAGTAAGTTTGCAATTATTGCTGAAGTACATTTGCAATTATTACAAATGTTCCTTTTTTTAAAGCCACAGTGATCCACCTATCTGAATTAGGCGCATACTTTGAATGGAGGACCGATTATGAAAGATCTATTAAGATACAGTTATATGGCTTTTGGCAATGATGGAATGGCTTTGAAGCAGCGAGGAGTGTCATTAGAAAATAGATTCAAGAGGTTTGCCTTAATCAAATTTATTTCCGATTGCTACATGCGCAACAAGAATCCACTTATATAATTGTCATAACCGAGCAAGAAATGAACGGTTAATGGAGTTTTAATTTGATTTTACCCAAGAAATAATTTTCACATTTGCAAATCATCAGCACCAGTGTGCAGAAAATTAAGTGGTAATTACATAAACAGTTAGCTAGCCCATTGAAACCTTCAAACAAGTGCTGAAAGGTTGGGTCCCGTTAAGGATATACAAGCCAACCCGATCTTAGGTCAGATACCAGTACGAGGCAATCTCATCCGACATAACTCCTATGCGACAATAATTAATGTGTTTTATAATTTTTTGCATCATAGATTCCAGGGTTCCAAAGATTGATTCCAACACATACTAATCCAAAGTAATAGCTTTAGTCGAGAATTAATCATTCCTTACCATGGGGTTATTCATGCAAAATGGCTTACATTTACCCACTTCATTGCCTGGATAATGTAGCTTACACATATAAATATAATACCTAAACGGGATCGTTTTTGCTTAAGCAATGAATTTAAAAATATTTGCATGAAGATTATCATATTCATCATGCTTCGGTAGAGTAAAGGATATTTACAGATGAATGAAACCTTTTATTCATTGCATAATTTAACATTTAACGATAACGTTACGGCACTGTTCGGGATATTCCAACATTTGATCCCATTTACAATTACCAAAATTTAGGAGCAGCATGCATCACGTTTACTCCATTATAGGCAACGAATACCCCCATTGATCAACTGTTAAGAATTATTAACACAAACTTTGTATGCATAAGGATAACTTTTTCCAACATGAATGTATTCTTAACACATATTCCTAAGCATACAGATACGGCCTGTGTGTGTGTGTGTGTGCGTGTGTGTGTGTGTGTGTGTGTGTCATTTTGAAAATAGTTTCAACAAGTTTTCAGTCATATCGCAACGTTGTCTGCAGTATGGCAGTTATTGTGATGTCTAGCACTGGGCCACATTATCCTGACACTAGTGTGACAGTTCTAACACTAACTTCTTAATACTGAGCGCCTAGCGAGCAGCTGTTAGCACCATTTTTACACGTCTTTAGTTTGCTTCAGCCCGGGTAGGATCGCGCGACGTCTCGCATCCGAAACACACGATCTAACTACTAGGAAATATGCATGACCTAGCGGTGTCGAATCCTGAGGTGATTCCCGGTAGAAGTCACAAAGTTACCCCAAAGTTCCAAAGACTTCTATAAAACTTCAGATGTAAATTAGAAAGCCTGACGTATTTATTCTATACATAAATTTTAATATAATCAATGCTAAGCCTTGGATACGTTTTTCTCAATTGTTTTAAAATTATTTTAATTAAACATGTTAAGGGAATCTGAGTATTCGTACGGATAAGAATCTTATCTAAAACATTTTGGCGATATTTCCTCGAAATGTTCAATTTTTTGTGTGAAATTAACATAATTTCGCTTGATAGCAAGTCGCTTTTAAGGATAGACGCATACATATAGCTATCCAAACACGAACTGTTTGTTTTACAAACGAAACTTCTTTGATGTATATTTTAAATTTATCAGCTATAAAATGCTTGATAAAAGAAGTATATTTTTCATCATTATAATTGTATTATTGGCGCCATTGGGTTTCAATATGCTTTAACTGATTTATTTTTGTATGATCAAGACAAAAGTTTAATTGTAAGATTCACCCGTTGCTATTGTTCATGATGAATTTCGTTTTGTGTCCATTTATTTATTGTTTTAAAAATAGTTTTTATAATGATTGAATTACATCCTGTGTCAATAATACTTTGAAATTTTCTTTGAGTTTAATTTGTGTTCATTATGTTTCTTTTCTTACGACTCCATGGTATTAAACTAAGTAACGGTAAAGATCGAAAAATATTTTTGGGAATAGAGAAAGATCAATAAATAATTTATTTTCCTAGAACAAAAATGAAAACTTTAAGAAAATTACGGTTTTGCAAACTAAATCCCAGGTAGTCCGAAACGTTCTATCACAAGTTTAGATGTATAAAATTCCACTTCAAATCCGGTGATGTTTCAGATAATAAATTCCACTTCAATTCCGGTGGTGTTTCAGATAATAAATTCCACTTCTATTCCGGTGGTGTTTCAGATAAATTCCACTTTAATTCCGGTGGTGTTTCAGATAATAATTTCCACTTCAATTCCGGTGGGGTTTCAGATAATAAATTCCACTTCAATTCCAGTGGTGTTTCAAATAATGAATTCCACTTCAATTCCGGTGGTGTTTCAGATAAATTCCACTTCAATTCCGGTGGTGTTTCAGATAAATTCCACTTCAATTCCGGTGGTGTTTCAGATAAATTCCAGTATTAATTGTCTTATTGCAGTAGATAAGGTGAACAATGGATTGGAATATGGCAATGTGTTAACAATATTTTGATGTATCACAAACAACAAAGCCACACAATGTTCTTGTTTAAATTCATCTCAGTTCCAAATTAATGTTTTATTCTAAGAATATTATTAAACACATGGTAATTCCAATGAATAATAATTTGAATAAAAAAAAAAAACAACACAAAGTAAAATCTGAATACAACAACAATACTGATCCTGCTTCAGATGTTAAGGCAAGAATGAATAATCGCAATGTAAACAAGATTATATACCCTCTACTTGACCTAGATAGCTAATTACCATTTTCTGAATAAACTCTGCTAAATTCATAGCAAAGTTAAATTCTGGAAGTTTCGAAGGTCTGAATCTAGACCGCATCTTTAACTCAAATTGAAGTATACATGTTTGCAAATTAATCATTATTTAAATATATATTCCACAATCATATAGCTATTGAATATGTTATTTACAAAAATATTTGTCAGTTGAAGTTAGATAAAGGTAAAGTAGAAGATACATATATTCACAGCGTACAATCATTAAGACACAAATAAACATAACAACCGGCAATGACATAGCGTGCAAATCTACACAACGTTAGTAAAAGCAGTCTTTTATATCCTTGCGAATTTGATTGATAAATCTAGGTTGACTTGAACGGAGCTAAAATCTGTATTTTGTTGACTTGGTATTTTCCAATAATACGTCTTATCTTCTTAGAAAGAAATAGATACTTACCTGATAAGTTTTCTCTAACGCATTTAAATCTAAAAAGCAATAAAACCAGTCTCATAGCTTTTGGCAATACATCTGGTCTTCACTTCCTTAATATTTCACCTCGTTGGTAGACAAACTGGTAACGTTGGTAAATTTCTTCTTTCAAATATTTGTATCAAATAAAGCATTCACTATTTGTTGTAGTAGTATTTTCTTCAGTTAGAAATTATTCACATTTTCTAGTACTACTTTTGTGTATAAAGAAAATGTAATTGTTGAATCTATCTTTATGATCTAACATTGAACCCCATTAACCCATTAACGTTTGTCCATATTCATAATGTACTAAAGTTTGTTTGTAGTCTCTGATTGTGCCATTTTATCCACTATAACACCAGTTAAACTGCATTACATTTTCACAATTTGTATATCGTTTTGTAGAATTTATTCCTAAATTCTGTTGATCCATAAGTGTGTTTTCATCATCACATATGAAACACGACATTGATTCAATTTATACATTTTGTACGTTTGATTCTGATTATGTTATATAAGTAACACGATTATTGAAATATCATCTAAATGCTTTATAATTTACAAGCACATATTTTTTTTAATTTACAAATCATCATTACTCGACATTATTATTTTTCATCGTTGAATACGTCATATTTTTCAGCATAAAGCAAACTCAGCTTACTAAGATATTCGTGTAATAATATCTCTTTAAGTCTATGCGTCATATAGGGGCCCCGAGTGGCCGAGTGGTCTAAAGCGCTGTCCGTTACGGACCACTGCCATCTCACCTCTGTATGCGTGTGTTCAAGTCTAAGATTCGGCAAATGTAGTTATGTGAGAAAGCTTGCCAGTAGCTTCTCGTGGGTCGGTGGTTCTTTCCGGGGTTTGTCCGGTTTCTTCCTCCACCATTAATACTGGCAGCCATGTATAGCCTATATTGTGCTGAAAAATTGTGTTAAACCATAAAAACAAAACTATGCGTCATGTAAACACTTGAATGATTTTGAAGAAGGAAAAAAAAAGATTATCTCTTCTATAAAGGGAGATAATCTTGATCAACAATTGAATCACATTTTTGGACCTCAACTTTCTCAACTTGAGTTTTTCACCTATTTCCTCTTTAGAGGTTCCGTATGTATCAGTTGTAAGACAACAAAATAAGTTCATCGATACGTTTACCTATTTCTAAGGTTAATTGGCGCTGATTCACGGCATGTCTTTCTAAGGTTAATTGGCGCTGATTCACGGCATCTCTATGAGATTTGAATAACTGCTGACATATCTGTTTAGATAATACAATTACCCATTTTCTGGTTTCGTTTAAACTGAATCAGTCATGGATTTAAGACGTAAGAGTTCCTCTGTGTGATCTTTCTTGTCAGAGTAATTTAAAATTATGCAATATTTATTTCTTCGTTAATTTTACAACCTTTCGGTTGTAAATTGTTATTTTCATTTCATGTCATTTCTTCTGTATTTTGTTTGAAAAAGATTCCTCTAAAAGCTCCGTGATTAGTCAAATTCTGGTTTCCATTTTACTATAACTAAATTATCTCACACGACAAAACTTCAGCTTGATAGAAAGATTTTTATTTATCCAGTGAATGTTGGTTGGGTGGCATGAATGTTATTTCTTTGGGGTGGGTGTAGATAGAATTGCACGTATGTATGTACAACGGAACACTTATTAATTACCGTATAATTATAATGCCAGGGCGTCATTGTAAATAGCGGAATTTTATAAAACTTGAATGTTCTATTACAGCCTTTCTTAATATTATTGTAAACGTTCAACAAAATATAGTACATCATTATGAAGGAATACATATCAATCATGACTCCATGTTTTATATTTGTTGATACGATTTCCAATATAATTTTCGTTTTAGACCAGTTTTGAATAGTTTTAAAAAGGACATTTTTCAAAGAAATACAAAGTTTATACGCATATTTGATGATGGTCTGTTTGAAACCTACAATGTTTTTAGGAAAACCTATCTGATATATGATATATTCCTCTTATAGTTCTCTAGTCGGACTAAGATCGTTGCCTTTTTTTTTTAGTAAACTCTGTATTTATTACAGAAAGCCATCAGTTTCTTTCAGACCAGACATTACGATTAATCATTTTGCATGAGATGCCTCGGTCATCAAATATAGAATTGATCGGCATGCAAGACTGCTGTCGTAATACTAAGTACTTAAATCCACTTCATTTTCTTTTGTTTCCTAACGAGTACAATTATAGAGTGATTCAGCCATTGATTTCATGCTGCAAGCTTATTGAAAACGTATTTTTGATGAACGGTTTCTCTTCAGATTAGATATGGCTTCTGTCAGAATGGGTATCAATTCGTCATCTTAATACAGTCGAAAAGGAAGAGGGCTAGATAAAATGCGCACAAATTACCGCTATCAAATTAAATTAGCTGCAAACGAAAATTTAATGTAGAGTGGAAATCAAAGAGTGAGAAAATGGGAAAAGATTGCGAGGAAGATATTGCAGTAATTAGAGGTTATCTTCACGCTAAATACGGTGTTTATGTGCAATATTAAACAAAAAGATTGATGAGTTGTAGCCATCAATGTCTGTTGGGGTCCAAACGCATGCCACATAATTGTGAAAGAAATCCTCATTTTAGCAATATATATGGTTGATAAAATAATTCATCAACAAACAATGCACGCCACAGCACAAATTCGGAGAATATTAAAGTAGAGAAAAGGATAAAGCCTACACTATCCCAATGCAGTTCCATCGCTGGAAATATTGTATGTGTTACTTTATGTTTTGTTGCCGTTTTATATGTTGGCAAATGCTTGCAATATGTGTATGTTTTATGCTTTAATATATTATGAAAGAGATGCACATATTATATAGATAGGTCTGAATATGATTGCCATTTTGGCATTAAGAATTTCTAGACCAAAGAAAAGTGTGAAAATGAATAACATAGATGAAGGAGAAATACATACTAAAGTGAATGTAATTGCTATCGATAACTGTTCCACATAACCCAGGGTAATCCACATCTGTGTACTGTCAACCCTGCCAGCAATTTTATGCAAAACATGACTTTAACATTGTTGACGCTGCCTAGAAGTCGGAAGAGCGATACCCGACTTTCTCTAGGATAACGCAGGGGAGATAACCACAAAAAACATAATCTTTTATAAGATGACCTATAAACTGACCTCTGACTATGCAAAGAGGACAGTGTAAGGATCATGGCATTAAAGGTCATGTGTGTGTTAGAGAGAGAGAGAGAGAGAGAGAGAGAGAGAGAGAGAGAGAGAGAGAGAGAGAAAGAGAAACGATGAGGACGAGGTGGCCGCCGCTTTCTTATCTAAGTCCTATTTTCCCTTCTTAAAGCTGAAAAGTTATTCCGTACATGTTTTTTTCTGATTTTCGCCGTCACGTAAACTTTATTGCAAGAATTGTACAAACATTGCTTAATGTTTTCCTAATTTTCAGTTACAAGAATTATTTTGGTGCAAACAATCAAGAGAGAGAGAGAGAGAGAGAGAGAGAGAGAGAGAGAGAGAGAGAGAGAGAGAGCATGAACATCAATCATTACCACTATCCGCGTAAATATAGACCTTCGATGTCCCATTCAATAGGAGGTGATGGTATTTGGTGGTGGATGTTAATATTGATACAGGGTAATATATACGTTATTATTATACAACATGTTTTTGTATTGACACTTCCAACAAGTTTGATATTTTATCATATCATATGTTCACCAAAAATCTCGACAAGGTTGGAAACTGTGTGATGTTTTGATGTTGCATTCTTTGTGTTTTAAACATTATGACATAAATAGCACAATAATGTGTTTGAACCAATAGGACAAAACATTCCTAATTTCTTTAAGTAGATAGGATATATACATTTCTGATGTGATTTTGAAATACGGGGCGTACATACATCCCTGATGTGTTTTAAAAAAAGATATGAAATAAATAAATCCCTTGAGTGTTTCAAACAGATAGGGCATATGTACACCCCTAATGTATTTTAACAGTATGATAAACATGACCTTTATGATCACAAAATGCTAAAGTAGTTATATATATATATATATATATATATATATATATATATATATATATATATATATATATATATATATATATATATATATATATAAGTATTAGAAAGAGTATTGATTTCAACCGTATAGCTGTAACATTGATATTCTTTCGATGGTTTTGCTCAGTCAAGCTAGTGAGTTATAACGTTGGCAGTGCGCATAATGAATATAACGTTGAGTCAAACCAACGTAACGTAACGTAACGTAGGTAATGGAATGACTGTACAATATACTTACTGATTCCCGCGTAATGTCTCCATTTTAAAACTTACGGACTTGCCAATTATACGAATGATAAAATGTACGCTGAGTAAGGGAAGAATTAAAGTAAAGTTCTTTAAAAGTGCATAAAAACTAGACAAATGCACATTATTCGTTCTCTTTTACGACATACAATTTAACTTTCACAATTATAAAACAGATCATTGCCACTTTAAATTCTTATAAATTGCTCATATTTCAAACAGTACAAATTTGGACCCCCAAACGTTGTATAAGACAGAAATATACCCTATTTTTCTAGGAAGATTATATCACAACTTACTGCATGCTGACTGGGAAAAAACGTGCACAGCGGGTTAGGCCGAGTCTTTTGTGAACGGTATCAGTTTTATTTAGTTTAGCTTTTTAATATTGGAGAAAAAAGCATCTCAGAATGTAAAATACGATTGAGATTCCTTGTTGTTGTTCTCTGTTGCATCAATTTGTAAATATTGTGTCTGAAAATCTTTATCAATTTTATCCGGGCCAGCTTTCGGGACCGAAAGCTCTCGTTACCATCGCGTGCAGTATCCAATTTAGTATGAGTTGAATGCATGTCTGCTTTTACAATATAATTAAATCTATTTCTTTAACCGCTGTTTGCAATTGAGAGCGATTATCTGGAAATTTCACCATTCATCTTGTATCGCATGTTTTTACTGGATTAACTATTAACGGTCTGTCGTTAAGATTAAACGGCCAAACACCTCCATTGGATGTGACTTCTGGCAGGCGAGATAATCGATAAGACGTTTTATTAGGACCCTAATGATGGAGAACTTGGCTAAGGATCATACATTATCTTTATCACACTACGTTGACTCAAAACGGAAATTTTATGAAGAATAGAATTCTGAGTTTGAGAAAAGGGCAAGGGATATATGATTTCGACATTTTCCAGTGATAAGAAATTATCTCCAAGTTTATTATCGCTTGGTTTGAAACAGAGAACAATTCATCAATGTGAAGAGAGAACGCCGTCATTCCAATAAGATTTGTTTTTCAAACAAAATGCTTCAACGCAATAAATTAAATAGATGAAAAAAATAGATCGGTACTGAACCTAGTCTAAAACATTATACAAATATTTTTTTAATATCAATTCATGTTTTGGTTTTCTAACCAATCTTATCTAAATTTGAATGGTGTGTAGTCAATTATATGAATATTGTTCCATAAATGGATGATAACAAGTCATCCTTCTATATATATATATATATATATATATATATATATATATATATATATATATATTATTTGTTAAATCTTCAGTTTTGAGTGCACATTCTTGTAGTGCTTGTGATATACTAAATGAAATTGTTTTTAACACTAGAGGGGGAAATATTAAACAAAAATACAAGCATCTGAAGATTCTTATAAACTGAACAAAAATCTTATTTGGAAAGGGCATGGATGGTAATTTATACGTATTCAAATGGCATGGATGGTAATTTATACGTATTCAAATGGCATGGAGGGTAATTTATACGTATTCAAATGGCATGGAGGGTAATTTATACGTATTCAAATGGCATGGAGGGTTATTTATACGTATTCAGATGGCATGGTTGGTAAGTTATGGCTATTCAAAGCGCATGAAAATTAATTTATACATCTTTAAATGGCATTGAGGGTAATTTATACGTATTCAAACAGCATGGATAGTAATTTATAAGTATTCAAAAGGCATGGATGGTAATTTATACGTATTAAAAGGGCATGGAGGGTAATTTATACGTATTAAAATGGGATGGATGGTAATTTATACGTAGTCAAACAGCATGGAGGGTAATGTATACGTATTCAAATCCCGGGGTGTAAGTTATGTGCATTCGAATGGCATGGATGGTAATGTATACATATTCAAAGGACATGGAGTGTAATTTATATGTAATCAAATGGAATGGAGGGTAATTTACGTATTCTAATGGCATGGGATGGTAATTTAAACATTTTCAAATGTCATGGAATGCAAGTTATGTGTATTAAGATGGCATGGAGTGTAACAAACCTTACAATTTTACTTTAGCCCCTGTATATTTTTGCTGTTTAATATCTTATTATGGGTTTGGTTTTTCAAAATCTGGGATGGATTATGTACTACTTTTATTGCAGATCATTTTATATGACCGATACAAGGATCCAAAACATTGCGTACCATCCAATGAACACATAAAGAATTTGTGGCACAAATCTTCGTGACGAAACGTATTACGCCTGGTAAAATTCAAATTTAGGTGCAGAATATTGCTAAATTGTGAGATAACGGAGTGTTATGTGAAGGTTTTCTCTATTTGTAAATGTCAGTGTCATGAAAGAGAAGTGTAAAATTGTAAATCTCTAGATAATTGTCAGACAATATCCTGCAAAATTAATAAATTATTCAAAGAAAGTATTAGTCTTGTAATGCGCGACATTTTGTCTCTAAGGCTATGAGGTGTTTTAGTTTTCTTCTGATAGTTGTTGGGCACGATCATTTATAAAAAGCGATTGTTAGGAGACAATATTTTTACAAAACATTAAGTTAGAAATTATATAGGTAAAGCGCACACAATATCAGTGAAAACTACTATTTATCTGATGCATGGTTTGAATACTGATTTCTTCTTACTGTCACTGTCTCCTCATGACAGCAATAAGCTGTATTACTACAGCAACGCCCCACATCTACTCAGCAATTACAACAATAGTCCTGTCTTAAACGCATTGCATGACCTTTTTTACCTTTACCTTGCCATTTAAATTGCTTTCTAAAGCTTAAAACGTCTTTAATTATTAACATCATAATGAACAAAATACAGCAGAGGTATCGGGGGTTTACAAAAGCTGATACTTGAATCTATTTAACAGATCGAACCATCCCTAGACTGTCAAATGAAAAAAGTACCCAAAGAAAACAAGTGCATTTTTCGTGCATGTGTTGCAGATGTAGCATTTGGAATGCCGACCGTATCTAGTAAGTCTATTTAAAAGCAATTTTTCATTTCTTTCAATATCTTGCTCAGTGGGATGTGTGTCAAGAAACATTGCTACTGCATTTTGGAAACTGATTTATGAAGATATATTTTCCTCAGATAAATTCTGTTCCACGCCAGTAATGGCTGATCACATCCTACCGTAAAGCCAGAGTCTACTATTGCAATACGATCTGTCATGTCAAATATATTTTAACGGGATCCTTAATTGAAAACAGATCAAGAACTTATCATTTGGGACAATAAATTAATTAAATATTTCCAAAGGAGTACGATTTACGGCATTTTATATCTTGATCACATCTATATTATACTTCCTTAATCATCTGATAGTAACAATGCTTTTAAAACATGTTTTGTTTTGTCCCAATTACATTAAACCTCATTTCGTTTTGTCTCAATCACAATACAGCATGTTTTGTTTTGTCCCAATTACTAGAATCCTTGTTTCGTTTTGTCCCAAAGACTTAAATCCTTGTTTCTTTTGTCCCAATATCAATAAAACATGTTTCGTTTTGCTCCACTGACTTTAAAACACGTTTGTTTTGTCCCAGTTACTTTTAACCTCGTTTTATTTTGTACCAATAAAAATAAAACATGTATGGTTTTGTCCCCATGACTTTAATCATTGTTTCGTTTTGTCCTAATAAACAAAACCATGTTTCATTTTGTCCTAATGACATTAAGAGTGAAGATTTGTATTTAGAGCTATCGACGTCAACAATTGTCTGTCTCCATTAGGAATCAGATTGTATACTTTCATATATTTATTACTAGTTTTTAGCTCTTCCCTTGTACCGTATTTGTATAATTATTTGTGTGGTTTAGATAGTTGCAAATTGGTGTCTTGAAATTTCCATCTAGAGTGATGGATCATTATTTTGGGAGAACAAAGAAGTATGGCTATCACATACGAAAATCATTATATTCCTGTGAGAAGAAGTCCTGGTCACTTAGATTAGCTCTTACGGGACATTCAAAGCGCCTGGAAATAACAATCTTCTAAGGATATCCAATTCATTAGCAAGAAAGGTTGAGGTACCAAGTAACAGTTTTCTTCATGACCCAGATCAAGGTCAAAATACTGAATTTGAAATAATAATTACGGGTAAATACGTTTTGATTAATTTTTACAATGCTAATAACCAAACAAATTCGTTATCAGTAAGTATTATAATACTAATTACCCAAAAAATACGTTTTCACTAATTATTACAATACTAATTACCAAACAAATAGGTTTTGAGTAATTATTACAATGCTAATTACTAAACAAATACTTTTCAGTAATTATTACAAAACTAATTACCAAACAAATACATTTTTAGTAATTATTACAATACCAATTATCAAACAAATACGTTTTCAGTAAGTATTACAATACCAATTACCAAACAAATAGGTTTTCAGTAATTATTACACTACTAATTACCAAACAAATAGGTTTTCAGTAATTAGTACAATACTACTTACCAAACAAAGACGTTTTCAGTAATTATTACAATACTAATTACCAAAGACGTTTTCAGTAATTATTACAATACTAATTACCAAACAAATAGGTTTTCAAGACAGGCATACCTATTGTTTCTTCCTTCAGTATAGCGTGCTGACAAAACACTTTAAATAGAAACACAAGTCAATATGCATAGATTCGAAAGCTGATGACAACGATAAAATAATTTTTTCTCGTTACGAAAGACAAAATAGCTATGCAAATATCACAGACAGAAGGAGGTCATCATTATCATTCAATTACAAGTGATAGTTTTAGATCTTGATGTCTTAAAAGTAAGTGAATTTCGCATTGTGTAACGGTTTAACTTGTTTTCACATATAAACAAAGGTGACAACATTAAGAATGACGATAATATCAAATAACGTACTGGTTCATTGTTGTTGCTGTTGCAATATTTGCACGGTCTTAAGTTTGGGTTTTGTAACATTCTAGCTGATGACATCTAAATGTTTAGTAGTCATGAAAACAATTCTTGCTGATATAATTCCATTGCAGAGAAGAATGCGAAGATTGCTAAAAGTAAGGATACAATGGAGGAAATGATGGGGAATTCTGTAAATGGCAGGCGTGAGCTACTCTTACATTTTAGCCTAGATTAAAATGTAATAATACATCAGTGAATTCTGTAATTTCAGTCTGTCTAAAGGAACCCTCGCTTGACTTATTTTGCAGAAATCAGGACTGACCCTAGAATCTCCAGACAGTGACCAAGAAAATGAAAGAGACAATTGTTTTCAAAGAGGGGTCAACTGGAAGAATTGCTGGAGTAAAAGGATCAGACGAATTCACCATGAAAGTTTATATTCCAAAATGAAACAAATATATATGAACTTATAGATTAGATAAGGTTGGTGTTTTGCCCCACGCGCCGTTTGCCAACTGTTTTTGATTATATATGACACTAATTTCCCCATGTCACGAATTTCTGTACCCTTTCTAATTTTGAGAAGTGTCTAGTAAAACTTTCTGTGTTTCGGATAAACTGTCATCGCTATTATTGAGACCCCTAATCAAAAAAGAAAAAATGGTTTTCTCAAGTTTTCTCTTGCAGTATCACATTTATTAACAAGCAGCAGGCAAGAAAAATTGACCAACTTCGCTAAAAAATTAAATCAATATTTCTTAACGCTAGTATATAGATTGGTCGCTATTGTCTGCTAATACAAAAACAATTCATCCAGCGTATATGTTAAAGTAGGATTGGTATCCGCAAGATTGAATGGCCATACATTCTCGTGAAAGATTGCTTAAGTGGTACTGACACAGCCTTCGGATGGTATTATACATTAGGGATGACAAGAAAAAGTCCTATTAATTATTTCTTTCCTTTTATGCTGACGGAAAACGGAAATTTGATTTAAAAAATGCAAAAATGGACACACCGATGCATGAAATTGCGATAATTTTGATATTTAATTATAAATTATCTTCACGCTTAAATCAACCTGAAATGTCAAACATCATACAAAAACTCCTTAAGAAGGATTGCAGGCACAATTTCTTACTATGTTCAACTACATATTGTAGAATCGGTGTTTAGAAAGGTCTGTTTTGTCAGCATTGTGATGGGGAGAAGAAAGCAAAGTATTTCATACAAATCAATCTAGAGATTAATTGGAAACGAACAAATTAAAATTATTGATTTCCCTCGAATACAAAGTAAAAATTTAAAAAGAAGCAACAGTATTGTGAATATAATCCAAAATTGCCCTTAACGTTTTATCGCAAGTCTAAAAATATTGAATATTCCAAATGAATTCATTTGTATTCCAAATAAATTTCAATCTTTACTATGCTCATGTACCAAAAGCCTGGAATATTTTTGATATGCCAACATTCTTGACGTATCACAATGCTATAATCCAAAATGTGTGTAAATCAATTCACATTATTCCCAACATAGTTATTTAACAATTTTGTCCGAAATTAGTTTTGAGCACTTTGTGATTTCAGTGAATAATAATTTGAACAAATAAATCCTGTTAAATGAAAACTTTAGAACTAAAAGACTGGATTCACTTTTATTGCTTAGATAGGATAGGAATGATTGATTCTACTATAGTCGGCCCTGATATATATAAATATATAGCACAATTAGAGGAAAATGACGAGGGTCATATTTAATGAAATTTTGCACCAAAGTAAACAAAATTTGTTTCTTGAATCTTCTATGGGAATAATCAATTGTGTATCTTGAAATCAAAACCAAATACAGATATTTACCCAACGTAATAATAATTGAAATATTCTATAAACAATCATAAACAAAAGATAGCTATATAATATGTTAGTAATGAAAAAATGCATTAGTCAGTAGGCCGAAACCCTAAATTATGGACAAAATTCAATCACGCAAAACAAATTAAATATACACAACATAAAGTCATGGACAAAAGACATCACAGAATAAAAAAAATTAAATAGCCATAACAGTTTGGACAAAATGATATCATGCAATGTCATCAATATCAAAGAAGCAACCATTCAGTGATTAGATTTAGACAAACTAATATCATGGCATGTCATCAATATCAAAGAAGCAACCATTCAATGATTAAATTTAGACAAACTAATATCATGGCATGTCATCAATATCAAAGACGCAACCATTCAATGATTAAATTTAGACAAACTAATATCATGGCATGTCATCAATATCAAAGAAGCAAATATTCAATGATTAAATTTAGACAAACTAATATCATGGCATGTCATCAATATCAAAGAAGTAACCCATTCAATGATTAAATTTAGACAAACTAATATCATGGCATGTCATCAATATCAAAGAAGCAACCATTCAATGATTAGATTTAGACAAACTAATATCCTGGCATGTCATCAATATCAAAGAAGCAACCATTCAGTGATTAAATTTAGACAAACTAATATCATGGAAAGTCATTTTCAGGTTCCGAATCTTTTGTTAACGTCTGCGTTCTTCAAGCAGGGAATTGTTTATTTCATAGTCATTTTGCTAAAATTCCCTAACCAAAATACAGTATGTATGTATGTATGTATGTATGTATGTATGTATGTATGTATGTATGTATGTATGTATGTATGTATGTATGCATGCATGCATGCATGCATGTACCCATTTAAGCACGGACGGACGGACGCACACACGCATGCACAGACGGACGGACGCACGCACGCACTCACGTACGTACGTACGTATGTATGTGTGATTGTATATATGCATATATTTGTCACTTGCAGAACCATATATATAAAAGATTTTTTAAATATTTGTACAGCTGTATTATATGACGTATTTTGTTTGGCGGTGCATTTTGAGAAAAATTATGTCAGTGATGAACAAACTACAAATATTGACAAGAAAACAGTAAAATCATTTCCTGTTTTTATAAAATAAAATAATTATTTCAAATATCAGATTTACAATTTCTCGAGATGACCTTAATACAAAACAAATGATGGATTACCAACTTCTTTATAACTCTCTCTCTCTCTCTCTCTCTCTCTCTCTCTCTCTCTCTCTCTCTCTCTCTCTCTCTCTCTCTCTCTCTCTCTATATATATATATATATATATATATATATATATATATATATATATATATATATATATATATATATATATATATAATATTTGCGAGGATGCTTCATTTAATCCACATTTAAATCATTTCATGCAAATTGTTTTCAAATGTGTAGGTGGTGATCAGAATTAAGAGTCCACTAATGTCCATACTTGAGCTCGATGCGATGATAACAAACCTGGAATTTGTGGATGAAATAAATTCTACAATTTATAGAAAACCTTTATAAGCATTTTTGTAAGAGTCAAATACGATGCAGAAATCTAGTACAATAATCTGACTATTGCAAATTAGTCTTACATCACAAATATTTCAAAATAACAGGACTTGAAAGGAATTAAATGTGGTATAAAAAGAGAGAGAGAGAGAGAGAGAGAGAGAGAGAGAGAGAGAGAGAGAGAGAGTTATACATATACACCAGAATGGAAAGTGCTATCTCTAGCTTCTACAGAAGAATGCTAGATACTAAAAGGCAGAATAAATAATATACAATATAACTAATACTATTATATTGGTTAGAGAATCTTTAATTCGTACTTTTCGGAGCTGAATATATATATATATATATATATATATATATATATATATATATATATATATATATATATATATATATATATATAAACGCATTTTAAAATTGGAAAATAAGGATATACATTGAAATTAATAAGGTAACATGGTATTTTTTGTTCTATTTGAAGGATTTATAGAACTGGGACGATAATTAATAAGTTATAAGGCACAATCTTCATCATTACGAAAGTAAAGTAATTGCAGTTATTAAACAGAAAGAGCATATTTATCATTACTGAAATGTTTATAGAAATTTCTTAAAGCAAAATTGTAAGTAACGTTGAAACTGAACTGATGAACTCGATGAGTTAAATGACATTTGTCAATACTAATTAAGAACAGAAATATAACATTTATTCAATTTAATTACCGAACTCATTGATCAACAAGCACTGTTGTAAAGTTCGAGGCCCTCTTCAGAAAGAAACGTGCTGACGCGTGTCCTTTAGAATGTGAGATGACTGAGGATCATGTGTTGACATGAAAAGTTTACGAGTTTGATTGTGTTCATCGGATTATCCCAGGTCTGCTACCACGAAGACTGCACTTTATTCTACTCAGGGGGTCGTAACCTTTAACGTAAATTTGTGCTTTAAAACGCAGAAGGTTTCTACTCCAACCCAGCCACTTCCTCCAAAATGTTTCGAAACAAACATTTTTCAGTCTGAAGTTACCAGCTTTCGAAAGAAAATGTTTCTCGTGCTGACGACTATTAACCAGTGCAACCTAAATTAACCAGAAATTGAAGCTTAACACCCCGTTTACCAATTATAATTCGTATATTACATGTGCTACACATCTCTTTTGTGCGAATGACCAGTTTCAAACTTTGCTCTTTAAACTTCAATTTGTCCTCACAACAACTACAACCAGTTTAAAACAGTTTAAAATGTTCTAGTTTAGAAAGTTTGCCAGCAGGAAATAACTTCGTCACATGCATGAATGGTGTTAGTAATGACATCGACTTGTCCATTTTGGAATCTGTCTAGAGCTGTCGAGGTTATAGACAAGCTCTGCAGGGTATCACCCATTGATGACTCAAGATTCGAAGAGAACGGCCAGAACGGTAATCGTCCTATGATATAAGTAAAGGTTTATCGAGAATTTGAAGGAGCTAGTTAATATGATATTTTGTCTAATAATTCTAACAAACGGCGATTGTCGTATATTCTTACCCCGTTGGTAGCAACGTAAGATTGCTAATCAAAGGGTAGCGCTACGGATTATGTACCCGCCTACGCCACCCAGGGTCTGCGGCCTCATTGTGTTTTTGAGTAAGACTCTAAACTCTTTTTTTTTCTTTCTCTTCATGAAATAGCAAATTAAAGTACTGAAAATGCCGGTCAAAACCAATGTAACCCTTAAGACTTGGATCGATGAAAGCCTTTTTGTTTAACTTTTCTACTTCGACGTTCTAGTTTATTGATCAAGTCATTGCTGGAATCCGTGACAGGTAAATGAAGAAGTGCCGTCGCTTTTTTTAAGATTGTAATAGTTAAGTTTTCTTAAACGTATTCATGATTATCCTGGTTCCGAAACAAAAAACTATTTTTCTTTGATCTGGGGCCACATTTTGCTTGTTTTGTCTTAACCAGTCTGGGAAAATCATTTTGAAATAAGAACTCAAACCAGCCTGTGATGGTCAGTACGTTTGATTATGAATCAATGTATATCAGGAGAAAACAAAGATGTTTACTCTCTTTTAATGTATACATGTGTGTGACTTCTTTTACGAAAACGGTGTGCTTGTGTAAAATGCTAATGAAAACCATCTTTAAAAGTATAATGACGTTATAGGCTTCTAAAAACGTTTGCAGATGTTTTCACTTAAATGCGCCTTTTATCGATTGATGTGTGACATACAAGTTCGAGATTGTAGGGACATTTAAAGCAGTGATATATGACATATAAGTTCGAAATTCTAAACACTTAAAAAGACGTGATGTATGACATGTAAGTTTTAGATTGTATTGTAATTTAAGGCCGTCATATATGCCATAAGTGTTCGAGATTGCAGGGACATTTAAAGCTGTGATGTATGACATATATGTTCGAGATTGTAGTGACATTTAAAGCCGTGAAGTATGACATATATGTTCGAGATTGTAGTGACATTTAAAGCCGTGATGTTTGACATAAGTTTTCGAGATTGCAGGGACATTTAAAGCTGTGATGTATGACATATATGTTCGAGATTGTAGTGACATTTAAAGCCGTGAAGTATGACATATATGTTCGAGATTGTAGTGACATTTAAAGCCGTGATGTTTGACATAAGTTTTCGAGATTGCAGGGACATTTAAAGCTGTGATGTATGACATATATGTTCGAGATTGTAGTGACATTTAAAGCCGTGAAGTATGACATATATGTTCGAGATTGTAGTGACATTTAAAGCCGTGATGTTTGACATAAGTTTTCGAGATTGCAGGGACATTTAAAGCCGTGATGTATGACATATATGTTGGAGATTGTAGTGACATTTAAAGCCGTGATGTATGACATATAAGTTCAAGATTTCAGTAACATTTAAAGCCGTGATATATGACATAAGTGTTCGAGATTGCAGGGATATTTAAAGCGGTGATGTATGACATATATGTTCGAGATTTTAGGGACATTTAAAGCCGTGATATATGACGTAAGTGTTCGAGATTGCAGGGACATTTAAAGCCGTGATGTATGACATATATGTTCGAGATTGTAGGGACATTTAACGCCGTGATGTATGACATAAACGTTCCAGATTTCAGTGGCTGTTTAAGCCGTGATGAGATGATTGGTAAGATGTTTTTTTTAAACAAAAAATAATTTTTTTTATGTTTAAGGAGATATTCCTAGTGCAGTACGTTGCGTACATAAAAAGTAAATAAAAAGATACAAATATATATGAAAGTATACATCTACCAAAGTTATCATTATTACATTATCTCGTTATTCTAGTTTGACATGTAACAGATGACATATGATGTTTAGTTTACAGTAGTTTCCTCGGTTTGTTAAGAATTATTTCATTTAGAGACAGGAAACAGAACTGAATATATAAAAAAATTAAACATGGAGAATTCCCTTGCCAACAACTTTGGCTGTTGTAGTACTGTTGTTTTTACATATTTAGGTGTGAAATATAGAGACACATTGGCGAAATAATTGTCATATATTTGTTTCTTTCATACATTTTCACGTGTGAAAAATATATCCTTATATTTTCTAAGGTGAAAATATAAAATCTCCCATCATGCCATATGATTCTTGATTGTGTGTGTATGCCCATAAACGTTGTACAAAACGAACACTTTGTAAGCTAGAACAAATAAATATAAACTGTCTTTAATTATATTTTGTATTAGCGTCTTTCATTTGTGCAAGGTAGATTACTTACTGTGTTATGGTCAAACGGAACGTTTTTGACTTTAATTAAGCAATATAAATCATGTCTTTTGTAAAAGTTATACATAACGCAAACTTTAATAATAATAATAATAATAATAATAATAATAATAATAATGTATAAGTTGTCTGTACTACACAGTAAAGACTTCATTTCTATTCATTTTTAAACGGTCATGATTATTCTGGGGTTAAATACTTTCGTATACAGGTTATAGGCAACATGTATTTTTTGGCTTAAATGTGAAATAGAAGGCAACAGTTAAAATGTCAAAGGTCAAAGGTCACAAAACGGAAGGGATTGTAACATAAGGTTTTTCATAATGCGACCAGCATGCTAATCTCTTCCAATTTTAACTTAAAGTGGTTTTCAGTTTTACTAAGAACTTTAAACTGATGCATGTCTTTTTTCTATTCTAACGTTGAATCTATTAAAGTTAATTCACAAACTGAAGTGAAGTACACTTCTTAAATCTAAATGTACTTTGAATAAATTATTTTTTTGCTTTTGTCAAGTCTTTGTAGGGTATGCAGCATGGACGCAATTGAAATGACCCGTTAATAAGCTTAGAATAAAAGATATTTTGCAATACTTGAGGCCTGATGTATCTGTATTGGCGGTAATTGGGTGAAGCCTTATGGTGAAGACACACAATTAACAGATTTCAAATATTTTTGCGTGTATCTCGATTTTTGAAATTTTTACCTCGTTCGTAAATAGCAATTTATTTGATTTTAATCATCTGGTACAAAAAATAATGATCCTAGTCATTTTAATGTCATGATTAGTGAAAGTTACATGCAAATTACCGGTTTATTTAAGCACGGAAGAAATCTTTAACTATGTATGATATTGACATAATAATTGTTCTGTTGTCTTGCATGTTATTTATCAAGCAACTACCTTTATCCTTCCAAATAGTCATTGCTTTCAGATATCAAAATCGCAGTTGTACTACTAAAATTATACAAAGATATCTAACTATACTCCAAAAGCGGAATACTTTATTGCAATAAACAATATCTAGGGTAATAGTGAGGATTTGACTCACGTAAATATACTTATTTATAGAGACAAATAGACTTATACTTGGAAATAGAGATACAAACTATATGTTCAAATGAGACATTTGAGACACAATGGATGAGATTTTCATATATGCTGCCAGACATGATGTTTAAGCTAACAGCTTTCAAATGCAGAGAGCAGATTATTTACTCTGCGGGAAGAAATAAAGATAAGAGGTTACGCAATTGCAAAAACGTCGAAATCAGACCCTGAAAGATATGAAAACGACATAGGGAAGATAAATAAATATATCAAGAAAGAGACAGATACAACTAAAAATAAATTGCACGAACAGATGGATAGGTTATCACGAAAAGCACAATTAAGTCTGCCTTTAACAGAATTAGACATATTAGAAACAACGTTGTAACAATGTAAGAGACCGAGAAAAAGCAACACTGGCTTTTCACCTAATAGTTTAAATAAATGTCCAGAATAGGTGCAATAGGTCTTTAATATTAAATACTATTTTACAATATTAAATACTATTTTACAATATTAAATACTATTGTGTTGATATCAAACATTATTAAAGCAAGTGTAGTTGTTAATGGCGAAGGTTCTGGTGGTGGACAGATACAACACTGACATGACACTATGATTTTTTTGTCTTCCTTCTTCTGCCAACCATCTCTGCCCTCTGAAAAGAAGTATGCCTTTTTCGCATTTAAGGTAATCATATTTTGTTGCCGCAAGCAATTGACCTTTTTCGCAAGTAACGTCATTCAGTCTCTGACCCATACTTTGTTGTCACCCATTCCCAGTTATGTTCAGCGTTGTAGGATCCCACTCTTTTCTGTAATCATATTATATATTGTAGATTTACAGTCGAGACTTGAAGGTAGGTTAACATAATAACATACTGTGGGAAATTGTTTTCGTGCGGTGCTGTTGATTTGAAATTAAAGCATGATCTCCAGATCAGTCCTAAAATGAGTTTATTTAAAAATAGGCAATAGAAAATTTAAAACATGATTTCACTCTCAGGTACACTTATAACTGTTGAATGCCAATAAGATATCCCGCACTCAGCTGGGGCCAACCATATCACCCAAAGATGTTTATTCTTACAGAAATGTATATCAGATTTGTCTTCCAATGTTTGTAGTCATGTAGCTATACAAAACGTTTAATGTTTTGTTTGCTACAGTCATTCTTAGAGTAATATATTTTCATCTTGCTAATAGTATTTGTGAAATGCCGTAGTTAACTTGACGATAAAACCAAATTGCATTCCAATACAAGAAGTACTATTTGTTGATATTTTATCTGAAGCCTATTATGTTACTGGAACAGATTTCAACACATTTAATAAATCACGAATGAACACATTTGCCATCATTGTCTATCATAATTTATGCTTGTTACATGTTACTTTCTGGCAACTTTACTCAGTGCGTGCAATACAATTTCCAGGATCATGATATATATATATATATATATATATATATATATATATATATATATATATATATATATATATAATTCATCTAAATACAAGTAAATTTTACATTGAAACAACACTTTAATTGGCTGCATAGTTTTACATAATTACAGTTTGCATCTATTTATCAATCCATGATTACTTAAGTAGCTTGATGGATATGAAATCAAGACTCTACCTTATATTGTTGTTGACGACATAAGAATAAAAATTATAACAATAAAAACAATGGTAGTCCCATTCTTAATGGTGTTTCGTTATTTGTTCTTCCTCAAATTGATTTAAATAGCAAGGAAAGTATTCTCATCGATTTTCCCCCAGAAAGTCATCTTCAAAATAACATAAACGCAAGGACAAAGATTAGTGCGGGTAGTGGTCCACAGGGCGTGTATTATTTTTCTTCATTATACTGTGTTAGACAAGCTAATGCATCCTTAGTAAAAGCGTATCAAAATTGCTTTTTGACACAAAATTTCGTGACCGAACATATTACAGAGTGTAAATTGCATATTCTTGAGTAAATGACTTCTAACCTGAAACATAATGGATTTCAGTATGCATGTTACTGCTTCCCAATGATTGCCGACATCGAAGGCATGTGTTAAACTGGAAAGGTTCAAGTAATTTAAATGGTTTTGCCAGCAAGACCACATATGAGAAACTCTTTTGAAAAATAGTTTTACCGACATATTAAAACACCGATCCCGATCGGATGCAGTGGTCATTTGACTGCGAGATTACATACGAAAGCTTCGCAATGGTCTGAAAATTTGGTGTTTTGTAAGTTTGTTGAAAATGATTTTTTTGAAGAAGACAAACGACTATAGAAACTAAGAAAAAAATTGTTAAGGACTTTTAAGTCAGGAAACAGTATGGTAAAAAGCGTTTACACACTTGTAAATGTTCTTATAAGCCTAGTGTAGAGAGATATTGACAAACATCCTCTTGCGTATGCTTCCAATAATAAGCCTTGTTAACATTATTCACCAACATCCTTTAAACTATGCTTCCAATAATAAGCCTTGTTAAGAATCATCTTTAGAAGCTCTAAGTTCTTTACAACATCTATAATGATATGACTACAAAAAAATAAAAAACAAAACAAACACCATGAAATTAGAAAACATAAAAAAATGCTGAAAACATTTAAGGTAGGAAACATTATTACATTTTAAAGTTTGTTCTTGCAGTCGAAAATGTGCGTTTTAAGAGCTTTCTTTAAAGGGATCACTGTGTCTTTGTTTCTATCTTCAATTGGCAATTCATTCCACGTTGCTGGGCCCTGGTATGCAAACAAAAACGTTGTCCATATGAATTCGTTATCATAGTGGGAATAATGAGTATAGGATTGTCAGAAGAGGAGCGTTATTATCTTGCTGGTGTATACACATGGGTGAGGCCTGAGAGGTATATTGAACTGGAGTCGGTCAGTGAAACGTAGCACAGAGAACTTGTCTAACATTGTGACAATTAACAGCCCGACTCGTTCTACATAACTTAGCAAATAAAATATGTTTGAACTTATATTCAGCTTTGCATTTTTGTTTCTCACTGAGGTTTAAGTACAGAACCTGCATTACTTTAAATCTTCTCTTTTTTTAACGTTATGCCTGTAATTGTTAAATGTAGTTTTTGAATTATACAAGTAAACAAAATAATTGAATTAAGTTTCAATGACCGGCCTCATTTGGACTATATCTTAAAGCAGTTTATGGTTGCATGTGTGTTGATCTACACGGTGAAATAATATGAATAGTCGTTACGAATACAGGAATAATAATAATAATAATAATAATAATAATAATAATAATAATAATAATAATAATAACATTACTACTACTAATATTATTATTACTACTACTACTACTACAACTACTACTACTGCTACTACTACTACTACTAATGACTTTGTGTAGGGCCTGATATTTAGAAGATCTAAGCGCTTTACAGCATCAATATGATCTGACTACAAAAAAAATACATTACAAAACATTAAAAGAATGCTAAAAATATTTACGGTAGGAAAGGTTATTAGTTCTTTGAGTTTGTTTTTCTTGCAGTCGAAAAAGTTTTTTTCTTTTTAAAGAGCACTCCTGAAAGGGATCACTGTGTCCTTGTGTCTAATTTCAACGGGCAATTTGTTCCACGTTGCAGTCATACAATTATTTATTTCTGCTCTTCATATATTTATTTTTTAACCTAATTACAATTTGCAAAACCAAAATGATTCAAACAGGATGACAGATAAAATAAGATGTAAGATGGTACATACTGTTATAAGGAATCAAGCTGATCATACATTTAGCAGCGAATTATGTAATTGTCTTGTTAACTGCTGATACATAAATGAGCAGAAAGGAGAAGAATTTTAACTTCCAGTTGTCCATTACGAGATATTTGGTTTGATAAAAAAAACAAACAAAGACGAAAATCAGCTTCACTGAAAACTGATTAAGACGGTTGCATAAAATAACTCCTGTATTATTGCATACCTCTTAATTTAATGGAAAATGATTTGTGTTAATTAAAGGTTGAAGAACAAGAATAAGAGCTCATATACGTTTATTCTTCTGCTGCATTAAAAAAAATATAAGCTATGTTTTACGTCACAACTTTAGTTCTTTATACAGTTCCAAACCATGGCTGCGTTATGTCACAATCTGAGTTTTAAACACCGTTCCAACCATGAATATTGCTGTATTATGTCACATTTAAATTTTTGTATACCGTTCTTAACCAATTTAATTAAAGTTTTGGACACCGTTCCTAATCATGGATATTGCTGTATTATGTCACATTTAAATTTTTGTATACCGTTCTTAACCAAGATAATTAGAATTTTGGACACCGTTCCAAACACGGATCGTGCTTAACCATGAATGCGCTTTTTTGTTTCTCACAAATTTAGCCAAAGCTGTTCTCCTAGCGGCAATAGGTTGTAAAAGGTACAAGGGCAATGAACAGAAATGTAAATTTTGATTTGTGTATATACACGACTTCGTATTCTGCCGTGAACTAACTCTCTCCAGATTTGCAGAGTTCTTTGATGTGATGTATGCTTTGTTGAAGCAATTTTGATAATTTATAAAGGTTTGTGAAAGGTTAATTATAAGGATTATAAGATGGCGTTGCATGTTTACGCACACATATATCATCGTTAATGTCTGTGGAAACGATCTTTGAAATTAGTCATCTGAAGATTTTTCGAGTAGTATCCTCTTAATTAGGTACTCGTGATTTCAATTAGCAGGATATCTTACTTAATGAGGTTATTTTTATTTTTTTTAATAGACAACACATTTTCTTCTAGTTAAAATGAAAATCATAGGCTGCTGGAGAAGGTTCTCTGGGTAAAAGGAAGTTTCAAGGTTTACT
The DNA here is from genome assembly GCA_029339505.1 of Unio delphinus. Classification (NCBI taxonomy): domain Eukaryota; kingdom Metazoa; phylum Mollusca; class Bivalvia; order Unionida; family Unionidae; genus Unio; species Unio delphinus. The sequence continues at coordinate 1,951,054 of JAQISU010000109.1, read as the reverse complement.
TTTCATTCCGAGAAATGACGTTTAATATTGTTCATGTTTTGGTGAATTGTTAGGCATATAAATAAAATATTGTTTTATATATCGCCAGTCGCCCCCAGTGGCCGAGTGGTCTCAAGTGCTCTCCGTTACGGATCACTGCCATCTCACCTCTGTCTTGCGTGGGTTCGAGTCTCGGATTCGGCCAATGTGGGTATGTGAGAAAGTTTGCCAGTAGCTTCTCGTGGGTCGTGTTTCCTTCTGGCGCTTTTCCCGGGTTCTTCTACCACCGTTAATACTGGCCGCCATATTTAGCTTATCGTGTCCTGAAAAATGGCGTTAAACCCTACAAAAACAACAACGTCGTTAGCGACACAATCCATGTTGTACAAAGAGTAATAGCAAATAAACATTTGATATATCATTTATTTTTTTAGGGTGTTTTTTTAGGGTGCAGCAATACAACATCAGATTTGTAAACTAAGGGTTACGGGTTCGATACCAGCTCATGATAGCGCGGTTTGGGTGACTTTGTTTGTTACTGAGAAATACACACGGCTCCCTTTTCCGTTGCATCATGTATCTCAGAGGTGTATAACCTGTGACCCTTGTTCTGTCTGGCCCTCAGAGCAAAGTAAAACATCACATAAATTGGGTTCGTAAACAGTAATTATTTTTAAAAAAATTAGTGTCTGCGACCGTCGAGTGTTCTTGGACGATAAAGGTTGTGTTGCCCTGATGTATCTAACAAATGTTGAAAGTGCCATTAAAAACCAACCAACAAAGCAAAACATCTATTTTCGTAAGCTATATACATTTTTTTTAAAGTGATGAACCGTTAAGTTTGATATATTTCTACAATCAACCGTTGTTCTATAATTTTAATGTCACTGCCAAGACTATACAATATTTAACAGTAATTTCGTGAAATATCACTATGATGAAGAAATGTACCGTACATGGTCGATAGGCCAAGTTATGTCTAAACTTTAAGATTTAAGAAGAAATATAACAATGGCTATCCTTTGACGGGGTATAATACACTATTCGAATGAAAACAATAATAAAAACTGGATTGTCCATCAGGGTATTGCAGTCAGAAAACTACAAACTATTTAAATTCTCGTTCAAGTACCTCAGCCAAAGTGCAGCTTTTATAATTTGTTTCGTAATTCTAATTATTTTTTAAAACAAGAAAAAGTTATAATATTTTGACCAAGTATTAAGCTCCTCCCGCTATAAGGTTTTACTGATTGCATGCTAATAACTGAACATGGTCATCTAATCGATACCGTACAAGTTTCAAATAGTAGTCGCGCCATTATATTTCGCAATCTTTGCCCATGGGTTATATCGGAATTGACTGAAGAATAATTGGCTTCTTGCATGATAAACTAAACAAGCCATCGCATTTTTTACATCACACCTTAAAAAGTTAATTTCAGTAGTCATACAAATATTCTGTTTAACTCGTGCACATTATTATCAACGGTCTGAGAACATGCATGTGATCAAATGCGGCAGGTATCCATGATGTCGTGCGTCATGTTGTCGCATTATACGTCACTATTCAATGACTCTACTTGAAATGATCTCAAAAATACAAACTTCGGTATTGTTACAAGCCAGAGGTCTTTATTTAACCGAGAGGTTGTCAAACCCTGGCGCGATTCCCTCTAAAAGTCATAAGTTTATCCCAAATTTCCAAAGGCTTTCCATAAATTAATTTTACTCTAATTTATGCAAGACCACGTTTCTCTAGCCTGCCTAATATCATTATATCATTATAATCATATCCTATCATTCAGAAAGCATATTACATTTCATAATGTGAAAAGAGGTGCATCTTTACAGTCAAGCGCTGTTAAGTGTGAAGGATACTTTTAAAATAAAACACGTTTAAGTAGAGATGGCTGCTTAACACATGATAATAATAATCAAGAACGTGATACTGATGTTTGCATGAACAAAATGATTCCTGTCACGCGTCTTTTACTTAGAATTATATTGCGATTTATTAGTTTGATTGGTAGATCAAGAAAATGCTAACAAAACGCTCAATCCATTAGAACGGTAATCTAGTAAGTCCGTCTATAATGTGTTTGTTTACACCTTTACATGAAATAATTTTGGATATACTATGGAGCTGAATTCAGACATTCTCTCTTTTTAACGTCGGGCGATAAAAGGCAAAGTTCATAATGCTTCAAATCGTAAAGTGATTCCCATTAAATTATGGCTCTTTCCTCTCCGATCTTGATATCTTTGAATGGGAAGATGGTTTATGATAGATCTTATCTTGGCATTAGAGGTAAGTCTACCATTTGAAACCAATATTGTAGTAATTATGAAACAAATATAATCTTTTATAGACATCAAGGAGGAGATAGACTTCTTTATATCTTTATGTCATTTTGATTAAATATTAGAAAGAAACGTTCCTAGTACTAGATTAATGGAAGAGCTGGTTACGAGCACGCCGTTGTTGGTGCCTTGTAGTCTGAGAGAGCATGGGGAGAGCCTTCCTACACTAGATTAAGGGAACGACATTGGACGGATTTTTATTCACAATTATTAAAAAAAACATTGTGTAGACTAATGCAAACGTATTAGGAAATATATAATTACCCTTATTGTTAATTATTATTATTGTTATTTATTATTATTATTATTATTATTATTATTATTATTATTATTATTATTATTGAGGACACATTTTAGCTATCTGAGCGACCAACTCAAATTTAGCCAAAAATTATATGCACTTTAAGATGGCTGATCTGCTAGATGTCGAAATGTATCCACAGCTCTAAACGTCAACTTCTAATATACTTTAAGAGACTATTGTAACATGACAAAGGCTTGAACAAGTTTCAATTTGAATCTGTCTGTATGCACTAACTTCTATCTAAACGGTTCTCTTATCGCTGTTGTGGAGGAGAATAAATCTGCAGGTCTTTGAGTTTGTTCTAAACTTTCCATCCCCATATTACATATCACAAAGAAAAAATTCAGAAGACATTATATTTAATACAAGGCGTGCCAAACACAGATTGGAGAGCAGACCGGAAAGTCATAAACTGGTTATGTTCATAAAGGTTTTTAAAAAGACTGAAACTTGATTATTACCTGACAGTGCATGAGTTAGCTCGCAGGTAAAATCGAAAGTTTACCTCGACTCTACTGCGCACTGATTAGCTTGTAAGAAAATCGAAACTTGATTATTACCTAGTTGTGCACGGATCAGCTCACAAATCTTACTTTCATATACCTGATCCGATTCTTAAATAGGCAATGCAATCCTGTCTGCAGTGAGCTTTTAGAACTTTACCCTCAGTCAAGAACCACATGAACTTGATTATTAACAAGGTCATGTCAAACATGCACTAATGCACAACATTTAATAATGGAGCCCACCATTATTATTATTATTATTATTATTATTATTATTATTATTATTATTATTATTATTATTATATATATCACCAATAATAACTATTCCATGGGCCTCATCAGGTGATGGAAGCAAACAATAAACTTGTCCGTATGATTTGCTGCGGATTTCCTGGCAATTTTTGTTCTTCTTCTGGCTATTGTTTTTGCTTGTTTTCGTTTTAGTGTTTGTTATGGTTAAAGTATTTACACAACATTTCTATCAGCCATGATTATGTTGCCACATTTGCGCAAAGTATATTACATTGGTGAAAACATTCTTTTGGTGTTCCTGTTTCAGATATGTATTTCAATATTTCTTTCACCTCCTGACTTCCGTCGTCGGATCAACGTCTTTTATATCAATACCAAAAACATTGATATGTTCTCAGAAGTTCGTCTTATCCGAATATAGCCTGCACCACTTTCGATTAAATTCTCACTCGCATTATACGCTTTACATTGGACGTATGTACAATTTCCATCAAATGAAATCATTAGGGTACTGTACAATATATGTACAATTGCTATCAAATAAAATCATTAGGGTACTGTACAATGTATATACAATTTCCATCAAATGAAATCCTTAAGGTACTGTACAATGTATTTACAATTTCCATCAAATGAAATCATTAGGGTACTGTACAATATATGTACAATTGCTATCAAATAAAATCATTAGGGTACTGTACAATGTATATACAATTTCCATCAAATGAAATCCTTAAGGTACTGTACAATGTATATACAATTTCCATCAAATGAAATAATTAGGGTACTGTACAATGTATTTACAATTTCCATCAAATGAAATCATTAGGGTACTGTCCTTTCACTGAAACTAGTTTTCTCAGAAATTCAGTCACTGACACGTATTGTTTCCACGAGATGGGTAGTTATGAGGATAAAGCCAAAATCAAAAGGGATGAGTAAAGTGGAATCAGTTTGGTCACAGGTTGAGACACCTCACACCGTCAGATTTGGGTTGTTTTATATTTTGGTGGGTTGCTGAAATCTTATTACAGGCTTACAGCTAAAAGGATGTTGTAGAATCGATGAAAACATCCAACCGTAAAGTGAGGTACAACTCCCGCCCATCCCCCCCCCCCCCCCTGTGGATGCCCGTGGCATGTCCTTGTCCGGTGATGGGCACTTCAGTTATATTCCTTTGTGGTGTGAAGCTGTCGCGCATGGCTATAAGAAACACATTGTAGAGGTGCCAAGAATGGGGTATCTCCCCAAATTATTGATCTTCAAGCTGTAAAAAATTTGGCAATGTACATCTTTGTCAGCCAACATTTGATTTGTCTGCACCATTTGACACAATAGACCATTATATATTACTTGACCGTCTCCAACATGTATTTGGCATTCAGAATATAGCCTTACAGTGGTTCAAGTCCTACTTAGTCAACAGGACACAAATTGTATCTGCAAATGGAATAGATTCCAGCCCAGTTGATCTATGTTGTGGTGTTCCACAGGGGCCTATTCTTGGACCTATTCAATTCATTCTATACACTCAACCGCTCTTAAGTGTCATAGATCATCACCCAGAGTCTCTTGAAACGTCAAAAAATTCAAAACACAGCTGTTCGGATCTTCTTTAGAGTATCTCGATCAGATCACACCTCACCACTGCTTTGTACCCTACACTGTCTATCAATTCAATACAGAATCAAACACAAAATTTGTTCTCTGTGCTATGTTTCACTGACAGACTCCAGTCCAACATACCTATCCGGCCTCACCCATGTGTATACATCAGCAAGATACTTACGCTCTTCTTCAGACAATCGTATACTATATTGTTGCCACTTTGAAAACGAAGTCATATGGACAATGTTCTTTTGCATACCAGGTAATGTGGAACGAATTGCCCATTGAAATTAGACACAAAGACACAGTAGTCCCTTTTAAGAGTACTCTTAAAACACTATTTTCGAATGCAGGAACAAACTTAGAGACGAAATAATGTTTGGTATCTTATATTTTCAGCATGTTTTTATGTTTTCCAATTTCATTGTTTTTGTCATTTGTTTTTCTTTAGTGTAGTCATATCATTATAGATGTTGTATATAGAATCTATGTTGGGGTTTGGACCGAAACAATGAAATCCCAGCCTAGGGGTTATATTATTTGTCTCCCCACGAGGCTTGTCTGAGTGGGGAGACATATAATGTAACCCCGCGGTTGGGATTTCATTGTTTCGGTCCAAACCCCAACGTAGATTTTTTTCTCACCCAATATTATCCTTTAAAGTAAAAATATCTCTTTAAAAGTGTGCACCTCGCAATGTTAACATGTGATGCATGAATACAAATAAGCTAATGAGGGCTGTGGTGTGACCGTTGCTTCCGAAGTACACAGTTCATACGCGTGAGCAAAGAAAAATAACAACATAAAACGCCGCATAGTAATGAGGTATTATCACATTTAATATATGGATGTTATATGAAATTAACAATAAATAGTTAAAATTTATTAGAAAGAAACTGTTTCCTTTCATCATTTCCAATTTTGAGTACCCCACAGGTATACTCAGCTGAAGCACAACGGAGATGCTTAACAAAATTATAATAGAGCATGATTGACATAACACATTTCTGGCTGTTGGTAAGTTTTCCGTTCTTGTTTAGAGAGTTGGGATGCTTTGAAGTGTATAGGTATATAGTCTTATGTGCAAGGATCAGTTTTTTGACAGTTCATTTCAAACACCATTGAGAATTTTATCCTATCTGTAAAATCTGCACAGTAAATTTTCAGGTCAGCTTCATTAAATGTAGCTAACTGCTTTAGCTACATTTAATGATCTGAAAATGTACTGAGCTAGTCCTGCATATACTTGACCATGCTAGTTTGAACGAACTAACATAATATCAAAACCTCGAAATAGTATGCGTGTGTGTATTTGTCTCTATGAAAATGTTTTTGTTTTGGTGTGTTTTTAAGACAGATTGACCTTAAGTAACTATGTTTTGGTTATATATTATTTGTTGTTGTTGTTGTTGTTGTTGTTTTATTTGAGAACAACTATGGCGCAGCAGAAGACAAGAAGTTTTTTTTTTGTGGTTAAAAGTAGTTCTCAGAGCGTGGACACCATGACTGAGACGACTGGTCTGAGATGACTAGACTGAGATAAGAAAAGTAAGGTTAGCAAAACAGCTAGATTTCTCTGTCGATTGGGTGTGAAAAAGCGCTTAGTGCTTCTAAAGATTAGGCGCTATACAAATTCCTCACATTTATTATTATTATTATTATTATTATTATTATTATTATTATTATTATTATAATTTGAAAGTAGAGATGCCAACGTTGACCATGTGCATGAATTCATAGACTCACAACAACAAAAATCTTTCAAAAGAAGCAGGCGACTGAACGTTATGTCAGAAATGTGCAGCGTTGGCTGAATGCTAACTACTTTGTAAGCAAATGAGCACTCACGTAGTGTAGGCGATTTACGTTTTGTTTGATTAAATTCGTTTTGGAATGAACTAAAATAGATGTTTAGTGGACCACCACATTCATAACTTTTTTGATACAATGTTGTATCGTTCTATTTGAATGTATCACCGAAGACTATATTTTCCAGAAAATCCGTTATTTTGAGCTTTCAATTTTTTTTATTTATTTATGCAGACCTTTCTAGATCAGCCTGTAGGTGTAACCCAGTACACGTGCAAAAGCCGCTTTGCTTTTACAACAGACTGATCTTTTTTTTTTCTTCATAAAGTCTTTATTCAATATTTACATGTTAAAATGTACAAGTGATGTTGATTCTCCCATCTGCACCCATACTAGATTCTCCGGTCGCTCATACACGCATTTTCACAAACAGATATATATATATATATATATATATATATATATATATATATATATATATATATATATATATATGCACACTCACTACCCATACAGACATTTAAAAACTTATATACACACAAATGTATATAATGGTAGAGCACAAAGCTTCTACACAAAAATGTTATAAACATTTAGTTTGCGAAACATATAATAAAATATACGAATATAAAATTATTGGAATTATTAATTAATTTGTAAAATTAGAGGCATTGTATTAATGGAACTGCAAAGCACATTCAAAATTATATCGATACAAGACTGTTAGACCGGTGAAGTGCAGTAAAAGCTCGAGCAATAAAGGAGGGAAAGTTAGCACGTGCAGCTTGAGGTATTCATAACATGTAGACCGGTAGACGTGGATTAAAACATGGTGGCAAAAGAGCCGTTTACTGCGTGCTAAGGAGAGATTCAAGGATTATATATAATTGGATTTATCTAAACGAAAGGTAATGTAGCATTATTCTAAACTTATATCAATCACTAATTCAAAATTGAAAAGAGAACAGAATAATCCAGCTAAACACCATTTATCTATGAAGTGAACTATGTTAAGTCTGGAAAAGTCAGCTTTGATTCTACATTTTAATCGGGAGAGGAAGAAGGATAACAAGGTGTTACTAGTTACCACTTCTTTATAATAATATGCTTGAATACGTTTAATCCATATAGCATATTTATATTCAGCACATAATAAAAGGCACAAGTCCTCGAATTCGGGTTCCGGGAACGAGGCCCCCATTCGAGATAAGACTGAATTTAAGGAAAGTATAAAAGGTATTGAAAGAGTTTCTTGAAAGTTTTTTTAAACTATTTTATAATTTAGATGTTGTAAAGGGAGTATTAATTTACATTCAAAAAATAAATGATCAATCGTTTCTATGCCACCGCAAAAAGTGCATAACTTAGTTTTAGAAATTTTCTTTAAGAACATGTTGTAGTTAACAGGTAAAATGTCATGTATGGTTTTAAAACACACATCTCGATTGATGGGGTCTAAAAATTTATTATGCAAGTTTTTCCATATGTTGCCGAAATTTAAATCGTATAGTTTGGTTATTTTGGGTTGGAGAAGATAGCTTCGTAATTGTTGTTGGTAAAAGATTTTTGTAGGGACTTTTGTAGCAACATGCCCTTGACTTTTGGTTACCGATGCATAACTAGCACCTTTCTCCGGGCAATCTTTGCGTAGGTGGCCTGACTGGCGACATCTCAGGCAAATTGGGGGGGGGGGGGGGGGGGGCGGGGGCGGCCTTTCATAGTAATTAGCATCCCAAACATTCCGAGTGATACAATGTGAGGGATACTCCTTTTGTCAAATTCAGTGGTGCGCAGTTTGACGATCCTTGTACCATTTTCAATCATTTTATCTTTGGTTAAGATTGTCTTGTCCCTTGTTATCTCGAGAATCTCGCCATATTCCTTTAGGACTTCTTTTATGATGTTATCTTTGACGAAGAGGGGCAGCCAATGTATCCTTAGATCTATGATAAGGTTCGCAATGTAACTAATACCTTCTCCGGAAACACTTTTAGCTTTTTCCTGCGAGCGCAAAACAGCATGCCATGGGGAAGTTCTCCCCTTCTCTGAAGAAACCTTCTAGGTCTAAAATACCCACACCAGCAGTTTCCAATTTCCGGAGCGCCTCCTCCCGAGACATACGTCCGTCCACTCGTAGGGTTCTATGATACAGATCCGGATTCACATATTTAGAAAGGTCTACTTCCACACGTCGATACATATTCTATTTTAACTCTTTTGAAATCAGCTCTTGTTTGGCGTACGTGAGCTTTCAATTTTTTTTATTTATTTAGGCAGACCTTTCGAGATCAGCCTGTAGGTGTAACCCAGTACACATGCAAAACCCGCTTTGCTTTTACAACAGACTGATCTTACATTAGACCTGTCATGCGCTATCTTTACGTGTATGGGGTGGTTAATGTTTAATTTAAGGGTAATATTTGGACATAAAATGAGGTTAGTAAAATTTACATACAAGTATTTTTAGAAAAGAATTTAATTATCAGCAAAATATACTTAAATTTTTTAAAGTCACTGAGTAAAATAAGTATGTTCTTAAATTTTACTTACTTTATATACTATATATATTTGTCTGTCTTATCTGATAATTATGTAAAACAATATCTTCATGTACAGAAGTGTTTATAATAACATTTAAACAATTTTTCTTGATCCACTATATTTATTGTATATAATAAAAAATAAATATTGGCATATGTTATGACTTTTATCTAGAACAAATTACTTTTTAAAAAAAAAATATTGTTACGTGTTATTAGTTCAGGGGAGATAATAAAATGAAAGGGAGGAAATAAATACCGTTATATTGACTTTGAACATTGTGTTAGATGACATGAGTCTGACGTTTTATCAATAAAGTACGGCGAAATGTCCGACAAAATGAAATACCCTTAACAATAACATATATATAAACACAAGGAATGCAAGCGTGACCACAACCCTTCGCTCGATTCGACATTTTCTCACGAGTCTTTTATCACTTCAGAATCGCAAGAAGACTTAAAAACTACACACATGCATTCAAAAGACAGTTACTTACCAACGCATAGCTCTTAAATGACCATGTCCTGAATCCAACCGGCGAATTAACCTTTTTTTTTCTTCACAAGTACGGTCACATTAGGCAATGTAGGCTGATCTCCTGGCGGAAGTAGCCCATTCTCTACCAGTTTCTACCCTGCAGTAAATATGCTGAATAACATGATGAAAGTAATTTCTCAAGTTAAAATGTTCATCTCGCTTTTTATTTCAGATTGTATCATTTTATGATTTTATTTAAATTTACAGAACAGAAATATGTAGTAAAAAATGTGGTAGTAGATATAACAATTGATGACGTCATCACATTTCAAATATTTACGACTGTTGCTGGACCCGGTAAATTAAAAAATGCGTTTGATACAAGAATTACTAGAGGTTGCCACCTGGTAAGATCATATGTTGTCTGTACTGATGTTTTTTTTCCATAACAAAATATAAATGTGAAGAAGAAAATATAATATTTGTATGAGAGACGTAGTATTTAAGATGATGATGATGATGATGATGATTATGATGATAATGACAGAGACAATAAGACAATAAGAAAGTAAAAACGCTGATAGTTTAACTGTTTAACCTTTGTTGATGATGGTGATGTCTGTGTGTGTGTATGTGTGTGTGTGTGTGTGTGTGTGTGTGAGAGAGAGAGAGAGAGAGAGAGAGAGAGAGAGAGAGAGAGAGAGTAAATAGTTGTGACGCGGAAAATCAATAAGTAATACTTTAACTGTTTAACCTTTGTTGATGATGGTGATGTGTGTGTGTGTGTGTGTGTGTGTGTGTGTGTGTGTGTGAGAGAGAGAGAGAGAGAGAGAGAGAGAGAGAGAGAGAGAGTAAATAGTTGTGACGCGGAAAATCAATAAGTAATACGATACATTGCAATTAATATCGATGGAAGAGAGAACAAAATGGTTCTTATATGATATACCGATGATGATAATGAGAAAGCAAAGGCAGATGACGAACGAAAAAATTACTTATATATATCTCTAAAGTTAGAGAGGTATAAATGATACTTTACCTGATAATTATACGATTAATGATGATGAGGTAACAAAGATTATGGTGGTGAAGGATGAAAAAGGACCGTGAATGATTAAAGGCATACAACCTAAGTTTTTCGACTTTTTTGTTCTTGCAAATGCATGATATTATGAAAAGTATAGTAGAAATAATGAGTAATTACAAGTAATTAAGTTTCAAAAAATGTACATCTGTAAGTTTAATCAATGAAATTATAACGATTTTCTGTACGGATTGCTAATTAATTATGCAGAAACGGAATTTACCGATATTCTCCGAAGTCGCAGTGTCAAGTGACGCGCGTCAACAAATAATGGGAGTCGAGGTAAGCCTGTGATTCTCTTTTGATGTAATTATTGCCTTATCCTTCGTCTTTACTTCTCCTTAGTTCTTTATAGTCACCCACAATATATGTATTGCTTATAGATTTCTCATTATATATGATAAATTACAAGAAGTAGGCAAAAAAGTCAATATGATGGAAAATCCTGCCAATAAGGGGTTCCTAAGGGGCCATTCTTGAAAGTGTTTACTTCTCGTGTTTGTGTGATTCTGTTACGTTGTAAGATAAACCAACTAAAAATATGATAATTTGTATCATTGTAATCAGAACCGCTATTAAAAGGTCTCGCTAAAGTCGCTTTTTTGGCTCAGAATAAAGTTGATCTTTTTGGGCAGTTGCATTACCACATTACGTTCACGTATCCGATAGTCGATGTGATTTGCGCATTTGTTTGTATATTTACACGTTTGCTTCATTGCATAACACAAAAAATAATATTTTCCCACATAATATTTAATGGATTTATTTTATTTGGAATTTTTTTTACTGACAATTTTTAAAAAAATTTCTGCAGGACTTCGACCTGGTTGTTTTAGATGAAGTCGTGCTCCTTGTTGCACAGAGGTATATTCAAGATGTCCTGGCAGCAGAAGAAGATAATGATTACAACCAGGGGAAAAGGCATACTGCTAATAGGCAGTTTATTTTATGGACTTAACGGATACCTAAGTACTGGCAACAGACATGTCATTCCAAGCTGTTGTGTATGGGGTATAATGGGTAAATAATTTTGGCCAGTACCATGGCTTTACAAAAGGAAGACTTGGATGATCTATCCAAATATATGATGTGTGAATAATATAATTTATGTTGATTTTCTGTTGTATAAAACATTTCTTTTGTAGTATGCAATTTTTATTTTGCATGAACAAGTTTTGTTAAACATTTTTTTAGCTACCTACCCACTAAAGAATGATTATATGTATGGCTATGTTTTGAAAGCAACTGTGAGGAGACTATTTATTAAAAACATAGGATGAATTGAAGTTGACTTGCATTGTCTTGGGATGCAAAGAATAGAAAAAAACAAAAGTACACTGGTGAACATTATTTTAATCGTGCATATACAGTAACACATTAAGTTAAATGATAAATAATGCATATTCATATTGAGTTGAGAAAGCAAAACTTGTTGCAGTGTTTCATGAATACAGATTGGTTTGCAAATATCAACAGAACTACAAACACTAGGATACTATTCTATCCAGACACTGATCATTAATTACAATATCATGTAATACAAAATGGCTCTGGAAACAGAATAAGGTTTTTAAGACTAAATACTAGTTCATCTAAAGCAACCTTGAATGCTTATATCACATATGTGGATCATCAGCCATCTTATTACAACTAAATCAAATATACTTGACACCATTTAAAAGCATCAAATTTTCAGTTTTTTAAAATGTGTTCATTTACCATAGAAATAATTATACCCTTTATATGAATACCCAGATGAATGTACACAACTGCATACACTGTAAAACTAACTATTATATATTATGAAATGTACAAAACTTATATAAGTACAAATGTGCACGTACAGGTATAACTTTAATTCAAGAGTACATGTACAGTCAGGCATAAAAAACTGAAGGATATCATCTAAGAATAATTATGGCATATATAGAGGTTTTCCATGTTATTTAGGTTGGGTGGGGTGCTCCCAATATTATTTAAATTATTACAAAAGACCCCCTTGGCATGTTTTTGTGAGGAATTGAAGTAGTGCTAGACAGATGCAATGCTCAGAGCCCCCAGTCAGTGGTGCCAACAGTTAAATTAATGAATACACAAAATGTGAAAGTCAAATAAACAATTTAATCTCATTAAATAACAGTCATCTCTCAAATGAAATACTATGCTGTGGAATTCGAAACAATGTTGTGAAGCTCAATGCTGTTTTCTGATTTAATTCATTTTCATGAAAATACATACATACATACATACATACATACATACATACATACATACATACATACATACATACATACATGGATGGATTGAAGTCATTTGCTCCAATGTACATTTTTTCTTCTTCAAAGTATCCTAGAAATCTTTCTGACTGCAATTTTACACAAAACATGTAGACATTAAAATTATTAAAAGGTACTTTATTATGCAATAATACCGACTTGCAATTACACGATTTTAATCTTGTTACTCCTATAAGATTAAATGAATTACAATGAATAGTTTCTGTTGTTCTTTTTTTTAATACATCATATGGCCAAAATACACTGCATTTACTTCAATCTAAACATACATAGAAGACAAGTATAAATGCAATGGGTATGAAAAGTTTGAAAAGGTTCTACATCTTGTGGTTCAAATGCATGTTTTTTTAAAAGCATTAAGAACATAATCAACAGTGGTCTGAAGATAAACTGAATCTTGGAAATCAAACAGTTGCTGGACTTTGGCTCATAGTAGACACTTCAAGAAAGTCAAAGTCTATATGGGTCCATGGTAGGGATCATTTGTTATCATACAATCACTAGTATAGTCTCTCCATAACAATTTGATATCAATAGGTGTTACCTGACTAAAAGGCCTAAATCATTTTAACTTAAAATGAGATTTCTGTTTTGTAACAATCTGTTCTGTAGGTGGTGGTGGTATTGGAGCAAGTACATCAGATATTCACCTATGATCATTTATGACCAAAACAACTGGCTGGTTCATTCCAACTCTATCATCTAACCTCATTTTCAATATCAGCTTTCTTTGGGTTTGCAGACCATCTCTCACTTTTTGGTTGAATGACCTTTGATATCTGACAAGAAAATGCAAACATTTCACTGACAATAACATTTTATATTTTTTTTAATTCTCAAAAGTCCAAATAAAAACTGCATTCAATTACATGTAACAAATCATTTTGCTACAGATGAAAATGTAAATATAGCAAACCTGTATCTAACCCATATATCATAAAAATGTTTAGATTATTTACAGAATTTTCTAATTACATTAGACTAATTCTAACCAAAATTGGTTTATGAAATTTATTTTAAAAAATTTCTTCTGTAAAAGATTAAATTGTACCACAAACAGATGGTTTATCAACTTTCAGGTAAAGCATTAATATTTTAACGTAAATGAATTATAATGTTAACAAACAAGAAACTTCCAATCCCCAATTTATCCTACTTCTGAAAATGTTTATCTGTCTGTGTATAGCTCAGACCGATATGAATTAGATTGCAAGCAAAAAAGTAAAAATTCCGGAAACAAAATCTGATTCCAACAATGGGCATGTGCACAAAAATCGAGTAAAGCTTGACCCCTCCCTCCCTGTACACATGCATACTTTATTTTTTTTACACACACCCCATCTGCGTACATGCAATTGCCCTCCCCATTCTGTAGAACAGCCTATATTTAATCCACACAGAAAAGATCAAGGATCGATAATATTATGTATTTAATATAACAGATAGTCCACCAATGTTGAATGTCTGGCTGCATCAAATAAATAAGCTGTGTAACTTTAAAAAGTTTGTTGATTGTCCACTAAAACTCAAACACCAACTGAACCCAGTCAAGCAGGTTACATATTAGACAAATTACTATCGAGGTATATGTGTAAATACATAATCAGCAGACCTCCCACCCCCATACACAAGCATATGCATTTGGGTAAACCCCCCTTGCCCTCTCCAAGTGTACTAAACGGACAAACCATAACTATGGCCTTAGTGTGGTTTGTATTTATAATACAATGTATTCATATTCTTACAATGATAACCAGTATATCTTCATTTTTTCAATTACGCATCAATACTATATTTAAGATATATTGTAATTACACATTTTTAACTTGTATGTTCATACACTGCAAAGAAAGCTTTTGTGGGAGCAATTTTCTGGTTTATACACAAATACCATCCACAAATACCAATACAATACTATACATGTATATATATGGTTGCTTTTTAGTATACTTAACACGAATATTCTCCTTTTTTGTATGTATCACAATTATTTTTGTTAGTATACTTTCTCAAATGGGTTGATAAATTTTTTAGACTTTTCCATCATAACACTTTCCTTCTCCTTAAGTTTTTCAACTTCAGACATGACTGAATACCTTAAAATAAAAATTTTGAAATGTGTAAATACTAATGTTGAACTTGGAAATCTTTAGTTTTGTATCAAAAGAAAGCATTATCACTTATCTTGGTTATTATAATGGGAATGATAATGCCTCAAGAAATAATAATAATAATAATAATAATAATAATAATAATAATAATAATAATAATTTATTTAAAGGGGTGACTCATTTAGTCAAAGACTATTTTCACTTGAGACTAACTAAAATAAAAACAGCATGATGAGGAACATATCAATAACAAAAATGACATGTGCCAACAATTTACAACAAAAATATTATTCTAAATAAAACAAATCATATTTTAACAAAATGTACAATCTTTTCCAACTGCAAAATATTAAACTAGTATAGAATGATACATTTCCAGGTGCATCTACCAAAATATTTGTAAACTAGTAAAAATACATAAAGTTTAATAAAATGTAGTAATACTTAGAGAGATGCCATATCTGATTCTGATGTGGTTATATCAGAGACAGCAGGAATTTGTATCCGATGAATTGTTGGCCCAGGTGTGGAAGTTGTGGCCATGTCTTCTTTGACAATCCTCTGTTTCTGATGTTTTCCTTGCACTGGCATTAAATTCATAACTAATATAGCAAGGGAAAATAAACATTTCATTAGACACAAAAATTTATATATATTTTACAAATAATAGTGAATGAATGAATGTTAAATTAAAGTGAACCGGCCCCGGTGGGACATTATTCACTGTTTTATCTTTCAAAAGAAAGTTATTTAATTTTTCCTGTGGGGTAAGGAATGATGCCACATCCCCACGGGCATTTATGCACACATAGTGTGCTATTTAATTTGGTCATGCACAAAATATACTTAACTGTATTGCATTACTTTTATTTACAGCCATCACTATTTACATTATAAATAATTTGTATTAAAAAAAAACAAAAACTAGTGTCTGCTTGCCCCTAAATAGTCTTATGGTTGCATGCGAAAATGAAGATGATCATTAATACCCCTTCGGAGCCTCAATAAACAGCTGCTGTATGTCATGTACATGCTGATTTCAGCGATATTGTTGCAGGGCTGTGGCATTTTATTTCAAGCTAAATGGAATAATGCCAGTTTATATAAAATATGTTATTTTAAGAGGTTTGATAAAGAGTTAACAATACAAAAATAAAACAGCGGTATAAAAACTTGACTGTTAATTGCAAAATTGAGACTCACCAGTATCCAGCAAGAATTTGGCGACCTCTGGATTATTTTCTAGGCTCAAAGTGGACTTCTTTTTATTCCATCGTTCATGCTGGTCACCAATACATATGCGTGTGCTGACATAATTTGCCAAAACAGCTTTTTCTCCCTCCTCCTTTCAGAATCTAAGTGTTGGCTTCGATCTAGTTACGGACACGCCATTATTTTTGTAAACACGTGTTTGCGCATGGCTAAAATTCTTAATCTTCGGGAGAGGTCAACACAGAGGTTACATGAATATAGGCGTGGCAAATAGCGAATTTTTGTCTGCAGACAATAATTGAAAATCGCGTATTTTATCACAAAATTTACCGATACTAGCCTGATTTCGGCCTCAGTAACAGCCTGAATCGTAATTTTTCAACTAAATAAGTAATCACGAACTGAAAAAAGAACAAAATAATTTCATTCTATTAAACTTAGGTTGTATGCCTTTAATTTATAACGTATAACGATGAGAAAGAAGAAACAGTTGTGAATACAGTAGTCTTTATTAGAGATTGACCATTGTTAATAATGACGACGACAGTGAAGAAGGCGAGACAACAGAAAAGTTTCACTGTTTAATACTTTGCTCGTGCCATGATATTAATATTTGTACCCAAACATTGTAATAGTTTATCTAATACATGGAGAATTGCTTTCAAAGGTCTAGAAAAATTACAATATTCAATCCTCATAACTACATCCACTCCCTTCCTATCTCTCTCTCTCTCTCTCTCTCTCTCTCTCTCTCTCTCTCTCTCTCTCTCTCTCTCTCATACACACATGTATGTATGTATGTATGTATGTATGTATGTATGTATGTATGTATGTATGTATGTATGTATGTATGTCTGTCTGTCTGTCTGTCTGTCTGTCTGTCTGTCTGTCTGTCTGTCTGTCTGTCTGAGTCATGTGATAATCGACATATCTTGACCTCGAATTTGTCTACTGGTGGCATCGTTTATTAAAGAAACATGCGCGCAACTATAACACTTTTTCATTATTTTTAGTGTAATTATCGTCAGCAAAATAATCACATGTCCTTAAGAAACATTACAGTGATGTATGCTGAATATATTATTTGTCTTTAGTATCCAACAAATATTCAGAACAAAAATGTCTTGACTCTAGGTTCCCTATTTTTCATTAATAGAATGTTTGGAACCATTCTTGTCTGACCCAGGAATACAATCATTAATTGTAAAGACATTTTGAATGCATAAATGGACATGTATTTATCTTAAATATTCGATTTTTTTCCTCTGCCTTTCCCCTTTCCCATTTCTTTGCCTTTGAAAGTGTTCATCAAACATGTTTGACACTTCCATACAGAGTCTTTTCGTTTGATGACTTCTTCATTTCCTGTCAGCCCAACGCATACGAAATGAAACGACAAGTTGCAGCTGTCACATGCAATGCTATATTCCGTGGAAACCGGAGAATTGTCGACACATTCTCGTTTGCAGATGCTACACTGGAAGGATGTTGAAATGTCCGACTTTCGTTTCAGTGCTCTGTTTTCATTTAGGGCCTGAAGTTTTGGTCGGAGCGCTTGTCTCTTCCTCCTCGGAATTGATTCTTTTAGCTCCTTGAGACCATCCACGAAGGCAGTCTTCAAAAAATGACCCGAAACCATTTCATATAAATCAATCAAAAATCTGTAAAGATGTCATCGTCCACTTCCAAATCACCCTCTATATGGTCGGTATGGAAAAGATCCAGCCAAGATGTAATTAGGTCAGCATTAGTGCAAACCGTCCCTTTAACATATATATGGATCTTTGATCCATGGAGATGAAAACTTTCTTCTGTTAACTTCGATTGAATGTAACTGTTCAATTTAACAAAGAAGAGAAAAACATCATCCCTCACGTGACTTAGACCCCTTGATTTTCCCTGTCTGTATTCTATTTCACATAGATCGTGTTGCAGTATGGTTATAGTTGTTATTTCTTCTTCGTCTATGCGAAGTTTTAACAATAATTGTTGTTTCAGATAATCCACTCTCCGCTGAAACTTGGATCCTTCGTCAAATCGTCCCGTATTTCTGACGACACGCTGCCGTAACCGATCTTTGATTTTATGAATGCACGCTCCAGCAATATACCGTAATTTCCCGTTTGCAGCTGATGTTAAGGTATCCGCCGCAGTGGACAGATCTACTGGCATGTCCTGGTAGCTTTCTGCCTGTTTCTGCTTGATATCACTTTCTATCGTCTGGATTTTCATCTCCAACAACCACATTAATAACTCAGAAGAGAACTTATTTTGTTCTTTGGAAATGATTTCCACTTCAAATAAATTTCTGCACATGTTGATGTGTTCATCACTGGTAAGGAAAGCGTGTGCCACTTTGTAGACATTTGACCAGGAAACGGATGTTTTTAAATCTTTATCCATCCAGGCTGAGACTCTAGCATACAATGAATCTGTGTGAGCTATTAGCAGCCGTGATCCAGTTTCAGGTGAAACCGATAAACACTTATCATTGCTCAACCTTAGTTTGCTGATATAAGAGTTGACCGAAAAAGGACAGTTCACTAAGTCTGTCTGCCTAGAGCCTGTAGGACGTTCTGAAATATACCGATTTGCTTTGTCAATCCTAACTTGTCCATCGTCCTCTGTACGTGTATCTGAACAAGTACCCTTTGCACATTCCTGTCCTTCGGCTTCAGTTTTTGATTTCGTATCTGCATTGGCACTTCTGTGTGACATTGTGCAGTAATTATCATCACCTTGCATTTCTGGTGTATGTTCAGATTTACAGCACGAAATGTCCTCTTTCTTTTCAACTCCAACATAGCTGTCAATGTCATACACTCCTTGTGGATGTTTGAGGCGTGCTGCTTTCGGATTGTAATTCAGAATCCGGAGGCCTTCTTTGGATGTTGCTCTTCCCACGGCCACTCCCATTTGACCAGGTGAGAAAAATGAATAGCAATCAATCTTCAGTCCATCCAAAGATTGTCCTTGTGCCCTGTGAACTGTTATTGCATATGCGAGTCGCACGGGGTATTGGAGCCGCGTTGCAACGACCTTATTACATTGCGAATCGTACACTTCAAAGCTGATCAACGGCAATGGAACAGATTTCCCAACGAAATTAACAGGATGACCGTTTTCTGGAAGAACATGCACTACTCCTCGTGTGCCATTGAGCAAACCATTCGATAGGTTCCTAACTAAAATTACCGGGGATCCTTCTTTCAACACCAGTATCTTGGGTACTGCTGATCGCTGAAGATAAATCTTCTGCCCTGAAAATAAATGGATTTCAATTAATCATGAACTGGTAGGCAATAATAATGCTTTCATTTACGTGGGATTCTGAATGAGATACGAGTGGAATTCGAGTTTCACATATGGCTTTCACATATGGAAAACCCGCTTACGCGCTTTATTTAGACCCCTTTCGCCGTAATCATTACTTCACCTTAGTTTTATTATTCTTTATGCTGTACATTGCCCTAAGGAAGTTTTAAAACATACCAGAGTTAATAGGGTTAATTTTATTTAGTCAGTAAGCATGTACTGGAAACCATCAATTTGTACTTAAATGAAAACGGTGTTCAAACAAGCCGATAAGTATAAATCTACATATTAATTTATTCCTATCTGAAATAACAATCATCTTTCCTCGTAATTATCAGCAAAATAAATACTGTTTCTCAATATTCGTATATGATTTGAGGTATTATTGCTCTCTTCCTGGAATCATCACACATAATACTTTCAAATGATGACATTTCAAACCTGACCCATAAATTCAGCTCATTTGGAAAATAGGGTCAGATGCCCCACACTCTACATTTTACATATTCTTTTGAGAGCACTGTATGTGTTACGTGGTATAATGCTAATACTTTATTTTAGAACCACGTAGTATTCATAATAAGCGTCCATGATGTTATATATATATATATATATATATATATATATATATATATATATATATATATATATATATATATATATATATATATAGTTTCATTAAAATCGTTTTGGAAATGTCATCATCAATAAGCATACAGTTGTCACTAATGACACAGCAGTGACCGTCCGATAAGTTATAACTCAGTCTTTACTGTTCAGTATAGAGGAATACAAAAATCTGTTAACTCAATTTAAACCATTGCAGGAAACAAAATTACCCTCATCTTTAGCTCTGTAAGTGCGTTGTATACCATCTGCGGAATCCAAGAACAGCTTATTGTAATAATCAACGTCAAAATTTGTGCCAAATATCCTAACCATAGATAGGTTCGTCACCAGGTAAAGGTTCTCCCATGCCTTTAAGAAGAGCTTCTGTCTCCGTTGATGGCTCGCCCTTGCAAAGTTCGTTCATTTACAGCTTGTATGAGATCGTCCTCTTTCTGACACAATATCTGCAATATTATATAACCTAAATAAAATGATTTTAACCGAAACATAATTTTTTTGTAGAGTGTAATTGTCCACGAAAACTTGAAATGTTTAAATTTCAGTATATTGCTATTAGGAGGAAATTAATTCGTTACAATTATTAACATAATTTTAACTTTTATATCCACCCCACGAGATTTATTTGGATGTGATCAATCTTTATGTGAAGTGAAGTTTAAAGTCGCAGGTAGAATTAACTGAAAGATATGAACCCAAACCGTAAATGCTATACAGCTAATTATCACATGGGAACTGTTAAGTTTGTTTTGGGAAACTTTCATATAGATCATATGATGTAAGAATAACTTACTTAACATGATAACTATCAATACCTAACCGTCTACTTCACTTAGTGGCATAAAGTTGAAAAGAGAGAGAGAGAGAGAGAGAGAGAGAGAGAGAGAGAGAGAGAGAGAGAGAGAGAGCTTGTTTAAACGCATGTGATGAGGAAAACTGTTTTGAATATCTCCGCTTCAAAACAAAACTCCCCGGCATCGTCGTGCATGTAATTTGGAACTGGTGGCAGCTGTTTAAAGTCACCAGAGGCAATCACCTGTTTAAAAGAAATAAATAAAACGTTTTGTTTTCATGGATGTGTGTTTTGTTTGTACTGGAAAATTAGTATTCCTGAATAAATGTCATATCTTTTCGAACGAGGAGGTATCTTTTACTTGGTAGCATAATTTAGGATTTACATTGCTGTTTCGGTGCCACCATGTGGAGAGAGAGAGAGAGAGAGAGAGAGAGAGAGAGAGAGAGAGAGAGAGACAGACAGACAGACAGACAGACAGAGACAGAGACAGAGAGACTGACAGATAGACAATAACAGTCACTAATGATTTGTCACATTTACGAGGTCATAATTGTTCTGCCGCCGGGGCCAGGGCTGAGTTGAGAAAAATCCCTGAATGTACTGAATGGGGCGCAGGGCGTGCACAAGGTAAAAAAAAAGGGACATTAGGACAGAACGAGTGTGGTGGTGGGGTGGGGTTGAGGTCATGAAAGCTCCAACGTTTTAAGCGTTTCAAGAAACATTTGTAGCCATGTTAACTTGATAGTAGACCCATGCTCATTTTAAGGTGAGGTCAAAACAGGTCGTCCGCAGCTCTAGTCACCACCACAACTGCTGCTCTAATCCTCCCCCAACTTGCCGGACTGTACGAAAAATGATTCGTGAAAGTGATTTGAAATTGTCGTATTACGTGCCTGAATTCCTCCAAAAACGGCAAATGGATTTCGAATCATCCTGCAGATGTACTCCAGCGCCTCAAACGTTTTTCTCGACACCATCCCTATCTCGTCTATTACCAGTATATCTGTCGTTCGAATTCTCTCTGCAATGTCCGAACTATCACCCTGGAGATGTTTCTTAACTAGATCTTCTTTGCCATATCTCCCATCATAAAGGCCAGCCCAATGATGAAGTGTAGTTCCACTGTAGTTGACGAAATTCAACGTGGCCATTCCAGTCGAGGATGTAACTGCCACCCTTTTCTTGTTAAGGATTTGATTATACGCCTGAAAAAGTGAACACACATGACATGATGAATAAATGTGATTTTTAATTACATTAGAAAGAAAACACGTATCTCCAGAAATGGATATAAGTATTACATTCAAGTTGTTTTTCTGTGTCATCAGGAACTGCCAATGCGACTCTGTAATGAAATATTTCTGCATGGAAACAAGATTCATAAACGGACAAATTAAATAACAAAAATACGTGTATTTGTAACTTCCTTTATTTATTTATAGAAACGTATAAGAAATTATCAATATGATCGTGACTTAAACGTTTACAAATTTAATATTCGCGCATGATTGCCTCAACCCTTTTAAGCAGGACATTTGTGAATTCTGACTAGCACCATTACAGAACAATTAAAACATTATTATATGGCTATCATTCATTTTTGGAGTCAACGATTATAAGACCATGTTAAGTTGAATAAGGAAGTAAACGTTTTTAGTGTACAAGTACAATTTTAAAGTGGAATGGTTCCATGCACAGAAATCATGTTGTTTACGTTTAATTCAAAGTTCACGATATAGTTCACCGACATGGAGATGCATGATCATTATGTATGGAATGTAAACACGCTTTCATAGTAAACCGATTGTTTCACTAGTCTGCGTGCGCTCTCTCTCTCTCTCTCTCTCTCTCTCTCTCTCTCTCTCTCTCTCTCTCTCTCTCTCTCTCTCTCTCTAACGACTCACTTAACGAAACGATTGTATTTCCAGGTTGACAACCAATTACAAACCCGAAGTAGGAGGAATGACAATGTTTGGAGACATGTACGCCAAGGCCATTTGTAACAGAATTGTTACCGAGAGGATGGTGGATTAAATGAACAACACAAACACAATATGTGAAAGAAAATATAAATTTATGAAATAAATTATTAATGAAAAAATAATGATGTATCAACACAATAACTCATGCGCTCAACCCACAATTACACTCACAACCATTCACAATACATGAATAAACGAAATATCAATACAAAATAAAACACAGATATAAAGGGATCTCTTGGACTATACACAGATCCAAGGAACCTTTACGAAAATTATATTACCGCAAGTATAAATTACGATAACAAACACAAAACATCAAACTATACTATCGCACGTATGGATTGCGACAACTAGCACGAACATATACATGTATTCAATCAAGTTGCTAGCTTTTATTGAGATTCATGTAATCCCTTGAAATACTATTGTGATCTGAAATAACCATGTAAATACAACAATGTATTCAATTGTACTACAATTGCAACACACACGTGTCTCGACCCTGTATAACCGTATACCTCCCCCCCCCCCAAGAATAAAAATGTACACATTTTTAAAACTAACACAGAATAGAAGAAAAATAACTACTGATGGTATCTTACAACATTTACACTGGTTATACTACAAACTGGATTTTATTACTGGGCAAATTCATACAAATTTCCCATCATGCCCTACTCAAGTAGTCTGCGCCTATATTTTCAACTCCCCTTATTGCTTCTACACGGAAACGATAAGGTTGTAGTGTTGGCGCCCAACGCATCAACCGAGCGTTGGCAACCTTGGCCTTGTTTAAATACAGTAGGGGTTGGTGATCAGTCTCGAGAACGAAATCTTTCCCAAATAGATATACGTGATACTTCCCAATTCCCCATACTACGGCCAAACATTCCTTTTCTATGACGGAATAATTCTTCTCCCTGGGTAGCAATTTCCTACACGAGTAAGCTAGGGGTAACTTACTGTCATCTTGCTCCTGCAGTAAAACTGCCCCCAACCCAGTTTCAGAAGCATCTGTTCTTAGAATAAACGGTTTGCTGACATCTGGCAATTTTAATATAGGTGCACTAACCAGTTTCTCTTTCAGAGCACAAAATGCTTTATCTTGTGGCGGTCCCCATTCAACTTTGTTTGGTTGCCCCTTCTTGGTCAAATCAGACAGTGGGCTAGCAATGGCTGCAAAGTTCGGTATAAACTTTCTATAAAAACCTACTAGACCTAGAAATGATCTTGCCTGCGTTTTGTTGGTTGGCTTTGGTGCGTCTCTAATTGCTTCAACTACCCTTTCCGTTTCAATAGTTGGTAACGCTACGGCTTCGGGGTATCTGGTCGCGTAATCAACCAGAGTAAGAATATACCGATTCTTTCTTTCGGTAACTGGGTGTATTGGTCCTACAATATCTACTGCCACTCTTTTAAACGGTGTATCTCTTAATGGCATCTGTCCTAAGGGCACCCTTGTGACCCTTCCCTTACAGACGGTTTTCTGACATACGTCGCATGACCTACAGAACCGTGTGACATCGCCATTAACACCGGACCAGTATAATTCAGCGACTACCCTGCTAGTGGTCTTAGCCTTACTTAGGTGTCCTGCCATGCTTGACTTATGCGCCACCATAAGTACTTGAGATCTATATCTCTGGGGTACGACCACTTGCCAATATTTCTTACCCTCCCGAGCGCTAAACTCCCTATGAATTAATCCGTTCTTGCGTACGAATCTCGAGGTACCGCCACGCTTGCAGTGTTTAATCGCGCCGGACGTGATTTTCTCAACAATAGTTTTGATGGATTCATCATGTTCTTGCTCTTGTTTGAAATCATCACGCGAAATTCCGGAGATTGATTCAGGGACTATTAATTTATGAAACGCGGTTTTCTCTCGCCGTGTTTGCGCTCGCGTTTCGACTGCCTGAGCCAAAGGTATTTTAAAATCGGCCATGGTTGGAAGACGGGAACCTTCAACATTACCGATCGTCAGATCGTAAATAGGGTTTTCCATACAAAGGGCATCAACAGTTCCCGTTAGGAAAGGTGTTTTTACCGTGATCCTTGCTACGGGAATGCGACCCATCGTCTGATCAAGTAACATACATGGGGACTCCCACCCGAGCATTTGGTTATCCTGCACGAGACTACGTTTGATCACTACGCCAGTACAACCAGTGTCACGCAATACTACGACTTCTCGACCGTTGACAAACCCTCTCGCGGTTGGTACACGCGCTTCGGGAAAAAGACACGTGCCAAGCGAATGAATACAAGGTTCTACCTGTACGATATTATCAGATATACCTTTACTTTGTATAGCCACTGCTACCTTATGAACATGTCCCTTTCTTTTAGAACAGTCTTTTTGAACATGACCCCATGCATTACACAAGAAACATTGCACACGCTGAATAACTGGATTCCTAACTGACCTATTTACCTCAGCTGATTTTACAAGCTCCCTAGGCATAGGTCTCACAGACTGGTTTCCAGACTTAAAATCTTTTAAAACCACGTTCTGGGTTCCCCCATGAGCTTCGGCAAAGAAATCGGCTTGCTTATCCATATCTTTTACGTTTGTGAAGACTTTCTCCTTCAGAAATTGATCTAATTCTCGCCCAACTGCATTAAATAATTGATCTCTGAGCAAGAAATCAGTCAACCGTTCAAACGTTTTCACCGCTTTGCCGCATTCAATCCACCGCTCAAAATAGTTCGCAATTCTAACGGTGAACTGACCAAAGGTTTCTCCCTTATCGGGCTTGCTATACCTGAACTTTTTACGAAAACCCTGTTCAGTGAGCTCGTACCTTTTGAGAAGTTCTTCTTTAGGACGTCGTACTTAACACATCGTCTCACGGAAGTCGCGAGTATACATCCAGCGCCTTAACTTTTAATAGAGCACTAAGATGCAGTGCCCAGTCATTTTGACTCCACTTCTGCTTTTCAGCATACCGCTCAAACCGATGAAGATAACTATTCATGTTATCTTTTTCATCGTCAAAGGGAGGTAATTTGGGACCCCTTAATTTGCTAAAGGCAGAATCGTGTTCTCTTCCAGATGTCGCTAATTCTACCTTACGCTCATGATCCCGTTGCTTTGCTTTTTCTTCTAACTCTATTCGCTTTTGCTCCGCTTCCATTTCCCATCCTATCCTATCCTTTTTGGCCTGCTTCTCTAATTCTATCTTCCCTTTCTCTAATTCTATCTTTTCCCTTTCGGCCTGCTTCTCTAATTCTATCTTTTCCCTCTCAAAGGCCCATTCCCTATCTTCGGATTCCCTTTCTAACTCCCGCTTCCTTTCTTCGGCCTCCCCCTTTTCCTTTTCTAATTCCCTTTCTAATTCCCTTGCCCTTGCCCTTTCTTCCCTTTCCAGGGCTTGTTCTTCCTGAATAAATTTCCTTACACTTTCACCTTCATACCCAAATTCTTTGCCTAAGGCAACCAAGTCCTTAAGGGATGACATGACAATGATAATTGAAATATAAATATAGATAGGTAACCAAACCAATGTTTTTAACACGTTTATACTGGACACACGGACCTAGATAAACTAAACAAAAATAAACCCCAACTTGAGTATTATCTTGTCCAGAAGGTCACGCTCAAATATAAACATTAAATGTTTACTTTCACAAAAATCATTGACAGTTCACTTAATCCAGCGATCCCACTTCTGACACCATTGTAATATAATTGTTACCGAGAGGATGGTGGATTAAATGAACAACACAAGCACAATATGTGAAAGAAAATATAAATTTATGAAATAAATTATTAATGAAAAAATAATGATGTATCAACACAATAACTCATGCGCTCAACCCACAATTACACTCACAACCATTCACAATACATGAATAAACGAAATATCAATACAAAATAAAACACGGATATAAAGGAATCTCTTGGACTATACACAGATCCAAGGAACCTTTACGAAAATTATATTACCGCAAGTATAAATTACGATAACAAACACAAAACATCAAACTATACTATCGCACGTATGGATTGCGACAACTAGCACGAACATATACATGTATTCAATCAAGTTGCTAGCTTTTATTGAGATTCATGCAATCCCTTGAAATACTATTGTGATCTGAAATAACCATGTAAATACAACAATGTATTCAATTGTACTACAATTGCAACACACACATGTGTCTCGACCCTGTATAACCGTACGATTCACCACCAGTTGAATCGCCGCCCAGTTTCCCCGAAGACCTAGGGTTGGCCAATACTTTTATCGGCCGTTTGCCCTTCACGGATCCACCAGTTATACCTACAGACAGCATACAACATCTACTAGAACCAACGTTCCTCAATACCCTAGATGTCGCCCCAGATGTTTACAACTCTAGACAGCTCCGACACTCGGACTTCTAGATTTCCGGATATTTACACATCACGACAGATGTAGACGAACGGACAATTCGACAGACAGACAGTCAGATACTTCAATTCGATTGCACAATAAATCAGCAAAAATTTCAGCTACGATCTCAGAGATGTTATCAGCCGACGTTATCAGAGATGCTATCAGAGATCTTCCGCAATAAATCATCTACAAAATCAGCTACGATCTCAAAGACGTTATCAACGATGTTATTAGATGCGTTATCAGCCCTTTGGCTGGAGATTGAAAGACGAGCTATCTATCCTGTGATTAGATACTTTAGGTCCCGTAATATTGATCATAAATATTCTGCCTTATATACCCTCAAATAGGTGAGCAGAAATCACAGCAAGATTACCGTGCACTACGTGAAATTAATGTTCCGGATTTCATCTAATTCAAAATCAGGCACATGCAAATCGTTACACGCCGCTTACCTTGGGAAAAACAACTTATTCACCCCAGGCAACGCATATACGACGAAACAAAAAAAAAATGGTGATATTAGTTTGTAAATCAAGAAGAAAATAAATTAAATTTTCGCCTAATTCTGTGACACCATTGATTTTTTTGTCCTCCTTCGATTTACCCCTTCGAAGAAAATACTGGCAACAGTGATCACATCATTATTTCCCGAATGCAAACGTACATCTGTTTATAAAAATCGTATTGAATACACTTGTTATAATGGTCTTGTAGAGAGATGTAACATTTCAACCGACGACACATCAATCCTTATTCCCAATGAATGTGAAGCAGGCCAAGACAGATTGGGGCACTTGACGATTACATGTCCCACCTTACATGTTGTAAATGGCAACATTGTTACATGTACTATGACTTTTGGAAAAACAACGTGCTTGATGGTTAGAGGGGCTTCACTACATATCCAGCAACAAATAGACTTAACACAGAGTAACGTGGATGGATTGGTGTACTTATGCGAGAAACTAAAACTCTGCAAGGGAATGAGATATGACGAGAACTTCGTGACGTCAAAAAATTCTGTGAAGGAAGATTGGTCAAGGTTTTGCAACGAAACACAGATTGATCAACGTGTACGATCTTCAGTGTGCAAGGTCATCTTATCTGTGTCTTCTAAAGTGGAATTATGCGAGGCGTGTAGACGCAGTTTTCATTCCCAAACAGAAAGGAAAGCAGAGGATGATGATGATTCCTGCATTGTTTCTGATATGGAAACAAGTAAAGATAATGTGATAACTCTTGCAGAAACACCAAGCGTGAAATTAGAACCAAATGTGATGGTGGCTGAGCCTCCGGACGTAATGCTAACTGCAAATGTTGTCACAGAACCAGATAAACTGCATAAGATTATTACATTTATTGATGTACCAGATAGATTTAACAGTTTGATGGAATCTCAACTTAGAAATAACAAGAAAGACAAGGATCCAAGACATAGGCGGTGGAATCCGGACATCATAAGCCTTTCTTTGAGTCTATATTGCAGGTCACCCAGTACTTATCAGGACCTTAAGTCATCTGGATTTCTGACACTGCCATCCAAACGTCTTTTGCATTACTACAAAAATTCAGTTAAACAGCAACCCGGATATGTTGACGAAAATTTGACTTGGGTGGTTAGAGAGGCAGATAGACAGAAGATAAGTGAATTTGGAAAGCATGGTGGAATTTTAATTGATGAAATGACAATTCAGGACGACTTACAAATCTCAAAAAACGTGGACACGGAAGTTGGTAGGCGCTGTAGACATGGGGAGATAAACAACAGAATTGACGTGATAATGAATGGTCAGAAAAAGATCAAGCTTGCAACCCATGTTTTCCAATTAATATTTCACGGTTTCACAGGATTTAGGTGGCCAATTGCATATTTTGCATCAGAGACAGCTACAGCCCACCAAATTTTTGAAATCGTATGGGAAGGAGTTGACAAACTTGACTACAGAGGTTTCATTGTCGATTATATAATGATGGATGGAGCATCTACCAATCGCTCATTTTCTTCTATGTTGTTTACAGGCGACCCCAGACAAGAAGGGTATATGACGAAGAATATGTATGATGCTAGCCATAGGATCTGCATCATTCAAGACGTGATGCACGTTTTAAAGAAAATACGGAATAATTTGGAGTCGAGCAAATCAGCAAATGAATATGGATCAGGACGATTTCTGTCTATAGTAGACGGCTCGGTCATAATTTGGGACCATTTTACAGAGGCGTTCAAGTTTAATCTTCAGCGAGGTTTCAGATTGCACAGGAAACTGTCGAAAGAACATCTTGAATTGACGCCTCTCACAAAGATGCGGAACTCTTTGGCAATAGATGTTCTCGGGAAGGAAATGCTTTATTTGATGCGATCTTATCAGGCCTCACTGACCAACCAAGACAGTGTACGGGGTACTGTAGATCTCCTTCAACAAACCAGTAAGATCACTGAAGTTTTTTGTGACAAAAATCGATCAATTACCGATATTAATGATCCTCGCCTGGGCATGCTTCATGAGGTGCTAAGCTTTATCAACACATGGGAGAAAACGGTCTCTGATTCAACCATACTTGTCCCGCAAAAGCACCTCATGAGCAAAGAAACAAGAGATGACCTTAACTCATCCCTGATGGGGTTTATTTCACTATGTCGACAACATGTCGGAAATGGCAGGGCCATCAGTCCAGGATTTTTCAATTCTGACTTGATAGAAAATTTCTTCTGTCAACAGAGAGGCATCAAAAATGGATTAAACACAAATCCAACGATACAACATTATGGACCATCTGTCAATAGCATTTGTCTGGGGCAAAGAACCGTGTCTTCCAAATCGAACTCTATTTTGAAAGCTTCATTTTTTTCAGCTACAGTACCAGGTGCTTTAAATGCAAAATCAAAATCGCTTAGAGGAGCTAAACTTCGGGTTTAATTACATTTATATGAGTGACTTGTAGAAAGAGACCTGTTTATGAATTGATCTTAGGTTAAGAAATAATTATTATTCAATGTAAGTAATCACTATTTATGATTAATTTGTCATGAAGTTAGGACTGTATATATTTATCTTGTTATTTTGTGTGTTCTTATAATAATTTCATCAGTTGTATTGATTTTTATATCTCTTGGTTAACATTTTAAACAGTCGAAGTATGGTCTATGAAGGTTTTATTTGTTTGCATTATTCAAAATGTAAATCTTACATAAAGATAAGAATAAAAGGTTATGACACATAAAATGTCTGAGTTTATTGCACGCTTAACACAACACACACACACACACACACACTTTTATATTGATCGTTTCTTTTTCAAGGCAGTAGGTCTCGTAACACAAATTAAACGGAACAAAACAATATTATAGTTCCAGGTCAATTAATTATTGAGTTTTTAAAAGAAACTAAGAGTTTTACGATATAAATGAAGGGGGAAACGTTTAATTAAATATTTGTAATGTCAATATTACGTTGCAGTGCGTTTCAAACTCTACGTTAAACTATCGTGGTAACACTTATCACGACCAGATTAAAGGCGGAGCAGTTGATTCAGGGCCAACCCACCCACCTAGGGCTACGCAACACAGTGAAATTGGGAGACGGTGGGTTGGAAACTAGTGCAGGACATTTACCGTCCAATTCCAGACTTGAAAACTCTATCACCGATGCCAAAAAAAAAATGAATCATTAACTAGTAATATGATATCAAATGATTACTGTAAAACATATGTTTTGCCACATCTACATTGTCCAGTCAATAACAAATTGTGTCCATCCATCCTGGGCACAATTGAGAGCGATATACTGTTCTGTGCTGAGGTCGTCCATTGTTTTGTGTGACAGGTGCTAATTTTAGTAACGGGATGGTGCTCTATGCGCACGGCGGTATATTTTAAGTACCAACATGAAGCGAGGTTGCAAATTTACGTTTTATTTGAAAATGTCTTACAGGTATTCTTTTTTTTCTTCTGTCCCATATGCAACGGGGACAATTCAGATCATAACCTTGTCGTATAAAACTATAATTTCATAACTTTTACTTTATAACAAATCCAACACATTAACTAACATGAACTAGCAAGCGTTCAAATATTTATAGTTAGGTTTTCCATTCTGAAGAAAATGGGAGAATATTTTATTTATTTTATTCAAGAAACCGTGCAAAACACACACACACACACACACACACACACACACACACACACACATATATGTATATATATATATATATATATATATATATATATATATATATATATATATATATATATAGTGTCATGGGGGAGGGGATGTTCTTTTACGTACCATTGGGTCTCATGGGTGACCGAGAAGCTGAAATTTATGAGATAAAAATATGCTGTTAATATTCACATACCTCATTCAATGGACCGTATTTGCAAAGCGTCATGGCTAAAGTAAGTTAGCCTACACAAAGAGGCAAATGTTACACATCGACTATGCAATTTATTAAAGCTAAAATTGCATTATCAATTTAATGAAAATAGCATAGAATCCTAATACATTTGCTCTAACAGAATGATGAACGCTGAAAAGTCCATCTGACATAGTTATATTTTGCTCAGAGAGAGAGAGAGAGAGAGAGAGAGAGAGAGAGAGAGAGAGAGAGAGAGAGAGAGAGAGAAGAAACATTAGCAAAAAAGCGCAAACTGAAACAGATAAATTGACAGTCTGAACGCTATCAGCAACTACATGTATGTATGTATGTATGTATGTATGTATGTATGTATGTATGTATGTATGTATGTATGTATGTATGTATGTATGTATGTATGTATGTATGTATGTATGTATGTATGTATGTATGTATGTATGTATGTATGTATGTATGTATGTATGTATGTATTACTTTATTTATTTACTCTTCAACAGAGATTACATCAGATTAATCTAATTCAGGATATTACAAAATCAAGAAATGCAACTAAAAAACTGTTTTAAAAACACAACAGTAGTATTGTGTTAACTCGCGTATTTACAAAATTAAATATTTCAATACCTGAAATCACACACACACACACACACATATATATATATATATATATATATATATATATATATATATATATATATATATATATATATATATATATATATATATATATATATATATATATGTTATAGGCGTTGTTATATGCGTTGTCTAATGTTGTAAAGCGCTTATAGCTTCTAAAGATTAGGCGCCATATTAAGTCCTCATTATTATTATTATTATTATTATTATTATTATTATTATTATTATTATTATTATATAGATATAAACACCCGTGTCTATGTAGGTAGGTATTTAGGTAAGTGCAGAGTGAAAGCATTTTATTTACAAAGTTTGAAAATAGTAGTAATATAATACTGTAAATAATATTTTAATGATGCATTCTGCGCAAATTCAGCTATTCCATTGATGCCGCATTATTACATTTCCCTAATAATCAAAGATACAGATTCTGCGCCGTGTTCGATACAATTATTAGACACCAACGATATTTACTGCAGGGTAGAAACTGGTAGAGAATGGGCTACTTCCGCCAGGAGATCAGCCTACATTGGCTAATGTGACCGTACTTGTGAAAAAAAAAGGTTAATTCGCCGGTTGGATTCAGGACATGGTCATTTAAGAGCTATGCGTTGGTAAGTAACTGTCTTTTGAATGCATGTGTGTAGTTTTTAAGTCTTCTTGCGATTCTGAAGCGATAAAAGACTCGTGAGAAAATGTCGAATCGAGCGAAGGGTTGTGGTCACGCTTGCATTCCTTGTGTTTATATATATGCTATTGTTAAGGGTATTTCATTTTGTCAGACATTTCGCCGTTTTTCATTGATAAAACGTCAGACTCCTGTGGTTAGATCTATAATAAAAGAGGAAAAACTAAAATTGGATCAATAGAATATTGTCTAAATTTAAAAAAAAAATACATATAGGATAAACTCTCAAAAGATATTTTTCCTAAAATTTTACTTTTCATTATTAACCAATTATGGACCACGAAACCCGTCTATACTCTATTATAATTTGTTCACCGATTTCTAGACTAGGTCAAAGTTCATCGATATAATTAGTACCGTGTGTCCTATAGTCTTTTGGGGGCGTTCACCAGTTATTATTTACTTTTAAGTGAGTG
Source organism: Unio delphinus (assembly GCA_029339505.1). Classification (NCBI taxonomy): domain Eukaryota; kingdom Metazoa; phylum Mollusca; class Bivalvia; order Unionida; family Unionidae; genus Unio; species Unio delphinus. The sequence continues at coordinate 1,917,285 of JAQISU010000109.1, read as the reverse complement.
ACGTACGTTATGTGAAGTTGTTTGCATTGTAACATGCACAATAGAGATAATGTTGGAATATCTATATGCTACTTTGCTATAATGTGGTTGACATTGTACTTTACTTGTGGAAATTGTACATGATCTAAGCATATGTTATAACAAAATGAATGCTCAGATAGGCTTGACAAATTAACCAAAAGTACACTAACTTGAGCAATTATTAAAATATGGAAAACGAATTTTGCTGAAGTAGGCAGTAGCAGGTTCTGTAAGTGCAATGAACAAATTACAAAATATCTGAAAAGTAAATAAAGTTCTCGGATCTTTTTTCTACAATTTACATCTGAAGTCCAGGAAGTGAAAATGACTTAAGTGAGCCCAAGCTGTATATTATGAACCAATTATGGATCACCAAACCCGTATATACTCTATAATTTGTTCACCCATTTTTAAACTAGGTCATAGTTCTTCGATATAATTCGTACCGTGTGTCCTATAACTTGGTCACATTTTAGTCTGGTTTCTTCATTGACCTGATGATAATATAATGCAATTCACCCTTGTATCCCACAAACTTGCATAAGATCACGTCTGCATTATATGCTTTCTCGACGAATCAGTCCCTATCCATCTTTGTTTGCTACTAAGAGAAACCTCCGTTTGATAAATAGAACCGAACTAATGTGTGGCAGCCAAGAAAACCTAACAACTTGCTTACCTCATACAGCAAAACATCTCGATAACTGCCTGCGTTCATTGCCGGAAAAATATGCCCGTCACCAACTGCAGAGTATCAGTAACAACAGTGTTGTCCTTGGTATAGCAGTGTTAGGGACCGACTTCGCATTGCTAAAATGCATCGCCGTAAAGTAGAGAAGCTTTGGCTTTCCACCAGACTCACTATTCATAAACAAATATATGAAGGAGCTAAGAAGAACGTCACAAATATAGTCCATTTAGCCAAATTATCCCACTACAATACCAAGATTATGGAGAGTTCAAGCTGCATAGAGCTTTCGAAATAACAAACAATCTAATGTCAAGGAACAAATGTACACCACATTCAACTACCTTTTCTCCAGTAGACCTGGGTTACACTTACAGGCTGACCATTTCCTGAAAAAAGTAATAGTAATCATTGTTGGTATGGAGATGTTATATGAAAATTAGCATAACATGTAATACTAGTTAGAAAAGCACATTTGCTCAGTGCCCAAAGTTATCAGAAGCTTTAAAAACAAAATTGAAATGCCATAATCACGGATTTTCATCTGGAAAATATAGTCTTTGGGGTACGTACAAATTAAACGATACAACATTGTATCAGAAAAGTTAACGCGGAATGTGGTGGTCCACGAAACATCTATTTTAGTTCATTCCAAAACGAATTTAATCAAACTAAACGTAAATCGCCTACACTACGTGAGTGCCCATTTTGTTACAAAGTAGTTAGCATTCAGCCAACGCTGCACATTTCTGCTATAACGTTCAGTCGCCTGCTTCTTTTGAAAGATTTTTGTTGTTGTGGGTCTATGAATTCATCCACATGGTAAACGTTGTCATCTCTACTTTCAAATAATAATAATAATAATAATAATAATAATAATAATAATAATGAGGACTTTGTATAGCGCTTAATCTTTAGAAGCTCTAAGCGCTTTACACCATCTATAATGATATGACTACACTTAAGAAAAACAAATGACAAAAACAATGAAATTGGAAAACATAAAAACATGGTGAAAACATATAAGATACAAAATATTATTTGGTCTCTAAGTTTGTTCCTGCATTCGAAACAGGTGAGTTTTATGAGTACTCTTAATTTCGATGGGCAATTCGTTCCACATTACCTGGTATGCAAAAGAACGTTGCACATATGACTTCGTTTTCATAGTGGGAACAAGGAGTATACGATTGTCTGAAGAAGAGCGTAAGTATCTTGCTGACGTGTACACATGGGGGAGGCCGGATAGGTATGTTTGACTGGAGTCTGTCAGTGAAACATAGCACAGAGAACAAATTTTGTGTTTCATTCTGTATCGAATTGATAGCCAGTGTAGGGTACAAAGCAGTGGTGAGGTATGATCTGATCGAGGTACTCTAAAGAAGATCCGAACAGCTGTGTTTTGAATTTTTTGAAGTTTCTGGAGTAAATATTGTGACGAACCAGACAAAATTGAGTTACAATAGTCCAGCATTGAAAGTAATAATGAACACACAAGTGTTTTAGTGGCATCAACTGAAATATATTTACGAATTGAACTGATGTGTTTCAGTTCAAGATATGCAGCCTTGCATATGTACATGACATGTTGGTTCAATGTGAGAGTACGTCTAGAGTAACACCTAGGTTTCGTACTGTCTCTGAGAATTTAATGTTGGTGTTGCTGATATTTATTCTCTGAGGCAAAGGATGTGAACGCGAAAGTCTTTGTGTTGTGATCAGAATAGCCTCCGTTTTATTAGCATTCATCTGCAGCTTGTTATGTCATCCATGATTTCACTTTAGAAATGTACCTTTCTATTCCTCGGATGATAGAATCAACTTCAGTTGGGTTGCTAGACTTGTATATTTGGGTGCCATCAGCGTAGAATTGCTGAGACTCTGGGTGATGATCTATGACACATTAGAGCGGCTGAGTGTATTGAATGAATTGAATAGGTCCAAGAATAGGTTCCTGTGGAACACCACAACATAGATCAATTGGGCTGGAATCTATTCAATTTGCAGATACAATTTGTGTCCTGTTGACTAAGTAGGACTTGAACCACTGTAAGGCTCTATTCTGAATGCCAAATACATGCTGGAGACAGTGAAGTAATATATCATGATCTATTGTGTCAAATGCTGCAGTCAAATCAAATATTGGCTGACAAAGACGTACTTTGTCAAAAAAGCAACATGATCATGGATTAATTATAGCTTGAAGATCCATAATTTGGGGAGATACCCCATTCTAGGCACCTCTACAATGTGTTTCTTATAGCCTTGCGCGACAGCTTCACACCACAAAGGAATGTAACTGAAGTGCCCATCACCGGACAAGCAAAGTTGTTTTCGATGGCTTCGCTCATGATGCGCTCTAAGTAGATGTGCTTGAAGTTCCAAACTCAACAAACGATGATGATTTCCACATTCTCAAAGAATGGTGAGGTCATCAATAAGAGCACTGAAGAATGGAAAGGCAGCTAGAGTAGACAACATCCCAGCTGGACTTATCAAGGGGGAGGGGTTCAGAGATAGAGCTACTAACAAAAATCTGCAAGAAGATCTGCAACAAGATCTGCAACAAGATCATACAGGTAAATGGCCAGCGCAGTGGACCCATTCAATGATTATAACACTCCTCCGAAAAAACAATCTCCAACTGTGCCAAAATTAAAGAACGATCAGTTTGATCAGCCATGCTAGTAACTAGATGCTGAAGATTATCTTCAACAGACTGAACCCACAATAAGAAGAAGTAATCGCTGAAGCAAGAACAGGCAGGATTATGGAATGGACGAAGCAGAAAAGAACAAATATTCAGTCTAAGGTTTCTGTTTGAAAAGTACTCGAAACATCAACAAGACATCTATCATCTAGATTTCAAAAAGGCTTTTTGACAGAGTGTGGCATGAGGCATCGTGGGCCACAATGAAGAAGTATAACATGAGTCAAACGTTGACCAATACCATCAAGCAGCCGTACGCCAAGGCTACCAGTGCAATGATTGCTCAAGGTTCTGTGGAAGACTGGTCCAAAACAACAGTTGGAGTACGTCAGGGCCGTCTCGTGTCACCCACGCTTTTCAACATCTACTTAGAGCGTATCATGAGCGAAGCCCTGGAACACCACTGTGGGACAGTCAGCATTGGAGAGAATATGATCACCAACCTCCGCTTTGCAGACGACATTAATTGGCTGGCATGCAGTGAAGACGAGCTTGCCACCTTCGTGAAGAACCTTGATGAAACATCTTCCAGATTTGAAATGGAGATCATCACCGAGAAGACAAAGCTAATGACAAATAGTGGGAAACAAGTCTCAACCAAGATCAAAGTCAGAGGACAGGAACTGGAAACAGTGGGCAAGAAAATTCGGAAGCAATAAGCAATGCATAAATTAGTACTGCCATTTCATCTCAAGCACAATATCGGGGAAGAGAAGAATGGTAGACTGGTCCAAGCTACTATGCTTAACACAGCAGTGTCATTTTACTTCTGTCTGTGTTGTTTCTAGTCTCGTCTCTGTCAACATGAGTGCGTGAGAAAGCTGTCCAGTAGATTCCTGTGGGTCGGTGGTTTTTCTGGTGATCTTTCCCGCCAAATATAACGGCCGCCATGTATAGTCTGTAGTGTGAAGTATACATTATAAATTAAATTTAAAGGTATATGAGATATTGTAATATTCCAAAATAGGTCAATTCTTAAAGTAATTCTATAAATATAAAAGTAAAGAAGGTGCCTAACAATATGTTTGCTCTTTTTTAAAAAAGAATGTATTTTTGAAATACAGTACTGTGTGTTTGCCATAGATTCTTAGTGTGGGGACGGCACTCTCGTTCAAATTTGTATCCCAGTTGTCTCATTGTATGAAATTTTTGTTTTATTTTATTTCTCTTAGAATTTATGAATTTTGACGAGAAAACGGTGCATTACGAGATCTGTAGAAAAAGAAACTATCCCAGTGTTTTATGTGAGTAGTCATGGCGTGTCTTTTTCTCCATATAACTCAATTACTAAAAGAGGCTGTACCCGAGTAAGGTTTTGCGTTTTTTTTTTAAATTATGCTTCTTCTATCTGCATGTTTTAGCCTTCTCATTTCAAGCTACCAAAATTCCACACGGTGTCCTTGTGGTTTTAATGGTTAGTCTCTAAGGGTTAGTAAGGGAAACTCTTTGTCGTCGTTTTGTGCTGATTGTTTGGTTAGTACCCGTGTATTTATTCTGTTTGTCCATGTCTACCATGTGGGGTTTTCCTGCGCTCTTCCGCATAGCACTGTGGCATCTGTACGTCGTACTGTGCCCACATGGAGACTTTCTGTATTCTTATGCCATGACTGGAGGGGATATACTTTTTGAATTAAAAAAAAGAAAAAGAAAAACGGACAAGAAAACAAGGAGATAGATGTTAGTTATCTAATTGCATATTCCCTCTGTGGGGTCAAAGATGGGGTCAGAGATCCAGCCCGTGCTTATCGGTCTTCTCCTCTATGCGGATTTTCATATTTCCTGAGGTGAGATCTGAGGTCGGGGCTGCACCCCGTGCTTGACGCCACACACACCCCGGTAGAAATTTTGCCCGGGCCTGGTTAACTCCCAATTGTGATAACCTGGTCACACGCCATCATAGTATTTTCAAGAAATAATTGCATATTCCCTCTGCGGTGTGAAAGATGGAGTCAGATCCAGCCCGTGCTTAGTGGTATTCTCCTCTTTGCGGAATTTCATATTTCCTGAGGTGAGATCTGAGGCCGGGGCTGCACCCCGTGCTTGACGCCACACGCCCCTAAGTAGGCGGTAAAACGGAACTTTCCTCACCTTGAATCCCCGCCCCGCCCCCGGTAGAGATTTTGCCCGGGCCAGGTTAACTCCCAATTGCGATAACCTGGTCACACGCCATCATAGTACTGGTTTTATATTCGGTGACTTTGTATAATCGATTTTTGTCGAAACTTCTATCAAAATATACGATGTTGCTCCTTTTTCTCTAATTTCCAAGTATATTTTTTCTTCTTGTCTTGTCCCATAAGTCCTTCCTCTCTTTATACTTCACAAATAAATCCTTTATATTTCTGTAATTTATCGGACCTTCTAATTTGTTTGTTAGCTTATTTTTTTTGTAAATATCCCCTCTATTTCTTATTGAGAAACCAAACCAGTAGATGTAGAGACCATCCCATGGCGATTTTGGTTCATAATTAATAGATTTAAATCTATTAAAAATATTAGCACATGTTAATAAAATTGGGCTGGGTAGAGCTAATCACACTCCCACAACCCCATATGAAATTTACTATTTCATTGTCTATCTTATGTAGTTATATATATATATATATATATATGTATATATATATATATATATGTATATATATATATATGTATATATATATATATATATATATATATATATATATATATATGTATATATATATATATGTATATATATATATATATATATGTATATATATATATATCATATGTATATATATATATATATATATATATATATATATATATATATGTATATATATATATATATATATATATATATGTATATATATATATATACATATATATACATATATATATATATATATATATATATATATATATATATATATATATATATATATATATACATATATATACATATATATATATATATATTAGAGGCTTTTTTAAATTTGTTAAAACTGGACATTCTGATATAATTACTAGAAACATGTAAATGTACTGTTTTTAATACACATATATGTTATCACGACTCTAGGGTCTTAAATTAAGCGATAGGAAAGAGCGAACAGGAGCAGGTTTTTCAAAATATAACAATAAACGAATAATTAACAATAACAAAATAATTTTTTCTCTTGAATACAGAGTGAAAGTTAAAAAGAAAATGACCAAATTGGGAAATAAATCCTAAATAGTCTGAACGAAGTTATATGACCAGTCCTAATGAACAAAGTTCTAATTAAAATCCAAGTAATATAATCCATGATGTCCTTGTTTTAATTTACGATAATTCCCAGTTAATGTCTCCGCACTAGAATATTATTTATGAGCACTTTGTATTTCCAGTGATTACAAACACTTGAATAAATAAACACTGAGCATAACATACAAACCCTCTACTTGATCTATGTCAAAATTAGCATTTTCTTGAAATTTTATGACTTCAAAGAATTGTTCATAATTATAACAAAGAATTAGGTAAACATAATGCATTTGACTCAGACCAAGATAATTATCCTAATATTTAACCCACACTGTTATGAAAATAATATTATGTCTTACTTGTTAACAGAACAAAACTATCAGTCAAGAACAACATGAACTTGATTATTAAGAAGGTCAATTAAAACATACTTAATGCACAATTAATAATGACCCCCAATTATATATATATATATATATATATATATATATATATATATATATATATATATATATATATATCATAATAACTATTCCATGAGGTGATGGAAGCAACCAATAAGTTTATCCGTATGATTTGCTGTGGATTTTTGTTCTTCTTCTGGCTATTGTTTTTGCTTATTTTCGTTTTAGTGTTTGTTATGGTTAAAATATTTACCCACCATTTAAATCGGCCTTGATTATGTTACCACATTTGCACAAAGTATATCAGATTGGTGAAATCATACTCTTGGTATCCCTGTTACAGATATGTATTTTAATATTTCTTCCACCTCCTGACTTCCGGCGTCGGATCAACGTCTTTTATATCAATAACAAAAACATCGATATGTTTCTCAGAAGTTTGTCGTGTCCAAACGCAGCCTGCACCACTTTCGATTAAATTATCGCTCGCAAAATACGCTTGATATTGAATCATTGATCGTATGTACAATTTACATCAAATGAAATCATTAGGGTACTGTGCTTTCACTGAATCTAGTTTTCTAAGAAATTCAGCCACTGACACGTATTTGTTTCCCCACAAGATGGGTAGTTGTGAGGTTAAAGCCAAAATCAAAAGGGATGAGCAGTGTTGACCCAGTTTGGTGACAGGGTGAGGCAACTCCCACCGTCAGATTTTGGTTGTTTTATATTTTGGTGGATTGCTTATTACAGGCTTACAGCTATAAGGGTGTTGAACAATCAATTAAAACATCCAGGCGTTCGGGTGAGGTGCAACTGCCCCCACCCCCGTGGATGTCCGTGGCTTCTGATCATGAATAATCTGTACACACTGAACTGATTGGGACGTCCTTGTCCAGTTATGAGGACTTCAGTTCTATTCCTTTTTTCATGAGAATCTTTCGCGCATGGCTATAAGAAACACGTTGTAGATGTGCCCAGAATGGGGTATATCTCCCCACTCCCCCAAAAATAAAAGATCTTCCAGCTGAATCAATGTTAAAAATCCATCATCATGTTGCTTTGTCAGCCAACACTGGCTAATGGTGTTTAATTTTCCCAAGACGTCACATAAAACGTGTAGCAAAACAAATCAGTTTGTATCGTGTCTAGTTATATTGAAATAAAATTGCTATATTGTCTCTGTCAGTCTGGTCACTCAGCAAATTGATAGGGGGCAATAAATAAACGTCAAAACTTGGATTGGTATCCAAACTAGGAATGTGCTTTTCACTTGCCATCTCCATTTCTTTCATTCTACACTGATATTCCTTTTCTTCGTCTGACTTTGCATCCGCATCTGTGTCTGTATGTCTGTCTGTCTCTCCTCTTTCTTCGATTGTAAATGCATTTACTCTTTCTGAAACTGTTTTTTTTTTAAATTTGGTAACTATATGTGTGTTTCTTTCTCCCATTTCTCCGATTGTAAATGTATTTGCTCTTTCTCTTTTATCAATTGCAACTGCTACTGAATTCATTTTCTTCTTTATCTTTCTGAAGTTCAAAATTTCTTAATATCCATCTTTTATTTAAATTTTAATTTATTTACTTTTCTGATAAAGACATCAAAACGGAAGAACCTTTATCCAAAACATTCTTTTCTATCAAATACTGGACCAAAATATTTTTTCTTGCTTCGTTAAGGATGCCTTTGCTTCAGAAAGATCATATGTTCTGGCAAGTTAGATCAATTCATGTTTTTGTTTTCAAAGGGTCTAATTGTTCCTGGGTAAGATTTGAATGTAAGATTCCACTGTTGATGGCTTTGTAAAGAAATCTTGCCAATTTGACTAAAAATTTCAAAATTGTAAAATAATACATGGGATTTTATCAAATTAAAAACTTGGAGAGATCTCAAATTTCAAAATACATTTTAGCAAAAATGTATCTATTCAAGGACGAGCAGCCCAGTTTCTTTGTTACGTGTTTATGCTCTTTTAAACAGTAACGAGAAAAGTGAAGACTTTAAGCTTTGTAAAATTTAACAAATAATTTATTTCCCTAGAAAAACAAAGTAAAAATAAGAGAAAGAACTGACAGTTTCAAGAATCAAATCCAAACATTCAAACAGAAGTCCTACTAATAAAATGTTCTAATTAATCTGAGTTTCAATCTCGACTAAAATCCAAAATGGAAGATGATGACATATACTGTTGTCATTATAGTACTGAAGTGTCAACAGTTCTTTGTTGAGCCACAGTAAATTACATTCCGGTGTCTGAATTCTGTAAATTACAAGAACCATCTTTGTCCAAGAATTATTTGTGAGTATATCTAAGGGATAAACAAAAGTTCTTAGAATCCAAATAATTTGAAGAAAAATTAAAATTAAACTAAAGTTAAGTTAAATTAAAAATTAACTGGTCACAAAAAAGTAATTTGGCGTCTAAGTGTTTAAAAGCCCAACTGAAATTATATCACAATATATCACAACTAAACCTGGCTAAAACCAGAATTTCTAAATAATTGCTACATGTTTCTAGAACGACGAAGAATCAATTTACATCTAAAGACACGTATTTCAATACAGCTTTGAATTCACTCTTTGAAACCCACAGTAAGAAAAAAATTAAAGAAAAGTTTGAAAAGTTGTTTACTTTAACTTGCAAATCAAGGACAGGAACTAGGTCAACTTTAGATACAAATTTCTAATATTAATAATTATTATATGCTAATTTTTCCGTTAACTTTACATCGTCAGAAGGGGCCCTGAGTGACCTAGTGGTCTAAAGCGCTATAATGTACGGATCACTGGCATCTCACCTCTGCCTGCGTGGGTTCGAGTCTCGGATTCGGCCAATGTCGGTATGTGTGAAAGCTTGCTACTAACTTCTCTTGGCTTGGTGGTTCTTTTTGGGGGTTTTCTCGGGTTCTTCGTCCACTATTAATACTGGCCGCCATGTATAGTCTAGCCTATAGAGTTAAGCCCTACAACAACAATAGCAACATTGTCAGAATCATGCAATATTTACGATATTGCACTCGTGCGCACTTTATATTGAACGCACGTGAATAATGGAACCACTTTCTATTTGTAAACAAACAATGGACGCAGACGCCAGCACTTTGAATTTATGTTATTTTGCTGCGGGTGAAGTAAAGTAACTTGAGCCATTTGAAAGTAGAGATGACAAAGTAGAGATGCCAAAGTAGAGATGCCAAAGTAGAGATGACAAAGTAGAGATGCCAAAGTTGACAACAACAACAAAAACGTTTCAACGAAACAGGCTACTGAACGTGATATCAGAAATGTGTAACGATGGCTGCATAATAACTACTTTGTAAACAAATCATGTACACTCACGTAGTAGGCGATTTACGTTTTGGCTGATTAAATTCGTTTTTGAATGAATTAAAACAGATGTTGTGGACCGCCACATACCAGCTGCTTTGCTACATTCCGCTTTAACTTTTTTGATACAATGTTGTATCGGTTTTTTTGTACGTACCCCAAAGACAATATCTTTTCAAGATGAAAACCCGTTTTTATGGTCTTCTCATACAATAATAAATCGAACCCACTTTTAAATGAATAAAATGCTAAGTAAACATTTTGACTTACAACTTATCTTAATGCTTCCGTTCTTTGGTTTAATAACTTTGGGTACTGAGCGAATGTACTTTTCTTAGTAACATACCATTTTATGCTCTTCTTAATACAGCATCTTAATACCAACATTCAAGTCAGTCTCCAATAATGATTACTATTATTTTTATGGGGTGGACTCCTTGTTGATACTCTTCAACTCTCCCCAACATGTTCGTTGGTTTGAGTTTTAAGGTGGCGCTCTACAGTTTCGTACTTTGCATAGGGTTAGAATTTTAAAGAAAAATAATTTTCTGGGATTTCTTTACTGGTTATACTGGCAGTATAATAAAAACTTTGTATATCTTAGGTGTTGGGAGAAGAACTTTCAATTCCCTTTATTTTGATGTATGAGTGATGGGTGTACTTTAGGTTCTAGAGTATACAGCTTGGGCTAACATAAGATGTGCTCATGTAAACAAACTGCTAGCTCCGCAACAGAGGTAAATTGTAGAAAAATGGTACGATAACGTTTTTACTTTTCAGATATTTTGTAATTTGTTCATTGCACTTTCAGAAGCTGCTATTGCCTAATTCAGCAAAAGTCGTTTTCCCTAGTTTAATAACTGCTAAAGTTAGTGTACTTTTGATTAATTCTGGCTAATTTTTCAAGCACATGGGAGCATCCATTTTGTTATACCATGCGCTTAGATCATTTACAATTTCCACAAGTGCAGTATCCAAAGAAATATCAGCCACATTACATCAAAGTAGCATTGAGATATGCCAACATTATCTCCATTGTGCATGTTACAAATGCAAACAACTTCACCTCACATACATCACTATCTGAAAAGTACATATTAACTGGTGAGCGCCCCCATAAAGAGCATTCGGGTGTATACCGATGGAGTTATATTTATTGCTGTTTGTATTAATATTGGCTCATTTAGTTTAAATTCACTGCAGTTTAGAACTTAAATGTCTTTACATTCCAAATTCTGCTTTAATTAAGCGGCTGCAGGTGGGCTTGAGAAGAGTTATGTCCCTTGCTATTGTACACAATACGACATAGACTAGTGGCAATTAGAAACCTGTGTGTGTCATTGTTTTTAAAAATGTTTAATTAATTTCACATTTATCAAGGAAGATGCCATCAGTTCTTCTTTGAACTGGTAATAATTTGGGTATTTTTCTCTGGTTTTTCATTGTCAAATTAAACTATTAACAAAATTTATTTTCTTGGTATTAAATAATTTTGTATTGACATATAAAAAAAATTCTATAGTATCATATGGTCATGGTTTATTAAGCTAAGTCGGAAATATTTCAAACTAAATTAACAGTTCAAGATATAATGACATATAAAAGAGCTTCAACTCAACATACAGAAGTCTGCAGCAAGTGTCACATTTGGACAGGCTCACATTAACAACATGGTTATGGAATAATTTATGTAACCTTTCGTGGGAAAAGAAAGATTGCTTTGGCTCACCGACTAAGGTTCTATGTTGAAACTATGGTAAATTCACTACCATATCAGTGTGATGTATCACATAGATGCCATACAAAAACATGATCATGTATCACTTGAACGAAAAAAGAGAAAATTTGGCTAGAAAAATCATGTAAAGCCTATGGTATATGCCAAGGCAATATGGGCTAAGGGGAGTGGTGTATGCTGTGATAGTCAGGTACATTTAATAATTGTTACATGCATTCATTTAAAAGATTTAAAGTGTATGAATGTTCATTGGGTACAAAATTATTTATTGAATGAGCAAACATTGAATTTTGTACAAGTTTTCTGTTGCTTTTTTGTTTGTGTTTGATGTAGCATATGTACTTGTACTGAAGACTTGATTTCCTCTCCCTATCTTTTACTGTTCTATGATCTCATTCTGCTATGAGCTGAAATACTGGATCAGACTGAGTAGAACAATTCCATGAGACTTGGTCATTGGGAGTGTAAAGTTACCTGTACCATACTCAGAGCTATGAGGGAATGAATGACATAATGCATCAAAATGTCTGCTCCATACTGATATTTTAGGTGCATAGGTAAAAATGATATTGTGCAAGCTCTCGCACTTATTTGTGTTTAGAAAGTGTGAAATTTTACTTAGCTTGACATCTAAGCCAAAATTTTTTTGTAAATATTCAAGTTGTTTAATATAAGAAAGATTTAAATGTTTCCCATATGGCAGAAATTTTGAGTAATAGGATGCTAAATGGGCAAGTCAGTCACTCCAACTTTGGCCTTGTAGCAAGAAAGTGCCAACATCGCATTTAAATTTCCTGTGCCTGGGCCTCACTTTCTATGTCCTTGGCACTTTTCTGGACAGGCAGCCTGTTCTGCTTCCTGCAGATTGAAGTTTGTACATTTAACTGTTAAAAAGGCACACAGTCCTTGAGTTTTGCTTTTATACATCGGTGGATTATATCGCTTGCAATTGCCAGCTCAGTCATACATTATGCACAATGTTCCCAATATCCTAGTTAGTTTTGGTATGTTCATAATTACATTTCGATTGATGTTGACAACACGCTGCAACATGTGACCCAACAATTAAGTTTTCTTCATTTCTTTCTTTCTCCAATTCAGGGCAAAGCTTGGGTGCACTTTATTTGGGCCACAGGAAGATATTGATTCTTCATATACATCAATTCTTGGGCGCTTTATTTGTGGAGATGTAGAACCAGATTGCAACCTGAATAGGTTGGTCACTCTTGGATACTCGTAATCCATAGTCCTATGGTTAACTGTGTTGTATGAACTCTTGTGGACAAATAGCTATTTTCTTAGCTCTTCCTTTAGCCATGTTTTCTTAGATAGTGGCTAATGTGGGTTGATGTAGTATTAGTGACATCATGGTTACCAGTTGTTCCTGGTTGTGATGTATCTTAGACAATATGTAACATCATAATCAGGATGGGGCTTGAAATTGTTGGGAAACACACCTACCCCCATTTTTGGCATACAAGTCTGCATGTTTTGGTTTTATAATTAATTTTACCATATAAAGCAGTCAACATATTTGATTTTCATTGTAATCAATTATGTATGTAATCATCAATCACATTCCTGGTCCATGGAATGGTCTCACCAGGAGCTAATTCCCCTTGACTTTTCATTTCAATTCTTTGACATAGAAGCATTAGTGCAGATTCAAATTAGATTACTAGTGCCGGGAAAAAAAAGTAATTATTTACAAACAAAATATATATTTATGTCTACTGTTATGAATTTATAGCATCAAGGACTTTTTTTCTTAATCCAATGCTGGACAATTTTTGCACTATTACCTCAAACTTTATGGAATTTTCCTCACTTTTCTCACTTGATTTACATGTATACATGACCCAAGTATAGTTTGCAACTTTAGAAATGATCTAAATACATTATTTGATGTTTGGATTGAAAAATAAAACAAATACTTCATATGCATTTATTCTTGAATGTCTTTCTTTAATGTCAAAATAATAGCATTTCCCAGTGACGTTAAAATACAGTTTTGACGTCATGAAGCTACATTTAAGTTACTTCAGAGGGGTATAGTAAATTAACCATGTGTTTGTAATTTTGGAAGTAAATACTATGTATGATATATCAATATGTTTGAAATTGACTGCAGAATATGACAAGTTTTTCAATAAGTTGAAAACACATCTTCAGTGGTTCTTTTAGGTGGCGCTCTACAGTTTCGTACTTTGCATAAGGGTTAGAATTTTAAAGAAAAATAATTTTCTGGGATTTCTTCACTGGTTATACTGGCAATATAATAAAGACTTTATATATCTTAGGTGTTGGGAGAAGAACTTTCAATTCCCTTTATTTTGATGTATGATTGATGGGTGTACTTTAGGTTCTAGAGTATACAGCTTGGACTAACATAAGATGTGCTCATGTAAACAAACTGCTAGCTCCGCATGGTCATTTTCACTCCCTGGACTTCAGAGGTAAATTGTAGAAAAATGGTACGATAACTTTTTTACTTTTCAGATATTTTGTAATTTGTTCATTGCACTTTCAGAAGCTGCTATTGCCTACTTCAGCAAAATTCGTTTTCCCTAGTTTAATAACTGCTAAAGTTAGTGTACTTTTGATTAATTCTGGCTAATTTTTCAAGCACATGGGAGCATCCATTTTGTTATACCATGCGCTTAGATCATTTACAATTTCCACAAGTGCAGTATCCAAAGAAATATCAGCCACATCACATCAAAGTAGCATTGAGATATGCCAACATTATCTCCATTGTGCATGTTACAAATGCAAACAACTTCACCTCACATACGTCACTATCTGAAAAGTACATATTAACTGGTGAGTAACACCTTTGTTTTCCAAAAATATGTTTAAATTCAAGTGCATGTTTTCCTTGTACATCCATGTGTGTTGTGTTTAAATTTTTAGTTGTTTTCCGATTTATACGTTTTTAAAAATGTTCTTCTCAGGGCTATTATTTACTTCGTTTATCATGATTTTTGGTTTTGTACCCAAAAAAGACATTCCGATTGTACTCCCTATCCTCTATCTGTACTGGCTTTGGGTATTACCCTCACATCTAAGGTTTCGGTGAGTTGTGGTTTCCTTCTCGGCCTGTATTTTTAACAAAGGATTGTACACTTCACTCATAGGATTATATTAATCCCTTGGTAGATTTCCTTTCCTTTTGTCCCTGGTGTTTGAGTTTTCCGCGGAGTGACTTTGCCAAAGTAAGTTTTGGTCCATTGTGTATATGCTATAACGTGTGTGTGTGTGTGTGTGTGTGTGTGTGTGTGTTGCTTTGTGTTTTTGTATTGCACAGCTTATATCATATTATTTTAGTTGTTTCTGTTTTGTTCGAATGTGGTTTTGGAAAAAAGTTTTAAAATGTATTGTCTATTTTTTTATAACTAGATGTGTTTTTTTTTTGTTATGCGTGCTTGTCTTTGTTTTTACCTGTTTGTTATGTTTTGTTTTTACTTGTTTGTTAATTTTTGTTTTTGTGTTTTTATTTGTTTTTTTACAAAAATTATTATATTGTTTTTAATTCAAAAAATTTTGAGTGGGGTTATTGTAGGTGTATTGTGGGTGTATGTCTTTAAGTTTTGTTTTTGTAAGGGCCTTAGCCCCTTGTTATTTGTTCCGATCCACTGTCTATGCTCCTTTGCGCATTGGATCGGCTAGTCTGGTTCTATGTTTAGTATGCTCCTTGCGTTTGTATATTAGTATAGCGGAGTGCAAACACAAGGAGCATACTAAGCAAGAAACCAGACTATGGATCGGCGGGCCTTTGATTATTTAAAGTATAGTAGTATAGTTGTTTGGATGAATTTAAGTATATCCCAAAACAGTGTTGTGTAAAGGGCTCTCTCGCAGCAATTTTAGACCGCAAGATGAGAGTCCCGTACACCATCTTGTCTTCAATAATTAAAAAAAATTAGATTGTAATGTAAGTTAAACATTAAGAAAAAACAAAGCACATTTATATTCCACTTTTGTCATATATCTAAATGATTTTAGTGACTTTATTATCTGTATAATTCTTTTTGCCGCTCTTTTGTTTTTTTCTATAATGTGTAGCGGGTTTTCTGCATGTGGGACGTTATATTTGTATCTCCCTTTTTAGTTGCACTCATTGTCCATTTTCCTTTAGTCTGTATTTCGAGTTTCTAAGTTAACAAAAGGCATTGCAAATTGTGAAAGACCTCACCAGACATTATCAACCAAAAGTCAGTACCATTCAAGACAAAGATGGAAAATGCCTCACAGAAGCAGGTGACATTGCAGAAAAATGGACTGTGTATCGTAAAGAACTTAACAACCATCCGTCCACAGGAGACCCAGAGGTGCTTTAAGTTCCAAACTCCACAAATGATGATGATTTCCTCATTCTCAAGGAAGAGGTGGAGTAAGCAATAAGAGCCCTGAAGAATGGGAAGGCAGCTGGAATAGACAACATCACAGCTGAACTTATCAAGAATGGTGGGGAATCAGTGATAGAGCTACTAAGAAAAATCTGCAACAAGATCTGGCAGACAGGCGAATGTCCAACATAGTGAACTCAGTCACTGATTATAACTCTCCCCCAAAAGGCACTCTCCAGCTGTGCCAAAATTACAGAACTATCAGTTTGATCAGCCATGCTGGTAAGGTGATGCGGAAGATCATCTTAAACAGACTGAATCCACAAGCAGACGAAATAATTGCTGAAGAACAGGCAGGGTTCCTTAGTGGAAGAAGCACAACAGAACAAATATTCAGTCTCAGGGTTCTGTGTGAAAAGTGCTCGCAACATCAACAATACATCTATCATGTGTTCATATATTTCAAAAAGGCTTTTGACAGAGTGTGGCATAAGGCATTGTGAGCCACATTGAAGAAGTACAACATGGGTCAAAAGTTGACCAACACCATCAAGCAGCTGTACGCCAGTGCAGTAACTGCTCAAGGTGCGGTAAGGGACTGGTTCAAGAGAGTACGGCAAGGCTGTCTCCTGTCACCCACGCTTTTAAACATCTACTTAGAGCGCATCATGAGCGAAGCGCTGGAAAACCACTTTGTGACAGTCAGCATTGAAGGTCATAACATCACCAACCTCCGCTTTGCAGACGACATTGATGGTCTGGCAAGCAGGCAGTAATGACGAGGTTGCCACATTAGTGAATAACCTGGATGAAACATCTTCCAGATTTTACATGTAGATAAGTGCCAAGAAAACAAAGCTGATGACAAATAGTGGCAAACAAATCTCAACCAAGATTAAAGTCAGAGGACAGGAACTGGAAACACTGGGCCAATTCAAATATCTTGGTTCCAGAATCAAGAAAGAGGGATAAAGAGCAGAATGTTGTCACGAGCAGCACAAACAACGGCAGCAATGTCAAAGCTAAGAACCATCTGGAGAGACAAGAATATCTGACTGAAATCTAAAATCAGCCTATTGAGAGCACTAGTCATCTCAATCTTTCCGTATTCATGTGAGGCCTGGACCCTGACAGCAGAATTACAACGAAGAATACAGGCACTTGAAATGAGATGCTACATAACAATCCTTGGCATATCTTACATGGAGCACATACAAAATCAAGAAGTGGACAACACCATTAGGCACAAGTAGGTCATTATTTAGACCTCCACACCACTGTCGAAAAGAAAAAGCTGAAATGGTATGGCCATGTCACTAGAGCCAACAGTCTATCCACAACAGTACTGCAGGGTAGTGTCCAAGGTGGTAGAAGGGGAGGTAGACAGAGAAACAAAGTGGAGTGACAACATCACAGAATGGACCAGGAAAAGTTTTGCGAAGAAACAGGCATTGGTACATGATCGAGATAAGTGGTGGATACTGGTCAGATGTTCAGCAGCACAGTGCCTCAAAGACCACACTAGGTCAAGAGATTGAAGACGATGATGATGAAGTTACTGTTATTTGGTTGTAATGGTTATGGTATTTGTTTGATTAGAAACATTGCTTGGCTTGTCATTCATTTTCCTCTCCTAAGTAAAAGGATGAATGGCTCGGTCAGGTTTTTGTTTCACATTTAGGTCGTGTTTCCGTTGTTCGCTTCTTTTGTCGGTGACGTCGAACGACTTCTTATTTACGTTGTTCATTTCACACATAGTAGCGCGTGTCAGACGGTGTCATTTCTGTGTCGTTGCCTTTGACGTCGGTCATGTTTTGATGTATAGTAGAGTATTGTTGCCACTCTAGTGTCTGGGTGTTTGTCTATTTGTATGATCACAGGAGTTTGACGTTTTATCAATAAAGTACGGCGAAATCTCTGACAACACGAACTACCATTATCGGTAATATAAATAAACACAAGGAGTGCAAGCGTGAAGACTACCCTTCGCTCGATTCGACTTTTTCTCCCGAGTCTTTTATCGTTTCAGAATCGCAAGAAGACTGACAAACTACACATATACATTCAAAAGATAGTGACGTACCAACGCATAACTCTTAAATGACCATGTCCTGAATCCAATCGGCGAATTAACCTTTATTTTCACCATTACGGTCACAATGCCTTTCTAGCAAAATCGATCTTACGGAAGTTGCCCATTCTACCAGTTTTAATCCTGCAGTAAATATGCTCAATAACATTATGAAAGTAATTTCACAATATAAAATGTTTATCTTGCTTTTTATTTCAGATTGTATCATTTTATAATTTTATTTAAATTTCCAGAACAGCAATATGTAGTCAAAGTTCGGATAGTAGAAATAACGGTTGATGACGTCTTCATTAAATTTCCCTAATATTCAATGATAATACAGATTCTGCGCCGTGTTCGGTACAATTTATTATCTATCAGGTATTCACATGGATTGCCTTCTTTTTTCAATTACATGAAGTATGAATTTTATGGTTTCTTGGTATAGCAGCTTATCATTTATTTGTTCGGTATATAGTAGTGATTTTTGATCAAAACGGTCCGTTGCATTTATTTTTTTTATATCATTTCTCTTGTCACTTAGTGTTTCACACATTAGAATTAAGTGAGTTTTATTGTCAATAAATTTTTTCATATTTGACATTTGGGAAAGGTTCGTATAACGTTCCTTTTGTATGCCAATTCTCCAGTCCACCATGCATCGTGAAGGTATTCGTAAATTTGTGTTATATCTTTCGGGTTTTTGATTTTTATCCATTGTTTCCATATATCATTCAAGTTTAACAGCGACTTATTAAATTCCACCTTGTTGGGTGGTAATTTATATTGTTTAATAATTTCAAAAATTTCATTATTATTTTTTGTTTCCCATATCTTGCTCTGTACTCTATACTTTTTTAGCGCTGGGGACTGTCTGTAAGCAGATTTGGGCGGCTGTATTAATTTGGTAAAGTTAGTGTTATTATATACAACTTTATGGATATTGTTATGTATTCATCCTATCAAGTAAACTGATGTTTGTTTTAGTTTCAAATTGGGGTTTTTCATCCCTCCCTAATCTTTGTCCTTTTGGAGCGTGAAACGCGAGATTTTACATATTTTGTTCCATTCGAACGTGTAAATTGCTGCTTCTTTTTTATGCAATAAAGTTCAAAATTCATTACGTTGAATAACTACCAACGCGAGAATAGGCTGTCATATGAGGTTGTATACCCTACTTTAATAACAGAACAAAGTATTCCAAATTGTTAAGGAAGAACACGGAATGGACACGACGGGAGGAGGCAACATCAAGATGGAGGAACAACAACAAAAGCAAGACACCCAAGAAGGACACAGGGATTCACCAGAAGAAAGAGGGAACTACGGTTACACCCTGTAACACTCCATCAAAAAGCCCTTTTAAGGGCTATTTATACTTACAGAGTTTCCTTTTGGCTCAGAAACTCTATTCGACAATCTCGTTCTTCAAAATCAAACTTGATCATTTTTGGCTCTCCACCAACAAAATTAACAACCCATTTAACCTGACATTAGGGTACTGTGCTTTCACTGAAACTAGTTTTCTAAGAAATTCAGCCACTGACACGTATTTGTTTCCCCACAAGATGGGTAGTTGTGAGGTTAAAGCCAAAATCAAAAGGGATGAGCAGTGTTTACCCAGTTTGGTGACAGGGTGAGGCAACTCCCACCGTCAGATTTGGGTTGTTTTATATTTTGGTGGATTGCTTATTACAGGCTTACAGCTATAAGGGTGTTGAACAATCAATTAAAACATCCAGGCGTTCGGGTGAGGTGCAATTGCCCCCACCCCCGTGGATGTCCGTGGCTTCTGATCATGAATAATCTGTACACACTGAACTGATTGGGACGTCCTTGTCCAGTGATGAGGACTTCAGTTCTATTTCTTTTTTCATGAGAATCTTTCGCGCATGGCTATAAGAAACACGTTGTAGATGTGCCCAGAATGGGGTATATCTCCCCACTCCCCCAAAAAATAAAAGATCTTCCAGCTGAATCAATGTCAAAAATCCATCATCATGTTGCTTTGTCAGCCAACACTGGCTAATGGTGTTTACTTTTCCCAAGACGTCACATAAAACGTGTAGCAAAATATATCAGTTTGTATCGTGTCTGGTTATATTGCAATACAATTGCTATATTGTCTCTGTCAGCCAGGTCACTCAGCAAATTGATAGGGGGCAATAACTAAACGTCAAAACTTGGATTGGTATCCAAATTAGGAATGTGCTTTTCACTTGCCAGCTCCATTTCTTTCATTCTACACATATATTCCTTTTCTTCCGTCTGACTTTGCATCCGCATCTGTGTCTGTATGTCTGTCTGTCTCTCCTCTTTCTTCGATTGTAAATGCATTTACTCTTTCTGAAACTGTTTTTTTTTAATTTGGTAACTATATGTGTGTTTCTTTCTCCCATTTCTCCGATTGTAAATGTATTTGCTCTTTCTCTTTTATCAATTGCAACTGCTACTGAATTCATTTTCTTCTTTATCTTTCTGAAGTTCAAAATTTCTTAATATCCATCTTTTATTTAAATTTTAATTTATTTACTTTTCTGATAAAGACATCAAAACGGAAGAACCTTTATCCAAAACATTCTTTTCTATCAAATACTGGACCAAAATATTTTTTCTTGCTTCGTTAAGGATGCCTTTGCTTCAGAAAGATCATATTTTCTAGCAAGTTAGATCAATTCACGTTTTTGCTTTCAAAGGGTCTAATTGTTCCTGGGTAAGATTTGAATGTAAGATTCCACTGTTGATGGCTTTGTAAAGAAATCTTGCCAATTTGACTAAAAATTTCAAAATTGTAAAATAATACATGGGATTTTATACAATTAAAAACTTGGAGAGATCTCAAATTTCAAAATACATTTTAGCAAAAATGTATCTATTCAAGGACGAGCAGCCCAGTTTCTTTGTTACGTGTTTATGCTCTTTTAAACAGTAACGAGAAAAGTGAAGACTTTAAGCTTTGTAAAATTTAACAAATAATTTATTTCCCTAGAAAAACAAAGTAAAAATGAGAGAAAGAACTGACAGTTTCAAGAATCAAATCCAAACATTCAAACAGAAGTCCTACTAATAAAATGTTCTAATTAATCTGAGTTTCAATCTCGACTAAAATCCAAAATGGAAGATGATGACATATACTGTTGTCATTATAGTACTGAAGTGTCAACAGTTCTTTGTTGAACCACAGTAAATTACATTCCGGTGTCTGAATTCTGTAAATTACAAGAACCATCTTTGTCCAAGAATTATTTGTGAGTAAATCTAAGGGATAAACAAAAGTTCTTAGAATCCAAATAATTTGAAGAAAAATTAAAATTAAACTAAAGTTAAGTTAAAGTAAATTAAAAATTAACTGGTCACAAAAAAGTAATTTGGCGTCTAAGTGTTTAAAAGCCCAACTAAAATTATATCACAATATATCACAACTAAACCTGGCTAAAACCAGAATTTCTAAATAATTGCTACATGTTTCTAGAACGACGTAGAATCAATTTACATCTAAAGACACGTATTTCAATACAGCTTTGAATTCACTCTTTGAAACCCACAGTAAGAAAAAAATTAAAGAAAAGTTTGAAAAGTTGTTTACTTTAACTTGCAAATCAAGGACAGGAACTATGTCAACTTTAGATACAAATTTCTAATATTAATAATTATTATATGCTAATTTTTCCGTTAACTTTACATCGTCAGAAGGGGCCTTGAGTGACCTAGTGGTCTAAAGCGCTATAATGTACGGATCACTGGCATCTCACCTCTGCCTGCGTGGGTTCGAGTCTCGGATTCGGCCAATGTCGGTATGTGAGAAAGCTTGCTTCTAACTTCTCTTGGCTTGGTGGTTCTTTTTGGGGGTTTTCTCGGGTTCTTCTTCCACTATTAATACTGGCCGCCATGTATAGTCTAGCCTATAGAGTTAAGCCCTACAACAACAATAGCAACATTGTCAGAATCATGCAATATTTACGATATTGCACTCGTGCGCACTTTATATTGAACGCACGTGAATAATGGAACCACTTTCCATTTGTAAACAAACAATGGACGCAGACGCCAGCACTTTGAATTTATGTTATTTGGCTGCGGGTGAAGTAAAGTAACTTGAGCCATTTGAAAGTAGAGATGACAAAGTAGAGATGACAAAGTAGAGATGGCAAAGTAGAGATGCCAAAGTAGAGATGACAAAGTAGAGATGCCAAAGTTGACAACAACAACAAAAACGTTTCAACGAAACAGGCTACTGAACGTGATATCAGAAATGTGTAACGATGGCTGCATAATAACTACTTTGTAAACAAATCATGTACACTCACGTAGTAGGCGATTTACGTTTTGGCTGATTAAATTCGTTTTTGAATGAATTAAAACAGATGTTGTGGACCACCACATACCAGCTGCTTTGCTACATTCCGCTTTAACTTTTTTGATACAATGTTGTATCGGTTTTGTTGTACGTACCCCAAAGACAATATCTTTTCAAGATGAAAACCCATTTTTATGGTCTTCTTATACAATAATAAATCGAACCCACTTTTAAATGAATAAAATGCTAAGTAAACATTTTGACTTACAACTTATCTTAATGCTTCCGTTCTTTGGTTTAATAACTTTGGGTACTGAGCGAATGTACTTTTCTTAGTAACATACCATTTTATGCTCTTCTTAATACAGCATCTTAATACCAACATTCAAGTCAGTCTCCAATAATGATTACTATTATTTTTATGGGGTGGATCCCCTTGTTGATACTCTTCAACTCTCCCCAACATGTTCGTTGGTTTGAGTTTTAAGGTGGCGCTCTACAGTTTCGTACTTTGCATAGGGTTAGAATTTTAAAGAAAAATAATTTTCTGGGATTTCTTCACTGGTTATACTGGCAGTATAATAAAAACTTTGTATATCTTAGGTGTTGGGAGAAGAACTTTCAATTCCCTTTATTTTGATGTATGAGTGATGGGTGTACTTTAGGTTCTAGAGTATACAGCTTGGGCTAACATAAGATGTGCTCATGTAAACAAACTGCTAGCTCCGCAACAGAGGTAAATTGTAGAAAAATGGTACGATAACTTTTTTACTTTTCAGATATTTTGTAATTTGTTCATTGCACTTTCAGTAGCAGCTATTGCCTACTTCAGCAAAATTCGTTTTCCCTAGTTTAATAACTGCTAAAGTTAGTGTACTTTTGATTAATTCTGGCTAATTTTTCAAGCACATGGGAGCATCCATTTTGTTATACCATGCGCTTAGATCATTTACAATTTCCACATGTGCAGTATCCGAAGAAATATCAGCCACATTACATCAAAGTAGCATTGAGATATGCCAACATTATCTCCATTGTGCATGTTACAAATGCAAACAACTTCACCTCACATACGTCACTATCTGAAAAGTTCATATTAACTGGTGAGCGCCCCCTAAGTAACACCCTTGTTTTCCAAAAAATATGTTTAAATTGAAGTGCATGTTTTCCTTGTCCATCCATGTGTGTTGTGTTTAAATTTTTTGTTGTTTTCCCATTTATACGTTTTTAAAAATGTTCTTCTCAGGGCTATTATTTACTTCGTTTATCATGATTTTTGGTTTTGTACCCAAAAAAGACATTTCGATTGTACTCCCTATCCTCTATCTGTACTGGCTTTGGGTATTACCCTCACATCTAAGGTTTCGGTGAGTTGTGGTTTCCTTCTCGGCCTGTATTTTTAACAAAGGATTGTACACTTCACTCATAGGATTATTTTAATCCCTTGGTAGATTTCCTTTCCTTTTGTCCCTGGTGTTTGAGTTTTCCGCGGAGTGACTTTGCCAAAGTAAGTTTTGGTCCATTGTGTATATGCTATAGGGTGTGTGTGTGTGTGTGTGTGTGTGTGTGTGTGTTGCTTTGTGTTTTTGTATTGCACAGCTTATATCATATTATTTTAGTTGTTTCTGTTTTGTTCGAATGTGGTTTTGGAAAAAAGTTCAAAAATGTATTGTCTTTTTTTTAGAACTAGATGTGTTTTTTTTTGTTGTGCGTGCTTGTCTTTGTTTTTACCTGTTTGTTATGTTTTGTTTTTACTTGTTTGTTAATTTTTGTTTTTGTGTTTTTATTTGTTTTTTTACAAAAATTATTATATTGTTTTTAATTCAAAAAATTCTGAGTGGGGTTATTGTAGGTGTATTGTGGGTGTATGTCTTTAAGTTTTGTTTTTGTAAGGGCCTTAGCCCCTTGTTATTTGTTCCGATCCACTGTCTATGCTCCTTTGCGCATTGGATCGGCTAGTCTGGTTCTATGTTTAGTATGCTCCTTGCGTTTGTATATTAGTATAGCGGAGTGCAAACACAAGGAGCATACTAAGCAAGAAACCAGACTATGGATCGGCGGGCCTTTGATTATTTAAAGTATAGTAGTATAGTTGTTTGGATGAATTTAAGTATATCCCAAAACAGTGTTGTGTAAAGGGCTCTCTCGCAGCAATTTTAGACCGCAAGATGAGAGTCCCGTACACCATCTTGTCTTCAATAATTTAAAAAAATTAGATGGTAATGTAAGTTAAACATTAAGAAAAAACAAAGCACATTTATATTCCACTTTTGTCATATATCTAAATGATTTTAGTGACTTTATTATCTGTATAATTCTTTTTGCCGCTCTTTTGTATTTTTCTATAATGTGTAGCGGGTTTTCTGCATGTGGGACGTTATATTTGTATCTCCCTTTTTAGTTGCACTCATTGTCCATTTTCCTTTAGTCTGTATTTCGAGTTTCTAAGTTAACAAAAGGCATTGCAAATTGTGAAAGACCTCACCAGACATTATCAACCAAAAGTCAGTACCATTCAAGACAAAGATGGAAAATGCCTCACAGAAGCAGGTGACATTGCAGAAAAATGGACTGTGTATCGTAAAGAACTTAACAACCATCCGTCCACAGGAGACCCAGAGGTGCTTTAAGTTCCAAACTCCACAAATGATGATGATTTCCTCATTCTCAAGGAAGAGGTGGAGTAAGCAATAAGAGCCCTGAAGAATGGGAAGGCAGCTGGAATAGACAACATCACAGCTGAACTTATCAAGAATGGTGGGGAATCAGTGATAGAGCTACTAAGAAAAATCTGCAACAAGATCTGGCAGACAGACGAATGTCCAACATAGTGAACTCAGTCACTGATTATAACTCTCCCCCAAAAGGCACTCTCCAGCTGTGCCAAAATTACAGAACTATCAGTTTGATCAGCCATGCTGGTAAGGTGATGCGGAAGATCATCTTAAACAGACTGAACCCACAAGCAGACGAAATAATTGCTGAAGAACAGGCAGGGTTCCTTAGTGGAAGAAGCACAACAGAACAAATATTCAGTCTCAGGGTTCTGTGTGAAAAGTGCTCGCAACATCAACAATACATCTATCATGTGTTCATATATTTCAAAAAGGCTTTTGACAGAGTGTGGCATAAGGCATTGTGAGCCACATTGAAGAAGTACAACATGGGTCAAAAGTTGACCAACACCATCAAGCAGCTGTACGCCAGTGCAGTAACTGCTAAAGGTGCGGTAAGGGACTGGTTCAAGAGAGTACGGCAAGGCTGTCTCCTGTCACCCACGCTTTTCAACATCTACTTAGAGCGCATCATGAGCGAAGCGCTGGAAAACCACTTTGTGACAGTCAGCATTGAAGGTCATAACATCACCAACCTCCGCTTTGCAGACGACATTGATGGTCTGGCAAGCAGGCAGTAATGACGAGGTTGCCACATTAGTGAATAACCTGGATGAAACATCTTCCAGATTTTACATGTAGATAAGTGTCAAGAAAACAAAGCTGATGACAAATAGTGGCAAACAAATCTCAACCAAGATTAAAGTCAGAGGACAGGAACTGGAAACACTGGGCCAATTCAAATATCTTGGTTCCAGAATCAAGAAAGATGGATAAAGAGCAGAATGTTGTCACGAGCAACACAAACAACGGCAGCAATGTCAAAGCTAAGAACCATCTGGAGAGACAAGAATATCTGACTGAAATCTAAAATCAGCCTATTGAGAGCACTAGTCATCTCAATCTTTCCGTATTCATGTGAGGCCTGGACCCTGACAGCAGAATTACAACGAAGAATACAGGCACTTGAAATGAGATGCTACATAACAATCCTTGGCATATCTTACATGGAGCACATACAAAATCAAGAAGTGGACAACACCATTAGGCACAAGTAGGTCATTATTTAGACCTCCACACCACTGTCGAAAAGAAAAAGCTGAAATGGTATGGCCATGTCACTAGAGCCAACAGTCTATCCACAACAGTACTGCAGGGTAGTGTCCAAGGTGGTAGAAGGAGAGGTAGACAGAGAAACAAAGTGGAGTGACAACATCACAGAATGGACCAGGAAAAGTTTTGCGAAGAAACAGGCATTGGTACATGATCGAGATAAGTGGTGGATACTGGTCAGATGTTCAGCAGCACAGTGCCTCAAAGACCACACTAGGTCAAGAGATTGAAGACGATGATGATGAAGTTACTGTTATTTGGTTGTAATGGTTA
Source organism: Unio delphinus (assembly GCA_029339505.1). NCBI lineage: Eukaryota > Metazoa > Mollusca > Bivalvia > Unionida > Unionidae > Unio > Unio delphinus. The sequence continues at coordinate 1,890,251 of JAQISU010000109.1, read as the reverse complement.
TGGTATTTGTTTGATTAGAAACATTGCTTGGCTTGTCATTCATTTTCCTCTCCTAAGTAAAAGGATGAATGGCTCGGTCAGGTTTTTGTTTCACATTTAGGTCGTGTTTCCGTTGTTCGCTTCTTTTGTCGGTGACGTCGAACGACTTCTTATTTACGTTGTTCATTTCACACATAGTAGCGCGTGTCAGACGGTGTCATTTCTGTGTCGTTGCCTTTGACGTCGGTCATGTTTTGATGTATAGTAGAGTATTGTTGCCACTCTAGTGTCTGGGTGTTTGTCTATTTGTATGATCACAGGAGTTTGACGTTTTATCAATAAAGTACGGCGAAATCTCTGACAACACGAACTACCATTATCGGTAATATAAATAAACACAAGGAGTGCAAGCGTGAAGACAACCCTTCGCTCGATTCGACTTTTTCTCCCGAGTCTTTTATCGTTTCAGAATCGCAAGAAGACTGACAAACTACACATATACATTCAAAAGATAGTGACGTACCAACGCATAACTCTTAAATGACCATGTCCTGAATCCAATCGGCGAATTAACCTTTATTTTCACCATTACGGTCACAATGCCTTTCTAGCAAAATCGATCTTACGGAAGTTGCCCATTCTACCAGTTTTAATCCTGCAGTAAATATGCTCAATAACATTATGAAAGTAATTTCACAATATAAAATGTTTATCTTGCTTTTTATTTCAGATTGTATCATTTTATAATTTTATTTAAATTTCCAGAACAGCAATATGTAGTCAAAGTTCGGATAGTAGAAATAACGGTTGATGACGTCTTCATTAAATTTCCCTAATATTCAATGATAATACAGATTCTGCGCCGTGTTCGGTACAATTTATTATCTATCAGGTATTCACATGGATTGCCTTCTTTTTTCAATTACATGAAGTATGAATTTTATGGTTTCTTGGTATAGCAGCTTATCATTTATTTGTTCGGTATATAGTAGTGATTTTTGATCAAAACGGTCCGTTGCATTTTTTTTTTTTATATCATTTCTCTTGTCACTTAGTGTTTCACACATTAGAATTAAGTGAGTTTTATTGTCAATAAATTTTTTCATAGTTGACATTTGGGAAAGGTTCGTATAACGTTCCTTTTGTATGCCAATTCTCCAGTCCACCATGCATCGTGAAGGTATTCGTAAATTTGTGTTATATCTTTCGGGTTTTGATTTTTATCCATTGTTTCCATATATCATTCAAGTTTAACAGCGACTTATTAAATTCCACCTTGTTGGGTGGTAATTTATATTGTTTAATAATTTCAAAAATTTCATTATTATTTTTTGTTTCCCATATCTTGCTCTGTACTCTATACTTTTTTAGCGCTGGGGACTGTCTGTAAGCAGATTTGGGCGGCTGTATTAATTTGGGAAAGTTAGTGTTATTATATACAACTTTATGGATATTGTTATGTATTCATCCTATCAAGTAAACTGATGTTTGTTTTAGTTTCAAATTGGGGTTTTTCATCCCTCCCTAATCTTTGTCCTTTTGGAGCGTGAAACGCGAGATTTTACATATTTTGTTCCATTCGAACGTGTAAATTGCTGCTTCTTTTTTATGCAATAAAGTTCAAAATTCATTACGTTGAATAACTACCAACGCGAGAATAGGCTGTCATATGAGGTTGTATACCCTACTTTAATAACAGAACAAAGTATTCCAAATTGTTAAGGAAGAACACGGAATGGACACGACGGGAGGAGGCAACATCAAGATGGAGGAACAACAACAAAAGCAAGACACCCAAGAAGGACACAGGGATTCACCAGAAGAAAGAGGGAACTACGGTTACACCCTGTAACACTCCATCAAAAAGCCCTTTTAAGGGCTATTTATACTTACAGAGTTTCCTTTTGGCTCAGAAACTCTATTCGACAATCTCGTTCTTCAAAATCAAACTTGATCATTTTTGGCTCTCCACCATCAAAATTAACAACCCATTTAACCTGACATTGACCAACCTACCCATGTCACTTGACGTACCTAGTTTACAAAATTTATAAGGAACACACCAAATGTACACTCTGTACTAGACAAAAATTAGAATGTTAGGATGATTAGGAAAAAATATAACTTGAAAGATTGACTCAATTGCACAGGTGGCTTACACAATATCGGTATAGGGTGTCCAATAGCAACAACTGGACTCGATTTGATAAATCTAGGGCGTGCCAGTTCACAGATCCTTTTCCTCGGCCAGATATCAACATCAGCAAAAGACTAGACGTGAAAATCATTTTTCACTAGTCATCATTTGGTACCATTGCACCTCTAGCACTTCAGCTTCCGATAGGTTGATAGGGTTGAGTGCGTGGCTGTTTTATTCCCACTCCCCTAGGTCTCTCATTCATATCGATAGCCCCTTCTAGGGGCGCGACATGACGACCAAATTAGATAGCATACTTTGTATGCATAAATGCCTGTGGTGATGTGGCACCATTCCTTCCCCTCGGGAAAATCTAAATCACTACCATACTAATTGGTAGTGTAAAAATAGTGAACATATGACCCTTCGTGGCCGGTTTCACTTAAAACATTAAATAATAATAAAATAAATGTACACTCCTAGGACTTTTAATTGTTCTTTAATTTTTTTCTTGTGGTAGTTGTGTGTTACGCTTTTTTGCAGTCTCCAATTAATAAAATCTCTGTTTTTTCATGGTTAATGTCTAAGACGGAGGCTTCGCTAAAATTTTAAAATTGTTTAATTAGGTGTTTATACGAATCAAAAGTAGTTATAAAATTTGACAAGTCATCGGTTTGTAGAAACGTTTTTATTTGATTTCTATAATTTGGAATGTTAATTCCTTTTATATCATTGTCGTCTTGGATGGCTCTATTAAACGTTTCGATCCCGATTACATACAGTAACATTGAGAGGATGCACCCTTGTCTGACTGATCTTGTGATGTCGAAAGTGTCTGTTTGGGCCCCATTAATTTGCATTGTAGATTGAAATTTTATTGTACAGTGTCTGTACTCGGCTTATAAAATTGTTTATGAAGTCGTTTATTTTAAGCGTTGTAAGGATAAATTTTAATTCTATTTTATCAAATGCCTTTTCTTGGTCGCTTTTATCATTTGTGTACATATATTCAAAAATTGATTTAATATATAGAATATTATCAGTTAATTATCTCCCTTCTTCACCGCACGATGTTCATGACGATCGTTCAGCGTGTTTTTTTTTCTCAATCTGTTAGCTAGTACGGTGGTGAGTATCATATTGTCGAGGTTCAGAAGGGAGATTGGGCGCCATTTTTTAAAGTCTAACATGTCCCCTTTATTTTTAATGATTAAGGTTATGAGCTCTGTCTTCATTGTTTTCGTCATTTCCTTATTTATGAAAATTTCATTATAGAGTCTCTGTAAAATTGGGCTAATTATTTTTTTAAATTTCTGATAAAACTCAGATGTTAAGCCATCTAGGCCTGGTGCCTTGTTTTTAGTCATCATGTCAATAGCCTTTTCCATTTCCTCTTTTGCTATTATTTATTCAAACGTTTCTTTTTCTTCTTGTATAGCGGGAAGCTTAATAATATTTAGGAAATTGTTTACATTCTCATTTGGTATATTTTTGCTTTGTATTGAGATTGATATTAGGATTTGACATTTAATAAAATATCATTTTTCCTTTCAATCACAATGTTGCTTACTCCGAGTTTTGTCATTGATCTTTCATTCCCTCTTCTTATTTCTTCTCTTATGTAGATTTTTCTCCCAATGTTATATATGTCCTGGAATAGTCCAGTTTTCTGTTTTTCCCCAGGTAGTTAGTTGTATTTTTTCGAGGACTTTTCTAGTTACGTTTTTTTTATTCCTCACTGATGTCATTGTTATTTAATATACGTGTGCACTCTGTTTTAATTAGTTTATTACTTTGGCTGTGAAGTCTTGAATGTTTTAGACCAATGCTTTTAAAGTGTTATTTTATTGTATCCCAAAATTGTATTATATTTAGATTATTTGTGTTTTCGACAAACTTTATTACCTCATATTGTAGTTCTAAGAGTTCTATTATTGAATTATTAAGTTTCCAATGACTCTTTCCCCATTTAATTGTAGCGTGTGTTGTGTACTCTATTGTGACAGTTTTATGATCGGCGATTTTTTCGTTTAAGATCTCGCATTTAAGTATATTATTTGTATTGTTGTTGTTAATGTATATGTGATCTATTCGTCAGGCGTAATTGTTTCCTTCAAAAGTGTATATTACTTCTTGAAGGTGTAAGTGTCGAAATGCGTCGGTAAGTGAGTTGTTTTCTATCATGTCATTTAGTGCTGAGGTCGATTTTCTGTCGTAATATGGCGTGAGTCGATCTATTTCATTCAGACATAAGTTGAAGTGGCCCAATAAAATGATATTTTCTTGGCTGTAGTTTGAAATGTAGTCGGAAAGCTTGTTTAGAAAGGGTAGTCTTTGTTGTCTTCTAGCAGGTGTATTATTTTTCCTTTAAATTGTGTTGGTGTGGTGTAGTTTTTCCAGTTACGTTGTATGTGTTTATTTTTCATTATTAATCCTACTCCTGAACAGATGTTGTGTAGGTATTTTCGTGTTAACATTATTGCGTCTAGTTTATGTTCTAACAAGTTAATTGTTTTTGATGGATGTTATGTTTTCTGTAGTGCTATTATTTCATATGGTTGTTATTATTTCATATGGTTGTTATTATTTCATATGGTTGTTATTATTATAAGTTCTTTTTCTTTGTTTATGTCTAGTCATCTAGTGTTTATGAATGCTAGTTTGAGAGCATTCATAAATTTCTTAAAAATAGAGGTTGTTATTTCTGGTATTATTCATAGTTATACTAGTTATTTTGTTTCATTTATTATTTTAGTTTATACTTTTCATTGGCTATTTTTAAGTTTTTGGTTAGGGTTTTCACCCGTTGATAACCCCTTTCAGGGGTTTGATCAGTCTGTACGTGTAACCCAGTACACGCAGATACGTGTTTTTTTCCATAAAAGTTTATTGGTTAAATATGTACGTATTATAAGCTGCAAAACAGCACAAAACAATGAATACAATAAACAAAATTGAACAGGTTAACAAACAAAAGAATTTAAAATGATAATACAAATCCAAGATAATACCACGAAAATCCATAGATAACGCTATTCTAAATTAAATAAATGAACTTAACAACAATTATATTTTATAAATGGAAGAATGAAAAATTCAAATGGTGCAAAACATATTCCAAATTGCAAACGTAAACAAGATAATTAACTAAATTATGAAACGATAATGCGAATACAAGATAACAGGTTTTCTTTCTTACCAGACATGTGCCCCCCCCCCCCCCCCTAAAAAAAAAAAAGTTTTTATGTTTATGTGTGTTCCCCCCTCATATGTTGTTGAAAGATTTTTATGTTTCCATTTAATTCCCATTTAATTTTTCCCATGGGGTATTTTTTTCTTTGCCTAGTGTTATTTAAGTAGGACATTACTAGATGGGAATTGACCTACCCTAATTTAGTATTCCACTTTATTTTATCATTTGACCATGGCTAGTGGTCCGCTAATATCATTGTGTTTGCTATTTGTGTTGGTGATATTTGTATGTTGCTATATATAAGTCTATTCTTTGTGTTTTTGTAAGGATAGCCTTGTCCGTTCAAATTTTTCCACCAGTTGTCTTACTTTTTGATAACTCTCTAAATGGGTTATCACGTAAAATCTTTTATTTAAAAAAATTTTAGTTAAATTTTGAATTTTGTGTAAATTGAAGTGCATTTAATTATAGATTTAATGTACACCAATTTACTTTCTAATAATGTTTAGTAGTCTAGGTCCGCCTGCCTTCAGTAAGGGTATGTACGAATTTATTTGGTTATACAGCTCTTGACTCAATTAGGGCCGTCCTTTATTTATGTTAATTAATCTAAGAAATGTTCCAAAAGTTTTTTTTTTTACAAATTACCCTTTAATGGGTATCATGTCACATGAAAGAAAAAGTTTGGATATAGTTTAAATTAGTTTTAATTTTCAAAATTTACTGAGTAAAAATAAGTATAAAATAAATATAAAACACCCTAATGAGGTGATTTTCCAAACCCTTCTATAGGACTTCTCACTTCGTGTAGCGTGATCATTTATGTACTTTCCCCATTAAGATGGTATTTAGTATTGTAATTCAATTCTATATAATGTACAACACTAATGTTGCATAGTTTTAATTTTTTAAATAAAATATAATTTCTTTCTTTGTTTTTGAACGGGTTTTCACCCGTTAGTATCCCCTTTAGGAGGTTTGAATCGGACTGTACGTGTAACCCAGTACACGCAGATACGTTTTTTTTTTATTTTTCATAAAATCTTTATTCAATATTTACATATTAAAATATACAAGTGATTGTTATTTCTCCCATCAGCACCCATACCCGTCGCTCATACACGCATTTTCACCAAAAATATATATGCACACTCATACCCATACAGACATTTAAAAACACACAAAAATGTTATACATATTTAGTTTGCAAAACATATAATAAATGTATACGAATAGAAAATTATTGAAATTATTAATTAATTGTAATATTAAAGGCATTGTATTCATGGAACTACAAAGTATATTCAAAATTATATTGACACAGGACTATTTTCACCAAAAATATATATCCAGACTCACTACCCATACAGACATTTAAAAAACACTTATATACACACAAATGTACATAGTAGTAGAGTATAAAATTGTTATATATTTAGTTTGCAAAACATATAATAAATGTATACGAATAGAAAATTATTGAAATTATTAATTAATTGTAATATTAAAGGCATTGTATTCATGGAACTACAAGTTATATTCAAAATTATATTGACACAGGACTATTAGACGGTAAAAGTGCAGTAAAAGCTCGAGCAATAAAGAAGAGAAAGTTAGCACGTGCAGCTTGAGGTATTCTTAACGTGTAGACCGGTAGACGTGGATTAAAACATGGCGGCAAGAGAGCTGTTTACTATGTACTTCGGAGAGATTCAAGGATTATATATAACTGGATTTATCAAAACGAAAGGTAATGTAACATTATTCTAAACTTATATCAATTACTAATTCAAAATTGAAGAGACAACAGAATAATCCAGCTAAACACCATTTATCTATAAAGTGAACTATATTAAGTCTGGAAAAGTCAGTTCTGATTCTACATTTTAAACGGGAAAGGAAGAAGGATAACAAGGTGTTACTGGTTACCACTTCTTTATAAAAATATGCTTGTATACGTTTAATCCATATAGCATATTTATATTCAGCACATAATAAAAGGCACAAGTCCTCGAATTCAGATTCCGAGAACAAGGCCCCTTTCGGGATAAGACCGAATTTAAGGAAAGTATAAAAGGTATTGAAAGAGTTTCTTGAAAGTTTTTTCAACCATTTAATAATCAGATGTTGTAAAGGGAGTATTAATTTACATTCAAAGAATAAATGATCAATCGTTTCTATGCCACCGCAAAAAGTGCATAACTTAAATTTAGAAATTTTCTTTAAGAACATGTTGTAGTTAACAGGTAAAATGTCATGTATGGTTTTAAAACACACATCTCGAGCGATGGGGTCTAAAAATTTATTATGTAGGTTTTTCCATATATTGCCGAAATTTAAATCATATAGTTTGGTTATTTTGGGTTGGAGAAGATATCTTCGTAATTGTCGTTGGTAAAAGATTTTTGTAGGGACTTGACCAAACTCGAGGTCGGGATTATTTTCATGAAAAGTTTTGAAGATGGTTATGCAGTTTTGATAAAATTCAGGTACATATAGTGTATGGGTAAATCTGTTAAGACCTAAATTAGGGTTGAAAAATCGTAATTGTAAACCTATCCAATACCTTGCAAAATCTTTCCATTTGGCTTAATATTCATCATCGAGCAGTTTTTGTATGTGTTGTATGCGCATTGCTTGAATTTTGCATTTCAAATGGGTAATATTCAACCCCCCCATCACAAAGGGGGTTGATACTTACTGCTCTAGCAAGGGGTTCGAATTTTGAATTCCACAAAAAGGTGAAGATATTTCTATTTATTAAAATCTCATAGTGTTTAGGTAGATCCGTCACGGTTGCAGTATACCAAATTTTGCTGCAAGCTAAAAGATTAATAACGTGGGACTTAGAAATAAGAGGTAAATTTCTACGTTTCCATAGTAATAGTGTATTCGTAAGTTTAGTAACATTTTTATTCCAGTGATCATCGTTACTTAAATTGTTGCCAAAATGAAAACCTACAATTTTTTTTCCGTCAATCCAAGAAATGCAAAAGGGGTGTTCACTGCGGTTACGCCATTTTCCCATGAACATACCGTTTGATTTGCTGTAATTTATCTTAGCACCAGAAGTACGATCGTACATACGAGACCAAAATAAATACCGTTCGATAGATTTATCCTTGCAACAGAAACCTGTACTATTATCCGCATAAAGGGAGATCTTACAGGCCTCTGTTGCACCTGGCACTTGAATACCTATAATTTATGGGTCGTTTCGAATTTTAATTGCAAAAGGCTCGTACACTATTACATATAAAAGGGGGGAAAGACTGCAACCTTGACGAACTCCTCTTGAAATTAAAAAGGGGTCCGAAATAAAATTATTAACTATAACTGATGAACTAATATCAGTATAGAAAATTGAAATCCATTTAATAAAATCGGGGTGAAACCCAAAAGACTCCAATGTTTTTAACATAAATTTGTAATTTACCCTATCAAATGCCTTTTCTTGATCTAACGATATAAATGCACATGATAATTCTTTTTGTTCTATAAAGTCACAGATGTTTCGTATAAGGTGACCATTGTCAAAAATAGATCGACCCTTAACTCCACATGTTTGATCTATGTGTATTATTTTGGATATGACATGTCCAAGTCTATTAGTGATAATTTTAGATAAAATTTTGTAGTCTAAATTTAATAGGGAGATAGGTCTCCAATTTTTCATATTGTTTGAAATTTGAGGATCCTTACATAATAAAGTAATATAGGATATTTTTTGTGAGTCGGACATAGTGTTCGAGTCAAAGATCAAATTGTATAAGCGGACTAGTGTGTCGCCTAAATATTCAAAGAACGTGACGTAAAATTCTTTTGTGAGACCGTCAGGTCCTGTTGATTTTTTGGGTTTCATCATATTTAAAGATTTAAAAATTTCTGTTTTAGTAATAGGTCTAGTAAGGAATTGATTGTCCTCAGCGTTTAACTGAGGCAATCCAGTTAAAAATTCTTTAAATAATTCATCAATAGATTCGGAGGTAAATAAATTTGAATAAAACTTTTCAAAGCATTTTAAAATATCAGCACTAGAATTATAAGTCACGTTATTATATTCAATTTCAGTAATGGTTTTCTGGGAACCCTTTTTATTTTCTAATTGAGAAAAGAATTGGCTCGGATTTTCATTATTATCTAAAATTTTTGCTTTACTTCTAATTACTGATCCTATATTTTTTCATTTTGCAATTCTTTGATGGCCACCTGGAGTTCTTGTAGTTGCAAGAAAAGTTCTTCTTTATTAGTTAAATCATATTTTTGTCTTGGATATTGGTATTTTCTTTTCAAAGATTTAATTGCAAGGTTTTTCATTTTTGAGAGTTCTTTCGAATATCGAACAAATTTGATCCCAATTTAAGTAGGGCTTCCTTAATTCTACAATGTGTTTTGGGAGTTTAAATTGTTTTATAGTTTTGTATACTTCATCAGTTTTGGTCTGTTGCCAGACTTTTGCGGTATTTTTGTAGTTTTTTATTGTTTTTGTATGTCTCCATACGGTTCGTGGGGGAGTTAGTATTTTGGTCATGCTGTTGTTATGGTATATTGCTTTATTGAATGGTATTGAGAGACCGAACCAGTAGATATAAATGGCTTGCCATGGGTGTGCTATTGTTGTATTTAGAGAGTTTATTCTACAAATATGGTTGGTTTCTTGTTTGAGTGGTAGGTTTGGAAGGTTCATTCCTCCTTCATTTTTGGCATGTTGTAATGTTGCTTTTCGTAGTTTAGGAATTTTTTCCCAGATAAAATTATAGATTGGGGTTTCTATTTGTTGCATTTGGTTTAGGTTGAAATCAATGATGTTAAATTCATACCAGATGCTGTTAAATAAGTATGTTTTGGCTATATGATTTTTTTCCATAAAGTGGAAGTTTCTGGAGTTCCAGATTTTGTTTGTGGTATGTTATTTTTTCTAAGATTTGTTTGAGGTTCCATTGCGTATTGTTTTTTCCTAAGAAAATACCGAGTACTTTTACTCTGTGCTTCATTTGGTGTTTTGGGAATGACAAATATTTGTTGTTTTTTCCAGTTGCCTATTAGTAGGACTTCAGTTTTGTCTGGGTTTAAGTTTAACACAAATTTTGTTCTCTGCGCTATGTTTCACTGAGGGATTCCAGTCCAACATACCCATCCGGCCTCCCCCATGTGTACACATCAGCAAGATAGTTACGCTCCTCTTCTAACAATCGTATACTCATTGTTCCCACTATGAAATCGAAATCATATGGACAACGTTCTTTTGCATACCAGGGCCCAACAATGTGGAATGAATTGCCCATTGAAATTATTATTATTATTATTATTATTATTATTATTATTATTATTATTATTATTATTATTATACTCTTGAACCTAAATTACACTGAGAAATTATACATCAAAATAAATGGAATGAAAAGTTCTTATAACAGCACCTAAGATATATAAAGTCTTTATTATACAGCCAGTATAACCAGTAAAGAAATCCTGGGAAATTCTTTTTCTTTAAAATTATAACCCTTTGCAAACTATGAAAATGTAGAGCGGCAACTCTTCAATAAGGGCTGTTATTTCTACTGTTTTATTACCTCAATGTGCATGCTCTTCACCAATAAAGATAAATATGACGTAATCAAAGAATGTTGGGAAACACAAGTGACAGACGCAAAACCTGATGTATCTGAGAGAAAAAAAATGATACAGTTCGTAGTTCCTACTGACAGTATACAACAGTTTCAGAGGGAAATTTGTGAACATTGTAATAAGTGCATTACATAGGTTTCCAAATGTCAAAAATACTGAAAAATACGTGGTTCAAACGCATTAGGAATGTGAATCCCAAGTTTGTTCCCAGAAAAGAACGATTTTATGTTTTCTACCCACTTTAAGAATGATATGTATGAAAGTGAATCGATGGAGAACAACTTAACTTCGATTTTTATTCTGCAAGATGGTAGATTGAAGCAGTTTGAAACGGTTTCGGTAAGAAAATTAAACTCAAAATATTTTATATAGCAAACCAACCTATTTTCCGTGGTGTTACTAGTCCTACATATAAGACTTGGATATTTACGAAATTAAAATTTTTTAATAATATTTCACACAACTGTCAACTAAAATAACAACGCGTTTCTATCAATTAAGTCATAATGTATTAATGGGAGTTTACTTACTATGATGTCTTTTCTTATACAAGTTCTAAAAAAATGGACCTGTTTTCAAGTTTCGTTGGCTTACTGATGGCTGGAAAGCAATGAACGCCGGGAATATCGAAATCGGGTTAAGTTAAAATATTAATCTTTAACGAAAAGAATAAACTATAGTGTGCCTCTAAAAACTGTAAGCAACATTTTGTTTTGTTCAAGAAACATAACCCCAACATGAACCTACTTCGGCATACCTCGACTACCGTCGCATTTTAACAAATTTAAATGTATGTCAACTTTACATGAAAATATGTCCATTTGCTAAAAAGGAAACTTTATAAGGTTTTTGGCAATTAAAAATAATGCACGTGTCAACCTTTTTTTGTTTGGTCTTGGGCCAAGGATTTTTTTGGTAAAACAATCATGTACGACCTTTTGCTGGAAACACTTTTACTGAGAAATAAAAATCAAACATTTTCGAGCAATTATTATAATAGAACAATTTTTCGTCTGTTAGATCTATGAGCAACAACAGCAAATTTAAACTCAACCATAAGTGGAAGAACAAGCCCAAGAGGAAGATTATGTGTAGACACCATTTTTACTGAAGTGTAAAAGTTAAAGTGTATTGTTTTATGTTTCATGACTGTGAGGGATGTATTGATGATGTTACAGTAAGTACATGTCTTAATGAAGAAACACAAACTGAAAATATTGGAGTAAGTTGTATGACACAAACTGAAAAGACTTTTGAAATGCCAAAACCTAAAATGTCAAAGACAATTGGTACATAAACTGATATTTTATTGACAACGGACGAAGTTGGTGTGCAAGTTATTACGTCAGATTTAAACATTGAAGATATTAAAATAAAATAAATATGTATTTTTTTATAAAGGGTTTCCAAATATAGACACATTCAATATATTATTCGACAACTTAGATTATTTCGAGATAAGAACTTATTGTAGTGGTAATGACGAAAATGAAGCACGGCTAAGATCAATACAATTAGTTGATGAATTTTGTCTTGTGTTGATTCGATTAAGACGTGGATTACTGCTGGAATGCGTAGAAGATTTGACGTGTCCAAATATACTGCCAGCAACATTACTGGTTTTTCTAGCCTATAATTCAATGACATTTTTAAGTCAAATTCAATAATATTTTAAATTTTCCATCCGTTGTCCATACAAAAAGTCGATTCAGAGTATAAGAAGAGGTCAGGTCAATAACTTGACTTCTTGTATTATAGTAGTAACTTCCGGTTTCATGAATGTTAATGGTATGACTGTATTTATTCCATATAACCGACAATCGTGAAATTGCATTATCGTTGCTAACATGATTGTGATTTTACTCCTGTACAGGGCACTGCTGTATATTGTTATCAAATTGACACAGCTGAATAAACAGTGCATGCTTGCTTTAGTTATGATATACATTACAACATGGGTCACATGGCTGAGCATTCAATGTACATGTAGACGCTTTAACCAGATTTGATTTTTTGGTTCTTTGTTGCTGCTAGTTTTCGTTGCGCATAATGCAACCTTAGCTTTAAGCCAATCCCAGACACATTTTTCTCTGACACCATATTTTCTGTGAGCAGCTATATTTCCATCTTTCTCGTCCGGGAACTTTGCAACATCCAGTTTAAATTTTGCTGCGTAAGACTTGCGTGATTTGGCGGAGGGCATTGTGAGAAAAGTTGTATGATTTGAATGGGGCTATTTATATAAATGATTATGACTGAAAAGATTGACCAAAACTTACCCAACTCATTAAAATGTACCATTACTATTGCAATGAAAACAATGCGCATAGCTAAACTCCTTTTATACACCCAGAAAATAGAGTGGGTATCATTTCCTGTGGTTCTTAATCCACTTGATACTAAAACTGGGTAGCGTATTTGAGGCAGATTAATGATAAAGAACAATGGTATACCGGCAATAGAGTAACTAGTATCGGTAGCCAAAGCCAATATCAGAGTTTAAACTATCGCTGCAACTGGCTTTGATTGTTGTTGGGAAACAAATTTATCAACTACCAGCATAATCAAAGAGAGACACCAAAATTATAGCTGCTTAAAAGTGATTATAGGTGACGTGTTGACATTACAATTTGCTTTAAACTGAAATGCGAAAAAAATGGATCATTAAGGGTCTATGAGTAGAAATTTTTAGTTATCAGATTTTCGTTTAATTTAAACCATATTTATTTGAGAAACGTTGTTAAATACACTTATAAACATATGATTTGGGGGATTCAGTAGAATGCACAATCCACGGTATTTCATAAATTATCATAGAACGCTAAAGTTAAAACGGATTACATCCCTTCTTAGAATCAATTAGATGAGTGAAAAAAGCCATGCCGGTAATCGTTCGTGTTTGTCCAACAGTAAACTGAAAAATCCAATATCAATGGACCAGTTTATAAAATGTGATCATGTGCTTGAAGTTCCAAACTACGCAAACGATGATGATTTCCACATTCTCAAAGAACGATGAAGTCATCAATAAGAGCACTGAAGAATGCAAAGGCAGCTAGAGTAGACAACATCCCAGCTGGACTTATCAAGGAGGGGGGGGGGGTCAGAGATAGAGCTACTAACAACAATCTGCAACAAGATCTGGCATACAGGTGAATGGCCAGCACAGAGGACCCATTAAATGATTATAACACTCCCCCAAAAAACAATCTCCAACTGTGCCAAAATTAAAGAACGATCAGTTTGATCAGCCATGCTATTAACGAGATGCTGAAGATTATCTTCAACAGACTGAACCCACAATAAGAAGAAGTATTCGCTGAAGAAAGAACAGGCAGGATTATGGAGCGGACGAAGCACAACAGAACAAATATTCAATCTCAGGGTTCTGTTTGAAAAGTACTCGAAACATCAACAAGTCATCTATCATCTAGATTTCAAACAGGCTTTTGACAGTGTGGCATGAGGGTACGTGGGCCACAATGAAGAATTACAACATGAGTCAAAAGTTGACCAATGCCATCCAGCAGCCGTACGCCAAGGCTACCAGTGCAGTGATTACTCAAGGTTCTTTGGGAGACTGATCCAAAACAACAGTTGGAGCACGTCAGGGCGGTCTCCTGTCACCCACGCTTTTCAACATCTACTTAGAGCGAAGCCCTGGAAAAGCACTGTGGGACAGTCAGCATTGGAGAGCATATAATCACCAACCTCCGCTTTGCAGACGACATTGATGGGCTGGCATGCAGTGAAGACGGGCTTGCCACCTTAGTGAAGAACCTGGATGAAACATCTTCCAGATTTGACATGAAGATCAGCGCCGAGAAGACAAAGCTGATGACAAATAGTGGGAAACAAGTCTCAGCCAAGATCAAAGTCAGAGGACAGGAACTGGAAACAGTGGGCAAGTTCAAATACATCTTGGTTCCATAATCACCGAAGAGGGATCAAGAGCAGAAATTTTGTCACGAACAACATATGCCCATTAGCACATATGACCAGAAAAGGATCCAAGCTGCTGACAACTTGATAAAAATTAGTTAATAAATGAATCGTCCCATGCTGAATTTCTTAAGACAACACAAACGTTTGCTTAGCACCAATTGTATCATAGCAGTAAAAAGTATGGCAGAACTCTTGTGTTAAAAATATTTTGGAAGTGCAACCACCTCAGGAAGCAATAATATGTGACAAATGCAGCAAATGGACGCATAGAAAACGTAAAGGCTTTCAGCTTTTTATATTGAATAGCGAGTATAGCATTTAATTATCATGATATTTTTTTTTAAAGTGATGGCTAGCATTAAGTGAAAATTCATATACAGGACAATAATTGTCATTACTATGTTTTCAAATTGTGTGTTAGTGCAATTAAATATTTTTGATCCGAGAAGAAATTAATTTGTGACACGATCAATTGGTTGTTGTACGATTCTTCACTACTAATTGTTTATTAAATTTAGATATTTCCACCGTTGACGTATCCTACTGCAATTGCTTCCTACAACACCGAAAAACATAATTGACCTAGATTTTACGCGCCATGACTATAGCGAAGCCGAGAATCTAGGAAAGCCAATTGCGATCAGCACAATAAATGACCCCATCGACATAACTAATGTATTCTTTTCTGTACTGGAGCAAATCCACGAGAACTCCAGTAAAGAAAATATAACCACATATTTGTTAACTCGTACGGATGAAAGTACCATAACGTTTAAGGTTCTAGACTGCAATACTCAATAAGGAAAGCGTAAACTAGTTAGTAGCGATGGCTTCACCATTGTTGTTAAGGTATGTTAATTTGTTGATTTATCTTGTGCAATTTGAAAAGTTTATAACTGCATACTCACAATAATTCTAGTGCAATGCAGCTTATGCAACATATATGGGGAAGTTTATTATGCATAAATGAATAAGTCTGTATCAAATCAATTTATATGATTGATGTATTACCACTAGGGCATAACCGATTAGCATTTTTCTACCGATTTCCGATTCCGGATTTTGAGCATGAAATTTTTCCGATTCCGGATACGATTCGATTAATTGGAAATGCTAAATCCATATTTTTTTTCTAAAAAATTTCATCTTCCGTTTCCTGGTTTCTGGTATCTGGTTTTGACGTGTCTAGCATGTTACTTAGTACTTTACCATATCCGGCTTCATTTCCGGTTTTTACCCGTCGGTTCAAATAGATTGTCTCACAGCGTGGTTGTGTTGACCATATTGGACTTTTCTGACTTCTTATTTAACTTTATTAACGCACTATCGAATGACACGCAGTGTTAGACACGGTGCTATAGAAATTCAACTTTATTATTTTTATTATCCGAATCGGTCGTTCCTGCCTTGTCCGACTCCGATTAATCGGAAGTTCATACTATCCGGTGGAATCCGATTTCCGGATCAAAAGTCGGTTATGCCCTAATTACCACTAATTGTACTAATTTAAACTACTTTAAATCTCTATTTACCTAAATTTTGCAGAGACTTTTATATAGATAGGACTATAAGCAACACCATTATTAAATATATTTGACAATAGGCAGGGTTTTCTATACATACAAATTATTCCGGCATAAAAAAAACAACAACCAAAAAGAAACCAAACATTTTTCTTTGCAACTGAAATTGACACTACTTTACTCGGGTATCCATTGCATTTAAATTTTAATCGTTAGAAAGAATGTACGGCCTGCACATTTGTAAACATGAACAATATCAAGATCTGACAAATAATCTATGCCAGAGTTGTGAATTCCTCAACTCCAGTTTATCATCGAATTGACATCAAATGTTTGCTTAAACAGAGATAAAAATGTATTAGCATGCCTCGCCTTTGAACAGTGATCTTGTCAAACGCGAATCCCATTTATTCTTATGAACCCTTATGTGTATATAATTGCATGGCGTATTGTAAGCGATTATGCTTTACAGTTTAGCTTTACCATGGCTGGGACATAACAAAGACCTATACAAATAGTTAAGAGGTTAGTTTTAGGACTAGTCGGCCTAGTGTCAGGATAATGTGACTGTGTGGAACACCGTACTACAGGCTACATCACTATAAACTGCAACACTGGAGACTAACACACACACACACACACACACACTCTTTAAAATATATCAATGAACTACAACCATGCTCTCCATGAATAGTACAATGTTGTTCAGTTTTTGTTTACATATATTAGTTATCTCTATAAAAGGTACATGTAGTGGAACTGGATACACTAAAATCATCAAATGGGTGATTAAAAACTTGAGTCGCTATGACTAAAATATTAAACTATTAAATATATATTCATTTAAAATATTGCATAGTTGCTTTTTACAGCTAAGATAAATATAGTTCCTAACACAGCAAGTCAACTATATAGCCTGAAAGTGTAGCTAAGTATAGTTCTTAAAAGTGTAAGGCTACTATAGTTCCTAACAAAGTAAGCAAATAATATAGTTCCTAACACTGCAAGCCAACTTTAGATTTTACAAGCGTCAACAACTCTGGTTCCTAACAGCGTAACTGGTATAGTTCCTAACCGCGAAGGACAACTGTAGTTCTTAACAACGTAAGACAACAATAGTTCGTAACACCTTAAAAAAATAGATCCTAATAGCGTAGCTGAGTATTGTTCCTAACAGCGTAAGCGAGCTATAGTTTATGACAACAACAAACATCACCTAACCGCTTCCCTGCCGACAGGTATGAGAGAGTGGTATCTCTTTTACAGTCATGAAAACTACTGTAACTCCATTTGTATATTCCAAGGTTACCAAAACGATACTTAGATAATGATGTACTCAAACTAGAAAATAGCTCCCTTATTTATGATCTTTATTCGTTTCGTATAACAAATTCATACACTTTTAGTTACATTATTACAAATGGTCGATTTTGGTACACCGCATAAACCTTTCTATGCCAAGTATTCTCATTGAGATAACAAAATTGGAACCAGCAGAAAACAATCCATCAAAATAGAATGAAATCGCAACCCGTAAAGAGCTGTTTTAAAATCAGGAAAACTTTGAGATTTCTTTTAAAGACAGCGACCTTGTTTGGTGCTACAGATGTGGTTGAAACAACGTATAAGATTAAAACATGAACGGGTCAGCTCACAAATCTTACTTTCAGGTACCTGATCCGATTGATAAACAGGCAATGCTATCTTGTCTGTGAGCTTTTCGAACGTTACCTTCAGTAAGCCTCTATGCTGAGGCAAGTCATTACTGTATCGTAGACGAACAAAAATGGCACTTGACGATATTATCAAATTAACCTATAATTCACTGAACCATGTTTTGATACAATATTTAATCCTGTATTTGATGCCGTATTTAACCTTTCATGTGATGCCATATTTAACCATGTATGTGATGCCATAATTAGACCTAAATATAAAGTCATGAAAATTCGGAAGCAAAAAGCAATGCATAATTCAGTACTGCCATTACATCACAAGCACAAAATCGGGGAGGGAAAGAGTGGTAGACTGGTCCGAGGTACTATACTTAACAGAGCAGTGTCATTTTACTTCTGTCTGTGTTGTTTCTAGTCTCGTCTCGGTCAACATGAGTGTGTGAGAAAGATATCCAGTAGATTCCTGTGGGTCGGTGGTTTTTCTGGTGATCAAATATAACGGCCGCCATGTATAGTCTGTAGTGTGAAGTATACATTATAAATTATATTTAAAGGTATAGGAGATATTGTAATATTCCAAAATAGGGCAATTCTTCAAGTAATTCTATAAATATAAAAGTAAAGAAGGTGCCTAACAGTATGTTTTCTCTTTTTTTTTTTAAAATGTATTTTTGCTATATTGTGTGTTTGCCATAGATTCTTAGTGTGGGGACGGCACTCTCATTCAAATTTGTATCCCAGTTGTCTTATTGTATGAAATTTTTGGACTTTATATTCGTGCAAATTGTTTTGTATAAATTTTACTTTATTTTTCTTAAAATTTATGAATTTTGACGAGAAAACAGTGCATTACGAGATCTGTAGAAAAATAAACTATCCTAGTGTTTCATGTAAGTAGTCATGGTGTGTCGTTTTCTCGATATAACTCAATTACTAAAATAGGCTGTACCCGAGTAAGGTTTTGCGTTTTCTTTTTAAATTATGCTTCTTCTATCTGCATGTTTTAGCCTTCTCATTTTAAGCTACCAAAATTCCACATGGTGTCGTTGTGTTTTTAATGGTTAGTCCCTAAGTGTTAGTAAGGGGAACTCTTTGTCGTCGTTTTGAGCTGATTGTTTGGTTAGTACCCGTGTATTTATTCTGTTTGTCCATGTCTACCATGTGGGGTTTTCCTGCGTTCTTCCGCATAGCACTGTGGCATAACGTCGTACTGTGCCCACATGGAGACTTTCTGCATTCTTATGCCATGACTGGAGGGGATATACGGACAAGAAACGGACAAGAAAACAAGGAGATAGATGTTAGTTATCTAATTTGGGAAACCAAGTGTCTAATATTTATTTAAAGTATTGGTTTTACAAGGATAAAAACTAGTATTGAGGCACCGGAGGGCCTTTCCAAGACATAATTGCATATTCCCTCTGTGAGGTGAAAGATGGGGTCAGAGATCCATCCCGTGCTTTTGCGGTATTCTCCTCTATGCGGAATTTCACATTTCCTGAGGTGAGATCTGAGGTCGGGGCTGCACCCCGTACTTGACGCCACACGCCCCTAAGTAGGCGGTAAAACGGAGCTTTCCTCACCTTGCCTCCCCGCCCCACCCCGGTAGAGATTTTGCCCGGGCCAGGTTAACTCCCAATTGTGATAACCTAGTCACACGCCATCATAGTACTGGTTATATATTCTGTGACTTTGTATAATCGATTTTTGTCGAAACTTCTATCAAAATATACGATGTTGCTCCTTTTTCTCTAATTTCCAAGTATATGTTTTCTTCTTGTCTTACTCCCATAAGTCCTTCCTCTCTTTATACTTCAGAAATAAATTCTTTATATTTCTGTAATTTATCGGGACTTCTTGTTAGCTTATTATTTTTGTAAATATCCCCTCTATTTCTTATTGAGAAACGAAACCAGTACATGTAGAGACCATCCCATGGCGATTTCGGTTCAGAATTAATGGATTTAAATCTATTAAAAATATTAGCACATATTAATAAAATTGGGCTGGATAGAGCTAATCACCCTCCCACAGCCCCATATGAAATTGCCTATCTTATGTATATATATATATATATATATATATATATATATATATATATATATATATATATATATATATATATATATATATATATATATATATCTATCTATCTATCTATATATATATATATCTATCTATCTATCTCTCTATCTCTCTATCTATCTATCTATATATATATATATATATATATATATATATATCTATATATATATATCTATATATATATATATAGATAGATTATATATATATATATATATTTATATATGGCTTTTTTAAATTTGTTAAAACTGGACATTCTGATATAATTACTAGAAACATATAAATGTACTGTTTTTAATACACACATATGTTATCACGACTCTAGGGTCTTAAATTAAGCGATAGGAAAGAACAAACAGGAGCAGGTTTTTCAAAATTTAACAATAAACGAATAATTAACAATAAAAAAAATAATTTATTTCTCTTCAATACAAAGTGAAAGTTAAAAAGAAAATGACCAAATTGGAAATAAATCCTAAATAGTCTGAACAAAGTTATATGACCAGTCCTAATGGACAAAGTTCTAATTAAAATCCAAGTAATATAATCCATGATACCCTTGTTTTAATTTACTATAATTCCCAGTTAATGTCTCCGCACTAGAATATTATTTATGAGCACTTTGTATTTCCAGTGATTACAAACACTTGAATAAATAAACACTGAGCATAACATACAAACCCTCTACTTGATCTATGTCACAATCAGCATTTTCTTGAAATTTTATGACTTCAAAGAATTGTCCATTCTAAAACAATTTGTTACTAAATTATAACAAAGAATTAGGAAAACATAATGCATTTGACTCATGCCAAGATAATTATCCTAATATTTAACCCACACTCTTATGAAAATAATATTAGCTTTGTCTTACTTGTTAACAGAATTAAAATATCAGTCAAGAACAATATGAACTTGATTATTAACAAGGTCAATTAAAACATACTTTAATGCACAATTAATAATGACCCCCCAATTATATATAATAACTATTCCATGAGGTGATGGAAGCAACCAATAAATTTGTCATTATGATTTGCTGCGGATTTTTGTTCTTCTTCTGGCTATTGTTTTTGCTTGTTTTTGTTTTAGTTTTTGTTATGGTTAAAGTATTTAGCCACCATTTCAATCGGCCATGATTATGTTACCACATTTGCACAAAGTATATCAGATTAGTGAAAACATACTCTTGGTGTTCTTGTTACAGATATGTATTTTAATATTTCTTCCACCTCCTGACTTCCGGCGTCGGATCAACGTCTTTTATATCAATACCAAAAACATTGATATGTTTCTCAGACGTTCGTCGTGTCCAAACGCAGCCTGCACCACTTTCGATTAAATTCTCGCTCGCAAAATACGCTTGATATTGAATTTATGTATAATTTCCATCAAAAGAAATCATTAGGGTACTGTGCTTTCACTGAAACTAGTTTTCTAAAAAATTCAGCCACTGACACCTATTTTTTTTCACCACAAGATGGGTAGGTGTGAGGTTAAAGCCAAAATCGAAAGGGATGAGCAAAGTTGACCCAGTTTGGTCACAGGGTGAGGCAACTCCCACCGTCAGATTTGGGTTATTTTATATTTTGGTGGATTGCTTATTACATGCGTACAGCTATAAGGATGTTGAACAATCAATTAAAATATCCAGGCGTTGGGGTGAGGTGCAACTGCCCCCACCGCTGTGGATGTCCGTGGCTTCTGATCATGAATAATCTGTACGCACTGAACTCATCGGGACGTCCTTGTCCGGTGATGGGCACTTCAGTTCTATTCCTTTTTTATGAGAATCTTTCGCGCATGGCTATGAGAAACACGTTGTAGATGTGCCCAGAATGGAGTATATCCCCCCCCCAAAAAAAATAAATAAATAAATAAATAAAAGATCTTCCAGCTGAAGCAATGTCAAAATTTCATCATCATGTTGCTTTGTCAGCCAACACTGGCTAATGGTGTTTAATTTCCCATGACGTCACATAAAACGTGTAGCAAAACATGTAAGTTTGTATCGTGTCTAGTTATATTGCAATAAAATTGCTATATTGTCTCTGTCAGTGTGGTCACTCAGCAAATTAATAGGGGGAAATAACTAAACGTCAAAACTTGGATTGGTATCCAAATTAGGAATGTGCTTTTCACTTGCCCGCTCCATTTCTTTCATTCTACTCTGATATTAA
The DNA here is from genome assembly GCA_029339505.1 of Unio delphinus. NCBI lineage: Eukaryota > Metazoa > Mollusca > Bivalvia > Unionida > Unionidae > Unio > Unio delphinus. The sequence goes on along the minus strand of JAQISU010000109.1, from coordinate 1,867,908 downwards.
CTCTCTTCCGTCTGACTTTGCATCCGCATCCGTGTCTGTATGTCTGTCTGTCTCTCCTCTTTCTTCGATTGTAAATGCATTTACTCTTTCTGAAACTGTTTTTTTTTTAAATTTGGTAACTATATTTGTGTTTCTTTCTCCCCTTTCTCCGATTGTAAATTTATTTGCTCTTTTTCTTTTCTCAATTGCAACTGTTACTGAATTTATTTTTCTTCTTTATCTTTCTGAAGTTCAAACTTTCTTAACTCTATATCCATCTTTTATTTAAATTTTAATTTCTTTACTTTTCTGATAAAGACATCAAAACGGAAGAACCTTTATTCAAAACATTCTTTTCTATCAAATATTGGACCAAATATTATTTTCTTGCTTCGTTAAGGATGCCTTTGCTTCAGAAAGATCATATTTTCTGGCAAGTTAGATCAATTCATGTTTTTTTCTTCAAAGGGTCTAATTGTTGCTGGGTAAGATTTGAAAGAAAGATTCCACTTTTGATGGCTATGTAAAGAAATCTTGCCAATTTCACTAAAAATTTCAAAATTGTAAAATAATACTTGGGATTTTATAAAATTGAAAACTTGGAGAAATTTCAAATTTCAAAATACAAATTTTTTCTGGAATATTTTAGCAAAAATATATTTATTCAAGGACGAGCAGCCCAGTTTCTTTGTTACGTGTTTATGCTCTTTTAAACAGTAACGAGAAAAGTGAAGACATTAAGTTTTGTAAAATTTAACAAATAATTTATTTCCCTAGAAAAACAAAGTAAAAATGAGAGAAAGAACTGACGGTTTCAAGAATCAAATCCAAAAATTCAAACAGAAGTCCTAGTAATAAAATGTTCTAATTAATCTGAGTTTGAATCTCGACTAAAATCCAAAATGGAAGATGATGACGTATACTGTTGTCATTATAGTACTGAAGTGTCAACAGTTCTTTGTTGAACCACAGTAAATTACATTCCGGTGTCTGAATTCTGTAAATTACAATAAACAAAAATTCTTAGAATCCAAATAATTTGAAGAAAAATTAAAATTAAACTAAAGTTAAATTGAAAATTAACTGGTCACAGAAAAGTATCTTGGCGTCTAAGTGTTTAAAAGCCCAACTGAAATTATATCACAATATATCACAACTAAATCTGGCTAAAACCAGAATTTCTAAATAATTGCTACATGTTTCTAGAACGACGTAGAATCAATTTACTTCTAAAGACACGTATTTCAATACAGCTTTGAATTCACTCTTTGAAAACCACAGTAAGAAACAATTAAAGTAAAGTTTTGAAACGTTGTTTACTTTCACTTGCAAATCAAGGACAGGAACTAGGTAAACTTTAGATACAAATTTCTAATATTAGGTTTGTTGAAAAACTGAACCGAACTTCTGGAAAATATCAAATTCTCTAATAATATGACATTACAATAGCATGTAATGGAATTTAAAAAAATTAACAATTAAAACTAACCAAACAGCACTTAAATCAATCAAATATACCTTAAATCAATTATGCATAACAATATATAATTATATACACGCATGCAGACACTCACAATGATGTGATCTGTTAACATGACAAAACAAAACCCCTGATCAAATCAGCAAAACAAACAAACCCATACTCGTAATAATCAAGGCAACAAGTGAAACGCTATACTTCGAATACTTTCCGTTTTTCTAGGTGACTTATTACATTTTGAAAACTGGAACAAGATGTATCGAACATTTTATAGGATACTATTCATGTCTTTATTTCTGTCTTTATCAAGTTTTCTGCGTAAATTGTCGTGCTTTATATTTCAGTTCGTCGTTAGTATTTGCCTTGATAAATGGGACCATTGACTCCCGAAAGCACTAGAGCTTGTGTAATACTAGTTTTGCATTATTACTTGACAGTTTGTTTCCTGTAGATGAGACGATCTCATGGGATTAATCACACACACACACACACACACACACACACACACACACACACACACACACACTTCGCTTAAGTAAATATACAATATTTTAACCCAGATGTGCAAAAGTTCAGTCGACTCTTTCCAAGCATACATCACTAATGTAACTCTATCTTCAAATCACTATTTCTACATTGACCGCCACGTAGTATGTATAATGAAAAAAATATATACAAATTTTAAATTAAAATTATTTCAATTTAGTTTGATAAATATGAATGAGTGAATATAAAGCACTAGAGCTTGTGTAATACTAGTTTTGCATTATTACTTGACAGTTTGTTTCCTGTAGATGAGACGATCTCATGGGATTAATCTCACACACACACACACACACACACACACACACACACACACACACTTCGCTTAAGTAAATATACAATATTTTAACCCAGATGTGCAAAAGTTCAGTCGACTCTTTCCAAGCATACATCACTAATGTAACTCTATCTTCAAATCACTATTTCTACATTGACCGCCACGTAGTATGTTGAATTAAAAAAAAAATTATACAAATTTTAAATTAAAATTGTTTCAATTTAGTTTGATAAATATGAATGAGTGAATATAATTATTATATGCTAGTTTTTCCCTTAACTTTACATTGTCAGAAGGGGCCCTGAGTGGCCTAGTGCTCTAAAGCACTCTAATGTACGAATCACTGGCATTTCACCTCTGCTTGCGTGGGTTTCGAGTCTCGAATTCGGCCAATGTCGATATGTCAGAAAGCTTGCCACTAGCTTTTCTTGGGTTGGTGGTTCTTTTTGGGTGTTTTCTCGGGTTCTTCATCCACTATTAATAATAATAATAATAATAATAATAATAATAATAATAATAATAATAATAATGAGGACTTTGTATAGCGCCTAATCTTTCGAAGCTCTAAGCGCTTTACACCATCAATAATGATACGACTACACTACAGAACAACAAATGACAAAAACAATGAAATTGGAAAACATAAAAACATGCTGAAAACATATAAGATACAAAACATGATTAGGTCGCTAAGTTTGTCCCTGCAGTTGAAACAGGTGAGTCTTGAGAGCACTCTTAAAAGGGATCACTGTGTCTTTATGTCTAATTTCAATGGGCAACTTGTTCCACGTCGCCGGGCCCTGGTGTGCAAACGAACGTTGTCCATATCACTTTGTTTTCACCTTGGGAACAATGAGTATACAATTATCAGAAGAAGAGCGTAGGATCTAGTTGGTGTATACACATGGGTGAGGCTGGATAGGTATGTTGGACTGGAGTCTGTCATTGAAATATAGCACAGAGAACAAATTTTGTGTTTGATTCTGTATCGAATTGATAGCCAGTGTAGGGTACAGAGCAGTGGTGAGGTGTGCTCTGATCGAGGTACTCTAAAGATGATTCGTGCAGCTGTGTTGTGAACATTTTTGAAGTTTCTGGAGCAAATATTGTGATGAACCAGAGAGAATTGAGTTACAATAGTCCAGTCTTGAAAGTACTAATGGACACACAAGTGTTTTTGTGGCATCAATTGAAAGATATTTACGAATGGAACTGATGCGTCTCAATTCAAGATATGCAGCTCTGCAGATGTTCATGACATGTTGGTACAATGTGAGAGTACTGTCTAGAGTAACGCCTAGATTCCGCACTGACTGTGAGAATTTAATGTTGGTGTTGCTGATATTTATTGTCTGAGGTAAAGGATGTGAATGAGAAAGTCTTTGTGTTGTGATCAGAATAGCCTCAGTTGTATCATCATTCATCTGCAGCTTGTTACACATCATCCATGATTTCACATCCGAAATGCACTTCTCTACTCCTTGGATGGTAGCATCAACTTCAGTTGGGTGGCTAGACTTGTATATTTGGGTGTCATCAGCGTACAATTGGTGCGACACTGGGTCATGATCTATGACACTTGAGAGCGGCTGAGTGTATATAATGAAGAGAACAGGTCCAAGAACAGATCCCTGTGGAACACCACACCATACGTCAACTGGGCTGGAGTGTATTCCATTTGCAGATATAATTTGTGTCCTGTTGACTAAGTAGGACTTGAACCACTGTAAGGCTATATTCTGAATGCCAAATACATGCTGGAGAAGGTGAAGTAATATATCATGATCTATTGTGTCAAATGCTGAAGATAAATCCAGGAGAGTGAGGACTGTAATCTTTCCACTATCGAAAGCAGATAGAATGTCACTAAATACTTTCAGAAGAGTAGTTTCCGTACTGTGGCAAGGGCGATATGCAGACTGCACATTGCTAAAAGGACTGTTTGAATTCAAATGAGATACAAGTTGAGTTAGAACAACCTTTTCTAAGATTTTTTATATGAACGGGAGATTAGAAACTATGCTGTAGTTCTTTAAATCGTTATGGTCCAGTGTTTTTTTCTTCAGCAGTGGCTTTACGATTTCAGTTTTGAAAAATGACGGGGATTCCCCTGATGAGAGAGATATATTAATAACATCAGTTAGTGAAGGCAATATTGGGTCTAAGCACTCAATCAGCAGTGATGTCGGAATTGGATCAAGTTCACAAGACTTTGGTGCACTTGTCCGTACTAAATCTATAGAAACAGGTTCAAATGCTCCTAACGGTTGTCGCTGAAATTCTGCATTATGACTGTATGGTGACGAATCAGTTGAAATTGTACTTTCAAGCGAATATCTAATGGTTTGTACTTTGTCATCGAAGAAATTTGCAAATTGGTCTGGTAGGTCTATTGGATAGAAGGTTGTTGGAAGTGGTGTACATTTGTTCCTTGACATTAGTTTGTTAGTTATCTCGAAGAGCTCTTTGCAGCTGGAACTCTCCGTGATCTTAGTACTGTAGTGGAATGATTTGGCTAAATTGACTATGTTTGTGACGTTATTCTTAGCGGCTTCGTAGATTTGTTATTATTAACACTATTAATACTGGTCGCCATGTAAAGTCTATCCTATAGAGTTAAGCCCTACAACAACAATAGCAACATTGTCAGAATCATTCAATATTTACGATATTGCACTCGTGCACACTTTATATTGAACGCACGTGAATAAAGGAACCACTTTCTATTTGTAAACAAACAATGGACGCAGACGCCAGCACTTTGAATTGATGTTATTTGTCTGCGGGTGAAGTAAAGTAACTTGAGCGATTTGAAAGTAGAGATGCCAAAGTTGACAACAACAACAAAAACGTTTCAACGAAGCAGGCTACTGAACGTGATATCAGAAATGTGTAGCGATGGCTGCATGATAACTACTTTGTAAACAAATCATGTACACTCACGTAGTAGGCGATTTACGTTTTGGCTGATTAAATTCGTTTTTGAATGAACTAAAACAGATGTGGTGGACCGCCACATACCAGCTGCTTTGCTACATTCCGCGTTAATTTTTTTGATACAATGTTGTATCGGTTTTTTTGTACGTACCCCAAAGACAATATCTTTTCAAGATGAAAACCCGTTTTTATGGGCTTCTCATACAAGAATAAATCGAACCCACTTTTAAATGAATAAAATGCTAAGTAAACATTTTGACCTGCAACTTATCTTAATGCTTCTGTTCTTTGGTTTAATAACTTTGGGTATTGAGCAAATGTACTTTTCTTAGTAACATACCATTGTATGCTCTTCTTAATACAGCATCTTAATACCAACATTCAAGTCAGTCTACAATAATGATTAATATTTTTTATGGGGTGGATCCCCTTGTTGAACTCTCTCCAACATGTTCTCTTGTTGAACTCTCTCCAACATGTTCGTTGGTTTGAGGTTTAAGTAACACCCTTGTTTTCCAATAATATTTTTAAATTGAGATCTATGTTTTTCCTTGTCCATGCATGTGTGTTGTGTTTAAACATTTTATTGTTTTCCCATTTATACTTTTTAAAAAATACTCTTCTCAGGGCTATTATTTGCTTCGTTTATCATGATTATTGGTTTTGTACCCAAAAAAGACATTCCGATTGTACTCCCTATCCTCTATCTGTGCTGGCTTTGGGTATTACCCTCACTTTAAGGTTTCGGTGAGTTGTGGCTTCCTTCTCGGCCTGTATTTTTAACAAAAGATTGTACACTTAACTCATAGGATTATTTTAATCCCTTGGTAGATTTCCTTTCCGTTTGTCCTTGGTGTTTGAGTTTTCCGCGGAGTGACTTTGCCAAAGTAAGTCTTGGTCCATTGTGTATATGCTATAGGGTGTGTGTGTGTGTGTGTGTGTGTGTGTGTGTGTGTCTTGCTTTGTGTTTTTGTATTTCACAGCTTATATCATATTCTTTTAGTTGTTTCCTTTTTGTTCTAATGTGGTTTTGGAAAAAAAGTTATAAAATGTATTGTCTATTTTTTGTATAACTTGATGTGGTTTTTTTTGTTATGCGTGCTTGTATTTGTGTTTTTGTTTTTACTTGTTTGTTATTTTTTGTTTTTGTATTTTTATTTGTTTTTTATATAAAAAAAAATATTATCTTGTTTTTAATTTAAAAAATTCTGAGTGGGGGTATTGTAGGTGTATTGTGGGTGTATGTCTTTAAGTTTTGTTTTTGTAAGTGCCTTAGCCCCTTGTTATCTGTTCCGATCCACTGTATATGCTCCTTTGCGCATTGGATCGGCTAGTCTGGTTCCCTGTTTAGTATGCTCCTTGCGTTTGTATATTAGTATAGCGGAGTGCAAACGCAAGGAGTATACTAAGCAAGGAACCAGACTATGGATCGGCGAGACTTTGATTATTAAAAGTATAGTAGTATAGTTGTTTGGATGCTCTCTCACAGCAATTTTAGACTGCCAGATGAGAGTCCTGTACACCATCTTGTCTTTGAATATTTAATTATTTTTTAGATTGTAATGTAAGTTAAACATGAAGAAAAATCCCAACACATTTATATTCCACTTTTGTCATATATCTAAATGATTTTAGTGACTTTATTATCTGTATAATTCTTTTTGCCGCTCCTTTGTATTTTTCTGTAATGTGTAGCGGGTTTTCTGCATGTGGGAGGTTATATTTGTATGTCCCCTTTTAGTTGTACTCATTGTCCATTTTCCTTTAGTCTGTATTTCGAGTTTCTAAGTTAACAAAAGGCATTGCAAATTGTGAAAGACCTCACCAGACATTAGCAACCAAAAGTCAGTACCATCCAAGACGAAGATGGAAAATGTCTCACAGAAGCAAGTGACATTGCATAAAGATGGACGGTGTATTGTAAAGAACTTTACAACCATCCGTCCACAGGAGACCCAGAGGTGCTTTAAGTTCCAAACTCCACAAATGATGATGATTTCCTCATTCTCAAGGAAGAGGTGGAGTCAGCAATAAGAGAAATGAAAAATGGTAAGGCAGCTGGAATAGACAACATCACATCTGAACTTATCAAGAATGGTGGGGAATCTGTGATAGAGCTACTTAGAAAAATATGCAACACGATCTGGCAGACAGGCGAATGGCCAACACAGTGGACCCAGTCACTGCTTATAACACTCTCCCGAACAGGCACTCTCCAGCTGTGCCAAAATTACAGAACTATCAGTTTGATCAGCCATGCTAGTAAGGTGATGCTGAAGATCATCTTGAAGAGACTGAACCCACAAGCAGACGAAATAATTGCTAAAGAACATGCAGGGTTCCGGAGTGGACGAAGCACAACAGAACAAATATTCAATCTCAGGGTTCTGTGTGAAAAGTACTCGCAACATCAACAATACATCTATCATGTGTTCATATATTTCAAAAATTCTTTTGACAGAGTGTGGCATGAGGCATTGTGGGCCACAATGAAGAAGTACAACATGGGTCAAAAGTTAACCAACACCATCAAGCAGCTGTACGCCAGTGCAGTAACTGCTCAAGGTGCGGTAGGGGACTGGTTCAAGACAACAGTTGGAGTACGGCAAGGCTGTCTCCTGTCACCCACGCATTTCAACATCTACTTAGAGCGCATCATGAGCGAAGCCCTGGAAAACTACTTTGGGACAGTCAGCATTGAAGGGCATAACATCACCAACCTACGCTTTGCAGACGACATTGATGGTCTTGCAGGAAGCAATGACGAGGTTGCCACATTAGTGAATAACCTGGATTAAACATCTTCCAGATTTGACATGGAGATAAGTGCCAAGAAAACAAAGCTGATGACAAATAGTCGCTAACAAATCTCAACCAAGATTAAAGTCAGAGGGCAGGAACTGGAAACACTGGGCCAATTCAAATATATTGGTTCCAGAATCAAAGAAGTGGGATAAAGAGCAGATTGTTGTCACGAGCAACACAAACAACGGCAGCAATGTCAAAGCTAAGATTCATCTGGAGAGACAAGAATATCTGACTGAAAACTCAAATCAGACTATTGAGAGCACTAGTCATCTCAATCTTTCTGTATTCATGTGAGGCCTGGACCCTGACAGCAGAATTACAACGAAGAATACAGGCACTTGAAATGAGATGCTACATAACAATCCTTGGCATCTCTTACATGGACCACATAAAAAAATCAAGAAGTGCGTAACACCATCAGGCACAAAGTAGGTCATTATTTAGACCTCTTCACCACTGTCAAAAAGAGAAAGCTGAAATGGTATAGCCATATCACTAGAGCCAACAGTCTATCCACAACAGTACTGCAGGGTAGTGTCCAAGGTGTTAGAAGGAGGGGTAGACAGAGAAACAATGTGGAGTGACAACATCACAGAATGGACCAGGAACAGTTTTGCGAAGACACATGCATTGGTACATGATCGAGACAAGTGGTGGATACTGGTCAGATATTCAGCAGCACAGTGCCTCAACGACCACACTAGGTCAAGAGACTGAAGACGATGATGAAGTTACTGTTATTTGGTTGTAATGGTTATGGTATTTGTTTGATTAGAAACATTGTTTGGTTTGTCACTTATTTCTTTCTGCTAAGTAGAAGGATGAATGGCTCGGTCAGGTTTTTGTTTCACATTCAGGTCGTGTTTCTGTTGTTCGCTTCTTTTGTCGGTGACGTCGAACGACTTCTTATATAAATTGTTCATTTCACACATAGTAGCGCATATCATACGGTGTCATTTCTGTGTCGTTGCCTTTGACGTCGGTCATGTTTTGATGTATAGTAGGGTATTGTTCCCCCTCTATTGTCTGGGTGTTTGTCTGTTTGTATGATCACAAAAGTTTGACGTTTTATCCATAAAGTACGGCGAAATCTCTGACAACACGAACTACCCTTACCGGTAATATAAATAAACACAAGGAGTGCAAGCGTGACCACAACCCTTCGCTCGATTCGACTTTTTCTCACTAGTCTTGAATCACTTCAGAATCGCAAGAAGACTGACAAACTACACATACACATTCAAAAAATAGTGACGTACCAACGCATAACTCTTAAATGACCATGTCCTGAATCCAATCGACGAATTAACCTTTATTTTTACCATTACGGTCACAATCCCTTTCTAGCAAAATCGATCTGACGGAAGTAGCCCATTCTACCAGTTTCTATCCTGCAGTAAATATGCTGAATAACATCATGAAAGTAATTTCACAAGATAAAATGTTTATCTTGCTTTTTATTTCAGATTGTATCATTTTATACTTTTATTTAAATTTCCAGAACAGAAATATGTAGTCAAAGTTCGGATAGTAGAAATAACGGTTGATGACATCATCATTAAATGTCCCTAATATTCAATGATAATACAGATTCTGCGCCGTGTTCGGTACAATTTATTATCTATCAGGTATTCACATGGATTGCCTTCTTTTTTCAATTACATGAAGTATGAATTTTATGGTTTCTTGGTATAGCATCTTATCATTTATTTGTTCGGTATATAGCAGTGATTTTTTATCAAAACGGTCCGTTGCGTTTATTATTTTTTGTTTTATATCATTTCTCTTGTCACTTAGTGATTCACACATTAGAATTAAGTAAGTTTTATTGTCAATAAATTTTTTGCATAGTTGACATTTTGGAAAGGTTCGTATGACGTTCCTTTTGTATGCCAATTCTCCAGTCCACCATGCATCGTGAAGGTATTCGTAAATTTGTGTTATATCTTTCGGGTTTTTGATTTTTATCCATTGTTTCCATATAAGTTTAAAAGCGGCTTATTTAGTTCCACCTTGTTGCGTGGTAATTTATATTGTTTAATAATTTCATCAATTTCATTATTATTTTTTATTTCCCATATCTTGCTCTGTGCTCTATATTCTTTTAGCGCTCGGGCCTGTCCGTAAGCAGATTTGGGCGGCTGTATTAATTTGGTACAGTTATTGTTATTATATGCATGATTATTATGCGGTAGTAGAAAACCGAACCAATGTATATATATATATATTGCCATACATGTGATGGCGGATATTGTAATGTATTCATCCTATCAAGTAAACTGATGTTTGTTTTAGTTTCAAACATTTATTTATCAGGACTCATGCAAATTCCATTAGTGGATTATTTTTGTGAATTCTATCTTGGATTCATGTTGGTTCTCTAAAACCGTAAGTTTATTTATTTTATGAAAATAATTTTACTTAATAAATTCATTATTAAAATTTACAAGCTTATTAGTTTTCATTCTTTCTGTGTTGCTGCTTATTCGAGCCTAAGCACGTAACAATTCAAATTGGGGATGTTCATCCCTCCATTATCTTTGTCCTTTTGGAGCGTGAAACGCGAGATTTTACATATTTTGTTCCATTCGAACGTGTAAATTGCTGCTTCTTTTTTATGCAATAAAGTTCAAATTTCATTATATTTAACACATGCCATATCGAATTAAAGATATATGTCTGAGTTATTTGTATTTTTTCCAGAAAAGTAAAGTTTCTGATACTCCAGATCATTTTATGTTTAAGTTTCTTTTTAATTATTTGGTTTAGGTTTAACATTTTGGAGTTAGTGCCTATGTACACTCCTAGAATTTTTAATTGTTCTTTAATTTTTTCTTGTGGCAGTTGTGTGTTACGCTTTTTTTGCAGTCCTCAATTAATAAAATCTCTGTTTTTTCATGGTTAATGTCTGAGCCGGAGGCTTCGCTAAAATTTTTAAATTGTTTAATTAGGTGTTTATACGAATCAAAAGTAGATATAAAATTTGACAAGTCATCGGCGTGTAGAAACGTTTTTATTTGATTTCTATAATTTGGAATGTTAATTCCTTTTATATCATTGTCGTCTTGGATGGCTCTGTTAAACGTTTCGATCGCAATTACATACAGTAACATTGAGAGGATGTACCCTTTTCGGACTGATCTTGTGATGTCGAAAGTGTCTGTTTGGGCCCCATTAATTTCTATTGTAGATTGAATTTTTATTGTACAGTGTCTGTAGCCGGCTTATACAATTGTTTCTGAAGCCGTTTTTCATAAGCGTTGTAAGGATAAATTTTAATTCTATTTTATCAAATGCATTCTCTTGGTCGCTTTTATCATTTGCGTACATATAGTCAAGAATTGATTTCATATATAGAATATTATCAGTTAATTGTCTACCTTCTTCACCGCACGATGTTCATGACTAGATCGTTCAGCGTGTTTTTTCAATCTGTTAACTAGTACGGTGGTGAGTATCGTTTTGTCGAGGTTAAGCAGGGAGATTGGGCGCCATTTTTTAAAGTCTAACGTGTCCCCTTTATTTTTAATGTTTAGGGTTACGAGCCCTGTCTTCATTGTTTTCGTCATTTCCTTATTTATGAAAATTTCATTATAGAGTCTCTGTAAAATTGGGCTAATTATTTTTTTTAATTTCTGATAAAACTGGGATGTTAGGCAACCTAGGCCTGGTGCCTTGTTTTTAGTCATCATGTCAATAGCCTTTTCGATTTCCTCTTTTGATATTATCTATTCACACGTTTCTTTTTCTTCTTGTATAGCGGGAAGCTTAATATTATTTAGGAAATTGTTTACATTCTCATTTGGTATATTTTTGCTTTGTGTTGAGATTGATAGTAGGATTTTACATTTAATTAAATATCATTTTTCCTTTCAATCACAATGTTGTTTACTCCGAGTTTTGTCATTGATTTTTCATTCCCTCTTCTTATTTCTTCTCTTATGTAGATTTTTTTCCCCAATGTTATATATGTCCTTTAATAGTCCAGTTTTCTGTTTTTCCCCAGGGAGTTTATATAGATGTAGTTTCTCGAGGACTTTTCTAGTTACGTTTTTTTTGTTCCTCACTGATGTCATTGTTATTTAATATACGTGTGCACTCTGTTTGAATTAGTTTATTACTTTGGCTTTGTAGTCTTGAATATTTTTGACCAATGCTTTTAAAGTGTTATTTTATTGTATCCCAAAATTGTATTATATTTAGATTATTTGTATTTCCGACAAACTTTTTTACATCATATTGTAATTCGGGGAGGTCTATTATTGAATTATTAAGTTTCCAATGACTATTTCCCCATTTAATTGTAGCGTGTGTTGTGTACTCTATTGTGACAGATTTATGATCGGCGATTTTTTCGTATTTTTTTTATTTTATTTATTTTATATTATTTGTATTGTTGTTGTTAACGTATATGTGATCTATTCGCGAGGCGTAATTGTTTCCTTCAAAAGTGTATATTATTTCTTGAAGGTGTAAGTGTCGAAATGCGTCGGTAAGTGAGTTGTTTTCTATCATGTCCTTTAGTGCTGAGGTCGATTTTCTGTCGTAATATGGTGTGAATCAGTCTATTTCATTCAGACATAAGTTGAAGTGGCCCAATAAAATGACATTTTCTTGGCTGTAGTTTGAGATGTAGTCGGAAAGCTTGTTTAGAAAGGGTAGTCTTTGTTGTCTTCTAGCAGGTGTAGCTTCCTTTAAATTGTGTTGGTGTGGTGTAGTTTTTCCAGTTACTTTGTATGTGTTTATTTTTCATTATTAATCCTACTCCTGAACAGATGTTGTGTAGGTATTTTTGTATTAACATTATTGCGTCTAGTTTATGTTCTAACAAGTTAATTGTTTTTTGATGGATGTTATGTTTTTTGTAGTGCTATTATTTCATATGGTTGTTATTTTTTATACGTTCCTTGGTTTGCTTATGTCTAATCATCTAGTGTTTATGAATGCTAGTTTGAGAACATTCATACATTTCTTAAAAATAGAGATTGTTATTTCTGGTATTATTCATAGTTATACTAATTATTTTGTTTCATTTAATATTTTAGTTTATTATTTTCATTGGCTATTTTTAAGTTCATGGTTAGGGTTTTCACCCGTTGATGACCCCTTTCAGGCGTTTGATCAGTCTGTACGTGTAACCCAGTACACGCCGATATGTTTTTTTTTCTTCTTTTCTTTTTACTAAAATATTATTGGTTATATATGTACATATTAAAAGCTGCAAACCAGCACGAAACAATGAATACAATATACAAAATTGAACAGGTTAATAAACAAAAGAATTTAAATGATAATACAAATCCAAGATAATACCACGAAAATCCATAGATTATACAAAGCAAAATTAATTTAAACGCAATTCTAAATTAAATAAATGAACTTACAACAATTATATTTTATAAATGGAAGAATGAAAAATTCAAATTGTGCAAACATATTCAAAATTGCAAACGTAAACAAGATAATTAACTAAATTATGAAACGATAATGCAAATACAAGATAACGGGTTTTCTTTTTTGGGGGAGGGGGGCAACCAGAAATGTACCCCCACCACCCAATAAAAAAGTAATAAAGTTTTTATGTTTATGTGTGTTCCCCCCTTATATGTTGTTGAAAGTTTTATATTTTTCCATTTAATACTCCATTTAGTTTTTCCCATCGGGATTATATGTTTGAAAAGGGGTATTTTTTCTTTCCCTAGTGTTATTTAAGTAGGACATTACTAGGTGGGAATTGACCTACCCAAATTAGTATTCCACTTAATTTTATCATTTGACCATGGCTAGTGGCCCCTTATTATCCTTGTGTTTGCTATTTGTGTTGGTGCTATTTGTATGTTGCTATATATAAGTCTATACTTTGTGTTTTTGTAAGGATAGCCTTTTCCGTTCAAATTTTTCCACCAGTTGTCTTACTTTTTCAGAACTCTCTAAATGGGTTATCACGTAAAATCTTTTATTTAAATAAATTTTAGTTAAATTTTGAATTTTGTGTAAATTGAAGTGTATTTAATTACAGATTTAATGTACACCAATTTACTTTCTAATAATATTTAATAGTCTAGGTCCGCCTCCCTTGAGTAAGGGTCTGTTCGAATTTATTTGGTTATACAGCTCCTGACTCAATTAGGATCGTCCTCTAAGAAATGTTCCAAATTTTTTTTTTTTTTTTTTGTGGACAAATTACCCTTTAATGGGTATCATGTCTAGTTGGGATCTAGACATGAAAGAAAAAGTTTGGATATAGTATCCAGAGAAGAAGAGATTCCTAATTTAAATTAATTTTAACTTTTAAAATTTACTGAATAAAAGTAATTATAAAATAAATATAAACATCCTAATAGGGTGATTTTCCAAACTCTTCCATAGGCCTGCTCACTTCGCGTAGCACCATGTGATATATAGCCCCCCCCCCCCCCCCCCATAGCGACATCATTAAAGTACTTTCCCCATTTAGATGGTATTTAGTATCATAATTAAATTCTATATATTGTACAACTCTAATGTAGTATTTTATTATTTTTTATTTTAAACTGGTTTTCACCCGTTAATTTCACATTTCATTGACTTTATTTGTCTGTACGTGTAACCCAGTACACGTAACTATTACGTTACTTTACAACAGACTTTGTTTTATAGTCTGGCCAGGCCAGACTCTGGCCAGACTATGATTACGTTTTCAACGTTTTGTTCTGTATGTAAAAGCTTGTTAAATGTTTTATTTAGATATAATATTTTGACATAAAATGGGCTTACTAAAATTTGCATACAAGTACTTTTAGCAGAGAATTTAATTATTAAGAAAATATACTTCATAATTTTTGGAAAGCGACTATACTAAAATAAGTTACGTTCTTATATTTATCGCAATTTTTATCTCTATCTATCTATCGATTTATCTATCTAGTTTTACATGTAAGCCTTGTCTGACAATTATAAAAAAAAATTATTTATTTAAAGAAGTGTTTATAATAATATTTAAACACAAAACATTTCGATCTTAAGAATTTTTTTTTCTATGATACACTATATATAGTGTATATAATTAAAAATAAATTTCATTATAAGCTATAACTTTTGTCTAGATCAAATGAGCTTTGTTTCTATAAAGTATTATGTGTTATCTGTTCAGGGGAGATAATAAAATGAAAGGGAGGAAAGAAGGATCGTTAAATTAACTTTAATGGGTCTTTTCCGTTAGAAAAGCAATGCTGCATACATTTTCAAAATGTTTACTTTGTTTTAGTTTTTTTCTGCTATATTAAAAATGTCAAACAATCTTGAAATTAACATTGTGTTAGATCTATAAAAAAAGAAGAAGCTGAAACACGCGTTTAAAGACAATCTAACTTCAACGTAGGTAGGGCTCTCAGCTCTTGGACTCGCGGTACTAATTCAAGGTCCATAGTAAACATATGGAAATTCAATCATATTCCAGATTCAATAACTTAAAATTTCTGGGTGCTAATGATCAGACCTATATTTCTCCATGCACAACTATCCTTGGTGCAAGCTTCTGTGTCGATAACAACATATTTTAAAAATATCTATATGTGCATGAAACATATGTTATTGATTCTGTATCAAATCAGTAAGGTGCTAATTTCATTTTGAGTACACCTAAGTGAAGCCTGTAAAAATACTAAAATTGGATCAATAAAATATTGTCTAAATTTAAAAAAAAAATACATATAGGATAAACTCTCAAAATGATATTTTCACTAAAATCTTACTTTTCATTATTAACCAATTAATGACCACGAAACCCATCGATACTCTATAATTTGTTCACCCATTTCTAGACTAGGTCATAGTTCTTCGATATAATTAGTACCGTGTGTCCTATAGTCTTTTGGGGACGTTCACCAGTTATTATGTATTTTTCAGTGAGTGACTTAGGCTATGTGAAGTTGTTTGCATTTGTAACATGCACAATAGAGATAATGTTGGAATATCTGTATGCTACTTTGCTATAATGTGGTTGACATTGTACTTTACTTGTGGAAATTGTACACGATCTAACAACAAAATGGATGTTCCCATGTGCTTGAGAAATTAACCAGATTTAATCAAAACTACAATAACTTTAGCTGTTATTTAAATAGGGAAAACAAATTTTGCTGAAGTAGGCAATAACAGCTTCTGAAAGTGCAATGAACGAATTACTAAATATCTAAAAACTTAAAAATAAGTTATCGGATCTTCCTTCTACAATTTACCTCTGAAGTTCAGGAAGTGAAAATGACCATGCGGAGCTAGCATTTTTTTATTTTATTTTATACGAGCACAGCTTAAGTGAGCGCAAGTTGTATATTATTAGCCAATTATGGACCATCAAACCCATATATACTCTATAACGTGTTCATTTCTAGACTTCGTCATAGTTTTCAATAAAATTAGTACCGTGTTTCCTAACATTTCCCAACATTCCTTTATTGACCTCATGATAATATTCTGCAATCCACCCTTGTATCCCACGAACTTGCATCAGATCACCTCTGTATTATATGCCATCTCGACGTATCAGTCAATAACCCTCCACTTTTATTTGCTACTAAGAGAAACTTTCGTATGATAAAATGAACCAAACTAATGCATGACATTTAAAGAAAACATAAGAACTTGCTTACATCCTACAGCAGAACAACTCGATAACTGCCTGCGTTCACCAACTGCAGAGTATCAATAACAAAGTGTTCTCCGTGGTATATCAGTGTTATGGACCTGCATCGCACCGCTAAAAGACATCGCTGTAAAGCAGAGAGGCTTTGGCTTTCCACCAAAATCACTATTTATAATCAAATATATGAAGCCGCTACGAAGAAAGTCACAAACATAGTTTATTTAGCCAATTATAGCACAACAGTACCAAGATCGGGGAGAGTTTCAGCTGCAGAGAGCTCTTAGAAATAACTAACAAACTAATGTCAAGGAACATATGTATACCACATCCAAATACCTTCTCTCCAGTAGACCTTCCGGACCTATTTGTAAATTTTTTTCCGTGACAAAGTACAAA
Source organism: Unio delphinus (assembly GCA_029339505.1). Classification (NCBI taxonomy): domain Eukaryota; kingdom Metazoa; phylum Mollusca; class Bivalvia; order Unionida; family Unionidae; genus Unio; species Unio delphinus. The sequence continues at coordinate 1,850,865 of JAQISU010000109.1, read as the reverse complement.
TCATTAGATATATACTTAACAACACAATTTCAATTGACTCGTTGTCACCATACAGTTACGATAAAGAATTTCAGCAGCGACAATTAGGAGCATTTAAACCTGTCTCTATGGATATAGTAAGACAAATCGTGATAAAGAGTCCACCAAAGTTATGTGCACTTGATCCAATTCCAACATCACTGCTGCTTAAGTGCTGAGACCCAATATTGCCTTCACTAACTGATGTTATTAATATCTCTCTCTCTCTCATCCGGAGAATTCCCGTCATTTTTCAAAACTGCCAACGTAAAGCCTCTGCTGAAGAAACCAGTACTTGACCATAACGATTTAAAGAACTACCGCCCAGTTAAATAATCTCCCGTTCATATAAATATTCTTAGAAAACGTTCTTCTAACCCACCTTATATCTCATCTGAATACAGTCTTTTTAACAAGGTACAGTCTGCATATCGCCCTTGCCACAGTTTTAAAACTACACTTCTGAAAGTATTTAATGACATTCTCTCTGCTTTGGATACCGGAAAGATTACCGTCCTCACCCTCCTTGATTTTTCTGCAGCATTTGACACAACAGACCATGATATATTACTTCACCGTCACCAGCATTTATTTTGTACTCAGAATACAGCCTGACAGTGGTTCAAGTCCTACTTAGTCAACAGGACACAAACTGTGTGTGCAAATGGAATACACTCCAGCCCAGTTGATCTATGTTATGGTGTTGCACAGGGGTCTGTTCTCGGGCCTGTTCTATTCATTCTATACACTCAACCGCTCTCAAGTGTCATAGATGATCACCCATAGTCTCATCAATTGTATGCTGATGACACCCAAATATAAAAGTCTAGCCACCCAACTGACGTTGGTGCTACTATCCAAGGAGTAGAGAGATGCATTTCTGATGTGAAATCATGGATGACATGTAACAAGCTGCAGCTGAATGATGAGAAAACTGAGGCCATTCTGGTCAGAGCACAAAGACTTTTCCATTCATTTCCTTTACCTCAAGCAATAAATATCAGCAACACCAAGATTAAACTTACACAGTCAGTACGACACCAAGGTGTTACTCTATACCGTACTCTCACATTGCAACAACATGTCTGGACATATGTAAAGCTACTTAACTTGAAATGAGACGCACCAGCTCCATTCGCAAATATCTTTCAGTTGATGCCACTAAAACACTTGTGTGTTCATTAGTACTTTCAAGACTAGATTATTGTAACACAATTCTGGCTGGTTCATTTTCAATATCTACTCCAGAAACTTCAAAAAGTTCAAGACATCTTTAGAGTACCACGATCAGAGCACACTTCCCAGGGTCTAGCAATGTGGAATAAATTGCCCATTGAAATTAGGTACAAAGACACAGTGATCCCTTTGACGTGTACTCTTAAAACTCAAGTTTATAGAACAAGAACAAATTTAAAGACCTAATAATGTTTCATACCTTAAATATTTTCAGCATTTTGTATGCTTTCCAATTTCATGGCTTTTTGTTTTTGTTTATTATTATTATTATTATTATTATTATTATTATTATACTCTAGAACCTAACTTACACCCATCAAAATAAAGGGAATGAAAAAGTTCTTCTAGCAACACCTAAGATATACAAAGTCTATATTATATAGCCAGTATCACCAGCAAAGAAATCCTGGAGAATTCTTTCTCTTTAAAATTCTAACCCTATGCAAAATACGAAACTGCAGAGAGCCACCTTTTCAATAAGGACTGTTATCTCCACTGTTTTATTACCTCCACGTGCATGCTCTTGACCAGTAGGGGCCCCGAGTGGTTGAGTGCTCACGCGATTTCTGTTACGGATCACTACCGTCTCACCTCTGTCTGCGTGGGTACAAGTCTAAAATTCTGCTAATGTAGTTATGTGAGAAAGATTGCCAGGTGCTTCTCTTGGGTCGGTGGTTCTGTCCGTGGGTTTTCCTGGGTTCTTCCTCCACCAATAATACTGGCCGCCATGTATAGCATATCTTGTGCTAAAAAATGGCGTTAAACCCTAAAACAAACAAACAAACTCTTAACCATTAAAGATAAAAATGACATAATCACAGAATTTTGAGAAACAAAAGTGACGCGCAAAACCTGATGTATCTGAGAGAAAAAATGATACATTTCGTAGTTCTTACAGAAATTATGCAACAGTTACAGAAAAAAATTGTGAACATTGTAATAGGTGCTTAACATAGGTTTCCAAATAACAAAAATACTGAAAAATACGTGGTTGAAACGCAATCGGATTGTGAGTCCCAAGTTTGTTCCTAGACAAGAACGATTTTATGTTTTCTGCCAAATTTAAGGATGGAATGTACGAAAGTAAATCGATGGATAACAACTAAACTTCGATATTTATTCTACAGATTGAAGTAGCCTGAAACTTCTTCGGTAAGAAATTTAGACTCAAAATATTTTAGATTGCATACCAACGTATTTTCCGTGGTGTTATTAGTCCTACATATAAGACTTCGACATTTACGAAATTTAAAATTTTCAATAATATTTCACACAACTGGCAACTAAAATAACGACGTGTTTCTACAAATTAAGTCATAATGTTTGAATGAGACTTTACTTACAAGTGACATTACAGAAAGATGGACTGAATATTGTAAAGAGCTCTACAACCATCCGTCCGCAGGAGACCCAGAGGTGCTTGAAGTTCCAAACTCCACATTATATTGATGATTTCCCCATTCTCAAAGAGTCAGTAATAAGAGCATTGGAGAATGGGAAGGCAGCTGGAACAGACAACATCCCAGCTGAACTTATCAAGAATGGTGGGGAATCAGTGATAGAACTACTAACAAAAATCTGCAACAAGATCTGGCAGACAGGAGAATGGCCAGCACAGTGGACTCAGTCACTAAGTATAACACTACCCCAAAAAGGCAATCTCCAGCTGTGCCAAAATTACAGAACTATCAGTTTTATCAGACATGCTAGTAAGGTGATGCTGAAGATCATCTTGAACAGACTGAACCCACAAGCAGAAGAAATAATCGCTGAAGAACAGGATGGGATCCGGAGTGGAAGAAGCACAACAGAACAAAGTTTCAAACTCAGGGTTCTGTGTGAAAAGTACTCACAACATCAACAACACATCTATCGTGTGTTCATATATTTCAAAAATGCTTTTGATAGAGTGTGGCATGAGGCATTATGGGTCACAATGAAGAAGTACAACATGGGTCAAAAGTTGACCAACACCATCAAGCAGCTGTACGCCAAGGCTACCAGTGCAGTAATTGCTCAAGGTTATGTTGGGTACTGGTTCAAGACAACAGTTGGAGTACGGCAAGGCTGTCTCCTGTCACCCACGCTTTTCAACATCTACTTAGATGGCATCATGAGCTAAGCCCTGGAAAACCACTGTGGGACAGTCATCATTGGAGGGCGTAACATCACCAACCTCCGCTTTGCAGACGACATTGATGGTCTGGCCGGCAGTGAAGATGAGCTTGCCACCTTAGAGAAGAACCTGGATAAAACATCTTCTAGATTTGACATGGAGATAAGTGCCGAGAAGACTAAGCTGATGACAAACAGTGCCAAACAAATCTCAATCAAGATTAAAGTCAGAGGACAGGAACTGGAAACCGCGGGCCAATTCAAATATCTTGGTTCCATGATCACGGAAGAGGGATCAATAGCAGAAATTTTGTCACGAGCAGCATAAACAACGGCAGCTATGTCAAAGCTAAGACCCATCTGGAGAGACAAGAACATCTGTCTGAAAACTAAAATCAGACTAATGAGAACACTAGTCATCTCAATCGTTCTGTGTTCATGTGAGGCCTGGACCCTGATAGAAGAATTACAACGAAAAATTCAGGCACTTGAAATGAGATGCTACAGAACCATCCTTGGCATCTCTTACAAGGACCACATCAGAAATGAAGAAGTGCGCAACACCATCAGGCACAAAGTAGGCCATTATGAAGACCTCCTCACCATTGTCAAAAAGAGAAAGCGGAAATGGTATGGGCATGTCACTAGAGCCAACAGTCTATCCACAACAGTACTGCAGGGTAGTGTCCAAAGTGGTAGAAGGAGAGGCAGACAGAGAAAAAAGTGTAGTGACAACATCACAGAATGGACCAGAAAAAGTTTTGCTCAGACAAAGGCATTGGCACATGATCGAGTCAAGTGGAGGGAACTGGTCAGATGTTAAGCAGCACAGTGCCTCAACGACCATGCTAGGTCAAGATACTGATGATGATGATCACTTACTATGATATCTTTTCTCATACAAGTTCGCACACAAAAATGGACCTGTTTTCAAGTTTCGTTGGCCTAATCTTGGCTGGAAAGCGATGAAAGCCGGGAATGCCGAAATCGGTTTAAGTTAAAATATTAATCTTTAACGAAAAGAATAAAAATATATCATGCCTATAAGAACTGTAAGCAACCTTTCCTTTTGTTCAAGAAACGTAACCCCAAAATGAACCTATTTGAACTTACTTCGTCATACCTCGAAAAAAATTCAAATGTATGTCAACGTCACATGAAAATGTGTACATTCGCTAAAAACGAAACTTTATAAGGTTATTTGCAATTAAAACTAATGCACGTGTCAACCATTTTTTGTTTGAACCTGAGCCTAGGATTTTTGGGCGAAATAATTATGTACGACGTCTTACTAGAAACAATTTTACTGATAAAAAACCCAACCCAAAACATATTCGAGCAATGTTTTTAAATAGAACAATTTTTCGTATTTTAGATATATGAGCAACAACAGCAAGTTGAAATTCAACCAGAAGTGGAAGAACATTCACCAGAGGAAGAGTATTTGAAGACACCATTTTCATTAAAGTGTAACAGTTTAAGTGTGTCGCTTATGTTTCATGACTGTGAGGGATGTATTAATGATGGTACAGTAAGTTCATGTTTTAATGAAGAAACACAAACTGAAAATATTGGAGTAAGTTGTATGACACAAACTGAAATGACTTTTGAAATGCCAAAACCTAAAATATCAAGGACAATTGGTACACAAACCGACATTTTATTGACACAGACGAAGTTGGTGTGCAAGTTATTAGGTCATATTTGACCACTGAAGATACTAAAAACAATGAAATATTATTTTTTTTAAACAGGGATTCCAAATGTAGACACATTCAATATATTATTCGACAACTTAGATGATGTTGAGAAAAAAACTTATTGTAGTGGTAATGACGAAAATCAAGGACGGCTAAGATCAATACAATTAGTTGATGAATTTTGTATTGTGTTGATTCGATTAAGACCTGGATTACTGCTGGAATACGTAGAAGATTTGACATGTCCAAATATACTGCCAACAACATTACTGTATTTTCTGGCCTATAAATCGATGCGGAGTATAAGTCAAATTCACTATTTTTTTTAATTTTCCATCCATTGTCCATACAAAAAGTCGGTTCAGAATATAAGACAGGCCAAATCAATAACGTGGCTTCTTGTATTACACTAGTAACTTCCGGTTTCATAAATGTTAATAATATCACTGTATTTATTCCATCTTACAGGCAATCGTGAAATTGCATCATCGCTGCTAACACGATTGTGATTTTACTCCTGCTCAGGTCACTGCTGTATATTGTTATCAAATTGACACAGCTGAATAAACAGCGCATGCTTGTTTTAGTTATGATATATTACAACATGAGTCACATGGCTGAGCATTCAATGTACATGTAGAAGTTTTAACCCGATTTGTTTTTTGGTTCTTTGCTGTTACTCGTTTTCGTTACGCATAATGCAACCTTAGCTTTAAGCCAATCCCAGACACATTTTTCTCTGACACCATATTTTCTGTGAGCAGCTATATTTCCATCTTTCTCGTCCGGGAACTTTACAACATCCAGTTTAAATTTTGCTGTGTAAGACTTGCGTGATATGACTGAAAAGATTGATCAAAACTTATCCAACTCATTGAAATGTAACATTACTATTGCAATGAAAACAATGCTCATAGCTGAATTCATTCTTTGCAATCAGAAAAGGGAGTGGGCATCATTTCCTATGTTTCTTAACCCACTTGATATTAAAACTGGTATTGTAATTGATACAGATTAATGATAAACAACAATGGGGTACCGGCAATATGGTAACTTGTATTGGTAACCAAAGCCAGTATCAGAGTTTAAACAATCACGGCAACTGGCTTTGATTGTTGTTGGATACCAAAGACTAATTTATCAACTACCGCTATAATAAAAGAGAGACACCGAAATGACAGCTGGTTAAGAATGAATATTGTTGATGTGTTGACATTACAATTTGATTTAAACTGAAATGCGAAACTAAAAATGGATCATTGATGATCTATGAGTAGTAATTTTTATATATCTAGTTTTCGTTTAGTTTAAACCATTTGAGAAACTCTGTTAAATACATTTATAAACATATGATTTTGGTGATTCAGTAGAATGCATAATCTACGGTATTTTATAAATAATCATAGAATGCTAAAGTTAAAATGGATTAGATTCCTTTGTAGAATCAATTAGATCAGTGAAAAAGCTATATTGGTAATCGCTCGTGTTTGTCCAACAGTATACTGGAAAATCAAATATCAGCGGACCAGTTTATAAAATGTGATCAGGAAGGATGAGGTATGCTTAAAAAGGATGAATGAAACATTTGTTTTTAAAGCAACAAACAAGTTAGTGCAGTACACTATATAACACAGACTGTAAGTGTGCTATGTGACCCGTTGAATATCTCACCGGTAACTTGTTTCTTTTATTTCATGTTTGAGAAATAAGAAAATACATGCAGAATGCAACCTAAATAATGACAAAACGTATAAATATAAACGCAGTCATATTAGTTTTCAACAATTTATTGACACAGTAATTTAACAAGAAATTGTACTTCTATACGACTTAGTTTCGATTAATTTTAATAGCATACTGGGTACCGTGATGCATATATATATATATATATATATATATATATATATATATATATATATATATATATATATATATATATATATATATATATATGTATATATAATGTATATATATATGTATATATATATATATATATATATATATATATATATATATATATATATATATATATATATATATATATATATATATGTATATATATATATATATGTATATATATATATATATATGTATATATATATATATATATGTATATATATATATATATGTATATATATATATATATGTATATATATATATATATATGTATATATATATATATGTATATATATATATATGTATATATATATATATGTATATATATGTATATGTATATATATGTATATGTATATATGTATATATATATATGTATATGTATATATGTATATATATATATATGTATATATATATATATGTATATATATATATATGTATATATATATATATGTATATATATATATATGTATATATATATATGTATATATATATATATGTATATATATATATATGTGTATATATATATATGTGTATATGTATATATGTATATATGTATATATGTATATATGTATATATATATATATATATATATATATATATATATATATATATATATGTATGTATATATATATGTATGTATATATATGTATATATATATATATATATATATATATATATATATATATATATATATATATATATATATATATCGATGCAATTTCAATGACATAATCCATATATAAGTCGTATCGGAGTATAAGACCAAGACCTGACTTTCAAATAAACAAAGTATCGACGTATAGGCCAGAAAATACAGTACAAGTCGATGGACTCATTATCTTTCTAACATGAAGAAAACAAAAGAAGATTGGATTAGACAAACGTGCACAGAAATAGAGAGCAGTCTAATAAAGAATAACATCAAAAAGGCATTCCAAATTGTGAAAGACTTAAACAGACAGAAACAACCAAAAGTCAGTACCATTCAAGAAGAAAATGGAAAATGTAGCATAGAAGCAAATGACATTGCAATAAGATGGACTGAGTATTGTAAAGAACTTTACAACCATCCAGACCATCCATAGCAGACCCAGAGGTGCTTGAGGCTACGAACGGTGTAGTCAGCATTAAGAGCACTGAAGAATGGGAAGGCGGCTAGAGTAGACAACATCCCATCTGGACTTATCAAGAAGGGGGGATCAGTGATAGAGCAACTAAGAAAAATATGCAACAAGATCTAGCATACAGGTGAATCGCCAACATAGTGGACCCAGTAACTGATTATAACACTCCCCCCAAAAAGGCAATCTCCAACTGTGCCAAAATTACAGTACGATCAGTTAGATCAGTCATGCTAGTAAGGCGATGCTGAAGATCATCTTGAACAGACTGAACCCACAAGCAGACGAAATAATTGCTGAAGAACAGGCAGGGTTATAAAGTGAAAGAAGCACAACATAATAAATATTTAATCTCAGGGTTATGTGTGAAAAGAACTCACAACATCAACAATACATCTATCATGTGTTCATATATTTCAAAAAGGCTGTTGACAGAGTGTGGCATGAGGCATTGTGGGCCACAATGAAGAAGTACAACATGAGTCAAAAGTTGACCAATACCATCAAGCAACCGTACGCCAAGACAATCAGTGCAGTAATTGCTCGAGGTTCCGTTGGAGACTGGTTCAAGACAACAGTTGGAGTACGTCAAGGCTGTCTCTGTCACCCACGCTTTTCAACATCTACTTAGAGCGCATCATGAGCGAAGCCCTGGAAAACCAGTGAGGGACAGACAACATTGGAGGGCATACGATCACCAACCTCCGCTTTGCAGACGACACTGATGGGCTGGCAGGCAGTGAACATGAGCTTGCAACCTTAGTGTAGAACCGGGACGAAACATCTTCCAGATTGGACATGGAGATAAGCGTCGAGAAGACAAAGCCGATGAGTGGGAAACAAGTCTAAGCCAAGAATCAAGCCAGAGGACAGGAACTTGAAACAGTGGGCAAGTTCAAATATATATTGGTTCCATAATCACCGAAGAGGGATCAAGAGCAGAACTCTTGTCACAAGTAGCATATGCCCATTAGCATATATGACCAGAAAAAGGATCCAAGCTGCTGACAACTTGATAAAGTTTAGTTACTAAATGAATCGTCCTTTTAAAGATAATGTTTGTTATCATGCTGAATTTCTTAAGACAACACAAATATTTGCTTGTAGTCAGTTTAATGCACCCATATAAAACCCAAGATGGCACCATCATTGCAGTAAAACGTATGGCAGAACTCTGTGTTGAATATCTTTTGGAAGTGCGACGACAAATGCAGCAAATGGACGCATATAAAGTGTAAAAGATGTAAGATTTTTATTTTGAATAGCGAGTATAGCATTTAATTGTCATGATACGTTTTTGAAGTGATGGCTAGCATTATGTGACAATAATTGTCATTACTACGTTTCTAAACTGTGTGTTAGTACAATTCAACATTTTTGATCCGAGAAGAATTTAATTTGTAACATGATCAATTGGTTGTTGTACGATTCTATACTACTAAATGTTTATTAAATTTAGATATATCCACCGTTGACGTATCATACTGCAATTGCTTCGTATAGCACTGAAAAACAAAAAAAAAAAAACTTAGATTTTACGTGCCACGACTGTACCGAAGTCGACAATCTAGGAATGCCAGTTGCGAGCAGCACAAAGAATAACATAACTCATGTATCCTTTTCTGTACTGGAGCAAATCCACGAGGACTGCAGTAAAGAAAATATAACCACATAATTGTTAACTCGTACGGATGAAAGTACCATGATAACGTTTAAGGTTCTTGACTGCAGTACTCAACAAGGAAAGCGTAAACTAGTTAGTAGCGATGGCTTCACCATTGTTGTTAAGATATGTTAATTTGTTGATTTATCTTGTGCAATTTGAAAAGTTTATAACTGCATACTCTCAATAATTTTAGTGCAATGCAGCTTATGCTACAATTAATGGGGAAGTTTATTATGCATAAATGAATAAATCTGTATCAAATCAATTTATATGATTGCTGTATGACCACTAATTGTACTAATTTAAACCACTTTTAATCTCTATTTACCTACATTTTCCGAGCCTGTTATATAGATAGGACTATAAGCAACACCATTATTAAATATATTTGACAATAGGTAGGGTTTTCTACGCATACAAATTATTCCGGCATAAAAAACAACAACAACAAAAAAGAAGAAACCAAACATTTTTCTTTGTAAATGAATTTGACATCACTTTATTCAGGTATCCATTGCATTTAAATTTTAATTGTTATAATGAATGTACGGCCTGCACATTTGTAAACATGAACAATATCAAGATCTGACAAATAATCTATACCGGAGTTGTGAATTCCTCAACTCCAGTTTGTCATCGAATTGACATCAAATGTTTGCTTAAACAGAGATAAAAATGTATTAGCACGCCTCGCCTTTGAATAGTAATTTCGTCAAACGCGAATCCCATTTATTCTTATGAAACATTATGTGTATAGAATTGAATGACGTATTATAAGCGTATTATAAGCGATTACACTTTAGCTGTATACTGGTCGGGACATAACAAAGACATATACAAATAGTCAAGAAGTTAGTGTTAAGACTAGTCGGCCTAGCGTCACGATAATGTGACTGGGTGGAACACCATGCTACATGTCTGTGGCATGATGCCCAAGTGATGGACCTAGACATCACTATAAACGGCAACACTACAGACATCGTAGTGATATGATTGAAACACTGCCAAAGATACGTTGAAAATCCCAATCTAACACACACACACACACACACACACTTTAAAATATATTAAAGAACTACAACCATGCTTTCCATGAATAGTACAATGTTGTTCAGATTTTGTTTACATATGCTAGTTATCTCTATAAAAGGTACATGTAGTGGAACTGGATACACTATATCCATCAAATTTGAGATTCAAACCTTGAGTCGATATGATTAAAATATTAAACTATTAAATATATATTCATTAAAAATATTGCATAGCTGCTTTTTACAGCTAAGATAAATATAGTTCCTAACACAGCAAGTCAACTATATAGCCTGAAAGTGTAGCTAAATATAGTTCTTAAAAGTGTAAGACTACTATAGTTCCTAACAAAGTAAGCTAATTATATAGTTCCTAACACTGCAAGCCAACTATAGATCTTAAAAGCATAAACTACTCTGGTTCCTAACAGCGTAACTGGTATAGTTCCTAACAGCGTAAGACAACTGTAGTTCTTAACAACGTAAGAAAACAAAAGTTCGTAAAATCTTCAAAAATAGATCATAACAGCGTAGCTGAGTATTGTTCCTAACAGCGTAAGCGAGCTATAGTTTATGACAAAAAAATTCACATAACCGCTTCCCTGCCGTCAGGTATGAGAGAGTGGTATCTCTTTTACAATCATGGAAACTATTGTAACTCCATTTTTATATTCAAAGGTTACCAAAACGATACTTACATAACGATGTACTCAAACTGGAAAATAGTTCCCTTATTTATGATCTTTATTTGTTTCGTATAACAAATTCATACACCTGTAGTTACATTAATGGTCGATTTTGGTACACCGCAGAAACCTTTCTATGCCAAGTATTCTCATTGAGATAACAAAATTGGAACCAGCAGAAAACAATCCATCAAAATAGAATGAAATCGCAACACGTAAAAGCTGTTTTGAAATCAGGAAAACTTTGAGATTTCTTTTAAAGACAGCAACATTTTTGGTGCTACAGATGTGGTTGAAACCAACGTATAAGAAAACGACGAATTAAAACATGAACGTCATGTGAATTTACATGAATCACAAAAATAGATGAATAAAAGGAAGTCCAGTTATACAAGAAAGAGGTATACATCCAAAACGTGAAAAGCCAACAACAAATATTTCGTCAATTATGCTTGTTTCATGGATTTTCAATTTGCCATCTATAATTTTATTGTGTCAATTTAACCTCAAAGGACAAATAATTTCAATACAATTAATCAATATAAATTGACTACCTAATTGACAGGTGAAATATCCTTTCCATGGGAGGTAACCGACTGTGGCGGTCTATTCTGTTAGAAGCTAGCTGACTGCGATTATTAGTCCATCTGGTGCCCCCACCTACTCTTACAAATACGGTATTTTAAAAATCAAAAACTTCCCTTATCTAAGAAATTTTACGAAAATGATTGCTCTTCTCTATGTAAATATTATTTATGCCGTCTCTTGTTACGTTACTTGAAGAACAACCAACGTCATATGATTTCACAAATAATATCTTGAAAGATTTTTCCTAAATCTTTATTTGCTTTCAAACATAAGGGAAATAAAGATAAATGCCTGTCTTCTTAGGATTTTATTCTCTTATAAAGTCCATCTTCTTTGTTTCATTTTCTTATAAATATTCCCTTTATTGTATTTGTTCTCTGTTTAAACCTACCTTCGTTGTATTTTTCGCTATTGAAAATTGTATTCGTTATTGTTCCCTATTACAAACTATATTCTTTCTATTGTTCAAAATATAAGATTATATTCATTTTAATGTTCTCATTTAAAACCAATCTTCATTGTATTGTTCTCTTTTAAAGCCCTTCTTCATTGTATCGTTATCTTCTTATATATATATATATATATATATATATATATATATATATATATATATATATATATATATATATATATATATATATATCATACAGGTTATATAATTTTAATACTTAATACGTACTCTACGGAGATTCGAACCCAGGTATGTGGGTAAACGGCACCCATCGCCTTGCCTGTACACACAAGGATATATTATCAATCAGTGTTATATGCACTCGTGTGTAGCAGACACACTCGCATGACGACATAGTAATTAATTATCATCTTTATACACTGTCATTCCGGATTCCTATTAAAGAAATTAAGGTACATGTAAATAAAAATAATTATTGAGAATTAAGAGACTTAGGTTCGAAGCTCCGTAGAGCACAAATTTAAAATAATTTTAACCTGTATAATAGTAATATTTGTATTACAATATTATTTTTGCTTACATTATCAAGCATTCTTCTATAGAATCCAGGGATATCACTTTCCATTCTTTCTGGTGTACACGCACGCACGCACACACGCACGCACGCACGCACCCCCCCCCCACATACATGCATGCATGCATGCATACATGCATACATACATACATACATACATACATACATACATACATACATACATACATACATACATACATACATACATACATACATACATACATACATACATACATACATACATACATACATACATACATACATACATACATACATACATACATATATATATATATATATATATATATATATATATATATAATTGTAGCGATATTATGTAAACCAGAAAGTGAATCATTTTGAGAACTGTTGCTTGTCATTTTGACTTCCACATAAACGTTATCTTAGCACAACACCCATTAACTTAGCATGCAGCGAAAGTATCCTGGCACCAATTACCCGATGTAAGCCCATTTACTTTGTTAATTTCCCAGATGGTATTTTTCACTTTTAAATTATTTTGTATGCACATTAATGATAAAAAGCAAAGTGCGTGTAATTTTAAAATCCGCGCAATCCTGGGGTTCTTTAATATAACCCAACTGTGAATTTCCCGTTTGCATTGCTTATTAATTATGTAGATGTTCTAGATGTGGCTGGTACTTATAAGGTTTGGGGAGAGAATAATTGTCAGTCCCTCCCCTCCCCCCTCCTGCACTCCAAACGTTTGTAAAACAATCTCTGTACTATCATTAACGTTATCGAGAGCAATTTTTTAGATATGTCAGCTGAAGATGGTTTTAAGTATGGTAGCGAACTGTTGCTCTTCTGGCCATCAAAGCAAAACAAAATACGCCATATTCTGCTTTAAGTGGCCATAAAACAATCGTCATGGTTAGTGTTTGTGAGTTATGGTGCTTTAAAACCTGTCATGTATTTTCGGTCTCGAGTACTTACTAAACTTACAACTGCGATAGCGTGTGTGAAAATACATTTATATACGCATTCATTTATGAACCTATTCGAATTGATACATTTGTATGTTAGTAATGATATTGTTCTGTGGAAGTATCTTTCAAAAAGGCAAAATATATTAGTTATAGGTTTTTTAAGTTTTCATTTGTTATTACATTGGCATGTATCTTGTCATTTGTTATTACATTATCATTTATCTTGACATTGTCATTTATGATTACATTGTCATGCATCTTGTCATTTTTTATTAAATTATCATCGATCTTAACATTTGTTATTACTTTGTCATTTATATTATCATTTATTATTGCATTATCATTTATACTATCATTTACGATTACATTATCATTTATAAAAATCATTCGCTATTAAATTATTATTTATCTTGTCGTTTATCATTACATTGTCATATATATTGTCATTTGTAATTACATTGTTCTTTATTTCATTGCATTTATACCAGTTTTCGGTGCATATGTAAGAGTGCTTTTTACGAGTAGTCCGATATCTAAATGGTAATTACATAATTACATATGTAAGAGTAGTCCGATATCTAAATGGTAATTACATAATTACATATGTAAGAGTAGTCTGATATCTAAATGATAATTACATAATTACATTTGTAAGAGTAGTCCGATATCTAAATGGTAATTACATAATTACATATGTAAGAGTAGTCCGATATCTAAATGGTAATTACATAATTACATATGTAAGAGTAGTCTGATATCTAAATGGTAATTACATAATTACATTTGTAAGAGTAGTCCGATATCTAAATGGTAATTACACAATTACATATGTAAGAGTAGTCCGATATCTAAATGGTAATTACATAATTATATATGTAAGAGTAGTCCGATATCTAAATGGTAATTACATAATTACATATGTAAGAGTAGTCCGATATCTAAATGGTAATTACATAATTACATATGTAAGAGTAGTCCGATATCTAAATGGTCGACGTTCTCTTCAGTCCGTGTTATATTAATATTATCTAGAAAAGTGAAAGATAACTTGTTAATGCCGTCACCTAAATTGACTTGCGTCAACTTATTATGTTGTGAGAATAGTACAATGTTTGACATTGTCATTAAGGCCTTAGTACAAATTTTAAATTTGGTCAATAAGACCTTAGTACAAAGGGTGACTGTGTCATTAAGGCCTTAGTACAATTTTCAATTTGGTCAATAAGACCTTAGTACAAAGGTGACTTTGTCATTAAAACTGTAGACCAAAGTAGGACTTCGTCTAAACCTCAATATAAATGATGACGTCATGGTTAAGATTTTGTGGTCTGTGTTATTTAAATAATGTATCTATGTGCGTCTTATTTAAATAATATATATATATATATATATATATATATATATATATATATATATATATATATATATATATATATATATATATATATATATATATATATATAATTCCAATTTTTATGAATTAAACGAATTTCCTGTAATATGATTGGATGTAAACGGTCACGTGATGTTGATCAGGAATTGTTTACACTTCGATAAATTCTGGGAATACTTTCGGTTTTTGAAATATAAATAAACATTGCAGACACGTTATTGTGAAACGATTTTGTCATCTGTAAAATATATAATTCTGCAAATAAATATAACTTTTACACTTTTTATACTTTTTCCAATATTCTTTGATTCAAATGCATAGTTTACTATACAATTTAGCATTCGTTTGCAACATAGTCGAGTAACGTAACTGTGACAGTAGTCACATTTCATTTCTCACTAGATCACCGAGTGGGTCTTGTTAAGTATTAACGCTGCTGAGTATGACATAAAATGTTACTCTAGTATAGAATTTATTTCATTGTTACCTTTATATAGTAAGGGATAGCATCATCTTGTTCATATTTCCATAAAAATTGAAAGTATTCACTGAAAAAAATCCATAATGATTTCAGGTTTGATTGAAATTTAATTTAGCACACTTGTCGAGTCGGTATCAGTTGTTATTATGTAAGGTCATGGTCATCTGACGTAACAGATGGGACTGACTAAAATTGAACAAGAATGTTGTCAGTAAACAAAATGTGTTAAAAACCACGGTAACCATTGCCTATGATGTAAAAGATGAAGTTTATGAATAAACGTAACTGTGGCTGTAGTCAATTTGTTCGTGTGATTCTGTACAGGTTATGTATTACGGGGCGGTGTGAAACGCCGAATGAAAGGTAACTACGCGCTACGTAAATTCGAATGCATTATTGATGGAATCAGTTAATTTGACGATAGAAATGATGAAATTGGAATTATAAGGATTAAATGATCATGGTTGGGTATTTATTGATGTGTAAATTTTACCTAATCACTAACAAAGTTAACATAAAGTCCTTCGGACTTTATTTACTTTGTGAGTGATTAGGTAAAATTTACAAATCAATATATATATATATATATATATATATATATATATATATATATATATATATATATATATATATATATATATATATATATATATGTCTTATTTAAATGTATAATGTGTCTGTCGTATTTAAACAATGTATATATGTCCATCGTATGTAAAAAAGGTATATATGTGTGTCTTATTTAAATAATGTATATACCATATATACTCGCGTATAAGCCGAGAAATTTAGGACAAAAATATGGCCTGGAAGAAGGGGGGTCGGCTTATCTGCGGGTCAAGTTCCAAATCTGAAATTTATAATGCTTTTTCCCCTCGATTTCCAATATTTATTGTTTCCGTCGATCGCCGAATATGAGATCACATACCTAATGATGCCACATGGCTGATAAGATTTGTCCTGTCGTGAAGCAAAACAAATATTTTTTTCTAACATAAGTGGTAGGATAATGAATGAAAAACATGTTTTAACGTACTTGACGTCTATTTGACAGATGTCCATCCACCAGAAAATACAGCCATACGTGTTATTTGAACCACGCAAATACGTGTATTTTCCAAAAGAACCGCCATATTAGTAATCTCTATTCAAGTATTTGACCCTCAGCTAATTAGTAATCATTAAACTCTACGGTTTCGTAGAAATGCACGCTAGTTTATTTCAGTGTAAATATGAAAAGAATCTACGTAAAAAAATAAAAGAATTACGATACTGAAGGTGTACAGTCATGCGTGTCATTTGAACTAAGGAAATACGTGTATTTTCCAAAAGAACCGCCATATTAATAATCTCTGGTCAAGTATTTAACCCTCAGCTAATCAGTAATAATTAAACTCTACGGTTTCGTAGAAATGCACGCTAGCCTATTTCAGTGTACATATGAAAAGAATCTACGTAAAAGAAATAAAAGAAATACGATACTGAAGGTATATACGACAAATATTTTGATCGAGAGTAGAAATACAAGAATGACAGTCTTCAAGAAACAATAGCGAGAGGCTCCATAAGGGTTTGTTGCGCGCATGCTTAGGAACGGTAAATAACAGTGCAATATACGAGTCAGCGTGAATAATTGTAAAACAATATAATTTGTTGGATTTCTTTGACAGGTGGTTTAGAAGTAATCGGGAGCCACAGTTTATATACAACTATTGTTTAGTTGTTTGTAAAGCAAAATGGTTTATTAGCGGAAGATTGTTGTACAATAGCTACCATATGCTTAATCTGTGGTAAATGCCTCAGGGATAATACATTTGTTTTGTTGCACAATGCCAATGAATTAACTAATAAATGCCAACTCTCAGATGTATTGTTTAATGAGATATAGGTAGTGGACATGGTTTCTGCTCAATGTTATAAACTGTCACAATACTTGAATAATGTCGACGCTGAAACCAATCATAGTTTGATCAATTGAATCACACTACCCGTAGTTTAAAAAATACAACACAAATAACAATGATAAATAATTATCAAATACAAATTGAAAACCAACCACACATATAAATAATTACAGGATAAGGTATATAAATAATATACTACTACTGAAAGAAATTATTTCAGTTTAATCTTTCTAGAAGTTTATATTCAATTCAATCGGATAAAATGAATAGTGTTGGAAGTAAAAGAAAGCGTTCTGCTTATGATGCAGCATTCAAACTTAAAGTTATTGAATATGCAGAAGCAAAGAACAACTTTGCTGCAGCACGCGAATTGGTTGTGAACGAGACGCAAGTACGGGAGGGAGGACGTATATGATGAAAGCGCGCCCGTAACAGAAGCTGAGTTTCGTGAACTGTTTGGCGAGTCTGATACAGAGACCGATTTTGAAGGATTCTAAAACTGATCGAACTTTTATAATTCATGATTTTAGAATGAGGATTAATTAAATTTCCATTAAAACTTAACACTTCAGAATTGTTTTTATTTCAACATATAAACTAGATTTCTTGCTTTTATTTTATTTAATAGTGTGATTTACCTAAATAAACGTATTCAGAACTCACTTTGTACATCTTGTGATGTAACGTTTGTATAAAAATTATGAGTCGGCTTATACGCGGGTCATGCACTTTATACCACTTTTACCAATTCAGTTTGGGGGGTCGGCTTATACGCGAACGGGATTATACGCGAGTATATACGGTATGTATTTTGTTTTTAAATTATGTATCTATGTATGTCTTCATTATATAATGTATATGTGTATGTTTTATTTAAATTATGTATCCATGTATGTCGATTTTTAAAAATATATATATGAATGTCGTAGTTAAAAATATATATGAATGTCGTATTTTAATAAAGTATCTATTTATTTCGTATCTAAAATGTATCTATGCATTTTGTATTTAAATAATGTATCTATGTACGTCATATTTAAATTATTTATCCATATATGACGCTTTTAAATAGTGTATGTATGTATGTATGTATGTATGTATGTATGTATGTATGTGTGTGTGTGTGTGTGTGTGTGTGTGTGTGTGTGTGTGTGTGTGTTTATATATGTATGTCGTTTATATATGTATATCTTACTTATTTAACTTATGTATCTAGGTACGTCTTATTTAAATTATGTTTCCATATATGTCGATTAAAAAAATGTATGTATGACGTATTAAATAATGAATATATGTATGTCCTACATATGACTTGAACTTTTACTACTGTCTGTATTGACCATTCGGCTTTCCACTAGGAGGCGCTCAGATTTATATCTTTCAGAATTCTTCCATATTTAGTAATATTCGTGAAAACTTTGTTGTGAATTTTACAAGTGTGTTCTCAAAATTTATAAATACGGATGAATCCCGCCGGTCTGGCATCTGCATTTATGCTGGGTTCCAGTGAAGGTCTAAGGATCAAAACAAACATAAAAGTCTATCTTTTCATCTCAGCTGATAATCTCGTTAAGTATTAATAGCGAGGTAGGCCAGTTACTACTGACACATTAAAGTTTGTACTAATAATGATTATAACATCATTTTAGTTGTTTCAATGTTTATTTCCCTCCTTACATCAGATAAAGGTTTCCACAGAGGGATGTCACTCTGTCGTCATCAACACAGACGTTTGCTATCCACTGGGAAATCAGTATTCTTATTTACATTACCGAATTTCCCACTCAGTTACCTGAATCATTTTCAAATCACACATTTCAGTTCATTTTGTAGTGGTTGTGTCGTTTGGATTTCGAAATAATATATTAGACAGAACGACACACTTTGTCGCTACAAAACGACACACGCTGTCGCATCCAACCCACGCGACACACTTTTAACATCCGGTTACAGACTGTGTTTCTCAAAACGACAAACTGTGTCTCTTCCAGCACACGCGACATACTAAGGACATCCTGTTCCATATAGTGCCTTTATCATATTTGCCATTGGACAATAAAATCCGGACCTGGTTCTGAACATTGATTTGACGCACAAAATCACTAGCCCTTGGGTACGTAAATATACACAAATTCTCAGAATTATTGACCTAACTTTTGTTCAAGATTAGTGTTTGGGAAATTGGATAATTTGAGTTAGAGATTATGTGAATTAGACGAGTAGAACGTTTATGCTGATTTTCGCATGCAATTTCCCACCGATGCCATAGTTGTCATTTTACCATTTTTTTGTCAAACATCTGTTATACTTATCATTCTGCACTTTTGCAAATTATTATAATTCACTATTTTTAACAATGCATTTTGTGAGTAAACACATACAAGTATTAAAATAGCATTATAAACTGTGTTAGCTATTTATAAGTGTTTTGTGTCTTGTTAGTATTCACAAAAAAAAAAAAAAAAATTGGTTAGCGCACCATTTTTGACACTACAATACAGGGGCCCCGAATGGCCGAGTGGTATAAAGCGCTCTCCGTTACGCATCACTGCAATCTCACCTTTATCTGCGTGGGTTCGAGTTTCAGATTCGGTCAATAGGGTATGTGAGAAAGCTTGCCAGTAGCTTCTCGTGGGTCTGGTTCTTTTTAAGGGTTTCCCTTGTTCTTCTTCCACCATTAATACTGGTCGCCATCTATAGCCTATCACGTACTGAAAAATGGCGTTAAACACTACAAAAAACAAAAACAACACTACAATACACTGTAGTGATCCAGTAACTGAAAAAAGGCTTGAGCTGCTAATTTATTCCATTATATTTGACCTTGACCCCTGACACGTTACAATATGTAGCAAAAGATGATAATGAGAAGGAAAAACAAATGTAGTCGTATATCAAACAGGAACATTTTTAAACTTAAGATTTTAGTGAGCTGACCGAATCATCGAAGCAATATAATCGCCAAGACAGATGAAAGATACAGCTCCGCTCTGTGCGATATGTTTTGTTGTGTGGCAGTGAAGTTTATTCGACTAACAAATTGCATACTCAAAATGTGCAAAGCGATTTTGTAACAATACTTCTTTTTAATAACGTACATTGTCTCTCTGATTACTCTATTGGAAAATGAAGCTAATTGTTCAGATCAAATGCAAAAAAATAATAAAAAAATTAAAAAATTAAAAACAAAATCCACTGGTGTACCTAAATTTTATTAACGAGATTTAAATAAATCTTATCGATATTGAAATTTATCAAGAATAACTGAGGAATTAAATCTTGAAACGGTAAGTAGAATTTAGGAGTCGATTTCCTTAAATTTGACACGTGATTCTTCTGAGAGTATCATCAAACCACGAATTGTAAACTTTTATTATACATTTGTTTGGAACCACATGCAAATGACAACGACAATCACTCGGAACTGTTATTGCACTAAAACATGGATAGGTAATGTTTGTCAAACGTCATAAAGAGAAGAAAAAAATCCATTGTTTGATTGAACTAAACGTCATAAATTAAGAAGCTACCTTTTTTAGCACAGTTGTCGTAAATGTTTACTAGATAATAATACACATTAAGCCACCTGAATTAATTATTACTGACATCTGTCAAGTACAACAAAAGTATTTCTCTAAACGACACTTCCGACCAGAGCTTAGCCACCCTTTAAAAAGAAAAATTAAACAAGTGATTAATGTTTAGCCGTAAAAGATAGCAATAGCCCTTTATTTGGATTGAACGTTGCAATTTGAAGTCCTATATTTTGTTAATATTAAATTTTGAAACCTTATCCTTTAACTGTTTAGTCAGGATGTTAGTTTTTAATTATTCATTATTAGGGTACCAATGTCTACTTAATTACTCATCTGATCTGCTTGAATCGGACACTTATATTTGACCCCAGTAATAGCACACCGATCAATCTATTTCCTATTAAGTCAGTTGCTAAACCTAATTTGGGATTTATGCACATCGAACACGCCTGGTCAGATCTTATGTTGCGTTGACATAACATGTCAGTATTGATTTATTTCTGCAAGCTGTTCAGTTACCATACAATCACCGTGTATTGCCTAATAAAACTGTTAATTTCCTGGTTTTCGTAGGGTCCCAATTCTCGTGGATTTCGTGCTCGGTACAAGCCAAAATTTTAACGACCCAACACATAAAACGCCATCAAGGGAAACAACTGGATCCATTCCACTGTCAAAGAACTTTAAATACCGATACAAATGTTGTTTTTGTTTTCACAATATTTGAACCAATGAAAATAAATGAATTCATGGTTTTAAAATAAGTTTGAAATATATTAACATAGTATGATCTCTTCTTATGAAATACGCGAGATATAAAAATACGAATAAGTTGCGGGATGTCGCGGTTTTTTTTTAGGCGGATGGAACCTACGCACACGAATGTACAGTACATATCAGCAAATATACCAGTGAGAAGAATAACGCTAGTTGGAAGAAAACTGGCAAGATTCAATGTTCAAATTGCAGTCCGAAGTGAAACTCGCTAGGTGAGGAAAGACAACTCATCAAATTGGGAGACCTTTTAGCGTAGTAAAGAAGAGCGACGTGAGTATGGTTTTGTGTTTGTCATCAAATTAAAGATAGGACGTGAAGGCAAACAAAATCAAATGAGACTCCCACTGTTTGAAAATGACATGCAACTATGCACGCACCACGACCAGCCCAGATGAGCTCAAGGACAAATTTTATAATGACCGGGATTATCTTATTGCAGAAATCCCAAGGACGAAAGCTCACCTTCCTTGATGACTTCGGTGCTACTGTTTGCACAGATCCCCATACATGACCATGTATCATAAGCAAACATGATGTAGGCAAATGCAACGACAAGGGATTTCTCCTACCAAGGAAATGCACTCAGCATAGTTTGGGATGCACCTACGCTACAAGCTCTGACATCCTATTGCTTACAACATAGTCAGGAGAAGGGACAGGCGTGATTTCTGAGTTACAAATGTCTCTAGGAGTGCGGAATGCAGTTCTGACCAAGGGATTAAAATATCGAATGCAATATCAGCCATCTATCTTTTTTTTTTAATTAGGATTTTTAACGTAGCTTTAACAATTTTTCAGTCATATCGCTACGATGTCTGCTGTGAGGCAGTTTATAGCGATGTCTAGCACTGAGGCATCATGCCGCAGGCATGTAGCATGATGTCCCACCCAGTCACATTATCCTGACACCAGGTCGACCAGTCCTAACACTAACCTCTTAATGATGAGCGTCAAGCGAGGCAGCTGTTAGTACCATTTTTGTAAGTCTTTGGTATGACTCGGCCGGGGGTCGAACCCACGACCTCCCGCTTCCGCGGCGAACGCTCTAACCACTAGGCCACCGGAGCGGTCAGCCATCTATCAGCTAAATCGCAACTGATCGATTGCCACCAGTGCAAATTAGTATATCAAAATAACACATGTTTATTCTGCAAGGGTGACTGAAAACGAAACTAAAAACATTTGACTTGCTATCAATGAAAAGCACATGGAACAGAAGCTATATCAGCAAAAGTCATCAAATCCGGAGGCTCGCGCATGGCAAAGAAACAGACAGTAAATGTGGAGTCAGGTAACTATATCCCAGGAACACAAGAATGCGCCCATCGTCCGCTTCCACAAGCGGAAAGGCAAATAAAATTAAGTGACAATAGTAGTAATGTGGGGCACCGTGGCGACAATGGAAAATCCAGTCAAAAAGGGCTTGGGGCGATATAGCGACAAGATTTATAGCGACAAGGGAAAATCCAGTCAAAAACAGCTTGGGGCACTATAGCGACAAAACAGCTTGGGGTACTATAGCGACAAGGGGAATTGAACATAGTGGGCCGGTATAGCGACAAGGGGAATTGAACATAGTGGGTCTGTATAGCGTCAAGGGGAATTAAACATAGTGGGACTATATAGCGTCAAGGGAAATGGAACAGGGTGGGTCTATATAGGGACAAGGGAAAAAAAGGGTGGCAATGAAAGCTACTATCTTTTCGAGACCTATGAGTGGCCCTGAAAAGGACCGTTATGTGTATTGTTAACGTTGTCTTGTTAACACAGAGGACATCTCACAGATCTTCTTCTCTTCCTTAAACTTCTCCTTACTGTGGGTCCATAGAAGAGAACTCTCTTCAAACAACCTTGTCTTTCCACATAGACCCTTCTCTTCCAATAGGTTGTCTCCGTCCTATGAATGACACTCCATGATGATCTGACATACATGGGTATGTCAGTCCTAAACAGCATACTTGACACAAGGGTTGACGATTCAACGTTAGTCCACATCTTCTGATGAGAACAGGTGAAGCGAATGCCGTGTACTGCGGTTATTTATAGGGGAAGAGCGGATCGAAACGGATTGAGTGTATCGACCAATCCAAACGTGCGTTACAAAAGTCAGTCACAGCCATCCAATTGGAAGAGAGCAGTCTGTGACGTCACCTTTTCTATATAGAGGTACTAGCGCCTGTGCGCAGTCAATCGATTCAAGAGAGTTGTCAATCATGGCGAACAGTAAGAAGACAATGAATTGGAGTGAGACAGGAGTAGAGACAGCAAGTCATGGACCAACAGTGACTACTAAAGTCATGACAAATCTACATCCAGAAGAAGTTGATTTTAACTGGGATATTGTGGATTTTTTAACATCACAAGAATTTATTCCGGAACCTTCGTTGCCTTCTGTATCTTCTTATGGACACGTCGATGATTTTAAACAAAGACAAAAAGAAGAATTGGAGCGATTTTTACAACAACAGAAAGTAGAAGAACAAGCTTTTCTTATGCAACAGCAGGAAGAAGAAGAAGCAAGAAGAAAACTTCAGGAAGAAACAGTAGCAGCAGCAGCAACGGAGAAGAATGAAGACCAAGGACAGAAAGAAAATAGTGAAAATCAAACGGTCACGACGGTACTTTTAGATATTTTAGCTGAGTTAAGGAGTCTGAAACAAATGTATCAGACTTCTTTATCACGACCGAAGAGAAAAAGACCTTCTCGAGCGAAACAACCCAATCTCTCTGTGACTACGTCTACCTTACCACCGTTAGTGATTTCTACCAAATCATTGACAGGAACCACCAGTCCCGAAGTAGGCCTTGGCCGTGGCAAAGGCTTAAGACAGCTCAAGAGGATTTCGTCCCGTTTCTGAGTTTGTTTTGTTTTAAACACACAAAACACCAACGGTCCTTTTCAGGACCACTCCAATTATTTCGAAAAGAAATACTATGTCAATTGCCTATTTCAATGAAAACTCAAAAGTCCTTTTTATTATATTTTTAAAAACCCAAGATTCACGTGTGAGTGAATGAATGTGTGAGTGTAGGTTCTTATTCTATCAAATCAAAACCAAGAGACACTTACATTTTTTCTCTTTAGTTTATTCTAGTACAAACGTTACAATTCAATATCACAACATAACATAACACAATACCACTTTTAAAAAGTTCATAGGTTTTCTTCTGTTTCACTCTTTCTTTTTTTTCATTTTCTTTACTGTCACAGCTTTTTCTTTTTCTTCCTCTTCACTTTCGTTTCGTCTTCTTTTCTTGTCTTTGTGAATGTGTCGGGGTTCTTCCTCCTCCTGTTCAGAATTTCTTTCCTCCTCCTCCTCCTCCTCCTCCTCCTGTTCCTGTTGTTTCTTAGGGCAGTTTGGAGACCAATGTCCTTTCTCTTTACAATAATAACAGGTATCTTGACTTTTGTCTCTATTGTAGCCTTTTCTGTTTTTGTCACGATCTGAACATTCTGTAGCCCAATGTCCTTTCTTCTTACAGATATAGCAAGTATCTTGACTTTTATCTCGATAGGAGGGAGAGTAGGCCGTCGGCTGGTCTGACGAAAACTTTCGTATGACCCCACGTAAAGCTCTGATGAGAAGTTCCACTTGTGTAGGTTCTTCCATCGTTCTGGTCAATGTGAGAGTAAAATGAATACTGAAAGGTTAGACACTAACCCTTTATATATATGCACAGATTGGACATGGATATATAGGGTTTATGGTCTTTAAAAGGTAGTCATTTGACTTTTTGCAGACAAGATGAAAAGATCACATCATGCTGTGGAGAAAGGAAAAGACAGTAAGAGACAGAAACGTAATGTATCGCCTAGTACAGTAACTGAAGTCTTGGCTCAAATTCATGCCAGTGATTTTGAAGATGACATGAGTGAGCCCGAATCCACACCCAGACAATCGACGTCCAAGCAAAATACAACACCCTTAGTAAACCCTGAAAATTACTATCACATTCGAGAGACAGAAAAGCGTTCCTCTCGAAAATTTAGAACAACGGCTTACACGTATGCCGTAAAGTTTAAAGATTTTAAGTCCAATGTACCTTTGGAGAATACAGAAGGGTTCATTACTGAGGTGTGGGATTCTGTGTTAACTGCACTGAAACATCAATGTCAAGCCAAAGAAGACGATCGCTTGAGACTTTCTATTCATCACGATAATTTAAAGTCTCCCGTTTGGATCGAGTTTACTAACCCATCACAATTAACACCTTCCAAAGTCATTGACAAAATTCAACATGTGCAACAATCCAACGACAAGTTTCACATCACCGATGGAAAAGCCACACTGTTCATGACCCACGTGTCTCTTCCCCAGGGGACCAGACCCAAAAAAGTGTTATTGGTGGACAGCCTTCGCAGCATGAAGTGAAGCCTTGTCCAAATTAACAATCCTCAAGACCAGATGTGTTTAGCCCGTGCTGTCGTCGTGGGACGAACGTATGCCAACAAGAACGACACGACAGAATGGAAAAGAGCCTGGAAAACTATTCAACGATCGGACCGAGCCAAACAACGAAGTGAAGCAGAACTCCTGTTACAGCAAGCGGGGATATCCAAAGGCACCCCTTGCGGCATTCCAGAAATGCAAAAGTTGCAAGACGTGTTGACACCACATTACACTTTGAAAGTACACCCTCAAGAAGTGCGTGGTCCACTTTTGTTTCGAGGCCACGATTTCAAAGACGGAAAATACATTCACGTCTATCATCACGATGGTCATTTTGATACCATTACCAGTATCACTGGATTCCAGGGATACAGTTACTACTGTGAAAAATGTGACTATGGTTATAACAATCGAGAATATCACAAGTATTGTGGATCAAAATGTGAGGGATGTTTGGCCTCACAACCTTGTCTGGACAAAGGACAAGAAAGAGTGCATTGCCCTGTGTGTCAGCGTACTTTTGTCAGTCTTACCTGTTACCAACAACATTTGAAGATGCAAGGTTCACAGCAGAAAAGTGCTTGTCAACTTCTGAGATTGTGCCCTACTTGTGGACAAGGCATACGTACCAATAATGCCAAGTTTCACGTTTGTCGAGGGAAGAAACGATGTCACATTTGTCACCAAATCGTGGATTTGGAACACGAATGCTTCATTCAAAAATATCAACCCCAACCAGAAGATACCCAGAAGAAAGGAAATTTTATCTTTTTTGATTTCGAATGCATGCAAGAAACTGGTATTCACATTCCCAATTTCTGCGTAGCTCACCGTGCGTGCGAGCATTGTATCCAAGAGCCCATCTTTAGTCATTGCCCTCACTGCAGCAAGATTCCTGGAGGACGTGAAAAAATCTTTCGAGGGTCAAACACGTTAGCCGATTTTGCCCAATGGATCCTAAACCCTATTGACGAAACGTGGAGTCCAGAAGACATCGAACGTTACGGCAATTGTCATTGCCATGCCACGGTCATGGCTCACAATTTCTCGGGATACGATGGGCAATTTCTGCTTAGATACTATGCGGAACAAAGTACCGAACGACCTCAAGTGACTTTGAACGGAGCCAAAATCATTTCTATGCAAGTAGGACAAGTACAGTTTAAAGATTCAATGTGTTACTTGGCCATGCCTTTGAGTCGTATGCCTAAAACGTTTGGAATGACAGAATTGGCTAAAGGTTATTTTCCACACTTTTTCAATACCGAAACCAATCAACATGCTGTTCTACCCCATTTGCCTGAGGCTGACGACTACGACCCCGACAACATGCGTACAGAACAACGAGAAGCTTTCCATGCTTGGTACCAGACTCACGCCTCGGACCCCTTTGACTTTCAAGAAGAAATGTTAAAGTATTGTCGATCTGACGTGGACATTTTACGACGTTGTTGTGGAAAATTTCGAGAATTGTTCAT
This sequence comes from Unio delphinus, assembly GCA_029339505.1. Classification (NCBI taxonomy): domain Eukaryota; kingdom Metazoa; phylum Mollusca; class Bivalvia; order Unionida; family Unionidae; genus Unio; species Unio delphinus. The sequence continues at coordinate 1,822,915 of JAQISU010000109.1, read as the reverse complement.
GGAGTACGGAGGGATCGATCCTTTGAAAGAAGCTTGTACCATCGCCAAAGCATGTTCTTTAGTGTACCGAAAACGCTTCATGCCTGAAAATACTCTAGCGGTCATCAGTCCTCAAACGACAAACTTTGTCAAACGTCAATACTCGGTCAAAGCCCTACGCTGGCTCCATTATTTGTGCGACAAGGAAGACAAATGGATCCAACACGCTCGCAACGGAGGAGGCGAAAAGACCATCGGAACGTATTCAGTGGATGGTTGGGACTTAGAAAACCCTCAGATCGTGTACGAGTTTAACGGGTGCTTATTTCATGGATGCCCCCTATGCTACCCTCATCGTGACACTAAAAATCAGTTTTTACAACGGACTATGGAAGACTTGTACCAGACCACGTGTCAACGACGTTTGAAGTTAGAACAGCAAGGATACCAGGTGGTGGAAATGTGGGAACACGAGTACGATCTGCGTTTGAAAACCGATCCCGAGTTTAAACGCATCGTAGAAAGTTACAAGTGGGTGGACCCCCTGAACCCTCGGGATAGTTTGTACGGAGGACGGACGAATGCTACCTGTTTACTTTACCAGGCGGACGAAGAGAAAGGAGAAGAAATCAAATACTTAGACGTGTGTTCGCTGTATCCTTACGTGTGCAAATATTGTCACTTTCCCGTAGGACATCCAGAATTGATGACAGAACACATTGACTTGGACCACATTCGACAGTACGAAGGATTGATCAAGTGCAAAGTCTTGCCTCCCACAGACTTGTACCATCCCGTTTTACCTCAAAATTGTCAAGGAAAACTGATGTTTCCTTTGTGTCGCACTTGTACCGAAACGTGCAACCAAGACCAACCTTGTCATCACACCCAGGAAGAACGCGTCTTGACAGGAACGTGGGTGAGCGTGGAATTGTTTAAAGCACTGGACTTGGGATACCAACTGTTAGAAGTGTACGAAATTTACCACTTTCCCAAAACACAACAATACCGCAAGGGCGACGAGAGACAGAAAGGTATTTTTGCAGACTACGTGGATGCCTTTTTAAAACTAAAACAAGAAGCTAGTGGCTATCCTTCCTGGTGTCACACTCCCGAAGACCAAAAGATATTCAAAGAAAAATATTGGGAGCAGGAAGGCATCACTTTAGACCACATCGAGAAAAACGAAGGAAGGCGATCGTTTGCCAAAGTGATGCTCAATTGCTTGTGGGGTAAAATGGCACAACGCCCGTCTTTACCCAAGACAGAGTATTTGTCCGAGCCGTCTCGCTACTTCCAGATGATTCACGACCCAACCAAAGTCATCAAACACGTGGACGTCATTCGTGAGGACTTGATTTTAGTCAATTACGAAGAAGAACTAGACTTTATAGAAGCCGACAAATTCGGCAATGTTATCATTGCGGCTTACGTGACAGCCCACGCTCGCTTAAAATTGTACGAAGTGTTAGAACTGTTAGGAGATCGTGTGTTGTATTTTGACACGGACAGTTGCATCTACATTCACCGACCGAACCAGTGTAACCCTGTCATCGAAGGAGACCGTTTAGGAGCCTGGACCGATGAACATCCCGACGACAAGATTCTAAGTTTTGCAAGTGGCGGTCCTAAAAATTACGGCTACGAATACCGAGACCCACAAGGAGAAATGCACACCGAATGTAAAGTGAAAGGATTGACTCTTAATTATCGCACCAGTCGAGTGGTGAACTTTAACGTACTACAAGAAGCTTTACAGTCGGGACAGGATGAAACGTTTCAAGTGACTACCCACGAACCGCACAAGATTGTCCGTTTACCCACACACCAAATCGTTAGCCGACCTTTGGAAAAAGTCTATCAAATCGTGTACCAAAAAAGAGTACGACTTCCCAATCACTTCACTCTCCCTTACGGTCACGTCGACATTGGGCAGCATATAAAAAGGGATATCGTCCAAGACCAATAGTTCATTGTGACTAACACTACCAAGTGAGAAAGAAGATGAATCCATTTAAACAGACATCATTCAAATTTGGGGATTCTCAAGTGGAGTGCGATGCTAAACCTTGCGATTGTAGTGATGCCAGGCGCTGTGACATTAGCGATTCAGCTGGATATCGTGGGAACTTTGCTATGACTACTACCCCTATATCTACCCTAGAAAGTGATGCTGTGCGTGTCAAACCTGAGGGATGCGAAAGCGGTGCGACACGTTATCGTGGACTCCTAGGAATTTCACCGTACCTACATCGAACAGAAGTGAGAAGAGTCGAATATTCGTTCCCGACGAGTTTGCCTGAATACTGTCATTTCAAAAGTCGATTCCAAACCTTCAAAGATAAATGGCCAAAATATCTGCCTGGGCCAACTCCTGAAGAATTAGCCAGAGCTGGATTTTTCTACTTGGGCGAAGGGGATAAAGTCAAGTGTTTCAGTTGTAGTGTATCCATTTACGAGTGGGAACAGAAAGATTCCGCTTACTTGGAACATGCTCGATGGTCTCCGAATTGTCAATACCTACCTTTAGTAGGACCTAGTGATTGGAAGTGACACTACTGTTCCATGTCGTGTAACACGCCTAGACCAGTATATAAACCCTCTCTAAAACATTATATTCAAGGATTACCACACGAATTGCAAGAGAAGATCTACAAGGACGTTTGGCAAGGTCTTGCTAAAGAAAAATCTCAAGGGGTGACTGTAGAACTTTTGTGTCGTGAAATTCACAAGAGGCAAGTGACAAAAATTAACCAACGTGTTAGATTTCTCTGGATCAAGGGTATTTTTTTGCTCTGTTACCAATTTACTACGTTTACCTATGAAGATGCTTTGATCCTTCTTAACCGTTACCCTGAATGGCAGTGGGACGAAATTACACGTTATATTAATCACTTTCGCTTTTTGAGCAAATTTAATTCTGTGTTTAATTCTGAGTTGAATCTACACCACTGATGATCTTTAACCTAAAGAAGTATAAAAGAGAACGACCATGCCACAACCTTTATCATTGGTGATCCAACAGATTCCGTGGAAGGATATCAATGAGAAGATTCACACGGTGAAAGATTACGAACACTTATTACAAGAACTATACCCTATGAATTGGGGTCGACGTGTCGTGTGTGTTTTAGTGACTTGCTTTCTGGGATTTCGTTTATCTGCCGATTCCTTGTGGACACTTTACGAACACTACCTATCAAAAAATAAGACAGTATGGTGACTCCTTTAAATGTCCACGAGAGACTTATTCTGTTCAAAGCCTTACGCTTTCATCTGGATACGTCTCGACCTTTCCAAGAAAAAAAGATTCGTCAACTTTTACGTACGGAAGCAGTGTACGAAGATGTGTGTGTAGCTTGTGATTTACACCCTCATTGGACAGATGTACGTGACTGGAAAAGTTGGGATTTTGAGGCTTGGACAAACGAAGCATCCCATTATGCCCAAACATTGTGTTCCTAAAATTCATCGTCGTGTGAAAAAAGTCACTTTTAATCCTGTGTTAGTAACAGTACCAGAAGAAGAAGAAGAAGAGAAAGAATCTATCGCCCAAGACAATCCCTCTGTTCAAGACAGAACTGTCATGGACATTCCCCCACAAAGACCCTTTCGAGAAGACACCTATGTGACTGTACCCCCTGTAGAGGAGACTATAAGAACATTACATACTACCTCTAGGACACCTTCGTTACCCAAACCATGTTGTACAGGAACTTGTTTATTTGCCACTTTGATCGTTTGCCTATGTATTTTATTCCTGTATTTATCCATTTGGCTTTTATGTTTTCGTGTTGTTCAAATTTAAAACATGCATTGAAATAAACGTGTCTTGAAAAAAGTATAAAAACCTCTTGTCTTGTCTGTTTTTGTGTCAATACTGTCATACCACTACACGACTATGGCTCACTCTACTCTTTCTACTACTCCTTCCTCCTCCACATTCAAAGTCATTGACGAACACTTAGATCAGGCTAGTTGGAAAGCCTTGTATCTTCGTCATCCTTTTAACATGTTAATTGCTGGACCGAGCGGTTCAGGCAAAACCGAATTTGTCAAACGTTTGATCGAACATAAACATCATTTGATCGATCGTCCACCTCAACGCATTGTGTGGTGTTACAAAGAGTGGCAATCGGCATACAGCCTCTTGCAAGAAAGTCAAGGTGATTCCATTGTGTTTGTAGCAGGCATTCCTAAAGAAGACGAGGGGATCGTGTCTGACCCTAGTCAAACTCATTGGGTTATTTTTGACGACATGTTAGGAGAAGACGAAGAAGAAATTAAACTATGGTTTACGCGTAAAGGCCATCATCGTAATGCCAGTGTCATTTACATTACACAAAATTTATTTCAACAAAGTAAAGCCCATCGTACCATCAGTCTCAATGCTCATTACGTGGTCTTGTTTAAAAGTCCTCGAGATAAATCACAAGTGCAAGTTTTAGCCAAACAGTTAGGAACACCTTGGCTAACTCATGCGTACGATGATGCCACTCAAACGCCACACGCCTATTTACTCGTGGATTTAAAACCCACTACCCCTGATTATTTGCGATTTCGTACCGATTTGTTTCACGACTGGTGTCAAGACGGAGGACCTGTCGTGTACACGTCCTCCTCGTCGACATAACACTATGAACCACTAAAAAAAATCTATAAAAACCTTGGGTTACTTTGACCTGGTCTCATACATCGTCAACATGACGTCCCTTCAGTCTCATCTTCCCATCAAATTGATTCGTGCCTTGTACGGCATCAGTCGCGAAAAAAATCCACAAATACGTGCTCACGTCTTAGAAGCCAGTCTCAAAGAAGTCTTACGATGGTTTACGGTGACAGCACGTCAAATACTGCAAGGTATCATTCACATTCCACATCAAACCAAACGCTTTTTTGACAGAAACAAAGTAGCCTTGACGCAACTGGCCAATCCTCGCATCGATACTCACACCAAAAAGCAAATCATATTGAAACCTGGAGGTAGTGGTTCTCTAGGAGGTGTCATCATTCGTTCCCTTTTAAAATGGGATCCCAATGCTTCCAAAGTTCACCCCAAGAAGAAAACAAAAAAAGCCAAACAAACCCCTAAGAAAAAGAACAAGGGTACCAAGACCAAAGCACAGAAAAAGAAAAGTCCACAGAAAAAAGCGGTCACCCGCAAAAGAGGCACTTCGGCCAGGACACAACCTTATCTTCGTCAACCACGACCTGTAATAAAAGATCTACAAGGACGTTTGGCAGGGACTACGTTGCCAATAGCCTCAGGGGCTGCCACTTCTCCGTTGCGGGTGATGCCAGCCAAACCCAATTTGACACCCGTTTTTCCTAATTTGATGAAACATTGGAAATCTGCGTCTCCCAAAACGTCTCCTCCACCGGAGACACCCTCATCGACATTAGCGGCAGTAGCAGCGGCTCACAAAGTACCTGCCCCGAAAGTCAAAGTCCAAGAAAGATCTGGCATGTTAAAGAGTTTACTAGATTTGTCCAAACAAGAACTGTCCCGATTGAGTCCGTTACGAACCCCTTCACGTCGTGTGTTACCTGCCATGAAGTTGATACGACGCAAAGATAATCAGTGGCGTCGCATTCCAGTATAAAAATATGACTTGAGGACCACGACGTCAATCAGTATTTTTCTGTACCACTGCTGAACACTCAAAGATGCCTCCTCAAAAACATGCACACCACCACTACCCTTGTCGTTCTGCTGTCCAAAAAGGAAAAGGAAAAAGACAATCTCGTCATCCTACCAAAGGCTTAAAAACCAAACATCGACGTCCTTCCCTCCAAAGACGTAGTCTTTTAAAGAAAAAGAAGAGTCACCAAAAAGGAGGTAACTTTGGCAATTTTGTGAAAGACATTGTTACCTTTTTGACGAAGCGGTAGTTCCCAAAAAAGTAGATAAAAGAGAGTGTGTACCAAGTCATTGACACTAGTAATATTGTGAAACGAACAAGCAAAGATGTCACCTCGCAGAAAACATTCTTCTTCACTTCACAAAGGAAAGAAAAGGAAAGGACGTTTAGCCAAACATCGACACGTTCGTCGTCAAAAAACCCAAAAGAAAATACCCGTCCGTCATAAGAAAAAGATGCTGGTGCAACGCGGAGGATTTTTCCTACCCCATGATCTCTTTCCAGAAAAAGTGACACCACTTATAAATCAAGTGATGGCACAACAAAAAAAAAAAGATAAAAGAGGGTGTGTTTCAAGTCATGGACGTCAGTGGTATTGTGGAACGAACAAGCAAAGATGTCACCTCGCACAAAACATTCTTCTTCATCCCACAAAGGAAAGAAAAAGAAAGGACTTCCTCCTCGTTTAGTCAAACACGGAGACGTGTTGTCTGTCCTGTCCAAAGCCTCTCCACCCATGCGAAAACAAATCATTAAAACGGCTTCCAAAGATGTCATCGATACCGTGTGCGAATGTTGTTTGAATGTCTTGAAAGGCACGATACCTTTGTCTTCACACCAGAAAAAATGCTTAGCCAAACATCGACACGTTCTTCGTCAAATGGTCCAAAAGAAAATACCCGTCCGTCAAAAAAAAAAAATGTTGGTGCAACGCGGAGGATTTTTACCCTTTCTTCTTCCTGTGTTGGGAGGATTAGCGAAATCCGGTATCCTATCCAGCATATTACCAGGTTTTTTACAAGGGATGACACAAGGGATGTCCCCAGGGATGCCACAAGGGATGTCACCAAGGTATGGGTAGCAATATGTATGATCCTTCCAGAAGATAAAAGGGACTCATGGAACACCACGAACTCAGACGTAACCTTTGGAAGCCCATGGAAGGACGAAAACTGACTTTAGTTCCTTACAAACGATGGATGGAATACCATCGTTGGCAAGAACAACGTACCCCCCATTTACCACCCAATCCTGATTTGAACGAGATGTCCCAATTACAACACGAATTGCAATCCTTGATGCATCGTCACGATTTGTCCGAAACCGAAAAATCGCAAAAGTACGGTCAACTTCTGCAACGACTACAACTCTTTCATCGAAAAGCTGTGGAACAAACAGCTCTACCCACACTGTCCGATTTGAAGGCACTAATGAATAATCCGTCGCCTTTACCCTCTACAGTAGCCAAAACAGACGTCACCCCACCATTACCCAAGGAAGAAAAAGAACCCCATGATCTCTTTCAAACACCCACTGCTACTCCCATTCCGAGTAAGATTGCCGCTTCCTTATTGACCCCTTCTCCCACGCCCCCACGAGAAGAACTCAAAACTTGGGTTAAAAAGATGATGGCTACTCCTACTTCAACAGAAGTGAAAAAGAAAGAAAGGAAAGCAGAGGTGAGAAAAGAAAAGAAGACCAAAGCTATCTCATTACCTCCACCACTACCACCACCACCACCACCAGTACCCTCGACGTCAACTCCTGTGTCACATCGGACACGTAAAACCGTTTCCAAACAACCCCCATTTCGTCCCACCCAAAGCAATATCCTCGAAGAGTGGGTCACTTATTAACCTAAACCATGGAGAAGGTCTTAGCCAGCATTTACTACGATCCAGCTCACCCTGCAGGTTACGGAGGCATTCAGAAATTGTATCGTGCTGCCAAAACTCGTTTGAAAAAGCTCCGTTTACCTGCAGTACAACGATGGTTACAAAAACAAGCGACGTACACTTTACACAAACCCATTCGACGAAAATTTCACAGAAGTCGCACTCAAGTGGAAGGCATCGATCATCAATGGCAAGCCGATTTAGCCGATGTCTCTCATTTATCCACCTACAATCGTGGCTACAAATATTTGTTTTGTGTCATCGACGTCTTTTCTAAATTTGCCTGGGTCGTACCATTGACATCCAAATCGAGCGGAGAGTTAGTACGAGCTTTGCAACTGGTGTTGAAACAAAGTGGTCGTTACCCTCTTCGATGGCAAACCGACAAAGGCACCGAATTTCTGAACCAAGCTTTCCAACGAGAATTAAAAAAACGTGACATTCATTTTTTCACCACCGAAAATCCTGAAACCAAAGCCAGTATCGTGGAACGTTTTCAACGTACCTTGAAAGAACGCATGTGGAAATATTTTACGCATCAACACACTCTCAAGTACATCGACGTCTTACCACACTTAGTCCAAGCCTACAATCAATCTTACCATAGAAGCATTGGACGTGCCCCACAAGAGGTGACACCTGACAACGAAGTAACTGTTTTTGAGCGTCTGTTTGGTACGTCCCGGACGAGGGCTGTCCCCAAGAAAGGTAGAGAAGTGTTAACCCCAGGAGATTGGGTACGCATTGGTAAAACCAAACGCACTTTCGACAAAGGTTACTTACCCAACTGGACCACCGATTTGTTTCGTGTGACTGGACGAGTGCGTGACCGTCATCCTGCCGTCTATAAATTGGAAGACATGAACGGAGAAGTATTAAAAGGAACGTTTTACTTGCCTGAGTTACAACGTGTCACCAAAAAAGAAAACGACGTGTACGACATTGAAAGCATTTTCGAACGAAGAACCCGTAAAGTAGGAAAACGTCGTGTCAAAGAAGTCAAAGTACGTTGGAAAGGATATCCTCCTAGTTTTGATTCTTGGATTGACGCTGCCCAAGTCATCGACTATAAAAAGAAGTGACCATCATGCCCTTCAATACAGCTTCAGCAACCACAGTGACTTCTCCTTCACCCACGTCATCTCTGCAAGATTTACAAAAGCAACCCTTGTGGGTGTGGTGTGGAGAACGTGTCCCTAAAACCCAAATCGTCTTTTTCTGTCAAATCTTTGTGGTGTATTGTGTTATCGGTGCAGCCATTGCTAATTTGAGTTTGCAACAAGGAGACAAACAATTGTGGACTATTTTACTCAGCAGTTGCATCGGGTATCTTCTTCCCAATCCTTCCCTGAAATACTCTTACAACGGGAACAACAGTAACAATATTGGGAGCCTTGCGTCCAACGTTAGTCATTCTCCTGACAGTCACCCTTCCAATCACAATCCTCTTTTAGATACTCCTTTAACCTCGAGTGACTCCTCGGACAGAACAACATTGGAATTATGAACAACGCTATTAACCAATTTTACTTAACGTTACCCAGTGACAGTTCCATGGAGGTGTTTCCTAACAACGCGTTGTGCTGTTACACAGCTAAATTACCTCAAGCCATGCATTTGGATCAAGATGCTCATTGGGAAGTAGCTTTAGTGGAAATAATACACCCGACACAAATCAAAAACATCGTCCAAAATCAAAACAACACTTTTACAGTAGAAGTGTTTGACGATCAATTGCAGAAAGTCTTAGACGCACGAGGTAAGGGTGGCGAAAAGAAATCATCCGATGGACCCACAACTAAAGCCCTGTCCACTCATTACTTCGTCATTCCTCCAGGTTATTATTTTAGTGGTCAACATTTAGTGACTACAATTGCTACCCTATTCAATGTTAAGTTTGGTAAAGTCATGGAATCCTTTGCATCCACAAAATCCCCAAAAAGTGTTACCTTTGAGTACCATCCAGTGGCTCGTCGCCTCCTGATGACATTTTCAGAGGACAAAATGATGGCCATTACGTTTTGTCCTGAATTGTTTGATATTTTGGGTGGAGACGTCGAGATGCTCAAGAACAAAAAGCAAATACCAGGCATAACCAGTAACTTGGATTTTGCAAAATATTTTCGATTCCCTATTGAATTGAACCAAGGTCTCAACTTGATGTTTGTGTACTCCGATGTGGTAGAGTACAACGTGGTAGGACACACCTCTGCACCGTTACTGCGTGTCATTCCTTTCAAAGTGGATTCTGCCACTAGCGCTAAAGAAGAAGGTGGAAATACCTATCACGTTCACCGTGAATTTGTACATCCTCATTATTTACCCGTCAGTAAGTCGTATGTCGACAGTGTCAACATTACTATAAAAGGAGAACTAGGACAAAATATTCCATTTACCAAAGGGAAAGTCACAGTGAAACTCCATTTTCAAAAACGATTCTCGAACAACTGAAAAAGTGATGTATCCTGTGTACCAAGGAGTCACTCGACAACGAGGACATGGTTTAGGAGATATGTTTAAATCAGCCTTTCGTTCTGTGGTCCCTGTTTTGAAACCGATGGTGACACGAGGATTGCACGCCTTAAAAGATGCTGCATTGACTCACGGCAAAGATTTTCTTCACAATGTTCTCATTGACAAACAAAACCCCAAAGAAGCTTTTTTGAGAGCAGGCAAAAATGTCTTACTTCAAACGGGTAAAGAGATTTTGGGTCGCCGAGAAAGTCCTATAAATGCCCTGAACGGTACCGAGTCTGACATTCCTGCTTCCCTGACGACACAGCAAGGACAAGGCAGAAAGCGACGACGAAGACACCCTTTCAAAAGTCTCCGTACCTCTAAAGTTCGAAAGACGAAGAAAAAAAGAACCTCTCGAGACTTAGACATTTTTGATTATTAAAAGTGAAGAAAAAAACATAAAGAAAAAATGATGCACCAAGAATCTTGTGCCTGTTCCAAGTCGGAACTAGATCTCTTTGCCATGCCACCCACCATGATGACCATGCAAGAAGCCCAATGGGTCGAATTTCATCCCGTCTCCTCTTTGACGGATTCAGCTCCCATCGAGTTTGAAATCAAAGGACAACCCGAAGATTACATCGATCTCAACAACAGCTACTTGTATTTGAAAGTGAAAGTAGTCAAAACGGCAGACAACAACGATCCAGGAGACAATGATAGAGTAGCTCCCGTCAACAATTTCATGCATTCCTTGTTCAGCGAAGTGGATTTGTACATGAATAACAAACTGGTCAGCAGTAGCATGGATACTTACCCTTACCGAGCGTACCTCGAAAATCTCTTGACGTACGGAAAAGAAGCCAAGAACACTCATCTAGATGCTTGCGTGGTATGGAAACCTGATACAGCAAATGATAATAATGAAAATGATAATAACTTTAGCGACACAGACTTGACCGTAGCAGTAGCAGTAGCTGCTGAGGGTAGCAATCCTGCCATTCCTGTCAATCCTCACAATGTAGGTTTTAACGAGCGTCGACAGAAAATTAAGGGAGGACGTAGTTTAGAACTGTTCGATCGTTTGCATTTGGACATGTGGTTTCAAGAAAAGTATTTGCTGAACGGAGTAGATATTCGCTTGAGACTGAATCGTAGCAGTGCTGCTTTCCATTTGATGGCTCATGCCAACAACTACAAAACCATCATCCAAGAAGCCAGGTTATACGTGCACGACGCACGCAGTTGTCCCGATTTTATAGGGTGGAAATGTCCCTCGTCACTGCCTTGGTCTGGAGTGAAATCAAAAGCCCACGCGTCCACGCGTCGTATCGGATACTTGGCTGTCGTTCTGCTCAAAGTGTGACTGATATCATTTCCCACTTTAGGTAACACTTCCACACGACGTGGAAGTGTTACCTAAAGTGGGAAATGATATCAGTCACACTTTGAGCAGAACGACAGCCAAGTATCCGATACGACGCGTGGAAGTCAAAACGTTCACCATTGCCTCTGGACTCCGATCTAAGATCGAAGATCATCTGTTCCAAGGACAGTTACCCAAACGTTTATTCATTGGTATCGTCACCAATGCAGCCCTCAACGGTGTCCACAATAAAAATCCTTTCGAGTTTAAGCACTGCAATGTATCCAAAATCGAAGTCAGTCGCGATGGCAAAACTTTGTGTACCAGACCTTTCGAACCCAACTTTGCCCAGAAGAATTATTTGAGGTCGTACTTGTCACTGTACGACGCCACAGGACAGTTAGGAACCAACACCAGTCACGGTATTTCCTACAGCGATTATGTAGGAGGTTACACGTTGTGGGCTTTTGATTTCACTCCAGACCAAGGCAGTGACGAGGGACATTTCCACCCTATAAAATCGGGACAACTGCGTGTGGAACTTCAGTTTGCAGTACCTCTTCTCGAAACGGTGAATGTCATTCTGTATGCTGAATTCGATAATACCATCGAAATCAACAGTTTGAGAGAAGTCATTCTAGACTATTAGACATTATGGAAGACCCTTGTCCTTCTTTGAATAGTGGAGAATCCATGGAATGGGAGGTTACAGAAAAAGCAGATTCCCAAGACCAAAAAGAAGAGGTAGTGATCATACAATCCAGATGGCCAGAACAGGAACAACAGTTAGTGGCTTGTTTTGCACAACACTTGGAAGATAAAATGAGGGACATGATTAAAAAAGATTGTTATGGATGTCAAATCGATCATCCCAGTCAAATTCAACACGATAAATGTATGATGATGAGTCAAGAAGAAAAATTGGATGATTATCTGAACGAAGCTTGGAGTCTCATCTCCGAAGAAGACGTGTTACTTCAGTGGTATAAAGGCTTACGTGATCATTCCTCTCCTCCATTGTTTGCTCGAGAAATCGATCGCATCGAAGCTCTCTTGGCCAAAAGTAAAGAGACAAAGCAAACCATCAGTTACTTGTCAGACCGTTTCAAACAAAAAGTCTGGATTGAATTGATGACTTATCATCACCTGTGAAGAAAGGAGAGAAAAAAATAAGGCTACACAACAAAAAATGGATACTTGGGAACTTTATTATCTTTTGAACCGTAGTTCGTACACTGCTTCTTGGAATCCTGTCGTGTGTGCTAAAGATGAACTACCTCATCGCAAACCTCAAGAGAATCAAGCTTATGTCATCAACACAGATGACAGTCATCTTCCAGGAACTCACTGGGTAGCAGTCTACTTTCCTCAAGAGGGATGTGCGGAGTATTTTGATTCGTATGGATTGCCTCCTTTCGAAGATGATATCATTGACTTTATGAGAAGAAATGCCCAGTCGACACGATTCAATAATGTGAAATTACAAAGCACAGATTCTATGGTGTGTGGACAATATTGTATCTATTATCTGCATCATCGCAGTCTTGGATATTCTTTAGAACATTTAGTGACTTATTTTGATCGTCATTCGTCTCGAAACGATGACAAAGTAGATCGATGGTTTTGTGACCATTATGGCTATCTGTTGTCTTTAGCTAGGAAACGTAGTGTACATCAATCGCCCAATGACTTCCAACAGTGGAAATCTCAATTTAATTCACAACATTGTCAACCATGTCAAAGATAATGTATTAGCGATATGGAAGAAAAAAAAATGTTTGTTCTTTGAAAAAATTGTGTTTTGTGATTTGTTTTGTTATTTGAATAAAAATGTTGTGTTTTGAAACCAAATAGTCTGTCGTTTGTTTTACATTTGTATTGATATAAATGCTCTTTGACTTTTCTTTCTATCCCTCACATCAAACTATCCCAACGTTTCAAAACCCTAAACCGTGGAGGGGTGTTTTCCATCACGTCCGCGCTTGAACCATATAAAGCAGGGGTAGTCTCCAGTCTGGCCATCCATTGTTTGACTCATCCTCCTACGAAGATGTGCTCAAGACTAGCTAAGCTGAACGAAGCTTATGTCACTCTGCATCGTATCAGACACAATCTGATGCCAAAGCCTGAAGAGATAGAGAATGTGAGAATGCTACAAGAAACGGAAGACCTCATAGAAGAACTCTTCAGAGAGGAAATTCAAAAAGAGAAAGATGAATGGACTGAGAAGTATCGACTTCAAAAGCAGCAGAGAGAGCAGAGAGAACAGCAGCAGCAGCAACAGCAACAACAGCAACAGGACCCAGACAGAAGTTTTGTCGACTGTCGTGTGGATACGAAAGAGTTCTCTTTCTCTTTCCGAAGAAGCAGACCCTATCGTGTAGCCAAACGAGGACGCAATCTTAGACGATAAAAGATTGCCATCCTTCCTCGTACACACACAAAAACAGCCCTTTTCAGGGCTACCCAATATTCTCGAAAAGAATTAATCATTCAATTTGCTCATGGTATGTGAGGAAGTTAGAAAAAAAATAGAAGTGAGTCTATAATCACTATCTCATTTTACTTTTGTTTTGAAGTGCGTCTATAAGCACAACGTATTTTTTTTTCAAAATAACTTGTTAAATGTATAATTAATATGAGTCAAGTATAAAAGTGTGGGGTGTTTTCTTTTAAGTCCGCGTGTTTTGTTTTTTTGGTAATGATAGGGATAATGTAAGTTTTTGGATCTAGGGGGTGTTTTCCATCACGTCCGCGCTTGTGCTATATATAAAAAAGCACTCGTCAGTCTGGCTACCCATCGTTGGCGCATCAACACCAAAGATGAATAGAGTACAGAAATTAAGAGAACTTCAAATGCATCTGGAGAATGCTAGACGTCTCCTGGACGAACTGGCAATGGAGGCCGAAGAAGAAGAGACCAGAATGAAAGAAGAGGAGGAGAGGAAAAAGAAAGAAGAGGAGAAGGAAATGAAAAGGTCAATTTTACCTCACCGCATGATGAGGCAAACTAGTGAAGTCAAGCCTATAGTGAGGACACCTTCACCAGAACCAGTTCGTCCACTACAGGCGCAGCCCCCACTGCCTCAGCCGCAACAACCACAGCCTCATCCACAGTTGCGGAATAGAGGCAGAAATGAAGAGACTTTCACTATCCCTCAAACAGAAGATTGGGATAGTGAAGCCACTCATTCTCCCTCTGCGCTCCCAATCACAAGAGTGAATTGGGAGAATGATTGGAGTAGGAGATGTGTGTGGGGGGCTAGACCTGGGAGATGCCAGCATTAGCCAGGTGTAATTTGAAGTTTAAAAAACAGCCCTTCTCAGGGCTACCCAAATAACAAGAAAAGAAATACTATGTCAATTGCCAATGGGTGTGAGAGAGGAGTAGTGTGATTATAAACACTGACTCTATTTAGATAGTATATGGTGTGATTTTGGATAGTAAATAATAGGGTGTGTTTGGCTGCTTCCCCGTGTGTGTGGTTAGTATAGGGTGTGATTTTGGATAGTAAATAATAGGGTGTGTTTGGCTGCTTCCCCGTGTGTGTGGTTAGTATATAGTGTGATTTGGGATAGTAAATGATAGGGTGTGTTTTGGCTGATTCCCCGTGTGTGGGGATAGTATATAGTGTGATTTGGGATAGTAAATGATAGGGTGTGTTTTGGCTGCTTCCCCGTGTGTGTGGATAGTATAGGGTGTGATTTTGGATAGTAAATAATATGTTTGTGGATAGTATATAATATGAAAAGTGAATGTAGGGGGTGTTTACTTTCACGTCCGTGCTTAAGATATATATACGCAATCGTCGGTCCTTGGAGCCATTCAATTTTGCAACACATCAAGATGAATTTCGACTTGTTCATCCAACTCCGAGACAGCTGGTTTGGGATCCTTGATGCAGAATATGAAGTGGAAAGACTTGAGGAAGAATTTCAGAGTAACCATGGCTTTGTAAGCCAACTGAAATTAGCAAGAGATTTATTAGAAGGTATGATAGAGGAGGAAGACCAGAAACTAAGAAGACGTATTAAAAGAAAATATATAAGAATAGGGGACTTGAAGCAAGCACTTGATCATGTCATCAAAGTCAGGTGTTTTCTAGAAGAAACATTACATCTGATAGAGTGGGAATATGTGAAGTGGGGCCTAGACAGACTAAAGAAAGCCGAAGCAATGATGAGAAAGGTAATGGAAGAACAGGTGATCCAGATTAAAGAAAACTGGTCCAAGGAGAGAAAGGAAAAAAAGAACAAAAAGACGAAAGAGGACTTTGATCTACTCAATCTAAGATGGATGAGAGTTCAGGAAAAGTTTAGAGCTATGGGACATCCTGATTGGATTCCCGAGGAAGAAAAGAAGAAGAAGAAAACGGGAATCATTGGTAAAATGAAAAGGTGGTGGAACAACGGCAGAAAATAAAAGAAGAAGTATCCAAAGGTCCTTTTCAGGACCACTCATAGGTCTCGAAAAGATAGTAGCTTTCATTGCCACCCTTTTTTTCCCTTGTCCCTATATAGACCCACCCTGTTCCATTTCCCTTGACGCTATATAGTCCCACTATGTTTAATTCCCCTTGACGCTATACAGACCCACTATGTTCAATTCCCCTTGTCGCTATACCGGCCCACTATGTTAAATTCCCCTTGTCGCTATAGTACCCCAAGCTGTTTTGTCGCTATAGTGCCCCAAGCTGTTTTTGACTGGATTTTCCCTTGTCGCTATAAATCTTGTCGCTATATCGCCCCAAGCCCTTTTTGACTGGATTTTCCATTGTCGCCACGGTGCCCCACATTACTACTGACAATCATCGATGCATTTCCTTTATGTCAATAGCCGGCAGAATCCTTGTTAGAACTTTGCTGAATCGTCATATGCATCAAATTTAAAAGTGCTCATGCTAGAGAGTCCATGTGGCTTCAGAAGAGAGAGAGAGAGAGAGAGAGAGAGAGAGAGAGAGAGAGAGAGAGAGAGAGAGAGAGAGAGAGAGAGAGAGCACAGAAATGGTATTTGCATATCATCAAATAATGGAGAAATTTCAGGAACAGAGCTGTAAACTGCACACATCATTCATCGACATGAAAAATGTCTTTGACGCAGTCAACCGTGGAAGTCATGTCAAAATTGCCCAGAGAAATTCATCATGATGGTTCGACGAAGAGTATATGAAGAATTTCCTTGTCAACAATTAGGTCAAGCTGGGCTATGTGTTGTCCTCAACTCTCTTTATTATGATGTTCTCTTCCTTACTGATGCCTTCCGTTATTATGACGTTAACATTAATAAGTACTGACGACAAACTCTTTAATATGAGGAGAATATATTCGAAGACGAAGTTACAGGATGTGAATGTTCATGATCTACTATTTGATGTTGACTGTTCCCTGAATGCCAAATATGAGTTTGATATGCAACACAGTATGGATCGTTTCTCGTCAGTTTGTGATAATGTCGATGTCACAATCAGTATAACAAACACAGAGATGATCCACTAACTTACACCAGGAAAGACTTACGTAGCACACGTAGCACCTACCATTACAATAAATCGACAAACACTGGTGGCAGTGTACACGTTAACTAAACTTCAGGAGCATACTGTCACGCGTCGTCAATATCGACGACGAAACTAACGCCAGAATTGCTCAAGGAAGTGTTCAGATGTGTGGGAGTGCAGAGGATCAGTCTATAAACAAGATTCAAGGTCTACAAAGCCACTGTTTTGCCGAAACTGCTATATGCTTGCGAAGTATGGACTGTATATAGAGAACATGCCGAGAAGCTGAAGCGTTTTCACTGGACCTGCTTGAGCAAACGTATATAGATGGCAGGATAGGGTTCCAGACACTGAGCTTTTTACACGGGCATTCCAAGCATCGTCACTCTGATAATGAAATATCATCTGAGAAGGGCAAGGCACGTCACCAGACGAGCGACAAAAATCGCGATCTTGTAAGGTGAGCTGAAGGAGGGAAGAGATCTCGATGTGGTCAGAAGAAACGCTTTAAAGGTTTCCTCATGTCATCGCTGAATTATTATCAGCATTGGTCCTGAGTCTGTTGTACATACTGGTGCGATAGGCGTTGGTGATACTGGTAATATGCAATCCCGGATTACCCATTAGGCAGAGTAGACAACTGCCTATGGGCCCCGCGACTTTTATGGGCCCATCAGGGGCCTCCAGGGGCACCCATGAGACCGTGACCATGGGTCTGGGGCCTCAAAAGTTTGACTGCCTATGGGCCTCCACGGTGCTTAATCCGGCGCTGGTAATATGTTTTAGGGTGGTATCTGTTAAGCATAACATGTTGCAATGTGGTTTCTGATACCCGTAACATATTGTAAGGCGGTATCTGATAGCATTAATTTGTTGTAATGCAGTATATGATATAGTAACCTACTGTAAGGCGATTTATCATACCCGTATCTGATACAAGTAACGTTTTGTAAGCGGTATCTCATACTAGTAACCTAATGTAAGGCGGTATCTCATACTAGTAACCTAATGTAAGGCGGTATCTCATACTAGTAACCTAATGTAAGGCGGTATCATCGGCATGTAATACTTCAACCCGTTTTAAGGAGATATCTGATAGCCATAGCCTGTTGTTAGACTGAAAATGTCTCAAGTAATCTGTGGCAAGGCAATATCTGATTCCCATAACCTGTTATAAGGCGGTATCTGACACTAGTAACTTGATGTAAGGCGGTATCTGATTATGTTAGCCTATCGTGGCTGTATATGATTATGTTAGCCTATCGTACAGTTGTATCTGATTATGTTAGCCTATCATACGGCTGTATCTGATTATGTTAGCCTATCATACGGCTGTATCTAATTATGTTAGCCTATCGTACGGCTGTATCTGATTATATTAGCCTATCATACCGCTGTATCTGATTATGTTAGCCTATCATACGGCTGTATATGTTGCTCATAACCAATGGTAATGCGATTGCCAATAACAATATTGCTAATGATATAACAAAACTATGGATCACATAATGCTAGTTTTTAATGTCGTCATGACTTTATACCATGCTAAATGTTAACCACACTGAAACGTAACCCTTAGTAACAACATGAACTAATGCCATGATTCTTTATTTAAAAAAGAATCTTAATTTACATATCATTTAACAGACAATCAGCTTGTGGTATACAATAGTATTCAACTTGTTTGTTAACCACACTGAAACGTAACCCTTAGTAACAACATTAACCATGATTCTTTATTTAAAAAGGAGTCTTAATTTACATATCATTTAACAGACAAGCAGCTTGTGGTATACAATATTATTCAACTTGTTTAGTAAATTGCATATCCATATGTCATTCTGTATTCAAGGTGACACCGAATGACGTTAAACGAGCTTAATCTGTATGCCTTCTGAACGTTGATGGAAATATGGTTTTTATTATATAAAGATTAGATAAATCGTGTGACATAATTTCAAATTATGGTGTCCTTCAATCCGGTATGGGGATTTCATTTTATAGTTTTTGTGGATATGTAAAACTGCTTAATTTGTTGGTAAACATATGAAAGAAACTTGGCTTTGTATTAGCCGTCTAAAATGATAAATTAATTCTCTTGCTAGGAATCGTCATTTTTATTCCATGCATCGAATGTTCTCAAAGCCAAAGAGTGTACCCATTTTGGTTTAATGTCTGGAGTTCAGATTCCAATGTAACTTAAATGTCCACCAAAAGAAAACAAAAATGCTTTAAAATCCAGATTAATGCAATGTAAGAAAAACAGCACTTTTTCTAATCTAATCTCGACTTTTATGTGTCGGTCTTATTAGGTTTGTAATTTTTAGATAAGAAATAATATGGAAAATGTTATTTTAATTTTAAATGTTCTTTGAATAATAATAATAATAATAATAATAATAATAATAATATTAATAATAATAATAATAATAATAATAATAATAGATATTGTCTTTTAAATTATATTTTAACAAACAATTAAATCATCCATTTATTGATATAGTACGTAAGAAATTTTGTATTTGAAGTATTCATTACTATTTGGAAAAGAGAGGAGAAGAAAGTGAAAAGATCTCCTTGACTGCAACAAAGCAATCGTTTCTATATAGATCTGAAATATTACTCTAAGATTCTTTTCTCTTTAAAAATTAATGCAATTTTAACCTGTACTTTGGCATGCGTCAGCTAATGGAGCATCAATCTATTGTCCATGACTGTGCATCGAAATCGAAATTTCATTGGAACACACAAATTATTCAAATTATTGTGATAATTATTGCAAGCCAGAAAGCCACTATTTTTGGTATAATAATCAGAATGTTACATGATCCATATCAGCGTCACGTGTGCACTAAATTAATTTATACTGACATTTGTTTTGATGCAGGGACATATTTGTCTGAATGACATTTCCGACCCGTGCTTTGCAGGATTGCAAATGAACATAAAACACACTTCTAATAACGTTATAAAACGATAGTTCTTGATGTGCGTACATAATTGAAGTTTTACGTATTATCAATATATCGACCATTTTCTATGTCGCCATCTATTACACCAAATAAAGGTTTTTTAATTGCAGTATTTAATTTCTAATTTCATAATTACTACTGTCAAAGAATTTTATAATTGTCCTTTTAATGTTCATTAAATATGTTTGTAATTATATCTGACACTGTGATTTAAATCAAAGCTTGGCCGATGTAACGAGTTTTTTATATCTTGAGTCATTAACAATTTGAGAAACTGTTACTAACACGCATGGTGGATCCTGTATAAATACTAGCATTGTTTGACTATATTGGTGATATTTAGTTGTCCTTAGAACATTGTGAAGAATACAGTTGAAGCGAAATGAGTACCAAATAATATCAATTGATTTGGAGTAAATCATATTCTGTATCCATGTGTTTACGTAACAAAATTGTTGTTATGACCTAATACATTTTGACTATATTTTTTATTTTTGCTTGCAAGCAACAAGTCACCGTTTATTTTTATGAAAGCTAGTAATTAATGCAAATTTAACCTGTACTTTGGCATACGTCAGATATATATATATATATATATATATATATATATATATATATATATATATATATATATATATATATATATATATATATATATATATATATATAACACAGTATAACACAGTATAAACGCATTGATGGATTGATGGATGGGTAAGTGGATGAATGGATTCATAAACTGTCTACTTTAGGGCAAAACACATTAATCGGCATTTTTTATTATGTATGTCAGGTCTCTAAAACTCAAATCAATATGGAACTCCTGAGTAAATGAAAAGTATACTACGAATTAGGTTAAGTATCTTCTTACATACGACTGAAGCATCAATTTAATTAATTCACCAGCATAAAAAGCCCCTTCAAAGAATCGTTTGACAGCAGGACCTTACTCTCGTTTTCCTTCCTTTGCAGTACTTCGAAGTCCTTCGGTAAGCAATACTTGTGACTATTACCGACATACCATCATCCTGCTCTCATTGAGCTCATTGGTGATACCTCTGAAATCTGAAATAATGTATGCTTTGTACTGGAAATAGTAGAATATCTCCTGGCTCGCGTATATTGTAGCGGAAGGCTCTATCCTGAAAAGGACGAGCAATTGTCTGGGACTCTTGGTTAGGTATGGTCCAGTAAGGAGAACATCATTCAGTAACATGCACTAGAATTAAATACCATTCCGATTTTGACGTGTTTTATGTAGATGGCACATTTAAAAGACTGGCATTCTTCGCTTTCCTTAATTGGAAGAACTGACTCCATGTAGCAGTGGTCATATATCTTTTTCATGAAAGTCAGGAAATTATGCTTTGGTTCTGGTTTCTCCTCCATTGATGTCTTGTCTGGCAATTTGTAACATTCATCAGGTTCGGCCGTGATAACTTTGTAATACCGTCTCAATCGCATAATATTCTGCACTTCTGCCCAGATTTCAAAACGTCTAACATACGTTCCGGGTGTATATGAAGAAACGTACCCATGTGCGCCAAATAAATCGAAGAACCCTAACTTTCCATGCAACCTCACTATTTTCTCAACCCGCCCCTAACTAGACGTAGTTCAGAGCATGATCTTCCATACAGGCCTTCAGCGCAAATCCCAGTATATTTGAAGAGATTTCATGCGGTGGCAGTCTTTCTTTTCGTCACAGTCGTTCAAATATAACCACGAGGAGCGTTGGATTCATGAGTATTTTGTCACATTCTGCGCATTTTACAACAGATCTACCTACAGTTTCTAGGACGGTGATTTATAGAGTCACATCATCGGTAACAAAGTGTTCCCTCAACATGTGTTACATTCGTCTAGAGGTTCCATGGGCATTGTTTCTTTTCTTGGGATCCTCTGCTGCATGGGTATAATACGTGGACACATTTCTGCCTTGTATTCATGTGCTACCATATCTTGCAGATGGCTAAGCGAAGTTTAAATAATTTGAACTTTAGGCGCCTGATGCACTGAACACAAAGCTTGGTTCATTTCTTTGATCACGAATAAATTCTGAAAACAATGAGAGTAGGGGAGAAAAGGGGTGAATGAGACTGTATGTTCCTATTTATATTTTAAGCCAATGAGATAATAATAATAATAATAATAATAATAATAATAATAATAATAATAATAGTAATGACTTTATTTAAAGAGGATAACACAATTAGCTAAGAACTAACCTACTTTATTTTAGTTGTGTCTCTGAAGCCACTGGATATAATGGGTTTGGAAGAAGGAAATAGAGTGGAAATTTCTAATCTCAACTGAAATAATATTCCAGAGCAAAGTTTCAGAGTATTGGAAATTTAAAAAAAAAAAAAAACATTCCTTATTTGGTTTGTGAATTTTATACTGTTTGGTAGACATTGACCACATGTGGGGAATATTGCCTGGTAGCCTATACTGGAATAGGGATTGCAAATATTCAGAAGCACTATTAGTGGATATCCAGTACATTAATCTAGCTTTTCTCAAACAGGATCAGTCCTTAATTAGTAATATTGTTATATTACCGGCTAAATTTCCCTTGCTTTCCTTCTGGATTGATATAAGCCCAAATGCTCTTTTATGAAGATTTTCCAGCTTTACTATGTTTTTATCATTGAAAGTACCCCATAATGTATTTCAGTAGTCTAAATAGTGTTGAATGTAATTGGTATAAAATAGCTTTCTGCGTCTTTCGTGAAAATAATTTCTTATCCTACTGAGAAGCCATACACCTTAATTTACCTATTTTGTACTGATATGTTTCATATGCTTAGTCCATAACACGTTATCATCTACCAAAACACCAAGTACTGGTAGTCTCTCATGACAGACCATTTGCAAAATAATATCCTTCCATGTCAGACATAGATCATCACTATCAGGAATTTTCCTTTTTTGCCGTGTTGAGATAAGTAATATTTTAGCTTTACCTATATTTACCACCCTGCCATTGCATGTGCACCAGTTGTCCCGTTTTGTTAGGACATTCTGTAAAGATATTTCGAGTTCATGCTTTGTACTTTGGATGTCTGAAAATATTGTGTCATCTGCATAGAGATCTGTAGATGATATTGATGTTCCTTAGTAAAAAAAAGTGGTAGGTCTTTATTACAGAAAATAAATATTAATGGACCTAAGATTGAGCTTTATGGTACTCTATATCTAATTGTTCCCGGTTCACACAGAACATTATGTATATAAACATGTTTTGCTCTCTCGCTTCAGTATGAAGCAGTAAACCATCTAACTGTGCTTTTATCACATTGTAGGTTTTCAGTTTTTTTTCCAAAGGATTTAATGATTCACCATGTCAAAAGATTTCCTGAAATTTAAAAATACAGATCTTATTATGATATCTGGTCAAGTGCGTGAAGCCATTTATCAGTTAGGGAGATCACGTGAGTGTTTATTGTCTAAAGCCTTGACAAGTTTGGTAGTACTGAGATTGACCGGTAGTTATCAACATCATCCTTAGAACAAGATTTGTGAACAGGAGTTACTTTTGCAGTTTACCATCTTTTGGGGACATAAGAGGTTGCAATACTTAAATTTGTCATGAACATTATGCTATTAAAAATAGCAGAAGATGTAATGAGTCTGGACCAATCTGTTCCAGTCTTGTTGATTTCTTGGTACGAAGTTCATTGAGACATTTTTTGACAAAGTTGTATGATACCGGTGGAATAGAAAAACAATCCTCCTTAGAGACTTTGCTGCGGAATAACTTTATCAGTTCATTAAGGTTGTTTTCTATCACTGGTTATTTTAATTTTGTTGTGATGTTCTCGAATGAAATCATTGAAAACATTTGCAATGTGTCTGTGTCATCAGTGACTATGGTGTCATTTACCAGAAAACGAGTGCATTTTATTTGACTGATCTGTGTGTGTTCCTCCAGTGAGTTCATTGAAGACTTTACGAATTTAGTGTGTATTGCTCGTTTTTTCCCAAGCAATGATTCATAATAAGGGATTTTTTAAAGATATATTTCTCTTGTTAGCTATGTAGCAGTTTCAGCACGATGGGGTTGACTTCAAGAGTGGTATTTACATAATTGCGGTCTAATAGATTTGGATACACTTTGGCCAGTTGGAGATTCCCTATTTCTCTCAGCGTTTAACTGTCTTTGTTAGAAATATTAGAAACATTTTTATTTTTGCCTTGATGAGTGCGTTTCTGATGACCTCATTGCGGTCATAATACTCCTCCAGTTTGTACTATACTGCCTTCAGTCATTCTTGCTCGGTTATTCAAATGTACTTGACATGGGATGAGGACTAGTTTCCAGTCCATTCTTCGAATGTGTAGAGTTTTTCACTGATAGCAACACTCTGATGGCGTTATAATTGTGGACTTTTATCCTCTGTAGTTTTCCGGACAGTCTGTGTACTTGAAGAGCATCGTCGTCATATCTGATGCTTCTGTTTGCGAACACTGAGACACACACACAAAATACCATTGTTGAGTAGGTTTGAGTACGGTTGAAAAATGCATTTGGTTTGTGCAATTGGTAGGGAACGAGTGTTATATACATGGACATTTCTTGAACGCGACATCATGTCGTAGCCCTGAATCCGATTGCTGAAATGTGTTCGCATGTGATACTGAATTAGTGTCTCAGTGCATGATGGCCTTTTTTGCAAGCCATGTCTAGGACATTTGTGGTCTTGTAAGGAATGGATCATTGTGATGGCGACTAATATCCATGGTCGTGTGTGCGTAATAAATGCTGAGAAGAGCTATGTGTCTATTTCATGTGATAGAGGCGATGCTCAATATCCGAATTTCCCCTGTCGTTCGGCGGAAGGATTGAGCTGATGTGCATGACGGATTGGGTCTTACAATTTGCAGTTGGACTTGTCTTATTAGGAAATAAAACGGTTCAAAAATTGGGTTTGATGTTACTAACTGGCCATTCTCGTTAATAATTCTTTACTCAAGTCGTACATAATATAGCATATATCTTACAATACATTGCAATTAGCCAACAACTTAAACTACTGATGTTACCACAAATGCTGACTGGGCTGTTGTTACTGTTGTCTATAGTGTGTGGGATTAGATTTTTAACGTAGCTTTAAAAACATTTCAGTCATATAGTTACAATGTCTGCAGTGTGACCGTTTATAGTGATGTCTAGCACTGGGCATCATGCCGCAGACATGTGTCATTATGTCCCACCCTGTCATATTATCCTAACACGAGGCCGCCCAGTCCATCCATTCCATCTAAACTGTTTTATATAAACGTATTGTATGAACAGGTATGTCTAACTACATTAATCTTTACTTAAACATATTTTTTCCAGGGCCTCAACCTGAGCGGAAGGGAAAAATTGTATATGTATATTACATGTATGTATATTATATGTATGTATATTATATGTATGTATATTGCATGTATGTATATGAGAAAACTGGCTTCATACATGTGTTCAGTTTTATTCAATACAGAAGCAGAACAGTTTAACAAATTAGAAGAAACACATGTCGTCAATATTAAAAAAGGAAATGTTTGAAAAAGTAATCGTTTCTAACTCTTTTTCAAGGACTAACTGCTTTGGTCAGTGATAAGAATGTTCCTATTATTATTTTCGGGATATTTTTTCTAAATGATCAACGCATGTGTACAAAGCATGGCAGACTGGTCCTCTAACATGAAGTCAGCATCTGTGCAAACTTAGATGGACATGAAATAATTGTTGAGGACTCTTTTTTGTGATATATATGCATCACATATATACACCACCAGCGTTATAATTTTGTATTCATTTGATATCTGAAACATTTTACATAATATCAAAGATTACATATTTGCTGGAATCTTCAACTACCTCTAAAGATATCAAATAGAAATGAAGCTCATTATGCTAATTTTACTGATTCTTCAAGGTCTTTCTAGTGTGTGTGTGTGTGTGTGTGTGTGTGTGTGATTTAGATTTTAAACGTAGCATTTTACAATTGTCCAGTCATATCGCTTCGATGTCTGCAGTGTGGCACTTCTTAGTGATGTCTAGTACTGTCATCATGCCGCAAACATGTAGCATTATGTCTCACCTAGTCCCAATATCCTGACATCAGACCAACCAGTCCCAACACTAACCTCTTAACGCTGAGCGATAAGTCTTTTGTATGATTAAGCCGGGGTTTGAACCCTTGACCTTTAGCACCAGAGGCTGACGCTCTAACCACTTAAACACTGGAAGTGTCTCACGCTAGACATCGTAGCGATATGACTGAACAATTGTTAAAGCTACGTTAAAAATCCTAATCAAAGAAACAAGCAAAATAAATTGAGAATACTGGTTTAAAACCCTTTTTTCTTATGTCACTGACTCAAATAACAACATCAAATTAATTATTCCATACTCAAGAAAATACTGAATCATTTGAGAGAGATTTAATTTGATATACCAGATCTTTCCCATTATAAGAGATCTCTATATCACCATAGCTTTTTAACATGATATTAAGTTCTAAAACGGAAACTCTCTATTTACCAATATTCAAGTTTAAAATTTTGAAGATATTAATTTTCAATTTTTCATTAGTGGGTATCTCACTGTAACGAGGCCAATGTGTATTGGAAAGTAACCAACCGTCAAACTAACCAACCAGCTTTGATTACACAAGTTGCACATTCTTTGATGCCGAGACCTGGATAACTCAGGCAGTAATACTAGTTGGTCTTTGCAATAAGCAACGAAAATTGTGGACCAGATAAGGGTCAACATTTTATCTAGAAAGTGAGTAGCAAGGATATCAATGAAACATTATTACTGACACAAAGGCAGAGTAAAAGTAAACGTGACCAAGCCCTTGCATGTATTGCTTTATTCTTATTGTTTAGCTACTAATGAGCTTTAATGTTACCTTTTAAATATTAATTTATGTCTTCTTTTACAATCTTTACATAAAGAAAATAACACTCAAAATCTGAAACGTATCGATCTTGTATAATATTATTATTTCTGAGTTGAAATAATTAGTAATATCCACACTACATCTATTGCTGTCTTATACCCCAAAATATGGCAGCTATTACAAGACTCAAATTCAGTTGTCCTTATGATGGTATTATCCATGTTTAATTATTATCTTAGATGTGCAATGAAGATAACGACTAAAGTGAGTATGAGTTTGAACAATGAATATGTGAGCCTATCCTGGAGCTCGCAAATTTATCGCAACTGTGCGGTTTACTTTGCTTGGTTGATAAGTGATGTCTTTCGTTGATACTGTTGCCATTATTTATAACATTTGTTGAAAGATTAATTGCCAAGCTTGCTACACCCCATCAGCAAATTTACAACATAGAAGATATTTTAGAGAAACATATCTTAATGTGGAACTTCTGGTTCTAATTTTGGGGCAAGAATAATATTTTTCTTGTACTTGCTGAAGTTGCCATAAGCCCAAAATTTACGATTATTTTCTCTGAATTTGTGCGGACTATATTAACAATGCAGCAAATACAGATATCGCGTCTCTTTGGTCTAAGTAAAATTGACAAAAACAGTCAATCACAGAAGCCATTAAGAAAATTTACATTCAATTGCAGTGATTTTTAATGTTTGTCTTTGACCTGTGATATTCTCTTTCTGGATAAACTACAGTATTAACCTATCATATATGGTCTTGATTCTGTGTTGCTTTATACATTCTTTGTTCAATCATTGTTACCAGTCAATGCTCATAAAATACGTAACAGGAAAGAGTGTAAAATGTAACAAATGATTTATTTCCCTAGAATACAAACTGAAAAATGAGAAAAAGAACATTATTACGAATTAAATCCAAAAATAATTTAAGAATTAAAGACACAAGTAATGTAATAAAACGTCCTGAATGAAACTCAGTTCAAGTCCCGGGTCTGTTGTAGCCTTTAAAGTACTGATACTCTTGTTGAATCACATACTTCTTCCATGTTTGCATTCAGAATAAATTCCACTGAAATTTTGTCAGAGCAGATTTGTATTTCCAGAGAAAATAATCACTTAAATTCAATAATTCGACGAAAATAAAATTTAACCAAAACTGGTCAAAACATAATACATCTTAAAGTGCTAAATGTTAAAGCACAAGTACTAAAATCCTCACAGCCACATGTTAATATAGGTCTTGGCTTGAACTCACGTAACATTAGTTTTGTCTTCTAAAAACAACCATTACCTAAAGAAGAAAATAAAACTTCCAGAATAATCTAATGAGCCTTGTTCATTTTACAACACAATATCCTATAAAATTCAATTAGGAATCTCTAAAACCCTGACCCTGAACAACATATTTATCCTTCTTTGTTTCCCTGAATAATAATCCTGATAATAAGCTCATACACATCAAGAATAATGAAAATATTTTTATTTGTTTACAAAATGAAATAATAAACAAAAGTAAAAAACGAAAACAAATCAAGGAGAAATGAACTCAATTTCGGACAAGGTCAGGTCCAGCAAACAATGTTACATTAAAATAGCGTTTAATGATATAACAGAGAAGCAATTAAATTAAATATATTAAATTAAATATGCATAACAATATATTAATAATATTTAATCTTGTGAAGAAGAAAAAAACGAGTGTTATTTTGCGATTTCAAAACAGCCGGTTATAAATAGGCTACGAAAATATCAATTTACCAGTTGCAGGGTCATGTGGCATAATTGTTTTGAAATTCTACTTTTTTTACTGAAACATATTCTACACAAAAATAAAATGGCTATAAGCTTAATGACAAAATCTTCTTAGTAAATCTATCCTTTTTTCAAACAACACGTAAAATCGGGAATTCAGTATACATCACTATAAACTGCATTCTGCAGACATCGTAGCGATATGACTGATTTTTGTTTTATAAAGCTACGCTAAAAATACCAATCACAACAAAATCAAAACCCATCGTAATATATAAATATGTACATGCTTAAAAAGAGAACAATCAATATATCGCATATATATATCGCATCCACATTTGCAAAACAATATCATCAAAAGTAGCAGGTGTAAATCCAAACATAAAGACAAAATTATTATTACTTTTTACTGGAGAAATATTGATAAAGTTTGTGACGCGATTCTCCTTTTGCTGAATATTGTTAGCCGCTGCTTTTGCAAATTAAAAGCAAACACGTTGCGAACCTCATGTTGAATATTGCTCACATCATTCTAAATTTATCCAAAAATGTCGACAGTTGCGGCAAACACTATTGATAGTAGTCTGCTATATAATGCAATAGTTATGGTCGTTGTATGGAAAACGATGTTCAAGGTCGACTATTACAGCAAACACTGTTGATAGTAAGTAGTCTGCTATATAATGCAATAGTTATGGTCGTCGTATGGAAAACAATGTTCAAGGTCGACTATTACAGCAAACACTATTGATAGTAAGTAGTCTGCTATATAATGCAATAGTTATGGTCGTCGTATGGAAAACAATGTTCAAGGTCGACTATTACAGCAAACACTATTGATAGTAAGTAGTCTGCTATATAATGCAATAGTTATGGTCGTCGTATGGAAAACAATGTTCAAGGTCGACTATTACAGCAAACACTATTGATAGTAAGTAGTAATGTTCAAGGTCGACTGTTACAGCAATACCATTGATAGTAAGTAGTCTGCTATATAATGCAATAGTTATGATTGTCGTATGGAAAACGATGTTCAAGGTCGACTGTTACGGCAAACACTATTGATAGTAGCCTGCTATAGCGAACATTGAATGTCGTCTTTTATGGCAACAACACTGAGTCGTCTGCAGCATCAAACAACACTGATAGTCTTCTATTTTAAACGGAGTAAAAATGGTTAGGAGACATACGCACACGTACACAAACTGAAATAATTAGATTAGCACTTACATCGTCAG
Source organism: Unio delphinus (assembly GCA_029339505.1). NCBI lineage: Eukaryota > Metazoa > Mollusca > Bivalvia > Unionida > Unionidae > Unio > Unio delphinus. The sequence continues at coordinate 1,793,200 of JAQISU010000109.1, read as the reverse complement.
TGGAGCGATCGATATAAATGGAAATTTCCGTAAAGGTACTTAAAAGGTTTTAAGTAATAATGTCTGTTGCTTTTGTCATATGCTGCTTCGTGGAAGTGTTTGTGTGTGTGTGTGTGTGTGTGTGTGTGTGTCTGTCTGTCTGTCTGTCTGTCTGTATATGTGGAATCACATCACAATTTATTATTTCCAGTTCAGTACTATGTAGTTCTAGTCTATTTTTAGAACATTTTTTCCTCTCATTTTGGTGGTGATAGGAGAGTTATATTGTTGCATTTTTGGTAGGGATTTAAAGGTAATTGTTTATTCTTGAGAATATGAGCTGAGAGAGTGGTTGTCAGTGTGTATTTTGGTGACAGTGCACATGGAGTAATAAGGCCTTGGTGATGATCCGGAAGTGAAATATGTGTTCTGTGTACATGCTGTTCTGTTTACAGTGCAGCCGCTCAAAAAAATGACGGTGAACCCTTGACAAGAACTTCACCGTGAAGTCATCGTTGGTTGTATTTTAGATTAACATATGATTTGTATTGATTGTCACACGGTTGAAAGGTCAGTACTGAGAAATATATGTAGATAATATATAGTAAAATTAATTGTGATGTATGTCCATGTGTGTGTCAGTATATATATATATATATATATATATATATATATATATATATATATATATATATATATATATATATATATAATTTAGCGAAAGAGAGGGGGGTCGGAGTGTGGAAGAAAACTGCACATTTGAATTGCAAGCACTCAAATAATTATTACCTCAAGAATTAGACTTTTAAGTACTAGCTAATTTATACCTATTACCCCAGTGAGCAAACAGAGAAATATGCGCCTGACAGTGAGTTTTAACATCTGCTTGTAATTTTAAAGCCAAGGCTCTGTTATCAGAACTCGTGGATTTTTTCTTGCAGTTGCCAGAGACACCCGGCGAAAGTAAACCTTGTCTAGTATACAATAGTTTCATAATGTTAGTAATATTAAATAACTCGATCAAAGCCGACAAGGAGGTGGGATCAATCCCCAGGGCCCAGGATAGAAGGGGGCCCGAGCCGAACAATACCTCTGAATTTTGTAAAAGAAATGTATTGTTTGAACGAGAACTAAGAGATGCCCGAGTATTTCATATCCCAGGGTCCATGATTGCTGTATATGGCTCTGATCGCGATTGCTAAACGACTTATTTAGTACCGGGTCAATATTCTGTGCATATAAGAAAAATTAAAAGAAAAAATATACATATTAAAGACTGTTTGGTTTATTGTTTTCTTGCCGTAACTAACCAGTGAACACATACTATGTAATGCACGGCATACACATTTTAAAATAGCTAAAAATAAGAAAACAACAAAAGGACTCATTTGTTTTCATAAATTATAATGATGAACATGATGATGGTAATATTGATGCAACGATGATAACCGTAACACTTGCAAGAACAGTGACAAAGATAAAGATGCTGGGCTGTAAAGTATCTCTATCATATTATTTGTAAAGCTTGAAATGATGACAGTAGAACGAAAAACAATAGTAATACTAGCACTACTAACATTGTAAGCAATAGCAATACTAGCATTATAAGCAATACTAGCAGCAGTAGTATTAGCATTAGCAATGTTAGTAATAGCAATACAAGCAATACTAAGATTAGCACTAGCAATGTTAGTAATAGCAATACTAGCAGTAGCATTATTATTACTAGCAATAGTAGTAATATTAATACTAGCAATGGTAGTAAAAACAGTACTAGCAATAGTTATAACAATAGTGCTAGCAATAGTAGTACAAATATTACTAGCAATAGTAGTATTAACGGTACTAAACTGGTAGTAATATTAGTACTAACAAGAGCTGTAATAGTAGTACTAGCAGTAATAGTAATAATGGTGAAAGAAATGATTTTAATAGCAGTAATAGCACTATTATTAATAACAGTGCTAACAATGATAGCAATATTAGTGCCAGCAATAGTTGTGATACTAGCAATAATAGTACTAGCATTACTAGCAGTAAGAGTAATAGTACTACTAGCAATAGTAAGAAAATTACTACTAGCTAGAACAGTTATATTACTACTAGTAATTGTAGTAATTGTACTATTAACAATAGTGGTAATAATTCTACCAGCAGTGCTAGAAATAGTAATAATAGTTATAGTACTAGCAATAGTAAAAAAGGCAACATAATAACAGCTTCATGTTCTCTGATGGTCTTTATCTCCTGAAATTTTCTTTCATTTTCTACTAAAAACAGTACAAAAAATGGTATTAATATTAGTAGTAGTACTTATAGTAGTACAACAATAATAGTAATAGTAGTACAACAAAAATAGTAATATCAGTACTAGCAACATTAGTAATAGCAGCACTAGCAGTAGTAATAGTAGTGCTAGCAATAGCAGTAACAACAGTACTAGCAATAGTAGTATTAATATTACTAGCAACAGTAGTAATACTACTACTGTCAATAGTAGTAATAATAGTAATAGCAGTAATAATAGTACTAGCAATAGTAGTAATAATTGTACTAATTCTAGTAGTAATAATAGTACTAACACTAGTAGTAATAATAGTACTACCAATAGTAGTAATAATAGTACTAGCACTAGTAATAGTACTAACACTAGTAGTAATAATAGTACTAACACTAGTAGTAATACTAGTACTAACACTAGTAGTAATAATAGTACTTACACTAGTAATAGTACTAGCACTAGTAGTAATAATAGTACTAACACTAGTAATAATAATAGTACTAACACTAGTAATAATAATAGTACTAACACTAGTAATAATAATAGTACTAACACTAGTAATAATAATAGTACTAACACTAGTAATAATAATAGTACTAACACTAGTAATAATAATAGTACTAACACTAGTAATAATAATAGTACTAACACTAGTAATAATAATAGTACTAACACTAGTAATAATAATAGTACTAACACTAGTAATAATAATAGTACTAACACTAGTAATAATAATAGTACTAACACTAGTAATAATAATAGTACTAACACTAGTAATAATAATAGTACTAACACTAGTAATAATAATAGTACTAACACTAGTAATAATAATAGTACTAACACTAGTAATAATAATAGTACTAACACTAGTAATAATAATAGTACTAACACTAGTAATAATAATAGTACTAACACTAGTAATAATAATAGTACTAACACTAGTAATAATAATAGTACTAACACTAGTAATAATAATAGTACTAACACTAGTAATAATAATAGTACTAACACTAGTAATAATAATAGTACTAACACTAGTAATAATAATAGTACTAACACTAGTAATAATAATAGTACTAACACTAGTAATAATAATAGTACTAACACTAGTAATAATAATAGTACTAACACTAGTAATAATAATAGTACTAACACTAGTAATAATAATAGTACTAACACTAGTAATAATAATAGTACTAACACTAGTAATAATAATAGTACTAACACTAGTAATAATAATAGTACTAACACTAGTAATAATAATAGTACTAACACTAGTAATAATAATAGTACTAACACTAGTAATAATAATAGTACTAACACTAGTAATAATAATAGTACTAACACTAGTAATAATAATAGTACTAACACTAGTAATAATAATAGTACTAACACTAGTAATAATAATAGTACTAACACTAGTAATAATAATAGTACTAACACTAGTAATAATAATAGTACTAACACTAGTAATAATAATAGTACTAACACTAGTAATAATAATAGTACTAACACTAGTAATAATAATAGTACTAACACTAGTAATAATAATAGTACTAACACTAGTAATAATAATAGTACTAACACTAGTAATAATAATAGTACTAACACTAGTAATAATAATAGTACTAACACTAGTAATAATGATAGTACAAACAATAGTTAAGAGGCATCGGCGTAACAGTTTGACATTACTGTTTTTGGTTGTTGTCTCATAAATGTTTCTTTTAATTCTTACTAATTCCATTTTGAGTGTCATTATATGCAATGCTGTTTGGTTCAGATCACGTTACTGTTCTCGTTCTGCAACCTTGCGACTGTAATCGGACTTTATACTAAAATATTTGTAACTTTTTGAATAGCGAGAACAGTGCCAACAACCAGTTTGTTATGTGCCCCCACCCCAACCTATCCATATCCAATCATACCGTTACCACAATAACTATGCTTGTTGATACGAGATCAATGCGATAATTTAGGAATAAGAGAATACTCATTTCTTGTTTTCCATATTTGATCACTTTTTACATATCAAGAGTTTTAAGAAGCACTCTTTAATGCGTTTCTCATTACTAATATCATTCCAATAAACATAACATTTGTATTATTTTTCAGAAATACATTAGGTTCAGTTGTTACTTTGAGCTAACATAGTGTATTTAAGTGGAAAAGTTGTCTGCATTGAAATATTTGGCATGAGACGCATTAACCTTTCTGTTGCTAGGCTCTTGTCTAAATATTATGGATATATTAAGAAAGTATCGCACAACTAAGAGGATTTGGTTGAGCGGAAAGCATCATTAATTCAGAAATTGAAGATGACATTTCTTTATTATGGTGAACTTCTTAACTTCAATGCAACATGTATGTAGAGGTTGCACTTACTTGTCTTCAGTAGTTGTTTGGATGGTGTTCCACAAAGGTCTACATTGGGACCATTCTTTTTTTTTAATTTTGACTAAAGATCTTCCATTTACTACTAAGAACTCCAATACCGATTTGTTTGTAGATGACACAACATGACATGCTTAAATACCATCTATTTGAAGTATACAACAGTTGAAGAATTGTATAGGCATAATGAAATGCTTCTAAATCAAAAAGAATAATAACCACAGTTTAAAAATTGCTCTCATATAGGAAAGGAAAGTTATAGAAATTTTCACAATTTAAATGCTGGAATATTATTTTCTGTGATTCAACAAAGATCTTTTGACACATCAGTACAATGCAGACCACAGCATAAGTGATCACTTTCCATTTTGGATTAAATTGGGATTAGAACTCAGTTTCATTAGGACTTTTTATTCCTAGGACTTCTATTTTTTAATTCTTGGATTAGTTTTGGATTTGATTCATAAAACCATCAGTTTTTTACTTCTCATTTTTACCTTCTTTTTCTGGGAAATACATTTTATTTGCTCAATTTTGCAAAGCTTGCTATGCAGATTGATATTCAGTGAGACTTATAGATTTGTGCTGTATAGAGGTAACCAGTATAGACAGGTTTTACTGTTGAATTTAAACAGCTCTAGTGATACATTATACTGCTGTTATTTTTTAAGCTGTGTTTATTTACAAGAAGATCTGCCATCTTATGAAACTCAGTAACTTAGATTTTTGTGCAATATGGTCTTGACAGCTTAGATTTTTGTGCAATATGGTCTTGACAGCTTAGATTTTTGTGCGATATGGTCTTGACAGCTTAGATATTTGTGCAGTATGGTCTTAATATTTCAGCTATTGTGTGATTTGGTTATGTTGACAGCTCAGATGCTAGCATGATGTGGAGTTGGCATCTCAGACGTTAATGTGACATACACAGTCTTGACGTCTCATATGTTAATGTAACATACATCTCATATGTTAATGTGACATACACAGTCTTGATGTCTCATATGTTAGTGTGACATACAGTCTTGACATCTCAGATATTAGTGTGACATACACAGTCTTGACAAGTCGGATATTAGTGATATGGTTTTGATATCTCATATATTAGTGTGATATGGACTTGACAGCTCAGATGTTCCCTTGACAGCTTTGATGTTACCATGATGAGTTCTTGAAGGTGGAGGCTTCCAGAGAGCCTTGTAAGGTTGACCATGTACCCTTACACATCACTGAATTCAATACCACTGAGGTGCAAAGCAAGTACATTCCTGCATTGCTCTCCTGGCTACCATCATATTTGTTAGTGGTTTTATAATGTAATGGAGCTATTACTTACTCAAGATTTCAGCTGTCGCAAGCTAGTCTATCTCTATGTATTTGGTTTTTGTATGCCTGCCATAAGACGGAGCATGTTAATGTTGTGATTTTATCCTTCCATCTCTCTGTTGATTACCAATTTCATTTTCACACAGTAAATTGAGTAGTCCAAAATCTACAGTTATCATATTTTTTGAATGGCTTGCATGTGGGGTAAGGAAGAACCCTATGGTCAGTGTGATAAATGAAAGGACATAGAAGATTTTTGCACAATAACATTAGTTCTGCATCACATACCTGAACCAAACCTTGCGGATACCTTGCACTTGCATTTATTAAGAAAGGTATTACTTTTGAGGTCATAAGACATGGTCACTGTGACTGAAAAAAGAAACCCTTTTTTCTGAACAAACATTTCAGTTACCTGTGTGGGAACTATTAAACATGTAATGTGGTTTCCATGGTACTTTTGTTTATATCATTTGCCTAAGCTTATATTTCCCTTATTTTTATTAATATTGTTCAGTTGTAATGGTTAGTTGTAATGGCCAATGTTTACAGTTAGAACTAGTTGCTACATGTTTCAGCTGTTATTGGATTGGAAGATCATCTAGCTTTAGACTTTCAATGTAGTTAAACATATTCATGTTAGCATACAAGAGCTTTTTTTCATTTTCTACGCACTTAAGAAAAAAATCCATGAAGGACATGATACTTTGGTAAAAGAATGAACATTTTCTTAGTTAAATACAGTACTTCAATAGCAGAACTTAAATTTATATTTCGTGTAATTACAGGTCCAAGTTTACTGCTCCCAAGGCAAAGTCCAGATGTGTCCATAGTTGTCTCCCTTACCTGTCGCCTTGTGCAGAAAGAATCCCTGGCATTTCATTGGTGTAGTTCTAAAGCAAAGCAGTTCCTTACAAGCTGGTCTGTAGCTAACTTCCTGCTTGTCTCACAGACTGACCTCAAGGTGAGTTTAGTTTTTTCTTAATCTCGTTATCATATTTAAGCGATGTATAAAGATAGCTATTCATCAAAGATAGTTTTTTTGTGCATCATTCATACACAGGATATGAGAGAGAGAGAGAGAGAGAGAGAGAGAGAGAGAGAGAGAGAGAGAGAGAGAGAGAGAGAGAGAGAGAGACTCAGTCTAACATGTTTTGTATTTACTGGCAGTTATTGGATTTGGAGCTAGTGATTTTATTTCATATTTTTTTTAATTACCTACTTCATTTGTTCACCTGAGATGAGTCCATAAATCATAATCATAATAATTTTTAATTGCGTATCCAACATTAATGCATAGAAGACAGCCTTGCATTTGTTATGGATATTTGGGTTAGATGACAAAATATATAAACTAATAAATATATTCCCTAAGTAAGGGGAAGCAAATCTTTAGTGGAGGCACCTGAAAACATACCACCATTCAGTTGCGTATTTCTGTCAATCCATTAGACCAATAAAAAGAAAGAAATTGACAAATTAAATTAGATATTTAGCAAATATTTCAGCATCTTTTATTTTTGTAAATGCTCTAAGCTGAATTCAGTGGTTGATCTAAGTTTAATGAATTCAGTGGTTGATCTAAGTTTATTGAATTTATTGATTGATCTAATTTTAATGAATTCAGTGGTTGCATCTAAGTTTATTGAATTTGGTGGTTGTATCTAAGTTTAATGAATTCAGTGGTTGATCTAAGTTTAATGAATTCAGTGGTTGATCTAAGTTTATTGAATTTATTGATTGATCTAATTTTAATGAATTCAGTGGTTGCATCTAAGTTTATTGAATTTGGTGGTTGTATCTGCGTTTAATGAATTCAGTGGTTGCATCTAAGTTTAATGAATTCAGTGGTTGATCTAAGTTTAATCAATACAGTGGTTGATAAAAGTTTAATTAATTCAGTGGTTGATCAAAGTTTAATGAATTTTGTGGTTCATCTAAGTTTAATGAATTCAGTGGTTGATCAAAGTTTAATGAAATCAGTGGTTGATCAAAGTTTAATGAATTCAATTGATCTAAGTTTAATTAATTCAGTGTTTGATCTAAGTTTAATCAATTCAGTGGTTGATCTAAGTTTAATCAATTCAGTGGTTGATAAAAGTTTTATTAATTCAGTGGTTGATCAAAGTTTAATGAATTCAATGGTTGATCTAAGTTAAATGAATTCAGTGGTTGATCTAAGTTTAATGAATTTTGTGGTTCATCTAAGTTTAATGAATTCAGTGGTTGATCGAAGTTTAATTAATTCAGTGGTTGATAAAAGTTTAACTAATTCAGTGGTTGATCTAAGTTTAATGAATTTTGTGGTTCATCTAAGTTTAATGAATTCAGTGGTTGATCGAAGTTTAATTAATTCAGTGGTTGATAAAAGTTTAATTAATTCAGTGGTTGATCTAAGTTTAATGAATTTTGTGGTTCATCTAAGTTTAATGAATTCAGAGGTTGATCAAAGTTTAATGAATTCAATTGATCTAAGTTTAATGAATTTTGTGGTTCATCTAAGTTTAATGTATTCAGTGGTTGATCAAAAATTAATTAATTCAGTGGTTGATCAAAGTTTAGTGAATTCAATGGTTGATCTAAGTTTAATGAATTTTGTGGTTCACCTAAGTTTAATGTATTCAGTGGTTGATCAAAGTTTAATTAATTCAGTGGTTGATCAAAGTTTAATGAATTCAATGGTTGATCTAAGTTTAATGAATTCAGTGGTTGATCTAAGTTTAATGAATTTTGTGGTTCATCTAAGTTTAATGAATTCAGTGGTTGATCGAAGTTTAATTAATTCAGTGGTTGATAAAAGTTTAATTAATTCAGTGGTTGATCTAAGTTTAATGAATTTTGTGGTTCATCTAAGTTTAATGAATTCAGAGGTTGATCAAAGTTTAATGAATTCAATTGATCTAAGTTTAATGAATTTTGTGGTTCATCTAAGTTTAATGTATTCAGTGGTTGATCAAAAATTAATTAATTCAGTGGTTGATCAAAGTTTAGTGAATTCAATGGTTGATCTAAGTTTAATGAATTTTGTGGTTCACCTAAGTTTAATGTATTCAGTGGTTGATCAAAGTTTAATTAATTCAGTGGTTGATCAAAGTTTAATGAATTCAATGGTTGATCTAAGTTTAATGAATTCTGTGGTTGATCTAAGTTTAATGAATTTTGTGGGTCATCTAAGAATAATGAATTCAGTGGTTGATCAAAGTTTAATTAATTCAGTGGTTGATCAAAGTTTAATGAATTCAATGGTTGATCTAAGTTTAATGAATTCAGTGGTTGATCTAAGTTTAATGAATTTTGTGGTTGATCTAAGTTTCATGAATTCATTGATTGATGTAATTTTAATGAATTCAGTGGTTGCATCTAACTTTATTGAATTTGGTGGTTGATCTAAGTTTAATGAATTAGGTGGTTGTATCTAATTTTAATGAATTCAGTGGTTGCATCTATGTTTATTGAGTTTGGTGGTTTATCTAAGTTTAATGAATTTGGTGGTTGTATCTAAGTTAAATGAATTCAGTGGTTGCATCTTCTTTTACCAGCTTCTCACAGATGAAAGTCAGAAAATTTCAATGCATCTTCAGACTTATTGTAAGGCAAGACGGGGACATCCAGAAAATATGACTGTCAATCATGTATCACTGTACCTTGACCAGATTAAAGATCACCTGGACCAGGTTGGAGATAAATTACAGGTAAGCTAAAAGAAGAGTATAACAATTTTCTGCTGACCTGTATTGTACCACTGGAAGCAAAAAAACACAGAAAATATTCATGCAGCTCTCTAGATTTGTTATCTTTATTGAATGTATATTTATTTGTACAATAAATGGTGTAAAGATATACCGGGTAGCTGCCACTTGTCCTGTTTTTTCCGTATTTGTCCTGTATTTTGGACCTGACTATGGGTGTACGTTTTTTGCAAAGAAAATACGTTTTTTAATTTAAAAAATAATAATAAATTATTTGGTTCATTCAAAATCAAGGCTACCCTGCTTGTCGTTTTCGTCATATTGGATTTAGCAAATAGTTACTGCTGTCGCTGTATCTTATCTTTGTAATATTCAGCTTTTATTCATGTTAACTAGGAAAGCTGAATATTCAGAATTTTCTCCAGGAAAAAGAGAAGGAAACAACTGGAAGGACAATTGTGCCATCTTGTGTAGATTTGTGAAACCATATAGTAAAGAAGAAAACTTGATATTTTGCAAATTGTGTAATGTGAATTTGCTATTGCTGTATTAGGCATGGAGGTGCCGATGAAATACAAAAGCACGAAAAAGCTAATAAACATCGGCTTCCTGCTTCATCACACACAGCTCAGCCTGAACTCACGACGTATATAAATACCAGAGAGGACCTTAATGTAATTCATTCGAAATTCGATTTATTAAATTTCTTTTAGAAATGAACCTTTTACTTTCAGTTACTAGTGTTGCTGGTGAGTTATTTTGGACACGTTTTCCAAACAGTAAAATTGCATAGGATAACTCTTATGCTTGAGCGAAAACAGTTCAATAAAAAAATCACAGAATTGAGATCATGATTGAAAATTGGTACATTGAAATCAATGATTGTAAGAAAGAAAACAAGGTGTGGAAAAGACTCCTATAAACAGCCTCTGTCTGAGTGTGTTGAAATAGGGCACCTTCTGAATGGGCGCCCAAATGGAACATGGTGCCCGTCCAGAAGGTACAAATGTGCAACACATGCATCTTTGACATTAAATAATTTTGTAAGGCACTGTCCTACTTTACTGATGGTTGTATATGTTGTAAATAGTTTCATATACATTAAAATTTTAAAAATCAGTATTTGTTCCTGAAAATCAGTATTTTTGTCACAAGTAGTCTGTATTTTTGTCACATGTAGTCAATATTTTTGTCACAAGTAGTCAGTATTTTTGTCACAAGTAGTCAGTATTTTTGTCACAAGTAGTCAATATTTTTGTCACAAGTAGTCAGTATTTTTGTCACAAGTAGTCAATATTTTTGTCACATGTAGTCAATATTTTTGTCACAAGTAGTCAGTATTTTTGTACTCTGGGATTGGCAGCTATGTAAAGATTCATCAGTGAACATCAATATTATGTTTCATTTTGCCAATGAATGTAACAGTAGAAATTAGTAATCACCCACTGCAAAAAAAAAAAGAACAAGAGAAAGACATGCATGTAGTTGCCTGTAAAGAGAGAGTTATCAGTGCTCAGAGCAATGACGAAGAGCAAGAATATTCAAATATATCAGTTTGATAATTGGTGTCATTCTATTTTTAACGGTATAGGTGAGGTAAATTTGTAACAAAACTGATATGGATATCCAATTGTATCACCATCATTATTATTTACAAAGGTCTCATAAATGTTTATGATCCTTTTTAACTTTATTTTTGTATTTACATATTTGGGTCTTAGTTGTTATGCCTTTTTTTCTGTCATGATTTTATTTTTACCCTGGAGATGAAAATTGTTGAGTTGTACTGATTTTCACTCATTGTTTCTGTCCTCCTACATGCATGCAGACTAACTTTACAACAGATTAGCCATTTGTCATGCATGCAGACTAAATTTACAATAGATCAGTCATTTGTCATGCATGCAGCCCAAATTTCCAGTACGTTAGTCATTTGTCATGCATGCAGACCAAATTTCCAGTACTTTAGTCATTTGTCATGCATGCAGATTAAATTTACAACAGTTCAGTCATTTGCCATGTGTGCAGACTAAATTTCCAGTACTGGATGCATTTGCCATGCATGCAGACTAAATTTCCAGTACTTAAAGCATGTGCCATGCATGTATACTAAATTTCCAGTACTCTAGGCATTTGCCATGGATGCATACTAAATTTCCAGTACCTGAGTCATTTGTTATGCATGCAGTGTAAACTTTCCAGTATGCAAGTCATTTGCCAGTGAATGCAGACTAAATTTCCAGTGCTCAAGGCATTGGTCTATGCATACAGACTCAATTTCCAGTACTCGGGAGCATTTGTCATGCTTGCAAATTAATCAATATCAACTTGATTCTCATGCAGATCACATTGGAAGTTCAGTTTTGCAATGTGTATTGTGTTAAAGTCTCCAAACATATGGGGATAAGTAATGCTTCATTTGCTTTGTATTTTGATGTATATCATGCCTCAGATTTTAGCATGATACACAGCACTGGTACAAAAATATATCAATTTTTGGGATAACATGTTAATGCAGAAACTGATTTGCATAGAAACGGTGGTGGTGGTAGTTAGATTGGAAGAAGTTAGGCCCATAAATGTTATAATGAAAATATAATTAAGTCTCAGATTATAAAGCGTTATAGCTAGTTTTGCCTTTTGCCATTCAGTTAGTAATCTATATTGTACACCTTACAGATACTTGGATTGGACAGCGCATAAATATATTCCATGATTAAGGGGAAGCAACTCTTTAGTAGGATGCACTTGGAAACAGGTTCACATTTATTTGTAGGTTTCCACCATTCCAGGAGATCAATAAGAGCAAAAGATGTTCTCATAAAGATCTCATTATTTAGTGTACCAATCTTTCTGTGAAAGTAAATATTTTCTGAGTTTGTCGGGTGATGATTTACCTTGTACCCATTATTAAAATATACTCATCAGTATGTTTTTGGAGTAGGTCATTAGCATGTTCCTTCCCAGCAAAAATCATTTAAGGGATTTGCAATGTGATATTATATTATATTATATTATATTATATTATATTATATTATATTATATTATATTATATTATATTATATTATATCTGAAAAATCGTTATTTTGAAGCATTTATAATTTGAGGTCTTTTTCTCAACAGTCTGTATTGGCCAAATCCATGCAGATGTTCAGCAGTAGTTGTACTAAAGCAACTTATGAATATTTCCAGGCTCACATGCCCACTGGCAAGGTGTGGAGACTGAAGGCAGGAGCAGGTAATTGCAGGATTTATGCCTTTGAGTAAAATATTTTTTTTACCAGTATAGGTGTTTGTGGAATTTTAACAGCTCTTTCTACCAACAGAATGCATAATTTCAGCAACTTTTCACTTGAAATGTTTCAACAGGTGTTCATTTCAAATGTACCAAAAAAGTGTTCACTTAAGATGTTCCAACAGGTCTTCACTTAAGATGATCCAACTGGTGTCCGCTTCAAATGTTCCAGCAAGTTTTATCATCTTTAATATCTATGTCATGAATAAATAATAAATATATTGTGCAAAACAAAGTGGTTCAGTCTTACACCTATCACAGCTAAACAGGTAAGGATATTTGAAAAAGAGCTGTGATTAGAAATGTAAACACAAATTCCAACAATAAAAAAACACACACACACACATATGCTGTATGTCAGTCGTAATATGATAATGCTCAAGATAATGTATTTTATTTATAACACAGTCTGTTACTTTGTAGCAAATTTTCTTTATTTCCTTTTTGAAAAATTCTTCCTTTAATTATCTTATGATATTTCAGTTTCAGATTAATATGGAATTGTGCATGGATAACATTATTTAGTTGTCAGTGACAGGTTTACCTGTTTGACATTATGTAATCATGCTTATTAAAATGCTTATTAAATAAGAGTTTACTTGTTTAACATCATGTAATCATGCTTATTAAATAAGTGTTGTCTGACATCATGTAATCATGTTTATTAAATAAGATTTTACTTTTTTGACATTATGTAATCATGCTTATAAAAAAATGTTATACTTGTCTGACATGTAATCATGATTATTAAATAAGGGTATACTTGTCTGACATGTAAACATGTTTATTAAATAAGGGTATACTTGTATGACATGTAATCATGCTTATTGAATAAGGGTATGCTTGTCTGACTTGTAATCATGCTTATTAAATAAGGGTATACTTGTCTGACTTGTAATCATGCTTATTAAATAAGGGTATACTTGTCTGACTTGTAATCATGCTTATTAAATAAGGGTATACTTGTCTGACAATTATGCTTTTTTCTCGTTACAGAGGTGCCTAAGGAGCACAACCTGTACATGGAACATGCCTTGGAAACCATTTTGGAACCGGTGCTGGAGGGAGTGAGTAAATTAAAACAAGCATCCCAGCTTAGTGTTGCTACCATGGCAACAGTGGCTTTTGCTGATGCACTGTCAAATTTCATTTTGAAGGAAAAGATCAAATTTAGGTAGTGTATACAATATTCTGTAGTCAAGCACACCACTTTATTAGATTTGAGTAATGGAAGAACTCATTACCTATTTCAGAATTTAGAAAGAACAATGAATATATCACTAGAACTTGACTTGGTCCATTACTTTTTACATCACTAGAACTTGACTTGGTCCATTAATTTTCACATCACTAGAACTTGACTTGGTCCATTGCTTTTTACATCACTAGAACTTGACTTGGTCCATTACTTTTACATCACTAGAACTTGACTTGGTCCATTACTTTTTACATCACTAGAACTTGACTTGGTCCATTACTTTTTACATCACTAGAACTTGACTTGGTCCATTACTTTTTACATCACTAGAACTTGACTTGGTCCATTACTTTTTACATCACTAGAACTTGACTTGGTCCATTACTTTTTACATCACTAGAACTTAACTTGGTCCATTACTTTTTTACATCACTAGAACTTGACTTGGTCCATTGCTTTTTACATCACTAGAACTTGACTTGGTCCATTACTTTTACATCACTAGAACTTGACTTGGTCCATTACTTTTTACATCACTAGAACTTGATTTGGTCCATTACTTTTTACATCACTAGAACTTGACTTGGTCCATTACTTTTTACATCACTAGAACTTGACTTGGTCCATTACTTTTTACATCACTAGAACTTGACTTGGTCCATTATCATTTACATCACTAGAACTTGACTTGGTCAATTGCTTTCTTAATCACTGAAACTTGACTTATTTTATGTAGCTATAATAATATATTATTTGAATCCAGTATTACTGTAGTTATCATAATTAAAATATATGATTTAATTACATCCATATTAATCCGATAAAGTCCCTGAATGTAATTGTTAGTTTGCATGCAACATGTTTATCTTAATTTCAATTTATATTTTGTAAACTGAGTGACGATCAATATGTATTAAAAATGACTTTTACTACCAAACGTTTTTCAGCTAGAAATTTTATTTCAGGTTATCAGAAACCATTTTGCAACTGTTTTTTTTTTCTTTCTGAATGCAGTTAAATTCATGTGACCTTAAGGCATTAAAGACATCAATCACAATTGTTGTATTCCATCTCTTACCAAACTTTGAAGAGGTAGATATGCTGGGGCACTTGCCATATCATAAGTTGCTTTTTGCTTTTAGTATTAGTTTCCTGATTAAAGAACCTTGTTCAAATTTCTTAGCTATGTTCCAGGATTGATATTTTTAAAAAGCATAACAAAAACTGTAGTTACTGCCCATAAGGATACTGTCTGAGAGATCATAAAACAAAATACATCATTAAAATTTACATACTTTGTACACAGCTACCTTGGGGCATGTCAGCTTGAGCTGGACATTGACTACATGAAGACATGGATGAAGGAGTCCATTGCTAATGAGACAGTGAGACAGAGTGTCCTTGACTTGGCTATTTTTAAGTACCTGAACGGAGCTGTGGCACTTCTTAAGAGGCAGCCATTAAAACGAGATTCCAGTCGTTTCCGCAAGCCCTGCTCAATGGAGAGCCTATGTAAGAAATTACAATATTTTAAAAGC